>CM044316.1:52722500-53972500 GCA_024291935.2 Okapia johnstoni
AAACAGATATCCACTTAACAGATCACATAATATACCTCAGAAAGGTATGTTCAAGGATCCACACCAGATTATGGTTTTCAATAATTATACAATGCTGCCATCTTGTGGACACGCTGGCTTCTATCGCCCAGAATCAGCTAGTTGGATCTGAGCATTCAAATGTTAAATGCCCAGGAAACGGCTGGAGTTGAGGAACTTAAAATAACATTGAGTTGAGGAACTTAGAATAACATTTGAGGGGCTAAGTAAGTGTTAGGAGTTTGAGCAAACCTATTGTGCTTTCTGCACAATACCGGGGCTTCCTCTATGACTCAGTGGGTTTGATCCCTGGGTTGGAAGGATCCCCTGGAGGAGGAAATGGCAACCCACTGCAGTATTCCTGCCTGGGAAATCCCATGAACAGAGGAGCCTGTGGGCGACAGTCTGTGGAGTTGCAAAGAATCAGACAGACTGAACACACACACACATTGTGCTTTCTGAACAAGATCAAGCATTGTTAATATTTGAATGCTATGGACACGACTGAAGGACTAACACACATGATATAAAGTCAGTGCATCTTATATTACCTGTTAAGGGGATAAGAGAGAAAAGAAAACAAAGGTATATCGTTTTCATATGGATAACCAGTTATTCTTGCATCACTGGTTGAAAAACTTTCATCTCCCTGTCTTAGTTTGATATGTTATAACAAAATACCGTAGATAGACCGGGTATCTTAAAGAACAGAAATTTATTTTCTCACAGATCTGGAGGCTGAAAGTCTGAGATCCAGGTTCCAGCAAGGTCAGCTTCTGGTGAAGGCCCTCTTCCAAGATGGCAAACTTATATTTTCACATGGCAGAAAGCAGTTACAGATTGTCAAGAAAAGTAAACATCACACAAGGACTTTGCTTCCTCTCTGAGGAAAGAGTTAACGTGTTTTCAATTGTATACAAGAAGTATCATGGTAGGTGGAAGTATGACTTTGATATTGTCTTTATTTGGAGATAAGTATGATTTAAGGAGATGCATATGTGTGCCAAGTTGACAAGGGATGAACTTGTGATAATAAATTTTATGTGTCATCTCAGCTGGGCCATAGTACCCAGATATTTGCTCAAGCATTATTTTGGATGTTTATGTGAAGGTATTTTTTTTTTGGATAAAATTAACATTTAAGTAGGTGGACTTTGCAGAGAAGGCAATGGCACCCCACTCCAGTACTCTTGCCTGGAAAATCCCATGGATGGAGGAGCCTGGTAGGCTACAGTCCATGGGGTCGCACAGAGTCGGACACGACTGAAGCGACTTAGCAGCAGCAGCAGCAGCAGCAGGTGGACTTTGAGTAAAGCAAAATACCCTTCATAATATGAGTGGGCTGCATCCAGTCATTTGAAGGTCTTCATAGAAAAAAGATTGACCTCTCCCAAGCAAGAAGGAGTTACAGAAGACAGCCTTTGGAACTCTTTGCAACCCTTCCCTGGGTCTCAACCTGCTGGCCTACCCTGCAGATTTTGAATTTATCAAGTTTTCACAATCACATGAGCTAATTTACTAAAATAAATCTCTCTCTTTGTCATCCCCACACCCTTCCACCCCATCCTGTTGGTTCTTTTTCTATAATGCATTCCTTCACTTTATTCAGGTCACTGCTAAAATGTTCTCTTCTTAGATACACTTTTCATGACCAAATTATTTAAAATAGACCCTTATACATACCCCCTTGCCACACCTAGTTACTTTTCAGCTCTTTATGTTCCTTCAAGCATTTACTAGTTTCTAAAATTATACATATATATGTATATATACATATATGTATATGGAAGAAAGTGTGAAAGTGTTAATTGCTCGGTCATGTCTAACTCTTTGCGACCTGCCAGGCTCCTCTGTCTGTGGAATTCTCCAGGCAAGAATACTGGAGTCAGTAGCCATTTCCTCCTCCAGGGAATCTTCCCTACCCAGAGATGAACCTGGGTCTCCTGCATTGCAGGTAGATTCTTTACCATCTGAGCCACCAGATGGTGGCTGCTAGTGGTAAAGAACCTGTCTGCCAATGCAAGAGACATGGAGACATAAGAGATACAGTTTCTATCTCTGGGTTGGGAAGATCCCCTGAAGGAGGGCATGGCAACCTACTCTAGTACTGGAGAATCTTATGGACAGAGGAGCCTGGCAGGCTGAAAACCATAGGGTCATAGAGTTGGACACGACTGAAGTGACTTAGCACGCGTGTAAAATATATCCCTGGTAGCTCAGATGGTAAAGAATCTGCCTGCAATGTAGGTGACCTAGATTCAATCCCTGGGTTGGGAAGATCCCCTGGAGAAGGAAATGGCAACCCACTCTAGTATTCTTGCCTAGAGAAGTCCATGGACAGAGGAGCCTGGTGGGCTATAGTCCATGGGGTTGCAAAGAGGCAGACACAACTAACTGACACACAAACACACTCTTTTATTGACTTATTCCCTTTACTAGAACACTTGCTCCATGAGACAGGAACTCTTTCTGTATTGTTCACTAATGTATTCCCAGTTCAGTGCCTACCTCAATAATAGTTGTTGAATTATTGAATGGAATATATGTATTTATAATATAGATTTACGTATATATATATTCTGCATATGACTGAAACCTGCCTTTTTTCAGTTAACAATATATCTATAACATGGACTTCTCCACATGGACCTTGTTCTTTTAATTGGTTGTGTTTCTTCCATGGTGTGGACATGCTGGAATTTATTTAACTATCTTTTACTGATAGTTAGTTTTTGAGCGGTTTCTAGCTCTTCACTTTGATTTTTTTAAGTCACAAACCACTACCATATGCATATATCTTTGTGCACTTGTGTGTGGATTTCTATAGGATAAATTAATAGAAGTGAGATTTCTGAGTCAGATGGTTTTGTCAACTCACACTCCTGCAATGTGGTTATACCCTTACCCTTGCTGACTCTTAAATACGTGGCAGCAAGCCCTTGAGGCTGTACTCTAGGGCTATGAGTGCATACTGCAGGAGAGGGAGTTTCCTTTTCTCCCTAGATTTTCTTTCTCATGCAGTTTTCAGGAAAGTATTGCTTTGACCTGACTGAAGGGACCTCCTATTAGAAACCTATGAATAAAAATCTGACACTCCAATAATTCAAACAATGTTTGAAATGGTACTGGTCAGATATTTCAACTGTAGTGTTACTTGGCAGTATGAAACACACCAGGTGAAATACAGCAATTGAAGGAAGTAGTTTGTAAGTTTGTAAGAAGTTTAATAAAAGTCCACCTCTCCTCCCAGCTTTATCGGACTGTTCCTTCTGTTTTCGTTTTGCTGGCTCCCTTTTCTCTGCCTGCCCCTTGGCTGTTTTCACCAGGTCTTTGTCGTTAGCCGCCTTCTTTTTTTTTTTTTTTTTATGTCCTTCCTATTTTCCTAGGGTGATCTCATTCATTCTTGCAGCTTCCTATACAGTAGGTTTGCCAGTGACCTCCAAGTCTATATTGCTAAGTCAAACTTCTCTTTTCTGGAACCTTATATCCGTCTTCCCACTGGACACCCTCACTAGGTTAAGCCACAGGGGTCAGCTAGTCCCAAACTGGTTGTATTACTTGCCCCTAAACCTTTGCTCCAAGCCTGTTCCTTCTCTAGGATGGTTTTTCTTTAGTGAAGGCTACCAGCACTTTTTTTTTTTAATTCTTCTTCTTAAAAAAATGTCTTTTTTTTTTTTTTAATTTTTATTCATTTGGCCGTGATGGGTCTTATTTTCAACACGCAGGCTCTTTAGTTGAAGCATGTGAATTCTTAGTTGTGGCATGTCTGATCCAGTTTCCTGATCAGGGATCAAACCCAGGCCCCCTGAATTGGGAGTGCAGAGTCTTAGCCACTGGACCACCAAGGAAGTCCCCTAAAATTCTAGTAATATCATGCTATCCCCATTCCTCAGTGACTCTTCCATGTTTGCCTACTACCTGGCATATCTGCTTGGTAAGAATTCTCCTTAAAGACTCAGCAGGAAGGGTTACCTTATCTTTGATTCCCCACACTCCCTGTAGAATTGCTCTCTCCCTTCTGCAGCATATACTGTTGGCAGCCTACCCAAGAACATTCCTCATTAATTTTCCTCTTTTCCAGTAAGACTCCAATTTTGTCAAGGGCCAATGCAGGAGATGAAAGAGACATGGGTTCAATCCCTGGGTCGGGAAGATCCCCTGGAAAAGGGCATAGCAACCCACTCCAGTATTCTTGCCTGGAAAATTCCATGGAAGGAGGAACCTGGCGGGCCATGGTCCACAGCATCACAAAGAGTCGGACATGACTGAGCATGAACACTTGAGTCTTGAGCAGAGTATCTGGCCCACAATAAGGGCTCAATAAAGCAGACACTCTTGTTATAAAATATTTTATATGTTAGTAATGAGGTTAATACACTAACCTGCTATTTGATAAAAGTTTAATTCTGCTAAAGACCCAGCAACCAATCATTTCTTGACTTGTCTTTCTGACAATATCTCAGAAGATAGAAGAAATGATTCAAGAAACATACATTTGGATTTAGTAGAATTTTTTTAGAATGGTGATGGCAATCTTTGAAGAAAGCAACCAGATGAGAGAAAGTATGGAGTAGGAGTAGATTTGGCTATGCGCTCATCACCTGTGAACCAGTTATTTTATCTCTTGGACAGGTTACTTTCTCTCTCTGAGTTTCAGTTTCCTCATCTGTAAAATGCAAATAATATCTATCATATAGAATGTCAGGATTAGAAATAATCCATGAAAAATTTCTCGCATGTATTAGGCATTCAGTAAGTAGCACCTTTTTTTTTTTCACTTTATTTATTTGGCTGCACTGAGTGGCGAGAATACACAGAAGAACTGTACAAAAAAGATCTTCACGACCCAGATAATCACGATGGTGTGATCACTCACCTAGAGCCAGACATCCTGGAATGTGAAGTCAAGTGGGCCTTAGAAAGTATCACTACGAACAAAGCTAGTGGAGGTGATGGAATTCCAGTTGAGCTATTTCAAATCCTCAAAGGTGATGCTGTGAAAGTGCTGCACTCGATATGCCAGCAAATTTGGAAAACTCAGCAGTGGCCACAGGACTGGAAAAGGTCAGTTTTTGTTCCAATCCCAAAGAAAGGCAATGCCAAAGAATGCTCAAACTACCGCACAATTGCACTCATCTCACACGCTAGTAAAGTAATGCTCAAAATTCTCCAAGCCAGGCTTCAGCAATACGTGAACCGTGAACTTCCAGATGTTCAAGCTGGTTTTAGAAAAGGCAGAGGAACCAGAGATCAAATTGCCAATATCCGCTGGATCATCGAAAAAGCAAGAGAGTTCCAGAAAAACATCTATTTCTGCTTTATTGACTATGCCAAAGCCTTTGACTGTGTGGATCACAATAAACTGTGGAAAATTCTGAAAGAGATGGGAATACCAGACCATCTGACCTGTCTCTTGAGAAACCTGTATGCAGGTCAGGAAGCAACAGTTAGAACTGGACATGGAACAACAGACTGGTTCCAAATAGGAAAAGGAGTACGTCAAGGCTGTATATTGTCACCCTGATTATTTAACTTATATGCAGAGTACATCATGAGAAACGCTGGGCTGGAAGAAACACAAGCTGGAATCAAGATTGCCGGGAGAAATATCAATAACCTCAGATATGCAGATGACACCACCCTTATGGCAGAAAGTGAAGAAGAACTAAAGAGCCTCTTGATAAAGGTGAAAGAGGAGAGTGAAAAAGTTGGCTTAAAGCTCAACATTCAGAAAACTCAACATTCAGAGCTTAAAGCTCAACATTCAGATCATGGCATCTGGTCCCATCACTTCATGGGAAATAGATGGGGAGACAGTGGGAACAGTGTCAGACTTTATTTTTTGGGGCTCCAGAATCACTGCTGATGGTGATTGCAGCCATGAAATTAAAAGACGCTTACTCCTTGAAAGGAAGGTTATGGCCAACCTAGATAGCATATTTAAAAGCAGAGACATTACTTTGCCAACAAAGGTCCGTCTAGTCAAGGCTATGGTTTTTCCAGTGGTCATGTATGGATGTGAGAGCTGGACGGTGAAGAAAGCTGAACACCGAAGAATTGATGCTTTTGAACTGTGGTGTTGGAGAAGACTCTTGAGAGTCCCTTGGACTGCAAGGAGATCCAACCAGTCCATCCTAAAGGAGATCAGTCCTGGGTGTTCATTGGAAGGTCTGATGTTGAAGCTGAAACTCCAATACTTTGGCCACCTCATGTGAAGGGTTGACTCATTGGAAAAGACCCTAATGCTGGGTAGGATTGGGGGCAGGAGGAGAAGGGGACGACAGAGGATGAGATGGTTGGATGGCATCACCGACTCGATGGAAATGGGTCTGGGTGGACTCCGGGAGTTGGTGATGGACAGGGAGGCCTGGCATGCTGCAGTTCATGGGGTCGCAAAGAGTCGGACACGACTGAGCCACTGAACTGAACTGAATCTTTATTGCTGCGTGTGGGCTCTCCCTAGTTGTGGCAAGTGGGGGCTACTCTTTAGTTGTGGAGCACTGGCTTCTCATTGCAGTGGCTTCTCTTGTTGGAGAGCACAGGTCTAGGCAGCTGAGTAGTTGTGGCTCACGGGCTTAGTTGCCCCGTGGCATGTGGGATCTTCCCAAACCAGGGATTGAACTTCTGTCCCCTGCATTGCAAGATGGATTCTTAACCACTGGACCACCAGGGAAGTGCAAGTAGCATCTATTTTTATTATTACTGTAGAAGTTAGAGTGGTAAATTTTATAGAATTAAATAAAAATATATATAGGAGACTGAAACTCTAAAAGACAGCCACCTCTTCTGGTTTTGAGAGTTCAGTTCAGGTGCTGTATTAAGCATTTTGTAAAGATTAGACTCTTTGCTTCTTTCCATTTTGGCCTACAAAATGCTAGAAGACTGTATAGTGGACATTTGTCACATTCCTGGCTGTTCAGCCTCCAAATTGCCTTTAGAAGTTTGGGGAACATGCCACAGTGGGGGGCAGGCCCCCACATCTCACTAATGGAAGCCAAAAGGCTGTGGTCTCAGTTCTCCCTGATTGTTGTCTGCTTGGGACCCAAGCATGACTGACTAGCCCATCCTTCCAGGATTGTGATTCTGGAGATAGGAATCAAGAGAAGCAGGCAGTGTATAAAATTTACTCTGGTAGTGGCAACGTTCAGCATCATGCAGTGAGGGCAGCTGGGTCAGCTATGACACCCAGTCCCCAGGGCACCGCCAGTGTCCAGCATCAGCATCCTCCCTATGGACTGGTTTCTTCTGTCTGGCCACCCAGCCTCCTTTGGGGCCTCCTGTATTCTTAGCTTGGCTTTCTAGAATCAGTCTTTCCATTGATTCTTTGACCTCCACAATACTCCCCAATTTACCCCAAAAGTAAATTCCTTTTCTGCTTCACTTAAAGTGAATTTGTTTTTGCTGTGTACAACCAAGAGACTCTGGCTAGTACATTGTCTTTAGGTAATGCTCAAGCCCAAAGAGTCTGATGCTGCTGCTTTTACTACAGATCTCTGGATAAAGTCGTGGTCAAATATGCAACTGTTTTGGGAGTTCTGTCTTGGTTCCTTTTGAAAGCCCATGCACCTCAGGGAAAATATCTGCTGCTCCACCATAAACCACCTATTCTCTACCTCCCACAACTTCTTTTTAAATTTTTAATTAATTAATTTATTCATGCCCACACTGAGTCTTCACTGCCTCTCCTTGTGGTGGATTCTCTTTTGGAGGACAGGCTTTAGAGTGTAGGCTCAGTAGTTGTGGCTCCTGTGCTTAGTTGCCTCATGGGATGTGGATTTTCTCAAACCAGGAATTGAACCATATCCCCTGCATTAGTGGGTAGATTCTTTATCACTGGTCCACAGGGAAGTTCCCTCTATCTCCTAAAACTTCTTAATTCACACGTGTTCACTCACCCAGTCAGCAATCACTTATTCAGTGCCTACTACATACAAGGCAATATGCCAGGCACTGAGAAGAATCCAAAGATCAATAAGCTGTAGCCCTGACAATATACTTTGAAATTTTGAACCAGGTTAATATATTTTCTTAAATAAATAAATTAAAAA
Source organism: Okapia johnstoni (assembly GCA_024291935.2). Taxonomy (NCBI): domain Eukaryota; kingdom Metazoa; phylum Chordata; class Mammalia; order Artiodactyla; family Giraffidae; genus Okapia; species Okapia johnstoni. Next base: position 52,730,567 of record CM044316.1, read on the forward strand.
ATCTATCACTCTGTTGAGGGTAGAAGTGAAGGGAACTGTTTATCTTTGAGTTAGTATCCCTGAGGATAAGGTGATGTCCATTTCTTTGTAAATGTTCTAGAAACCAATCCCAAAAGGCAACTGGATTCCTTTGTTAGAGGTTTCCAGTCAAAACAAAGTAGCTCTCAAAAGCTCTGAGAAAAGGATACCTCTTCTGAAGCTGAAAGCTAGATTTCTGCCCATCAGAATATTTGTGACTAGGACGAAAGATGGGGAATTAGTGCCAATGCATTAGAAATTTAACTCAAGATAACTCTGAGTCCTAAAACAGAATTAAAAACACATAAAATAAAAATACCATCCAGCTTCTCTCCTTTTCCTTAAATTACCAAATAAATAGTAATCCAGGGAAGCAGGAACCCCACTACCTCTTGAACCCCTATATTATAGTAATCTGTCCAGAAGGTTTGACACTTCTATCAAATCAGAATATTCAACACAAGCAAGGAAGAAGGGCATATATTAGTAATGGAAAGTAAAACAGGTAAATCAGATGATTCTAGACACCTGGGATAAGTGGTCTCTCTCATACACATACAGGAGCATAAAGTGAGGTGCTTAGTACTCACAAGACCCTCACTCACAAACTGGAAGTCTGATCTAGCTGTCAGACTTGTTTTGGGGATCAGGTCTTCAATCCCTGGGTGACTTTGAAAAAGTCACTTAACCACTCTAGGACTCAAATTCTCTTCAGATTTCCTTCTGAATTGGAAGGAAACTTAGAGATCACTTAAACTAGTCTTCAACTTTTGTATTCGTCTTTGAAGCATCCTCAGTAAGCCTCTCTAGTTGAATTCTGACTTTTAATGACAGGATGCTCACTCTCCCCATGCAACTGATGTCATTTTTGAAACACTCTGATTGGTGGATAAGTTCTTCCTTACATATTTGCAATTTGTCTCCCTAATAGCATTCCCCAGGCTAGTGATGTCTAAGATCATACAAGTGAAGACTGATCCATGGAAAACTCTTTAAGAAAGCTCTCAACTTTGCTTTTCTCCTCTACAGACTAAAACCACCCCCTCCTCTTCTATTGTTCTCATCTATCACATTCAAGACACAACACCATTTTAGTCTTCATATTTTTGTGGGTGTAGACTAGTGCTTAAGCAACCTGAGGCCTCAGACAGTCTGAATTTGAGTACTGGTCCTGCGTGATGGTGGAAAAGTTATTATACTTTCTTTAGCTTCAGTTTTTCTCTCTAAATGAGGATGATAAAAGTATACCTTTCTCTTAGAGAAGTTTTGAATCTAATAAATGAGGAAATACAAATAAAATGTTTAGGATAGTACCTGGCACTGAGTAAGCAATATTACTAGTGCTATCATTAATAATAATGATAAAATTCACATGAGAATAAGAATGAATATTAGACTCAGAGGACTTAGAAAAGTTAATCTAGTCCTTTCATGACTCCATAAACAAGACTTAGTTGCCCTGACATGAAAGTTTCCGTACTTCTCATGTAATGATCACTTTCAAGTGTGTGTTTATCGTCCGGCTCACCCCAAGAGGGCAGGGACCTTGTCTGTGGTGTTGACTGCTGAATACTTGGTGCATTCAGTGTCCCGCTCACTGCTATGAGTCACAGAAAAGGAAACTGGGGTGCAGGGAGTGATAGCTTACGGTGAACATGTCGGATTCGTGATCTCTGAAGAAGATTTAGCTTGAGGACCAGGGACCAGGCTTGATCACTCAAGAGCTTTTGTATAGCAGAGTTTTATTAAAGTGAAAAAGGGACAGAGAACGCTTCTGACACAGACATCAGAAGGGGGACGGAGAGGGCCCCACCTGCTAGTTTTAGCAAGCTGTTTTATGTCTGTTAGAAAGCTATTAATCAGATAAGAAAGACGCCTCAAGGCTTACGGAGTTTGACCCGGCCGCTCTCCCCCAAAATGCAATTTTGAGATAGAATGGCACGAGGTGTGTCATCCCCCAGTCTTAAACTAATTGATATGAATACTAGTTTGTTGAGCTATTATCTGCCAAAAGCTAGTCTTAGGTGGAACCATTTTGAAGAAAGGCAAATTCCAAAGCAAATACATAGTTTCATGAACATAGCTTAAGAAAAATATATCCATAAGAAAAACGCATTGGTTAGCTCAAGGAACTAACCAGGTGTCGTCATAGCAACACAGAATTTTAAGACACTTGCTGCCTATTTCTTCTGTTTGGAGACCCCTGGTCTTCCTGCCTGTTACCCTCTCAGGAGACTGGCAGATTTCTCTAAGTTTGCGCCAAGGGCTCCCAGTAGAGCTAGGATAGGAACCCAGAAGTCCTGGGCAGCCAACACTGAGAATTAAATAAAGGTCCAGTCCTAAAGTTTGGTGATTCGGGCAGGAGCACAGATATTCAGTGGGGTCAATTTAGTGGGGTCAATATTGCTACCAGATGGCCTAACTGCTTGTCCCTGTTTTGAGGCTGACTAGCCTGAGGGAGGAGTAGGTGCCTTAACGAGAAGCCGCGGGTGGGCCGGGTGCAGCACTGATAGCCATTTACATGGCTTCCTTCTGGCTGCGGGCCAGCGCACGGCTGTTGCTGCTGTCGCCCGGTCACCCCAGCTGGGGCCCGCTCTAGGGAGCACCCAGTGGAAAACAACCTGCCTGCATATAGACAATTAACAAAGGCAGGGGCCAGGGCCGCCTCCTCTTGGCGCACGCACGTAAGCAGTGGGCAGAGCCGCGCCCGCCCGCGCCTTCTGTGGGAACAGTGCGCGCAGGCTCCAGCGCTGCGCGGGTCCTTGAGTCCTGCGCTTTTCCCACCCTGGCTGCGCAATCTCCAGGGCAGCCGAGCTCCCCGGGGGAGCTGGTACCTTGCGAGCGCGGTGAGTCCACTCGGGCGATTGGGACGGCAGGATAGGGCCAGGGAGGCTCCCGGGAAAACAGCTGCTGCTGAGATCCGGAAAGGGAGGTGGCGGAGCGCGCGAGCGCCTACGCCGGTCCGGGTTGCGGGTTGCTGGGTAGTTAGCTTTGTCTTGAGCCTAGTGGGAATGCGAGGAATCTGATCCGTCTCACCCAAATGGGTCAGTTTACAGGTGGAAAACTGAGGCCGAGAGAGGTAAGCTGGCTTGGTAAAAACTAATTATTGTTCCTTATGTCTGTTTATCCCTCCCTGCTTTAGTGTAAAATTGGGGACGACTTTTAATGAGACTCCATGTACGTTAAAACAATGGAATAATACAAACAATGGTTTTTAAAAAATTTTTTTTGACAAGGAAAGTATAGTTATAAATAGACAATCAAGGCCAGGGGAAAGGAGAACGGAAATCTGTGGTCCATAAGGCGAGCTGCCTGGGCCAAGAGCCCTCAGAGAACTAGTGCTAAGGCTGGGACTGGAAGCTAGAACTTCTGGCTGCCACTGCAGTGCTCCCTGGACAGCGAGCACCACGAACTTAAGAGAACGGGTAAGTTGACCACCTGCCCAGGCTCGTGACCTTCTTGGGATCACTGACGCCTTAAAAATCTGAGTCTCCTTCCCAGGGTTCACACATAACCTTGCACACAGTTTCAGATTTGACAGCAGGATGAAGCATTACTGCTGTGAGGAATGACTGAAGGCTGGCCCTCAGGCTGCTCTGTTTCAGAGCAGTTTATTTGCTTTAAAGGGAGGCAGCTGGTGAAGGAGTGAGTTCCTGCTCTGAGTTGAGACAGCGTCCTGAGGCCCTAGCTGCCTGATCTCTGACACTCTGTTTACCCTTTCCAAGGCCCTGTTTTCTTTGTAAACTGGAGGTAAGATTGCTTCACCTTTCATATTGTTGTCAGACTACAGATGAATATTAAGTCCAGTGCCTGACAGTAGTGGATGATCAATAAAAGGGCTGGTGCACACAACCCTGTGAGTCAAAGCCATGCCATTTAAGAAAGGGTGAGGAACTGGGGAAAAATGGGCTGTATCCGAAGTAAAAGAAAACACAAGTTAGAAGTTAAAAATATGCAAATGTAAAGTCAGCCCTATAGTGGCTTACAAATGACTGCACATACCTTGGTGATAGTAGCCTAAATAAGAGTGCACTTATTTAGAATAATGCTTTCCTGGTGGCTGCCTCAGTGGTAAAGAATCTGCCTGCAGTGCAGGAGACACAGGTTCAATCCCTGGGTCAGGAAGATCCCCTGGAGAAGGAAATGGCAACCCACACCAGTATTCTTGCCTGGGAGATCACATGGACAGAAGGGCTTTTGGCAGGCTACAGTCCATGGGGCCGCAAAAGATCAGACAGGACTTAACAACTAAACAACAAATTTAGAATAATGTACTGCACTCAATATTTGACCCAAGGTCAAATGCTGAAGGTAGAAACCAGCAGACATTCTAACAAGGACTGTTTATTGGGCCTCACACGCCCCTTTTGAATGGAGCCAGCATCTGTATGACTGTTTTTAAATGAGAGAAAAGAGGAGGACATACATGGGAACTGGGGCTCCCCCCTCATCTTGCCCAGCAATGGAGGCTCAGCTGAGTTTCTGCCAGGGTACAGGAGTTACTTGGCAGTTGGCTTAAATCCCTCTTGGATTAGTAGCTTGCTGTGGAAAACAGTGCCTTGGTTGATTCTTCTCTAGAACAGATAAATGGCTTTTTATTTAACAGATCAGGGAGGGTGGTTGTTTGGGTGCTGTAACTGAAGCAAAATGGCTTTTGTTGAGCTTGATTGTCCAAAGCCTATTGACAGGCTAAAGCTCTTTAAAATCTATGGGTCCGAAATTATGAGGACAGGGCCTGGGCAATTTTTCGATAAAAAAGAACAGCCCTTTCCAAATACTGTGTTGTTTCCTTTCTCTACCATTTTAGGCCTTGCAAATAGAGGCAGGAAAGTATGGCTTAGGGCAAATAGCTGTTATTTAATTTAGGTTAAGACACACACTACCTGTCTGGTGGTTACATTCCTCTCTGTATTTATAAAGGGCAGGTTTTCCTCAGGGAGAGAGAAGGAAAGAGAGAATGTGTATGTGTATGCCTGGACTGTCTCTTGCCCACTCTTTTCTTCACCCCCAATCAGTCATTTCTCAACCCAGGGAAGTCTTTTTTCTGCAAGCTTGGTGACTTTGGCAAAGTTCTTACCTTGCTGGCTCTGTTGCCTAATTTTGTTTCAAAGTAACTCTCTTATAACCTTTTTTTTTTTTAAATTTTATCTTTAGATTCCAAACTCTTGGTGCTCTATGGGACAACAGAACATACATACTCATTCACTTAGACGAAGTTTCTTACTTATTTGAAGGCAGTCCATGTACCTCTTCTGTGCAGGGTACATGGACTCACCCTGTACAGAAGGGATGTACCTCTTTAGACTCACTGACTTCCTTCCTTCAACTTTTCCTTAGGAGGGCAAGAGTAACAGCAGACCTTCTCAAGAAACTATAGCTCACTTGCATCAGAATTACCTAGGGGCTTGTCAAAATGCCCCATCTGTGACCTACTGAACCACAGTTGTCAAGAATTGAGCAAGAATTTGCATGCCTCTTAAAGAAAGAACTTATGGCTGCTGTGGAGAAGAATGAGGGGAAGGGATAGTTAGAGAAATTTGGGATGGACATGTACACACTGCTATATTTAAAATGGATAACCAGCGAGGACCTACTGTATAGCTCATGAAACTCTGCTCGATGTTATGTGGCAGCATGGATGGGAGAGGAGGCGTGGCGGGGGGAGAATGGAACTTGTATATGCATGGCTGAGTCCCTTTGGTGTTCATATGAAACTATCACAACATTGTTAACCAGCTATACCCCAGTACAAAATAAAAATTTTAAAAACGAAATATACAACAACAACAAAAAAAGAATTTGCATGCTTAGTAAGTACACCTATGGTTGCTTATGTGTGGGTTGGAGATGGAGACTATTAATTATTTATACACATCTGTGTTGTTTGTCTAGTTATGTAATGAGTGAGAACCTCTTTTGTAATTTTTTTTTTTTTGGTCATGTCACGTGGTGTATGGGATTTTATTTCCCCGACCAGGGATCAAACCTGTGCCCCTTGCTGTGGAAGCTCAGAGTCTTAACCACTAGACTATCAGGGAAGTCTTTTGCAATTTAAACAAACAAAAAACTCATGATGTCCAGAGAAAATATATTGGTGGCAAATAAACTCTTGGAAAGATGCTAAAGATCATTAATCATTAGGAAAATGCACATTAAAACCACAAGCAGATAACCCTTCACGCAAAGACTGGCTACGCCAAGTGTTGTTAAGGTTATGTAACTCATACACTGCTGGTGGGAATGTAAAATGGTACAACCACTTTTTAAAAAGTATGACATCTTTTAAAAATATACATCGGGACTTCCCTGGTGGTCCAGGGGCTAAGACTCCATGCTCCTAATTCAAGGGGCCAGGGTTCAGTCCCTGGTCAGGGAACTAGATCCCACATGCCACAACTAAGACCTGGGACAGCCGAATAAATAAACTAAATATTAAAAAAAATACACCTATCTTGTGATCTAAACATTGCATTCCTAAAAGAAAAAGTAAAAATAAACATTGCATTCCTAGGTCCAGCTTTATTGTAATAGAGAAACAGGAAGCAACCAATTTTTTATTCAGTGCATAGATAACTATGGTATATTTATATAATATTATACTACTTGCAGGAGAAAGTAATGAACTATTGATACATGCTATAACATGAATGGATGTCAAAATAATTTTGCTGAAAGGAAAAAGCCAGATAAAAAAGCATATATATCATATAATTACAGTATAAAATTCAAGGGGAGTTCTTTTACCTTACCTCAAACTTTGTGGTGGCTTCTAAGAGTTGTGTGTCTAACTTCACTTGTAATAGTGTCATTGGCAATTTGATCACTGTTCTGCCAGTGTTCATCCAGGTCATTCATTCATTAATTCAATTAATTAAGCATCTAGAACATCTATTGGGGAAAGGAGTGGTTCCTTGGCAGGGGGATGGGAGTCAGAGAAGACTTGTCTTGGTTTCAATAGAGAAGTAAAGCAGTCACTTTTATGAAAAACATAAAGAATGACCACTGCACTCAGGTGCTATGCAATGGTCAGGAAGCTGTTGTACTGATCCAGGAGGAAGGTGGTAGAGGTTTAGATTCAGGTGGTCTCAGAGATGGGAAGCGCTAAAGGAAATAACAGATATCCTTAATAAAGCAAGGAAGATCCCAGAGGCTGACTCTGATCAACACTCTTTGAATTTGGTATTTTATCAATTTTTAGTCCATAGTACTGTCCTGTTGCCTCCCCCTCTCCCCCAGCCACCATCACCACATCTTATTCCATTATCTCATCTTATTCCTTATTTGTAAGGATTTCATGAGAGATCAGCAATAACTTCCTAGTCCAGTTACACTAGCTTATGGTATTCCTTTGCTCTACTGATCTAGTCGACCTTCATGAAAGGAATGAGGATAGTATGGCATGACCTGTTTGTCTTTTTTCTGTTAACCTGTGGTGGCTCCAAGTGATATCTGTTTCCCTTTCCAAGGGCTGATAGACTGTTTTAATCGAGTGGCAGAAACCTAACTCAGAGTGCCTTAGGCCAAAGTGGGATGGGGAATGAAAATGTGTTAGCTCATATTAAGAAAAAAAAACCCCAAAGGGAATCATTCTCCATCATGGCTGGATTAAGCAATGCTCTCAGGGCTTAGTCTGCTGGTCTCTCCATCTCTCAGCTCCATTTCATTGGTATTAGCTGCATTGTCAGTCATACTCTGCTATGTAGTTCTCTTTAGTTATTATAATCGTCATGATTAGGTGTTTTCACCATCTGCTTCAGTGTGATCAGCCAAGCGTCCTTAGACGTCATTCCTCTGATCCACAGTCATGCTGCTCTTTCCTGTTTAACAATAATAGTAACAAAAACAACAGCTACTGTTATTGAAAGCTTATTACATAACAGACACTCTGCTAAACACTTTACGTGGATTCTTATGAAATCTTATAACAACCCTATAAGGAAGTTTATACAGTTATCCAGCTGATTGATCACAGAATCAGAATTTGAAATCAGGTTTTTTAGCTCCCGAGTCTGGGCTCCTAACCTTAAAAGAGTGACCCTTGCAGTCACTCTTTAGGGCTAAGAAGAGGAAAACAAAGTCATCAGACAATGTGCCTAGTTTTTACTTTTTCTGCACATGAATGTTAAAATTTAGTTGGCAGTCATAGTAGGGGCAGAACTTTGGAATTACAGAATTACAGTTTTGCTAATCCCAGATCCTTCTGGGTTTTAGAGTTCTGGAAGTTCTTTGTACAGGATCCTCCACTCTGACTCTTGTATAAACGAGGCTCATTAGCCAGGATCCCTGTGTTGCCCTTCTCATTTCTATAGGTATTTCCTCCCTTTACTCTTCAACAGTCTTTTGTTAGTGTGGTGTTTAACTTTATCTTTGACAGTCTGCCCATGAGCCCTAATCCGTAGAGGTTTTATATCCATTTTTACCCCCTTGAATGTTAAAATTGACCTCCCTCTATAACTTGAGGTGGAAGGCTGATGGATGTTCATCTTTTCCTGCCATGACATTTTTACCTTCTGAAGGAACTTTTAAGGTGAACTTTCTTCTGGGACCTGCTTACTTCCATTTCTCCATTCACTTCTGACTGGTCGGAATTAGGTTCAGAGTATCATTTCCCTTGTTTGTTTTGTTTTGTTTTAATATTTATTTATTTGGCTGTGCTGGGTCTTAGTTGCAGCGTGTGAACTTCTTAGTTATGGCATGTGGGATCTAGTTCCATGACCAGGGATTGAACCTGGGCCCCTTGCAATAAGAGCCTGGAGTCCAACCTCTGGACCGCAAGTGAAGTCCTTCATTTCCCCTGGTACTTCTATCTTTAAAGGGGTGAAATGACCAGGATGTCCATTTACTCAGTTCCTCTGCTTTTAGTGGAATGAAACGTGGAACAAATAACCAGATATTTTAAATACCCTACCCTTATTGTAGAGCCCCCATTACCCCCTTTAACTTTGTATCCTCACAATCCAGAAAAATCCTTAGCATGAAATAGCTGCTCCAAATATTTGTTGAATGAATGTGTGAATGCCCAAATTTTCTGTGCCAGTGTGTACAGAGGAGGAGAGAGGAGAAGAGAATTAACTGTTTTATCCTATCCTAGACTCAGAAGCTGTCACTGCATAACATTCAACATTTTTCTTTTGGTACCTACTGTGTGCTAGACTGGGGCTTCCCTCATAGCTCAATTGGTAAAGAATCCTGCAATGTGGGAGACCTGGGTTTGATCCCTGGGTTAGGAAGATCCCCTGGAGAAGGGAAAGGCTACCCACTCCAGTATTCTGGCCTGGAGAATTCCATGGAGAAAGAGTCGGGCATGACTGAGCGACTTTCACTTCACTTTACTTCATGTACTAGACTAATTTTATCTTTAGTTCTTAATTGTCTATCACAGGACATCAAGGAGATCTCAGAACTGAGCATAGACTAGACTCTGTTGAAAGGCATATTTTCCCAAATGTATTCTCCAGGACAAGCCTCTTTATCAGACCAGACCAAGAAGTAGAACAGAGGCACCCATCTTGCTCTCCCAGGCTTTTAAGCTGCATTTGCAAAGATAGTGGATAACTTAAGCTATCTAATACTTTGTTTTTAACTTTTTATTTTGAAATAATTATAAGTCAAGAGTGAAGTTCCAAGGATAGTATGGAGGTTAGGTGTATCTTCACCAGGTTCCTCCAATGGTTACATCTTATTTCAATGTAACATAATGTCAAAACCAGGAAGTTGGCTGTGATATAATTCATGTGTTTGATTTTAGATGTGCTTTTATCACGTATAGATTTCTATAACTACCACTTCAATAATACAGATTTATTATATCACTGGGAAATTCTCCCTGTGCTGCTCTTTTATAGTCACACCCACCTCCCCTCCACCATCATCTCTAACCAGGTGATCTCTACTCTGTTTTCTCTATCATTTTAGATGTTTTATAAATGAAATCACACAGTAAGCTTTTCAGGTTGGTTCTTTTCAGGCAGCATGATACCCTCAAGAACCATCCAGTTGTTGCAGTCTGTCAGTAGTTCATTCCTTTTTATTTCTGAATATTCTGTGATACTGGATATACCACTTATTTTTTTTTTTTTTAGCTATCCACCCATTAAATCCCCCTATTAAAGCAACATTTTGGTTGTTTTGTTCTTAGCTTTTACAAATAAAGCTTCATCAAACATTTGTACACAGGTTTTTGTATAGGCGTAAGTTTTCATCCTCTGGAATAGATGCCCTGGGATGCAACTGCTATTAAGTGTATGTTTTAGTTTTTAAAGAAACAAACAAACTATTTTCCAAAGTGGCTGCACCATTTTATAGCCCATCAACAACGTATGAGAGATGCAGTTTCTCCACATCCTTGCCAGCATTTCCTAATTTGATGGGTTAGGTAACAGCTTTATTGAGTTATAATTCACATCATATAATTCACCCATTTAAAGTGTACAAATCAATGGTTTTTAGTATATTTGCTGAGTTGTGCAACCATCTCCACTAATAAATTTAGAACATTTCATCATCCCCAGAAGAAATCCAACCACCACACTCCAAATAATTATCCTTTCAGCCCTGTAAGCTACTAATCCATTTTCCATGTCTATAGATATGCCTATTCTGGACATTTCATACAAACAGAATCATCAAATATGTGGTCCTTTGTGACAAATTTCTTTCATTTAGCGTAATGTCTTCAAGATTCATTCACTGTAGTTATAGCACACATTAGTACATCATTCATTTTCATTGCCAAATAATATATAATATTTTTAAAGAAATAAAAATGTGCTTCTTTCCATTCAGTTCGGTTCAGTCGCTCAGTTGTGTCCGACTCTTTGCAACCCCATGAATCGCAGCATGCCAGGCCTCCCTGTCCATCACCAGCTCCCAGAGTTTACCCAAACTCATGTCCATCGAGTCGGTGATGCCATCCAGCCATCTCATCCTCTGTCGTCCCCTTCTCCTCCTACCTTCAATCCTTCGCAGCATCAGGGTCTTTTCCAATGAGTCAACTCTTCGCATGAGGTGGCCAAAGTACTGGAGTTTCAGCTTAAACATCGGTCCTTCCGGTGAACACCCAGGACTGATCTCCTTTAGGACGGACTGGTTGGATCTCCTTGCGGTGCAAGGGAGTCTTGAGAGTCTTCTCCAACACCACAGTTCAAAAGCATCAATTCTTCGGCGCTCAGCTTTCTTCACCGTCCAACTCTCACATCCGTTCATGACTACTGGAAAAACCATAGCCTTGACTAGATGGACCTTTGTTGGCAAAGTAATGTCTCTGCTTTTTAATATGCTATCTAGGTTGGTCATAACTTTCCTTCCAAGGAGTAAGTGTCTTTTAATTTCATGGCTGCAATCACCAACTGCAGTGATTTTGGAGCCCCCCAAAATAAAGTCTGCCACTGTCTCCATTGTTTCTCCATCTATTTCCCATGAAGTGATGGGACCAGATGCCATGATCTTAGTTTTCTGAATGTTGAGTGTAAGCCAACTTTTTCACTCTCCTCTTTCACTTTCATCAAGAGGCTTTTTAGTTCCTCTTTACTTTCTGCCATAAGGGTGGTGTCATCTGCATATCTGAGGTTATTGATATTTCTCCCGGCAATCTTGATTCCAGCTTGTGCTTCTTCCAGCCCAGCGTTTCTCATGATGTACTCTGCATATAAGTTAAATAATCAGGGTGACAATATACAGCCTTGACGTACTCCTTTTCCTATTTCGAACCAGTCTGTTGTTCCATGTCCTGTTCTAACTGTTGCTTCCTGACCTGCATACAGATTTCTCAAGAGGCAGGTCAGGTGGTCTGGTATTCCCATCTCTTTCAGAATTTTCCACAGTTTATTGTGATCTACACAGTCAAAGGCTTTGGCATAGTGAATAGGGATATAAACTAAGAGAACAACAAAGTGCTGCTCTCAGAGAGTCTCCCAGGCCTGGTGGGAGGTCTAGATTGCAATTCATGTAAGTGCTATTTTAAATATTGAACAGTTCTCTCTGAAGTATTACTTATGGTTTTTGTTAATTTAGCAACAGTTCAGAGTAGCCTTAATAACTCTCCTGAAATCCTGTCGGAATCTTTCTAGAGAAGCAATGCTCTGGGTGATAAATGTCAGTGATTCAGGCCAGGGATAGGCCAATGGGCCACAGGCAGCATTCAGGAGCTGGACTAGAGCTATGCATCAGACAGATGTGTTCCAGGCTCTTTCTGGGCCTTCTGCCTTCTGAACAACCTTGCTCTCGCCAAGCACCTGTATAAGTTATCTGATCCAAGGGTCAGTGTCAGGACAGAAACTTCTGCTACTAACACATGAAAAGGAGCATTCATGTATGCAAATACATATTCGTATATGTATCAGCATTGTGAGAGAGGAAGACACAGTAAATGGGTGCTCATCTTGTCTCCAAGAGCTTAGTGTCTAGCCAGGAAGATGAGGCATAGCCCTAGGTAGCCTGAGTACAAGGCTGAATGGGACGCTTGCCACTTTAAATATTAGGAATTATTTCATCTGTTCAGAAAACAGCAGAGAACAAAATAACAAATGCCTATGTTCTTACTACCTAGCTTTGTTTAATTTTGGCATTTTTGTCATATCTGCTTTAGTTTTTTTTAAAAAATAGAGCACCTTAGATATTCAGCAGTGAAAGGGAAGGGCCTATTAATAACATACAACAGCTTACATGTATCTCCAGGGAATTATGCTGAGTGAATAAAGTGAGTCCCAAAAGGTTATATATTATATAATTCACATATAGGTACTGTGTGATTTACATACATTCTTTTTTTTTTTAATGAAATTTTACTTATTCATTTGTTTTGTCCACGCTGCACAGCTTGTGGGATCTTAGTTCCCTGACCAGGAATTAAACTCCTGCCAGGCAGTGAAAGCACCAATTCCTAACCACTAGACCACCAGGGAACTCCTTACATACATTCTTTTTTTTTCTTTATTTAAAAATTTTATTTATCTATTTTAATTGGAGGATAATTACTTTACAATATTGTGATGACTTTTGCCATACATCAACATTACATACATTCTTGAACTGATAAAAGTACAGAAATGGAGAACAGATTCTTATTTGCTGGGTATTAAGAATGAGATGGGGCTGCAACCAAGTGGGTAAAAAGGCAACATGAAGGAAGGATCCTTAAGATAGAACTGCTCTGCATCTTGACTGTATTGGTGTCAACATCTTGGCTGTGACAATGTACTGTAGTTTTCCCTGATGATGTTATTGGGGAAGTTGGGTAAAGGGTACATAGAACCTCTGTATTATTTCTTACAACTGTGTGTGAATCTCTGATATTCTCAAAATTAAAACTTTAACTTAAAAAGCCCCTCAGATACTATTAAGTCCCCTTTGATACTCTTCCCAATTCCATTGCTCTAGCTCCCTTTCCAGAGGTTACTTTTATCCTATGTTGATGGAAATAAATCAATAAACAAAATATAATAGGAATAAAAAGAAGTTTTATTTGAGTCAAACTGAGAATTTTAGCCTAGGAGACAGCCCCTCAGATAACTCTGAGGAGCTGCTGCAGAGAAGCATGGTTTTCAGCACAGTTTTACATTATTATGTCAGAATAAAGAGCATCAAACATCAAATAGGTCAGGAATATACCCCTTCAAGGTTACAGAAAAAACAGATCAGGGGCTTCCCTTGTGGCTCAGTGGTAAAGAATCCAACTGCCAGTGCAGGAGACACAGGTTTGATCCCTGATCCGGGAAGATCCCACATGCTGCAGAGCAACTAAGCCTGTGAGTCGTAACTACTGAGCTTGTGCTCTAGAGCCTGAGAACCACAGCTAGTGAGGCCCACATGCCCCAGAGCCCGTGCTCTGCAACAAGACAAGCCACTGCAATGAGAAGCCAGAGCACTGCAACTAGAGAGTAGCCCCCACTTGCCACAACTAGAGAAAAGCCCCTCGCAGTGAAGACCTGGCACAGTCAAAAATAAATTATTAAAGAAAAAGGTCCAACAGATCAGCATGTTCACAGTAAGTCAGTATGACCTTGGCTCCTGGGGAGGGAGTCTTATCATCAAAGGCGTAGCAACATTGGTATTCCAGGAAAGGAGGCATTTAATCCTTAACATAGACATTCTTTACTTGTGGTCATTGTGCCATTTTCTTTAATAATTAAAGCAGATATGACAGTGTATGTCTGATAAGTCACAAACAGGCCATTTTAGGTAGCAGAAAATCAAGTTAAATCATGTATAAGCCAGAATGACTTCCCTATACCTCAATATGTGAAAATTTCTTTAATTACCTGAATTTATTGCTGATTACATCTACAAAATATTTAATATCTATGCTACATGTGTTTGTCCCTAAACAAAATCTAGCATTGTTTCACATATTTTAAACTTTTAAAAACTTTTTAATTTTTTTTTTCCTTTTACACTTTAAACTTCAAGAAATAGTATCATACTGGCTTCCCAGGTAAAGAGGGTAAAGAATCTGCCCACAGTGAGGGAGACCCAGGTTAGATCCCTGGGTCAGGAAGGTCCCCTGGAAAAGGGAATGGCAACCTATTCCAGTATTCTTTTTTTTTTTTTTTTTACTCCAGTATTCTTGCCTGGGAAATCCCATGTACAGAGGAGCCTGGCGGTCTACAGTCCATAGGGTTGCAAAGAGTCGGACATGACTGAGCAACTAACACATACACTGTATATCCTTCTGGGGCTTGCTTATATATTTTTTTTCCTGTTTACAACATCTGTGAGGATATCCATGTTGATACATGAATCTATAGTTTTTTTTTAACTGTTCAGAATTCTATTATATGGTTATACCGCAAGTTATTTATTCACATCATTGGGACATTTATGTTTTTTCTGATTTTTTGTTATTTCATCAGTACTGCCGAGAACATTCCCATCTATATTTCTTATGTGTATATGGAGACGTTTCTCGGAGGTGGGGGTGTATCCAGGAGTAGAACTCCTTGGCCTGATAGTGTGTGAATTTTCAACTTTTCTAAATATTGCCAAGTTGCTCCTTAGGGTAGTTGCAACAATTTATGTCATCATATCAGTATATGAGATTTCCCATTCATACAGTGTCACCAACATTTTACTTTCATATTTTGCTGATCTCTTCGACATGGAATGGTATCTCATTATGTTTCTGTTTGCTTGATTTTTTTTTGGCTGCATTGCATGGCTTATGGGGTCTTAGTTCCCTAACCAAGGATTGAACCCGGGCCCTCAGCAGTGGAAGCTCAGAGTCCTAGCTGCTGAACGACGAGGGAATTCCTAACTAGTTCTAAAATATATTTAGATAAAGCTTTATCATTTTCTCCATAAAGATTTTGTACATCTATTTTTTTTCTTTAATTGTATGTGTGGCTTGTGAGTTCTCCAACCGAGGACTGAATTCAGGCCATGTCAGTGAAAACCTGGAATCCTAAGCACTAGGCTGCCAGGGAATTCCCCATCTTTATTAAATTAAGATATTTAGGAAGGAATAAATAACACGTTGTTATTGAATCTTTTTATTCTTATGCTGCTATTTTTCCTTAAATGAACTCTTGAAAATTGGTGGTTTGCACAGGAATATAATTTATTTTGGACTATTGATCACCGGCAAAATTGAAAAATTCTTACTTTTTCTTACATTTAATTGTTCAGTTTAGTTCAGTTCAGTTGTTCAGTTGTGTCTGACTCTTTGTGACCCCATGGACTGCAGCACGCCAGGCTTCCCTGTCCATCACCAACTCCCGGAGCTTACTCAAACTCATGTCCATTGAGTCAGAGATGCCATCCAACTATCTCATCCTCTGTCATCCCATTCTCCTCCCAAAAGGTTATATATTATATAATATATAATTAACATAGAGATAACATATAGATACTGTGTAATTTACATACATACATTCTTTCCCAGCATTAGGGTCTTTTCCAGTGAGTCAGTTCTTTGCATCAGGTGGCCAAAGTATTGGAGTTTCAGCTTCAGCATCAGTCTTTCAAATGAATATTCAGGGCTGATTTCCTTTAGGATAGACTGGTTGGATCTCCTTGCAATCCAAGAGACTCTCAAGAGTCTTCTCTAGCACCATAGTTCAAAAGCATCAATTCTTCAGCACTCAGCTTTCTTTATAGTCCAACTCTCACATCCATACATGATTACTGGAAAAACCATAGCTTTGACTAGATGGACCTTTGTTGGCAAAGTAATGACTCTGCTTTTTAATATGCTGTCTAGGTTGGTCATAGCTTTTCTTCCAAGGAGCAAGTGTCTTTTCATTTCATGGCTGCAGTCACCATCTGCAGTGATTTCAGAGCCCAAAAAAATAAAGTCAGCCATTGTTTCCACTGTTTCCCCATCTATTTCCCATGAAGTGATGGGACCAGATGCCATGATCTTAGTTTTCTGAATGTTGAGTTGTAAGCCAGCTTTTTCACTCTCCTCTTTCACTTTCATCATGAGGATCTTTAGTTCTTCTTCACTTTCTGCCATAAGGGTGGTGTCATCTGCATATATGAGGTTATTGATATTTCTCCCGGAAACTTTGATTCCAGCTTGTGCTTCATCCAGCCTGGCATTTTGCGTGATGTACTCTGCATATAAGTTAAATAATCAGAGTGACAATATACAGCCTTGACGTACTCCTTTTCCAATTTGGAACCAGTCTGTTGTTCCATGTCCAGTTCTAACTGTTGCTTCTTTACCTGCATACAGATTTCTCAGGAGGCAGGTCAGGTGGTCTGGTATTCCCGTCTCTTTAAGAATTTTCCAGTTTGTTGTGATCCACACAGTGGAAGACCTTGGCATAGTCAATAAAGCAGAAGTAGATGTTTTTCTGGAATGTTCTTGCCATTCCAGGATGTCTGGCTCAAGGTGGGTGATCACACCATCTGGTTATCTGGGTCATGAAGATCTTTATCTTTATCTGGGTCATGAAGATCTGTGTATTCTTTGTATAGTTCTTCTGTGTATTCTTGCCACCTCTTCCTAATATCTTCTATTTCTGTTAGTTCAGTTCAGTTCAGTTGCTCAGTTGTGTCCGACTCTTTGTGACCCTGTGGATTGCAGCACACCAGGCCCCCTGTCCATCACCAACTCCTGGAGTTTACCCGAACTCATGTCCATTGAGTCGGTGATGCCATCCAACCATCTCATCCTTTGTCATCCCCTTCTCCTCCTGCCTTCAATCTTTCCCAGCATTAGGGTCTTTTCCAATGAGTCAACTCTTCGCATGAGGTGGCCAAAGTATTGGAGTTTCAGCTTCAACATCAGTCCTTCCAATGAACACCCAGGATTGATCTCCTTTAGGATGGATTGATTGGATCTCCTTGCAGTCCAAGGGACTCTCAAGAGTCTTCTCCAACACCACAGTTCAAAAGCAAACTTTCCTTCTTCTGTTAGGTCCATACCATTTCTGTCCTTCATTATTTAATTTTTAGTTCACTTCAAAGTGTGTGTGTGTGTGTGTGTGTGTGTGTGTGTGTGTGCGCGCTTAGTTTGTTCAACTCTTTGCAGTCCCATGGCTTGTAGCCCGCCAGGCTCCTCTGCGCATAGAATTTTCCAGGCAAGAATACTGGAGTGGGATGCCATTTCCTACTACAGCGGCTCTTCCAAACCCAGGAATCTAACCCACATCACTTTTGTCTCCTGCATTAGCAGGTGGATTCCTTTCCACTAGTGCCACCTGGGAAGCCCCTTCAAAGCTGTAACAGCATATAATTTAAAGAGATGGATAGTTCTACATTTGTGATGAGGAGAAACAGATAATTCTTTTGTACAGTGTTTGTTATAAAAAGCACCCTGTCCTCTTCTCTTGCCTGCTCCAGGCACTACCAGGCAGTTCCTTCTGTTGTTTTTAGCTGATTGCACACATATACTGTTCCTTTTTGAGCAGTACAATTTAGGCATTGTTCTTTGATTTCCACTATGGACGATTAGACTTTAGCTCTTTTTGACTCCTTCTCCAACACCCTTTCCTCTCAGTACATAATATGAATTAGATCACTTGCATTATTTACCTGTGTATTCTATTTATAGTTGAATCAGGTAGTGATGCATAATTACTTTTATCTTTTCTGCACAATCTTGTTATAAAAATCGTTATAACAATTTTTTTGTTTGTTGATTTATTTCTTAGTTTCATATGTATTGTCTGTGTAATTGGCTATATAAGGACCATATTCTCTGCTGTTTCAGTAAATTTGTCCTCAAGACATTCTAGTGTCTAGCCCAGACTGTTTGCTGCCTGTCACCAACAGTCAAACTTAGGATTTCCTTTTATCTATTGTGAATTTCCTTGGCCTCTCTCACATATTAAGTTACCAGTTTCCTGTATCTTGTGTCTTTTTTTGTGTGATTTATTTCTTTATTTTGGTAGAACAGAGTTTCCTGACAAGGAAACTATAAGGTAAATTCTCCAGGCCTTCAGGATTCTGAAATTTCCTCCTAGTGTGTTTAGATTAGATTTTTTTTTTTTTAACTTATCCTACTTGGGACTTGTATTTCCCAGATCTAAGCAATAATATCTTTTATAAATTCTGAACAATTATTAGTCTCATCTCTTCATATATTGCCTCTTCTCACTCTCTTTATTCTTGTCCCCTGGAACACAGAGTTGGTACATGACCTTATTTCAGTATCCAGATCCCTTAATTCTCTTTTGTATTTTGCATGATTTTAACTTTCTTTTTAGCAGTCTGGATAATCTCTTCGTATCTATCTGCTCCTTTACTATTTCTCTTTCCTAAATGTTTAAAGCATCCATTTAGCTTTTAATTTCAAAGACTAAATTTTTAACATCTGTAAGTTCTGCTTGGTGCTTTAAAAAATCATACAGGTCTTTTATTTTTTGTATGTCTTTTCCTTTCCTGCTTATTTTATAGTTTCTGTCTGACAGTTTGATTGTCTGATGTTCTGGGGATCTAATCCTGCTCTTGCTGTCTCTGATGATGCTCACTTACACTGGAGTTCTTGTAATTTTGGATTTTAAGCTCATCTTCAGGACAGGGTTATCTCTTGGAGTACCATGTGGCCTAGGTTAAGAATGTGTCCTCCTGGAGACATTTTATTTTTTCTGTAGGTATTAATACTAGCATTAGTCCAGGACTTCTTTTTTGTTGTGGCATATTTCTCAGCATTGACTTCCTTGGAACACATGTGTAGTATACATTTGAACCTGAGATCCAGTGAAAGCAGGCCTGTTATGAGTTTTCAGGAAGGACTTTTCCTTTACTCAAGACCCAAGTCAAGATGCAGAAACATCTGTGTCATTTTCAGTGTAAGTAGGGGGGCATTTCTTTTCTAGTCCCCCATTTCGCTAGCATGCTTGAGGAAAGAAGCTTATTTCCTGATTCTCCCTGGGCACTAATGCCCAAGTCTCTGAATCACTGAGCTGGGCAGTGCTCTTTTCTTTGCCCACCCTGTCCACTTTGGCTACAGCTGCATCAGCTTAGCTGTTCCTGCTCTGGTTTTCCATTCCCTCTGCTTGGGGATCCCTGCTGATTTCCTTTACTTTCTTGCAATACTTGCCATCCAATGAAAAGGAAGTTTGTTTGAGCTGATCTTGCATTTCTAGGTGTTTTGTAGCAGGGAGATTTTTCTTGTCCATAGTATTGCCATTTGTACTTTTTAAACTTAGAGATAGAAAAGAACATCTGGCTGGGAGGATCAGGAAAAGCCTTAGAGATGAATGTCAGAGCCTAGGGGCATGGAAGGGGTCACAGCAGGTGCAAAAGCACAGAGGCAGGAAATGACCACGCAGGAATGGTGAAAAGCACATGGCTTTCTTTCACTGGAGTGTGTCAGGGAAGAGGAAAAATGAGGCCAGAGGCAGAGGAAACCAGGATCACAAGCTTTGTTTCAGGAAGTTTAAACTGGAAGCATATCCAAGATGAATGGCTGAGGGTGGCAGCAGGTGGGAGAGGGGTTTGGATTCGAAACAATGATCCTGGAGGCTGTGGAAATAGTCAAGGTGATAGGTAGTGTGGCCTGAATGGGGTAGTGGCAAGTGAAAAGGAGGGAACCGTTGGGAGAAAGAGGGTGAGAGAGAGTCAGTGAACCAGATAAAGAAATCTGGGTTGAGAGCTGGGGGGGGCGGGGGTGGGTGGGCAGGAAGGAAGAAAAAGCCAAGCAAGGACATTGTCTGAATCCTGGGAAATGAATTAAAAATGTCAGCAATTATCTGAGCTACGTTCTACCTTTTAAGATTTGTTCAGATACTAATAAATAGTTTATCTTGACTCTGTAGACAGCTAAAGATGTTATTAGGCCGCTTGGTGAATAGTTGTCTCTGGACTAAAGGCAGCATGTTCCAGTAGAGCTCCCAGAAGTGAATCTGGATGTGTCTGTCTTTCCAGAACCAGCTGACATGACGAATCATGGGAATGATTCGCTGTCCTCCAGAACTGCTCTAGATGGGGATGATCGACTCTCTGAGGACAGATCCTTGCTCCAGCAGAGGCTGGCTGTCAGGGAACTCATCGACACCGAGGTCTCCTACTTGCACATGCTCCAGCTCTGTGCCTCTGACATTAGGAGCCGCCTTCAGCAGGTACCTGGGTGGGGCCACACGCAGCTTGTCTTTATAGAGGCAAACATGGGTCCCGGCTTCTGAGACCTCACATCTGTTCCGGGGGCAGGCTTGATGGAGGGGAAAGTGGTCAATGTGAAGTCATGGTACTTCTACTTACTGGCCCTGCCCTGCTTTTGACACCTTGGACCTTCAACAAGTGTTAGCAGTCTTTTTGACACCTAAATGAGCTAGCCTAAAATAGCCCTTTATTAAGTTTAAAACAGATTGTTTTAAGTGACCTATTTGTAATTGTCTCATTTGGAGGGTGGTAACATGAAAAAGTTATCATTACTTGGGTTTCTAGTTTAGTATTCATTTTTTACATCTTTTTCACCCCAGTTTCAGAAATAACACAGGCTCTATCCTGCATCCTTTTAACAGTGGTGTAGTTTAGTTCATAGGGGCTGGAGTTCAGAATATATCTAAAGGTAATAGTGGTAGGTGCCAAGTGTGTCAGAGCTGTAAAGAAGTCCAACTTCCCACACTTATATGACAGATGGGGAGATGAGAGAAGAAAAATTATAGTTGGCAGCAGACCTAGGATAATGCAGTTCAGCTTTCCTTTCATGCTGAGTGCTCCATCTCTTCCTCTCTTCTCTTAGAGTAATAAAAATACCTAATTTTTAAAATTTCAAAGTCCTTTCAAACACTCCTCTGAAACAGTCTTCCCAAGAGAGATGGAACCCCAATGGCGTGACTATTCTTGACTACTGTCCGAAACCTACAAAAAAATCACTCTACCGAACTCCTGAGCGACCTTCCAAGGAGTCTTTGTTCCTTTTAGCTGCCACAGGGAGATCTGGATGTCCTGTTCTCAAACATCGATGACATCATCAAGGTGAACAGCAGACTGCTTCATGATCTGCAGGAGACAGCCTCCAGGGAAGAGGAACAAGTGCAGCTGATTGGTGAGCAAAAAACCAGGCAGTTGGCAGCCTGAGATCCCCGTGGAATTGTTCTAGGCATGTGGTCATTGCTGTACTTTCCCCAGCATTCCAGGGAGATGCAGCTCAATGAGAGGCTGTTTTGGGAGTCCCGGAAATACAGCATGTCAGACAGAGCTGGCAGGACCCTCAAATGATATCTAGCCCAACCCCATCACTACAGATGAAGAGACTGAGGCCTCAAGACAGAGAGGACATACTGATAGACACACAACTGGTTAGTGGTGTGGCTGAGACTCTATTCCAGGGTTTTTTTCACAGTCATTCACTCAACAGGTACTTAACGATGACCTGCAGTGTGCCATTCACTGTGCTGTGTGCTGAGGTAACAGAAGGGTCTAGTCAACCAGAGGGTCTGATCTTCTGTTCTTTTGGGTTAGTGAGTGACAGAGACAGAAGATACACAGATAAACAGGAGAATTTTAAGTAGTAATTTGTAATTTAAAGAATAACAAATGTAGTAACTTTTGAGAAAAGAGAAGGCCTCCTGAGGAGTGGACATTTGAACTGAGACCTGTTAGGGAGGAGCCAGCCATAAGATGAGCTAGACAAAGAGTAGAGAAAAAAGCCCTATTCTTTGGCAGAGATGAGCCTGGGATATTTGATGGACAAGGCTGGTGAGGCTCCAGGGCAATGAGTGAGGGGAGAGTATAGGAGATAGGATAGAAGAGGCAGAGAAGGACCAGATCCTGCAAGGCCTTCTAGGAGTGTGGATTTTCTCCTAAGTGTGATGAGACGTCATTGGACAGTTTTGAGCAGGGGAGTGATATAGTCAGATTTCTTTTTCAAAGATCCTTTTGGTAGTTGTGTACAGTGGATTGTGAAAGGGTGGCAAGAGTGGAAGTAACAAGATCATCTGGTGGTTTTACTTTCACCTAGGTGAGAGATGGAGGTGGACTCCTGATTCTGAAATAGTTAGGATGACCAGACATAAAGGAGGAGGAATGAGTAGGTGTAAACTTCAAACTTCTGCAGTCCCTTCCCATCTCCTGTTCTGGGGCTACTTGATAAAACTTTTATGGTCAAGGGTTTTCAGGTGGGGTCAGAGGACAAGGGTGGATGGGCTCAGCAAGGTAGATGGGCTCAGGCTCAGGAGTTGTGGTGCACAGGCTTAGTGCATATGGGATCTTCCCAGACCAGGGACTGAATCCGTGTCTCCTACATTGACAGGTGAATTCTTTACCACTGAGCCACCAGGGAAGCCCAACTATTTCCTTTAAAGGATCAGTTCAGTTCAGTCGCTTAGTTGTGTCCAACTCTTTGCGACCCCATGAATCACAGCACGCCAGGCCTCCCTGTCCATCACCAACTCCCGGAGTTTACCCAAACTCATGTCCATTGAGTTGGTGATGCCATCCAACCATCTCATCCTCTGTCATCCCCTTCTCCTCCCACCCCCAATCCTTCCCAGCATTAGGGTCTTTTCCAATGAGTCAACTCTTCGCATGAGGTGGCCAAAGTATTGGAGTTTCAGCTTCAACATCAGTCCTTCCAATGAACACCCAGGACTGATCTCCTTTAGGATGGACTGGTTGGATCTTCTTGCAGTCCAAGGGACTCTCAAGAGTCTTCTCCAGCACCACAGCTCAAAAGCATCAATTCTTTGGCGCTCAGCTTTCTTCACCGTCCAACTCTCACATCCATACATGACCACTGGAAAAACCATAGCCTTGACTAGATGGACTTTTGTTGGCAAAGTAATGTCTCTGCTTTTAAATATGCTATCTAGGTTGGCCATAACCTTCTTTCCAAGGAGTAAGCATCTTTTAATTTCATGGCTGCAATCACCATCAGCAGTGATTTTGGAGCCCAAAAAAATGAAGTCTGACACTGTTTCCACTGTTTCCCCATCTATTTCCCATGAAGTGATGGGACCAGATGCCATGATCTTAGTTTGCTGAATGTTGAGCTTTAAGCCAACTTTTTCACTCTCCTCTTTCACTTTCATCAAGAGGCTCTTTAGTTTTTCTTTACTTTCTGCCATAAGGGTGGTGTCATCTGCATATCTGAGGTTATTGATATTTCTCCCGGCAATCTTGATTCCAGCTTGTGTTTCTTCCAGTCCAGCGTTTCTCATGATGTACTCTGCATGTAAGTTAAATAAGCAGGGTGACAATATACAGCCTTGATGTACTCCTTTTCCTATTTGGAACCAGTCTGTTGTTCCAGGAATACAAAATTAAGGAACAAGATTTTTCAACAGTATCTAGGTAGATATTTTTTATCTTTTATCACTTTATCTATATTTCTGTTAATGATGACCACTTATTTGAGTGAAATTTTTTATTACATTTTATTTGCACTGGATTTTAGTTGCAGCATGTGAACTCCTAGTTGCGGCTTGTGGGATCACGTTCCCTGACCAGAGATCAAACCCGGGTCCCCTGCACTGGGAATGCAGAGTCTTAGCCCTTGGACTACCAGGGAAGTCCTTTGAATAGAAATTGTTACAGCCTCAGGTTGAAGACACTTCAGGGATCT
The DNA here is from genome assembly GCA_024291935.2 of Okapia johnstoni. Lineage (NCBI taxonomy): Eukaryota > Metazoa > Chordata > Mammalia > Artiodactyla > Giraffidae > Okapia > Okapia johnstoni. The sequence continues at coordinate 52,754,538 of CM044316.1, forward strand.
GGGGACTCTGAGGTTAGCATCTTCTGTTGCTGTGGGTTTGAGATTCAACTAATTCCTTGTTAAGGGTCCTTACTTGTTCATCTCTGCCTTCCAGCTTAACCTGCAAAAAGTTAAGATGCTACTTTGTCCAAGCCTGGTGACATCTCCATTCCCTGGCTTCCCTGTTTCCCTGATAGCATTTGCCACATAAAATACAGGATGCCCAATTACATTTGAATTTCACATAAACAATGAAAATTATACTAAGTTTACTAAGTATACTAAACTTATACTAAGTTTATCCCATGGAATACTTGGGACATACTTATATTAAAACTTTCGTTATTTATCTGAAGTTCAAATTTAACTGAGCATCTTATATTCCCACCCTCCCCGTTTTGGCAAGCCTGCCCCTGGCCTTTAACGAGTATACAGAAGATAGCTTTCTCATCCTCTGCCCCTTGTCGTTAGCCAAAAAGAGGTACAAAGAACCCACATGGGCTTTTCTTTTCCTAGGTGCAACTTTATGCTTGATCAAGGCTGAGCTGGTTTCTACCAGCTCTCCTTATTCCTCTCTCAGCCCCCCAGGCCCTGCTATGCAAGGGAGGCCCTTATCCGAGTTCCATACCACAGCATTTTAAAAGATTTTTGTATGTCAGGCATGAACCTCCCAAATGAGTCAGGTTCTGTGTTCTTATGAATGATTCCAAGTGCAGCTCCCTGTGGAGTTCCCCCACGGGCTCCTGTCACTGGAAGGCACCATATTCTAGTTCAGTGTTATCTAAAAGAAATGCAGGGTGAGCCATGAATTTAATTTAAGACATTTGAGTAGCTACATTAAAAAAACTAAAGCAACGAAATTAATTTTAATGATATATCTCATTTAACCCAATATATCCAAAATAATATTTCAACATGTAATTAGTATAAAACTTATTCATGATACATTTTACTTTTTTTTTTTTTTTGTACAAAGTCTTTGCAATCCAGTGTCGTTTACACTGACAGCACATCTTAATTGGGATACACCATATTTCAAGTTCCCAGGAGTCATATATGGCCCATGGCTTATAGGTCAAGTGGTTTAGAGCAGGGGCTTTGGAATCTGACTTGCAAGGTTCTGTTACCCACATCTTGTTCATGTCTCTGAGCCTCAGTTTCATGCCATCTGTATGAAAATAGTACCCATTTCGGTGCTAGTCATGACTATGGGTACCTAAATCAGTCCTGAATATTCATTGGAAGGACTGATGCTGAAGCTGAAACTCCAATACTTTGGCCATCTGATGTGAAGAACTGACTCATTTGAAGAGACCCTGATGCTGGGAAGGATTGAAGGCAGGAGGAGAAGGGGATGACAGAGGATCAGATGGTTGGATAGCATCTCCACCTTGATGGACATGAGTTTGAGTAAGCTCCAGGAGTTGGTGATGGACAGGGAAGCCTGGCGTGCTGCAGTGCATGGGGTCACAAAGAGTCAGACATGACTGAGCAACTGAACTGAACTGAACTGAACATGTAATAGCCCTTTTTATTCTCATGACCCTGTTACTTGTTGATTATTATTATTAGTGGACAACAGAGGATCCTCGTGTGCTGCATGCAGTCCACGGGGTCCCAAAGAGTCAGGCACAACCTAGTGACTGAACAACAACATTATTGTCCCCACTTTATTGAAGAAAAATGAGACTCAGAAAGGTTAAGGAACTTTCCTAAGGTCAAACAGCTTGACCACACAGAGTCATGATTTGAGCAGCTCCTTCAGACAACATCCTGCCTCCTTTTCTCATTTCTCCAGCCAGAGGTAGAGTGGCCTTTTGATACTGAGTAACTCTTAGCTGCCGTGACTTCTTTCTAATCTGTGACTAAGGAGGACAAGAGGAGAAGAAATAACTCTTGGTGCCCCTGCGTTCCTGCCTGTTGGACAGCTCTGCTGTCTGCTCTAGGGAAGTTTGCTTTCCTCCACCTTCAGTTACGGAGACACCCCTGCCCCTGGCCATGCTGGTGTGATGCAGTTTCTTTGGCAAAAGTCACATTCCTGCAGAACAGCCTAAGTAGAGAAGAGTGTGGGAACCGCCCCAGGTTTCAGGGCTACACCCAAGCTGTCTCCTAGTGAGGTCATCTCTGCAGCTAGCTGACCTCCCTGTCCTACGCATTCTCCCTAACTGCAATTTTGGGTAGTCTTTCCTGGTCATGTTCTCCCTTGTTCTGGGGGCTTCTCCTGAGGGAGTTCTTTCTGAGGATTGGCTTGACCAGCACTGGGGAGGGGTTTTGGTTCCTGGGGTGGTAGTCTCGCTGTGGGAGCCTTTGCTGAGAGCTGGACCATGCTGGTCCAGGTACTCCCTGTCTCAAGGCAGGCCTGGTGCATTTCACAGGTACAACACACAGTGTCAGCAGGCTTTAGGCTTAGCTGGGCTTCCTGTGGTCTGTGGCTTACTTGCCCTTTTGTGAGTAATACGTTTCTCTTCACCCTCACCACTATCCCCTTAGATAGACAACCAAATAGTCTTGCCTTTTTTTTTTTTTTTTTAACATTTATTTATTATTGGCTGTGCTGGGTCTTTGTTGCTGCCTGGGCTTTCTCTAGGTGTAGAGAGTGGGGCCTGCTCTCTAGTTGTTGTGCACAGGCTTCTCATTGCCGTGGCTTCACTTGTAGAGCACAGGCTCTAGGGCACATGGGCTTCAGTTGTTGCAGCTCATGGGCTTAGTTGTCCCAAGACATGTGGGATCTTCTCAGACTAGGGATCAAACCAGTGTCCCCCAAATTGCAAGGCGGATTCTTATCCACTGGACCATCAGGGAAGTCCTGTAGTAGCCTTTTAATAGCTATTCCTCTTTCCATGTTTTACTCCTGATTTAGTCTCAACATACTATAGCTCTAATAGATTTTCTTTTTAGAGCACTTTTAGAATTACAGAAAAATTAAGTAGAGGGAATTCCCAGTGGTTAGGACTTATTTTTCTTCTACATATATTGCTTGATTGATTGCATTAAAATTGATTTGTAATATTCTTAGTATATATTAATAGTTTCATGTGTACATTTCATTTGATTTTACATATACTACAGTGTGCCCACAGCTGAAAATTTAGTTTTTATTTGTCACCAGGCAGTTGACCCCCTTTAACCATTTTGCTTGCCCCCAATTCCCCTTTCCTCCTACATTTATTAATTCTTATTCTATAAGCAAGAAGTCCCTTCTATTCATTTTTTTAAAGTTATTTTTAGTTTTTGAATTTTTAGGTATAGTTGATTTACAGTGTTATATGTTTTAATTGTACAGCACAGTGATTCACAGATTTTATTATTTATTTATTTGATTTATGGCTGTGTTTGATCGTCATCGCTTTATGCAGGCCTTCTCCAGTCGAGGTGATTGGTGGCTTCTCTCTAGTTGTGCTCAGGCTTCTCACTGCAGTGGTTTCTCTCATTGCGGAGCATGGGCTCTAGGTGTGTGAGCTTCAGTAGGTGCGGCACCAGTTCATAATTTTTAAAGGTTATAGTTATGGATTTTTATAGTTATAAAATATTGGCTATATTCCCTGTGCTGTACCCATTCATTTCTTTATTCAACTTTTATATAAGTATAAACTCATGGATATTTACTTTATTCCATGAGTCAGAATCCAGTACTATTATTATTCATTTTCTGGCTCAAATGTTACCAGCTTTGGCATAGGGAGCTCTTTCAAGTTGACACGTGTGTCCTTTCAGTGTGTCTCCAACAATTTATGAGCACTTTCTTACTTTCTGACACCACAAGGTGTTCTCAGCTCATCTTGTATTTTCCCTGCCCTATCCTTGTGATCAGCTTTTCTCCTGGGAGACCTGGTTCCTACCTTTGGTGTGCTCATTGCTCCTGGAGTGTCATTCCTGCTAGGCCCTCTTAGCTGATATTTAGGAAATATGTGTATATATACCAACACATGAATGTGCACATATCTACATTTCTTTCTATATCTATCCATCTATGTTGTTGTTTAGTTGCTAAGTCATGTCCAACTTTTTGCAATCCCATAGACTATAGCCTGCCAGGTTCCTCTGTCTATGGGATTTCCCAGGCAAGAATAGTGGCATGGGTTGCCATTTCCTTCTCCAGGGGATCTTCCCAACTCAGGGATCAAACCCGTATCTCCTGCAATGGCCACTAGGGAAGCCCATCTATATTTATGTATTTAAAATACGTAAAACCATGAGTTCCTACTGATACTTCCAATTCCAGTCCAGTATCTCAGGGTTCATTCTAATCTTTCCCCTTTTCTTATTTGCATAATCTATCTGTGACAGGTAGAAATGGTTGCCATTATCCACGGTGTATTTACTTATTTGTTTGAAGTGAGTAGTCACGTAGAGTTTTTTTTTTTTTTTTTGGTTATGTATATTTTAATCAGAATTACTAGCTTGTATCTTTGTGAAAAATACTTATGTTAATTTTTTCCTACACCCTTCAGTGTGGTTATGTTATTCATTTGTAATAGCATTAAGTTCATTCCTTATTTTTTGTAACTTCCACATCCTGGTTGGTCTTAGCTGTATATTTATTTTGGGAGTATGTAAAATATTACCATGGTTCCAAGATCAGAGCTATATAAGAAGGTATATTCAGTGAAGCATTGTTCCCCTCTCATCCCTACTATCCTATCCCATTCCCTGTTCTTTCCATCCCATTCTGTCTCCCCAATAAGTAACTAATCTCATAAGTTTCCTTTTTTTTTTTAATATAGAATGTCACAACTTAGCATGTCACTCATGTGCAGGGGACTGCCAGTCTTTCCTGTATTGTTATAACTTTAGTGTAAGTGCTATTGAAATTGAGCATGGGTGTGATCCTTTTAAAACAAAAACTAGATCATTGGCAACCCAGCTCAAAACCCTCCAGTTACTTCCTGCCACCATTAGAATAAAGCCTGAACACCTTACTACACCATACTTACTTACTTCAAGGCCCTGCATAATCTGGCTTCAGTTTCCTGTTTATTTTCTCTACTTTGTGCCCTTGCTCACTGTGTTCCAGCCACACCTGCCTTCTTGTGTCACCTGCATGTCAAGCATTCACTTGCCTTAAGGCCTTTGCATTTGTCCCTCCCTAAGCCTGGCACTGCTCTCCCTCAGACTTTCCCAGGAATGGGTTCTTTTGGACTGTGTTAAACATCCACATCTTTATGGAGGTCTTTCCTAAATAGATCTCCTGTGTGTATGTGATTAGTTGCTCAGTCATGTCTGACTCTTTGCCACCCCATGGACTGTAGCCTGCCAGTCTCCTCTATCCATGGAACTTTCCAGGCAAGAATACTGGAGTGGGTTGCCATTTCCTACTCCAAGGGACCTTCCCAACCCAGGGGTCGAACCCATATCTCTTGTGTCTCCTGCATTGGTAGGCAGATTCTTGACCACAGTGCCACCTCTAATTCTTTATCTGGCTTTGTTTAAATTTGTGGTACTCATCACTACCTGGCATGTGTAATATATTTATTTATTGTCTGTCTTCCCCATGAGAACATCAGCCCCATGAGGCAGGGTCATTATTTCATTCAAAGAACTGAGAAGAGTGCCTCATACATAGTCAATACATAAGCAGTTGGTAAGTTTTTGGGAAATGAAGTTTGTGTCAGATGCTTTATATGCATTTTTAAATTTAATCATCCCAGTGAACACTTGGAAGTGAGTACTATTTGTATTCCCATCTATAGATGAAAATATGGAGGGTCAGAGGGATCAGATACTCACCCTAGACTGTACTACTGGGAAAGGGTTGGCTGGAGATCTGGCTTTACTTCTCTCTGACTCCAAAGCCCACATTTGTGACTATCCATGCTGTGCTGTAGGGTGTCTTTGTAAACAGGGTTTGGAGTTGTACTTTGTGCACAGAGTAATTATAAAGATATAACATGAATGTGTTGTGTAAACTATAAAGCATTGTCCAAATGTGAGAATTATCAATACTGTTGCTGTAATTATAGATACTGTTTATTAAGCACACACCACTACATCATTCTGTCACTTTAATCCTACAGCAGCTTTATGTCTGCTTTAATCCTACAGCAGCCTTTTGAAAGCAAGATGAAAAAATGAGAGCTCAGGAAGAGGAGGTGACTTGCCCAAGGTTACCCTGCTGGTTAAGCCAGGCAGTCTTATGTCAGAGCTGAAGTGCTTAGCATGTCACTCACGGCCTCCCTGTTCTAAGCAAGAGGACATGCAGACACACTTTTGAGAACTTGTTGCCTTTTCACTGTCAGGTAACGCATTCCTGGAATTCCAAGAGGAGTTGGAGCAAGTCTATAAGGTGTACTGTGCCAGCTACGAACAGGCCTTGCTGCTGGTGGAGACCTACCAGAAGGAACCAGAGCTGCAGCGGGAGATCCAGGGCATCATTGAGGCAGTGCTGTAAGTAGAATGGTCCCTACGGGTGCTGAGGTCAGGGGCTGTTAAAGTCTCACTCTCGCTTGGGGCTGCTCATACTGTTTCAGGAGTGTCGTAGACAGGCTAGGCGAGGCTGTGCTGCAGAGACAAACAACCCCCATCTCTTTTAGTGGTTTCAACCAGTGAGATTTCCACATTCCTTATGCTCCACTGTGGGTTAACTTGGGGCTCTTCCCAGTGTCATGCTCACTCTGGAACCCAAGCTGACACCAGCCACTGTCTGGAACATGGCCGGTGACTTGGCAAAGAACAAAGAACTCTGAAGGGTCTCACACTGGTTACTGAATGTTCCAGGCCAGAAGTAATAATCATTGCTTCTCATAATTCAGAGTCCAGAACTAATCACCTGACTTCATCCAGTACCAGGAATCCAGGGCATGCCTTCCAGCCATGTGTTCAGAGGTGGAAAAGCAGAAACATTTGGTGAACAGCACTCGTGCCCACCATAGGGAGGGCAGTGAGATGGTGGGAACCATGTGCTGTAAGCAGCAGTGGCAGGAAGCGGGCTTGTATCATCTGAGGAGACCTCTCTATAGATGGCTGGAGTCCTGCCCCACAGAAAAGGATCAGAACTGCTTTGGGAGGCCTCGCAGCCCAGAGCTGGCACCAGTGAGTGGGAGCTCGGGGTAGAGATATGGAGAGAATAAATTTTTTAAATTAAAATTTTGAACAGGTAGCAGTTACACAGTTTAAAAGATTTAAAACATCTGAATTTAAACAGTAAAAGCAAAAAATCTCCCCTACCCTGTCCCTTCATCCACCCAGTTGCTGCTACTACCTGCAAAGTCAGGGTAACCACTTTTAAATTCCTTATGGATCTTTGTAGAGTTCCTGTATATCTATACAAGTAAATCTAAATATATACTTTTATTTTCCCATCTTCTTATAAAAGTTTATAATTTTTTTCACTTATGTTATATCTTGGAGGTCTTTCCAGTTCAATACATATACATATGACCCTTTGAATGGCTATGTATTCTTCTACCATGTGGTTGTTCCACAGTTTATTTAACTGGTCTCTATTGATGGATATTGGTTTGTTTCTATTCTTTGTAACATTATAGATAATGCTATGTGATTATTCACGAACTTATGTTATTTTCCTGAGGTGTAAATAAAAGTATCTATAAGTTAAATTTCCAGATGTGAAATTGCTAGATTAAAGGAAGTATATGTTAATAATTTTGATAATATTGCAAAATTTCTCACTGTAAAAGTAATACCAGTTGATATTCCCATGAACAAATATAAGGGTATTTCCCCTCAGCCTCACCAGCAGAGTACATTGTTAAACTTCAGTATTTACCACTGAGATAGGTGAAAAATGGCATCTCAGTAATGTTTCATTTTGTATTTATCTTCTTGTGATTAAAGTGGATCATCATATATTTATTTATTTATTATTATTTTTTTTTTCATCATATATTTAAAAAGACTTACATTAGGACTTCCTTGCTGGTCTGGTGGTTAAGACTTCGTGTTCCCAATGCAGGGGGCACAGGTTCAATCCCTGGTTGGAGAATTAAGATGCTGCATACCAAGCAGCATGGTCAAAAAAAAAAAAGCTTTTATCTTCCCCAAGCTTACCAAATGAAGATAGATGAAGGCCATCTTCTGGAAATCAGAATAGTGTAGGAGGAACAGAGGTTATTATTGTTATTTCATCTTACTTAAGCATTTCCTGTTTACACCCAAGAGAAAGAGTGTAGATTTTGGTCTTTAAAGCTAGCATTATCTCATGTGAAGCCTCCTGCTACCTCTCTTCCTTCTCTCCCTTACCCTTGTGCCCCCTGAAGCCTCCTTTTGAAGTAGCCATGTTCTAGCCCCTCCCAGCCTCCAAAAAGCCTACATTCATTTTCTTCTTTGATTCCTTTGATCCCTTCATGGATCTTCCAAACTTAGGCTTTTGTAAGGGTCACTAAATACATTTCTACAGGAGTGAGGCAAGTAACAGAAATGAGGGAAGCAGGATGCCAGCTGTGAGACAAAAGGGAGTAATGGAGACTGTGGCAAATCAGAGCCAGCAGTCCCTGTATAGAGTGCAGCTGCAGCCCAGCCTCAGCTGATCATCGGTCTATCAGGTAGCTTTTGCTATAGCATATCACCCCGAATATAGCGGTTTAAAATATAAGTCATCTCCAAAATTTGTTTAAAGCAAATGTTTCTCAAGGTCACATTTATGCGTATTAGCAATTTAGGTGGACTCAGTAAATGATTTTTCTAGTCCTGGCTGAACTCCCTCACATGTCTGTGATCAACCATAGGTCAGCTTTGCTGATGTTGGTTGGACTTTCCTGTGAACGTGGGACACACAAGCTGACTCAGCTCTGCCTTTTGAGATCTCGGCTTGGAATTGGCATGCTGTGCCAGACTCAGGAGGTGGAAAAATAGTTCCCACTTCTTGGTGGGAGAAGCTTCAAAGTCATATTCAAAGGGTATCGATACAGAGAATAAAGTAATTGCAGCCATTTTTTTGTAAACCCTCTACCTCAGTTGCTGTGTAGAAATATGATTCCACTGTGGCCCGATCCACTGATCTTTCAAGAGAAACCGGAAGCTTTGATGTAAGTCTCCCCAGTGTTAAATATTGACATCTAGTTCAGACATGTTAGAAGCACTGTGTGGGGGGCCCTAGTTAGCACAGAGGCTGCTCTTTGTCACATCTTCTGCACTCCGGTCTTTCCCAACTAGGCCAGACATTTCTCATGGGCTTTGGCACCAGGCAGCCTGGCAGTGAATTGAGCTCTCTGCTCCTTATTCACCTTGACATAAGCCATTTTTTGTCTCAGAACCTGGTTTCCTTACATGTAGAGTGGAAGTAAAAGCAATAGCTCATGGGGATGTAGACTCACTGCATACAGATAATACTCAGTAATTGCCAGCTATGGTAGTTATCTTGGTTAGGAAGGGATTATGGTTCCCTGAGACCACACTGTGGTTCTCTGCTCCTTCAATCCTAGTACTCCCTTTTTATAACAAATTTATCCTGAGTTATATTCTGAAAAAAATTCTCCTGTCTATATACATAACTGAAAAAAATAAACATAATGGCTTAGCTACAATTAAATGAGAAATAAAAGGAAAATAATTTCTAATAATGTAATATGTATTTCAGTATGCAAATGCTTGGGTACCACTACACTAGCAATCACATGCTTATAAGCAAAAAAGAGTCAGAAGCTATTCTGTACACAAAGTACAGAACACCAAAAGAGCAGAGAATATGTGTACCCTGGAATGACACAAACTTGACTTCTTGTGTATGATAAGAGAAAGAAGGAAATAACATAATTGAAGTAGGGATAATATTGCATACTGGGAGGCAGAGAAAATGAGGAATGATGTTCTTACAGATGGCCTGTGTCTTATTTACAACAGGTAGTATCATAGTAATTCCCAGTGTGAAGATATGTGACTGGATGGAGTCCAGGTGTCACAAAAATATCTCAGTGCTTGAAATTGCAGCCCATTTCAAGGCATTCATTCAGTCTCTGAATGTGGAGAGGGGCATATGAAACGTAGAACAATTCTCCGTAATGCAAGACTGTCCTTGCAGGATATTCTGCTTCCCTGGGACCCTGTCCACTAAATGCCTGCAGCACCGCAGAGTCTGCAGGTTTCAAGATTGCCCTCAATGAAATCCTCTGGTCTAATGTTGCAGCAGGAATGACATCCTTTCAGTCATCCCAATTTTACTCTTTGTATTTACAGGCGGACAGAAAATATACTTCCTACGGGAAAGTATAAACATTGGATGGTGGATGGATGGATGGATAGATAGAATGAATTTTAGGGGGCTCCTACTATGTATGCTGCTTTTGAACTATTAATCACCTCCCTCCTGAAACAGTCATCCTGACTTTCTGTGCTGATGATCATGGGGCTCTTTCTGGAGCCTGGCTGACGAGGATCACAGCAGCTGGATATCCAGATAGGATAAATGGCACCATCTCATTAGATCTTTGTGATTCCAAAATATACGCTACCTCCCACTTTTTATTTGGGTGGGTGAGTTGGTGAGGTGTTTAGTTTACCCTAGCTCTTAAGGCAGTGCTTCCCACCTGGCAGCCAGTGGAATCCAAGGCTTCTCCTTGCAGCCACAGGAAGCTCTGCCTTAGGGAGACCAGTCTAATGGCATAGCTTTCAGTGGGGAGGAGAGGTGGATCAGTCCAACACAAAGCACCTGCAGTTCCACAACAACTTAGGCAGAGTGTTTGGAGAAGACACATAATCTGTTTTCCTTTATTGGCATTTTTTGTGTAAGTATGAAAGTAACATGCTTATTGAAAAAAGGAAATTTCAAACAATATACAGTTATATAAAGTAAAAAGTATAAGTCCATTCCCCCTTGGTTTCCTGTTCCCCATGCCTCCCCCTAGTAGTTAACATGTTCCATCCAAATTTGATTCTGTCTATTTACAGACAAGTAAGAAATAGACTTTCCATGGAAAAGTCTAGATGTTGGATGGATGGATGGATAGATAAATAGAAAGAATGAATGAATTAATGAATTTTTAAGGGACTCCTACTCTACATTCTAGGACTTGTTTTTTCACTTAACCATAGTCATGAATTATTTTGCCATGTTCCCTTTTTGTTTTTTTACCATGTTCTTTTTTAATGGTTACATAGGGTTCTTTTCCAGGGCAGCTCATAGTCGGCTCATCCCCTATTGATGGATATTTGAGTTGTTTCCCAAATTTTACTGTCACAGAGTTGCTGAATAACTTCTACCTTTATCCATGCTCACTTGAGTTAATATTTCTGTGGGTAGATTTCTGTAGTAGGATTTAGGGAATTGTGTAATTCACAAATTGCTAAATTACTCTCTAAAAAGACCCCACCAACTGATACTCCCACCAAGAGAATGTAAGAAATGTAAGAGGGCTGATTTCCCCATATTCATCCAACTCTGGGTGAGTCTTTCCAGTTTTTTTTTTTTTTGGCCACACCATGTGGCATGCAGGATCTTAGTTCTTCAATCAGGATTGCACCCATACCCCCTGCATTGGGAACACAGAGTCTTAACCACTAAACTACCAGGGAAGTCCCAAGTCTTTTAATTTTTATTGCCCGTCTGATAGGCTACATAAAGAGTTTCCTCCAAATTACTTTAGAAAGGCTGTAAAGAAAGAGGTTGCTGTAATTCTGTAGTTCTTGATGATTGTGGAGAAGAGATGTAATCATCTCTTTGAAGGCCCCCTGCCTCTGTCATCTCTGATTTGTGAGGCAATAGTTGTCCCCATGAGGCAGTTGTCCCTTTCCCATGAAAAATAAGCCCAGAGGACAGAGTTTTGCAAATATCTGACCACTGTTTCCACCTCTCCTGCCCACAGTCAGCCAGGCTCTAGGAAACCTTGGTGAGAGCAGATGGTCAGTACAGGCATATCCTGACAGATGAGTTCCACCCCAGCGTTCCAACCTCCTGCAGTTAATGGGAGGGAGGGGGTAGTTCCCACCTGCTCTGTCTGTTCTAGGCCTTATGGCTGATCTTTCCTGGACATTTGGTCTGGAGGTTTTTTCCATAGGAAGAAAGAGCAAGAGGCAAAGGTAGTGTGGAGAGGAGGCCAGATAATAGTCATGAGAGGTATTTGTGAGTCTTCGTGGAGGAGGAATGCTTAGACATTGATGTTTGAAACCCTCGTGTGTTTCTCAGAAGGTGGGTCTGAGGGCTACTGGTCATGATCAAAGAAAGATTGTTGGAGACTTGTCCCAGATGCCATTGACTTGAGCACTGTTTCTGCAACTTCCAGACATCATTAGGAAGGGGGCTAGAAATAATCATTTATGCATCAAATGGTACATCTGGAAGGGACCTTGACACTATTAGTTCCTGTGTTTTGTATTTTCCTTTTTCAAATTAAAATTTTCAAGCCTTATAGAAAGATAGAATAATGTAATGAACACACACACCCACCACCTGAAATGAGCAAGTATAAATGCCTTCTGTTTGCTGCATTTAATTTTATACTAAGTAATTTAAAGGAAGTTGCAGATACTATGAGTCTTTACCCTTAAATACTTTACATGCCTCTCTAAACATTAAATTCCTATGATTAAAGTTTGGAGGGGGCTGTGCCCCAAGGCTTGTGAGATCTTAGTTCCTCCAGTGGGGATTAAACTTGGGCCTACAGCAGTGGAAGCACTGAATCCTAACCATCAAACCACCAGGGATTTCCCAAGTTCCTATGATTTTAAAAACGCTTCTTTTTTGAAGCAGCAGGACCATTTTTTAAAATGAAATATCATGTTCATGTCCAGCAGATGGAGTTGTACTTGAGACATACCCAATTGGAGATCTCAAGTAGGCTAGTTGACTGTGTGAGTCTGGAGCTCTGGGCAGAAGTAAGAAGTGGAGATCTGGGTTTGCCATGTGTTTAAAGCTGTAGGACTAAAGGAGCTCAGGAAGAGATTGAGTGGAGAGAGGAGGCCCCGGGGCACTCCAGCATTGGAGAGAAGCCAGCAGAGGAGGCCAGGAGAGTGGCCTGTGGAGTGAGAGAAGCAGGACAAAGGGCATCTCTGGGGCCAAAAAAAGAAAGTGTTTTGAGAAAGAGGGAACGGTCTGCTGTGTCTGCTATTGAGAGACTGAGCAAGCTGAGGACAGAGAACTGACCTTTGGATTTAGTACGGATGGGGAACCGAGGCCCAGAAAAGGGTAAAGTGAAAACTAGCAGCACCCAATGAAGAAACTGAGGATCCCCGAAAGAGGGCAACTTGCCTGAGATCACACAGCAAGTTAAATAGCAGAGCTGACACTAGAGCCCAGGCCTCTTGGTGCCCCCAAGTGTGGACCTGACCTACTTAACACCAGCCTTCTCCCTCAGGCCGCAAGCTGGACCTTCAGGCCTCAGTTTCTTCCTGGTAATTCCTCTGCAGAGGATTACCAAATACCCACTGCTGCTGCAGAAAATTCTGGAGAATACACTCCCTGATGCCAGTGCCTATGCTGTCCTTCAGAGGGCTACCTCTGCCCTCCAGGATGTGGTCACCAACATCAATGAGTACAAGAGGCGCAAAGAAGTGGGTAAGGACTTGGGGCATTTAGGCGATACATTAATGAGAATGCTTCTAATTAGCAAAAAACTCACCTCAAACTGGCTTTACTAGTAAAGGGAAGACAGTCACTTATGTAACCTACAAGTCCAGAGGTAATGTGGACTTTAAGTAGGATTTAGTCTGGGAGCTGGTGTCATTTCCCTATAATTCTCTTGTCTCTGACCTCTACTATGTGTCACTGGCCTCTTCAAACTGGCCTCCCTCTTAACAGTAAATGGGTATTGCTGTCCTAAGACTCACATCTGAACACCACACCCTTCAGGAGAACATGGACCCTCTCTCCGCTTAGCTGTAAACACTAAATTGGAGCTTCATTCTAATAGGATTTACTTGAGTCATATGCTCACCCTGAACCAACTGCCATGGTTAGGGGAATGCCATGAACTGATTGGCTTAGGCCTGGGTTGTAAGCCTTTCTTTGAACCTGTCACAGTGGTAGAGGAGTGGGGATCGTGTGAAATGGCTTGTAACAGTCAGCAACCACTCCCTGAACTAAAGTGAAATCATTCTTATACAAACCGCATGGCTGCTATACTAAGGAGAAATGAATACTGGGAGGCAAAGAGCTGTGTATGTATCAGGGATGAGGGTAGGAGGAGAAAGTGGGGAGATTGCCGCCTCTCAAGTTGCTAAAACAGAAAGGTCTGCAGAGTGTCACAATGTCGTAGGTAGAGGAAACACTTACGCAACTAAGACAGTATAGTAATGATAATTTAGCTAATGTTTACTATGGCTATGACTTGTTTTTTTCACTTATTATTTTGTTTGATCCTTACGATAGCCCTGAGGTTGGCACTGTTAGTCTCATTTCACAGTTGGGTAAAATTAGAGTTTAAGTCATTTGCTCCATTTCCATCATTGTATGTGATCTCCCAGCAACCCTGGGAAGTTGTTGGCCTCATTTACAGATGAGGAAACTGAGGCGCAAGAAATCAAGCTGGTATGAACCTTTTCAGTCAGTGAGGACTCTGAGCCCTGTGTTTTACCTCCATGATTTGCCATTCTAATGGGTGTGACCCTGACGTTTGAGAAGAGGGCCCAAGAGGTGCCCCGCTGGGATGTCAGGGTTTCTTATTTTCCCCGGTCAGCTCTGGTCCCTGTGCCCTCCTTTTCCTCTGTTGGTGCAGCCTCCAAGTACACCAAGGTGGAGCCGCTGAGCCTCCGGGAGCGACTGGCTCGCATCAACACACACACCCTCTCCAAGAAGACCACCCGACTGAGCCAGCTGCTGAAGCAGGAGGCGGGGCTTGTTCCCAGGGTGAGCAATGGACTGGAGGAAGGGTTGCATACTAGCCATCCCAAGGGGAAAGACAGTGCAGTGGTGAGGTGGAGTCTTAGACTGCTTTCAGAGATGGGGAGACTGAGGCCAGGAAGGGGCAGAGTAGGCACCCTCATTTGATTCTTTTGTTTAAAGTTTGTGGGTTTTTAAAGATTTTTTGTTGTGGACCATTTTAAAAGTCTTTGTTTGAATTTGTTTCAATATTGCTTCTGTTTTATGTCCTGGCATTTTGGCCACAAGGCATGTGGGATCTTAGCATGCTGTTCAGTTCAGTTCAGTGGCTCAGTTGTGTCTGACTCTTTGCAGCTGCATGGAATGCAGCACACCTGGCCTCCCTGTCCATCACCAACTTCCGGAGTTTACTCAAACTCATGTCCATTGAATCAGTGATGCCATCTAACTATCTCATCCTCTGCCATCCCTTTCTCTTCCCGCCTTCAATCTTTCCCAGCATCAGGGTCTTTTCAAATGAGTCAGTTCTTTGCATCAGGTGGCCAAAGTATTGGAGTTTCAGCTTCAGCATCAGTCCTTCCAATGAATATTCAGGACTCATTTCCTTTAAGATGGACTGGTTGGATCTCCTTGCAGTCCAAGGGACTCTCAAAAGTCTTCTCCAACACCACAGTTCAAAAGCATAAATTCTTCAGCACTCAGCTTTCTTTATAGTCCAACTCTCACATCCCTACATGACTACTGGAAACACCATAGCTTTGACTAGATGGACCTTTGTTGGCAAAATAATGTCTTTGCTTTGTAATATGGTATCTACGTTGGTCATAACTTTTCTTCCGAAGAGCAAGCATCTTTTAATTTCATGGCTGCAGTCACCATCTGCAGTGATTTTTGGAGTGCAAAAAATAAAGTCTTTCCCTGTTTCCATTGTTTCCCCATCTATTTACCATGAAGTGATGGGACCGGATGCCATGATCTTAGTTTTCTGATTGTTGAGTTGTAAGCCAACTTTTTCACTCTCCTCTTTCACTTTCATCAAGAGGCTCTTTAGTTCTTCTTCACTTTCTGCCATAAGGGTGGTGTCATCTGCATATCTGAGGTTATTGATATTTCTCCCGACAATCTTGATTCCAGCTTGTGCTTGGTCCAGCCCAGCGTTTCTCATGGTATACTCTGCATATAAGTTAAATAAGCAGGGTGACACTATACAGCCTTGACGTACTCCCTTTCCAATTTGGAACCAGTCTGTTGTTCCATGTCCAGTTCTAACTGTTGCTTCTTTACCTATATACAGATTTCTCAGGAGGCAGGTCAAGCGGTCTGGTATTCCTTTCTCTTTAAGAATTTTCCATAGTTTGTTATGATCCACACAGTTGAAGGCTTTGGCGTAGTCAATAAAGCAGAAGTAGATGTTTTTCTGGAACGCTCTTGCTTTTTTGATGATCCAGCAGATGTTGGCAATTTGATCTCTGGTTCCTCTGCCTTTTCTAAATCCAGCTTGAACATATGGAATTTCATGGTTCATGTACTGTTGAAGCCTGGCTTGGAGAATTTTCAGCATTACTTTGCTAGCCTGTGAGACGAGTGCAATTGTGTGGTAGTTTGAGCATTCTTTGGCATTGCCTTTCTTTGGGATTGGAATGAAAACTGAACTTTTCCAGTCCTGTGGCCACTGCTGAGTTTTCCAAATTTGTTGGTGTATTGAGTGCAGCACTTTCACAGCATTATCTTTTAGGATTTGAAATAGCTCAACTGGAATTCCATCACCTCCACTAGCTTTGTTCGTAGTGATGCTTCCTAACCAGGAATCAAACCCACACCCCTGCACTGGAAGTTAGGGAAGTCCCTTCACTTGATTCTGAAGACCAGGGTGGGGCTTTCTCCTCTGCACCTTGTGCTGCTCTTTCTCTGGGGCCTCTTGATACAGGTGTGTGTGTGTGTGTTTTCAGTCGCTCAGTTTTATCTTTTCGACCTTATGGACTGTAGCCCACCAGGCTTCTCTGGCAGTGGGATTCTCCAGGCAAGAATAATAGAATGGGTTGCCATTTCCTCCCCCAGGGGATCTTCCTGACCTAGGAATCAAACCTGAATCTCCTGTGTCTCCTGCCCTGCAGGCGGATTCTTTACCTCTGAGCTACCAGCAAAGCCCCTTGACACAGATAGGAGAACTTATGTCTGGGCCTGGGCAAGCAACAAGCCTTAAATAGCTACTAGTAGAAATTTAGGTTGACTGAGTACTTACTCTGAACCAGGCATTAATGGTTCCACACAATGAAGTAAATGTTCATATTATCCCCATGTTGCAGAAGATGAAACAGGCTCCAAGAGGGCAGAACACTTGCCTAAGTTCACACAGACAGGAAGCAAGTGAACCAGGGCTCGTGTGTCTGATTCCATGGTCTGAATACAAAACCACTAAGCCGCATTCACTGCCTCTAACCATCCCACTCAGTTTGGGGACTGGAGGAATGGCTCTGATGCGTGGGTCTGTGGAAAGGTGTGTGTGTGTGTGGTTCCTTGCAAGAACTTGGGACAGAGGTGCCCCCATGTGGATGTTCTCGGCCCTTATAAGTGTAACTTGACTCTCAGACGGAAGACAAAGAATTTGATGACTTAGAAGAGAGGTTCCACTGGGTGTCGCTGTGTGTGACCGAGCTGAAGAGCAACGTGGCTGCTTACCTGGATAATTTGGAGGTGAGGGCCCTGTGGTAAATAATGGTGGGGGTGTGGGGGGAGGCGCTGGGATACCTGGGCAGGTACGTAGGGCCCACTGAACAAGCTCCTGACAAAGGCACCAGCTTCAAGAACCAATTGGAAGAGATCATAACAGTTGCTGGTTGGAGGCCAGAGAAAGGCCATGGGCAAGCACTCCTTAATCCAGAGGTTATCTGGCTGAGGCAACTTCTGAGTTCATTGAGTGTTCAGGGACTGGGGTTCCCACTGGGCAGAGTCAAATTCGCTGGAAACAGAGTCCTTTGGAAGGACCCTGCCAGACTGGTGCTAGAGCAGGAGTCAAACACAGATGCTCAAAGGGACCAGGCAGGTAATATTATTGACTGAAGCGTATAGGTGTATAGGCCTATTGTCTATTTATGAGACTTTTATGGTAGAGTTCAATATGTAGTAATATTTGGAGTTTGAATGACTGAATAAATGAATCAATGAATAAAATAAAATAAAATGCCCTGTTTCACGGGAGTTGTTGCTGCATGGGGGTGTGGACCCAATGCTGCCAGTTCTTCTGATTTTAAGGAAGAAGAAAACTGAAAATTGAGATCTTTAGGTGAAATCTCATGATGTGTCCACGTGAGCAACTAATTAAATAAGAATCTAAATGTTATGTGGGCCCAAGAAAATACATTTTTGCAAGCCAGATTCAGCCCACAGGGACACCAGTTTGCATTCTCAACCAGCACATCCCTTTCCTTGCGCCCAAGTTCCCAGTTCGTTCTTGTCATCGCTGCTGACTCATTCCATCCACTCTGTCCCTTTTGCGTGGTTTTGTTCTCAGTCACATCCATTTGCACAGACCAGCTCAGTCAGATGATAACAGGCTCTTTGGATAATAGGATTTGGGGTGGCATTATTGGAAGTGTGTAGAAGGAGAGAGGTCGTAGTTCTATGCTTTTCTGTGTGGGGCACACCCCCTGCTTGTTCCTGCTCCATCTTGCCCCAGCCCCCAAGGAAAGATAACAGCACAGTGAGTGAGAAGGGGAAGGCCCTCAGAGAAAAAATGGAGGGGCCTTGAGAAAGAGAAACCAGAAGCCCCCAAGAGACACATCTGGCTTTGCAGGGAAGAACAGATACTTAGAAGCATTAAGGCTGCGTTTCCCTGAATGCAGGATTTACATGACAGATACAGTGTTGACATGGAATCCCATAGCAAGAAATTGACTCTCTCTTTTAATCCTCAGACTCCAGGAAAAGCCTCTTTTGCTGGTGTGTAAATAAACCAGCAGAACCAGTCTCAGGCTGGAAGCCTTCAGCTGGCCATGATACTCAGACAGAATTTAATAACATTGTTTTTATAGCGCTTATTCTTAACATGCTTATTTATGGCAATTATTACTGGCTTTCCTTTTATGGAAGTATCATAAGGTGTTTTCTTTTGGCCATGCCATGCAGCTTGTGGGATCTTAGTTTCCTGACCAAGGATGCAACCTGGGCCCTCGGCAGTGAAAGCACAGACTCCTAACCATTAGACTGCCAGGGAATTCCCCATAAGGTGTTTTTTGTTTGTTTGTTTGTTTTAATGCACTTATTTAAATAGGGATGCTAGGTTGATTTAAGGAAAAGTATTATTAGAACATGAGGAGCAGACATGGCAGAAAAAAAAATTCACAAAGGTGATAACGAGAAGTGTGTGAATTGGAGGCAACACTGGGATAGCGAGAAAGATGTGGGTTTAGAGAAAGAACATTCTAATCACCCAAGTTGTGCAAAGATAGATTAGCTGTGTGCAGGCACTTGGAGGGTGTGCTGTTATCCTCTTCCCGGATTTTGTGGAGGGACATTCAGGTGTGAGATGGTCTCAGTGGGCTGTGATTGGCTCTCCTTTGACCCCCATCTAGGCTTTCCTCCGCTTCCGGCCCCAGGACTACAATCTGGAAATCCCTGGGGGCTCTGTGGTACAGTACTGTTACCTGGCAAGAGACCTGCAACTCCAGGCCTTCCCAGAGTTTGTGAGTGGAACTTCTCCCTTCTTTTTTTCAGGCAGGTGGCAGAGTCTGTAAGAATAATATTTAGAAGTGAGGCCCTTTCCTCGATGGTTACATCCATAACTGTCCTGGGTAGTCAGCAGGGTGGAGATTATTATTAGTGCATTTTCCTGATACAAACAGCCCCAGCTAATGTTTATTGAGCCATGTTATCTGCCAGGCACTGTGCTAAAGTCTTTACATTCTTTACTCATTTAATCCTCACAACACAGCTTACAGGGTAAATACTGTTAATAACTCCATTCTGCAGATGAGGCTCAGAGAGAGTGACCTCCCAGGTTATTCAGATGATCAATGGCAAACTAGGATCTTAGCCCCCAAGGACTATGGTTTTGATCACCATCCTAAACAAAATTTTTTCAACATCTCTGCACGGTAACTGTATCAAGAAGTGGCATATATTGAATACTTATTCTGTGCACTCTGCTAAGCTTGTTACATGCATTGTCCCCATTTCTCAGATGGGTACCTTGAGGCCCAGAAAGGTTAGAAATCATGCTAGAGGTCACAGCTATTCAGTGAGAGTGGCACTGGAGCCTCCCTCCAAAGCTCCTCCTTCCTGTGCCCACCCTCTGCCACTTCCTTCTTCAACTCCCAAGCTCACCTCTCCCCACAGAAGCAGCAACTGGAAGCCCAGGTGTGGCAGCCATTGTGCAGCCTGGCCAAAGCCTTGGCAGGCCCTCAGAACCTGATCAAGAAGCGTCTGGACAAACTACTGGACTTTGAGAGGGTAGAAGAGAAGCTGTTGGAGGTGGGCAGCGTGACCTACGAGGAGGAGGCAGCCCGGCACACATACCAGGCACTCAACTCCCTGCTAGTGGCTGAACTTCCACAGTTTAACCAGCTGGCCGTGCGGTGGCTCAGCCAGATCCTATGCACATTTGTGACTCTCCAGAGAGACCTTGCAAAGCAAGTGCTGCAGAGGGCAGAGGACAGCTTGGCCCAGGTAAGGCCTCTAGGACTGGGGTGCCTCTGGGAAATTGCCTGGCTGGGCTTCCTCACCCCTTCAGCAGGTTGTTTGAAGGGGCTGGGGTGGAGTGAAGTTGGACCTCCCAAACAGGCTATCAGGTGCTCAGGAGGAGGCCATGGGGACCTTCTGGATCTCTCTCATGCCTATTCTCCCTCCATTAATAGAGTCAGGCCATGGAAGCCAGGGTAGTATAGAACTGGGACTCTAGGCCACTTGCAGGCTCTGGGACTCAGAAACACAGGAGGCTCACCTGGGAAAATAACAGGCCTTGGGGCCATTCCCTGGAGGGTATTAGAAGCAGGTGACAAGAGACAGGGCCCCTTCTACACTGTCAGGAGTAAATGCTTCAAGCTGGTGTTCCTGCCCCTGCTACTACTTCTAGCAGCTGCCTACCTGTGAGCCCTTACTGCGTACTGGGTTTGGAATACTTTCCATATATTGTCTCACTTAATCCTCACAATAACCCCACAGAGTAGGTATGGTTATTATTCTCATTTCAAAAGGAAGCCGGGACCATAGATGTTAAGCAGCTTGCCCAAGCTGTATAGCTCATGGCTAAATTTAAATCCTGGCAGGTGAACTCTAGAGCCTGAACCACAATGCCCGAGAGCCTGTTAAAAACAGCCATCTGCTGAAAGCATAAATAGGGCACAGAGAGGTTTAAACAAATCTCCACGTGTAAACTTTGATTTTAGAATTTTGAAGACTGGGGTTGGTATAGGAAAGAACACTCAGCTGTTCTTCAGTCTCTCTCTGATATCAACATCAGAGCTCAGTGGCCTGTGGGTCTAAGCTCTGGAGAAATGTCAGTGTTGCTCATACCACATGGTGCTTCCTGCGCCTCATGTGCCCCAGCTCAGCTTTTTCCGTCCAGTTTATTGCATAAAAATCCCACTGAAATTTTCCACCTCCCCACCATTATCACTGTGTGATACCACTTTGACTGTGTGGATCACAACAAACTGTGGAAAATTCTTAAAGAGATGGGAATACCAGACCACCTGACCTGCCTCCTGAGGAATCTGTCAAGAAGCAACAACAGTTAAAACCAGACGTG
This sequence comes from Okapia johnstoni, assembly GCA_024291935.2. Taxonomy (NCBI): domain Eukaryota; kingdom Metazoa; phylum Chordata; class Mammalia; order Artiodactyla; family Giraffidae; genus Okapia; species Okapia johnstoni. The sequence continues at coordinate 52,775,969 of CM044316.1, forward strand.
GAACAACGGACTGGTTCCAAATAGGGAAAGGAGTACATCAGGGCTGTATATTGTCACCCTGCTTATTTAACTTATATGCAGAGTACATCATGAGAAACGCTGGGCTGTATGAAGCACAAGCTGGAATCAAGATTGCCGGGAGAAATATCAATAACCTCAGATATGCAGATGACACCATCCTTATGGCAGAAAGTGAAGAGGAACTGAGGAGCCTCTTGATGAAAGTGAAAGAGGAGAGTGAAAAAGTTGGCTTAAAGCTCAACATTCAGAAAATCATGGCATCTGGTCCCATCACTTCATGGGAAATAGATGGGGAAACAGTGGAAACAGTGTCAGAGTTTATTTTTTTGGGCTCCAGAATCACTGCTGATGGTGATTGCAGCCATGAAATTAAAAGACGCTTACTCCTTGGAAGGAAGGTTATGGCCAACCTAGATAGCATATTTAAAAGCAGAGACATTACTTTGCCAACAAAAGTCTGTCTAGTCAAGGCTATGGTTTTTCCAGTGGTCATGTAGGGATGTGAGAGTTGGACTATAAAGAAAGCTGAGCGCCAAAGAATTGATCCTTTTGAACTGTGGTGTTGGAGAAGACTCTTGAGAGTACCTTGGACTGCAAGGAGATCCAACCAGTCCATCCTAAAGGAGATCAGTCTTGGGTGTTCATTGGAAGGTCTGATGTTGAAGCTGAAACTCTAATACTTTGGCCACCTGATGCGAAGAGCTGACTCACTGGAAAAGACCCTGATGCTGGGAAAGATTGAGGGCAGGAGAAGGGGACAACAGAGGATGAGATGGTTGGATGGCATCACCAACTCAATGGACATAGGTTTGGGTGGACTCCGGGAGCTGGTGATAGACAGGGAGGCCTGGCGTGCTGCGGTTCATGGGGTCACAAAGAGTCGGACACAACTGAGCGACTGAACTGAACTGAACTGAAGGTATAAAGAACATATACATAGGCATAAAAACATATACAAGGGCATAAAGAACATATACAGTTGTATAGCTGGGAGACCCAACAAACAATGTTGTTGAGGCTCTGGCTTTCACTGCATCTCCTGGCTGTTTCCCTCTCTGGGTTGGCTTTATTGTCAAGCAGGCATTTTCTGCAAGGTGGGAGAGAGTGGCTCTCAACAGCTGCAGGTTTTTAGCTTAACATCTCAGGATCCAAAAGAAGAATCACCCTGTCACTCTCAGCCTTCATGTACTTAATCTGATGGGAAGATTCCGATTGGCCTTGCTCTAGTCCATTGTCCACTCCTTGACCAATCATGGTAGATTAGAAAAGGGATGCTGTGACTGCCAGTCCTGTGGCCAGGCACCAGCAGGGACAATACCGCTGGACCCCCGTAGAGGGATGCTTTCTTAAAGGAAGGTGGGGCAGTACCCAGGCCCAAACCAGGACAAAGACATAAAGGCCCATCCTAACACAGCTGGGGCTGGAGTGTGGCTTAGGGTCTCCCTGACAGAGAGGTCTCTTCTCTGCCAAGGAGGGCTCTGATGACAGTGCCTGTGCCCCCCAGCTCCCCCACCACCACATGTCTGAGCCGGCCTTCAGGAAGCTGGTGGAGGATGCACTAAGCCAGACCAGTCACCAGCTTCGCTCTTTTCAAGAGAACTTCGAGAAAGTGCTGCCACCTCCCACCACACAAGTAAGTGTCTCTCCTTCCCCCTCAAAGACTATCCAGTCCTTCACCTGCCAGTGGGGTGAGGTCAGACCCCTATTTCCTTCCCCTTTTCTTCTCCCAGTTGTTCCCTGTTACCCAGAAACACATTGGCTGTCCCTCTCTCCTTTCTGTGACCTGGGGGTGGGGGTGGGGTGGAAATCTCTCTCTCTCTCTCACACACACACATACACACACACACACATTCTCTTCATGGTTGATAAGTATAAAAGCAGGTTAAGAAGATAACCTAAACATTTTGCTCTTGTGTTGTAATGATGTCATAATAGACAAGGGGCATTAACATCCTGAAACCTGCAACTTCTTCAGATTTTTCAGCAAAATTAACATTGTTAATTTTGTTAAGTGTTAATAACACTTTCTCATAGAACTTGCTTCAAATATGAGCATTCAGGATAAATAAAATGTTTGAATTAGACGTAATTTAGATTTTCTTTTTGCTATGAAATTTTTAATTGCAAAAGACAATGTTTCAGCTGCATTGTGGTTGACAGAACTTTGGCTGGCCAAAGGCTTTTTTGGGGGGTAAAATAGTTTTCCTCTAGAATATAATGAAAGGATATCTTGCAGTCCACTTGAAGAATTCTTCAAGAATATATAAAATAATGGAGTAGGATGGGGGTATGGGAGGGAGACTCAAGAGGGAGGGGATGTATGTACACTTACAGCTGATACACATTGTTGTGGCAGAAATCAACACAGTATTATCAAGCAATTACCTTCCAATTAAACAAAAAGACAAAACCATAAAAAAGAATAAAATCAGCCTAATAATTTTAAAAAGATATATAATCTTAAAAAAATTTTTTAAAAGAATATGTAAAATATCATGTATGTTTTAGTAACTGAAGTAGCTGAAGGGCAAAGGGGCTCTCAGAGTATGATGAAACCTGGGTTTGAGAAAACTGAAACTATATTCAGTCACATGTGAGATGTGAGGTGAGGGTCAGAAGACAGGTCCAAGATTCCCCCAAAGGGAGAAGGGGGCCCAAGAGACATGGGGGAACATTAAAGGAGCCCAGAAGAACTGGGCAGAGACAAGTGGCCTTTGCACCTGATCAGAGCATAGAGGACATCAAAGAGCATCAGAAGGTTGTGTGCACTTCAAGTGGGGTAGCCTCCTCCTGGGAGTGAGCTGTCCCCACTTCGTTGCCCCCACTGAGATGCCCAGCAGAGGACTCACTGGGGCTGTTACATGAGCTCTGCAACCCGAGGGGAGGAAGGATGAAGGAAATCAAGAACAGAGCGGCCACTCGGATGAGCCATGGAAACTTCTCTTTTTCTACTTAAGACAAAATAACATTTTTTCTTATTGGAAAAGCAAGCCATGGTGATAAATAAAGAGAAGATACATAAAAATAGAAAGAAATGGGAACATCATAGTCCTGGTGTGTTGCAAATTGGTAGGAAGAGAAGGGACTCCCATGACCCCAGCCCCACCCCCAGCTTCCCCATCTCTCCTCTCATGTACCCCTGCAACACACACACACATACACAGACACACACCTTCCTATAAATTCCTGACTTATTTGGCTATGGGTACAGATCCCAGAGGAGTGGGGTCCCAGGACGTGAGAGTACCAGTGTGCTCTTTGCAGGCCTCCCCAGTGCCTCCAGGGAGTGCTGCTGTTCTCCACACAGGGAGGGGCAGAGACTTGAGAAAGAAAACAAATGTTTGCTACCCCATACTTGCATTAACACCACCATTCTGAAAAAGAGCTACTCTGTCTCTACACTTTTGTTTGAGGGCCTGTTTAGAAACCTGGGATTCTCCTGGTTCTTGATCCTGATTCAGGAACCTGCTGGAGGTAAGGGAGATGGCAGAGTCCATGCCCAAGTGTCCCTAAACGGCATCTCTGCCTACCTCCCTACACCTAGCACCTCTCTACCTGGAAATAGCCGTATAGAATATAGTGAATATATGTCCATCCATATATATCCAGTGAGAGAATATATAATAAATCTGTATTCAATAATTTTTACCTTCTTTGTTTTACAAAAGGGGACAATCTCCTGAGTCCCTTCTTGTTGATACTTTAGCTGGAAGCAGTGAATGAAAAAACAAAAGACAGTGCCAAATTTCTAGATGCTCTGAAAGTGCACTGAATCATTCTCCTTAGCTAGATGGCAATTTCCATTAAGGAAAAACTCTGTTTCTGCTATGTCATTCACAAGGCTTACCATGCCTTGTAAATGGTAGGGGCCTCAATAAAGGCTTGTGGACTCAAAACCCATGGAATAAAACACTGAATTCCCTTTGTTCACCCATGTGTGAGGGGTCTACGTGTGTCAGCCCTTTGCTGGCTATTTAAGATCCCAGGTGAGTAAGGACTGGTGCTGGTATGACACTCATAGTCTTGCTCATTGGTGTTGAAAGATGTGTGTAAGGCATTTTCCTGTGGGACAGCTTAGCTTAATGCTATGGGCAGAATTTAGGGCCCAGTCCTGGGGTTCTGTAACTGGGAGATTCAGAATCTGACTTAGGATTTTAGAAATCCCAAGAAATTTAGACCAGAGAAGGATTTTAGAAGCTGTTAGAGGTTTCTTCTGAAATGCCTTTGGCTACTAAGAGCATGTGTTTCTCATCTGATCCATCCATTTGTTATTGAGGAGGCTGTTGCCCTGACTGGGATGGGTGTACGGGGAGCAGAGGTGGACTCGGCCCAGGACTCCTGGCTGTCAGCACGTCAGCCAGCACTGGTGTCAGCTTTAACCCTCCAGCTCCAGCACTGGTGTCTGTCTCCTTCCTCTCCCAGCCACTCCTTCCAGGGGCTGAACGCCAGGTGCAGGCTCTCCTGAGCAGGTATGGCCCAGGAAAGCTGTACCAGGTGACAAGCAACGTCAGCGGGGCTGGGACTCTGGACCTGACCCTGCCGCGGGGCCACATCGTAGCCCTCCTTCAAAACAAGGACACCAAAGGCAACAGCAGCCGATGGCTGGTGGACACCGGAGGTACATGGGACTTCAGGGGGCACTTCCCCACCCTTTGGGAAAACTACCCAACGAGAGCCAGTGTGGAGACACGGGCGTTCTTGTGGGTGGGGTCTGGCTATGCAGATCCAGGATGGGAATGAACACAGGTGAACATGGAGGGCTTGGGGACATAGCCACCTTAGTGTGGTGCATGAGATACCAAAAAGAGAAGTTGTCTCATGTTGTAGCATCTGGATCAAGCACCTACCATGTGCTGGGTGCTGTGTAAAAAAGGCAGGGACTCGCAAGGACTCTGTCTTGTGGACCTCACAATTCACTGGTATAGACACAGTTCTGTGGATCACCTTGAAGAATGGTGATGCATGGAGAAGGAACACTTGGATCCCAACTGTGTGGACAGAAGTCTGACATGGAGAATGAAGTTGATGTTATCTTGCTCCCTCTGCTCTGGTCAGGTCCCTGGGTGTGCTGCTCAGATGTGGGGGCCCCAGGAGGCAGCAGGGCAGGAAGCAAGGGGCACCATGAACCCGGGACAAGATGCCCCAGTATCTCCAGTGTCTTCCACAGAGGGGCATGTGATCCACAGATGATGGTTACACAGGACTATTGGGAGGGGATCTGCAGACAGTTTTTCCTCACTTCAGATACTTTAATTCAGTATTTTAATGTATATTAGAGAAAATATAACTAGTACAGAAACCCATGATTTTTTTTCATTGTTATCAAGGTATAGTACAACACTAAGTTTTAAAAAGTGAGTTTATTAAAAAATTAAGGTGGTACAGATCTGGCAAAAATCATGGAAGGGGAGACTCTGGACTCAAGTTGAAAAACTTGAGCTGAATGAAGATTAAAACAAGGCCCCTGGAGTCAAGAAGACCAGGTTTGGATCCCAACTCAGCACTTTACTAACTGCACGATCCTGGAGGAGTTTATGGAGCCTCTCTGAGCCCCGTTGGTTCGGCAATAAAATAGAAATAACAATACTGACCTTGAGAGCTGATGTGAAGACTAGGTGGTCCAGTGTGGTTCAGCACCAGGCAAGCTCTCAGAAGGTGACAGCCATTCGCAGTAACAGCAGCCAGAACACCCCTGGGGTAGCTGTTACAAGAAGGGACTGGGGGCACTTGGAGAAGGAAAAGGCAATTTCTTCCTCCTGGGAAGGCAGTCCTGCAGTGAGGAGTAGCCTTGCTTGGACAGGGGACCAGAGGTGCCAGCACCAGGAAAACAGTTTTCATTCCAGTTCAAGGAAGAACTTTTTGTCTCTGCCAGAGCTGTTCCAAATGAACTGGGTTGCCTCTGTAGGGAATGAGCTCCCTGTCACTGGGGTAAATAAGCAGAAGCTAGAAAGAGTGAGAACAGGGTGGGGTGAGTGGTTTTGTGAGGTTCTGAGATGACTTTTCAAGGTCCACTGTAGTGCTGAGAAGCTGTATTGGAGGCAGTCACATCCATGAGTGGCAGTGACTTCCTCTACCACTGAAAGGGGCGATCCACAGCCAGATAATGTTCTGTATGTCCTGCAGGATATCGAGGGTACGTGCCAGCTGGAAAACTGGAGGTGTACCACATGGTTCCCAGTGAGGAAGAGCTCAGAGGGCAGGCGAGGCCTCACAGAGACTCCCAACATCAGACACCAGAGCCCACCTCAGCCCCAGTCCCCTCTCTCCCAACTGTGACCCAGGTGAGCCTAGAAGAGGGGTGGGGGCCATCTGGAGCGGGGCTTTGATATTCATCCTGTCGGGAGGAGTTACCACCCTGTGGAGGGGCCAGGGCCTTGGTCAGTGGCCACACCAGTGTCCTGGCCAGGCACGTACCTGGATAAAGGAGACTCGTCCCTGCCATGTCAAGAGCAGGGAGCTAATCCTTTACTCTCCAGTAAGCAGAGCAAGTGGGATTATTCATTTATTCATGCATTCATTATTCAGTATATGCCAGGCACTGTTACATGAGAGATACAATGATGAACAGAGGTCAACCTTGGCCCTTGCCTTCCTCAAACTTATAATCTAGGAGGTGGGGTAAACAGTGATTAATAAAATAATCATATAAATGATCTTAAAGTTCTATTAATGATAGGTGCCAGAGCCTTAAGTGAGGGAGAGGATTAGGGAAGGTTTTTCTGAAAAGAATCATGCTTTTTGCTCAGATTCAAAGGATGAATAGGAAGTAATTGGATAAAGGGGTGTGAATGGGAAGAGCTTCCCTAAAAACTTGTCTGGCAAATGCAAAGGCCCAGGGCTGGGGAGGACACGGTTAGTAAGGAACTGAGTGGAGCCAGCGAGGTAGGGGCAGTGAGGTGCTGTTGAAGAGGTGGGGTGGGGCCAGCCACTGGGGCCTGTGGCCTTGGCGAGGGTGTCGGTCTTTCTCATAAAAAGCCATGAGAAACTTGTACGTGCATGTTCATCGCAGCATTATTCATAACAGCCCCTGAGTGGAAACAATCTATGTCCATCAACTGATGAAAGAATAAACAAAATCTGGCATATCCATGCAATTTCAAATGTTATTCAGCCAAAAGAAAGAATGACGTTCTGACACATGCTACCACACGTAGCTCGATACAGAAGACCATGTAATGTGTGATTCTCTATTCAAAATGTGCAGAATAGACAGTTACACTGGGACAGAAAGTAGACCAGTGGTTGTCAGGGGCTCGGGGCAAGGGGAGTGGAAAGTGGCTACTAAGCAGTCTAGGGTCTCTTTTGGGGGTGATGAAGATGTTCTGGAATTAGATAGTAATGGTGGTGGCACAACCTTGAGAACATACTAAAAACTACTGAATTGTACACTTTGAAAGACTGGAGTGTATGTATGTGAATTATATCTCAAAAAGTGATGGGAAGGCTTTGCAGAGCCAAATCCTAGGGGGAAGAAGGTCAGTGGGGTCACTGTGAGGGTTAATTGAGGTAGTTAGCGGCTGGCACATGGGAGCGTTAGTAAACGGAGGCAGCACGCACAGTTATGGAGGAAGAGCTTCACAGGTGATGAATGAGCAGTAGAAAGGACCCAGGCCCAAGGGCAGGGGCCCAGAGGCTTGCAGTGAATAGCCGGGGAGCCTGGAGCGGGCTGAGGGAGGGCTGCATAGAAGCCTGTGGAAGCTGTGATGTACAGCTCTGGCACATGCTGAGAAGGTTCTCAGGCCACTGCCGGGAGAATTAGCTAGAAGTGCTGCACCAGGGCTGCCTCCAGCTGGACACACCCACCCATCGGCAAAGGACCCACAAGGGTCCCACAAGGGAGCCTGGCCACCCAACTCAACCCCATCGCCAGCCAGTGTGGATGGTGTCCCCAGAACCCCCACCTAGGGGCTCATGTGGAGAGCTCAGCTGTCCATCAGCCCAGAGACATCAGCTGCTTCCTCTTTGTTTGTGGGTCTACTCAGTGGGATTCACATGGGGTCATTCCAGTCCTCCCTTGCCTCTGACTTTTCCTGGCCCATAGTAATAAAAGTCATGGCAGGAGCTTCCCTGGTGGCTCAGTGGTAAAGAATCTGCCTGCCAATGCAGGAGACACAGGTTTGACCCCTGATCCAGGAAAATCCCACATGCCATGAGGTAACTGAGCCCATGCACCACAACTGTTGAGCCTGTGCTCTGGAGCTTGGGAGCCACAACTGCTGAAGACTGCACATCCTGGAGCCCACGCTCTGCAACAAGAGAAGCCACCTCCATGAGAAGCCCACACATCACAACTAGAGAAACAAAGCAACTAGAGAAAACCACAGCAACAAAGACCCAGCACAGCCCCCCCCCAAAAAAAAGTCATGGTAAAAATAACCAAAGCAGGGAATTCCCTGGTTGTCCAGTGGTTAGAACTTGGTACTTTCACTCATAAGGCCTGGGTTCCATCTCTTGTCAGGGAACTGAGATCCCTCAAGCTGCATGGCATGGCCAAAATATTATTATTATTAATATTATTAACAAAGCAGCCTGCATTTGTTGAGCCCTTACTATGTACCGGGCACAAGCATTCATTCATTAAGTTCCCACGATTACCTGGAGGGAAGGATATCATACTTGGTAAAACAGAAGCCCAGGGAGGTAAAATATCAGCCTAAGTGCCCTCCCCTCCATTATTGTTTTTCTAGGGGGACCCTTTCCCTAAAAAGTAACAAAGTCGCCCAGCCATCTCTCCTGTCTCTACTCCAAGCTGGGAATTTGGCCTGGACAGATGACACCCTTGGATCTGAGGAGGGTAGTGAGGAAGGGACTCTGAGTCTTCTGCTCAGTAGGATGGCAGCAGTGGACTGAGAGCACCCCTCCTGAGGTCAGACAGGTCAGCTTCACTGCTGTGTGATTTTGAATTAGTTCCTTGATGTCTCTGAGTCTCAATTTCCTTATCTGAAAAAAGGAGGAAACAGAATTATAGAACTGTGAATATCAAAACCAGGCAAAGAGCCTGCCATTCAGTAGGTATTAGCAGAGTGGAAGTAGCTGACATCTTTGGACAAAGGACGCATTTGGGAGGCGGTGACTGCCCAGCCACTGAGTCAGGTGGCACGGAAGAGGGTAAACAGCTTCTCTGGGTTGGGTTTGTCTGTCCTTTCAACCTGACCACTTCTGTATCATTCCCCATGTGTTTCAGGTGGTGGCCATGTACCCCTTTGTGGCCAGAAGCAGCCATGAAGTGAGTCTGCAGGCAGGCCAGCGGGTGACTGTGCTGGAGGCCCAGGACAAGAAGGGGAACCCAGAATGGAGCCTCGTGGAAGTGAACGGACAGAGGGGCTACGTGCCTTCTAGCTTCCTGGCCAGGGCCCCAAGTCCAGCTCCGTGGGGCTGGAGTTTGCCTTCTTAGGCTGCCCTCCTTGAAGTCCATGTTCCAGGAGAGTTAGAGGCTGTGACCCTGGGAAGGAAAAGAAGCAAAGAGAAGGTGGGGGTGGATGGGGAGATCAGGTCAGGGTGGGGTGAAGGGCACGGAGAAGATAGCCAGAAGAGGGAGATGAGCCTTGCGGAATGCCTGGTGTGGGTGGGCATGAAAGGCCCCAACCAGGGCAGCTCATTATGTCTGCCTGGAGAGGGCGTTCCAACCTGAGTCACAGCACCCTGGATGGCAGGTCCCAGCTGATGTGCCAGGACTTGCTTGTGGCCAGTCTTACCTGTGCTCCTGCCTCGGCCTGTCCATGGGAGTGGGTCACCTAGATGAGCGTTACCTATGTGCTGTGTGGTTCCATGGAGGGCCACTGGAGAGTCCAGAACTGCCTGGCCTGACAGCTCACTTCCTTCCTGTGATATAGAGACACCATAGTCGACCAGTCGGCTTTTTTATCTCCACAGTGGGAGCTGAGTTACCTTGGGCAGTGAACCCACAGGAGCCCTCTCCAGCAGGGAGCGAGGGCTTGTCAGGGCAGTTGAAAGATTCCCAGGAGACTTGGCTGGGCCTGGAGTGGGTGTGAGCAAATCATGATTCTGGAATGTGTGTAGGCAAATGCAGAGGCTGCTCCAGGGGAGAGGGGATTTTGAGGGTGTGTTAGGTGGAGTGTGTGAAGTTGTACAGTTGAGGTGTGTGTTAGGTTGGCAGCAGTTGTACACTGCTGCTGTGTTCTCTGGACTAGGGGACAAAGGGCCATGCAAATCACAGAGGAAACTGTGAAGCAGGTAACTAAAGGCCTGATGGGTGGGTAATGACTCGGTTTCCTGTTTCTGGAAGAAGGGGAGCCAGGGGAACCCCCAGTAGTTTCAGGAGGGTGCTGAGGCCCTGGAGGCCACAGTGGAGGTGATGTCAGTTGGCTGTGGAACCTCAGACATAAGACACAACCTCAGTTTTCACATCTATTAAGACCTAACTCAGGCTTGTGATGAGAATGAGGAGATGCCAAAGTTGTGGAAGCTCCTTGTGAATCATGAAGTGTGACATAAGTGTAAAATTGCAGGATGTGCAGGAAGTGGTCTCAGGATGGCCCCAGGCATCAGCTGGCCACTGTCCATGCCCATGGCCATGACCAACATTAATAATCAGTGTGGGATCCTTTCCTTTAAACCCAGGATCCCTCCCAGTGCTGCATTCTAGGTAACCAAACTTTTGAACTTGATGAGATCACATTAATTGTCATCCCTTTCTAGAACCTAGAAATTGAAGCCTCTCAAAAGAGTTCCTGTTCAAGGAAGACTGACCACCGGGGCAAATTTGGGTGCAGCAGCTGTTGGATCATCATTTCTAAGTTGTCGCTTTGGGCTCAGATAAGTTGCAAGATTCACAAGAGAGAGAAAAGGTGATTCAGTGTACCTTTTAAAACAAATAACAAATTTCACAACAAATCCACATTAGATTATGTGTAAAAACAGGTGGCAGTTTAGACTTAATTCCAAGAACATCTCTGTATTATAACTGTAGTGCCTAAACTTGTTAGCTCTGGTTTTTGGAGAGCCTTTAATAAGTGTATACATGTCTGTGTCAGACAGTCTGTAACTTACCTCCTCTGGGCTTGTGAAAGCATGAAGGCTGCATACATAATGTGAGAGAAACTCAGTCCCCACAACCTTTCACCCAGCACAAAATTGACTCTTAAGATGCTCATGACTCATTTTCCTTTCTCTTCCCTGCTCAGATTTCTGATGCAAACAAGAAGCACAGGAGAGCAAGTAATAAAATAGGAAATGCAGTTGTGGTAGAACCAGTGTGGTTCTACAGTACTTTTGAGAGCCTACTGTTTGCACTGAGGCAGCTTTCAACTATGACTGAAGCGAGGTTCCCACTCAGAGATACTGATGCAATTTGGAGTGTGGCCCAGCCTCAGGAATTCAGAGAGCTCCTCAAGTACTTCCAGTGTGTGGCCAGGGTTGGGGATCTCTGCCCTGGACACACAGTGCTGATCGAGATAGGCCTGGAGTCAGAAATGGGCACAAGCTCTCACCTAGGATGTGCCCCGTCCAAACTTTGTACTTGCTGAGATGCTTTAAACAGGCAGCTTGAGAGGAGGTTTGAAAAAGGACAGCCTGTTCTTTCAGGTCCTAGAATGTATATTTATTAAGTGCCATTAAAAGGGACCTGAACGAAACTGGATGTTCTTGTAGGCATAAGGGAGAAAACCCAAATATACTTGGAACCAAATCTATCTCATGAAAGGAAAATAAAAATTATTCAGTAACACGTGGGTTGTAGTTTTCCATACCAGGGGGTGAGATTAAAAGTCACTCAAGGGTGAGGAAATGCACAACTGAGAATATGGAGAATGGCCTGAATTTTATCCAGAGGACTCAGTGTAATGTGCCTTTCCCCTCCAGATACCTAGAACCATTGCACTGTGTCTTATTTATGTCAATGCTGGGCCATCACGTATTAGATTCACAAAGGTATTTGCCTATGACTTGAACAACACTTCCAAGAGTTGAAGACTGATTCACGAGGGTGCCTCTTGCTCCCTGCAATGGAGTTTAACCTTTTGGGCTCCAACCTAGTTTTAGACATGGGGACCAGATTACAATATCTCAATGCTCAAAAAGATGAGCAAATTCTTGGTTAATGTGGTGAGTTCTAGCTTGGTGAATAACTGATGTCAACTACTGGGCATAAAGGTCTTAAAGATGAAATGTCACTGAAATTTGTGTGACTCTAACCATTGGAGGGCCAGTCAGTGTGATCTTTGTTCACTAGACATTTGCTATATATAAAAATGGAACCTCATTTATTCATGTGTTCGTTTAATGAGTGTCTACTGCATATCTTCAGTGCCTCCAGGAGTTGGCCTTGGCTGTTGGGCATGCAGTGAGAAGTGCAAGATCAGGGCCCTGCCCTCCCAAAGCCTATAGTCTGATGAAGGAGGCAGGCAAGGCAACAGTTACACACAGTGTTAGTTGTTATGGGTGATAACAGATGCCACCAGAGCCCAGGGGGAGGCCAGCCCCTGACTTAGACTTGGTGGCTAAGGAGGGCTTCCTGAAAGAAGTGATATCCAAGCTGATGGGAAATGGAATAGATGAAGGTGGGAGGGAGGGCATGTGCAAAAGTCCAGAGATAAGAGCAAGCACGGCTCATCAGGGAACTGAAATGCTGTAAAGCTGAAACACATGATGTGTGTAGGGGTGGTAGGTGCAGTGGGAGATGGCTTAGTGAGTTGTGCATGGTAAGGAGCTTTGGGGTTTATTGTGAAGGCAGTCAGGGGGCACTAAAGGGTTTCAATCAAAGAGTGACACACCCGGGATTGTGGTTTAAGATGCAAGTTCTAGTTCATCCCTAAATCTCCCTAAGCATCTGCCACATGCCTAAAGTTATAGATGTTCAATACACGTTGCTAGGATAACGCCCAGATGGGATGGGAACATCAAAGCCTGCCTCCAAGTATCTCCCGTCCAGCTGTAAAGGACATATGAGCATAAAGCAGTTACCTGGCACCACAAGGCAGAATGCTGTCAGCTACAGAAGGTGTTATGGCCCAGGCTTCTAGATGTTCAGACAAGGAGGAGCTTTGGGGTTGCTGAGGGAGTCAGGGAGGCTTTCTGGAGGAAGTGGGGCTGGTGCTGGGTTTGTGGATAAGTAGGATTGGGGAGCTACCAGGCTTCCCTGGTACCTCAGTGGTAAAGAATCTGCCTGCAATGCGGGAGACCTGGGTTCAATTCCTGGGTTTGGGAAGATCCCCTGGAGAAGGGCACGGCTACCCACGCCAGTGTTCTTGCCTGGAGAATTCCATGGACAGAGGATCCTGGCAGGTTACAGTCCCTACGGTCTCAAAGAGTTGGACACAACTGAGTGACTGAGCACAGGATTGGGGAAGGGGAAAGGGAAGACTTCTCAGGCCCAGGGAAGCAGCATCGTGGTATAAGTATCTAGAACTTGGCCTTAAAACCCCTGAGTTCAGGGCCTACCTGGCCATAGGCAAGTAGCAAACTCATTTACTACAAGTTTCTGCATGTGAAGAAGTTTGATGAGGGTCCCCAGCCTGCCCCTTGGTCTTCTGTTTTTCTTATCAGTAATTTTTGAACTTCCTTTTTCTGAGTCAGGGTGGGCACCTTTCCCATTCAGGGCAATCCCAGACATGGGCAGGAGTGTCCCAGATGTCTTTCTCATCTGTAAAGTGTGTACAATTCCTCTTCTCGCAGGGCAAGTGAGAGGACTGAAGGAGAAATGCTTGTGAACAGTGATCACAATGGGAGTGTCACTTGTGAACTATGACCACCAGGTGGCAGCAGGGCTCTATCAGCTGAGATTGGGCCTGGAAGCGCCCCCGGTCAAATTGAATTTCAGAGGGGGCCAGGGAGGTGGTGCAGAAGGGAGGAAGGGCCAGGTGAAAGACACTAGGGAGTGGCAGGGACTATGATGGATCAGCGCGAACACACTCCAGCTACAGGAGCTTGCAGCTGCTCGGCTTTGGCCAGTGTTGCCACATCAGAATGAGGGCCGAGTGGTGCCAGGCATTCTGATTTTTCGAGAGAAGTCAAATACCAGGGTTTTGTTTTGTTTTTTGATGTGAGCTCTTCTGTGTGGAGATTGTGCGGGTCACAGAAGGTCCCCCCCAACCCCAGTACATCTGCCAGAGTGTGAGTTGGCTGCCCTGGTGGAGAATCTCCTCTGAAGAATTAGCTTCATGTTTATTTCCTGTGAAAGCCCTTCATGTGTCTCCACTTCACTCACTACTTCATCAGACATTAATTTTCCTTCCTTAGATCTCTGGGGAGCACAGTTCTCTCTTATGCTATTGTTACTATTGTTGTCATCAAATTTCCGTTAGATTGTGGGCCATATTTTCTGACCATCCATGAGGATCTCCATAGTACCCATTTCACAAGATTCTTTTGAGGAATAAATGAGCCAGGGCCTGGCTCATTAGCACTCAATAAACATGCTTATCATTATTATGGGGATATGAGGGGAGATGACATGACATTTGGAGGAAGGTTTGCAGGGCCTGTCTTTCTCTCATTATAGGAGCTGGTGACAAGGCCTGGCCTCCCTTATGTAGATGAAGCCCCCACCCCCACCCCCAGGCTAGTGAGGGCCTGGTGGAAACTGGTTCCAGCCCTTCCCTCAGAGGCTGCTGTCACACCCCAAAGGCATTCCTGGGACTTCCCCTGGTCTGGATCCCTGGTGCTGCATCTGGGTCAGGGAGGGCAGCATTCCCATCCAGAGCAATCCTAGTCATGGGCAGGAGTGTCCTAGATTCTCCTGTCTCTCCCTGGTGATAGGGCTTTCTGCAGTTCACTGCATCAGGACAAGTCAGGCAGGGATTCAGGTGATAATCAGGCATGCAGGTGCACTGAAGCAGGACTCTGCTCATAGGCTTAGGGCCCTTTGCATCCAGAAGCATCTTCTCAGGGTGTTCCCAGGAGACCCAGCAGCTTTGGGGACCAAGGCTCCTTGCTGGAGTTTCCAGTAGCAGATTCAGGAACAAAGAGAGGGGGAGATTAGATTTGTCTTTGTGGGCTCTGATTTATGCTGGGCTCAGGAGCACTAGCGAATGCTGTTCCGTTAGGTCTCAGGCAGCTCCCATGCTTCCAGGACACCTCAGGGTGGTGGTTCTGGGTTCCCTGCTTTGGACTCATGTGTCTGTCATCAGGGGTCTGGGCAGCCTTGAGGCCTATGCATAGAAGGGGAGCTCAGTGGCTGCAGGTTTGGAACAGCCTTGAGCCTCAGAAAAATTGAGGCCAGGGTGGGCGTAGGAGTTGCATCCACCCCTTCTGAGCAGCTCACGTCTCCAGAGGTTAGTCATTTGCTTGCTTGCTTGAGAGCATTTATTCCCTGCCCAGCTCTGCTGGGAGAGATGTGTACTACAGAGAACTACATTTCCCAGGTTCCTCTGACCTCTGATTTTCTGGTATGTTTGGCCAATGGGAGACACTGGCAGGAAGGAGGAGAGGAGAACTCTAAGTATTTCTCCCTCTCTCAGTTTCAGGCAGCATCTCTGCCTTGACTGGTCTCCTCCATGGTTCCAGCTTCCACTGGATGTTCCTTCCCTCTTGGCCTTGGGAAGGCCTGGCTGTGCTTCCAGTTTCTGTCAGATAGCTTCAGATATCAGCACTAGTAACACTGCCGCTTCCCTGCGTTCCTCCAACCTAGAGACTGGAGTGTCTTTTTGCTATTGTTAATCCCTGTGGTGCTTCTAGGATCTTCTTTAACCTGTGTAACTCCCTCCCCATGTCCCTCTGTTCACAAGTCATAGAGCGGTTCTCTTTCTGACTGGACAGTGACTCTTGTGTGGCTTAGTGTCTAAGGGTACAGGGAGGCGGTGGGTAGTGGAGCTGGGGCTCCCAGGTACCTCTGCCCCTCAGGCTGCCCAGCCTTCAGAGGAAAGTGGGAGCATCACCAAGTCTGCTGTACTTTCTCTGGGTCGGGGAACAGTTGGGCCCTCCCCACCCAGAGCTCTTGGAAGAATGTTCAGCTGTGGACAGCAGCCGAGTGGGTCAGGCTCAGGGTCAGTGGCTGTGAGAATCTGCAGAGTAACCCTTGTTTGCGGCAGCTAAAGCTGTTCCTTACAGGGTCCAGAGAAGCGGACCCAGAAGAGACCCATGAGTCACTGTGTGAGAGCAGAGCCAGGCTGCACGCAGGAGGAGGGGGTCACCTCCTTCTAGCCACAGGACCTCGAGTCTGGCCCAGGCTCGGGAGGGGCAGTGAGATAGGAACTGGAGGTAGGACTTCTGGCCAGTAAAGAGCCTGCTTGTCTTGATTCCGGGATCTCAGTGATTCTGGACACATCAGCAGAGTCTCTGGCCTGGGGAAAGGCCAGTGCAGTAATAGCAATCACCACAGCTTCTGTTCATGTCTCAGAGGGCTGTTTGAGGGTGATGTGAGGGAATCCACTTTACATGATTAATCCAGTGCTGGCACACAGGAAGCTCTCAAGACCTGCAAGCTAAATAAAAATCAGAACCAAAAAATAACCCCTACAAATATCAACAGAAGCCAGCCTCTGTGGACCTTATTCTGTAGGCATTTCATGGAGTAGGCTGGTGCCTAGTTTGCAGTGAAACCCAGGCCTCTCCCCTGGAGTGGGGCTGGGGCTGGCAACACAGTCCCAGCTGCCAGGGCCAGGAAGAGGGTCAAGTTAGGTGACGAGTTGTAAGGTTGGGAGATCACTGTGATCCTAGGACACACGCCCCAGAGATATGGGGACAGATAGTAGGTGTCCAGAACTGCAATGGGGCACTTAAGGACAAGTATCACCTCATGTTCAGACAGGAAAGATATCAAGGCCATGTAGAGAGTGGGTACCAGTCTTTGGGTTGAAGTTCAAGTACTAGGCCCTGGGGACTTAGCGATCAGGTCCACTAAAAATTACCAAGGAACTGGCAGGAGGCAGGATTCGGCACTGGGCATGAGGGACTTCATTTGGAGCCCTAGGGGCCAGAGCTGCTGGAAACTCTCCTGTCTGAGGACAGGATTGAACCTAAGGAACAAGATGGGTTGCCTGTGGGTGAGGGGCTGGGATGGAGAGGGTATGAGACAAAGAGGCCTTGGGGGTCAGGAGCCCAGACTTCACAATGCAAAACGTCCAAATTCAAATCCTGACTCCACACCCACCAGCTGTGTGACCTCGTCGAACAAGTTACTTCATCTCCCTAAAACCTCACTTTCCTCTTTGTGGGTAAACCAGGAAATAGTCCTACCTCAAAGGGCTGTTGGAATGTCGAGATGGGATCTTTCATGGAGGTGTTAGCACTGTTTCATGGAGGCGTTAGCCCTGTGTCTGTGACATAGGAAGACTGCTTGAATGATCCTCAAAGACACAGCCAGTTTTGCTGGCTTTCACCCCCTCCAAAGGATTCTTCCCAAGGTTTGCCCACCGTGACCCCAACCCGAGTCTTCTCTGGGCTAACACTCTGAGTACATTCAACCTTTGCTTTAACGTCTGTGTTCCTGACCCTTCACCACCTCAGGCTCTGAAAAATACCCTTTCACTGCGTGAGCTCTTTCCAAACTGAAAGCAAGTGAATGTCTTAAGAGGCCAAAGGTTGTCCCCCTGGGAATGTAATGGGACCATGTCCTCGGATACTCCATGGTGATTGGAGCTCACCATCTTGGATTACTTCACCCTCTCAGGAAGCCCAGAGCCCAGGCAGAGCAGTGGGGTAGCCTTGCTGATACGCCTTTGTGAATATACTTTCTCCTGACTTTTGTTCCCTGCCACATTTCTAAATATTTTTTCTCAAATTCTTTTTCACCCTTCTCCCACCCCTCTGTTATGAGGCAGGGCAGCAAACATAAAAAACCAACCAACCAACCAAACACAATGACATGCACACAACTGGAAAAATCATAACATCTATCTTCTTCCCCTTTACACTACCCCCCCCCCCCCCACGCCCCCTCCCAAGACAGAGATTCCAAGGCATGGCACTTCCCCTTAGGAGTCATGTGTCCCCACCCCCATCTGAAAAAGCATAAAGTGAAATCACTCAGTCATGTCCGACTCTTTGCGACCCCATGGGACCAGGCTCCTCCATCCGTGGGATTTTCCACCAAAAGCACTTGGTCCAGATTTACTTATCACAGTTTTGTGAAAAGGCACTTTTCACATTTGCCTTTTGTCTTTCTTTGTGTATTACAATATACACGTGATATATTGTGTTTAATAAAATTGACTATGGAATTTGAATTGTATCTCTTTCTCCCCTAAGAGCCTGTCACACTTCCCTAGGCGCCTGTAAGGGACAGTGCCAGCAAATACCTAATCTTCCACCGTGAGCCCAGAAACACTCTTCCTGCAGTCTTCTCTCAGTTGTTCATGCCCAAAACCCAGGATTCACTCCACTTCCTCTCTTCCTCTCAGCCCTCTATATTCAGTCCTTCAGCAAGACCTGTCAACTTTACTTCCAAAACCTTCCCAGCCGGTCCACTTTTCCCCTCTC
Organism: Okapia johnstoni; assembly: GCA_024291935.2. Taxonomy (NCBI): domain Eukaryota; kingdom Metazoa; phylum Chordata; class Mammalia; order Artiodactyla; family Giraffidae; genus Okapia; species Okapia johnstoni. Next base: position 52,794,365 of record CM044316.1, read on the forward strand.
CATCCCCCCCACTCCTCCTCTCTCGCCTGAGCTCCTGAAGGAGCCCCTTGACACTCTCTCGATCCCCACCCCTGTGTTTCCCTCTCACCCACTCTCCATAGAACAAAGTGATCCTTTGGAAAACTAAACTAGAGAATGTCATGCCTGTGCCTAAATCTGAACAAGACCCAAACTCCTTACTCAGACCTAACCGGCCCTGCATAACGGACCCTGCCTCCGTCCCACGGCATCACGTGCCACCCTCCACCTTGATCACTGTAATTTGGCCAACACTTGCTTCCTTCCTTCTATTCCTCAATTACTCTAAGCTCCTTCCTGACTCAAGGACTCTGCACTGGCCTTTCCCTTCCCTGGGACACTCTTGTCCCAGATCTGCCCTTGGCTGGCTTCTTGCCACACAGGTCAGCTCCTCGGTGATGCCTTCACTGACCACTCCATCTGGGTAGTCTCCAACGCTCTCCACCCTGACCCCAGCACTCACTATTCATCACCCTGTCTTCCTGTTGTAATAGATCGTACCCCTCCCTCTTATTTTCTTGTTTATCTGTTTGTTGTTTGCTTTCCTCATTAGAAAGTAAGCTCCTGAAAGGTAAGGATTTTATCCACCTTGCATGTGTGCATGCTCAGTTGCTCAGTCACGGCTGACTCTTTGTGACCCCATGAATGGTGGCCCGCCAGGCTCCTCTGTCCATGGAATTGTTCAGACAAGAATGCTGGAGTGGGTTGCCATTGCCTTCTCCAGGGGATCTTCTTGACCCAGGGACTGAACCCACATCTCCTTGCACTGGTAGCAGATTCTTTACCCCTGAGGTACCTGGGAGGCCCTTTTATCCATCTTATTCAGTCCTAAATCCAAATAGTCTTTAGTATGTCCCAAATGGAGCATGCTTGTACTAAAAAAAATTATTCATAGTTTATCTGAAATTCAGATTTAACTAGGTGCCCTGAATTTAACTGGCAACCCTACTTGAGACTCATGGTCCCACATCTTGGGATTATGGTCCCAATAGAATGAAACCGGTATGTGAAGAGAAGAGAGAAGATGAGACAGGAGAGAGGGTGGGGGAGAGGGAGAGAGACAGACAAAGACAGAACAGGACAGCAATAGAGAATGAGTGAGCGAGAGAGAGACGAAAAGAGTCACAGGTAGACCACTAGACACCCTCTGATCGTGTTCACATCTCACAGTGACCTACCCAGAGTCAGTGCCACCCCATCCTTTCTGTCACTTTTTTGTTTACAGGTACCCATAAATTCCCCTTTTTCTTCAAAATAATAGCCAACATTCTCAAGCACTTGTGTGTGCCAGGCACTGGGCCAAGCTCTTTGGAGGCACTATCTTATTTAGGCTGTCACCTCACACAGTTCTATGAGGGTGTTACTGTCGCTTGCTCTACAGAGGAACAGAGAAGTTAAATAACGTGCTCATGTTCACGCAGACTCTGGGCTTCAAACCCAGGCAGTGCTTGACCACTGTGTGGAGCAGCTCTCACTCATAATCAAGGGGGTCCCGAGTGGCTCACTGGACTGCTGACCCTCAAGGGGCAGGTTGGCATCATGTGTGGATTCAGGAGCCAAACTAGACAGGATCAAATCCAACCTTCCTCACCCATGGTGTGACTTTGGGAAAAGTTCCCCAATTACCCTGAGCTCAGTTTCCTCTTCTGTAAAATGGTGTTGACAATAATAGTAGCTACAGCACAGGGTTGATATGGGGACTTAATTAATTAATGTCTCTATACACACACACGTAAGAAGTCATTAGATCAGATAAGCATTTAATAAATATTTACAGACGTCTTTATTCTTTTCAGCTCATCTCTGATGCCCAACACAGGATCTGGCACAAAGGAAGCCCTCATGGTTCCTGTGTGAGTGATAATAAGAATGGAGAATATTAATGAGAACCCTAATGACTGTTTATTCAGCACCTACTATGTACCAAGCATTGTGCTAAGCAACTTACATACATCTTCTCAGGCCATCCCCACAACAGCCTACTAAGTTGGTATTGTCATCCCCATTTTAGAGACAAGGAAACTGAGGCTATAAGAAAAGCCACAGAGAGAGGTCCAGAGCTAGGATCTCAACCCTGGTTTGAGATCCCATGTTGGATCTGTGATTTCTTTGAAGAAGGCAGAAAGCAGACAGGCTTGCATTGAGATGTCTTCACATGGATTGACTTTTGAGTTCTTGCCATTCTCTTCATAAGCTCCTTCATGTCCCTTACAGATACCCTGTGTACCTGCCTTTCCATGCACTGCTATCTCATTAGATGGATATGGAGTCCCATTTTATGAAGGAGGTATAGGTACTTGCTGAAGGTCACGTAGGTATTATGAACAGGTTCTGAACTGGCTTCATCTGACTGCCAGTCCAGTCTTTGTCCCCTGTACTCAACCTCTGACCTCTGCAGAGAATGCCCCCTCCAGAGCATGATGCACCTCAGACCTCCCAAAGACACCCACTTCTGACCATCCCCACTGCTAGCAAACCCCCAGGCTGGGGCTTCCTTCACAAAGCCACCACCAGTCAGCTTCATAGTCTGGCCCCTGTTTATCCCATCTCCTCCTTGAGCTCTGTGCTCTGGCTGAGCTCAATCTACATTGCTCTCTCTGGTCCCCTTTGCACTCACTCCTTCCCCTGGGTGGTGTACCCTTTCCCATTTCCCTCTCCTCCTACCAAATCATCTTTCAAATCTCAGTGGCATGTCACTTCTTCCAGGAAGCCTTCCTTTCTTGGTTCAGGTGCTCTTCCTGTGTATGCCTCTATTGGGTCTTTATCCCTCTCTATTGAAATTGCCTTTTTACCTGAGGGCCTCTCCTTTGCTCCAAGAGGGCAGGGCTGTGTCTACCTATTCATACTGCATCCCCAGAGCTTGGCCTGGGGTCAGGTACCTGGTTGGTGCTCAGTGAAATCTGGGTAATGAATGGGGGTTCCCTTAATGAATGGGGGTTCCCTTCTATGTTTAATTATACTGAGTACTAGCCTCAGTTTGCTGGCACACAGTAGGCTCTGAATGCAAATCTGTTGAATAGATAATGGATGACTGTATGAATAAACAAACAACATGGTTCAACATCCCCTGCCTCACATCACACACACACACACACACACACACAAACACACACATTGGATTTGTTCACCCCTCTGCCTTGGTCTCTTGCAGAACGAAAGGGATTCCAGCTCCTTGTTTGAATGCTGCGGGGTTTTGAGGAGAAAAAAAAAATACTGCTCCTTCAACAAGAACAGTTTCAGGCGATAAAGGCCTTTCTTGCTGGCAAAGGGAGGAGGGACAATTGGGGCCTCAGCCCAGTTTCAGGATGGCCTCAGTTGGCCCCAGACTGACTAATAAAGTGTGAAATTGACTTCATCCCCCGCCACGTCTCCCCAGCCAGTGTGTCCCCGCAGCGTCTCCTCCTGCCACCGTGGACGCAGTGCTGCCGCCATCCCCTCTGTCACTGGCAGACAGGCGGGTCATCAACGCCCACGCAGCCCCAGGGCCCAGCGCTCTGCAGAGCCCTGGAAGCCATTTGGCCTCGGGCCAGGATGGGCTTTCAAAGCTAGAAGCATCCAATGTGGCATGTCTGACGCACCTCCTAAGTCAGCTGCTGGCCCCTCCTGGCCCTATTTACTCCCCTGGCACTGACTGCTGAGGCACGGGTCAGGGCTGGAAGCGGGGACAGCGTTAGGTGAGCTCTTTGAGATCTCCCCCCACCCCACCAGGTCCACTGCACCAAATGCAGGACTGGAGAATAAGAGCGAAAGGGACCTCAGTGAACAATGAAAGCAGGGAGCTTTTAGGGGGCTTTAGGAGCTACTTGGGGAATGACATAAGGCCCCCAAACCCATCCTTCCACCAGGACAGGACCACTTTGGTGTCTATTTTGTTTATTTGCTTCTGTTTAAGATTTTCTAGGAAGAGAGGGATTCCGTGGCTCTGTTGTTCAGCCGCTCAGTTGTGTCTGACTCTTTGCGACCCTGCAGACTGCAGCACACCAGGCTTTCCAGTCCTTCACTATTTCCCAGAGTTTGCTCAAACTCATGTCCATTGAATCAGTGATGCCATCCAACCATCTCGTCTTCTGTCGCCCCCTTCTCCTCCTGCCTTCATGCCTTCCATGGCTCTAGTGAGTCCTAAAACCAGTGATCTGTCCAGCAGTCATTCCCAAACCTGCCTGTGCATCAGAATCAACCAGGCGACTTGGTAAAGATTGTGAGATGTGTAGTGTGTTCATCTGCTCAACACCCATTTTCTGTTCTTCTGAAAGAGCCCCTGTGTTACCTTAGAGAGCTATTGTTGCCTCACACAGCCCCACAGAGTCTGGGTGGTCTCTGGGGTGAGCGTGTTACCCAGGCTGGGCCAGTCACAGATTGATCCACCTAGGGGTCTAAACTAGGCACCTAGGGGTCTAAACTAGGCTAGGGTGGGCGGCCCCAGGATTTCGGCAGAGCTATAGGGGAAAAGATGCTCTTTTTTTCAGAGGCTCTAGGCTGGTAGCTATCAGACTGGAACTGCTGGCTAACAATGAAATCAACACAGAGGTAAATTGTGACAAGGAATGACAGCAGAGAGAGAGAGAGAGTGAGCTCATAACATGTTATGAGCACCTAAATCCAGCCATGTCTGAAGTTTATTCCTCTGGGCTATTCAAATGCATGAGCCAATAAATTACTCTTTTGTTTTTTTTGTTTTCTTTCTTTCTTTCTTTTTTTTTTGCTTTTGCTTCAGTCACTTTGAGTTGGGCTTTTGCAATTTGTGATTGAAAGAATCCAGACAAATACATAGACCCCACCTCAGATCTATTGACTCTTGATTCCCATTGATAGAGTCCAGGAATCTGGATTCTTCAAGAAGCTTCTGAGGAGGTTCTGATAAAGTGTCACCACTTTAATCAATCATTGTGTGGACATCATTAAGATCCTGTCCAATGATGTACAGACAAAAGTGATCCTTCCATATGTGGCCATTATAATTGTATGTCAGAACTCTGTACATGGTCTTGACCCTCACAACAACTCGATGAAGTACAGGTTATTCTTCCCATTTTACAGATGAAAACACTGAGGCCTAGAGAGGTGAATGAATGTATTCAAGGGCACACATCTAGTAAGTGACAGATCTAGGCATGTGAGTCTCTGAAGTACATCCTCTTTCTATTACTCTACATGTCCCAGAGGGGCTGTTCAACATGCCTAGAGCCTACACACCCAGTGCTGGAAATGTTCTCTCTCTTCAGAAGCTCTTTCAATAAGCAGAGCCTATCTGAGTCACTTAGTGTCCTGTGGCCACAATAAGAGAGGACTCCAATGTGATGGGCCTGAGCAACAAGGATAATTTATTATACTACACTCTAAGAAGTCCAAAGTAGGATGATTCCAGGATTGATTAATTTGAGGGCACAGTGTCATAAGCAAAGGTTCAGGTTCTTTCCATTTTTCTTGTCTGTCTTCTTCAGGAGTCACAAGGCCTTCAGTCTGACTCTCTTCTTGGTTACAAGATAGCTGCTGCACACCCAAACATGACAATGTCCAGCACAGGGAGATGGTCTGAGTCTTCCTATGTGTTTCTTTTTGTCTGTAAAGAAAATGGTTCTGAAAAGCCATTGGTCATTGGTCAGAATTACATCACACATTCAGACTTAGTTCAGCTGTTGGCAAGAAGGGTGGGGCATCGTGATAGGCTTGGACCAATCACAATGCACCCTGAGTCTGGGCTGAGTGGACACCTGAACAGTAGAGGGCTCTTCAAGAAGGATGGAAGGGGAGGAAATGTGTTGGATAGTGTCTGCTCCACGATTTCTCCGCAATTCCCTGGATTCTCCTCCTTGATTCTGGGCCCAGGCTCCAGAGGCATCTTTCTTTTCATTAGTCATGATCTTTGCAGGAATGTCGACTTTCAGGTTTCAAAATCCTCCCCATGGCTTCCTCATCCTCCCCTCCAGTCCCCTCCCAGAGCCAGCAAGGTGTCCTAAAGAAACACAGGACTTTTCCGCCAACATCCAGAGGTGCTCCTCCTGGCTTTACTTCCCTTCCTCTCTGTCAGACTAATACTAGCTCACTAGGTTGCCAGGAAGAGTGGTACAGCATGTGTGGTTGTGGGCTTGTGCCACTGCCTGCTCATCACCCATTTCCCCTTCTCTGAAGCACTGAATGCACACTGTCTTTAAGGATCACCCTTTCCCACTTTCACATCATAGGTATAAGCAACACTGACTCTCACTGTACCCCTAACTCTTTTTTTTTTTTGGCTGAGAGGCATGTGGGAACTTTGTTCCCTGACCAGGGATTGAACCTGTAATCCTTGTATTGGAAGGTGAAATCTTAATCACTGGAACACCAGGGAAGTCCACCCCCAACTGTTAATGGGGTCTCTTCCCTTGCATCCTGGGGCATGTGACTTGAGCCTGTTCAATCACTGTTCAAAGCCTTTTGCCACAGGACTTGATTTGGGATGGACAATAACCCCAGTCTGTTTTCTGAGAGCCACTTCCTGAGCCTTGAGCTTAAACTCTTGGGGGAGTGGAATTCTATTTATACTAGGGTTGTTGAGTTCCAGATTTGAGCCTGGAGCTTTCAGGGACCATTTTACAACTTCCTAAGGGAAAGTTGGTATGCAAATGAAGCTCACACTGAGCCGAGAGAATGAGATAGACAGATCCTAAAGTGCTAGATCCAGCTGGGCCTGATGCCAGACAGCCCTGTACATCTTGGTCACATGAGCCAAAGAGTCTTCCTTTCTTGGTCAACCCAGTCTGAGTTGGCGTTCTGCCCCTCGCAACCAAAAAGCAACTAATATAGCATGTGCTTTTGAAAAAGCTGACTGTGCTCTCCTTTGGCTGAGTCATGCAAGTATAGAGGGGAATAATGGGAGATAAGGCTGGGAAATCAGGCTATAGACACATGGCAGAGGTCATTGGAGACTTTGAGATGGGCCGCTCGTCTCTGAAACCACTGGGGAACACAGGACTTCCTGAGGCCAGGTGATTCCAAGAGTTGCCGAACAAGCTAAACTTTGACCAACGCCCTCCCCCGTCCCCACCCCCTGCCCAGGGGATCAGGTTAATGTCTTTGTAGCTGCTGATAAAGTAGAATTCTTGATCTGCAGTGGGATTCATCCTCCAGGCCAGCCTTCCACAAGAAAGAGTGGGAGAGTTCCGCATAACTGAGGATGTTTGGAAGACGGGAGCTACTGGCATTTACCAACTGCTCCTATGCACCAGGGATGATGCAGGTGGGGAGGAACCCAGGGCAACTGACAAGAAGGTGAGGGATACCAACAAATGTATACAGCTCTTTTATTTATTTATTTATATTTGGCTGTGCTGAGTCTTCTCCCATTGCTGCACACAGGGTTTCTCTAGTTGTGGTGAGTCGGGGCTACTCTTTGTTGTGGTGCCTGGTCTTTGCATTGCAATGGCTTCTCTTGTTGTGGAGCACTGGAGCACTGGCTCTAGGCACATGGGCTTTAGTAGTGGCAGCGCTCGGGCTCAGTAGTTGTGGCTCAAGGGCCCTAGAGCATGAGCTCAGCATTTGTGGCACACAGCCTTAGTTGCCTCGTGACATGTGGAATCTTCCCAGACCAGGGATCGAACCTGTGTCCCCTGCATTGGCAGGTGGATTCCCATCTCATCTCTCTTAAATTGCCCAGAGTAGGAAACGGGCTGCCCAGAGTAGGTAGAAGGACATAACTTCCCTCTTTCTACCATACCTACTTCTATTAATGTGGCCTGGCATTGTACTCACTTTGGTGTAGCACATTTTGCTTTGTATTAAAATGGATATTATATGTGCTGCTATCAGATCATATCTCCTCAGTCACCTCAAGTCTTCCAAACCCTCTCCCACCTTGGCAGAACTGCCTCCACCCTTCAATTTCTTTTTAGGACTATATGAATCAAAAATCTTGTGCTCTTGAAGAGGTGAGGTGATCAAGGAGGAGATAAGAAACCAGCTCTCATTCTTTTTAATATTCAATAGCAGCAGCAAAAAAAAAAAAAAAAAAACCCAAAAAACAAAAATGACAAAACACACATTAGTATCTCTGTAATCAGCCACACATAGGCTTTGCCCTCCAAATTGTTATCTGTATAGTCCATACATTTGTTCCTGACGGGGGCTCTAGGAATCCAATTCCATCCTCCCCCAGTCACTCCCAACCATACCCTCCATGCATTCCGCTGTCTTACCTCTTCATTGAGGTTTCTGACCAAAAAAACCTGCTGCCCAGGATGGCATCAAGGATAAAGCCACCATTGCTTCTGATTTTCCTTCCAGTCAAATCCAAAACACAAAATCATTACTTCATTCCTCATATACATGATCTTATTTGTTTGTTTACATATTACTGCATGTAGTCGTTGGTCCTGGTGCTTTACAGATACTAACTCATTTCATCCTGGAAACAACCTCTAATCACAATTGTTAGTTGCATTTTACAGAAGAAGAAATTGTGGCACATATGAATTAAGTGACCTTCCCAGAGTTACAAAATTAGGAAGTGACAAAACAGAGATTTGAACTCAGGTAGTTTGTACTCTTAAGCCTGTGCCAAGGGTAGGCACACTTCTTATGTAAAGGGACAGATAGTACTTTAGGCATTGAGTATCACGTACAGTCCCTGTTCCAATGACTCAGTTCTGTTGTCCTAGACAACACATAAATGAATGGGCGTGACTGTGTGCCAATAAAACTTTTTTTAGAGATACTGAAATTTGAATTTCATATCATGTTCAATGTCAGGAAATATTACTTTTTCTTTTTTTTTTTTTCCTCTCAAGTCATTTAGAAACAATGGCAACCCACTCCAGTATTCTTGCCTGGATAATCCCATGGACAAAGGAGCCTGGAGGGCTATAGTTCATGGGGTAGCAAAGAGTAGGACACTGCTGAAATGACTGAGTACACACAAACACAAATTCTTAGCTTGCAGGGTCATACAAAAATAGGGAGTGAGCCAGATTTGGTCGGCAGCCCATAATTGGCTGACTCCTGCTCTATGCTATACTACTGTTCAACCTGGTCCTTACACCTTACCTATTTTCATCTTCATTTCCCAGACAAAGAAACTCATTCATAGAGGTTAATGATGACTTGCCCAAGGTTACACACTGAGCAGGTGGGGGGAGTTAGCATTTGCACCCAGGTTTGCCTTGATCCCAGAGGCTCTAGAAGCAGAAAGCAGGCAGAGGCCAGCGGGTAGGCAGGAGGCAGGGCTGAGCTGGTGGCATCAGTACTGCCTACCTTGGCCTGAAGCTGTCAGTCTCCAAGTGCTGGCAAATTCCCCTCCCCCTCCTGTCTCTTCACCCCAAAGCTCAGGAGCCTACTACAGCAGCCTGGGGTTCCTCGGCCCTGATCTACCACTGAGGTCCTGTTTAACTAGGACTTGCAAGAGACTGAAAAGCTCTGTCTTTCAAGTCTGGAGCCAGAAAAGCCCAGAGACTGTTTTGACTTGGCCTGATCTTGCCTACTGCAACCATTACGGCAGGGCAGACCTGATTTAAAGGGGACTATCACTCATGATAACACTTCAGCTCTGGTCGGGGTAAGACTGGGAAAAGGTCCGGAAGTAGTCGGGGAAGGGGGGAGATAGAGAGACAGAGGAACACTGGGAGAGAAATATGAATCAGAGAGAGATTCAAACACATGTACACCAACACACAGAAATATCCCTTAACAGCTGTTTTTCTGAACTAAAATCCTATTTCCTGTTTCCTTAGCTCTGCAGACACAGAAAAGCCAGTACTGCAGCAGAAAATCTCCCCATATTACTTATTGTTAATAATTATTTGTTCTGTCTTTTTTAGGTTTCTGCAATGTTAACTTCGTTCAAACCAATGAACAGCCCTTGAAGTGGGCAATGTGGAAGTCATTTGCTTGAGGAAGGATGTGGAGTTCAGAAAGCTCCAGCAGCTTGCTCAAGATCACACAGCAAGTTAATCGCCAAGCTAGAAACAAGGATCAAGACTCCAAACTTCCAGTGCAATGTGAGTCTCTAACAAACCACCCACAGAAATAAAGGGGACATTGAATGTCAGGGATTCAGTACCTTCACTTCCCTTCAGTAAGCCCCTTAAGTCTCTCTTTGACAAGGAAATGATAGCAACATAATAGGTTTCCCAGGTGGCACTAGTGGTAAAGAAACTGCCTGCCAATGCAGGAGACATAAGAGATGCAGGTTTGATTCCTGGGTTGGGAAGATCCTCCAGAGAAGGAAATGGCAACCCACTCCAGTATTCTTGCCTGGAGAATCCCACAGACACGGATCCTGGCAGACAAAGAGTTGGACATGACTGAAGCAACTTAGCACGTATGTCTGAACTTGAGCAAGACAATGGACAAGCAGATGCATGATATCCCCATGGTTATGTATGATGGAAAACTGTGAGACAGATTCAAGGAGAGCTGGATAGAGTGTAGCCAGTAGGAGATCAGTACCAGAAGATCTTGGTGAATTGGGTTTTGTGTAGGAGGATGCTATGTCATGTGATTTTTATTACTAAAATTGAATGACTTGAGTTCCCATCTCACCTCTTCTGAGAATGACTCTCTCCCCAGCACAGGGTTCTCCCTTCCAGGATAACTCTCAGAGCAGTTACATAGTCCAAAGGGGCAGTTCTCGTTGTCATCTCCTGAAGGAGAAAAACCTGGAAGCCTGACCGTTGTGTATCCTGCAGTCGCTGAATTCTGCCACAGGGGGACACTGTTAAAAACGGGCGGCTGGGTTGTCTAGAGTCAGTGCTCCTCTAACACATTCCAGAGCCTGGAGACACAGTCAACAACAGCCAGCACCAGGTACAGCCCCTGCCCTCTAAGGAAACACTTCACTGATGGAGGCAAATTCCATCCCGCTGGTCCTGCAGGTGCTTCCCAGGGGGATTTGGGAAAAAGAAGAAACTTTTCTTTCACACACTCCATGACACCTAGCCTGGACACCCAATGTTATGGCTCTTTATTTCCACCTACACTCAAACATGGTTGCTTTATTTCCCAGGTATGTCAACAGGGTGCTGGGGTAATGGGTTGAAACTGATTTGCAGCATCAGTGATAAACTGGCCCTAGAAGCAGCAGCCCCCAAGCTCTTGCCCTCTCTAGCTCTCTAGTGGGTAACTCTTGGTTTGAGGCTGTACACCACTCATCCCCCTCCTAAGGGTACCCTAGTACACAAAAAACCCTGTCTCATACAACCCCGAAGACTGGAAGAAATCTCCTCTTTCACTTCCAAGACTCAGCCCAATTCATTCCTGATTGAAGGTAGTTTGGGTCTCTCAGGGCCAGTCTCCACCTTACCTGATGTAAATCTTTATAGATAAAGCAAACAAACACAAAGGAACATGCTCCCCAAATGTTGTCAATGTTAGCACAAGTGGTGAGATTACTGGGGTTTTTATTTTCCTCCTTTTGCTCATATTTGTCCCCTGAAAAAAAAATTTCCCTATTTCCATAATCTCCATTTTATTAAGAACAATAGAATTTACCTCTGTGTTTTTTCAGTTGCAATTGGAGAAACTGAAACACAGTAACGCTGTTTCTCATGCTGAGGGAGGAAGCCTCAGTCCCTGTGTGGATGTCCTTGAGAAGGAGACTTGTCAGTGTTTTGGCATCGCACTGGTGGCTGTTATCACCCACTGGTTTGGGTGGATTTATTGACAGAGCCAAGATCTGATATCCTTTCGGCTTTGTTGTATTCGTGACTCAGGACACGACCTCACCCCTCCTTGTGCCCCAGGTCTCCCCACAGAAACAAGGAGGAGAATGGCACTAAATGACCTCTAGGAGTTCTGCTGCTCCATTCTGGGGGCTTTTGGAAGATCATTGCCTAATGGGAGCAGCAATCAGGATAGAACCTGGAGTCCCAGTCTCTGGGTGGGAAGGCACTTTAGATATTCCATGTAGGCAACATTTTTTTTTTTTTTTTTTTTTTTTTAGCTAAACTGCATGGCTTGCAGGATCTTAGTTCCCCAATCAGGGATCAAACCCAGGCCCTTGGCAGTGAAACCACAGAGTCCTAACCACTGGACCACCTAGTAATTCCCAGCATTTCTTGAATTGCACATGACAAAACCCACCTCAAACTGGCCTAAGCTAAAAAGAGAATTTATTTATTGAAATGTAGTTGATTTACAATGTTATATTAGTTTCAGATACACAACATAGTGATTTGATATTTTTATGTATTATACTCCACTTAAAGTTATTATAAAATATTGGTTATATTCCCTGTGATATACCAAAAGGGAATTTATTGACCCAGATAACTGAAATATTTAGGTCTGAATTCAGGCTTGGCTGGATCCAGGGGATAAGAAGGTTATCATCAGGACTTGGTCTCTTCTAGTCTCTTCTGCTCTCCTTTGCCTGCTTAGTCCTTGAGCAGGTTCTTCCCCAGCAGCCCCAGGCTTCCACCTTACCAGCTTCGCACTTCTTCCCAAGGGTTCCAGCAAAAGTACCAGGGCTGACTCTCACTTGACTGTTAAGTGACATGCCCATTTCTGAACTAATCACTTGCTGGAGCCAGGGTGTAGATTCTGTTTACTGGCCAGACTTGGTTATATTCTTGCCCCTGAAGTTGGGAGGCCACTTACATCTGTGGCCTAAGATATGAGGATAGGTATGTCACTAAAGGCAAGTCACGAGCTCTTACCAGAGTAGAAAATGATGCTGGAAAGGAAAAAAACCCAAAGGTCCACTCAGGTTCATCTAGATCAGTGGTTATCAAAGAGTGTTCCCCAGGGCCTCCCTGGTGGCTCAGTGGTAAAGAATCCACTTGCCAATGCAGGAGACACGGGTTCAGCCCCTGGTCTGAGAAGATTAGACATGCCGTGGAGCAATGCACCGCAACTATCGAACATGTGCTCTAGAGCCCGAGAACCCCAACTATTGAGCCCATGGGCCACATCTACCAAAGCCCACACACATTAGAGCCAGTGCTCTGTAACAAGAGCCACTGCAATGAGAAGCCCATGCTCTGCAATGAAGAGTAGCCCCTCTCACCATGACTAGAGAAAAGCCCTTGCAGCAGTGAAGACCGAGCACAGCCAAAAATAAATAAATAATTAATAAAAACAAAAGCACTGTTCCCCAGATTGGCAGCATCCACATTATGTGGAAATTTGTAAGAACTGCAAATTCATAGACTCCACTCCAGACCTACTGACTGGAAGGGGCCCAGCTCTATAGGTGACTCAGATGGATGTTAAAGTTGAGAAGCACTCATGTAGAACAGTAGCTCTCCAGCCTGACTTCAATGAGAATCATCAGGGCAGCTTTTAAGCCTCCTGGGTCCTACTCCCAATCTGATCAGGATAAGGGGTAAGTGAAGGAATAGGGTCCATCTCTGGTGCTTTTGTAATGCTCCCAAATGATTCTAATGGCAGTGAAGGTTGACAGAACCACTGAGATCAAAACCAAACTAAACCAAACCACTGTTCTCAGCTCCTTCTGATTTATACAGTGGAGATAAACAAGATGTGGACAGTCCATGACTTGGGAGGGGGTGGCAACTCAAGCCAACCCAGATGAAATAACAAAGTGGGGGACACATGATCCACCCAACTGCATGCAGTCTGAACTAGGAATTCCTTATGCTATGATAAATTAATCTTTATATCCTCATAGCCGAATCACCCAAGAGAGGAGGCAGTTAGAGGGGAAAAATTAAAGGCACAGTTTAATGAGTGCTTACTGAATTAGGCTCATTTAAATTGCACTCATTTCACATGCTAGCAAAGTAATGCTCAAAATTCTCCAAGCCAGGTTTCAACAGTATGTGAACCAAGAACTTCCAGATGTTCAAACTGGATTTAGAAAAGGCAAAGGAACCAGAGATCAAATTGCCAACATCCGTTGGATCATAGAAAAGGCAAGAGAATTCCAGAAAAACATCTACTTTTGCTTCATTGACTATGCTAAAGCCTTTGACTGTGTGGATCACAACAAGCTGTGGAAAATTATTAAAGAGATGGGAATACCAGACCACTTTACTTGCCTCCTGATAAACCTGTATGCAGGGCAAGAAGCAACAGTTAGAACAGGACCTGGAACAATGGACTGGTTTCAAATTTGGAAAGGAGTACATCAAGGCTGTATATTGTCACCCTGCTTATTTAACTTATATGCAGAGTACATCATGCAAAATGCCAGGCTGGATGAAGCACAACCTGGAATTAAGATTTCCAGGAGAAATATCAATAACCTCAGATATGCAGATGACCTCACCCTTATGGCAGAAAGTGAAGAGGAACTAAAGAGCGTCTTCATGAAAGTGAAAGAGGAGAATGAAAAAGCTGGCTTAAAACTCAACATTCAAAAAACTAAGGTCATGGCATCCGGTCCCGTCACTTCATGGGAAATAGATGGGGAAACAATAGAAACAGTGACAGACTTTATTTTTGGGGTCTCCAAAATCACTGCAGATGGTGACTGCTGCCATGAAATTAAAAGACACTTGCTCCTTGGAAGAAAAGCTATGACCAACCTAGACAGCATATTAAAAAGCAGAGACATTACTTTGCCAACAAAGCTCTGTCTAGTCAAAGCTATGGTTTTTCCAGAAGTCATGTAGGGATGTGAGAGTTGGATCATAAAGAAAGCTGAGCTTCAAAGAAATGATGCTTTTGAGTTGTGGTGTTGGAGAAGACTCTTGAGAGTCCCTTGGACTGCAAGGAGATCAAACCAGTCAATCCTAAAGGAGATCAGTCCTGAATATTCATTGGAAGGACTGATGCTGAAGCTGAAGCTCTAATACTTTGGCCACATGATGCAAAGAGCCAACTCATTAGATAAAGCTGGGAAAGATTGAAGGTAGGAGGAGAAGGGGACGACAGAGGATGAGATGGTTGGATGACATCACTGACACTATGGACATGAGTTTGAGCAACCTCTGGGAGTTAAGAAGGATAGGAAAGCCTGGCATGCTGCAGTCTGTGGGGTCACAGAGTTGGACATGACTGAGCGACACATGACTGAGTGACGAAACAACAAAATCTGATGTAGTCCTGTAAGGTAGATAATAATAGCTACAAATATAATCCTTGAAGTAGGTAGTATTAACTGTTAAAGAAGAAGACACTAAGGGTCAAAGAGCAAAGTTACTAAACCTGTGCTGGGATTTAAATCTAGAACTGTCTGGTTCAAAAACCAGGGCCCTTAATCCCCACTCTGTGCTGCTTTTGAGAAAGGTCATGCTCTCCAGTTAGGAGCTTTGGAGCTTCGGAAGGGGTTTAGAGGTGAATTCTCTGACTCCACATGTTTTGAGGAAAGAGCCCTGGCCTGGAATCAGAATCTCGACTGCACTCACAGCTCTGTTCTTGACTAGTTATGTGACCTGGAGCAAATCACTTCTCTAGCTGGGGCCTCAGTCTCCTGATTTGTACAAATAAGATAGATTTAAATGATCCCTAAGGTTTTTTCCATTCTATTTGAATGATGGTATCAGAAGGTTTCTAGCCAAAGAGTTTTCTTGTTCCTCAGGATCCTAGGACCTGTTTTGAAATACTCCCATGTTCCAACCTGACCAGGTATTCAAGTTGTTCTGTCGTTCACTAAAAAATTGCTCTCTAGACCAGGAGTCAAGTGTTCCTGATTTCTTTAAGGCTTAGAAGAAGCACAGCTCAGATAGAAGCTCTAACATCTGCAATGAAATCTTGGAGAACTAAAACACTGTAGAATTTTGTATGGTCTCAGAACACATTTTTGTCAGACAGGACTGCAAAAATCACAGTGCCTGATGCCAACATTTATCAGTAGGTGCTGCATTCACCTCTGGGCTGGCAGTATGGAAGACAGAGATGAACGGGCAATACTCTGGTGCCAAAGAGGAGGAGAACCACAGTTGGGATATGGCCCTGTAGTCAACCTCACATTGATGAGTGAAATGCGAATGAAAACTAGATGTGGCACCAGTGAAAGGGGTAATATCCAGGGTTGACACGGATGTAGTGAAATGAACACTCTCATACACTATTGGTAGAATGTTAATTGGTAGAGTTTTTCCAGAGGATAGTTTGAAACATTAAAAAAAAATTCAAACGTGCATACTTCTTCATCCGGCAATTCTACTTCAAAGACTGTCCTCAAGAAATGCTTACTTTCTGCACAAGGATGTAAAACAAAAATGTGCATCGCTATGCTGTTTGTACTGATAAAAAGTTGGAAACAGCCTAGATAGCCATCAGGAGGGAATGACTGAGCTGGCCTCCAGTTTTTCTCTGGCATACTACCTAGCATTTAACAACCACAAAGAAGATCTACATGTATATATGGGGGGAAAAAAGCCCAAGATATGGAAATACATTTTTAAAATCTCAGAACAATATACTTGGCTTAAAAAAATGTATGCAGTACAATGAGATACTGCTTCACATCCACTGGGATAGCTATAATAAAAAAGCCAGATAATGGCAAATATTGGCAAGACTGTGGAGAAATTGGAATCTTCAGGCGCTGCTGGTGGGAATATAAAATGGTGCCCCCACAGATGGTAGCCCGCCTAGGCTCCTCTGTCCACAGAATTTTCCAGGCAAGCGTCCTAGAGTGGGTTGCCATTTCTTTCTCCAGGGGATCTTCCTGACCCAGGGATCGAACCTGTGTCTCTAGCATCTCCTGCACTGGCAGGTGGGTTTTTACCACTAGCGCCACCTGGGAAGCCTAAATGGAAGCATATGTTCAAAAATGTGTACACAAATGTTCATAGCAGCATTATTCATAATAGTCCCAAAATGGAAACAATTGAAATACCTGAAAGCTGATGAATGGATAAGTAAAATGTGGTATAGCCATACAATAGAATATTATTCTGCCATAAATAGCAATGAAATACCAATAACATGCTAAAATATGGATTAACCTTGAAAACTTTGTGCTAAGTCACAAAAGATCAATATTTTATGATTCCATATAAATATTCCAAATAGGCAAATCCAGAGAGACAGAAAGTAGTTAAGTGGTTGCCTAGGACTTTGTAGGGGATGACAGCTAAAGAGTAAGGGATTTATTTTGGGGTAATGGCAAGGTTCTAAAATTGAATGCACTGCTGTGTGCACAGCTCTGTAAATATACTAAAAGCCATTTAATTGTACACTTAAAATGGATGAGTTGTATGATATGTGGGTTATATCTCAATAAAGCTCAAAATGCCCACACATACAAATAAATACAAATTTTTTCAATGAAACTTTGTCTAAAATAGCAAAAGAAGATAACCTAAATATGGATCAATAAGTAAATTACTGTAAATGTACCACCATGAAATAAACGTAATACTTTGCCAAAGACAAAAATGAAGTTTTATATGAACTGACATGGCATGATCTTTAAGATGTATCATGGGACTTCTCTTTAGTGCAGTGGTAAAGAATCTGCCTGCCAGTGCAGGAGCCATGGGTTTGATCCCTGATACAGGAAGATCCCGCATGACACAACTGCTGAGCCTGTGCTCTAGAGCCTGTGCTCTGCAAGAAGAGAAGCCACTGCAATGAGAAGCCTATGTACTGTAACTAGAGAGTAGCCCCTGCTCACAACTAGAGAAAAGCCCTCACAGCAACGACCCAGCAGCTGATAAATAAATAAATGAAATTATTTTTTAAAAATGATGTATCACCAAGTGAGAAAATCAATGTACGGAACAGTGTGTGTAGCATGTCCCCTTATGTAAAAAAGAGGAGAAAATGTTTATGGGTACTTGTGTCTTTTTGTGTGAATAGACCAGAGTTAGCAAACTACAGTCCACAGGCCAAATCCAGCCTGCTGCCTACCTTGGTATAACCCAGCTAAGAATGATGTTTAGATTTTTCAACAGTTGAAAAACAATCAAAAGAAGCATATTATTTCACCATACACAAAAAAGATATGAAATTCAAGTTTCAATGTTCACAAACAAAGCTTTATTGGCACACGGCCATGCTCATGAATTAGTGTATTGTCTACGGTTGGTTTCTCAATACACTGGCAGAGTTGGGCAGTTGTGACAGAGACCATAAGCTCACCAAACCTAAAATATTTGTCATCTGGTCCTTTCCAGACAAGACTTGTCGACTTCCGGCCTAGCTTATCTGGAAGGAAGCCCTGGAAACCGATGACCTGGCTGGCTGCTCCGAAAGGGGATTGCTCATCCCTGGCTGGGGGATGGGGTTGGAGGGAGACTTTTCATGGTAAACCCTTTTAGACCATTTTTTCCCCATAATATTTATTTCTTTGTCTTCGCCAGGTCTTAGCTGCCACACTCGGGGTCTTTGAGCTTCATTTTGGTGTGGGGGATTTTAGTTGCAGCATGCAAACTCTTAGAGGTGTGTGGCATGTGGAATCTAGTTCCCTGACCAGGGATTGAACCCAGGTCCCCTGCATTGGGAGTGCGGAGTCTTAGCCACTGAACCACCAGGGACATCCCTGAACCTAATTTTTAACTGTCACCAAAACAAAAAAACTAACTTCTGGCCTAGCTTATGCTTCTGCAAGTGAACATATTATGATGTACATATGTAGAAAAATGTTTCAACAGATAGACATCAAATGTGTTACTGAGGCTTCTTGGAGGGAGTAACTGGCTGGGGAGAGAAGAGTCAAGTGGCTGAGGAAGGTGGAGTCAAGTGTCAAGTCAAGAGTCATGTTAACTTGTGCAATTAAAAGTAAAGAATGCACACTTTCTAGAACTGTGTGTTCCTAGAGGCTGTGGGCTACATCCAGGGACTCACTGCAGCAGTTGGTGCAGGATGTGGCCCACAATGGGTGCTGAGCCGCCTGATGAATACAAGGGCCCAGGAGACGAGTGTCAAGAGGGAAATAGTGCACTCACAGGCTTGCATAGTTCATAAGGTGCTGGGGTGGGGGTGGAGGATAGCTGGGGAAGAAGGAAGGGAGAAGAGCAAGAGTGTCTGAGCAGAAGCATCGTCCCTAATGCCCTCCCAGGCCAAGGCTGCCAGCAACCCGGGGACTTTGGGCACTGTGGTTGAGAAGTCCTAGCCTTCTGAAGTGCTAGAGGCATTTTAACATCTCCCCACTTCCCTCCCCTGAAAGATTCCCCGTTTTTTGTCCTTTACAGACTCTCTTGAAGTACGCAAGGGGGATCTAGCTGGGGGCTTGTGCAAACCAGCTGTTCCTGATTCTCCCCAGCACTGCTTTCTCAGCAAGTGCCATCTGTGGTGTCATAGCTCTCTGAGGGGAGAGACTCTTTCCACCTGCTGTCCAGCACTGCTGGAATCCTCTGCCTGAGGACCAAGCTGTGGGGGCTGCAGCAGAACTGGACAGTTGCTCAGGGGACCAAGTACCTTAGTTCCAGGGACATCTGGCCACAGGGGTGTCTCACACAGGGACGAAAAAAGGTCACCTCTTGTCCTCATTCCTCTATGAAAGATGACACGAGTTGGAGCCATATAAAATAGAGCTGAAGCAGTCATTCCAGAGGAACTGCCTTTCATGTCCTGTTTTCTGTACTTCTGAACTGGACAAAACCACCAACATTCCAAATCAGCAGAAAAACCAGAATGTCCTGTTGAAACGATCCATCAATGAACTTTTACCTAGTGACTGCTTCACCTGACCAGTGAAGTATTAATACAAATTTAGATTTACCTCATCTTTTATCAATGAATACTTCACCTGCTCAGTTACCTTGACTTGCACCAGTGAACTCTTCTTAAAAAACAGCTTACCTCATCTACCTCTCTTTTTCCCCATAAACATCCTGAGACCCTTTCCTGTCATGAGGACACTAATTTTTCTCCTATCTAAATCTGTGTACCTGGAATTGCAGTTCTTTGGCCCTAATTAAATACCTTGTCTCTGAACTAAACTCTCATGATTTAGTTTTTAGGTTGACACCTTCTTCCAGAATCAAGGCTCCTGTTTTATTTAGGGAATCCTTTTTTATGTTCAGTTCATGTATCAGTAGTGTGGGTTCCAGATTCAGTGTATGATTCATGCTTGGCCAATCAGAATACTCCATTTTCCTGCTCATGGTGATTGGTTCAGAGATGAGCATGTGATCCAGGTCAAGCTAATGAATGTCACCCTTGATTTTTGCTGGAGTTATGTGGCAGAAGAGGTGTTGTCTCTCTGCTGGGGTTGCCTGCAGAGCTACATTTGGAACTGCTGGTTGACTTTTTGTCAAAATAAAGAGCAAGCCTAAGATGCTCATGAGCTCAGTCTTCTCGGACTCTGCGGCTCCATGGACTGTAGCCTGCCAGGCTCCTCTGTCCATAAGATTCTCCAGGGAAGAATACCGGAGTGGGTTGCCATTTCCTACTCCAGGGGATCTTCCCAACCCAGAGATTGAACTTGTGTCTCTTGCATCTTCTGCGTTGGCAGGTGTATTCTTCACCACTGTGCTACCTGGGAAACCCTAAAGAGCAAGCCTGCTTGACAACAAAGCTAACACAGAAGGAAGGAGAGCTGAGAACTGGAGGCTGGTTGATGACTTTGTTTAAACTAGATTGAGCTACCCCAAGGTTAAATGAGCTTAGGCTGGTTTGTAGTGGCAAGAATTGTGACTCCTACCCAGAGCTGGCAGAGCCAAGCCTCCTATCAAACTATCAGATTCTGTGACCATTTCATAGAGATTTCATTCCCACCCTGTTTGCTGTGCACTTGAGCCCCTATCTTAGCCCTTTCCCAGCTGACCAGAGGAGGACTGCCGGTCTGGACTGCTGGCTCTCACCCTCCTCTCAGAGTCACATGTCTGATGCCCTGAGGCCCCTGCTTTGTCCCCAGCACCAGCCCACTCCTCTGGGTGTGTTTAATCCTAGATTCCAGTTCCTGATTATCCAAGCCTGCTGCCTTAAGCCCTTTGCTCACTTATGACTGAAACGGGGTCCAAGACATGACCGTCTTTGTTCTTTAATCTTTATTGAGTACTTCTTGTATGCCAGACCCTATGCCAAGTGAATTACATGCATCTACACCTCATCTACTTCTCTCCATAATCCTACCAGGTAGGTTTTGTGATTTTTATTCTCCTTTTGAAGAAGAGGATGTAGTGTTTGGGGAGATGAAGTTGTTGGCCTAAGGTCAAACAGCTGAGCCACTTGCAGGTTGAGGCAGAACTGAGACTGAACCATGGAGGGAACTGACCCCAAGGTTTGTGCACTTGATCCCTGTACCTGTGCTTCCTACCTGAATAGGTAGGTAAGTGGGTCACATGGGGTACCGGTGACCGTTTCATGGCCGGCCTCTTCTGAGTGAGGACTGAGCAGGCCTGAGGTGGGATCTGGGAAGCTACCTCTTGGACAAATGCCCAGAGGATGCAGATGCACAGTTTCCCAGGACCTCACCCTCAGAGTGGTCATGATTCCTCATCAAGGACTTTGCGCTTAGAAAGGAGTTTGGCATTCCCAGACCTATTTGTGCAGGACCTGAATTTCTGCCCTGGCTTAGGAATGATTACAATGCAAAACAAACTTCTTTGCTGACAGAAGGAAAAGAGACCTCAAGGTCATGTGAGATGAGCAACTCATGCCTGGGAAGAAAAAAAAGTAAAGAATAACCTCATGGCATTCTTTGGGGTTGAGACTGGGGTTAGGGTGGGAGTCTCCAGTGGAGGCGTGGTTTGGCGGTGGCCTGCTGCAGGGTAGGGGGCACTGCGTGCAGCAGTGCTTGCATGGGACCCTTTGAAGGAGGTCACCATTATCTTCATTACCTCCACCATAGTTTGGCCTCAGGTCAAATAACAGGGAGGGAACACAGCCCCGCCCATCAACAGAAAATTGGATTGAAAATTTACTGAGCATGGCCCCACCCTTCAGAACAAGACCCAGTTTCTCCCTCAGTCAGTCTCTCCCATCAGGAAGCTTCCATAAGCCTCTTATCCTTCTCCATCAGAGGGCAGACAGCATGAAAACCACAATCACAGAAAACTAATCAATCTGATCACATGGACCACAGCCTTGTCTAACTCAATGAAACTGAGCCATGTTGTGTAGGGCCAGTCAAGATGGATGCATCATGGTGGAGAGTTCTGACAAAACGTGGTTCACTGGAGATGGGAATGGCAAACCACTTCAGTATTCTTGCCTTGAGAACCCCATGAACAGTATGAAAAGGCTAAAAGATAGGACACTGAAAGATGAACTCCCCAGATCGGTAGGTACCCAGCATGCTACTGGAGATCAGTGGAGAAATAACTCCAGAAATAATGAAGAGACAGGGCCAAAGCAAAAACAACACCCAGTTGTGGATGTGACTGGTGATGGAAGTAAAGTCCAATGCTGTAAAGAGCAATATTGCATAGGAACCTGGAATGTTAGGTCCATGAATCAAGGCAAATTGGAAGTGGTCAAACAGGAGATGGCAAGAGTGAACATCAATATTTTAGGAATCAGTCAACTAAAATGGACTGGAATGGGTGAATTTAACTCACATGACCATTATATCTACTACCATGGGCAAGAATCCCTTAGAAGAATTGGAGTAGCCATCATAGTCAACAAGAGTCCGAAATGCAGTACTTGGATGCAATCTCAAAAATTACAGAATGAAACCATTCAATATCACAGTAATCCAAGTCTATGCCCCGACCAGTAATGCTGAAGAAGCTGAAGTTGAATGGTTCTATGAAGACCTGCAAGACCTTCTAGAACTAACACCCCAAAAAGATGTCCTTTTCATTATAGCGGACTGGAATGCAAAAGTAGGTCAATAAATACCTGGAGTAACAGGCAGATTTGGCCTTGGAGTATACAGAATGAAGCAGGGCAAAGGCTAATAGAGTTTTGCCAAGAGAATGCACTGGTCATAGCAAACACCCTCTTCCAACAACACAAGAGAAGACTCTATACATGGACATCACCAGATGGTCAATACTGAAATCAGATTGATTATAGTCTTTGTAGCCAAAGATGGAGAGGCTCTACACAGTCAGCAAAAACAAGACCGGGAGCTGGCTGTGGCTCAGATCATGAACTCCTTATTGCCAAATTCAGACTCAAATTGAAGAAGGTAGGGAAAACCATTAGACTATTCAGGTATGACCTAAATCAAATCCCTTATGATTGTACAGTGGAAGTGACAAATAGATTCAAGGGATTAGATCTGATAGACAGTGCCTGAAGAACTACGGATGGAGGTTCGTGACATTGTACCGGAGGCAGTGATCAAGACATCCCCAAGAAAAAGAAATGTAAAAAGGCAAAATGGTTGTCTGAGTAGGTCTTACAAATAGCTGTGAAAAGAAGAGAAGTGAAAGGCAAAGGAGAAAAGGAAAGATATACCCATTTGATTGCAGAGTTCCAAAGAATAGCAAGGAGAGACAAGAAAGCCTACCTCAGCAATCAGTGCAAAGTAATAGAGGAAAACAATAGGATAGGAAAGACTAGAGATCTCTTCAAGAAAATTGGAGATGCCAAGGTAACATTTCATGTACAGATGGGCTCAATAAAGGACAGAAATGGTATGGGACTAACAGAAGCAGAAAATATTAAGAAGAGGTGGCAAGAACACCCAGAAGAACTATACAAAAAATATCTTCATGACCCAGATAATCACGATGGTGTGATCACTCACCGAGAGCCAGACATCCTGGAATGCGAAGTCAAGTGGGCCTTAGGAAGCTTCAAACAAAACTAGTGGAATTGCAGGTGAGCTATTTCAAATCCTAGAAGATGATGCTGGGAAAGTACTGCACTCAGTTCAGTTCAGTTCAGTCGCTCAGTCGTGTCCGACTCTGTGACCCCATGAATCGCAGCACGCCAGGCCTCCCTGTCCATCACCAACTCCCAGAGTTTACCCAAACCCATGTCCATCGAGTCGGTGATACCATCCAATCATCTCATCCTCTGTCGCCCCCTTCTCCTCCTGCCCCCAATCCTTCCCAGCATTAGGGTCTTTTCCAATGAGTCAACTCTTCGCATGAGGTGGCCAAAGCATTGGAGTTTCAGCTTCAACATCAGTCTTTCCAATGAACACCCAGGATCGATCTCCTTTAGGATGGACTGGTTGGATCTTCTTGCAGTCCAAGGGACTCTCAAGAGTCTTCTCCAACACCACAGTTCAGAAGCATCAGTTCTTCAGCGCTCAGCTTTCTTCACCATAGAACTCTCACATCCATATGTGACCACTGGAAAAACCATAGCTTTGACTAGATGGACCTTTGTTGGCAAAGTAGTGGCTCTGCTTTTAAATATGCTATCTAGGTTGGTCATAACCTTCCTTTCAAGGAGTAAGCGTCTTTTAATTTCATGGCTGCAATCACCATCAGCAGTGATTTTGGAGCCCAAAAAAGTAAAGTCTGACACTGTTCCCACTGTTTCCCTTCTATTTCCCATGAAGTGATTGGACCAGATTGCATGATCTCAGTTTTCTGAACTTTGAGCAAATTTGGAAAACTCAACAGTGGCCACAGGACTGGAAAAGGTGTTTTCATTCCAATCTCAAAGAAAGGCAATGCCAAAGAATGTTCAAACTACCACACAATTGCACTCATCTCACATGCTAGCAAAGTAATGCTCAAAATTCTCCAAGTCAGGCTTCAAGAGTGCATGAACTGTGAACTTCCAGGTGTTCAAGCTGGATTTAGAAAAGGCAGAGGAACCAAATGTCAAATTGCCAATATTTCTTGGATCATTGAAAAAGCAAGAGAGTTCCAGAAAAACGTCTACTTCTGCTTTATTGACTATGTCAAAGCCTTTGACTGTGTGGATCACAACAAACTGTGGAAAATTCTTAAAGAGATGGGAATACCAGACCACAACCTAGACAACATATTAAAAAGCAGAGACATTGCTTTGCCAACAAAGGTCTGTCTAGTCAAAGCTTTGGTTTTTCCAGTCATCATGTATGGATGTGAGCGTTGGATTATAAAGAAAGCTGAGCAGTGAAGAATTTATGCTTTTGAACTGTGGTGTTGGAGAAGACTCTTGAGAGTTCCTTGGACAGCAAGAAGATCCAACCAATCCATCCTGAAGGAAATCAGTCCTGAATGTTCATTGGAAGAACTGATGCTGAAGCTGAAACTCCAATACTTTGGCTACCTGATGTGAAGAACTGAATCCTTTGAAAAGACCCTGATGCTGGGAAAGATTGAAGGCGGGAGGAGAAGGGGACGACAGAGTATGAGATGGTTGGATGGCATCACTGACTCAATGGACATAAGTTTGAGTAAGCTCCGGGAGTTGGTGATGGACAAGGAAGCTTGGCATAGTGCAGTCCATGGTGTCGCAAAGATTCGGACATGACTATGGATGAAGTTCAAAATTCTTGCCAAATCTAGTTGTGCACTTTTGACACTTGGCTTTTAGGCAGACTGTTCCCTCTGCCTGGAAGGCTCTTCCCTTCTCCTCCTTTGTTTAATGAATTCCTATTCATTCTTTAGGTCCCAGTGTTGATGGTACTTCCTCTGGGAAGTCTTCCCTGACCACCAAATCTGGTTTAGGTGTCCCATCCTCAGTGTTCTGTAGCTCCCTATCATATATCATGATCCTACCTTCGTATTTTATTTTATGTATCTGATCCCTCAGGAGACTATAAGGTTCCTGAAGGAAAGCCCATGTCTATTCTCTATTATAGTCTCAGCATCAGGCACCCCATAGCAATCCACTAAATAAATAAATAAGGTGTAATGAAATCGAAACAGGAAGCCTGAGGCAGTTACTTGCAGTGATCATTTCAACCACTAGATGACATGCCACCATGACATCCCGACTGGAATGGGCTGGGAGTGGGGGTAAAATGGAAGGATGAGTAAGTAGATGGTGAGGCAAGACTCCCCAGTAGCTTCCAGTCTTCTCCAGACTAAGACCTGGAGACCTTCATGAGCCCCAAACCTGTGTGTTTGGAAAAGTTTGTTTGTGTCATTGCCTTCCTCCAGAATCCCATCTCTGACGAGGAATACATGTTTTGTGTGTGTGTGTGGAAAATTAGTTCTCTTCTATTTTTATTTATTTATTTTAATA
Source organism: Okapia johnstoni (assembly GCA_024291935.2). NCBI lineage: Eukaryota > Metazoa > Chordata > Mammalia > Artiodactyla > Giraffidae > Okapia > Okapia johnstoni. The sequence continues at coordinate 52,820,243 of CM044316.1, forward strand.
ATGAAAAAAATGTTGCTGCTTGGGCTTTCTCTAGTTGCATTGAGCAGGGACTACTGTTCGTTGTGGTGTGAGGGCTTCTCATTGTGGTGACTCCTGTTGTGAAGCATGGGCTATGGGCGCACGGGCTTCAGTAGTTGTGGCTCACAGGCCCGAGAACTCTCAGGTCTCAGTACTTGGGGTGCATGGGCTTAGTTGCTCCTCAGTATGTGGAATCCTCCCGGACCAGGGATCAAACCTGTGTCCTCTGCATTGGCAGATGGATTCCTATCCACTGTACCACCAGGGAAGTCTTTGATCTTCCATTTAAACAAGACAGGACAGTTCTCGGGTACAGAACCTTCTGTGGGAAGGGTTACATCTCCATGCTACGTATCAAATGCTTTTTCAGCTTCTCAAAAGTTTCTTCTTTTGCTCATCAAAGAGTTGTTTTTTGTTGCTGTTGTTATTCCCATTGATCACTTGAAATGGTTTTATAAATTGCTTAAAAAAAAAAATACTGTTTAGAGAAAAAGGTGAATTTGTCAGTTTTAGGATCTGAACTCCCGCTGGTTCCAATCTCCTATTCTGAATTTCGCCAAAACTTCTGCTTTATGGCTTAAGAAACAACAGGAATGTTTACTTCTTTTAATCCTCCCTTCTGTCACCAAGACATTTTGGTTTATTTTTCAAGAAACCACATTTTATAAAAAGTCAAAAGTTGTTTGTTTTTTTTTTCACATAACCTCCTGAGAATTCCAGGGTATATGACATGTGACAACAACAAAGCAATGTTGAAATGTAGCCGCTGGGCAGCAGGCTGGGCTTACTTACTCTTAATATTTCCAGGACATCAGCCTCCTGGAACTACGATTTAAATTTGGGCACAACAAAATGACACCAGTGCATGCCATGAGCATTCTGGTTCACTTCGAAATAATTAAAACCAAAACTTTAAATTGAGCCATGTCAAGAATTTAGAATCCCAAGCTGATGGCTAGCTCATCTGCCCATAAGCTCCCAAACTTCCCACACTATTATTGTAATGCTGACATCACTTGGAGAATGTTTTTCCCTGAAAAGTAATGAGAACCTCAGTTTGGCAGAAATTCAATCACCTGGAGTCTTTCAGAAGTCTGGAATGAGTATTGGCCTAATGGAGTTAATTCTTGACTACCCTGTTGATGCTCACATGACTGTGTTAACTTTCCTGAGTCTTTGCTTTCTTATCTCTCCAGTGGAGGCGGCAAGACAGCCAGGGCTAGGCTGAGAGAAGCGGTTCAAGCCTCCTCTTTGTACACATATTTGACTTGGAGCTGGTTCCTGATCAGTACAGCCTCGGAAGCAGTTACAAAGGCCCCTGGCAATCTGGCTTTTCCCAGACTCCCTCGCTCATGCCAATCACTGGCTGCTATAACCTTCATATCTGAACAGGTTGGGAATTCTTTAGAAATGGCCTTATTTGTCCTTCCTACAATCCAGCCAGGACAGCAGTCATAAGAATGGTTTTGTGTTTCCTTGAGCTGTTGATTGGAGGGTGTGGATGAGAGCTGATTAGTCCTGGGCTTTGCCCCGAGACTGCCCAAAGTCGCACACTGGTAGTGGGGGCCAGGCTAGGGCCCAGGGCTCCTGGCAGCCCAGCAGTGCCTTTGCCCTCCCCTGGACTGTTTCCAGGTGCTGTGTGTGTGTGTATGTGTGTTTGGGGGTTGATATGAATCACAATCACAGTTCTCTCTCAATGAGAATGTCACAGGTGGCCACCAAAATGGATTCAGTGCTGGGCTCACTGTTATTGGCCAGGGGAATGGGGCTTGGAACCAGAGGAAATGAGACCCATTCTCTGGCCTCAGAGATCCTGGTGTCAATAAACAGGAAAGATAATAATATAAAGCAAGGCTGCTTATAACTCCAGTGTGAGCTGAGGTCGTGTGACCTTTGAGATAAAATACCATTGACTGGAGCCCTATTCCTCCTCATTGGGAAGGCTGATGCCCTCCTAAGGTTTCCACAAGTCCCCAGGGTCGTTGTCTTCCCTGGGTTCCTGCTCTCTCTGAGCCTGTTTGATTCCAGGGTGACTGGACCCATCTTTCCTTGTTTGCCTCCTGAACTGTCCCTCCAGGGATCTGAGGGCGGAAGGTCTGGTAGCCGATAAGGCAGCAAGGGTAACTTAACCACTGGCCAGCCCTGGGCCTGGAGGCCCTTAGGCCACCCACCCTGAGATCTCCTCTCTGGCCACCCCCATTCACAGACCCTAAACTACATTTGCATGCTTGGTCCCTTGCCCTTAGAGTCCACTTTTCAACCCGTTGGGGCTCCCCTAGGAATATAGTTTCTATCACTGTGTCATCAGGAACAATGGATTCTCTACCTCTATGTATACTGATCTCCTCAAACATTCAAATTCATTAATGTGGTGTGCTAAGGAAAGGCCACCTGCTTTTTAAGTTTTGTTGTTGTTGTTGTTCAGTCACCAAGTAGTATTTGACTCTTTGAGACCCAATGGACTGCAGCACACAAAGCTTCCTGTCACTCACCATCTCCCGGAGTTTGCCCAAGTTCATGTCCATGAATTTTGTACCATGTGCAAATTGTTATTTATTTCCAAAAAACCAAGTAACATTTTGAGCGAGACTTTCTTCTTAGAATTCACCTTTATTGCAAAGAAAAACCAAAAAAGGCTTTGTGATTTGAGCCTGTTATCTCTGTCTCCCACCAGCCTCTCCAATGAAATCATTAGAAGTTTATTCTCCCGCTGATAGAAATTATGCCTTCCCTCTTAAAAAACAGAAGTCATTCCCATGAGTGTGAGTTTTAAATGACATCGGTTTCTCAAACTGCTCCTTTTTATAGTATGTCTCATTCATTCAACAAAGGAAATGCTAGGGGTTCTATAGAAGGTAAATTTTGTCTGGGCTAGTGCAGTAAGGGTAGCTTCCTGGGAGGTGGGAATTGACCTGGAATATCAAGGCTGGGAGAAGAACTTAGGTGAAGACAAAGGCAGGGCAGGTTGAAAGTGGGAGTGGGGATTGACAGGTGCAGGGATTTAATAAACTTCTATTCAATCAACAAGCATTTATGTGGCTCCACATGGTTCAGAACCTTTGCTAGACTCTGGGCTAGAGAGGCAAACAGATACAGGTGATTCCAATAGAGCAAGAGCTCATGGGAGCCAGCGGAGAAACACCGGGTCATCAAAGGGGCGGGGTCTGCCTGGAGCGAGACCAGGAGCAGCTGCCTTGAGAGAGTGACTTTGAAACGGAGATGGGAAGAATGTGTGGTGAAGCAGAGGGAATGTTGTTTATGAAATTCCCAAGTCAAGGAAGAGACTGGTAAGGAAATGAAGATGTCCAACATGGTGAATTCCTAGAGCTGGGGGAGGGAAGTAGGGAGGAGTGAGGGAGGAAGGACCTGATCCCGAGGGTAGTGGGAGAGACAAAGTGGTTTTTAGCAGGGAAGTAGCACAACAGGTCTGGCCGAGCTTTAGAAAGGCCCCTAGGCTGGCTTGGCAGGCAGGTTGAAATGGAAAGTCTGGGAAGCAAAAGAGAGTGTTTCAAAAGGGATTGCAGCACTCCTGCCAAGCTCTGGCCCCTGGCGAGGGTATGGGTGAGAGAAGACACCTTGTGCTGGGACACGAGTAGGCAGGGATGGGGCCTAGGACAGAGCTCACATTGGGGAGGCAGAGAGATAAAAGGATTTGCAAAGATGGCCTCCCAGACAGGTCAGGGTGGCTGGGGGTGGCACTCGGGGGAAACAAACTGAGGGGCGCCAAGGCAAGGGAGCCACTTCTCTTCCCCCAAGAAGGGGTGCTGCACCACAGGCTTTCCCAGGGGCGAGACAAGTGCTCCCAGTGGCCAGCGTTCAAGATAGGCACGGCCTAGTGTTTGTTGGCTCACACGGCGAGAAAGTTCATCACTTTCTCAGTTCTCCCTCATCCTTCCAGGAGAAAGCCTCAGTTGGGAGCTAGCCTGTCTTTAACACCTCTGACGCTTGCTGCTCTTCCTGTTTTACAAAGAGAGCAGACCTCGGGGCTCAGAGCCTTCAGCCGGCCACAGAGCCTAGCTGGGGTTTGCTAACATTTCCTTGTATTTGTATTTATGGCTGCCTTCCATTTACGGTAAGTGAAACCAGATTTCCAATTAGAACAGTGATAGCAAGCTTTGTTTTTAAACAAAGGCATTTAAGCCGAAGGGGAAAAGCAGGCAGCTTTGAGAAATGTATTAATCAGGGTATACAGGTGATACAGGGATTTGGCAAAAGTCAGAGGAAGTACCTGAGCGAGATGATGAAAAGAGTGCTGGGTTTAGAACCATGAAATCAGGTGTCAGCAAATGACCTGCTCTGCTCCTGAAAGTGGGGATGAGAGCCTCTGTCCTTCCCTTCCCAGGTGTCATGTGGATTGCTTAACATCACATCTTGGAGAGGAAAAATGTTCCAGGACTCCGCGGTGCCGGCCCATGGGGGCTGGCTCTCGGGACAGTCCTCTTGTCAGACTCAGCAAAGGTGGCGACCTCCGCCCTGTTCCTCCCACTGGGTCTCGTCTGGAAGGTAGGATTTAGAGGTGTGAGCTGCGATTAAATGCCATTTTATTTCAGGGACCTCTTTGGCTCTTCAAAGAAACTAATCTGGAAAAAAAATATCCCCCAAATAAAACACTTAAGATCAGTTGTCCAAAGACTACCAGGTAGACTTTGCTCTCCTGAAGGGATGTCTGAAACTTGAGCCACAGGGAGGTTTTGAAGGCAAAGCTGTGTCTGGTGTGGTCTCTGGGCAGTCCCCGGGCACTGAGGGCAGGGTGACCCGAGTGTGCGGCTCCTCTGGGACCCAGAAATTGCTGGTGTTGCAAGACAGGGAAGTCTGTGCCCCCTCGCTTGGGGCTTCCTCTTAGAAACTTTCAGTCTTGGTGATGGGCGTGCCCCTACCCATTCCCTGGTGGTGACTGTGAACTTGACCGGGCACTGACATTGCCAGGCCAAAACACAGGCCATTTCCTTCAGAGCACAGACACAGTCACTGTAATTTAGTCCATCTTTTTGTGCACTTGTTTACTGTCAGTTTTCACCCATGAGAAGGTTCAGGGTGAGGGCAGAGCCATCCATGTTCTTCCCCACCTTGGATAGGGTCTAGCTCTTCATTAGTAAGTGTTAAAGGAATGAAGGAATGGAAATGGGACTCTACTTTCTGCTTCCTCACACAGATTAGCGAGAGCACGACAGAAGTCGGGAGCTGGGAGGGAATTAGAAATAGGCTTTTTCTCATCCCTGCGACCTCATAAAGGCTTCCCTGGTGGCTCAGACAGTAAAGAATCCATGTGCAATGTGGGAGATAGGGTTTGATCCCTGGGTTGGGAGGAAGGCATGGCAACCCACTCCAGTATTCTTGCCTGGAGAATCCTCATGAACAGATGAGACTGCAGTCCATGGGGTCACAAAGAGTCAGACATGACTGAGCAGCAAAGCACGCACGCGACCTCATAAAAGGGATTAAAGAAAGAATCCTTTTAAGACAAAGATTAAAAGAGTTAAAAATTGCTCTGAGTTAAAAAAATTGAAAAGCAATATTTAAAGAGCATTGGTATGTTTTCCTCAGCTCCCTAAATCACAAATGTTCCTGCTGGGGCAGGATCTGGGGATAAGAGTGTTCATGTGGTTACATGTGAGGTAAGGGTAGAGGTGGGTAGTTTGCCCAAGTTCACTGCGAGGAGGTAACTTGATTGAATGAAGAGGGCTGACTGGGGCCTAATGTTCATGCTGATCTATTTGCCACTTTGCTCCCAACCTAGGTTCAAATCTTTGTTCCACCACTTGGTAGCAATGGGACCTTAAGACAAGTTACTTTGCTTCCTTGAACTTTCTTTTCTCATCTATATAATGGGAATAATCATAGTACCTCTGTCACAAGGCTGTGATAAGGATTAAATGAATTAATGCATGGAAAGTCATCACAACATTGTCTACCACATAGTAGATGCTCAATAAATATCAGCTTTATTTCCAATTTCAAGAATCTAAAAGCATTGTTAATTATTCTGAGGGAAAAAATGTGATTTGCAGTCACTAAAAAATAAAATATACACATAGTGATGAGGTCAGTTTCAAGAGACTTGTGCTGTCATCAGTGAGTTGAGTTTTTCTCTTCCTACACAGTCTTGGTAATTTTCTTAAAGTTGTGTGGTCTCTTTTAAACCATAAGCTCCCACACATTAGAGGCTTTCTTGAAATTCAGTGTGGATGACTTCTGCTTCTCCTCAATGGGCAAATTGAAGAGATTCCCTAGAATTTAACATCTGTATGTCCATTTATTTATTTATTTTAATTAAATAAATTAAAAATAAGTCACAGGTTTATAATTATTGCCTGACAACAAAGATTATACTTTGAAATGTAATATACTGATTGTGATCCTTTGCAGCAAAAATCAACTTATGTATAATACATTTTTAGGTCCCCAAATTAGTAAAATGATTTTTGACCTAAAAAGGGATTGTGCATATGTAAATTCTTTCCTATGTTTTCATCCATCTCACCCCATCTCTTCCAAATGTGGCAGACTCTTTTCCGCATGGTGTCAATGTTAGAGGAAATTTTAATTTCTACTCCAGAATCCTTCCTATTTCCTCTGGGATTTGTTCCCCATGACTATAGGCACATAGGCCCATCTCCTTTCTAAAATTCAGCTTTTCCAGCTGGAGAAACTGAAGTCCCAGGACATGGGGACATGGGGAATCTGTTCTGATGTTCTCCCAGGAATGAGCTATAACCATCTCCCTGTTTGACGCGCTTCTCAATTATTCTCTTGAAACTAAAAAAGTGAGTATCTCCTCTGGGAGAGACGTGCCACACGTACCTCACTTCCTTCTGCCTGTTAAAAAGACGGAGCCCTGCTTTGGACCTGAATCCTAGATTTTGTTTTGCTTTAAAATATTTATTTATTTATTTATTTGGCTGCGCTGGGTCTTTAGCTGCAGCATGTGGGATTTCTGATCATCTTTGTGTCAGGTAGGTTCTAGTTCCCCAACCAGGGATGGAACCCAGACCCCCTGCACTGGGAATGCAGAGTCTTAGCCACTGGACCACCAAGGAAGTCCCTGAATCCTAGACTTTGAATTTCCTGTATTATCCTTCAGCATGAGTCCCCATTTTGCAAATGAGGGAAGGCAAAATGGTACATAGGGTTACATTCTATAGGCCATTCCTTCAGAAGGATTTTGCTTTGTTTTGTTTTGAGAACCTACTCTGTGCCAGGCTCTGCATTAGGCACTGACAACGCAATGATGTCATCTGTGTTTTCTGGAACGAGAGTGGTTTTATCTGTATAATGGGAATAATAATCATGGAATAATAACTTGGCCCTTTTCAAGGGGTTGTATTGGGATCAGAAGAGCTAATGGATGTGAAAGTGCCTTATAAAATTTTAATGTACTCTATAAAGAAGAATGATCATGTATACCGTGAAAGAAGATATTAAAAAAAAAGGCTTGGTATCCTGCACCATTTATTTAATGATAATACAACAACAATCACCATTTATTAAGCACCAACTTCACACCAGCTGTTTTACACATACCCTCACTAGTTCTCACAAGAGTGCTTTATAGTCTCTTGCAGGGGGCAGGGCGTCTTGCCCTGGGTCTCAGGGCAAGTGTGTGCCAGGATTGAGGTCAGCTCACCAGAGAGTTTCCCTTTTGTCAGGGATGACTGAAGGTAGGGTGAAGAGGAAGAAGGGGTAGATGCATTTCTCTCTAGGTTACAAGACAAAGATGGGGCCCAGGGGCTCCAGGGAACTTCTCAGAAAGGAGAAAGGAACTAGTAGCCAGAGACAATGACTTACGGGTTTTGTAAGTTTCTAACTCCCTATAACTTCCCCTTATTTGTTCTTTCATTACTCAGGCCTTTGCTTATATGGAGGAGCCCTGAAACCCATCCTTCAGTCTACCCATATTTATTAAGCACTGACTCTGGTGCCAGGCTGGCCCAAGGAGATGGACCTGAGACGTCTCTTCAGAGGCAGGAGGAAGGGAGGTGTTGAGGAGTCCTGTATCACACCCATTGTGGTTGAGCAAGGGAACCCCAAAGGACCAAGGGCTTGCAGTGTGGGGAGGGTGACTATAAAGAGGAATGGAAAGCTCACACTCTCTAGGGTCTTCAGGGAAGAGAAAAAGGGGAACACGGGGGCATGAGTCCAACCTGATCCTGAGCTGGGGTGGACCAACAGAGGACTGCTGGTCACAGAGCTGAGCTAAGGGCTTGGACTGGGCTGTGTCCTCCCTGGCCCTCCAGGCCCCGAAGTTACTCTTCCTCTTCCCTCCTCCCTCCCCCTGCTCCAAGGGGCCCACCCGCATTCTCAGGGAATCATAAGCTAAAAATAAACAGTTGCCACCAGACTCTGGGCCCAGGGGAATCGGTTCAACAGAAGTCCTGTGGGTAGTGTTTGGGGCTGGGCCAGAGGATGGAAGGATGACAGTTCAAGGTCCTAGGACCCTCCAACCAGTGATGCAAATAATCCCCCACCCCCAACCTGGCTATTTGAGGTCCAGACCTTCTAGCCTTCAGCTCCGTGACCTTCTACAGCTGAGAATATTTGGATCCCAAGCAATGTCACTATGCCTGCTGGAGAGATAGAGCATGTGGCAGAAAATAGCTTCACCCCCTTGCAATATTCCTACCCATAACTGGACACAGCGAGTCTTTATCAGTCCAAAGGCATGCTCCTGCTGGAGCAAAGGTGCTTTTCTGGGAAGGCAGAACCCGTGACTCCTAGGCCCAGAGAGGACTTCTTGGGGCTCTCGTTACCAATGGCATTGTTGGAATCCTTTGGATGAGAGGTCAGCCTTCAGGGCAGGAGGAGGAGAAGGGGGTGGGTTGATGTCAACTGGCGGCACACATTTGTCATCTAAGGAACATTTCTGGGTCTTCCCTGTCCTCTACTCTCCAGCCAGATGCAAGTCCACTCCCAAAACATGCCTGATGGATTCACAGAATTTCATTCCAAAGGGATCATTACTTGGACTTTGGTTCTATAGGAATCCGGAGGCTGGGAGCCCCTCCCTGGCTCTGTATGAACTCTGTATTTGACTATATAGAGTTGAATAGAGTTAGACTATATAGACTGCACCTCCAAGGTCAGGCACCACATTGCCTCTAATGAAAAGTGAAAGTGTTTGTCGCTCAGTCATGTCCTACTCTTTGTGACCCCATGGACGGTAGCCCCCCAGGCTCCTCTGTCAGTGGTATTCTCCGGGCAAGAATACTTGGATTGCCGGCTATTCCCTTCTCCAGGGGAGCTTCTCCACCCAGGGGTCAAACCCGGGTCTCTTGCATTGCAGGGGGATTCTTTACCGTCTGAGCCACCAGAGGAGCCAGGGCCTCTAATAATATGAATAATGATAACACTAGCCACTATGAACCTAGGTACCAAGCACTGTGATCATGACTTTATATGACTTTGTGTGGGTTATCTCATTAAGTCCTCCCATGTTACAGCTTCATACACATTTTACAGGTGGGGGAAAATGAGGTATACAGAGAGGAAACTGTTGCTTGTTTGTCTATGTGTAGGGAATGATGGAGCCTAGACCCGATTCCATATCCCATGCCCTAAGCCCTACAGGGAACGTTCTGTTTCAGATGCAGGACTTTAAGGGAGGGAAAGGGCAAGGAAGGCCACAAAGCCAGTGGCAAATGTCCCCAATACATTTCCCTGGAGAGCAATCATTGTGCCCTGTACTCTGCTGTGACCCCAGCACCTGCTGGTCCCCAAGGGGCATGGGAGCCACCCTGACCTCTCAGGTTTTTGCATTGGAAATTTCCTTCCCTCTGCTGTGAACCTGGCCAACTCCTGCTCCTCCTGCAGTTCTCAGCTTAACCGCCCTTCCTCAGGGAAGCCTGCCCCGGCTGGGATTGTTCCCACCATGCCATGTATTTGCATTTTCCAGGCTTTAGCACAGTTCTTATTGAATACATGTTAGAATCATTTTGTAGTTAGCTGCCGTCTCTCTGACTAGAATGGAGGCTCTGGGAGGGTAGGAATTGTGTGGGTCTTGTTCCCTAGGTATTCCTATGCCTCAGCACAGTACACATATCAGGTGCTCAGCAAGTATCTTTGAAGGAAGGGAGGAAGGAACAGATAGTGAGTGATTTGTTGCTCGTTGACTGGATGATCCAAACAGTGATTGCAAATGGAGCTGGGTGAGAGGGAAGAGGTAGCCAGGGCACAGAGGGAGAGCTCAAGGTGAGGGGAAGAGGCTGCCGTGAGAGACATGGAGCCTTGTAGGAGTCATAGCAGAGAGGGACAGGAAGGGACTGGATGAACTTTAATGAACTAGATCACCTTAGACTTCATCCAGCTGTGAAAAGGCTTGACTTGGTATGAGAATGGACTGGATGTTGACCTTTTAAGGTCGTTCTCCCCAAGGCCCTCCATGCTTCCCTGAACAATCAATCAAATGAAATCCCACCGTATGGGTTCTGAATCTTGTAAGGAAACAACCGTATAAAATCACTTTGAAATGATTCTGGCGGAAGCTCCTCCCAGGGGTTAATTCTGGAGGGCAGGATTCCTGATGCCTTTTACTTTCTACATCGCACATTTCTGTAATGATTGAATTCATCCTGACTCCCTCCCTCTCTCCCTTCCTTTTTCTTTTCTCTCAAACAAAAATGTATTACCTTTGTATGCAGAGAAACAAAGCCAAGTTATCATTAGTGGCTTGGTTGTGTCCAACTCTTTGCCACCCCATGGACTGCAGACCACCAGACTGCTCTGTCCATGGGATTCTCCGGGCAAGAGTACTGGAGTGGGTTGCCATTTCCTTCCCCAGGGGATCTACCCAACTCAGGGATCAAACCTGGGTCTTCCTCATTGCAGGTGGATTCTTTACCACCTGAGCCACCAGGGGGAAGCCCAAGTTATTAAGGATGTCTTAAAATATTTAGAGGGCAGAAGTGCCTCTTCCTGAAGAAGTTTCTGGCTACAGAAAATGAGAAGAAAGGAGGGAGGAGAGATTGGAAGTGAGTGACTGAGTTAGAATGATAGTATCATTAATCATTTTTTATTATTCTTATTTTAAAAATTGACATGTGATGAAATTGACTTGGTGTATATTTGTATGAATTTTGACATGCATGTAGGTTTGTGTAACCATCAGCATAATCAGGATGCATGTAAGTTCCATTAGCCCCAGACTACCTGGAGTTGTCCCTCTGTAGTCACATTCCTCCCCACACCTGCCCCTGACAACACTGATCTGTTCTCCATTGCTGTGGCTTTGTCTTTTCAAGAATGTCATATAAAAGGGATCACGCAGTATGTAACTGTGTGAGACTGGCTCCTTTCCTGTTCATTCAGCTGTTGCATTTATCAGGAGTTTGTACTTATTTTTTTTAGCTTTCTAGTAGTATGGACTTACCACAGTATGTTTATCTGTTCAGCTCTTAAAGGACGTTTGGGTTGCTTTTAGTTTTTGAGGATTATTAATAGAGCTGCTATTTGTGTATAGGTCTGTATGTGAACATAAGTTTTCATTTCTCTAGGGTAATCACCTAGGAATGAGCATATGTAAAGTAAAGGCTTAACTTTATAAGAAACTGCCAAACTGTTTCCCAGAGTGGCTGTGCCACTTTGAACTCCCAGCAACAAGACATGAGGATTGTAGTTTCTCTGTATCTTGTCAGCACATGGTATTGTCAGATTCTTTTTTTTTTTTTTTTAATTTTGGGATGGTCAGATTCTTAAAAACAAGAACAACTATTTATTTTTTTATTTGACTGCACCTGGGTCTTAGTTGCAGCTTGCAGGCTCTTTAGTTGTGATATGTGGGATCTAGTTCCCTGAGTAGGGATCAAACCCAGGCCCCCTGCACTGGGAGCACAGAGTCTTAGTTACTGGACCACCAGGGAAATCCTGTCAGATTCTTCTTAAGCCATTCTAATAGGTGGGTAGTGGTATCTCATCATGGTTTTATTTTGCATTTTCATAAAGGCTAACGCTGTTAAATGTGTTTTTGCATAATGCAGCCTCTTTGATGGAGTGTCTGGTCAAGTCTTTGGTCCTTTTCTTAATTGGATTGTTTTCTTACTAAGTTTTGAGAGTTCTTTGTATATTCTGGATATAAGTCTTTTGTCCAATAGATGATTTGCAAGTATTTTCTCCCAGGTTGCAACTTCTTTGTTCATTCTCTTAACAATGTCTTTCATAGAGCAAATGTTTCTAATTTTGATAAAAAGTTTTATCACCTTCTTCTTTTATAGAGCATGCTTTTGACTTTTCATCTGAGAACTATACATAACATCATTTTTTAAAAGTTTATCATATTTTGATCACTTTCTTTGTGCCAGCCTGGGCAGCCCACATCACTTAACCTGCTTAATTTTCACTGTGATCCTTTAAGCTGGTACTATTTTTATATGACCTTGTATTACAGGTGAGGAAACTGAGGCACAGATAGCTTAAGCATTTTGCCCAAAGCTCCCCTGGCTTTCAGCAGCAGGGCTGGGGTTCAAGTGAATGCCACCAGGTCTTCAGAGCCCACCCTCATCACCACTCAGATTAGGTTGAAACTCTGCCCGTGGAATCACTCATTCTAAAGTCATCAGAGCAGGGAAACTAGCAATATTTGCTCCTTCTTGTTGCTCAGTTCTTAGCTTAAATGTCACCTCACAAGGGAGATCTTCTCTGGCCATCCACCTAAAATAAGCCCTGTCTCTCACTCCCCTCTCCTTTTTAGCTCTCCTCCTTCCCTCCTCTCTTAACTGAGAATGAGTCTCTCCAAGGCATGTTCCATTGTCTGAAATATGTTAGTTTTATTTTATTATTTGCCTTCTTCTACATAATTTGTTACTTTTACAGAAGGCCAGATGGGTGAGAGCAAGGACCTTATCTTTTCATCACTTTACCTCCAGCTTCTAACCTAGTGCCTGGCACAGAGTGGTCACCGAACCCTTGTCAGTGGATGCTATTGGATGAATGGTGGATGGGCAGATAGACTGATGGATGGATGAACGGATGGATAAACAGCCACTGCTATGGAAATTTGACTTCTCAAGTAGGAAAAAAGTGCAGCCTTGGAACTAATCAGGCTCTGGCTAGAAGAAATCACAAAATGTATCCATGTATATAGACATTATGTACAGCATTAGTGTTCTAAAAAATAGACTATGTACACGTACATGCTGGAATATGCCTAGAATATCTCTGAAAAGATACGTAAGAAAATGGTGTAGAACTGGTTGGCTGGGTACTAGGGAGAGAAAAAGACTCACTTTTTACTATATACTCTTTTGTTCATTTTGAATTTTCTACTGCGTGCATGTACTGTATGTTCAGAATATAGATTTCTTTTTAGAATAATAATGATATCAGGTTTCTTTTTCCTGAGAGGCTGGGCAACAGAGCAAGTCAAAAAGTTAATCAGAGGAAGTTGTTCAGAAGACAATTAACACCTTCTCTCCAATGCAGCACCTTATTTGTAGGAATTGAAGCAAAGGAAATGTTAAATCAGGAAAGATTTTATAAGAATAGACAGGCAGGCAGTATTTCTTGAGTCATTATTAATGGGCAGGGCTTATTAATTAATTTTTAATAAAATTTATGCTCATTGCAACAGTTTAAACTTAAAGATGTATCTTAAGCCAAAGACCATCCAGTCTGACTCCTTTGATACACTGTAATTAGAAATTTGATTTTCCTACTTTTTTCTCCGCTTATTTTTTTTAAATTGGAGTATAGGTGATTTGTAATACTGTGTGAATTTCTGCTGTCCATCAAAGTGAATCAGCTACATGTATACATATATCTTCTCTTCTTTGGATTTCTTTCCCATTTAAGTCACCACAGAGCACTGAGTAACTGCTTAAAGAAGTGTTTGGGGTGATTTGGTTATGTTTATTTTTGTTTTCTGTGAAACAGACAACTAAAGCCATAGATATTATTCCTTGACATTCTTTTTTACTTTATTCATTTTAGAGACAATTATAAGTTGGCACGTATGGATCTACCTCACTTCATAGCTATGTATTATATAACTGTATTGATGCAATTGAGGTGTTTCTAGGTTCTTGTTATTATAGAAATGACTATTCTTGTATCTATTTATATCACCATCTATTATTGTTTTAATTTCTGAAAGTTGTTACATATTACTTGTCTCATAATATTTTAGAAAATGTTTCCTAGAAGTTCCAATATTTTTACAGCTGAATGATGGGTATTGTAGGGTTGGTTTTCTTATGCCTTCATCAGCCATGAATGTTACTAATATTTTTCATTTTTGCTAATATTAGGAGACAAGCAGGAGCTCATTATTTAATTTTCATTTCTCTGCTTACACATTGTTTGTTGACCACTGTCATTTCCTCTTCTGTTCATATTCTTTGCCTATTTTTCCATTGGATCATTTGTATTTTTCCAGTTTATTTGCAGGAGTATGTTCATAACAGGCAGAATAAACCTTTGTTATATGAAGTTCAGATATTTCCTCCCACCCTCTCGTTTCTCTTTTGACCTTGTTTGTGATGTCTTTTGTTATATAGAACTTTGAATTCTTTTCTGTAATCAGATCTTTCTATTTTTTCCTTCGTAGCTATTAATAATCACGGATGTTTGTGTAACCCAGTGGTTTTCATGCTATGGTCCTAACCTTTGGGTTTCATGGGGATGAATGGATGTCAAAGGGGTGGGGGTGAGTGGAGTTGGCTAATTTGGAGCTCAACTCTGGCCCTCTCCTCTGTTTTTGTTATCTTTCACATGCTACCACCCACACTGTCATGAAGGAGGGCTTAGGGCCTGGAGCCAGAATGATTAGACAAAGTATTTAACCTCCCTGGGCCTTGGTTTCTCAGTTTCCTCATCTATGAGATGGGGATTTAAAATAGTTCCTGCCCCTGGGATTGTGGTGAGGCTTCAAAGAGCTGGTGCATAGAAAGCCTCTGCTTTATTAGCACCAGGCTGCCGACACTGTGTTAGGTGATATACTCACATGCATTCTCAAGCTACAGGATTATCCCTGTTTTCCAGAGAAGGAAATGGAGGCTCAGGGAACCTAGGTAACTTGCCTAACAGTACAAGAGTAGTGAGTAATGGAGCCAAGATTTGCACCCTCGTCCCTGTGTGACTACCAGGCCTCAGTTCTACAGAGTAGGTAAGAGTGTTGCTATTTTTTATTTATTTATTTTTAAAATTTTATTTATTAATTTTTGTTTTTGGCTGTGCTGGGGCTTCTTTGCTGTGTGGGCTTTTTTCTAGTTATGGAGAGTGGGGGTTACTCTCTAGCAGTTGCAGTGCATGGGCTTCTCATTGCAGTGGCTTCTCTTGTGGAGCATGGGCTCTAGGGTGCACAGGCTTCAGTAGTTGCAGCACATGGGCTCAGTAGCTGTGGGTCCCAGGCTCTAGAGCATAGTCTCAACAGCTGAGGTTCATGAGCTTAGTTGTTCCGAGGCATGTAGGATCTTCCCAGATCAGGGATCAAACCAAAGTTTCCTGCATTGGCAGGTGGATTCTTTACCACTGTGCCACCAAGAAAGCTCCTATTTATTTATTTTTAATTTTTAAATATTTATTTATTTGGCTGTGCTGAGTCTTAGTTGCTGCAAGTGGGATCTTCAGTGTTCATTGCAGCATGTGGGATCTTTAGTTGCAGCACATGAACTCTTAGTTATGGCATGTGGCATCTAGATCCCTGATCAGAGCCTGAACCCAGGCCCCCTGCATTGGAAGCACTGAGTCTTAGCCAGTGGACCACCAGGGAAGTCCCAAGGGTATTGTTACTTATTGACCCCTTACTGTGTTCCTACCTGGTGCAGGGTGTTGAGGATCTAACAGTGAACATGACAGTCCCAGTCTATTGTTGCCTAGTCTGCTGGGTGGGGCAGTCATTAACAATGAGACAATTTCACATTCAGTTCTGTGCAATTATGAGCTGGGCAATGAGAAACAATAACAGTGATTGCTCAGTTACATAGTGGATCAGGAGAGGCCTTTCTGAGGATATTCTATCTGAGCAGCAACATAAAAAATGTGTAAGAACTGACCAGTTGGAAACTGCAGCACATCAAGCAAGTGGGCCCTTTGGCAGAGGAAGAAGCTTGGCAAGGTGAAAGAATGGACTAGAACATCGATCTGGTGGAAAAACACCTTGTATAAGAGCAGGGTTTGAGGCAGGGAGGGAGAAGTGAGCGGGCGGCAGAGTGCACAAAGCCCAAGTGAGTTGACATAAAAAGTTGAGACATTATTCTAAAGCCAGTGGGAAGCCATGGAGGGTTTAAGTGAAGGAATGCTGCCATCTGCTTATGCTGTAAAGATATCACTCTTTGAACATATGTATAATCTATGATGAGGCAATTCTACTCCTAAGTAGATACCCAACACAAATACATACTTACATACACTGAAGACAAAAATATTGACAACATCACTTTGTGAAACTCTCAAACTATAAACCACTCAAATGTCTCTCAGTGCTTGACTTAACAAATAATGATAATTTAGGCAATGGAATACTATACAGCAACGAACATGAGCAAACTGTAACTATATAGAGAACAGTGTGGGTGGATCTCTCAAACACAGTGGTATAAAATGCACATTGTATTGATTCTTGTATATAAAGTTCGAAAAGGGGCAAAATGATTCTATGATATTAGAAATAAGGATGGTAACTGTCCTGGGAGAGTAATGGGGGTGACTGGGGGAGGCATCATGACTAAGATAATCACGATGGTGTGATCACTCATCTAGAGCCAGACACCCTGGAATGTGAGGTCAAGTAGGCCTTAGGAAGCATCACTACGAACAAAGCTAGTGGAGGTGATGGAATTCCAGTTGAGCTATTTCAAATCCTAAAAGATGATGTTGTGAAAGTGCTGAACTCAATATGCCAGCAAATTTGGAAAACTCAGCAGTGGCAACAGGACTGGAAAAGGTCAGTTTTCATTCCAATCCCAAAGAAAGGCAATGCCAAAGAATGCTCAAACTACCACACAATTGCACTCGTCTCACATGCTAGCAAAGTAATGCTCAAAATTCCCCAAGCCAGGCTTCAACAGTACGTGAACTGTGAACTTCCAGATGTTCAAGCTGGATTTA
This sequence comes from Okapia johnstoni, assembly GCA_024291935.2. Classification (NCBI taxonomy): domain Eukaryota; kingdom Metazoa; phylum Chordata; class Mammalia; order Artiodactyla; family Giraffidae; genus Okapia; species Okapia johnstoni. The sequence continues at coordinate 52,837,295 of CM044316.1, forward strand.
GAAAAGGCAGAGGAACCACAGATAAAATTGCCAGCATTCATTGGATCATCAAAAAAGCAAGAGAGTTCCAGAAAAACATCTATTTCTGCTTTATTGACTATGCCAAAGCCTTTGACTGTGTGAATCACAGTAAACTGTGGGAAAAAAAAAATCTGAAAGAGAAGGGAATACCAGACCACCTGATCTGCCTCCTGAGAAATCTTTATGCAGGTCAGGAAGCAACAGGTAGAACTGGACATGGGAACAACAGACTGGTTCCAAACAGGGAAAGGAGTATGTCAAGGCTGTATATTGTCACCCTGCTTATTTAACTTATATGCAGAGTACATCATGAGAAATTCTGGACTGGATGAAGCACAAGCTGGAATCAAGATTGCGGGGAGAAATATCAATAACCTCAGATATGCAGATGACACCACTCTTACAGCAGACAGTGAAAAAGAACTAAAGAGCCTCTTGATGAAAGAGAAAGAGGAGAGTGAAAAAGTTGGCTTACAACTCAACATTCAGAAAACTAAGATCATGGCATCTGGTCCCATCACTTCATGGGAACTAGATGGGGAAACAGTAGCTGACTTTGTTTTGGGGGGCTACAAAATCACTGCAGATGGTGATTGCAGCCATGAAATTAAAAGACACTTATTCCTTGAAAGAAAAGTTATGACCAACCTAGATAGCATATTCAAAAGCAGAGACATTACTTTGCCAACAAAGGTCTGTCTAGTCAAAGCTATGGTTTTTCCAGTGGTCATGTATGGCTGTGAGAGTTGGACTATAAAGAAAGCTGAGCGCCAAAGAATTGATCCTTTTGAACTGTGATGTTGGAGAAGACTCTTGAGAGTCCCTTGGACTGCAAGGAGATCCAACCAGTCCATCCTAAAGGAGATCAGTCCTGGGTATTCATTGAAAGGACTGATGTTGAAGCTGAAAGTCCATTACTTTGGCCACCTCATGTGAAGAGCTGACTCATTTGAGAAGACTCTGATGCTGGGAAAGATTGAGGGCAGGAGGAGAAGGGGATGACAGAGGGAGGATGAGATGGTTGGATGGCATCACTGACTCAGTGGGCATGAGTTTGAGTAAGCTCTGGGAGTTGGTGATGGACAGGGAGGCCTGGCATGCTGCAGTTCATGGGGTCGCTCGCAAAGAGTAAGGTATGACTGAGCGACTGAACTGAACTAAACTGAAAGGGGGGGCATTTGGGGACTTCTGGGATACAGGTGATGTTCTGTTTCTTGAGCTGGGTGTTGGTTGCACAGATGTGTACAGTTTAGGCAAATTTGTCAAACTTAACAGTTATGATTTATGCATGAATCTCTATGTATATTCCACTATGGCCAATATGTGAGTATGTCCTGCCCCCTGACATTGGATACCAGACATCCTCACAGCCATGTTCTTCCCTGACCTTCTGGAATAAACCCTTGGGACCCAACCAGTGACCTTGAAGCTGGACATTCTTTTGTCCACACCCCAGGTGTCCACTGTGCTCTCAGGAACTTGTCCTTGTCTTTACAAAATCCTCTGAACCTACTCCAGCCCCTGACTGACTCCACACCTACTTTTTCCAGCAGAGTACTTGGATATGGTTTATAGGCAGATTGGAGCCAAAGCTTGGATACCCCTTCTCCCCCTCCTCCACACCCCCGAAATGAGCGATGAAGGTTGGACTAGAAAGTGGGCATTGCAGTCTGAGGGAGACAAGGTAGAGCTGTTACAGAATCCAGGCAAGTAGTGGTTGGTCCAGAGGGATGGTGGAGTGATGGAGAGCTCAGAATGGATTAGAGACACACGTTGGGGAAGAGCCCACAGGAGGGTTGATGATAGGAAGGGACTGGCAGCTTCTGAGAGTGTGTGGGGCATCGTGGCTGCCCCCCACCCCAGCTTCCAGCATGAACATGTGGGTGAGAAGTACCAGAACGCAGATGAGAAGGTAGGGGAGGAGCAGATTTAAAGAGGATAGTAGTTTTGGACATGTGAAATGTGAGATGTCCCCAAAGGCTGCATCAAGGGAGCAGATGGATAAATGGATGTACAGTTAGATTTTATTTGAAAAAGAGTCTGCTGCTTAAGAGGGAAAAAAAAAAACAAAACTGAAAGCCCCCATTCTAGTTCTCTTTCCTTTTAAAGCACTTTCAATTCCATTATCTCATTCCATTTGATTTCATGACAAAGATTCCTGTCTGTATGGGAGGCGGGGTGGGGGTGGGGCGGGGGGGCATGTTGTTTCTTTATGTGGAAAGTAGGGATGTACTCAGGCATGTGCTGTTCTGTGAACGTGCTATATTTATCCACTCAAAGAGGAGGCTCTGGGCTGGGAGCCTGGGTGACACACAGGGCATCAGCCAAAGCAAGAGGGCTGGTTGAGGCCCTGGATTTGGCTCATACTGCAGGAGGACTGAGTTGAGAGGTCGGAAGCCCCCCTGTAATGGGCAGAGAAGGTTTCCACCAGCGTGGGCGGCTGGGACAGGCCACGGGAGCAGAAACACACTCTGTTACTTCTTCATTCAATCTGTCCCTGCTTCCCCCTGAGGGAAATGACTCGCATCTTGCCCTGCTGTCCCCTCCAAAGCTCCCATTGCACTCAGGGAAGTTCTCAGCACAGGCCATTTAGCCTGTCCTCGGGTCCTGTCTGCTCGAGTACCTGGCTCTCGAGCCCAGAACTCAGCACAGGGACTGTTGACAGATCTGTTCCACGGCCTCCCAGACTGAGGACTGTGCCCTGCCCCCTGACATTGGATGCCAGACATCCTCACAGCCATGTTCTTCCCTGGCCTTCTGGAATAAGCCCTCGGGACCCAACCAGTGACCTTGAAGCTGGACATTCTTTTGTCCACACCCCAGGTGTCCACTGTGCCCTCAGGAACTTATCCTTGTCTTTATAAAATCCTCTGAAACTACTCCAGCCCCTGACTGACTCCATACCTAATTTTTAAGCAGAGTACTTGGATATAGTTTATAGGCAGATTGGAGCCAAAACTTGTATACCCCTTCTCCCCCTCCTCCACACTCCTGCAATGAGCAATGAAAGTCAAACTCACTGGGACCAACTCAGTCCAAGGTAATATAATCCCATGAAGGCGTTCAATGATGGTGTGGACAGTGTCACTGGAAGAAGCAATAGTCAGAAAATGTCAAGAGGCTCAAAAGCTGTGCCACAAAGCCTTAACAGATATGAAAACCTTTTGCCATAGCAATTTCATCTTGAGGGACTCATTTTGATAAAATAATGCATGGAAGCAAGATGAATTTATGAGGATGTTTACTCTAGCATTGCTTATCACAGTGAAAAAAAGGAAAGAGACAGAAATCCATCTCAAAATGGGAAAAGCACAGGGAGGATTTGTTGGCCCATGGAGTCCAAAGGAGAATTGGACATTCAAGATTTGGAAAGAACCATGGTGTAGCTAGATGTTAAGAAATGGAATCCAGTTTCAGCTTCAGGACTCACTCTTCATCTGCCATGTTTGCTTCTCCCTGTGTACAAGACTGACTTTCTCACTGCACACCAGACAGCAGAGAGCAAGGTTTGGAAGACAAGAGTCTACCTGAAGCTGTCTCTAACCTTCAATCCAGGAATCCCAAGCAAAGAATATATTGGCTACCTTAGGTCAAGTGCTCAAATCACAGCCAATCAACTGTGGGCAGGGCAGCTAGGCATGTGATTGGCCCAGCTGGGTCAAGACCTGCCTCTGGGCCAATCCACTAAGACTAGGGAGGGGTCTCTTTGACATAATGAAAGCTCCTGTATTAAAAGAAAAACATCATTTCCCAGGAAAGGGAACTGGACCAGCCATCTCAGGGATCCTCTTCCTATTGGTGATGGAAATGGATAACAAAACAGTAAGCACAGTGAGGCTCCATTTCTGTAAAGACATAGGAGTAAAAATGTCTGGAAAGATATTCTAAAATGTTAAAAGTGATTTTCTTGCAGTTGTGCTGTGTTTTCTACAGTGGACACCAATCGTTTGTAATATTTAATTTTTTGAAAAGAGAAAAGTTATAATTGGTTCTGTGAGTGCAGAACATTGACTTGGGATGTTGTCATTCATGGCTCTCTCCTTCAGCCAGCTCATGGGGATTTGAAAAACAAAGAATTCTGTGAACTGCAGACCTCATTCCCATCTCCAGTCATCCATCCATCCAACAAATGGATATTTACAGGAAGCCCGATGGGTGCCAGCCAGCAATGTGTGCTGGAGATGCTGTGATGACTAAGGACCAGACCCTGCCCTCAAGGAGCTCACAGTCTGGCAGAAGAAACAGATGAATGCCTGACCAGTTATAAGAAGCTTAAAACAGAAGTGTCCATGGCAAGTTAGAAAAATATAGACCAAAGAACAACACGTTCTGTGTAGAAGGATCTTGAAGTTGGTGCAGAGGCACTGGGCTTTGTACTGGGCCGGGAAGGTGGAACATACAGCAAAGGTCTTATGGGATGAAGGAAACAGCACATACAAAGTGCAGAGTCCACCAGCAGAACTTGGAGAAGGCAGGGAATTGGATGTAGCAGGAAGTCTCGGGGAGCAGCCAGTGAATTCCACTCGCTAAGCATTTAGGGAGCATCTATGACAGGTCAGGCTTCTGGCTAAGGGTTTGCTGATGAGATAGAAAAGCTATTTGGGGTTAGATTCCAGAGGAGTTTGAATGTTGTTGTTCTATCTCTTTTCCAATAGCACACATTTAAAATGTGGATGTGAATTTATCCCTTCTCCCCTAGGAGAGACAAAGATCTTCTCCACTCATGGGGCCTCTCAAGGGTCTTCAGCTCAGGCATCCCCACATTAGGGAAGGAACTGGGTGGTGAGGGGGAGGGAGTATTCAAACTTCCTGCATCCTGAGTTCTGTAATTCCACACTTGTGCCAAAGAGACCGGGAAACCAGTTATTGGGGAAAATTTCCCCTGGATTGTTAACAAAGTCGAGCTGTGCTCAGGAGGTCCTAGCTGGGCTTCTCAATGAAGATCCAGAACCACTAGCACTACCCTTGCAGCTCCCAAGCTCTGGAGGGGCTCTGGGGAAGGGGGAATCACTCTCTGTGATGTGTCTTTCATGTACTAAGCCGAATGACCTTGGCCTGAATCGCTGAGGGTTATGTAAGATTAGGTGGCCACTTAGTCAAAAATAGCTTTCATGCTGACTCCAGCCCGCAGAACATCATCCAAGCAAAGGGGGCACAGATGGGCCAGGGCTGGGCACACATGGGGAAATTCCCACCCTGGTCCTCACCACTGAAAAATCATTTGAGAGTGTGAGATGGAACTTCAGAACTGCTGACAGGTGATGTCCCATGCTTGTCTGTTTGGCAGCAGAAATATGGCTCTTATGCTGAAGCACAGAAGCCAAAGGGCCATAAAGACAGAAATCCAGTACAAACATTCAAATAAAAGTAAGAGGGTGCAGAGCGCAGAGACAGCGCTGGGTTAGGCAATCTTCAGATCTGCTATTACCATTGACACTCTAGAGCTAGGTACTTTCTTTTATTCGATTGACAAATACCCCTGAGCTTGCCGCCGTGTGCCAGAGGCTGTGGCAGCCCTGGAGGCACAAAAGTCAGTGATAGTCGCTGTTCCTATTCTCAGGGGATTTCAGCTTGTGGTAATTTGTCTTCTACCTCATCCTAATAATAAGTAACCTTTCCTGACACCTTCCCTGTGCCAGGCACTTTGCAAGATGTTGGCACTCACAGTGAACAAGCCAGACACAGTCCCATGCCACATGCAGCTTATAGTCTAGAGGAAGTAACAGATGAAAACAAATACCAGACAAATTGTCTTTACAATAAAAATTCTAATAAAGATGTGCTAAGGGCCCTTCTAGGTCTAAGAGGAAGGACGCTCTGTTGAATGGTACTGTTTCTGATGTGTTCAAGGCTTTTGCCTTGTGAAGGAGTATGTGAAGGTACCCATTTTGCCCCTCTGGAAGTGACACTGGGGAAAAATCATCTGGACCTTGTGTAAGGAACAGGCTCCTCACCCACTGCTGTTCAGAGTTCTGATATTTTTGGAGGACAATTTGCAACATTCATTAGAGCCTTAAAAAGATAGCCAATATTAAGGGATTATTGAAACATATTGTCTATCCATAAAGTGCCGTAAATGATAAGGTAGCCCTCTATACCACTAACATGAAAAGAAGTCCAAATGTTAAGTTAAAAATTTTTTGATTCAATAAGTTGTGTGTAGAGAAATTATGAAGTTTGTGTATTGTTGATGGAAACAATACAGCCACGTAGTGCAGCCACTATGGAAAACAATTTGACAGTTCCTTAAACAATTTAAAAAAGAACTATTATTATATGACCTAGCAATCTCACTTTTGGATATATACCCCAAAGAATTGAAAACAAGGTCTCCAAGAAATATTTGTACACCCATGTTCATAGCAGCATTACTCACAATAGATAACACACGAATGCAGCCCAAGTGTCTGTTGACAGATAGAGGGATAAGCAAAAGGGATATTATTCAGCCTTAAAAAGGAAAGAAATCTGACATATGCAACAACCTTGAGGACATTCTGCTAAATGAAATTAGTGAAAGTGTTAGTTGCCCAGTTGTGTCTGACACTTTGGGACCCCATGGACTGTCCACCAGTCTCCTCTGTCCATGAAATTCTCCAGGGAAGAATACTGGAGTGGGTAGCCATTCCCTTCTCCAGTGGATCTTAGCTTCCCAGGGATTGAATCCAGGTCTCCTGCATGTGGGAGACCTGGGTTCGATCCCTGGGTCGGGAAGATCCCCTGGAGAAGGAAATGGCAACCCACTCCAGTACTCTTGCCTGGAAAAATCTCATGGACAGAGAAGCCTGGTAGGCTACAGTCCATGGGGTCGCAAAGAGTTGGACATGACTGAGCGACTTCACATTCACATTCTGCTCCTGCATTGCAAGCAGATTCTTTACCATCTGAGCTACCAGGGAAGCGCAAATGAAATAAGACAGTAACCAAATACTGTGTGATTCTGCTTATATGAGTCACTTAGAGTAGTCAAAATTATACAGTTATAAAGCAGGATGGTGGTTGCCAGGGGCTGTGGGGGAGGGGAGAATAAGGCGTTATGATTTAATGAATATATAGTTTCAGTTTTATAAGATGAAAAGAGTTCTGGAATTGGATGGTGGTGATGGTATCACAACATTATGAATGTATTTAATACCACTGAACTGTACAGTTAAAAAATGTATGAGGTGATAAGTTTTACATGTATTTTACCATAATAAAAATAATTGGAAAAAATTGTGTGCAATAGCACCAAAAAAGAATAAAATATGTAGGAATAAGATGCAAGACTTGTATAATGAAACAAAACAAAACACTGCTGAAAGAAATTAAAGGAAGTCTAAGTAAATGGACATCTATGTTTGTGGGTTGAAGACGTAATGTTGTTAAGATGATAGTACTCCCTAGAGCAATCTACAGATACAATGAAATCCCTAAAAAAATCTTCAAATCCCACAAGTTCTGTTTTTAGAAGTGGAAAAGCTGATTCTGAAGTTCATATGAAATTTCAAGGAATTCCAAGAAGCCGAAACAATCTTGAAAAAGAAAAACAAGTATGAAGATTCACACTTCTTGATTTCAAAATTTACCACAAAGCTGCAGTAATCAAAATAATGGTATTGGCATAAAGATTGCCTACATTTAGATAAATGGAATTGAATTGAGAGTCCAGAAATAAATCTATACATCTTCAGTTGCTTTTCAACAAGGGTGCTAAGACCATTCAATGAGGGAACGAACAATCTCTTCAGCAAATGATGCTGGGACAACTGGATGTCTACATGCAAAGAATGAAGTTGGACCACTACCTCACAGCATATACAAAAATTAACTCAAATTGGGAAAAAGATCTAAATATAAGAGTTAAAAAACTATGAAACTCTTAAGAAATCATGGCGGTAAGTCTTCATGACCTTGAGTACAAGCAACAAAAGAAAAAAGAAATTGGAGTTCATCAAAACTAAACATTTTTCATTGGGATGTAATTGGCATATAATATTAATTTTAGGTGTATAGCATAATTTCATATTTGTGTATAATGTGAAGTAATCACCACAGTAAGTTTAGTTAACATCCATTACCATACTTAGTACGAATATTTTTCTCTTGTCCTGAGAACTTTTAGGTTCTACACTCTTAGCAACTTTCAAATATGCAATATAGCATTATTTTTTAAATTTTTATTGAAATATATGATAGTTAATTTACAATGTTGTGTTAGTTTCAGGTGTACAACAAAGAGATTCAGTTATATACATTATATATTCAAATACACACATATATAATATATTATATATTAGATTCATTTCCATTATAGGTTATTGCAATATATTGAGTATAGATCCCTGTACTATATAGTAGGTCCTTGTTGGCTATACAATACAGTGTTATTAACTGTAGCTGGTTCTTCCCTGTTGGCTTGTTGGTAGAGAATCCACCTGTCAGTGCAGGGGATGCAGGTTTGATCCCTGGGTCGGGAAGATCCCCTGGAGAAGGAAATGGCAACCCACTCCAGTATTCTTGCCTGGAGTGGATATCCCATGGACAGAGGAGCCTGGCAGTCTGTAGTCCGTGGGGTTGGAAAAGAGCTGGACATGACTTAGTAACTAAACAACAGCAATAACAATTGCTCTCTGTACTTTTTGAATGTGGTAACTGGACTTTCAAAGATATATATTTTTTTCCCTGTGTACCTGCTTTATGTCATAAAAACAAAGTTTCTGAAACATAGAATAAAAAAAATATTTAGGTTAAAAAACACTTGTTAGTTTCTGTCCTATTTTATATTTACTAATATTAACAGGCATTACTTAACATAAATTAGACAGATATTCTAAAAAAATATTCAAACAACACAGAAATCTTTAAAGTATACACAGACTACTCCTAGCTTACTTTCACAGGGAAAATACACTTACAATAAAATGAATTTTTCAGTAAAACAAAGGCATCAGAGAAAGGGTCATTTGCTTTTTAACATCCCTTTTCTTTTTTTTCCTCTGAATTTTCTATAATGACATCTATCATTCCATGCTGGAAAAGGTCTGTAATTAACTGAGTTTTTCAACATAAAGCTGCCAATTTCAAGCTATTGACGAAGCAGTGCTGACCTGACATTGACCTCCGAGCAGTCCTTGGACCCTTCCCTCTGGCTCTACTCTCTGCAGCTTCGTTGGCTCAGATCCTGGGCCTAGCTTTTCCTGCTGCCCTCAGATGGTCTTCCTTGCCTGGAAAACTGTTCACCAGTCCCCACCTTAGGTCTCCTTAGCCCTTGGGACTCGCTGGTGGAATTAGGGCACAGCGGAGAGCAAGGTGCTTCTGGATTCCTCTCTAGGAGGAACGTGGGGGTTCTTTGGAAGGTATGTTTGTCCAATAAGCACAAGATTTTTACTCTGATAGTATGCTTATAGTATGCTATGGGCTTCCCTGGTGGCTCAGTGGTAAAGAATCCGCCTGCCAATGCAGGAGACGCAAGAGACACAGGTTGGATCCCTATGTTGGGAAGAGGTGGGTTCAATCCCTGGGTCAGAAAGACCCCTGGAGAAGGAAATGGCAACCCACTCCAGTGTTCTTGCCTGGGAAATCCCATGGACACAGGAGACTAGAGGGCTATTGTTCATGAAGTCACAAAGGGTCAAACATGACTTAGTGACTAAAGAACAAATAGTATGCTATAGTCAAATAAAAACAATGTTTTCCAAAGAATTTTTTATTCATGCTTTGTTAGGTTGAGCAAACATTAATTGTTCTTTTTTAAACTGTCCATTTTAAAGAAGTAGATATGCAGGTGTTGGGGGAAACTGATGGAGATGAAGGAGTGAGCCAGCTCCGGGACCACCCTCCCTGTCCCCTTGTGTGGCGACAGTGGGGAGAACTCGATGTTTGGCTGCCAGTCCCCACCCTGCAGAAGGGAAAGGAAAACAAAGACACCTCCAGCCTCCCTGTCTCCAGACTTGTTGAAAAGCCTCCCTGGTCTGCGCCATGCCCTGGGACCAACAATTTAGAAATTTTGTTCTGAGATTTGTCTTCTGAGTCTTTCCCGGTCTTAACTTTTCTGCTCTGCTGTTCTGTGCACACCTCTGAGGTGATGCTAGGTCAAATCAAAGCGAACTGGTCAGAAACTCCCAAGGTCCTCCCTCTGGCAGCTGCTGCAGCAAGGTCCTTACTGCTCCTGGATAACCCTCCATTGCCTAAAATCGCTCTATTTGAGAACTATCCTCTTTGCATTATCAATTCTAAGTTTCTATTTAAAAACAAATGAGAAGTTCATTTTCTCCCCTGCATTATAAAAATAAATGACTGTGTCAAATAAAAAAAAGTAGACCCTCATCCCCACCTCTGCTAAAGCCACAAAACACTCACACACCCAATACTTAAAGGCAATCACTGTGACATTTTGGAGTATTTCTTTGAAGTCTTTAGGAATAACTGAGTCATTATTATTGTTATTATTGTTTTATATAGTTGTAATCATTCCATATATCAATTTTGACCCTGTTTAGTAAAACCTATTTCAAAAGAAGTATTTTTTTCATGTTACTGTATATCCTGGCTCTGCTCTGGTATTAGCTATGTTACCTTGGGTATGTTACTTACCCTCTCTGTGCCCCAGTTTCCTTATCTGCAAAATGGGCTAACTACCAGTATTTACCTTACAGGGTTCCTGCTAGGATTCAGCAAGGTAATGCTAGTGAAATGCTCAGCCAACAGCCCAATCCAATAAGTGTTAACAACTCATTTATGGCTAGCACAGACATGGTTGATCTGTTTTTTTGGCTCTCATGAACAGCTCTACGATGAACACCTCTGTGTCTGAAGGCTTGTCCATTCTGAGGATTAATTCCTTGAGAGAGATTCCTGAAATGGAATTGAAACAAAGAATCTAGAGCTTTCTAAAAGTTTTTGATACTGATTGTTATAGCCAGAAGAGGCAGAATCTTGGTTTGATTTACTATTGATTACCAGCTTTATTGATACAGGATTGAGATATAACATTGTATAAATTTAACATGTACAATGTGATGATTTGATATATGTAATTATTGTGAAATGTTGCCACAATACCATAGTTAACCTATCCTTCACCTCACATAATTACTATTTTGTTGTTGTTGTTGTTATGGAGATCCTGGTTTTAAGTGTAAATCTTTCCTCTGCTGGTCGAGACCTTGAGCACCCCTTCCAACCTGAGCACTCACAACTTCAGTGGTTGTGAGTTTAGAAGACTTCTCTCTCTGAACAAGCCTACCTGGGAGTCTGGTAAGACATCTTGGCATCATATCTGTTCAGAATAACCCTAAGACTGTCTGTAAAACTGGGACAAGGATCTCATCCAAGGTGTGGTGAGGAGTAATTAATGGCTAATGGTTAGAGCTGACTTTTGTCCTCTTAGTCATAACAGACCTTTGAATTGCTTGGCCACTTTTGAGTTTCTCAGGAAAAGTGATAACACTAGACCAAAGTTTGTGCCGTTTGGCCAGGCTGCATCCTTCCAACACCCATGAGACTGTGGGGGAGAGAGGGGTTGATTGCAGCCCCGTGAGTGTTGGGCCAGGTTCATTGGGGTTGATGTCACTGGGGTAAGGGACATTGCTCTGTTGATCCTCCCACATATCACACCACAGGAAATATCCCCACGCTTTGTTTATCTACTGCCCCAATCCCTGACACAGCTGAAGGCTAGAGGTTTCACGAGGTAAATAGAGGACTTGGAAAGATGTGAGGCTGAGCTCTGTTCTGAAGGACTGATCAAAACCATACTTGTCCCTCTCCATACTCCCACTTCCCAGAAAGACTGGATCAAAATTGCCTGCATTTGGGTCTGGGGGTCTGCATTTTACCAAGCCCTCCCGGGGAGTTTGGTCATCAAGCCAGTGTACAAAGGAAACACAGAGATTATATATGCAGATGATATCTGCTCAAAAGCCTGCAAAGTCTTTCCACACTTCACACTAAAGCCAGGCTCTTGAGTAAGGCATGCTGGACTTCAGTTCTCCTGCCCTGCCAGCCCCATCTCCCTCCTTTCACCTCACTCACCACCCACTGCAGCCCTCTGGAAAGTTCCTGGTACCCAAATGTGCTATGGACTTTTAAAAAAAGTTTATTTTTACATTGGAGTATAGCTGATTAACAGTGTTGTGAGAGTTTCAGGTGGACAGCAAAGGTGCTCAGCTCTACATAAACATGTATCCATTCTCTGCTATGGGCCTGTGGACCAGATGACCTTGCTCTTGCTATTCTGTTAGCGTGATAAAATCCTTCCAAACATTTAAGGCCCAGCTCTAGTTCCAAGTCTCCATCTCTAGGACACTCCCTTACCCAGTCCCAGCTAGAAACAACTCCTTTTCCTTGGAGATCCCACAGACCCTTCCCATCACACCCTCACATGGCTCTGGTCACTTTCCACACTACTTTGTAGTGTTCATTGGCTTCATCTCCCCAAATAGTCTAGAAGCTCTGAAAAGATAGTCCCACATCTGGTTTATCTCTATGTCCCCAGAACCCAGGGTGGGGCTTCCTGTGTCTTAAGGCTTGTCTTGGGGCAGTGGGGGCCCTCTGGGCCAGGAGCTGGAGCTGGGCCCCTACCATCTGCACAGCCTCCAGGATAGTGGGGACTCCTCCCCACCTCCCTCCCCAACCAACCATCACTCTGAGGCAGTAGCTGCACATTGGAGACAGTTAGTCTCCATTTGAACTTACTGCCTGATGAGTTCTGGGCTTTTGCAACCAAGGCTGTGTCCCAGGGCGGGGGAGACCCAGAGGGACTCAGCGAAACAGATGGTCTAAGTCTGAGCAGCAGCTCTAGGCTGGGCCGTGGTCACCCCAGTGTGTTTTCCTCTCTCAGAAAGAGTCTCAGAAGCCCTAGCACAGGCATTTCAAGAGCACCAGGGAGGGAAAGTCCCCAAGGCCAAGTACATAAGTTTAACAAAAATTGGCCCTGTTTGCTTAACTCAAATGGATGTTTATTAGGTCTAGTTGGTTTATAACAAAGATATTTATTAGATCTACCTGGCTTATTGCAAGACTTCTGTTTCCTTGCTGATCTTCTGGGCCTCTATAACTTTGTCTCTTCTATAGATTAGAAAGCAAATGCTTTTCTTTAAAGATTGACTTTATTGTCCTTTAGAGATTTAGCCTTAGAGTCCTAAGTATCCAGTTTGACTGTCTAGATGAACTTAATTCTTGGTTGTAAGAATAAACTTCTCACTTCTCTGAGCCTTTGGTTAATCCAGCATGTGAAATATTGGTTACTGGCTGGAATGCAAAATCTCAGCGGAGAAGGTCTTCCATGCTTGATCCTCTGAGGGGTGTGTGATTTCGAGCGAGGTTCTAAACAAATCAATCCTGAATCTCCTATTCAACCAAGTCACAGCTCCCTTCCTTCTCTCTCCTCCCCACCTTCTATTCCTCCATCCCTACTTTCTCCTGTTTCCTCTTTCTTCAGCATTCTGCCATTTTTCTTTCTCCTGTTCTTTCTCCTCCCATACTTGCATTATCATCTTCTATCCGATCATGTATCTATATTTCTTTCTTTCCTTCATTTCATCTGTCCATCCAGTTATCTTTTCTTTCTTAATTCATTCAACCATTCATCCTACTGTCTGTTCATCCATCCATCCATCCATCCTTCCTTCCTTCCTCCCATGTATCCACTCATCTGCTCATTTTTAGCATCGTTAACACCAGACGGGGCTCCAGTGACTCAGACTATCTGAGCTTAAAGCAAGTATGGTTTGAAAAATCTTACAGTGAGGGATTGGAGTGAAGAACCCTGATTTCTAATCCTCATTTTCTTCCCAGGAATCACATGTAAGCAGTGGTGCTCACAAACTTTTTACATTAAAAAATAGAAAATAAACTAATTAAAAAAAAAAAAAACTTTTTACAGAGTGAACCAGGCATAGTGCCTGACTTTGGGGGTGAAAAAGACTTGGTCACCATTCTCAGGGACAGAGAATAACAACACAGCCTGAAAGAACCACGATCTGGTGACCTGTAAGGCTGAAGAGGGGAGACTTTTCAATTGGAAGCAATTAAAGAGCGTTTCCTGGAGATGTAGGTGTCTGGTTGGGCCTTGGAGGATGAGCATTTGTTGTAAGGATCAAATGAGATGGTGGCATGTGAGATTTTAAAACGTAAAATGTAAAATTTTCACATAGAGTGATTTTTAAATGTATTATCTTATGTATTTATTTTTACTTTTCATTTTTTGGCCATGTGGCACGTGTGGTCTTAGTTCCCCAATCAAGGCTTGATCCCGTGCCCCCTGCAGTGGAAGTGCAGAGTCTTAACCATTGAACTGCCAGGGAAATTAAAACAATATATAAAATTATTAAGATATTATGATGCTAAACAGCATATAGACTAATGACAACTGGCCTGCCTATAAAGGGTATCTGCCAGAAGCACTAGCACATTCCTATGCAGTTTTTTAAGATTTAAAGACAAGTTTGCTGGGGTTGGAATTGGACACACATAGTAGCAAAGCCAGGTGAGGAGTACTTCAGAGTATAAGCTTTGGTATCAGACCTGGTTGGGTCCAAGACTTGGCTGTCACTTGCTGTCCATTGCCCTTCTGTGGAATGGGGCTGATAGCTTAAGGAAGATTAAATGAGGTGTATATATCGGGGTTGGGGCTTCCCAGCTGGCGCTAGTGGTAAAGAACCCAACCGTCAGTGCAGGAGACGTAAGAGATATATATGGGTTTGATCCCTGGGTCCGGAAGATCCCCTGGAGGAGGGCATGGCAACCCATTCCAGTATTCTTGCCTGGAGAATTCCATGGACAGAGGAGCCTAGTGGGCTATAGTCCATAGAGTTGCAAAGAGTCAGACACTACTGAAGAGACTTAGCACACATGTATTGGGGTCATGCTTATGGTAGCTGCTCTGTAAACATCAGCTACTGCCGTTCAAGGGGAGAGGACTCAATGTGATCTGACTCATACTGTTGTGAATTCATGTTTTCCTCTTGAAAAGGTGTTTGTTTTTTTAATCTGCCACCAAATAACCAAACATGTAACCCTGGGGAAATGACTTGTTTTCTCTTGGCCCTTACCTTCCTTTTCAGTAAAGCCTCTGTAGATTCTTATGACTAAAACAAGATAAAGATCTTTAAAAACTGAAAAATGGGAGTCTAAGCCTCAGAAATGTTCGCTTTGGCACGCTCTACCACCAGGAGGTGGAGAACAGGAAATAACACTGAAGTCCAAAAAGAGTTGACTTTTGAAATACATTATGAGACTCTCTTCATTAGCGGTGTAAATGGTGAAAAATAATAGGTTCCATGAGAAACAAGATTTTTTTCCTCTTGTTGAATGAAAATTCCCTCAGCACCCAGAACACTGTCCATCATATAAAGGTGTATGGTATGAATGAATAAATAATACTGTCAAATTAATTTCCCAGAGCTATCCTTGAGGAATGCTCCCTTACTATTGTTTTGCTACATGGCATATACAAGTAGACCAGAAGGGCTAGTGGTGGTTTTTGAGAGACTGTGTTGGGGGAACAGCAAAGTCAGACTACAGAGAGAATGGAGCTACCAAATGGGGTGTTTGAGAGTGTTTGTTGGATGGTGAGCAATGAAACTCTCTTCTCCATGGCCCACAAAGTCTTCAGCGAAATATGCAGTGCCTGCTGGTTCTTTTGGGATTGGATGTGTTTTTGAAGGGTGAAATGAAATACAGAGACTGGCCTCAATTGGAGAATACCTGTGGGTATCCAGTCACATCTGAGTATCCTAACATGGAGGAAAGTGTAATGGCGTGGAAAGATGTTTGCAATGTATTGTTGAAGAAAATAATTGGGTGCAGGAGGGAATGTGCAACTGCAGTCCCATTTTGATTAAAATAGAAAAACATCTGTTTGTGTCAGAATGGTGAGATTAAGGAATTTATTTTTCCTTTCTGATTATTCATGCTTTACATTTTCTTGAAGGAACATGTACTGCTTGTGAAACTGAAAATAATGGCAACTGTTGGGTGAATTGAAGCTGTCCTTACTGTGTCTGACTGGTTGGTAGAGAAATTGAGCTAGAAGTAAAGTGACATTGTCAAGGTCAAGCCAAGACTGAGTGACTGAGTAGCCCATTGATTTATGGCCAGTTCGGTGACCTTTCCTTTTGACTGGAAGGAAGCACTTCCAGAGTAGTGTTTTGAGTGCCTTGGACATACAGCATCTGAAAACTCTGAGAGGATGGACCATTCCCTCTCCCCCTCACTCCCTTTTGCTGGATTCCAGGGGACAATTATTGTCCAGGAGAGTGTCAGTGACTATATGTGCATTCCTTCTTCTCCCATTTCAAAGGACACTCACCAGGTTTTCTTTTGCACTTGAGGTCAGTAACATGACCCTCGAGCTCCTCTGGGCAGAGAATCATGTCAGCAGGATGGACTGTGAAGCCTCCTGCAGATTGAGCCAGTTATAATCTGTGACTCATATCCGCAGTTAACAATTTTCTGTAAAGGTGTCTGCTGAGTGAGAGGCACACACAGAGAGACAGAGCTGGAGGGACAGCTAGGAAACATACCTAGAAGTGTAAACCTACAACACTGGAACTGAAACGGTCCTTCGTGATCACACGTCTCATCTCTGGATGATCTGGAAACTGAGGCTCAGTTTACACAGGGCAAGAGCACAGCCAGTGCCTGAACTCAGGGAGTTTTTGCTTCCAAAACATCTCTCCAGTCCATCTTTTCCTGCTCTTTCTCCCCACACCAGCCCATAGGATGCCACACATCTCCCTAGCTGATCTTCCTTCAATTCAGGGCTCTGTCTCAGGGGGCTCTGTCTCAGGGGGCTCTGGAACCATATTGAGGAATTGAGATTTTAATTTGGGGAAAGGGGACAGCATGGAAGAATTTTTAGAGTCAGATCTGGATTTCAGGTGGTGGATTTCTGGATTTCCGAATGTTGTGTATAAAATGAACTTCCCAGGGAAGTTCAAGTGGACTCAGGGAGACCCAGGAGGGGGCTACTATAACCGTCCAGGGTGAGAGGCAATGGCAACCTGGACCAAGGCTGTGGTGATGGAGAAAACTGGGTAGTCTCCCTGCCTCCTCAGGCCCTCACTCATCCCCTCATTTGGCACTTAGGAAGAGTGCCAGAGGAGTATCACCCAATTCAATACCTAGTGATGGGATTATCCCACTTACCTAGGGGCTCAGTGGTAGAAAATCTGCCTGCAAGGTAGGAGTTGCAAGTTGCATCCCTGGGACAGGAAGATCCCCTGGAGAAGGAAATGGGAACCCACTCCAGTATTCTTGCCTGGGAAATCCCATGGACAGGGGCGCCTGGTGGGCTACAGTCCATTGGGCTGCAGAGAGTCAGACACAATTGAGCAACTGCACACTCTCGATGGGATTATATTTGTTAGGATTTTTTAGGTGTGACTATGCAGAAACCCAACTCAAACTAACTTAAGCTCAACACTGTTGAACATTGCCAGGCTTATGTTAGGTGTTCAGTAAATGATGAATGAATGAATGAATGGCTCTTGACTCCTAGACCATTGTTCTTTCTACTATGCATTAGGCAATACTCACTTAAGCCTAAATTCCGTAACCGTAACTATGCTAAAGGCCATCTCGTCTGGGCTTGCACCCAACTCAGGAATCCCTTCTACAACATGCCTGACACATATCCATTTGGCTGGTCTTTGGAATTCTCTGGGGACAGGACACTCACTACTCTAAAAAGCAACCCATGTTTAAAAATGAAAAACATGAAAATAGATATACAGTTTAAAAATCAGCTTTATTGAAGTATAATTTACATACAATAAAATACACCAATTTAAGTATAACATTTAGTTTGAAAAACATATATAGTTATGTAATCACCACCACAAGGCCCCAAACTTTGCTCTGTAATCTATCGTTTCTCCCAACCTCTGCACTCTACTTCCTCTTACTATAATTGTGCCTTTTCTAGAATTTCGTTTAAATGGAATGATGCACTATTCAATCTTTTGAGTCTGGCATATTTCACCTAACATAATGAATTTGAGATTCTTCTCTGTTGTTGCTTATGTCAGGAGTTTGTTCTTTTTTATTGCTGAACAGTATTAATTGAATAACTATTACCATGATCTGTCTCTTCATTCAATTTGTTTAGTCAGTCTGTCATTTGGAGTTTTTCTAGTTTTTGGCTGTTGTTAATCTACTATGATGATTTGCCTATGCATCTTTGTGTAAACTTCTTTTTTTTAATTTATTTTGTATAAATACGTAGAGTGAGATTTCTTGGTCATTTGGAAGGTATATGTTTAACTTTTTAAAGAACTGGCAAACTATTTTCCAAAGTGGTGTCAATTTGTCTTTGAATTATTTTTCATTCCTGTCATTATTGTATGAGAGTTCCAGTTGCTCCACATTGTTACAAATGCTGAATATGGCAAGATTTTAAAATTTCAGTCATCACAGGGAAGGGGTAGAGCTATTGCATTGTGATGGTCATTTATGTTTCCCTAATGACTGGCAGTGATATGGAGCATCATTCCATGTGCCTATTTGCTATTCATACAAATTTTAAAACAATACTTTCTGCTTTTAGGAATCTCCAAGCTCTACAGGTTCAATTCTGCTTAACAAATATTTACTTACTTACCCTGTGTCATTTACAATGAGGGCTGTTGTACCTGAGAATAAGACTCAGTTCCTGGCCTTGACTTGTTCATAGTCTTGTAGGGGGAAATGGATACTTACAGGAGAAAATGTTTTCACTCAAGGTGTTAGTGTGTTAATCATGGTAAGCCCAGGATACAGGGAAGACCACTCTCCAGTCAGGTGTGATGTTGGGTGGAAGAATTGAGGTGGGGGTAGGGCAAGGAGCTGCGGGGAGCTTCCACTGAAATTCTATTATCACAGAGATGCAGGCATGTTACCGTTCATTTATCATATTAAATATATTTTTGAATATTATATATCATCTGTATCACATATATACTATGTACATATTCAAATTAT
The DNA here is from genome assembly GCA_024291935.2 of Okapia johnstoni. Taxonomy (NCBI): domain Eukaryota; kingdom Metazoa; phylum Chordata; class Mammalia; order Artiodactyla; family Giraffidae; genus Okapia; species Okapia johnstoni. The sequence goes on from CM044316.1 coordinate 52,856,261, forward strand.
ATATATCTACCTATCAAAGAATTCCTAAGTGATTAGAAAACATCAAAACAGATTTATACTAATTGTATATATTATGTACTTTTACTGTGATGTTTCATTAAAGTGACTTTCATTTAAGATCTATATATACACACACATATTATATTATATTATATTTATTTATTGACTATTCAGTTCTTCCACTTGGATTGGGTCCTCACTGGGTCCGTACAATCAACGAGAGAGGTTAGAATTGCTATTGCCCTTGAAACTGAAAGTCAAAGAGCTAGAAAACTGACCCATAGTCACTCAAAAGCACAGCCAATCCTTGAACCCAAATCTTGGAACTTTAAGTCCAAATACTGCTTAGAATAGTATCTGAGTACAATTGGGATATTTGTACCACAATTTTAAGACTAACCTACTCTAATCAGTTAAGGTCCAAGGCATTATGGTTTGGGTTATTCTCCAGAATTTTCCAAGCATTTGTCCAAATCCCTCATTTAGCCTGTGAGGCGGTGAAGGTACAGAGGGAATAACCACACAGTGACCCAGGATCCAAGTCCAGGTCTCTTGACTCCATGCTGTTATTTTATGACAAAGCATGCTGCTCCTTAGTGCTTGCAGACTTGCTAAGTCAGTCTGTTTAATTGGAGCAGTCTGTACTGCTGTGGGCTAAGAAGTGAATAATAATAAGACAGTCTCAAGAGACCTGAGTTCAAATCTCAGTCCTGCCACTTCCAAGCTGAATGACTTTGACAAGAAACGTAACCTCTCTGAGTCTCAGTTTCCTCATCTGTGAAATGGGGATAATAGCACCACCGACATCATAGAGTTTCTGGGAGGCATCAAAAAACAAAGCATGGAAATCCCTCCCCTTGAGCTCTGGATTTCACTATTTGTTGAATAAATGAAGGAACACAGGCAGTTAGTTCCCTTCTGGGCTCATAATAGCACTGGATAAATTACACAATGACCAGTTTTCTATTTAATAATTGTACTAAAATTATTTTTTATGAAGATCAAATTAAAGAAAATTTGAGTAGAGAACATTTTCACTAAAATCAAAACTCAAATACATAGTCTTCATTTTTCCATGTTTTCTTCAAAACTTAATCTCATTTGGAAATTGCATTAAAATGATTTATTATTAAGAAGCTGAGAATAACACTACAGAAATCCTTAAAGTACATTTGTAAATAAAACCGACCACCCAAGTACACTACCAGTTTTTATTTCTCCTATTGTCTTACAACTTTTATTCAGAAATTTTTTTCTTCATTGGAATCAGAAAGAGTTTCTTTACTTCAAATTATATAATAAAGTTCATGAACTTTGTGCTTATGATTTCTAATGGTTCCGTGCTATTCTATCCAATAGAGTCATTCTAATAACTTAGAGAAACTCAACCCCTGCAGGAAATTATAACATATTATTAAAACTGTGTAATTCAGGCTGGGACTCAAACCCAACCAAAACCCAGGATGGGACTTGTATCTATGGGCCAGGACTGAGATCACACACCTGGTCTCAGGACTTGATGAAGCTCAGGTTCTTGATGACTCATCACAGAAAGAATTCAGTGAGAGAGAAAGTGATAGGTAAGAAGTGGGTTTATTTAGAGAGAAACACACTCCACAGAGAGAGTGTGGGCCATCTCAGGAGGTGAGAGTGGCCCCAGGGTATGGAGTTGTCAGTTTTTATAGAGGTGGGTAATTTCATAGGCTAATGAGTGGAAGAAATACTCCAGCTATTTTGGGGAAGGGACAGGAATTGGGCCACCTTTCACTTTTTGACCTTTATGGTTGGCCTTGGAACGGTCATGGCACCTTTGGGTTTGTCGTTCAGCTTGCTGATATGTTAAATGAGTGTATACTGATGCTCACAGTCTAGTGGAAGTTGACTTGTCCACCATCTTGGACCTATTTGGTTCTAATCAGTTTATGTTGTGTCCTCGGGCTATGTCATTCTTTTAAAGGTTGTGCCCATATATACAGTGGAATAGTACTCAGCCATTACAAAACAAAACCAAAAACGAAATAATGTCACTGCATCAACCTAGATGTACCTGGAGAGTGTCATACTGAGTGAAATAAGTCAGGGAAGGAGAAATATCATATGACATCACTTATATGTGGAATCTAAAAAGAAATGATACAAATGAACTTACAAAACAGAGACTCACTCATTTAGAAAATGAAAATGTGGTAGCTTAAGGGACAAGAACTATTCATGTGTTCATGGTTCTGCAGTGTGGTCAGCTTGGTGGAGCTGAGTCATCTCTGCTGTACCCAGTACTGAGGCAGCTTCACTAGGGCTGGGGGCTCCAAGATGGGTTTATTCAGATGTCTGGTGTTGCAACAGGAGAGGCTAAAATGGCTACAAGTCAGTTGGTTCCTGTTTCTGTGGCCTCTCATCCTTCAGGGCCTCTGTCTCTCTACATGGTCTGTCTGGCATGTTAGTAGGATTTCTTTACGCAGTGACTGGCTTCCCAGAGAGTGAAAGCAGAAGCTCCCATTGTCCTGACACCTAGGGCGGGTACTGGGATAGCGTCCTTTCTGCTGAGTTCTCTTGGTCAAAACAAGTCAGAAAGCTAGTCTGAAATCCACGGTAAGAACTAGACCTCATCCCTGATGTCAGAGGAGCAGCATTCACATGTGTGGGAGGCACTGTTGTTTACCCTTTTGATAGTGACAGAGCAAGCCTTCAAATACAGGCCTGCCTGACTCCAGGCTCTAGACCCAGCCTCCCTAGCCCCAGCCCACCTTAGTGAATATTTTTGCCTAGCTAGCTTGTTCTCTTCCTTCTACTCATTTCTAAGGTGAACTCCCAGGAACACGGAATCCTGGTCAAAGGGCAGGCCTGTTGCTGGGTTCTATGCTGAGACATGTTGGCATCTGCAGAGCAAAGTGATCTCTTGAGCTTCTCCTTAAGCATCTTGCTTAAGTTTCCTCCTCCTCTTCACAAAGGAGATCCAGGTTTCACTTTGTTCCTTCTATTTCTGCACCTCCTTTGACAGAGGAAATCTTGGCTCCCAGTATGGAGAACCTGTTCGGGGCTTCTGGGGGACAATAAAGTCAGCAGAGTCGTGAGGATCAGCTGCTCCTGAGCTGTGTAGGTTAATGTTCCCCGTGGGGCAGAGGCATCTCTGGCAAAGGCACCTGATGTCCTTTAGGGGAGGAAATCATATTATATCTAGATATTATATATCTCTCCCATATTATATCTAGACCTTTTTTGTGGGCTATGGACCCCTCCTCATGTTGATGTTTTTAAATGCTTAATATCAACTACAATTTTTTAAAACTCAATTATATTGAAACAGTTATCACATGATAAGAAATTTTTATGTAGTAATATATATATCTTCATTAACACATGAATAGCAAGCTCTAATTGGTCTGATAGTTACCCTAAATTTCAAAATAGTGATGAACATAAATGACATTTTGTGATGAGATATGAAATATCTGTGATTTCTATTGGTGCCAAAGTTATAGGAACTTTTAATACTGCTGTGAAATGTTTGCTACATTCATAATAGAAGGAAATGCTAAATTTCAATTAGACGTTAATAGAAAGAGATATAATTATTTCCCATTCAAATTAATGGTCTCTTTTGAAGAACCTTGGTTTGGGGGTAGCAGTGACTGCTTGACTCCTAGATTCAGAGGTGGGCATGTAACCCAGTACTGACCAATCGGAGCAGGGATTGGCCTAGTGACAGGCATTTGAGCCAAACTGATATAATCAGAGTGAATCCTAGTCTTTTGCTAGGCAACTGGCACAGCTCCTTTGCTAGACTTGCTAAGAGGATTGGGTTTAGGCCTGGAGCATACCACCTTGCCTGTCCCAGAATGAAGCTTTCAGAGGAAAACAGAGCTGAGAAATGAACATCCATGTCTTCCTGGTGACATTCCTCCTTTAAATGTGTTAATTAATGGAAGCCAATATATTATCTGTTAAAGCCAGGTTAAGTAGGATTTTTTATTAATTGCAACCAAAGCAGCCACAACTAATACTCTATAGTCCCACAAAGCTTAGCAGAATGCCTGGCACAAAGTAGATGGCTCATAAAGGAATGATGAATGAGTTTCAAACAATGTAGCAACATGATTGATACTATTCACTGAACTCATACATGCAGGTCTGGCTTGATTGTGTATTAAAAGATGAAGTCTATACCTAAAGGAAGCATTCCACAGGCTTTTGTTGATTGAATGAATAAAGGAATGCATCCATTGTCATTATTTTCTATCCCCAGCTTTGTATAGTCTTTAGTGATATAACTAGGACCATATAACCACCTGAAGAACGTAAGTCTAGAAACATGATGCGCCAACAGTTACAAATCAAGTCCATGGCACATTCACCCTGGGGAGAGCCATGCAGCAATTTGAAAGAAGTAAAAGGCACTTGCTCCTTGGAAGAAAAGCTATGACAGACCTAGATAGCATATTAGAAATCAGAGACATCACTTTGCTGACAAAGATCCATATAGTCAAAATTATGGTGTTTCCAGTAGTCGTGTATGGATGTGAGAGTTGGACCATGAAGAAGGCTGATCGCTGAAGAAGTGAGATTTTCGAATTGTGGTGCTGGAGAAGACTCTTAAGAGTCCCTAGGACAGCAGGGAGATCAAACCAGTCAATCCTAAAGGAAGTCAACTCTGAATATTCATTGGAAGGACTGATGCTGAAGCTGAAGCTCCAATACTTTGGCCACCTGATGCAAAGGGCCGACTCATTGGAAAAGACCCTGATGCTATGACAGATTGAGGGCAGGAGAAGGAGGGGGCGACAGAAGATGAGATGGTTGGATGGCATCACCAACTCAATGGACATGAATTTGAGCAAACTCTGGGAGATAGTGAAGGACAGGGAAATCTGGCATGAAGTGCTGCACTTCATGGGGTTGCAAAGAATTGGACATGACTTAGCGACTGAACAACAGTTTGAAGAAATAGGTAGATCTGTATGTACTGATATGGAAAGACCTCTAAGACATATTAAGAAGGAAATTACAAAATAATAATTATAGTAGGATTCCATTTTTGTTTAAAAGTCTCAATTGAAATTTTGAGGGTTTCTAGGTTTTATATATATAAAAAACAAAGCAAAAATCTCTTTTTTTCCCTTTTCTGTAAGGCAATTCATGAAACAGTAACAGTGGGCACCTATAGGGCAGGAGTGATATTGGGTGAAGGTGATCATAGAAGCTTGTCCTTTCTTTATATTGTTTACATTTTTTTGTTTTTTAAAAATATTCATTTTACTTATTTATTTGGCTGCCCTGGGTCTTTAGTTGCAGCATGTGAACTCTTTTACAGCATATGGGATCTAGTTCCCTGACCAGGGATTGAACTTGGGGCTCCCTGCACTGGGAGCATGGAGTCTTAGCTGTTGGATCACCAGGGAAGTCTCTTGTTTGCATTTTTTATACAAGGATAAAATAATTGTATCACATGTAATTTAAAAGAATTTGTAGTGGAGGACTTGCCTGGTGGTCTGTGGTTAAGACTCCGCACTTTCAATGCAGGGGGTGTGGGTTTGATCCCTGGTTGGGGCACTGAGATCCTTACATGTCAGAGGGTGAGGCCAAAAAGTAAAAAAAAAAAAAAAAAAAATTACAATGAAAAATAATAACTCTGACAGAAGGTGGAATATTCCCTTTCAACCGATCTTTCATCTTTGGAGTTGTCTGCCAGTATTCTTCAGGGAAGATGAAGAGCACAGGGCTGCACCCATCATGCTGTACCCAGGATATTCTGCTGCACCCATGATGCCACACTCTGTCCTCTATCCCTTGCCCTGCCTATGAGGTCATGCCCCTGTCCCTGGGACTCTGAAGTTCTGGCTGTTCCAGGAGCCAAAGAGCTTCCACCCCATATAAAACGCTCCTAGGGTGGCCTACTGACCTGGATTCTCCGCCCAGGATCCTGACTCCAACCGTCTCTGCTGCCAAACTACATACATGTGGCCTGAATGATTTCCCCTGCAAAGGGGAGAGGGAATCAGAGCATCTCACAGTCAGGGGAGACACCCATCCAAGGCACCATTTGGGATGGCCCATCCAGTCCAAGCCCATTGTTGTGCAGTCAGGGAATCTGAGTCTCAGCATGGAGAAGAGGTTTGTCCAAACGTGAGTTCGGTGCCCAAGTGGAGCTCCAAACTGACATCCAGTTCAAAGCTCATTTTAGGGAGGGTTCCTACCAGTTGCATCATAGCTACTCCTTTATGTTGAGATCTTAAGTCTCTGAAATGTCCCTGTTACAATGCAAACGGGCTACTTAAATAACATAGATGGCAAGTTACATTTTATTTATTATAAAAACAAAATTGTAACAACACAAATGAAAATATGAAAAATTATTTCCACCATCCTCAGCATGTTTTGTTTGTTCACACTCCTTATGTCACTCTAACATATACACTTTACATGTACATTTATGCACACAACTACAATCACTTTATAAACATTTTTATAACCCTATTTCACTTAATGTTATACGTATTTTCCTATACATTTTCCATATAGCTTTCTACCTTCTGCAGAGTATCTTCATTGTTTTTGAATTATAAAATATTTCAAACATACAGAAAAGCACAAGGAATAATACACTACACAGATTTAACAAATACCGATACTTTAAAAATATTTTTGAGATTAAAAATAAGATCACAGGTACGACTGGAGCTCTCTTACATACAATGTACTCTAATCCCACCAGGAGAAGCTACATAACTTACAGGGTCTGGTGTAAAATGAAATGCAGGAACCCTTATTTAAAATCATCATGAATTTCAAATCGGCACAGCAGAGTGATTAACTGCGTGCAAGGCCAGTGTGACTGCACGAGTGAGGTGCTGCTGCTGCTGCTGCTAAGTCGCTTCAGTCGTGTCTGACTCTGTGCGACCCTATAGACGGCAGCCCACCAGGCTCTGCCGTCCCTGGGATTCTCCAGGCAAGAATACTGGAGTGGGTTGCCATTTCCTTCTCCAGTGCATGAAAGGGGAAAAGTGAAAGTGAAGTCGCTCAGTCGTGTCCGACTCTTAGCGACCCCATGGACTGTAACCTACCAGGCTCCTCCATCCATGGGATTTTCCAGGCAAGAGTACTGGAGTAGGACGAGTGAGGTGGCTCACCCATAAAGCCAGCCCTGGGTCCCCACTCTCCTCTCACTTTCCTGAAATGAGCTGTGTCTTTGCTGTTCCATGTTTATGCTTTTACTTCATATGTATGTATTGACCAATGTGATGGAGTGTTATTTTGCATATTTAAAAATATTACATACATAGTATAATACTGCATGTGTCCTTAGGCTGCCTGTTTATCTTACTCATTGCTTTTGTGATTTATGCAGCTGTTATTGATTTTTCACAGTTGTGTAATATTCCATTGTGTCATCTCACCACACAGTTCATTTTTTCCTGTAACCTGTATTTTTTTTTTTTACCATAAGTAACAATACTGCAATGAACACCCTTGAACACAGTTCTCTGTACATATGTGTGAGCTTTTGTTTACTGTCTGTAACTAGGTGTGGAATTGTTCTACTAGATGCTGAGGTTCTTTCCAATTTTTTTGCTTGGTATCAGTGTGCTCCCCCTGTATGTCTCCTCTTGTCCCACAATCATCTGAAAATACTCCTTAGGAGAATCCTTATGAGCTGCCTCTTCTCTAAGACTCATCCTCCATTGAAGCCAGAACCTGGGTGTCATGACTCTTGCCTGTAATCCACCCATCATTTCTTATCTATGGCCAAAGCCTATTGATTTCCACTCTTAAAATGTGGCCTTCGCCCATTCACTCTTCCAGATCCCTCCTACTGCTTTCATTGTCTTGGCTCAGGATCCCACCTCTCCCATGGGCTTTTCTCCCAGCCCCACCCAGCTTTCAGCCCCCCAGCATCCTCCATGAAAGAACTTATTACAGGGCTTTCCTGGTGGTCCAGTGGTTAAGAATCTGCCCGCCAATACAGAGGACATGGGTTCGATCCATGATCCAGGAAGATTCTACATGCCATGGGGCAACTAAGTCCATGCCCCACAACTATTGAGCCTGTGCTCTAGAGCCCACAAATGGCAACTACTGAGTTCACATGCCACAACTACTGAAGCCCATGTGCCTAGAGCCCATGCTCGGCAACAAAAGAAGCCACTGCAATGAGAAGCCCAAATACCACAACCAGAGAGTAGCCCCTTGAACTGCAACTAGAGAAAGCCCAGGTGCAGCAACGAGACCTGGTGCACCAGAAATAAATAATCTTTTTTAAAAAAAGACTTACTACACCCTAGCAAACTGCATGTTGACTAGTCTCTCCCCTGCATATTGTGGAAATCAGAGCTGTGAGTTACAAGAGAGCAAAGATGTTACGGTTACCATCTGTGGGACTGTAGCACCGTGCCTAGCATCTGGCAGGTTCTAAAAATATTTATTGAATTTATCTATCTATTTATCTATCTACACAAACATTATGCTGTAGCAGTCCCAGTTTTTGAATCAGATCCTTAGGATATGTTTCCAAAGGAGCATTATTGATGATTTAGGATAATGAATGTGAAGTTCAAAGTCCTTTGTAAGTGAACTTGATCCACACAAAATTCTAGATCAGGTAGGATAGACAGGTTGATCCTTAAAAAGGTCCCAAAGTGATAGAGTATAAAGATATACACAAACAATAGGTACTCAGGCTTTCTTACCATCTGCTTGCCTTATTTGCTAGAGATACTAAATTTAGATGTTGCCCTTTAATTCAGGTAGCTCTTTAAATGTTGCTGTATTATATTATATACGTAATACACATATATATGTATTTTATACATCAATTGCATATTTTATATATATATATATGTATAATAACCTGGTAGAATTTACATCTCTGTAAAAAAACAGAATTCACATCACTGGACCTTTGTTTCTTCATCTATCAAATGGGTATAATGAGGGACCATTATACCCGTCACACCTGTCTAGGATCATGTTGCTCTGTGGACAGATGAGGAAAAAGCAGGTGTTTCTATTCCTACCCCGCTTCATTATTCGCATGCTTTGTGCACAGTCATTAACAAGGCAGAGGCGAGTGAATGAAAACCTGCACTTGCAAAACTGGGAAACAGTCGTAGGTGACTTCACAGCTGGTTAGTGCCCCTCACCTGCTGATTTGGGAACCCTTTTCATCATTTGTAGTGTGTAAAAGAGATAGTGATCTGCTAAGTATCCCCTAAATGTACTGGTGAGTTTATAAGTTTGCCCTACAGGGAGAAGAGGGCAACATAAAGAAATGCTTTGCTTATGATGGACTTTCTTTTTTTTATGCTGACTCCACTGTGTGGCATGTGGAACCTCCCCAAACCTATGCCCCCTGTAGTGGAAGCATGGAGTCATAACCACTGGACTACTAGGGAAGTCCCATGACAGAATTTCAAGCATTGAAAGCTCTAGTCCCCGTTTCTGAGACCCTCAACTGACACAGCTGGGTGATTTCTTCCACAGGCTCAACCGTGAGGAGAGGTCTGTCCTGTGAAGACATCTGAGCACGATTCATCTGGCCTGGAGCCCTGGCTTCTAGTCCTGGCTCCGTCCTGAAGGGGTGTGTGGCTTCAGCCACGTTCTGCTATGTGTTCAGCGAAGCTGATGGGTAACACACACTCCACAGTTCTCAAGTTCTACAATTCAATAGGAGATGGAGCCAGCTCTCTAAATTAACAATACAAACCAGGTGACTTCTTAGTTCCTCTTGGCTTGAGTCCCTGCCTCCTGGGACTGGAGAAATAGGTGGGAAATAGGTGTGTCAGACTCCCTGGCCTGGGTCAGAGAATCACCAACTTGTGGGCGGCTGGCAGGAAACTTTAGTGATGATCAAGACTCATGTCCCCTCTCCCCCATTCATTAGCAAAAATTTACTCAACAATTGTTCTGAAGAGAATGTGGGCAGGGGTGGCAGCTGTTGTGTTCACTGATTTATCCATGGTTCACATCATCCCAGCTGGCACATAGTGGGTGCTCACCAGATGTCTATTGACTGATGGGTATTTTCCTGCAGCACAGTCATTTAGGGGAGCCTATTAAATGCAGATTCCTGGGTCCACTGTTGACCTATTGAATTTTAATCTGGTGGGACCAGGTATCTGTCATGACTCCAGAGTTTGAGAATCATGGCTGTAATATCTGAATAAAGGATTCTCCTATTATCAGAGGGGAGAAAACACTGATTATTTTTACTTTTGAGCATTTGTTGGTAGTGACTAAATACTGAAGTTAAATAGGTTCACTTTGTTGCAGGCATTTCCATTCAGTCTGGAGCAATCTGGTCTTCACCAAGGGTATGAGCAAGGCAAACTTCCACTAATCTTGGGAGAGGCAAGGCCAATAAAAACAAAGCAGAGGAGATAGGAGTTGAGCCACATGAGTTTGGCATGATTATTGACCTTCACCTGAAAGTCATAAAATAGGAAATGTGCCACCATCCCAGTTTTCTAGGAGAGGGTGCTGGTGTGAGGTCTTCCTCAATCCCTTTCAAGGGTCTGGGGCTTATACCATGCACAGATCTGGGTTCAGATCTCGGCTGTGTCTCTCACTGCTTGGTCTTGGACTAACCATTTCAACCCCTTTTAAGCATTTGTTTCCTCAGTCATAAAATGGATATCACACCGCCAAATACTCAGGGTTGTTGAAGACAATCTGAGAAGATAATCTCAGTTGTCTGGTACATGCGCAGAAGAGAGAAACTGTTAAGTTTGGGCTGGTACCTATAAACGCCCATAATATCTGGGCTAGAGGGTTCAGTAGAGGTTGATTTAGCCCAACTCTTTTGTTTTCTACAGGCATGGAAACAGCCTCAGAGACGGGACGGTAATTGCAGAAGATTATATGGCCGGTTAGGTTTCTTGAGGGCTTTTATGGATCAGAGAATGTGAAGAGGTTGAGAATCTATTGAGTGGCCTTTAATAAAGGAATCCTTGGGATAAGATGTTTTTGTAAAAGAAGTTAGATATCTCAGGTCAGGTGCCTTCTCATCTGAGTCTCTTGCCAACCAGTAGCCCATTCTGAGGACACAGGGATTAGTGAGAAAGGCCCCGTAGCTGGGCAATTAAAGACAAAAGCTTTTGGGTGGCGCTGTTGAGGGCTTCCCTGGGAGGTCCTGTCTGGCACTGCAGCTCTGCCAGGCCAAGGCTGGAGATGGCTAGCCTTGGGGACTCTCCAAGAATGGCCTCTGGGCTATAAGGGGCATAACACCAATCAGAGGTGAGACTGGATCTGGGAGGGATGCTTCTTGGAAACAGCGTCCTGGGAGGCTCTAGCTCTGATGTCTACAGGCAGCAGCAGAAAAGCATGGCCTTAGGAGAGCACCCGTCTTTAGTGCTGAAGGTGATGACACTGGTGACGGTAGTGAAGATGATGAGAGTGAGAATCAGCACTTCCTCTTTGCAGGCTACAGAACCAAGCAATTAATTTTACATGCATTGTTCGGTTCAGTTTTCTCAAGATCCCTATCTGGTGGAAACTGAGGCTTAGAGAGGTTAAGTAAACTAGCACAAAGCTAGTGAGCCCCAGGATTCAAATTCAGACCTATTGGAGTTCCAGGTAGCCAGCAGCATAGAAGCTCTGGAAGAGAGGAAAATAACATTGGCCAGGGCTTCGGGGGACATATATTTCACTCCTATTTTTACAGATGAGGAGACAAAGGACCAGAGAGGTTAGCACTTCCCCCATGAAGTCAGGTATTGTACCAAACACTTTGCATATGTTAGCTCCTCGATCATCATAACACCCCTATTAAGTACGTAATTCTATGGTCTCCATTTGTGTAGATGAGAAAACCAACGCCTGAGAATAAATGACTTGCAGGTGCTCGAAACCAGGCACTCTGACTAGAGGGCCCACACTCTTAACTCCCTGTGTTGCCCAATGTTGGAGTGACATGTGATGGGCTGGACCAGAGCCTGGGACTGCTGTCTCCCAGGCTAGCTCTCCAAAGCTCCTGTAGGCTTTCTCTTGGGATCCATTGTTCCTTAAGAGCCCTGAACTACAGCCTAAAGAGTGAAATCACGCCCTCTGGTTCTGGGAACCTCGGACTGGAGAAGGAAGCTCCTGCTCTGGTGTTCAAGTCTGAGCAGGTGTACTGGGGACTCTCCCTGTGCTCTCCTTTCCTCCTCTGGCTGGGAGGGAGCCAGGTAGGGTGGGCAGGGTGTGGCGGCCCTTGCTAGCTTGGCGTGGGAGGAGAGCAGGCGGCAGGAGGGCCCAATAAAACAGGTTGAAATCTTCCCGCCTTTCTGCCTTTACCCAGGCGGTGCCCTCATCTCCTGGCTGGCAAACAGCAGGGTATGATGATGAAAGTTCAAGGCTGGCGTCAGGAGGCCTGGGGGCTCTGGATCTGGCCCTGGCACTCACTCCATGCACACCCTTGACCCTAGGCAGTTTTCTTATCTATGAAACGTGTGGTGATGGTAATGGGAGATCTAAATCCTCTGGGATTTTTAGTTAACACATTACTAAGAATCTACTATGTGCCTGGCACTGGAGACAGCATGAGCAAAAGCAAACTCAGGCCCTACTTTCATGGGTCTTTAAAGTCTAGAAGGAAAAGGTCTGAAGATCAAATCTTCACTGTAACTACAGTAAAATGGCAACTGTTACCAGTGTTTTAAAGGTCTGTTGAGCTAAGGGAGCCGGGAATGATGGAAGTGGCAGGACAGGGAGTGAGTTGAGAGTCCCAAGGAGCAGCAGGGAAGGATACAGTGAAGATGTGGTTTACTCGGTGAATGTTTGTGGGCAGGAAAACAGTACTCCATAGTCAGATGGCTCACCCAAGAAACTGGGAGGCCAGTGGGCCAGCAGGAAGCTGGCCACTTCAAGGCACTGTGGCCATGGTCAGAGAAGGCACTGAAGTTTTCGGGGGCGAAGTACAGAGTGAAGGAAGACAGAGAGAGAGATGGTTAAGAATATGGGTCAACGCATCTTCCAAAGAAAAGATTTTTTTAAAAAGCTTCCCCCTCAGAGGAGCCTTCCTTGATTTCTCCACCTTTGAGCTATGGTATCCCTCCCTCTCTGGCTGCAGCCCAGTGAGACACTCAAGCCTCCAGGGCAGTCAGACCTGAGCTTTGTCTTCCTGTATTAAACTACATCGTGGCTTCAAACGAGGTCCTCTGCCTTCTGAGGCCTCAGTTTCCCCAGCTGTGCCGAAGCAGGCTTTCTCGTAAGGACCCGCCCAGCGCTAACGCAACGTGATTCGGTCGGCAGGAGCAGTGGGCTGCCTGCATTGCTGCGCAGGCATCGGGCTGCTGGCTGAGTGTACGTCACCCGGCTGCGGGCGCTCTCCTCCCGGGCCGGGGGCCGCGGGCGAGGATCCCGGCGCCACACATTGCGCAGGGAAGTAGGGGCGCGACCCCCGGCTTGCGCGGGCGCCCTGCGGCCCCGCCCCCGCAGCCAGCGGCCCTGCGGCAGCCGGGGTCTGAGCTCCGCCCTCCATCCTCCCGCCTCCCTCGCTCGCTAGCTCGCTCCCTCCCTCCCTCCCCCCGGCCGGCTCGGCGCTGACTCCGCCGCACGCTGCAGCCGCGGCTGGAAGATGGCGGGGAACGACTGCGGCTCGCTGCTGGACGAGGAGCTCTCCTCCTTCTTCCTCAACTATCTCGCGGACACGCAGGTAAGATCAGCAGGGGCCACGGGCGGGGAGCCAGGGCTGCTGAGCTGCGGGGGCTGCCGCCGCACCCGCGGAGGCCGGGAGGCAGCGGTGGGCGCATTGAGGGGATCGGGGGTTCCAGGCTGCAGAGCCCCCCTTCTATGCACCCTGCGATGCACTTCTTTCTGGGGACAGGGAGCTGGAGGTCCCCCCACCACGCATGCTGGACCGTTGCGGTCGCTACGGCCGCTGGGGAGGGTCTAGCCTTGGTTGCTTGGAGTCTAGCCCACCCCCACACCCCCCGCCCGCTGAGCGGCGGTGGGGGGGTTCCGTGCTTCCTTGAAGAGGTTGAGCCGCGTCAGGTGTGGGGGACCCTCATGCTGGGTCTGGGTGCAGAAGGCGCGCCCTCAGGCTCCCGGCACTTGCTGCCGTACTTTCACGTGGACTTGTGGCCTCGGCGCAGGCGCCTGTCCCGGTCCCCGGAGTCCCCTGATCCTCCGGTCTCGGGTACCCGGTCTTCTACAGCGAGCCCCCACAGAGGCTCCCCGAAAGCTCCCGCAGCGCGGAGTTTCCTGCCAATTGCCTGCTGAAGGCATTGGGGTCTGAGGGGCACGTGGACATGCAGGCGGGGATAGCACCTTCCTGGTTTCGCTACCCGGCGGAGCCCCCAGGGGCGAAAGCACGGCAGGATGGGGCCGGAGGACTGTCTGGGGGCGCCTGGGTCCCCCTGCAGCGCGCGGCCCCTGGTGCGCGCTCGGCGATGCTGGGGGAAGGGAAGTCGAGGCGGCGAAACAGGCTCAGGCTGCGCCTGGGAGACCCACTGGAGACACGCGCGTGACAGGAGAGGGTGCTCCGTTGGGCCGGGAGGGGCGAGAAAGCTGGTTACTTGGAAACGGGGGCGGGGGGGTTGCTGCTGGGATAAACTGCCCCGAAAATGCCCACACCGGGAGTGCGCGCCCCCTACCCGTTCTCCAGTTTTCCCCACCCCATGCCTGTTGCAAGCATAAAGTTTGGCCGCATAGTTAGGGTTTTTTCCACGGCCACCCCGGCGCGGGTAGCGGGGAGGCTGGGGGTGCAGCCGAGCCGCGAATGAGACCCCGGATGCGGGTGCACGCGGGAGGCAGAGAGGGGCCGCTGGGCTCTACCGGGCGCGGCTCGCTAGGGCTGGTTTGGTACCTGGAGTCTGAGCACCGGTCGTCGGCTTGTTTTGCATAACACTGGAAGGGAGGGGGAGGGGGGGCGGGATGTGGGAGGGGAGGGAGGGAAACTTTGCTTCTTGTTATATCTGCCTGTCTTTGGGCGGCAGCAGCTGTCATGGGACCGGGTGGGCGGGGAGAGGCTTGCTAGCTGACTCCTTGCCGTGAGATGCGACTTGGAGGGACGCAGCAGCCGAGTCGTTCAGCTCTGGGGGACTCTGGGTGGCGAGTCCCGCTGGCTGCTGGAACCGCGCGGCGTGGCGGGGTGTAGCCGAGAGGAAGCCCTCCAGGCGCAGGAGAAGGCCGGTCCCTGATCGCTGAGGACGTCCATGCGTCAGGGAGCCGCCGGGCCTCGTGGTCGGTGGCGGGAACGCTTGGGTGGGTTCCGGGCAGGGGCTAGTGGCGTATGATCGCGCTTCTTCAGGCCAGGGGAAAAGTGTTGATGAATGATCTGCGCGCGGTAGTGTGTGTTTGTGTGCACACGCCGCGCGCACCGGGCGCGTACCTTTACCTCTGACGAAACTGCAGTGGAGCTCCAGAGGCAGTCACCGGGCGCCGACACTCGCCTGGGGCTTCAGTCTGCTCCGAAGGCCGATCCCAGCCTCTGCACCAGCACCGCGCCCACAGCCCCCTAGCCCCCAGCCCTCAATCCGACAGCATGGGGCCAGGGGGACTGGATACAGAGTGG
This sequence comes from Okapia johnstoni, assembly GCA_024291935.2. Classification (NCBI taxonomy): domain Eukaryota; kingdom Metazoa; phylum Chordata; class Mammalia; order Artiodactyla; family Giraffidae; genus Okapia; species Okapia johnstoni. The sequence continues at coordinate 52,871,745 of CM044316.1, forward strand.
GCAGAGTTGCTACTAGGAAAGTTCTGCCCTCGGCCCTCTCGCTTGTTCGGGGGTGTCTCCAAACCCCTCTACTAAGACGCGGATGTAGGAGACCTGAAATAGCCAGAGACTCGCCCAGAGACCCACAGGAAGAACTCGTCCACTTTGGACCCGACCCCAGGTGTCAACACCATTTTCTGTGTTCTTCGGCTCACCAATGATGAATCATTTGCCCTTTTAGCCGTCCAGAGTGCCTACCCAGCAGGCAAATATCACCTGAGGAAACTAGAAATTTGGGTAATCGTGTGTCAGCTGAAGCAGTGCAGTGGAAGTTAATCTGGGACATTTTGCTTTTTTTATGTAACCACGTGATGCGCTGAGGCCCTTTGGGTGATCTCTGCCGTCCCAACTTGGGAAGTGTAATTGATAGGGGGAGCTTTGCCGCCGCCCCTAGAAGGCTCCCAGAGCCAGCCGGAAGAGGACCTGGGCGGGTCTTCACGGGCCTCCTCATTTTACAGCTGGGGATCGAGGCTGTGAGGGCTGGACGGCTGGTACAGGACCACGCAGCCAGTGGGTGACAGAGCCACCCAGGGCTCCTGACTCCAGGTCCTGTGTGTTACCTCGAGATAGCACTGGACTTGGAGTCAGAAGGCCTGAGTGGAGTCGCCTTCCCCACTCTCTGGCTGGGTGACCCCGGAGCAAGCCATTTTAACCCTCGAGCCTCCTTTCCCCCATCTGTCAAATGGGGCAGGTGGTGCCGGCAAGAGAAGCCCAAGGCCTGGTGGTTGGGGGTGAGCACTGTTTGCATGTGAGATGTCTGGTCCTTCCTGTAACTTCCTCTCCTCCCCCCAGACCCTCCCTGGCCCTCCCCTCCACCATCTCCCCCCTTTGGAAGGGGTGGGGAGAGTGAGTAGAAAGGTAATTTATCGGCCTTATCCCAAAGACTTGTCTTTGACAGCTAATCCAGGGTTAGATAGAGGATTTCTGTTGTGGAGTCTTAACTTTTACCCATTCAGGTCAAAGTTCAGAAATTCAACAGATTAAGGGTTGTGAAAGTTTCTTGGAAAGGTTTGGGGCTTGTGTCCCAAAGGATTTTGGGTTGGCTTCTCTTTGTTCCGGGCCCCTGCCTATAATGCCCTCATGCACCATCCCTGTGTGGCCCTCTCCTCTAGCAGGCCTCCCTAGCTCAGCTTGCCCTGCTTTCTCTAGGTTCTGGTTGTCTTAGTCTGTGTTATACAACCAAGCGTTTTGTGTGTGAGTCCTGTGGCCCAGTAAGATTCTGGAACTAGAGTTGTGCCTTTCATGTCTTTGTGCCCCCGTGTCACCTGTCACCGTGCTGAGCTCCTTTGCTTAGCTCTTGGCTAGGCACAGAAATGACAGACAAGGGACCCTCTCAGGCTGGTTGGGGAGACAGCTGGGCCGAGTGTGGGGAGAGAGGAATGCAGAGGGCTGCAGCTGTGGGCAGTGACTTAGGCTCCAGAGACCACATAGTAAGCCCACACTAAATATGGGTTGTTTGAAGACACTTGGGACATCAATCATAGATGTGCAAACTATCAGAGATGGCAGGATCTTTATAAATCATCAAGTCCAACCCCTTATCATTTAAAAATATTTAATAATAGAATTGTTATGAAATACTGGCAAGCATAAAGAAAAAAAAATGAAAATATGTAATCTTACCCAAACATAACCACCATTAATTTTTATATGTGTTTTCTGACTTTTCCTTTCCTATTGATTCCTATGGATTATGTCTTTTGTACAGAAATGGAATCATTCTTTGTATAGTAATTGTAACTTGGAATCACACCATTCCAACATGCTTTTTTTTGTCCTCCAAACAACATACTTTCCACATCAGCAAGTATTCTACCTAGTATCTTAATATCTTAATGGTTATGTAATATTGAGAGTTGAACTAAAAGGTATTTAATCAATCCTTTATTGCTAGTCATTTAAGTAGTTTATATATATATATTTTTGCTCTTGTAAGCCATGCTGAAATGAATATCTCTGCGTATGTCTTCTTTTCTTCATTTAAATTCCTAGATATGAATTACTCTGTCAAAGGAACTATGCAGGCGTTTGGTAAACACATTTCTGGATTGCCTTCTAGAAAGATGGTGCTAATTTGCACACTAGCATTGTATGGGAATGCCCAGTTCCCCATACGCAGGAAACTCTTGGCATTTTAATTGTTTTTCATTTTTACCAGTCTATTCATCAATAAATTTTGTCACCTTATTGTTTTAATGTCCATTTCTTTGATGAATTGTGCTGCTGAACCTTTTCCCCAAATGATTATGGGGCCATTTATGGTCTGTTCTGTGAAATGTCATGTTAGTGAAAATGGCCCATTTTTCAGTTGGTATCTTGTTTCCTCATTGTTCTAAAACTGGATCTGAACACCCGAAGGAGCACCTGCCACATGGAGAACTGGAAAAAATGGCTTGACTAGTGTTGACTTGCTTGGTCTGGAATGCTGCTGCCTCCACAGCCCCTGAAACCAGGGCTAACTTCTTTTCCAAGTCAAAGTTCTGGCCATCTATGGGGCAGGTTGAAGTTCAACCTTTGCTGGGTGCCTTTACCCACTCTTCATCTGTGTGAGACCCAGGAGACTTAACTTTTTCACCTGAGTGCAGAAGGGGACATATTTGCTGGCTCTGTTTACCAGAGACCCAGGGTTCACTTTCACTGGGCTTCCTGTCTGGTGCTAATGATCGGGATGCTTGTGGAACCCAGGAAAGGCAATGGCCCAGCAACTGGGCCCTGGGGGTTTATGTTTCCCCTTCACCCTAGGGCCCTCCTCTCCCCAGCTGCTGCAGGCTAGCCAGAAGCTTCATCATTGCCAGGATGTGAGTCACCCTTTTCCTTCTCTCTCTGGGACAATAGAAGGAATACTGGTTTGAGTCAGAAGAAGCCTTGCAAATGGGGGCTTATACTGGGAAGCGAGTCCCTAACATGAGCATTGCAGTATTAATAGCTATCTCCTCCTGCATTATCATCATCATCAATGCTATTTATTGAGCATCCTCTATGTGCTGTGTGCTCTGCTGAGCCTTCTGTTTGCATTATTACATTTCATTCTCATGAAGATTCTACAAAGAATAGATGCCATTATTCCCATTTTACAGCTGAGGCATTTACAGTTTTGAAAAACTCATCGACTTGCTGAAGATGATCTACCTACATTACCTTGGAATAAGTGGAAATGCCAGGATCAGTGGGCAAGGTCCCCAGACCTCTTGATTCCAAGTTCCATGAAGACAGGGACTACTCTCTTTCTAGTCATCTTCTTCCAGCACCTTGAGCAAATGAAGGCAAATTGTCAAGAGAGAAGGCAGAACGACTTCTCTAGGCCTCTGTTCCTCAATCTATGAAATGGAGATACTAGGTCCTAACTCTTAGGATTGGAAATTAAATAATAGAATGTACATAAAATGAGCATCTGTTGTGCACAAAACTTGGAATCCTTCTGTCTCTGAAATGCTTTAGAAGGGCAAGATCAAGGATAGAATTAACTCCTGCCCATGGGAATCTTTTCTCTGTAAGAAAGGGAAGCACAATTCTTGTGATAAGGATGGAGGGAGCCCAAATAAAGACATTTAGAAGAGAATGAGCAGGGTTGTTTACTGTCTCTCCCTCTCCAACATAGTTGAATGCCTCAATTACATCCTGTGGACACTCAGCTGATGAGGAATCAATTGGACTGGATTGACCTTCCTGTTACTCTCCCTGACTTCTGGTCTGGGTCCTTGTCCATTCACAACTGGGATCCTGCATTTAGTATCACACCAGACTTTGTCCTCTCCTGATTGTCCTCAGCCCTGGTGGTAGATCAGTCCTCCTATAGCACGTGTCTGATGCCACCCAGTTGCTCACACATCATGCATGGCTCCTTGCTGTGCTTAGTCGCTCAGTCATGTCCAACTCTTTGCGACCCCATGGACTGTAGCCTGCCAGGCTCCTCTGCCCATGGGGATTGTTCAGGCAAGAATACTGCAGTGGGTTGCCATGCCCTCCTCCAAGGGATCTTCCCAACTCAGGGATTGAACCCAGGTCTCCTTCATTGCAGGCAAATTCTTCACTGTCTGAGCCACCAAGTACTCTTAAATGAAAACCTAAAGTTTTACCTCATGAGCAAGGGCCTTCCGGAGAAGGCAATGGCACCCCACTCCAGTACTCTTGCCTGGAAAATCCCATGGACGGAGGAGCCTGGTAGGCTACAGTCCATGGGGTCGCTGAGAGTCGGACACAACTGAGTGACTTCACTTTCACTTTTCGCTTTCATGCACTGGAGAAGGAAATGGCAACCCACTCCAGTATTCTTGCCTGGAGAATCCCGGGGACGGTGGAGCCTGGTGGGCTGCCGTCTATGGGGTCGCATAGAGTCGGACACGACTGAAGCGACTTAGCAGCAGCAGCAGCAAGAGCCTTCAGGTACTTGAGGTTGAAGAATTAGGCCCCTGACTTTATCCCAAGCTGTCTGCTTTCTCTTTGGTATCCTGGCCTGCCCCAGGCTATGTCATGAATCTTCCAGGAGGTGTTGGCTCATGCAGCTATTTTCTGTCTCCTGTTGCAATTTCTACTATTTCCATTATTCATCCTGCACAAGACTCAGCTCCCACACCATCATTTTGGTGACATCTCACATCCAGGTACCACTGCTCCATCCCACGTGTAGCAAAGAGCATTCTGAAGTCAGCCTGCCTGGGTTTGAGTCCTGGTTCTGTGATTTACCAGCAGTGAGACCTTTGGTAGGTCACGTGACTTCTCCAAACTTCCATTTCCTCAAGTGTACAGATAATTATAAATAGTACTTCCCTGATAAAGCTATTTCACTACAGAGTCAATGAAAATCAAAGGACAAATGGATTTAAAGCACCTAACAGAATGCATGGCATAGAAGCACCCAATGAAAGATGCATCTCTTGTAACATATGTCTCGTAAAGTGTTTAAGAAATCACTCCAGATTGTTAAGCTCCATGAGGGCAAGGATTTTTGTTCACTTTGTTAAACATTTTTTTTCCCACAATGAATAGACAAATGCCTGGAACACAGTAGCCATTCAGAATCCTCATGGGGTGAATAAATGAACTAGACTATGAGCCTTTTCAGAGCACGTGTTCCTCAGATGAGGCAGACTAAAAAATCTTTTGGAATTACCTGAAAGTTCCTCTCCAGACATCCATCCCCACCATTTTAATATATTCATAGCCTACCTGCACTTCAAGCCCCTGCTCACACTTGACCACTCTGGAAAGCCTGTGAAGCACACTGTTCTGCTGACATGGAGGATGCCACTTACTATCTGCCAGTGCTTTGTTTTATTTTCTGTGCAGCATGCGGGATCTTAGTTCCCTGACCAGGGATCGAACTCATGTCCCCTGCAATGGAAGCGCCAAGTCTAAACCACTGGACCACCAGAGAAAGCCGTGCCTATGTGCTTTTATCCCTGTAACTAGAATGACAGCTCAGGAAGGGCAAGAAAAAATATTTTTATCCTGGTCTGGTTTTGTATTTACCCATTAAGTAGGCAAATTTTTGAGCAGAACAATGTTTTATATGACTAGGTGTCAGGTTCTCTGCAAGAACTTTGTATTTTAAACATTTTACAATGGAAAATAGTGAACATACACAGCCAAAGCCAGTGGCAGGAAGGGAATCGGGAATATCCATGCCACTGTCACCCGGCTTTGACCAATTTTGACAAGCAGCCACTCTTGTTTGTCCACTCACAGACCACATGTCATCTGTGGCTGTTCGGTGTGTATCTGTGAAGAGACTTTTGAATACTGTTGCAATGGTTTCTCTTAGTAATGGTGAGATTGATTGCTTCTGTTTTCCCCATTTTGTAAGTGATGAACTTGAAGCACGGAGAGGTTAAAGCAGTCATGCAGGGTCTTGGAGCTAGTGAGTGTCTAACCTGGGATTTGAACATGGGTTCTTGAGCAGCTCACTCTCCTTAGCTTGGGAGGGACCTTGGAGCACATCAAATCGACCCCTACCATTCCCAGAAGAAGGGACCCTGGGGCAGAGAAGAAGCCATCCTGTTGGAGGAGGCCCAGGTGTCCTACTCCCTGACTAGTTCTTTTCCAGTATCAGAACTTGAGGGGAGGGTGGGTCTTGGCTCTGGGGGAGGGACAGAGTGATGGTCAAAGGAGAGACTCTGCTGCCCGAGGTGGCCAGGCTTTGTGGTGGCTGTAGAGTCCTGGGGTGCAGATCACCACCTCCTGGGACAGGCGGCACGTTCTTCCAGCTCTCACTGTGCCTAAACCCCAGTGGGTTCACCCATTCCTCTTGCAGTTGACCTTTGTTTTTCAGTCGCTCAGTCATGTCTGACTCTTTGCGACCCCATGGACTGCAGCACGCCAGGCTTCCCTTCTATCACCAACTCCCGGAGCTTGCTCAAATCATGTCCGTTGAGTCAGTAATGCCATCCAGTCATCTCATCCTCTGTCATCCCTTTCTCTTCCTGCCCTCAATCTTTCCCAGCATCAGGGTCTTTTCCAATGAGTCGGCTCTTCGCATCAGGTGGCCAAAGTATTGGAGCTCCAGCATCAGTCTTTCCAATGAATATTAAGGATTGATTTCCTTTAGGGTTGACTGGTTTGATCTCCTTGTAGTCCAAGGGATTCTCAAGAGTCTCCTCCAACATCACAGTTCAAAAGCATCAATTCTTCAGCACTCAGCCCTCTTTGTGGTCCAACTCTCACATCCATACGTGACTACTGGAAATACCATAGCTTTGGCTATACAGATCTTTGTTGGCAAAGTAATGTTTCTGCTTTTTAACATGCAGGTAACCTTGGGTTTTCTCATTAGGTGCTCAGGACCACCCCTGATAGAGCTGAGAGGAGGAAGCTGGCCTGAAGGCACATAGCTGGCTAGGCTCTGGTGGCAGCAAGACTCCAGGGCTCCTGCCTTGCCCTTCCTTTAAGGCAGAGCCTGAGTTGCCACCCAGGCCCCAGGTCTAGAGTAGGAGACCAGAGAGACTTTTACAAGTCATGGGCAAAGTTTTTGATTAATTATCCCCAAAGGTCTGTAATTACTGCTCTGTCTTTTAGGGAAGAAAACAAAGATTTGCTCTAATTATTTGTTTCAGTGGCTGAGAGGGCTTTGAATCATAGGATTGTACTCTGCTTGGGGTGAGCCCTGTGGCCTTTGGCACAAGAGGTTTTCTTTTTTGTGCCTCAGCACTTTTATCTAGGAAATAGGACTGATAGTAGCACATACTTAAGGGGTTTTCTGGAGAAGGGAATGGCAACCCACTCCAGTATTCTTGCCTGAAGAATTCCTTGGACAGAGGAGCCTGACGGGCTGCAGTCCATGGAGTCTCACACACGACTGAGTGACTAACACTTTCACTTGGGCTTCACTGGTGGCTCAGATGGTAAAGAATCTGCCTGCAATGCGGGAGATCTGGGTTTGGTCACTGTATCGGGAAGATCCCCTAAAGAAGGAAATGGCTACCCACTCCAGTATTCTTTGCTTGGAGAATCCCATGGACAAAGGAACCTGACGGGCTAGTCCGTGGGGTTACAAAGAGTCAGACAGGACTGAGCAGCTAACACATTCACTTTTTCAAGGGGTTTTACAAAAGGATGTTTAAGATGATGCCTGTGAAGTGTTTAGAAATGCTCAGTATATAGGAGCCATTGTTAAAAAACAGACAATATACAATATAATTCAGACCTTGCTATTTATCTTCTCACTGAACTCTTGGTCCTTGATCCTGTCTTAGCCCTGAGGTTCCTAGTATTATGATTTCCTTTGCCCTGTCTTTCTGGGGGGACTGGAGAGGAATCCCCTCCAGCCTTAGCCAAGTGTTCCCATGCTGACTTTTCGAAAAGCAAATCCAGTTAGATGCTACTTAAAGAGAGGAGAAGAAATATCCGTGATTAAGAGCTCTGGGCTTTGGAGTTTAACTGCCAAGGGTTTAAATTTGTATTCTATGATTTACTAGCTGTGCGATCTTCACCAAGTGTCTTAACCTCTCTGACCCCAGCTGCCTCATGAAAAACTGGGGATAATTATCGTATGTTCTTAAGATAACTGCAGGAGAGAAATGTGCCTGCCACATTGCCTTACATATAGTAAGCATCCACCTGACATATAGTAAGCCACTGTGAAGATGACAGTGGTAATTATGTAAATACACCAAGGTAAACTTGAGCTTTCAGGGAGTTGGGAGTGCCTTAGAGACCATCTTGCTGAATGCCCTTACCTTGAGGTGAAGAAGCAGACAGGGAGCAGACTAGGGAATGCCTTCATATCGCCCAGCCTGGCTGCTGTCTGCTTGGCCAGAGCTGGCTCTGCATAGCAGGGACTCAACTGTCTGAGACCCACTGTCTGGGAACTCAGCCGGACGAGCCCTGCTTGGCTGAGATGGATGCTCCCCGGCAGTTCTGCTGCCGTGTTTTTTCCTTGTGCTTGCCTGGCAGAACAGAGTCATTTAGCAGAGGGAGAGCGAGGAGACGTTAGAAACCAGGCCCTGAGCAGTTGCAGCAGCCGGCCCACGAGTGGCTCCCTGATGTTGCCATGGCAAACAGCCTTGGCAACGTGGCTGCTTGAACCTTATTTCTGGTCTCAGGCTCGTCTCAGAGAAGTGTGGTACCCAGGACGTTGGGGAGGGCCCTGCCCTGGTTCTTTGGCACTGAGGATGACCCAGCCTCCATGCTGCTAGTGACCCTAGACCCCAGCAATCCCTGCTCAACACATCTGCAGGCTCATCCTCAGTGACCTGCAGAAGCAAGCTCCTTAGTACAGCATCCAAGACCTCAAATGCTTACCCATGTTGACCATGCAGCACTGTACCCATTGCCACACGAGCAGAACAATATATTATTTTTAACATGAATCCTGGTGTTCCTAGACTGCCCTCCTCTTCAACCATATCCTTCAACAGTGATGATGATGATAACAGTTAAAAACTGCTAACCCTTTCAAGAACAGTATTTAATTTCAGAGGAACCCCATGAAGTGGGGTTTACCCAACTTTGCAATTGGGTAAACTGAGGCTGACTTCCAGTTTATGATGCTAATATTGTTTTGCAGTTCCTTCCCTACACCTGGCAACCCCTAGGACCCCTACCATGAGGTATCTGTTCTCCTCCCCAACTCCGGCAGCATCCTTCAAGGCCTCAAGGGCTGCCTGCCCTAAATCCCCCTCTGAGAATTGCTCCCCTTTTGCTCTGTGATCCTATAGTCTATGACAGAATTTGCATCTGCTATCTTCATTTTGTATTCTGTCACCCTGATTAGTTTATATCTGCCCTTTAGCCACTCCAAAACAAAGCACATGGGGAAACTGGCTATGAGGGTTTTGAATGTCCTGGTGAGGCATCAGCAAAGGTTTTTGTTGGTATTGTTATTAATAACAGTAAGCATAGAAAGTAGCTAACATTTCATGACCACTTAATATGTGCCAGGTACTAAGCTAGGACCTTCAGGTACATTGTCAGGTAAAGGATTCTCAGCTACCTGGAGAGGTCGGTGCTATGACAAACCAGAAAACTAAAGCTACCAGATGTTCAGTGACTTGCCCCCAGTCACCCAGACAGACAATGGAAAGGCTGGAATTTGAGCCTAGGTCTGCCTGGCTTCAGAGCACATGGTTTTACCCACTGCAGTGTGACCAATCTGGTTGAGCATATAACAAGGACTGGAATGGGGGCGATGGACAGCAGGATGGAGGCGTCTAAACTTGGCCTCAGCTAGGGGGTGCTCACTGGAAGTGAGTGGATGTGGAAGAGAAGAGACAGAGTGCAGGGGGCTCAGAGTGGCGTCCCTATAGCAGAGATGGGGGTGGGGTGGGGCACAGAGGATAATTTGCTTTGGGGGAAGGTTTGTATGGGGAGTAGATCTCTATTTATTCTGGGCCTTCCCTGGAGCCTTATTAAATGCAGAACTCTGGTCCCAGCCTGTAATAACTTTTATGTGTTTATTCTTTATGTTCTCTCTTCTCTAACCAGTCAGGACCAGAGCTCCCTAAGGAAAGGGATCTTGTCAAGCTGCTTCAACATCAGATCTCCCAATGCCTTGACAGCGGCTGGTATACTGTAGGCCCCCAATAAATATTTGTTGAATTACTAAATGAATGAACAAATGCCGTTTGATCTTTCAGGAAAATCACCAGCCGTTTGCCTGGCCACAGAAGCCCCTTCTCTGTGTGTGGAGCTAGGATGTGTGGGTGAGGGGGGAGTTTAGGAGGATTGTGCTAGTCCCCACAAGGCACCCACTGCCCTTGTCTCCAAGATAAGCCTTGCACACAAAGGAATCAAAGGGCAAGCATCTTTTGGAGCCTCCAAAACCCCCTATCAGAACACACCTCTAGCGGGCAGGTCTTTGTGGAATGTTAAAACACGGGGTTAGGAATCCAGTCTGTTGCTCTGGCCCGACTGGGGAGGGGCTCAGAGCTTCCAGAATCTACAGGGAGGGATTTGGTCAAAAGTCTTCCAGGGAGACCAAAACCAACACCTTGCACCGGGCCTCATGTCCATTGCCCAGCTGCTTATTCCATTGGGTCTGGCCTCCACTCTGGAGGAAGAAAGTAGAGAGGGAATTCAGAGAGGTAAAGGGATCATTCAGGAACCCAGGGCTGTACTCTCCAGCCCAAGAGGATTAGCTCCAAGCCAGATCCATCACTCCTTGCTCAGAATCGCCTGGAGACTCAGTCTGTTCCATAGAAGATCACCCCTCACCCTTCCCGCCTAGGGCCATTTCACTCCTTGTTTACACACAGTTCTTTCAAGCTTGGCAGTCCTGTCCAAGCCTTAGGACATTAGAAGCATCAAGTCAGTTCTGTTAGTGTGTTCATGCAAGCATGGGGTGCAGGGTGTGGTTCCACCAGAAGCAGAAACACGTGGATTCAGCACTGAAGGCCACTGGGGCCTGAGCAAGCAGCCCCCTTATTCTGAATACATTGCTGTGCAAAAGTACAAAGCTAATGCATCGTAGAGACAGTGTATCATCCCCGAGGAAAGGTATATTCTGATCAGTGATCTCTGTTCAAGGAAGCAAGAAAGTGAAATGTATTTTGGTGTCACTGTCTAAAACAGGAGGTCTATCAAGAGGAGGAAAAATTTCAAAGTTGTTTATAAATGAAGCTTATTGTGAGCACACATTATTTCTTGATAATGGCTGATGAAGAAGGAGTTGGTCTAGCTGTAAAAGTTGCTTGAATAATAATAGCTCCTACCTGCCAGAGTTGGTAGAACTAATCAGTAGTTCTCAGCCATGACTGCATATCAGAATCATCAGTGTAGTTTAAAAAAAAAATAATAATTATACGTCTGAGGCCATCCCAGACTTATTGAATGAGGATCTTTGAGAGCAACCCCTTAAGTGTCTGTGTTTTTCAAAAGCTCCCTGTCATAGACACCCTGCTTTGGTCCTAAACAATCAGATACTATTTGTAGAGTGTCTGGAATGAACTCTGTTGTCTCCTCCCTCCTCTGTCCTTCCAGCCTGAGTCCAGACCACAGGATACAAATGACCCAGAAGCAGGTAGAAGGCCCCTTTATGATGCCTGTGTAAAGCAGGGTGGCTCCCTTATCTGGCATTTCTGCTTGACCTTCACATTAATCGCATGTTATAGCAAGAGGAGAGCGTAAGTGCCTGCTAATTCACTTCAGTTGTGTCCCACTCTCTTCCATCCTATGAACTGTAGCCCACTAGGCTCCTCTGTCCTTGGGGATTCTCCAGGCAAGAATACTGGAGTGGGTTGCCATTCTCCTCCAGGGGTCTTCCTACTCAGGGATCAAACCCACATCTCTCATGTCTCCTGCACTGGCAAACAGGTCTTTTACTACCAGCACAACCTGAACAGCTTTCCCATTTTACAGAGGGGCAAGTGGAGCCGCGGAGGGTGATTTGATAATGATCCTGCAGTGAATAAGATATTGGTCTTTATCCCTCTCTCTGTCCCACTAGAGCCTCAGCGATACATACACAGATTTCTGGGGCAACTCAGGAGGTGGGGATCGTGATGACTGCAAAGGGCGTGGGTTGGAAGAGGGAGAAAGGAGGAAGCTCGAGGGAACCTGGCTGCTTACAGACCCTTAAAGACCCAACTACAGGCCGGTGCGGGTTGTCCTACCAGGCCCTCTGATGGTGTAGAGCTGGAAGCCACTTCTGATGCCCAGTTAGTTGTCCTCCCAGCTCTATGTGCTGCTTCTATGGAGAAGATAGGGTTTGGCTCCAGTGATAATAGGAGTAATCTTCCAGCTGGTGTAGTGAGGCCTTTGCACATGCTGTTGCCTCTGTCAGGAATGCTCTTCCCAGGCCCCCTCACCTCCTCCAGATCTGCTGAGACATCACCTCCTCAGAGAAGCCTTCCCTGATCTTCCTGTTCTGTCCACTTTCTGTTGCAGTACCTTGTTCTCTTTTCTTTAATGTATTTAGCCATCCCAGATACTTTCTTATTTATTACTTTTCACCCCATTAAGTGCCTATTGCCCCATCAGGACTGGATATTGCCTATCTGGTTCCCACTGCACCCCCAGAAGCTAGCCTAGGGCCTGATGCATGGTTGGCGTTTACTGAATATTTCTTGAATGAATGAATTGTGTTGAGCCTTTAACCTGTACTGGCTATGGTGCTGAGTTCACTTAACTCTTCCAACAACCCCAGGACATAAGAGCCCCAAACTTCAGATGAGGGGCCTGAGGCTCAGAGTGTGAATGTGGGCCGGGGGACTAGCTCCTCTGCTGCCCAAGCCACACATAGGCATCTGGGGGCCCAGTCGCACCCTGCCCCCAAGGAGTCATGCCCCAGTGCCCTGGTGACTTCAGGCCACTTTCTTCCTCGGGTTGGGCAAGAGCACCACCCTCTCTTATGGGTGTCACCACGGGCACCTGTCCAGCAGCACCCAGGCCTCCAGCACTTGCCCTTTGTCCTGGTGGCCAAGGGAGTGGCTGCCTGGCGTACACTTTGTAGACCAGCCCCCTGCAGGAATGTGGCTGTCTCCCTCCTCTGGAGGTGATCTCAGACCAGGCAGTGCAGCAGGTGAGCCTGGAGGACAATGAGGGTATCTTGTGTATGTGTGCTAAGCTGCTTTAGTCGTGTCTGACTCTTTGCTGCCCTATGGACTCTAGCCTACCAGGCTCCTCTGTGCGAGAGATTCTCCAGGCAAGAATACCGGAGTAGGTTGCCATGCTCTCCTCCAGGGGATCTTCCCAACCCAGGGATGGAACCCGCCTCTCTTACATCTCCTGCATTGGCAGGTGGGTTCTTTAGCACTAGCACCACCTTCCTAGAAGCTTGATTCCCTAGAGACAAAGTGAGCCCAGTTTGGTGGATTGAAGTGTGGGGAGAGCAGAGTGGGTGAGAGCAGTGGTCCCCAAACTTTTTGGGACCAGGGACTGATTTCGTGAAAGACGGTTTTTCCATGGACCAGTGGGAAGGGGGACAATGATCTCAGGATGATTCAGGCACATTACATTTATTGTGTACTTTATTTCTATTATTATTACATTGGTTCCACCTCAGATCATCAGGCATTAGATCTTGGAGGTTGGGGACCTCTGGGCTGGAGAATGAGGTCAAAAGCATGAGATGGAGGAGGGAAATGTAGAATTACCCCAGAATGAGAAGTCCTGTTTTGCTCAAGTTCATGCATGCTAAGTCGCTTCAGTCGTGTCCAACTCTGCAACCGCATGGCCTATAGCCTGCCAGGCTCCTCTGTCCAAGGGATTCTCCAGGCAAGAATACTAGAGTGCGTTGCCATGCCCTCCTCCAGGGGATCTTCCAGACATGGGGATCAAACCAGCATCTCTGTTTGCTCAGGTGACCTCACAGTAAATTTTCAAGGATCCAATTGTGGGACAACCAGAGGAGGAGAGATGTCAGCTGGTTCCAGTAATGGACTCAGCCTAGGGTCTGGATTGTGAGGGTCAGTGGAAGGCAGACTAGAACAGTGGTTAAGACTGGAGCTCTGAATTGGGGCTTGAGTCCAGAATCTGTCATTTAGCAGCTGAGTGGCTTAGGGCATGTTACTTAATCTGCCCGGGCCTCAGTTTCCTCAACTGTGAAAGGGATGATAGTAAGTATATTGAGGAGTGGTTGCAATGATATAGTGTCTGAAGAACTTAGTGTGGCGCATGGAGGTGGTTCTTCTCCATAACAGTGGCAGTCAGTGACTGGCTGGTTTGATGACGGATGGCAAAAACCGGTAGACCCCATGAGTTACAGAACCGTTGATTATCAGTTGATACCTCTTCCTTTCCCTATCTGTGTGGCAGTCACTTCCTCTGTGTAGGAAGCTATAATTGCAGGTTTGAACAAGCCCTGCCTCCCATCCTGGGAAAAACAGATCCACAGATGGCTGTGGAGGGTGGCTATTCCAGAGGGAGTGTCCAGGCAGCTAGTATAGCAGAAAGAGGACTGAGGAGTGAGCTAGCTGACCAGTGGGGGAGGGCGTCCTGGAGAGAGCCCATCGTGTCATAAGGCCCAGCGTGTCCTGTGGCTGGTGAATGAGCAGTGAGTGACTGCAGGGGGACATGGACTCCCTCCCCATCGGTGGAGGCTTTGAGCTGGCTGGCTGACTCCTGTGAGGGGGAAGAACATGCAGGATGAGCTAAGTGTCTAGAAGAATCACAAATAGGAGCACCAAGATTTCCACCCGTAGGAACTAGCAGGAGGCTGCTCTGAAGGACTGGGGAGGTCTTGGGAGTGGGGGTTGACTAGATTTTCCCCCATCCTCACAGGCAGGATGGAATGAGTGCTATCACCCTGCGGTCTATGCAGCCCTAGGTGTGGAGTGGAGGCACAAGGCTGGGGCACAGCTTCTCACCTGCAGACCTGACCAAGGTCCTTTTGCCCAATGAAGCAGTAATCTCCATCATGGTGGGGCCAGCTCCACACAGCCGCCGAGTACTTGATGGACAGGGAGAAGGCTAGTAGCTTTACAGAAGAAGCCGTTAATAAATTTAATGATGATAGTGATAATTATTGCCATAATTATTATTACTATTACTCATCTCACTTCTGCTATTATCCATTTTAGCATTTACTGGAAGTTCTCATAGCATTTTACAACCTCATGACGATTTTCATTTTCATTTTACAGAGGAAGAACCTGAGACCCAGGAATATTGAAATGTCTTACCCAATAAGGTCAATGTCTTACCCTCTCAATTTGAGAAGAATATGGCATTTGTGGCCCCCAAGTTCTGTCTTGTCAAGAAGGCATGGCTTTGGAAAGGGCCCCTCAGCCATTCATGTCTGTTCCTTGTCTAGACTGAGTTCCCAAGATTATCTTGAATTCTCCTTGGGACAATGATCCCCAGTCTTGATGGAGTTGCAACAGCCTTCCACTGTGTGATTTTGCAATAGTTGCAACTCCCCCAGAAAAGTATAATTTCCAGCAACTCTTCTTTGAGTTAGGGAAGAGAAAAATCTTGTTTAGAGAATTCTGTAGCTGTCCTGGAGGTGAGAGAGGTAAGAGTGCCATGGTGAGAGCGTTGTTCTTGGAGTCTGGAGGAAGGCCTGGATTCAGGTCCTGCCCATCCCTCTCCACTGGGTAACCCTGGACAAGTCTGGCCTCCTCTCTGGGCTTGAGTTTCCCCATCTCTACCATGCTGTGACTTATCCTTTTTCTGTCATGGGAGCGGTCTTGCTTTTATAAATTTTGTTTGGGGCAGAACTGCCAGGTGCTGGATAGAGGGAGAAGTTTGGATACTGGAGGCAGATGGAGCTGGGGGACCGTCACATCTCGGATGGGCACATGATTTCCTTCCATCCAGAGGGCAAAGCCAGTGTCAGGTCCTCAGCTCCCTAGGTTGTGGCCCCTTTGCTGGTGACAGGTGCTGACTTGTCTTTGAACTGCAAGTTGGAAGAAGTTTGTCATGGGATCATGTGCCTTAAACGTGTGGGTTTGTGAAGAGAAGAAGGCGGAGGAGGAACTCCAGGCAAAAAGAGTCCCTGATTTCCAATCTCCCCAGTGAATCACGGAACACTTGGATAAGACACTCATGGGGGTGGAAAGATGGGGTGAAAATCAGGAACTTCGGGCCAGATTTTTTAAAGGAGCAAATTATTCAAAATCCCCTATTGATAGATTATATCTAAAATTGATTTCTTCCTTTTTTTTTTTCCTCTCCCAGTGCTGTATTATCTATCTGGAATCATTCTTTTATCTGTAAAACTGCCTTCAGCTTTCCTCTCTGTTTTAGTTCAAAAAAAATATTTTAAGAAGGGAGGGAAGGTGTTAGTGAACTCTGAGATACCCGGAGGGTACTGAAGACTTGGCTGTGGCTGCTCTCTGAGGCTCAGGATGGCCACTCGTGGGCCCTGGCCCCTGGAGTCTTTCACACGCAGTTCCTGCTGGCTCAGCCGCAAGGTCTGCAATTATTTAAAGAAAGCTCACAGCAAGTGGAAAAAGAGCGACCGCACTTACCGTACCATGTGGCCAACAGGCAATTCAACACCAGAGCTACCCAACTCCCTCCGGCCCGCACCAGCTGCCGGATTTTGCAGCCGGGAGGATTAGGTGACAGAGGGACTGATGGGCAGGTCCGTGTGCGCCCGGTGGGAGACAGCCTGGGAGACGGCATCTGCCTGCGTCCAGGGGAAGCTCTGCTCTGAGCCTTCCAGAACAAGTTAGTCGAAGAGCAGTTTTGTTGGGTAATAAAGAAAGCTAAAAATGATGGAGTTTGAAACAAAAATTTCATATCACTGTAACTCAGACATTTGTCTAATTGCTCCATTTTGTTGTTGTTCAGTTACTAAATTGTATCTGACTCTTTGCGACCCCGTGGACTACAGGACACCAGGCTTCCTTGTCCTTCACTATCTCCCTGAGTTTGCTCAAACCCATTGAATCAGTGATGCCATCCAACCATCTCATCCTCTGTCGCCCCCTTCTCTTGTCCTCAACCTTTCCCAGCATCAGGGTTTTTTCCATAATTCACCATTAATCCCCAAGTGTTTTGGAGAAATAACTTATTGCCTTTTTTTTTTTAATATCTTCGTTGTTTTTCCAACAAATATATATGTTTTTAAATTAATATTCAAACTATTAAAATGTTTTTAATAAACATTTAAAAATATTAAAAAATATTTCCAATGTTAGGAGCTAACTTGTCCGAGAAAGTGAGAGGCCACTCCTATCCTGTAATCTCTTACCCTCAAGAAACAACCACTCTTAGCATCTTGATTGTGTTTAAATGCCTTTTAACTGAGTATGTCACTCTCTGTTTTATTTTTATGTACATTGTATCTTGTTGTAAAAGTATCAACTGTTAATTTATTATTGAAATTCAAGAGAGTACAAATAGGCCAAAAGGAAACAGAATCCCACACCCAGGAACAACCAGTCAAAAGCAGCCCTTTTTTATTTCTTGGCTTGTTCCACCACCAGCCAAACTTCCCTCCTTGGGCACACTTCCGCCTTCCAGTCCTTTATGGACTGATTTCTGCTCATGGCCTTGAGAAACAGATAACTTTGACTGAAGTCCTGGTTTAAATGTTGCCCACCATGTGACCTCTGTCTTTCTTCATAACATGGGATCAACCCCTGCATTGCCTTGAGAATGCACTTATCACGGATTTCGAAGCTAATTGCACATTGTATCATAAACAGATGTAAGGCAGTGTTATTACTTCACCAGCCTGCACCCACCACAGTGACTGCTATTGTTTTAACTCAGACCATATCAAGTTTGGACAGTATCTGATCACCTCCAAGTGTTTCACATGACCCATCACCATTATCTCCCAGAATTTAATCACCCCAGAAATTTGGCTTTTATTCCACACAAACATTTTTTTTCCCCACACACATATTACATCAAATCTTTTTATATATATTTGCTAGTATGTACAGAGCAAGTTAAGCACCTTTGCTGGTAGAGAAGATATTTAAACCCAGATTTCCCGATTTAGAATTCTTGACTCAGCCAGGCCATTTAAAGTATTAACTGATCCACCTTGTGATTGAGGCTGCAATTGGAGCCCACCCAAGGGGAAGAAATTGGGTGGGGGTCATGTGGAGCAGGTCCTGGGAAGATCCAGCTACCTAGCAAGTTAATTTTCATACTGGTTTCAACATACAGCATTGTTCAATGGGAAAGAGACAATAGACTTGCTTTTGTATTTATTTTGAAAATTCAATATGTGATCCTCCTTGAAAAAAACTGTAAAAGTTACAAAGGGAAGTCCTCTCTCCCATTCTTGTGCTCCTGTCCCCACAGCAACCCTGCTACCAATTTCTAAAATGTTCTTCCAGAGAAAAACTGTATAGCATTTATATGGTCAAACTTCTGCCTCCATTTTTTGCATAAATAGTAGCAAGCTAAGATCATTGCCTGTAGGTTGCTTTTTTCCCACTTAACATTATATCTTAAAAGACCATTTCTTATCAGTGTATAAAGAAAGATCTACTTTACTTTTTGTCTTGACTGTAGTTTGCTTAACCAGTTTTCGATTGGACATTTTGGTTATTCCTAATTTAGTGCTGCTACTAGTCTGTAGTGAATTTTTCTGTATGAGCGTCATTTTACACTTGTGTGAATGGATATGTTAGGATAAATACTGCCGAACGGAATTGCCCAGTTAAAGGGTGTATGCATTTATTATTATTATTTTTAACACTGTTATTTATTTTGGCCCGCACCTTGCAGCCTATGGGATCTTAGTTCCCTAACCAGGGATCGAACCAGCGCCCCCTGCAGTGGAAGCTCGGAGTCTTAACTACTGGACTGCCAAGGAAGTCCTAGGTGTATGCATTTAAAATTTTGATGAATGTGACCACATTCCCCTTCATGAGATTACATCAGTTTTGCATTCCCAAAGAAATGAATAGGAAATGCTTGTTCAGGAACACAGCATGGTATTAAATTTTTTAAATCTTTGTTAATCTGGTGTCTCTTTGAAGTTTTAATTTGCAGACTTTCTCTCATGGTTAAGAGTCGCTTGTGTTTCCTTTCCAGTGAACTGCCTATTGTGTTGTTGATTCTTACTGATTTATATGGATGTGCTTGCTTTCCCTCTACTTTCCCTTACAATACCCTGACACCTTCTTGGGCACCACCCTCCTCTCTAGCACCCCAGGTGAAGGGGAAAGCCCAATGGACTAGAGCTGGAATCTTGATCCTGGTCCTGACACCTACCTGCTGTGTGACTTGACTAGTCACTTAAGCTCTCTGAGTCACTCTTTCCTACTCTGTAAAGTGAGGCTATTAGTTCAAGAGCAGGGTTGTTGGATAGATAATCAATCTAAAAAGTGTTTATAAACTGTAGAAAGCTGTAAAAACATCATATCGCATAAATATTTACTTAGTTTCAGATGACTGAAAAGATTTTAGATTCTTAAAACTCGAGAGCCGTGTCATCTGGTTAAATAGGGATCAAATAGGTAGGGAAAGTGAGGCCCAGAGAGTAGACCTGCTGGAGTCCCGAGTCAGAGGCTGGTCTGGCCCAGAATAGGGTCCCGAGTTGTCTTACTACGGTAAGAGTTGTAGGTTATGTGCAGTTTCTTTGAGAGCATTATGATTCATACAGTTAATTATTCTAACTTCTACTACAGTGTCTCTGTTTCAGTGGAATGCCTTGTGGCTGAACCCCAAGAGCCAGTGGCTCAGAGCTGAGAGATATCTAGGTTGGAATCCCAGTTCTGCCCAGCGTTAACTGCAGACTCTACACTAGGTGACTTCACCCTTTGGGACCATGATTGCCTTCTCTGTGGAGCAGAGAGGGCTGTTGAAAGGATTACTGAGACCACAATGGTAGAGCCCTGCCTGTCTGGCTTGGTAGGTGGTATCATTATTACTGTTTGTCTGACACCTTGGGTTCAAGGCCTTGCACTGTCCTCTCCGTGCTGGTTGGCCATCTTACCTCACCTCTCTAAGGAAGTGTTAGGAGTCCTGGCTATACAGAGTGGATTTGAAGAATCATTGAACTTTGTATATAAAATGCTTACCATGTAGGAGGCACCAAATAAAAAAATAAGCTATTTAAAAAATACTTAATGAAGTATTTATTATGTGCTGACACTGGTCCATATTGAGGATTTAGCAAAAAAGAAGCAGGGTCCCTGGCCTTGGGAAGCCTACGTCCTAGTTTATTGTTCTTGATCATAGTAAGGGCTGCAGAGTCTGGCCATAGTTAGGTCCTGATGTGGTTTCTGCTTGACTTAGAACCCCTAGGACACACACTCTGAGGGGATTTGGGGATTTTTCCTGCTCCTGTAGACTCTGCAGATCACTTCCTGTGAAATGTTCTTTTTCCATAATCCCAGAAGATATGACTCAACCTGCCTTCCCCTTCCCCAAATGGGGATAGGAGTGGGGGAGGGACTCATCTGATGACCTGTGAGTGGAGGGAACCAGAGCTTCCTTGACTGCAGCTGAAGTTCTAAGATCCAGTGCTTTATCTGACTTTCCATGGAGATAGGATCTGGCTTCCTGACCCCTGGGCCTGGATCACCCTGCCTGGTTCGTGGTTCTTTTGGCCGTAGGGAGTTTCCATCTCCCTACACCTGTATTTAATGCCCATTTCCTGTGGTTGTACAAGGGGACATAGTGATAGACCCAGTCCTGACTGTGGGGAACTGACATAGGAAAACAGAAAAGGAACACAATTTCAGCTAGTAATAAACTTTAAGAACAAATAAGACACAGACTCTTTGTGACCGTTTGGACTGTAGCCTGCCAGGCTCCTTAGTCCATGGGATTCTCCAGGCAAGAATACTGGAGTGGGTTGCCATTTCCTCCTCCAGGGGATATTCCTGACCCAGGGATGGAACTCACATTTCCTGCGTCTCCTACA
This sequence comes from Okapia johnstoni, assembly GCA_024291935.2. NCBI lineage: Eukaryota > Metazoa > Chordata > Mammalia > Artiodactyla > Giraffidae > Okapia > Okapia johnstoni. The sequence goes on from CM044316.1 coordinate 52,892,497, forward strand.
TTGCAGGTGAATTCTTTACTTGCTGAGCCATCAGGGAAGCCATTTGTGCAGAGGCCTGAGAAATAAAAAGGGAAGCAACCTTTTGGGGAAAAGGTGTTCCAGGTAGTGGAGAGCAGCATGGGCAAAAGCCTGGAGCAGCTGGGTCTGTCAGTCTTCACAAGAAACATCTACTACTTGTGCAGCCAGGATCCCAGGGGAGGCTGCATAGAGACCTAGAGTTTGAGCATCTTTTCAGAGCAAGTGATGTGCTAGTTATAAATCAGAACAGGCCCTGCCTGAGGGGATCCGCTTGGGAGAGTTGAGTGAATATATCTGTATTTTAGCCCATTGCTTAAGCTACAATATTTCTTTGAAATGAGTAGAATCCAAGTTGCCTTTCCAAGTTGCAGAATGGAGGCCTTTGCTAATTCAGAGGAGCTCCATCAGGCTGTCCTAACAGATGAAGGCTTCCTCACTGGCTCTCCATCTAGTGTGTCAGCGTCCTAAGGCACCCTCGATACAAAGTCAATTTCCACTTAGATCTGCGATTTAACGCCCGGCTGCTCGGAGAGCTGCAGAGAGTCAAGGTCAGCGCGGCTAATTGGGTTGCTTAATAAGAAGGAGATTCTTAGAATTGGAATAACTGGGCCCAGGGCAGGGTCACAGAGTGGAGAAACCACAGGGCTAGAGGAGGAGGCGAGGCCAGGAGGAGAAAGGGAGGCCCAGCCAGAGGGAAGTGCTGATCACAGAGTTGGAGTGACAAAGGTGAATGTGGAGGCCTTGGACTCCCATAGACTCCACTGCCGTGGGAGGGAGTCTTGTTGCCCCAGAAGTTTAGAAAAAGACCAAGTGGGAAGCTTGGGACATTTTTTTGGTCTTTTTCTAGAAAAATATATGTATTTATTTATTTGGCTATGCCGGGTCTTAGATGTGGCTTGGGGGGGTCTTCAGTCTTCTTTGTGGCATGCGGGATCTATATTAGTTGTGGCATGCTAACTCTTAGTTGTGGCATGTGGGATCAAGTTCCCTGACCAGGGATCGAACCTGAACCCCTGCATTGGAAGTATGGAGTCTTAGCCACTGGACCACTGGTGATTAATCTCTCCTAGCAACAGCCTAGAGGATGGAATCTTTTTCTCCCTCCATCTCCCTTATACCCTAATCCCATCCCACACATGGTAGTGTCTATGGGCAAAGCCAGCTGATTGTGGGGACAGGTCTACCACGTAGTGGCCGTGTGAGCTCAACAGTGGTAAGATTGTATATTCAGCCAATTCGTGTCCTATGGTGGGGTGGACTCAGGCTAGGTAACCCTGCTTTTGGGACAAATCCAGCCTCCACCTTGTTCTTAGCTCAGCATTCACTTATTCACCTATTCCCTCATTCACTTCATCCATCATCCATCCTTACACTTATCCATTTATTTATTCCACAAATTATCCTTACTGAGCCATAGTCTATGCCACACACTGTGTTGGGAGCTAGAGGCACAGGCGCAGCTGGACAGACTGTCTCCACTGTCTGCCAGTGCTCTGGGAAGAGGACAGAGTGGACCTGTGCATTGAATGTGTCATTATTACGATTATACTTATTGAAGCCGTCAGTTACTACTGTGAGACGGGCCTCAAAAGATAAGTACCGGGAGTTGGCTGGGGGTTTGGATCCAAGCAGGATCTCCTATGTGGTCACGTGCTGGGCCAGGTGCCACCTTGTGGAAGCAGGGGTCCTGTCTGGAGGCTTCCTGCCTTGGGGATGCAGAGATGCCTGCAGGCCAGTTCTGCCCATGGGCTTGAGCCTTCCTTCCAGGCTCCAACATAACCTCTGTCTCTGTTGTGGGGTCATATCTTGCTTTTTATTTTAACTCAACAAATATTTGAGTAATCACAAATGTTTATACTTACACATTTTTCACAGTTTTACTTCCAGTTTTAAAGCAGATATAATTAATTAAAGAATTGGACAGTAATTTTATGCATTCACAATTCCTCTGGTTCACAGAAGAGTTACTTCTGCTTTGTTTTCTTTTTAAATTTTTATTTATTTATGTTTATTTGGCTGCACTGGGTCTTAGTTGCAACACCCAGGATCTTTAGTTGCAGCATGTGGTATCTAGTTCCCCGACCAGGGATTGAACCTGGGCCCCCTGCATTGGGAGCACAGAGTCCTAGCCCCTGAACCACTAGGGAAATCCCTTTGAAGTATAAAACAAACATTTATTAAAATTTTAATTACAAAAGAATTAAATATTTTTTGAAAAAAGTAAAAGATGTAGGTACATCCTCCAAAAGGAAATAAAGACCACCCATAATTTCACTATCCAGACGTGGCCACCATGAATGTTTCTTCTTTCTTCCCATAAACAATTTTCCTTGAAAAAGAGATCAGATCATATTGTCTTTGTGACTTTTTCCACTTAGCATTATGTTGGATGATACATCTTTATTAAGATCTCATTAATCTCTATTAAGGTTTATAGAAGGTCTTTTCCCTGGCTTTCCCTGGACTTTTTAAATTCACTGTTTTGATGCCAGCAAGGTAATACTTCTCATGGATGTAGCTAGAGATTCTATTTTGTGGTTTGTTCAGTTATGTTTTACTCATGACCTCAGGCAAGTAATTGACTCCTGTTTGCCTCTTTATTTATTTGTAAAAGGGAGAAATTACCTTACCTGCCTCTTGAAGTGAATGTGCAGGTTGAATGAACAGATGGGCCTGGTGCCTAGAGAATGCTGTACCAGTAGCTCTGCCACCATGAAGCAGGAGGTGAGGGAAGGGGTACCACCGTTCCTGGTTCAGTGGCCAGGGGCTGGAGACTCAAGTCACCTGCCTTACACAGCTGACCAGAGTTGAACTTGAGCAGCATATAACTGAAAAAGTTGGGGTGCTGGGCTGCTCCCTGGATAGGCATAGAATGTAGAGATGGAGCTCTCGCCCCTCCCCTTGTCCTCACAAACCAGAGGAAGTGCATTTGGTTAAGAATGACCCACATCCAGCACCAGGACTGCTTCCAGCAGCAATGAGGGCCAGCTGCAGGGCTGCTCCTTGGGAGCTGGTGAAGGGTCTGGCCTCCCAGAGCCTCCCAAGCTGGGGGCTCCCCACACCTGCCCTGAGTGTGGAAGCCCAGAGGGACTGAGTTAGTGACCCACACGTCAGGCAGTGTGTTAATGGTAGAGCTGAGATTTGGATCCAGAGATTTCCTACCACATTTTCCATGTTAGATTCTTTCACCCAGTGTGATGGAGCATCTGTTATGTGCAAGGATCTGGGGGGTGGGGCAGACAAAGAAGGGGTGCAGTCTTTGTACATATAATGCAGGAGATGTAGCAAGGGCAAAGGACACAGCAGGGCCACCCACTGATTTAGTTGTTCAGCACACACCCGTGCTCTGCACTGTGCACACAGCTGTGAGCAGGCAGACCACATCAACCAGCAGACAGCAAGCTGTCAGAAGGTCGAGGCTGTTGAGTCAGCCCAGTGAGGGACATTGCATTGTGGGTGGCAGTTGCTGGGAAAAACTGCTGGGGGTTGGGACTTGAGGTTGGGCTGCCCCAGCTGCAGTGCCCCTGAAGGCAGGAGCAGGGCCTTGGCATTGAAGACAGCTCAAGGGAGGGCTTTTGAGTCTGATCTACTTGCGTTTAAAAAGCAGAGACATTCCTTTGCTGACAAAGTAGCATCTAGTCAAAGCTATGGTTTTTCCAGTAGTCATGTATGGATGTGGAGAGGGCAATGGCAACCCACTCCAGTACTCTTGCCTGGGAAATCCCATGGACAAGGAGCCTGGTAGGCCACAGTGTGTGGGGTCACTAAGAGTCGGACATGACTGAGCGACTTCACTTTCACTTTTCACTTTCATGCATTGGAGAAGGAAATGGCAACCCGTTCCAGTGTTGTTGCCTGGAGAATCCCAGGGACAAGGGAGCCTGGTGGGCTGCCGTCTATGGGATCACACAGAGTTGGACACGACTGAAGCGACTTAGCAGCAGGAGCAGCAGCAGCAGCAGCAGCAGCAGCATGTATGGATGTGAGAATTGGACCATCAAGAAAGCTGAGTGCCAAAGAATTGATGCTTTTGAACTGTGGTGTTGGAGAAGACTCTTGAGAGACCCCTGGACTGCAAGGAGATCCAACCAGTCAATTCTAAAGGAACTCAGTCCTGAATATTCATTGGAAGGACTGATGCTGAAGCTGAAGTTCCAATACTTTGGCCACCTGATGCGAAGAACTGACTCATTGGAAAAGACTGATGCTGGGAAGGATTGAAGGCGGGAGGAGAACGGGATGACAGAGGATGAGATGGTTGGACAGCATTACCGACTCGATGGATATGAGTTTGAGCAAGCTCCGGGAGTTGGTGAAGAATAGGGAAGCCTGGCGTGCTGCAGTCCATGGGGTCGCAAAGAGACACAACTGAGCAACTGAACTGAACTGAAGAATAAAATGATAATAAACAGACATCATATGTCTCCAGCAGTCATGTAGTTATCCTCACTAACTTCTTTGCTACCGTCCCTCATAGCAGCTGGTGTATAGAAGTCTGGGACATGCTTGGGATTGGCATTGCTGTTTACTGTGGAGTGAAATGTAAGTGGAGCCCAAATGCTATGCAAATATGACAGACACTGCCCTACCAACGATCTCAAGCACCTACCACACAAATAAGAAAGCCTCTGAGGCCTGCTGTGTCTGGCTGCCCCTGGTAGAGGCAGAATCATTTCTGGAATTTGCCCTGAGGTGTGGCAGAATCCCATCTGACCTGGTCCCACAGTGCACACCCAGTGTTGCAGTGAGCCTTCTGGGAGAGCCTGCCCTCCCTGAAGAAAAGATAAAAGAAAAGACTGCTGCCCTGAGCTTCAGGTCAGGGTGGAGGGGAGCAGGGTGAATTCCTTCTGGAATAGGGGCATATTTCCTGCTGTTCTACTTATTTAAACAGCGAAAGGTGTCTGGGGGCTTTGTTCAGTGACTGATGCTGGCTTTGTGTCCCGCCCCTTCTCACAGCAACACTGTTTTGGTTTTGTGGGCCCTGGAGGGGTTGCTTGGAGTCCAATCCTGCTTCTGTGGCTTATTAACTTGACAGGCTGCGGGTCCCCGCTGTCCTCAGTCTCCTTGTCCAGAACGAGGGAGCGCATGTCCTCTCGTGGGCCCATGGGCACTGGCAGCACCACCTCATCGTGGGACTGGGGGTGGGGGGTGGGGGCAGGAGAACACATATTTAAAGAGCTTAGTGCACAGTGCCTGTTGCTGTGAGTGCTGCTGCTTGCTCTCCCAGCTAGAGTGTCTGCCCCTGCCTTGCTGTTCCCTCCTTAGCTCTGTCTACTCCCCATTCTGTTCTCGGGTCAGACCCTCATCCTTCCTGGGTTCCCGTGAGGACTGGTGTGAGTGATGGTGTAAAGTGCAAGGGCAGCGACAAGCAGAGGGGCACATGGGGTGACTTCGGTCAGGAGGCCCTCGTGGTGGCGTCCGCGGGCCTCTCTGCTGATCCTGGCCTGACTCACCCACTAAGGCCTCTCTCTGGATGGCTCTTGTGCTTTCCCAGGCCCCAGCCTTCTCTTCTGTCCTGAGGAAGAATTCCAAGACTCTCAAGAATAGAAGAGATTTTAGAGGCCATCCCACCCAACATCCTTCCGGATGAACAGGGCTTAGATTTCCCAGCTGCTGCTTCTGCACGCAGGACAGGGTGCTTGCTATTTCTGGAGGCCCCCTGTTTTGTTGGGGGGACAGTTTTGGGGACATGTGGGTGTTGAGCTGAATCTGTGAATTCTACCCTTTGGCTCTCCCGGGAGCCCCCTCGGTCCGTTTGGAGAGGTGGACTGGCTGGCCCCTGCTCCCCCCGTCTCCCCTTCCCGGGCCCTGTAGCCTCCCTCCCTCTCGTCCTTGGCCCTGGTCCTCCAGTTCTCAGTCGGGATTCCTGGGGGAGCCCCAGTGGAGTGAGAGCTTTGCCATGGCCCCAGATCCTGGGGTGACTCTTGAACTTTTCTCTTTCTTTGTTATAAAAGTTGTTAACTTGCTTTGATTCTCAAGTTGACTGAAAGGCATCAAGTGCTTGGTGTGTGTCTCTCTCTCTTTTTATTTTGTTGCAGGGGCTGTTGGTCACAAAGCATAGATTTCGGGGAAAAGAGAGGGTGTTTTAGGTCTTTATTGAGGTCCATTGTACACTGGGTCGTGGGTGTGGTGTGGGGAGTGTGTACATCCCGAGGATTCAGAGTGTGAGCGTGAGAGCCCCAAGGCCTTCAGAGAGCCTGTGCTCCTGGGGCTGACTAAAACGGGGTCAGAGCCCTCATGTGGGACTCTGAAGATAGTGGGGACTTGTTTTACATAAGAATGTTGAAACAGAAAAGTGTGCGTGTGATTTCATCGACTCTGAAAGCCAGGTACAGGCCCCGCCTAAGAACTTCTATCTCAGTCTTTCCTCCTTCATTGTACAGACAGAGAAACTGAGGTCCAGAGAAGCATCCCCACACTTCACAGTGAATGGTGGGAGGGCAGGGAGGCTGGGGAGGAAAGAAGTGCTCGGAGCAGGTCTAAGTGGCCGGGCAGCTCAGCCTGGAGCAGGGCTGGCAGGGTGTGCCGGGATGGGGAGGGAGATAGGCGAGAAGGACCCTGAGGGACAGAGGCTCAGGGAGTGATGTCCTCCAGCCCCGCTGAGGGGGCTGGATCAAACATGGGGACTGGAGAGCGAGAGTGGGAATTGGTGAAAGATATGGTACCTGTGAATTCGTGCCATCAAGACAGGCTCCAGTACAAGGATGACGTGATCCTTGGCCAGTGAAGGTGCCAGACCAAGGGAGGCCAGGTGCTGGGTTGAAAAGACCTCAGCTGCCACTGTTTCAGAATTTTCCAGGGGAAGACCTGAGCCAGCAAGGGCAGGCGGCTAGGGTAAAGTCACGTGTGAGTGAGTGACTTCAGAGTTCCAAGGGAAGTATGAGTGGTCTGCTTGTTGATTTGGGGCAGCAAGCAAAGCAGGTTATTTCATTTAATAGTTAAGTATTTGTTTAGATGCATTTGAGAAAATGTAGCTATTATATATGTGTGTGTGTGTGTGTGTGTGTGTGTGTCTTACAAGGATGAATCTAAGGAGAGAAAAAGGAATGGATTTAAAGAAAAATTTTGGGTAAAAAAAAATCATTGGAGGGGTTACAAAGACACGGTAAGACTCAGGCAGCTGGCATGGGAAGCATAGCACTCTACTGACCATTGACTGACCCGGGCTGAGTCCTGAACCCTGGGTCCTTTGCCCTAAGGTTGGGCTCCCCTTAGGGCAAAGCATAGGCCCCAAACACTCATGCCCCCTACTTCCCTCCTAGGGCAGGCTTTCTACCAAAAATGACGCAGCAAAGGAGGGACCAGGGGGCCTGGGGCTACTTAGGGCTTTTCTCCAGGACCTGAGCTTCGACTTCTTCCAGGCTAATGGAGCAGAACTGGCTGGGAGCTGAAGCCCAAAGACATGGGGCTGGGCTCTAGTCTAGGTTGCTTCTAGCTCTGTGACTCAGGAAACTAAAGGGACGGTGCCACATGTCCTGCTGGTCTGTGAGATAGGGAGGCTGGGAGAGCTGCCCTGGGCCTGTGCAGTGATGGGCTCGGTTAGGCCTTGGCTGTCTCAGGGCATGGAGGGTGCAGGCTCAGTCAGGACGGTGACTGGGGCTGCCAGTATACAAATGGCAGGAAATGATGGAGGTGCCCCTCCCTAGGAGGGTCTGGTGGTTAGAGCAAGTCTGGTGACCATCAGGATGGTGTCTGATTCACTTATCTGTGTACTGCTTACTGTCCCTTCTGTCATCGGAATGTCAACTTCGTTGGGGTGCTGGGGGAGGGAGGAATGTGAAAATGCAAGTGGAAGGTGCTTATTAATGAATGGAACTAGAGTTACTTACCGCTAGCATCACCAGGGCTTCCCCAGTGGTGCTAGTGGTTAAGAATCCACCTGCCAAACAGGAGATGCAGGTTCAATTCCTGGGTCGGGAAGACCCCTTGGAGGAGGAAATGTCAGCCCACTCCAGTGTTCTTGCCTGGAAAATCCTATGGACAGAGAAGCCTGGAAGGCTATAGTCCATGGGGTCACAAAGAGCTGGACATGACTGAGTGACTAAACAGCAATGACAGAGAGTTATTGATGGCCAGAATGCAAGAATGGGCGTTTCCCCCTAGGATTTTCTGGAAGGAAACCAACTGATGTTTGACAGGTAGGGAAGTGTTAAGGGAGTACCCCGAGATAACAGGGGGCTTCCCTAGTGGCTCAGACAGTAAAGAATCTGCCTGCAATGCAGGAGACCTGGGTTCGATCCCTGGGTTGGGAAGATCCCCTGGAGAAGGAAATGGCAATCCACTCCGGTATTCTTACCTGGAGAATTCCATGGACAGAGGAGCCTGGTGGTACAGTCCATGCAGTTGCAAAGAGTTGGACACGACTGAGCGACTAACACTTTCCCTTTCCGAGATAACTCAGAATTTTCTTTTTTAGGCAGACTAATCCTGTGGAAGGAAAGGAGGGAAGAACCCTCTTCTTCACCTTTTGTTTATTAAATGAAGGAAATACCTCCTTTAGCTGAGGGAGGGACAGACAGTAGAGGCCAGCCTGGCTGGTGCTGGTTCCCTGTGGGAGACCCAAGGGCAGTCAACTGGTGCCTTGTTGGTAAGACCTTAGTGCCTGCCTGGAGCACTTGTGACTGGACCACTTGGAGCTGAGGGCAAAACTTCAGGGTGGAAAGGGGAGAGAGGTGGTCATTCTTCCCTGAAGTCCTCTTGCCTTTAAGAGATGCAGACTGTGTGGCCTTGGGCGTGCCACAGCACTGCTGTGAGCCTTCAGTTCCTTATTTCCCCCAAATTAGGAGAATAATGGCAGCTTCTGTGGGATTGTTTTTAGGGTTAAATGAGCTTAAGCGTTTGACAGTACCTAGAAGATATTGTTCAATTTATTTAAGGCTGCTATTTTAATAAAGAGATTTATAAAAATGAATACGTGTAAAAATTGATTGATTACTAATCTGTCACCAGTATTACCTCTGGCTCCTCTGGCAAAGCTTGGACCTAATGAGACCTTGTCATCGAGAAGTTTGCCACCTTGTGGCAGATCACCCAAATTGCAGGTTCAGGACTTTGTTTTGGTTTTATTTTTTATCATCATATTTTATTTTTTGTCTTGAATGGGGTGATCTGAAAGGAGATAGATCAGAAAATCTAAGTCATGTGGTTACAGGATAACCGGGAAAGACAAGCTAAAATATTTTTACCAGGTTAACTACAGAATACCAGACCTGGTAGGGCCTTAATGATCCAGAAATATATATATTTAAAGGTACTACTAAGTAAGCTCTTTCTTAATAGGCCAGGCAACTTGATTAGCCCTTTGCATACCTCCTCTGTAGTCTGTTCCTCATAGCAAGATCAATATTACTTACTAATGCCATATTTCAAAAGGGGAAACTGGGGCTCATAAGTAACTAACTTGCCTGACAACATGCATCTCACCTCACACAGCAGAGCTGGGAGTTAACATGCAGTCTCATTCCAAAGCTTATGTGTGATCTTAGCCCTTTCTTCAAAAAGTTATTCTTAAAATTTCAATGTGCAATACAGTATTATTAACTATAGTTACCACACTGTACATTATATCCCTAGGACTTATAACTGGAAGCTTTTACCTTTGACCATTTTGACTGATTCCATACCCCTCAGCCTCTGGCAACCACCAACCTGCCAGTCTGTGCTCTGTATCATTGAGTTTTTGTGTGTGTGGTTTTTTTTTTTACATTCTATGTATAAGTGAGATCGTATGGTATTTGTCATTCTCTGTCTGACTTATTTCACTTAGGATAATGCCCTCAAGGTCCATTCATGTTATTGCAAGTAGCAAGATTTCCTGCTTTTATGACTGAATTTTATGTGTGTGTGTGTGTGTGTATATATATATATGTATATATGTATATATATATATATATATATATGTATATATATATATATACATATGTATATGTATGTATATATATATATATATACATATATATATATGGCTTCCCAGGTGGCACAGTGGTAAAGAATCCTCCTGTCAATGTAGGAGACATAAGAGACGTGGGTTCTATTCCTGGGTCAGGAAGATCCCCTGGAGTAGGAAATGGTAACTCATTAATTCCATGGACAGAGGAACCTGGCAGGCTACAGTCCATGGGGTCACAAAGAGTAGGACATGACTGAGTAACTATATATATAGTTACTTACACATATATAAAATAACTACAACTACTAATGTTTAGTTGCTAAGCCATGTCTGATTCTTTTGTGATCCCATGGAGTGTAGCCCGCCAGGCTCCTCTGTTCATGGAATTTCCCAGGTAAGAATACTAAAGTGGGTTGCCATTTCTTTCTCTAGGAGATCTTCCTGACCCAGGGATTGAACCCAGGTCTCCTGCCTTGGCAGGTGGATCATTTACCACTGAGCCACCTGGGAAGCCCCTAAAACAATTATATATATAAAATATATATCACATTTTTGTCCGTTCATCTGTCAATGGGCACTTAGGTTGTTCCCATGTCTTGGCTGTCATAAACAGTGCTACAGTGAACATGGCAGTGCAGTTGATCCTTTCCAGTAAGTGCCTTTGTTTTCCTCAGATAAATACCCAGAAATATTAACGTTTTTATTGCCCCTCAACCAAGGCCAGGCCAAATATCCATACTGTTTCTGGACCCCAGAGGGTTTACTAGGCTGAACTCTTGGTTTCTGCCTGCAGCTGGCCTGGGGAAGCATTGCATCATCCTAGGGCCTGGGTTTATGCCTTGAGTCCTGCCTATGTCCTTTACAGAGCGTGGTAGCACCATCATAATTTCATTGCATCCAACTGAAGGCGAAAGTGAGATGATGCAATTATCTCTTCTCCTGCTTCCTGTTTCCCTCCCCCTACAAAGTCAGGTGGCTGTCCTCTTTGGGAAAGGTGGATGTTCTCTGAATGGCTCAGAGTGAAGCAGATGCTTGTACTTTGAGAACCTGAGCATGGAACCAGCCTAGGGGGGGAGGGGGGTGGCAGGGGGGCGAGGGCTAAGCAAAACCAGTGGGTTCCTTTCCCAGTTAGTTTGACTGGTGGTGTCAGCCTGGAGTGGCTAGTGTGGCTAGCTTGGAGATGAGGACAGGGTTCCTGCATTGAGTGAGTGGAAAGCTGTCCTGGCAGCTCCCTGGCCTGGCTCCCCACAACCCACCCTGCAAGGACATCCCCTGCGCCAGGGGAGGAAGTCTGCCTGTGCTAGGAAACAACAGTCTTGTTTTGCAGAGTTAGACATCTCGGCCTATTTCCCACGCTGGCTTGGCTGGGAGGGAAGGGTGTGGGTTGGAGTGTAAATCTCACAGAGGTGGGCTCTGGGAACCTGAGGGGGTGTTTGTGCAGGAGCCCACAAATGCATTCTTTTTCCCCCAGCCTTTCTCATAGATCCAGGAGATGTGGTCTGAGTGAGGCTGGCTGGAAAGATTCCTTGGTAATAAAATAATTGTTTAGAAATTCAGGGCTCCCAGGGGAAGTGTTCTTCCTGCTTTTTCCTCTGACTCCACAGAGACACCGGGAAACTTTGAGGATGTGCGGAGAGATGACGTAAAGACATCTTACAAGCATGGGGTCTCAGGCTTTATTGAAAGGTAGAGTGGAGATCTCGAAACTGCAGGGGAATGGAGACTCATTCTCAGTGTAGAGGAGTTCTAGAAATCTAGGATCCTCTCAAATCATGAATTCGTGGATTTCCTTTGGTCTAACTTTCCAAAGTAAGAAAGCTTCTGTTAGTATCCCCGAAAATGCTGTGCCCACTCAGCTGTCACTTTCAGGGATAGGACATTCATTCTCACTGTGGGTACATCTGACAGCTCACATATTCCTTTTGTTGAGATGAACTCTGCTCCCCTGGAACTTTGTAGCATTTGTCTATATTCTTCCACATGATGTCTTATGTTTCTTCCTTACAAATGATAACCAAGATGGGTAAATAGCAGACTGCAGGAGAAGCGGTTCTCACTGGGACCAGAAGTCCATCAAGGGTACCATGAACACTGCTTCTGCTTGAGTCTGTCCTCATAGTCGAGGGCCACTGCCTTCTCTCTGGGCTTCAATTTCTTATACGTTGAACAGGAGTTGTCTTAGCTTCCTATTGCTGCTGTAACAAATCCCTACAAACTCAGTGGCTTAAAATAACACAAAGTTATTATCTTACAGTTCTGGAGGTCAGCTGGCCAAGATGGGTCTCACTGGACTTGCACCAATGGCAGGGCTTCATTTCTTACTGGGCAGAATCTGTCTTCTTGCCTTTGTAGACTTCTAGAGGTTGTACACATTCCTTGGTTGTGGTTACGTTGCTCTGACCTCAGCTTCTATCATCACATCTCCTTTTTTGACTCTCTTGCCTCCTTCTTATAAAAACCCTGTAATTACATGGAACCCACCCAGATAACCCAACATAATTTCCTCATCTCAAGATCCTTGACTTCATTACATCTGCAAAACCCCTTATAACTTAGCCTAGTCCCAGGCTTGGAGGTTTAGGACCTGGGCATCTTCGGGGGACAGTATTCCATCTCCAGAGCCCCCTCAGCTCTGTGACAGCCCAGCTTCCGCCTCAGCTGTACCTGAGCCTCCTCAGGGTTGAAGGAACCCCCTGCTTTCTTGCCAGGTCTGGCTTCTTGATGGGGAGGAGCTCTCAAGTCCTGAAGTTGCCTTCTCTAGCTGTCACATTCTGTTCAGTTTCTTATGAGTAAAGTTAAAAAAAAAAAAGGGACCTAATTTTTACACCTCATGCGCCATCACTCAGTCGTGTCTGACTCTTTGCAACCCCATTGACTATAGCCCGCCAGGCTCCTCTGTCCATGGGATTATCCTGGCAAGAATACTGGAGTGGGTTGCCATTTCCTCCTCCAGGGGATCTTCCAAACCCAGGGATCGATCCCATGTCTCTGGCGGCTCCTGCATTGGCAGGTGAATTCTTTACCACTGAGCCACCTGGAAAGCCCCCTTTACACTTCTAGGAACTGTATTTTTGTTGCCTAGTAGCCCCTCAAAGTCCAGATAAATATAAGACGTTATCCTCACCCTCAAAAAAGTTGATCATCCAATTAGAGGGAGACATACATGAGCACCCATGCAGACTTTTGACTTCATGGCCATTTTGGCTATGTGACCTTGGGCAAGTAACTTAATAGCTCTAAGTCTTCTGCATGTTAGGTGGAAATAATACCATGTTCCTTTCCCCCCAAGAGTTGTGTTAAGAATAAAAACAGATTTTATTATAGAAATACAAAGGTTTATTGGAATAACTTGAAATAACCTTGAGTGGTCACATCAAAGCAGTCATAGGACTTAAATGACTAAATGTGATACAAAACTATTCTAGGGGCAGGGCTGGCTAAGGTTGATGGCTTATGGAGGAGATGAGGACCTTAGGCTTTGAAGGATCATCATCATCGACATTGACAAATTTCTTATTCTAGAACCTTGAAGAAATTGGATGGCAGGTTTGTTGAAGCTAGGACAGAGTACAAGTGGTGCCCCCAGCAGCGTGTATAAGCTCCATCTACCAGGGAACCGCAGACAGCCACTACTTGGTCACCTCTGGGCCTCAGAGTGCACACACACCATGCAGTCATCCTGTGGATGATGGATCCAGGGGAGAGGTCAGCATGGGCCCCGAAAGCAGGCACGGGGCCATTTAGGCAGGCATATGTGGGTCCAGAGGGGGTTGCTGGAGGAGGGCCAGCGCCAAGCCCTCTAAGATGCAAACAAAGCCCAGTGCAGGGGCCCTGATGACCCAGGTCTATCGGGCTGCTGGGGACACTAGTGGGGTGCTGCAGGCAGTGTGTAGGCAAAGGCATGTGGGTAGGAGCAGCTGGGTGTGGCCATAGATCTATGAAGTCAGACCTGGGGAGTGGAGAGAATCCAAACAAAAGCATAGCGTAACGGGAAACACCTATTATGTTGCACATAAATTATAGCAAGGAAAGTGTTTTCCTTCGCTCTGTTAGTTTTGCATAGAAAGATACTGTGAGTGGTATTCCTTTTTCCTTGTTCTTTCTATTTGCCTGTCTGGCAGCACTGAGTAGAAAGTTCTGTACTTACAGTATCGTGTTCAGTGCTGTCCTGGTGAATGTGTAACAGTGGGCTCAGGGATGGGGTGGGAGCCATCATTTTTAGGGTTGACCAGTTTCCATGATGTAAATTGCCCACCTACAGCTGATTTCACATTACCAACGGAATGTTACTGAGCAATCTCTCCAAGCTGGCTCCAGCTTTCATCTGCTCTATCAATTCATTTCAGTTCAGTTGCTCAGTCGTGTCCGACTCTTTGCAACCCCATGAACCGCAGCACGCCAGGCCTCCCTGTCCATCACCAACTCCCAGAGTCCACCCAAACCCATGTCCATTGAGTTGGTGATGCCATCCAACCATCTCATCCTCTGTCGCCCCCTTCTCCTCCTGCCCTCAATCTGTCCCAGCATCAGGGTCTTTTCCAATGAGTTGGTTCTTTGCATCAGGTGGCCAAAGTATTGGAGTTTCAGCTTCAACATCAGTCCTTCCAATGAACACCCAGGACTGATCTCTTTTAGGATGGACTGGTTGGATCTCCTTGCAGTCCTAGGGACTCTCAAGAGTCTTCTCCAACACCACAGTTCAGAAACATCATTTCTTCGGTGCTCAGCTTTCTTTATAGTCCAACTCTCACATCCATACATGACCACTGGAAAAACCATAGCCTTGACTAGACGGACCTTTGTTGACAAACTGATGTCTCTGCTTTTTAATATGCTGTCTAGGTTGGTCATAACTTTCCTTCCAAGGAGTAAGTGTCTTTTAATTTCATGGCTGCAGTCACCATCTGCAGTGATTTTATGCTCATTTAAAAACAAAAAATATTTATTTTATTTAATTAGTTAGGCTGTGCCCAGTCTTTGTTGCAGCATGTGGGACCTTTGGTCTTCATCGCAGCATGCAGGATCTTTAGTTGCAGACTCTTAGTTGCAGCATGTGGGATCTAGTTCCCTGACCAGGGATGGAACTCAGACCCCCTGCTTTGAGAGCACGGAGTCTTAGCCGCAGGACCACCAAGGAAGTCCCTTTACCTTCTTATTTTAATCCTCAAAGAACCCTGTGAACACTTGTTTCCTGCTTACAGATAAGAAGCAAGCTCAGAAGGTGAAGTTTCCTAACCCAGACCTGTCAGACTTCCAAATCTACAAGCCTTTCCCCCTCTTATGGACTAAATTGCTTCCCTCCCGAAATTCATGTTTCGAAGCCCTAAACCCCAGTGCAACTGTTTTGGAGATAGGGCCTGTAAAGAGGTAATGAAGGTTAAATGAGGTCATAAAGGTGGGCCCTCATCCAGTAGGACTGGCATCCTTATTAGAAGGTGAAGCAACAGCAGAGATCTCTCTTCACACTCAGAGACAAGGCCATGTGAAGACACAACGAGAAGGCAGACTTGCCCTGTAAGTGCCTTGAGGAGAGGTTTCACCGTGAACCAACCCTGCTGGCAGATGTTTAGCCTCTAGAACTGTGAGAAAATGAATTCTGTTGTTTAAGCCACCCAGTGGTATTTTGTTATGGCAGCTCTAGCTGAATAGTACATTCTAATAATATGCTAAGGCCCCAGGGCTATCAGTGTCCTGCCAGCTTTTTGGCAGGAGGCTTGGCCTTACAAGAGTTATTGAGGAGCGTCTGCTCAGCAGGGACCAGCTGGGGTGATCTTGACAGGATAGAGGTCCCCATTCTGCAGACAGAGAGACTGAGATCACCCCCAAAGTCTTTCCGGTGAGTGGGGCTGCCGCTGCAGACTCTTGAGGGCTGGATATCACCCCAAAGGCAAGAAGGGTTGAAGGGCTTCTTTCCCTCTGGTCCTGGTGTCAGGGAATCCACAGGGATTCCCGAGGGGTTGGATTCCGTGTCAGAGCCTCTGGGAGCTTTTTAAAAAGCCCTTCTAGTCTCCTAGGATCTCCTCTGTGAATTCAGGCAGGGCCGCTGATGGGGCATTTATCTGGAGAGTGTGACTAGCTTATTGGGGTGGGTGGAGTTGGGTGGAGAAGGCCGGTCCCAAAGGGGCTGAGAGGAGCACTGAGATGGGGACCCACTGTTGTGCAGCTGCTTGTCTGCTGTGTTCTGGGTGTGTTCGGGGGGACACTGTACTGTGTGGGGGCAGGTACCAGTGGAATCTGGAGCTAGATCTGCTGGGCTGCACACCCAGTCAGTGTGAGGGCCCTCCAAAAGGCCCCCTCCAGGTAGCCCCAGGACCCTTGGATAAGCAGGCACAAGGGCAATACTGGATGTTAGGTCCGAGTGTGTTTTATAAGCTCTGGCAGGTAAGGCCTTTGCTGTGAGCTTATTGGGCTGGCAACTGTGATGTGTGACTGCAAATGTGTTCCATAGGGGCGTGGTTATAACATGTTGCTAGTGGGTTAGGATGTGATGATGGTATTTGTGTCCTGCTGACTGTCATGGGATGTGGGATTTGTGTTAATGATACATCTTTAAGGTGCCTGGGGTGATGGATTCAGCTGTAGGGCTGTGTGATATTGCTGTGGTGTTCGTGGTGTTTTCTGTAACTGCTGAGTGAGGAGGTGGTGGCATTGCGGTCAGATTGGGTGTGCCCGTTCCTGTGACCAGGTGAAGGTGCAATTAAGGCTTGGTACGATGTGTCAATGTTTCCTAAAGGAAATCAACCCTGAATATTCATTGGAAGGACTGATGTTGAAGCTGAAGCTCCAATACTTTGGTCACCTGATGTGAAGAACCAACTCATTGGAAAAGACCCTGATGCTGGGACAGATTGAGGGCAGGAGGAGAAGGGGGCGACAGAGGATGAGATGGTTGGATAGCATCACTGATTCAATGGACATGAGTTGGAGCAAACTCTGGGAGATAGTGAAGGACAGGGAGCCTGGCGTGCTGTAGTCCATGGGGTTGCAAAAAGTTGTACATGACTTAGTGACTGAACAACAAGAACGATGTGTCGACGTAGCGTGACTGTACCTGGAGGTGAAGGTTTTGGTCCCAGCTCTAGTAGTGTTGCAGAATGGTTTTTTCTCATGGGTGCGATGCTGGTATTTTTGGCTATGGTGCTGGCAAAGCTGATGCTTTATCTCGACCTTTTTGATGTTTGGGGATGGGGACGGGGGACCACACAGGCTATGATGGGGTTGGGGGACAGGGATGGCTGAGGTGGTGGTTCATGTAGACCTCCACACCTTTTGTTAATGAAAAAAGCCTCCAGAGGAAGCACAACATTGCCCCCCAAAGCTTAACTGGGGCAGCCCTGTGTACCCTCATATCCTATGGGCAGAGATGCTGAGTGTTTGAATGAACCTGGCATTGAACTTTCTCAGCCATTGCTGTCAACAAGAGGGCTGACCTTCTGCTCCTTCTCTGTCAGGTGGGCAGTGTGGTGTGAGGGCGCCTCTCCTCTCAAAGGTGGAGTCTCAGTCTGACCCCCTCCGGGACCCCTTCCACCAAGGACAGTCCCACCTCTGCCCTGTGAGGGTCCACCTTCTTGAAATGACCACTGAACTCCTACTCACCCTTTGAAGCCTAACTTCTCTTCCAGGAAGCCTTCCCTGACTGACTCCCTCTCTTCCATTTGCCCCAACCCTGATCAATTTCTGCCCATTTGGGGTTCTGTCAGTCCTCGCTATTGGGACCATTTGCTCTCAACTTTGCATTTTGCCTCCTACTGAATTTCCTTGTTTCTTGATAAGCATTTATTGAGGGCCCACCATTTTCCAGGACTGGGCAAACAGACAAATAAGACAGTGTCCCTACCTTTGTAGGGGGAGACAGACACTAATTAAGTATCTACCTCAACTTGTAATTACATACTGGGAGGGTGTTATGAAGCTCACAGATTTCATGGCCGGAGGCTCAACAACCAGGGAGGTGGACTGAGGTGGGGCTGTCAGGGTGGCCATAAGCTGGAGACTGGAGTGAGGTGGAAGTAGACGGGGGAGGAGGGCAGAATTTTGGGAAAGTAAGCCGATTATGAAGTTCTGAAGGAAGAGACCCAGCTATCTGGCTTGATAGTGACTCTTGGCCTGGGTGACTATGGACAGGTCCCAGCTTATTCTGTCCCCAGGATCCCATCCAGCCCTGTGTGGGCCCCACTGGTGCCTGCACACCCCATCAGTCAGAAAGGAGGTGTCTGCGGGGTTGACTCAGAGTCATGTTAGCACCAGTTAGGAGAGCAAGTGAGGCACTTGTCCTGGGTCCCCCTTTCAGCCCTGACTTGAATGCCCTTCTGGCAGAGGCCAGGATGGCATGGGCATCTGAGCCCCATCAGGAAGCCTGGGGTTGGCATCTCATAGCATCTGTGAAGCAGGGAGCCTGGGGGAGCCCCCTGTCCCCCTCTGGTGAGAGGGCCCCAGTGCTGCTGCTTAATGACTATGTACACCGGCCCCCCATTCCTCACCTGTGAAATGGAGCTAAATTTATCACATGCTCCCGGGGGTTGTGAAGTTGACAGGTAATGCAGTTAACTGTAGGCCTGGCATTGAGTAAGGACTTCATAAGGATTTGCTGCCACTCTCATCTTTCTGGGGTTGGTCCCATGATGACTGGCCTGACCACAGTTATCACATGTGAGCATTGAGAAGAGGTTGGGGTGATTTCCACACCAGTGTCTTCCAGGGTCGAGGTGGGCTCATGTGTGTTTCAGGCTGGGACCCTCTGAGCAACACGCTCCTCTGTCAGAGCAGGGAGAGCTGCAGCCCATGCTGGCGTCTGTCAGGCTGGTACAGATGAATGGAGCTGGTTGCACAACCTCACCTGCACTGACCTCCCCTTTCCTCTCCGGTTGGGTGTGTTCATGGGCAACTGAGGGGTGTGTGAAGGGTGTGTAGGGGTGGGGTAGGGCAACAGCCTCTCAAAGCCTCACGTGGCTGAACTCTCACCCCTTTCAGTTACACTGAATAAGCCCTAACTGCTGCCCCATGAGGGCAGAGGCAACAGAGAACACGCTTCTGTGGATGTATCACAGTAATAAGAGGGGAGATGGAGCCCCCTACCCAGGTTCTCTTCCCTGTTATCTGCAGTGACATTGCATCCCTGGGACAAACTACTGGCCCTGTAAGTCTTTAGTTCCCGTCCCTTCAAAGGGGCTCACTTGCTTATGCCCTGTCCACTGCCCAGGACACTTGGAGGAGGCAGTAGAGTGAGGCTTCTGGAAGGAAGAAGGGTCATGACTGAGATGGTACAGTAGCTGAAGCTCACAGGAATCTGTGATGTGCCCATGGTGGACAGAACTGAGCAGTCACCATCCTCACCCCATGAACCTGGACAGGCCTCAGCAACCTCTGCAGAACAGAGCTTCCCAATCCGTTAGCAACTGGGCTGCTAACAGAGCTAGCATTTGAGATAAACATTCTCTAAGAGATCTAGAAAGGGATACGGAGTCTGCAGCTGGGCCTGTCTTGCGTTGAAGGCTTCAGCTAGAGATACCCACTCCTCTTCCTCTGTCTTTGAATGGGAGCTAGGAGATCCTCTGAGTCTCTGTGGCTTATCTGATGTGCATCTGCCTCTGGACCTCATTCCATGTCCTCTTCCCTCTGTGCCTCCCACCACAGGTGGCACCGAAGGGAATCGTGGCATTAGGCACACTGGACAATCTGTAAGGGAAGTAAATCAGGTGAGATAGAAGTCAGTTAATGGAGTTCTCCTAATTTCCTCTCTGTGATCGCCTCTTAACAGTCTTCCAACATAACCAAGCTATGTGAAGCCAACATTGCCCCCTAGTGGTTGGCATCAAGAGCGCACTGACTGCCCAGGCCTCCTCAACAGTGATTGTTATCAGCATCCTCATCCAAGGATATTTCCTTTGGACCCCTTCTGTTCTAACTCCAATGGATATCCTAGAAAAGACAGGAGAGTGTAGGTGATGAAGACAATTCAAGAACCACTGCACTGGGAGCAGGAAGAGCTGAACCTCAGCTTCATTTTCACTGCAAGCTTATTGTGTGACCATGTGCCCATTCCTTTTCCTCTGTGGGCAGTGGTTTCCCCGTCTGTGCTTTGGAAAGTTGGCCTGTATGTTTCCCTAAAGGGATACCAGAAATTTCTTAGGCTGGACAGCTTTCTTTGTGCCGGAAATAGAGCCACCAGGCCCCTGAGTCAGATCATTGTGCCAACCTGGAACTCTCAAATGCCTCTGGCAGTGGTTCCTCCTGTGGTTGGTATCCATAGACCAAGAGGTCTTGAGATCATGGGTGAGGTGAATGCAGGCCTGTGGAGACCTGGGCAGGCTTCTGGTACCAACTGCAACTGGGCTGCAGTGAGTTCATCCAAGGCCCTGGGAGTGACCCACCCAGAGGCCAGCATTGTAGAGTAACAGAGGAACCGAGGCCTCAGCAATGAGACCTGAGTTCATAGCCCTGCTTGGCCACTTACTGATTCTGAGGCTTCAGACAGGTTTGAACAGGACTGTGCGCGATTCTCAGGGGATGAGGAAAATACAGTAACCTTTTCCCTTTGGCAGTAGACAGGGCAGGGCTCTCCAGGCCGTTTGTACTCGACACGCATGCACACACGTGTTCACACTCTCACGCTCCTGCCTCGTGCCTGCCCCCGAGTCCTTACCCTCCCCTCCACCCAGCTCTTCCACACTAGGGATGACCATGTCCCAGGGTATTGCACGTTTTAGTTTGAAATCATTTCCCACTCAGCAGATGCAGGGGCCAAGGCTCAGAAGAGGTGACAGAGCTCATCTTAATTAAGCAGCAGCAGCGGGGCTGGACTCTGTGTGGATGCATTCTTGCTGTTGTCATGATTACCACAGTAGTTTCATGGTTTGCTTTATCTACTATTAGTCAAGCAAGTGTGTGCCAGGGCTTTGGAGCAATTTTCTCAATCATCCATCTCTGACGCATTATCTGCCCACTTCACAGATGTGGAAACTTCTGAGCAAAGTCCCGAAGCGCAGGCCAAGACTGCCCAGGTTGGCACGGCCAGGATCTGAGGCCACTCTTTGTCTCCAGGGCCTGTTTCCCTTGCCCCCAAATTCTCCCATCTCCTTCCAAAAGCCCACTGCTCTGGGGCCGTTGCCAGCCCTGCTCAGTAGTGAGGACTGGCCAGAGCTGCGCCCACAGCCAGGAGTGAGAGGGGGCTCGCTGGGCTTGGTGCCCAGGAATGTGTTGGGAAATTCCTCTACCCTCCCATGCTGGGAGGGAAGAGTTAAGTATCTGTCTTGTCCCTCATGGATCAGGGAGGCCTCACTCCTTTTACAGCCTGGGCCTCCTCCGGAAACTGCCCCTCCCCCTGCATCCTAACATCTTGCCTTCTTTGGTCCTCTCTCCCCTTGAGGGCCGCACCAACCCGTCCTCCTCCCAGAGCTCTAGCTCCCCAAGAGAGGAACTCTTAGAAGGAGGGATTCAAAGCTCTCTTCTGAAATCACACACACGCACACACAGTATCCACCTGCTCACATGCATGGACCAGCATCACCTGGGTGCCCACGGATGCTGGTGCATTTTATAGGTGCATGACGGAAGAGAGGCGGCCCCTGAACCATGAGTGGGGAAGAGGCCCACATTCCTGGCAAGAAGACTTTAGTCCGTCTCTCAGCCTCAGCCTGCATCTTGGTGCGGGGTG
The DNA here is from genome assembly GCA_024291935.2 of Okapia johnstoni. Classification (NCBI taxonomy): domain Eukaryota; kingdom Metazoa; phylum Chordata; class Mammalia; order Artiodactyla; family Giraffidae; genus Okapia; species Okapia johnstoni. The sequence goes on from CM044316.1 coordinate 52,914,057, forward strand.
GGGGTTGGAAAGAGGTCTGTGAGGCTTCCTGACTTCTCCTGGGCCTCCAGGGGCCAGAGAGACCCCGGACACTGCCAGAAGAGGCTCAGAGCAGAGCTCCCAGGCTCTCTGGGTTGGGAGGACCACAAGGCTATCTCGTTGAGCCCGCCCCCACCATCTCCTGCTTGCACGCCTTGCTGTCCACCAGGCAGCCTGTGTTTGCACTCGTGGGTCACAGAGCCCCTACTGTCTCAGGGCTGCCTGTGACCATCTTTGGGCAGCTCGGATTGTCGCAGGCGCTTCCTTAGGGTGAATGAGCTGCAGTTTCAGCTCCCACCCTTGCCCTGGCTCAGCTTCATGGGACCTCACAGAAGGAAGCTCTCTCCTCCTGCCAGTCACAGCCCCTCATCCCCTCTTCCCACCAGGTTCCCTCACAACACCCCAGGCCAACCATCCAGGATCTGTAACTGCCTGGCTGTGGCTGGGGGATCTTAGGCAAGAACTGGCACTCAGTTCCTTTGTCAGTAAAAAGGGAAGTGTGAGTGACTGTGTGATCTCAGAACCATCTCCAAGTTTCCAGAATTCCATGGAAAGAGATTATCCAGAAGGTTCTAGAAACATCTCACAGAGGAGACAGCCTGTGCCCACTGTCTGCGTCTGACAAGGAGTTTACTTGCAGATCAGTCTTTCGGGGAGCAGGTACCCAAGAAATCATTTATAAGATCCAGTATTTTTTTTTCAATTTTTAATTTAAAAATATTAATTATATTTATGACTGCAGTGGGTCTTCATTGCTATATACAGGCTTTCTCTAGTTGTGGTGAGCGGGGCCTACTCTTCATTGCGATGTGAGGACTTCTCTCATTGCAGTGGCTTCTCTTGTTGCGAAGCACCAGCTCTAGTTGAGCAGACTTCAGTAGTTGCAGCACACGGGCTCAGTAATTGTGGCGCACCAGCTTAGTTGCCCTGAGACATGCGGGCTCTTCCCAGACCACAGAGTGAACCCATGTCCCCTGCATTGGCAGATGGATTCTTAACCATCGGACCACCAGGGAAGTCCAAGATCTAGTTTTTGAGTGTCCCAGATTGAAGGGCCCACGCCAGCCTTTCCTCAGATTTCTGTTTGCTATGAGATAAAATCCAGGTGAGGGCCCGTCACCATCTGATCCCAGCCAGGCCCCAAATCTGAGCGCAGTCCACAGAAGAGTCCTGAATTTTGAATCCCGTCTCTGCTTCATCTTGGGTGCATGTCCCAGATCACTAAGCCTTTCTGAACTTGAGTCTCCCTATCTTTTAGGTAGGGTGAGTGTTGTAGGGATTCTGTAGGCTGCCTGTTAGTTCCTGGTGCATCATAAGCACGCAGTAACTGGTAAACAGCAGACAATAGGCACCCCCGAGCCTGGGGGAGCGGCTGCCTCTTCTGTCCCCGGAGTGTGGGTAGACCACCTCAGGCACCACACAGCACTCATGCCTTCAGGTTTTTATTGAACATCTGCTATATACCAGACAGTGAGGATACAACAGTGTAAGGACTGACCAGTGGAGACCTGTGGAGCTCTCTGAAAACACAGAAACAAGGAAGCAAATAAGGGGACATTGATGACAGGCTGTGGGATGGTGGTAGTGCAGAAGGAGGAAATAATGATGGGGAGGGTGGGCATCGGGGAAGGCTTGTTCTAGGATTGACTATTGAGACCGCCAGGCGAGAAAGAGCATTTGAAAGCCCGGGGAGGGTAGGCTTTCAAGAGAAGAGGAGGGTGGTGTGGCGGAAACACAGGTGTACAGGGGAGGGAGGCACGAGCAGGTCCCAGATGTGATGAGGTCAGGTGTGCATGGAACCCTGCCGTGCTGAGTCCTGGTGTCTTGGCTCCAGGGCTGCTCAGGGCTGGTAATGTTTGATAGAGGGGTACCCAGAGCCCACTCCCAGTCCTTCTGCGTGGGAGCTTTCCTGTTTCACTTGGCATTTGCAAACACCCTGTGGCTGGCAGCATGTGATCCCTGTACCCAAAGCTGAAAGGAGATCTAGGTGAAAGGGCCTCTTCCTGGGTGGGGTGGAGGGAGTGGAGCCTGTGATGAACTCGCAGGCCTATTCCTGCTGCAGAGTTTGGAGGTGGGCAGGGGTGGGGCGCAGAGCCACGTGGGGTTGAAGGGTGGTCAGCCCACACACCCGAGGAGGCAAAGTCACCAGCACGGGTTCTAACACGGAGAGGAGCCCGTGTGCAGAGCAGCAGGAGCCAAGTGTGACCCCAGACCTGTTGGGTTCAGACTCCCATCCTGACTTCTCAACAGTCCTCAGTAAGGCCCAGGTTGGCTCGCCTGACCTTGAGTTCGGGTGTAGGATTTCAAGTCAAACATTACCTAGTGGTTAGTGGGCAGAGTCCAAGAGGGAGAAGATGATATCTGGGTTCTGGTCTGGCTCTCCACCATCTCACCATTGAACCTGAAACAGGGCCCTTCTCCCTCAGCCATGCAGTGAGAAGTCTGACCTCAGGATCTCTGAGGCCCTTCTTGCTCTGATAGTCTATTATTCTAGTTTTTTCTAGTTTTGCAGAATGGGGATATTTGGGGAAAGTAGGTATATAGTGTGAAGCATGCTGAATCTCAAAAAGTTATGGGTACTTCTGAATGCTTGGTTGTATTAATAGAAGTCTGGCATCTAGAACTAGGGAGGAGGTGGTCCTCAACAAAGTAGGCGAACAGATGTGCTGTCAGAGAAAGAGGAACCACAAGTGAGTAGCTCTAAACCACGTGTTCTTCCAAATGGCAGGAACTGTAAAGTGTGCACCCAAAGAAAGAAGGTTTGGGGAAGGCACGAGCTGCCTGCGAATATTTGACATGAGCAAGGGGTGGCACTGAAGGGGGTGCCACCCCTTCATGAGGAAAGGTTCCAACTCAGGCAAGTAAGGAGCTTCCCCGATGTCCAGAACTGACCCAGATGGAATGAGCTGGCCTGCCTTGGGTGACAGGGCATTTCCTGTCATGGGAGGTATGAGGGGGTAGGTGGGTGGTCACTTGTTAGCTGTGACGATACTTGCTGGTTCTGCATGGCTGCCCTCCTGTGACCTGGGTTCAGGCCTGACACCTGTCGCTTGATCCAGGGACAGTCACTTAGTGTCCGTGTGCCTCAGTTTCCTTATGTGAAAAAGGGAGAGAATACCTGTCTGCCACTCAGCTTTGCTGTCCAGGTTAGCTGAGGTGACAACTGTGGAGTCATTTGTGTGGTGCAGCTACAGGCGTGAGCAAGAGATAATTATTGGTTTTTTCCCTCCTCTGCGATGTCTGCTTGCTACCATGCTGATGTCTGGTGGTGGGCAGGGAGTGGCTTCCCTGATGGCTCAGCGGATCTTCCCTGGGTCAGGAAGATCCCCTGAAGGAGGAAATGCCAACCCACTTCAGTATTTATGCCTGAAAAATCCCATGGACAGAGGAGCTGGGAAAGCTACAGTCCATGGGGTTGCAAAGAGTCAGACATGACTGAGCACACACGCATAGGAAGTGGAGAATCCCTGCATTCATAGCTCAAGCTGACTGATCTATATAGTGAGCTTCTGCCTTAAGAAATTTAATCTTTGGGGGAGAGGAATGAAGAGTAGATACCAAAGCAGATATGACAAAAGCTGGCATGAGTACTGACAATTTGTCTGGCCTGGGCAGACATCACTAATCAATCACCATACTTTTTCCTGCAGATCCTTACCCACACGATGGCAGCTACTACCAACTTATATTTAGCTTGTGAGATAGACTATTAGCTACTCCTAAATAAAGGGAAATAAATACTAATGCCATTCTTGGTCAGTGCCAAGCAAGTGACTCAGTAAATGCATTAAGGGAAGTGTTTGCATTGGTGGGGCGTGGGGGTCAGGACAGCTGTGAAGTAAATTAAATGATCGCAAAATCCTCTTGGTGGAGGTGGTAATGGGCTGAGTCCAAGACGGAGGGGAGAGAAGAAAGAAGCGGGAAGGGCACTCCAGGCCACTGGCATGGCATAAACAAAGACCCCCCTGGTGGCTCAGATAGTAAAGAATCTGCTGGCAATGCCGGAGACCCAGTTTGATTCCTGGGTCAGGAAGGTCACATGGAGAAGGGAATGGCTAGCCACTCCAGTATTCTTGCTGGGAAATCGCATGGACAGAGGAGCCTGGCAGTCTAGTCCGTGGGGCTGCAAAGAGTCAGAAATGACTGAGTAACTGACAGCACACAACACAACAAAACAAAAACCCACGTGATAGTGGGCTGGGAGTGGGGTTCCTGCTCCCACTAGGGGCCGTGCTGAGCACCGGCCTGGGAGTCTGGGCCCTGTTCTACTACCCACTTACTATGTGACCTTGGGGAATGCCCATTCCTTGTTGTTTTTTGAAATTTATACATTTTGTTTCATTATTAAGTTTTTATTTTATTTTATATTGACATATAGCTGATTAACAATGTTGTGATAGTTTCAAGTGGACAGAAAAGGGACCCAGCCATACATATACATGTATCCATTCTTCCTCAAACTCCCCTCCCCTCCAGGCTGCCACATAACATTGAGCACAGTTCCCTGTGCTATACAGTAGGACCTTGTTGATTTTTCATTTTAAATATAGCAGTGTGTACATGTCCATCCCAAACTCCCTAACTATCCCTTCCCCTCATCCTCCACGCCCCCCTGCAACCTCCCTACTGAGGCCTAGAAGTCCTTCAGGTTGCTTCCCCCTGATCCTCATCCCTCGTGGGGCTGTCCTCGCCAGTGGTTCTTCACTTGCAAGTGGATAGAAGGTCAAGGTGCTTAGGGCAGAGGTTCTGGAATGGGCATCGGAACTCCTGGGTCACCGTCTCAGTGTCACACTGGAATTACAGCCATAAGTTTGCTTGCTAAGTCTGTGAATCTGTTTCTATTTTGTAAATAAGTTCAAGGCCCATACGTTTTGTGTCAGGTAAGAGGCAAGGGTTGGTCTCATATCCTCAAAGCTGTAAAGAAGTGTTAAAAGACAAATATTTCTGCAAAGACCAGTGCACACATGCACCCTTCTCCTCCAACAGTGACTACCTAATGAATGCCTTGCTGGTAGCAGCATATTAAAGTGTGACCCGAATGACTCAGAAATCTGGGGGCTGGAAGCAATAACCACACCAGGAGAGTTATTGGGGATAGAAGCGAGATGTGGGCTGAGTGGGGCCTGAGCATGATGGATCCCTGGATTTCTAGAGGATGGAGTGTTTTCCCTGAGATCAGCAGAAGGTTTGGGTCCAGAGCAGCTGAGCTGGGGATCTGGGCCTCTGCACCATTTCAAGGCGCCCTTTCATTCTTCGCCAAGAGGGAGGGGAGGCTGGATATGGGCCGGGGGGGGTGCTGACAGGTTCTCTTCTATTTATAGCCAGGATCCGGGGTCACGCGGCCCTGGGTGCTGGAATGGCCCCGATGCCTGGTCTTGCCAACCAATCACAGGGTGGCGTGCCCCAGGGCCCTGCACATTAGCAGGTGCCCTAATGTGAACCCACAGGGCTGGCCTGGGCTCTGGCCAGATGCTCAACATTCCCTCCTGAGCCCCAGCAGGCCTCTGGGGGGCTGCCAAGTACTGGCTGGGACTGGGGTGGCAGGGGTGGGGGGGAGAGAAAAGAGGAAGGGAAGAAAGGCCTTGTGTGGAGGCAGCTGGTGGGGCTGTCCTAGCCAGTGGTTCTGCACTTGCAAGTGGACAGAAGGTCAAGGTGCTTAGGGCAGAGGTTCTGGAATGGGCATCGGAACTCCTGGGTCACCGTCTCAGTGTCACACAGGAATTACAGAGAGAGATTGGAGGCCCCCTCAGGCCTTCCTCACCCCTGGGACACACCTCTTTCCCCCCTGCCACACTCAATACCCCAGAAGCCCATTAGTTAACTTCCACTGAGATGCACAGCCCCTAGTGGGATTAGGGAGTTTGTCTTGACCAATCAGCTCATCTGCCTCATCTTGCCCTGTCGGCAATCGGTCCAGTCCATTCATTCCTATTCATTTTACTTCCTTCCACTTAGTAGCCACTGTGTCACTTTGGCCAATGGGACAGCCACCCAGTTGGGCCTCCTAGTGCCATTTTTGTCTGCATCTCCACATGGTAGCTAGAGCACAGAGCTATAGGGTCACTGTCCTGCAGAAATGCTGTCAATGAAGTGCCATGATCTTGGGGCAAAGGGCAACCTCCCCTTTGAGGCCTAGAAGTCCTTCAGGTTGCTTCCCCCTGATCCTCATCCCTGACCCTCACTCCAGCCGATTGAACTTTTCTCAATTCCTTCTCTTTGTGTTCTAGTCCCCTGGGCACTAGCCTTGGCACCACCTGACTGCATGGTGGGGGCCCCGTCTTTTTATCCCTGCTGTATCCTTGAAAGCACGGCTCAGGTTCGCATTGACATGACAGTTCAGGAAAGAGGGAAGGGCATGTACCCTCGGGATGACAGGTTTTCTCCATACTGTGTTCAGGGTTCCAGAGTCTAGAGAGAAGCCCCACCCAAGGCAGCAACACCCCTGGGTCCCAGGCAGGCCTCTTCCTTTGGGGCCCCAATCTCCTATCTGAGAATTGGACCTGGCACCTTTGTCTGAGGCCCGTTCCAGTTCTAAAGGTAAGACAGAAGAAATGATGGGCTAATAGCATGGACTTTCCAGCCAGACAGACCCAGATATGAATTGTGGCTTATATCACTTGCTGGGCAGGTGACCTGGGGCCTTTCTGAACCTTGGTTTCTTCATCTGTGAAGCAGGTGGAGGTACTCATTTCTGCGATCTCCAGTGAGACAGCATATTGCCTGACACTTAGTAAGCACAGAGTAAACGGGGACCCCTTCTTTTTTAGTTTACAATCTGATGATGAAATGTGGCAGTTCAAATGACTCATAAATTGTTATCATTAAGGAAAATTCTTTTTTCTCCTCTTAACTTTTAGTGTCAAGTATTTATAGAACGACCCCTGTGTATTTGGTCCTGCCCTCTACTTCTCCTGAGATCCCAGTCCCCGTCTTTCACACACAGAGTGAAGACCTCGTGGTCTCCTGGTGGTGGTTCACACGAGTGGTTTGGATGTGTCTGTGGAGCCTGCTGTGGTTGGTGTTGTGACTGTTGAGGGCTTGTGGCACCCCATCCCAGGTTGGCAGTAAATGAGGCCAGAATATGGGATCATTGGCTGACCCCTCCCCTCATACTTACTAGATTAGCTCCCCAGCGGGCTGAGCTGGGCTTAGAGCGAAGGCAAGCCAAGGACCAAGCCTGACATCCATGCTTGATGGGAGGATGCCCTGGAGGCAGCAGCCAAGATCCAAGATCCAAGTTTCTGTGCAGACCTGGACACCCTGTCATAGGATAGCTTTATGTGTACCCAGCTGCATCCATGCTATAGACTGCAGAAACTGGAATTTGAGACAGTCAGGGGAGGAATGTCTCAGGTAGTAGAAAAGATAGTGGAGAATTCAGACGGTTGAAGTGAAGACCATCAAAAAGCACTAAATGTGAGTGAAATAAACAAAGGAATGAATGAACCAACAAATGAATAAAGATCCTCTGCCAATAGAAGCAAAATTGTCTCACAGGTCTCAGAAGCAGAGCATTAACTCCCTTGGCTCAAGTGTTATCAATTTTATTAGGTGCCTAGAGTAGAAAAGAGACGTCAGTAGAAGACCACAGGGTCAAACTCAGTGATTCTCAAACTTTTAAAAAAATTTATCCCAACATGCATGTTAGAGAACACAGGCTCACTCTTCTATGTGTGCCCAGTTTATCAGCTGTAAATTGGGTGAGTGAAGCTTCAGGGCCCATGTTCCTGCTGGAGATCTTTTCAAACCACATCAGAATGTGTGTATTTAACTGTCAGGATTGCTGTGGTTATGAGTGAAAGAGAACTGACTCAAAGTCACCTCCAAAAAAGGAATTTATGGTTTCCATAACTGGAGAAAATGGGGTTCAGGTTCAGTTTGATCCAGGAGCACTATCTTTCAATGTAGCTTTCCTTTACTGGGGCTCCATTCTCATACAGGTTCTTCCTAGTCAATGAAAAACAGGGCCACAAGGCCTCTCATGGATCAGATTAGCAACCGCAATAGGATGAGAACATTCTTTCCCAATAGCACCAGCTAACATCCTGGGACTGACTCTCATTGTTTGGATTAGGGAGTGCATTTTTCAGCTTCAAGCCAGCCATGATGTCTGGGAATGTGGCTCTCTGATTGCCCAGGACTATATCATGGGTCTGCCTCTGGAGCAAGAGTATGTATGTAGGTTCAGCATCACTGACCCATGAGACCCAGGATTAGAAGGTATTGTTCTCCTTCTAATGAAGGACGGTGCAGGGGTAAAAACCCTTGTGCCCATTGAATTGCTTCACTTTACATTAATTAAAAACCAAATCATTCTTCAGGTTGGGGTTTTAAAATAGATTAGCAACTAATTACTTCCCATACCTTTCTCCAGTATCCATAATCAGAGGAGACCTGCTGATGTCCAGTGCTTCCCCCAAAAGCTGACATGATTGCCAGTCATGATGTGGGACCAGCTAAGCAAAGCATCTATGTTGAGGAGTTTCTTGGGTGTAGGGATAGATGGATGCTGCTGTGACCACATTCTACTCACAGGGACACTATAATCTATGAGAAATATCTGCAGGGAGGTTGACATGTGTGGTAATGGGACTAGGCTATGGGTACCCCTGTCTCCCAATCAGAACTAAATTTGGAAAAAGCTCAAGTTTGAATAGAAGGTTCTGTGTACACAATGAAAGGTTTGGTCATCTACCATCTGTGATCAGTTGGTAATGACTGTCAAGAATACTGTGTTGGAGAGTCCAAATCTATGCTCAAGCTCAGTAGGAACAAGGCCTATGATTGATTAGTGGTGTCTGCCATGTACATAGGCATTGAAAGTGGTGGCATGTTTGTTGTGTGGTAGATCATTCTTGTACTTTTTTCTTTTTTTAGCTCTCTCACTTCAGATATGAGTCAACAGAACAAATGGAGGCAACCTCAGGGCTCAAAAGAAAAGCAAATGCAAAATGGGGACTTGCCTGGGAGGCACTTTGAGAATTCGGAGACTCATGCTGCTGTCTGTGTTTGCTTGTGGAATTCATTTTCCCTGCTGAAGCTTGCTTTTCTCATCTGAAAATTGGGACAAATAATCCAGTCCTGTGGACCAAGCAGGGCTGTTATAAGGATAAAATGAAGTACTAAATGTGAGATCATTTTATCATACTTACAATAACAGTGAGCAGTTAAATGACACTTTTTATGGGCCAGGCACTCTTCTAAGTGCTTTACTTATATCCTCATTAATCCTCAGAGTAACTCTGTGGAGTAGTTACTGTTGTTATCCTCATTTTATAGGAAATGGTATTTAGGTGCCGACGTTGTCACATGCTCAAGATCATATAACTCTGGGAGCAGGGCTCAGGCCCAGGCAGCCTGGTTCTGGTGTCACTGCTTTGGATCCCCTTATCAGGCATTGTGATGCTTCCCAGGGTAAACTGTAAAGTGCAGTGCACCAGAAAGGGATTACCTAAAGCAGTACCTCTAATTCTTTTCTTGCTCAAGAAATGCCTCACTTGTCTACCCTCTCATTAAGACCCACGGAGGTTGCTGTGGTCTGTGTGCCAACCCTTCACAGCTCAGTGACACCTTTCTAAGACCTTGTGGGGGTTAAGAAGGGGAAGCAGGGTAAATCTAAGGGTCTGCACCTGATCTCCAGTCATGCTGCCTGGGTTCATCTCCTGGCTCTAGCTGGGTGACCTTGAGCAAGTTCCCTAATCTCTCTGAGCCTCAGTTTCCTCACCTGTACATAGAGGTGAAAATCCTACCTTCTGTGTAGGATTATTATAGGGAGTAAATGAGATAATGTAAGGGATGTGCTTGGTAACATAATAAATACTCAGTGTAGGTGATGGGAGGAGGGGTGCAGAAGTTAAAGGGACCTGAAATGGTGGGCATGAGTTGCCTCTCTCAGGACTGGGCAGAGGACCAGGACTCTTCTTTCTGCAGCATCGTTTATTATGAGGAAATTCTCCCCTCCCAAGTGAAAGCTACCACCCCCACCATCAGCCCCCACACTTAGGACTCAGGCACCCTGGGCAGCCTGTTTCCTCACCCCTGCGTGTCGCTGCCAGTTCTTCCCACCGCGTTCGCTCAGCCTCCAGCTGTACTCCCTGTCCACCCTGTGTCTACCCTGCTGCAGCCCCAGTCTGGCTAGATCCAGAGTGAGCTGGTTTTTGGCCTGCATTTCCTAGGGGCCTTTGAGGCTTCAGATTTATAATAAAAGGAGCTAGCACAGCCGGAAGAGATCCCGATTCTAGGATGAGACATCTGGAAGTATACAAGTGCTCTTGTTTCTGGACCTGATGAAGTAAAGGAATGAGTGAGAAAGCTTACTGGGGCTTTGCTTTCCTGTCAGTCACTCTGGAGACATTACCATCTGCTGAGAGGACCTGGCAGTCCATGAGCAGTGTGTAACAGGTACAGATTCCTGGGCTGGGGCAGGAATCTGGGCAGAGGACAGTAATGGTTGCTTCATCACTGGGAAGCTTGTTTAAAATGCAGATTCCCGGGTCTCCCCCAGTATTGGATTCAGGGCCTCTGGGGTAGGGCCCGGGAAACTTGCAGTTTTATAATCTTCCCCCAGGAGATTCTGCAGCAGGTGGTCAGGGAACCAATCCTTGAGAAAAACTGAGTCCGTCTTAAGAATATCCTTTGATTCTGTTGTTGTTGTTGTTCAGTCGCTATTATGTTTCTCCTTGATTCCACTTTCTCAGCCATTCTAACTTCAACTCTTGGGGGTGAAAGGCCCTGCAGGACCCCCAGAACTCCTGATTAGAAGTTTCTAGAGTTGACTCTACTTCTTCATGGGCTCCCCATCCCTATTGATGTGCAAGGGGCTTGGAGCCTGCCTTTTTGGACTGGGGCTGTGGGCTGACTACGTGCAGATGCTGGTGCTGAGATTGATTCTGTGATTTCATTGCCTGGAGAGGCTAGTCTTTTATAGCAGAAGTCAATTTCTGCAGAATGAGTGGTAATTAGGGAATATTAGAGCCTGAAGGAAGTTTTATTTTTTCACCCAGGACATTTTTCGCCTCTGCAGACGCTCTTAAGTGAAGACCCAGTGAGCTGAGGAGACAGGGAGAGCTACTGTCATTGGCCTGGTGTCTGGCAGCTCCCTTTCCCTGTTTTTACAGCCTTTTACAGATTAAGATGAGAGACCATATCCCAGTGCCTTGAGGTTTTCCTGCTTAAATATAAAAGGATATGTCTATAAAAGCTTCGCTCATTCAACACACATGGGATGAATGAGCACCTGCTGGCCCCAGGGGACCCTGGGACACACATGATTCGAAGCCTCTCCTTGGGGGAATGATGCTAAACCCACAGAGAGACATAAGCTGGGCAGATGGTGTCCTGGGGCAAGAATTGGGAGGGCAGGGTTTGGAAGAGGACAGAGTGACCGTACTGGGGAAGGGGAGCAGGTGGAGTGCTGGAAGGTAGAACACCACGTCCAAAGGTGCTGAGGTGGAACCATCAGTTGTTTGGAGTAGAGGGTGGAGTGAGGTGGGGCAGATGTTATAAAATAGATATTAGCAAATAGACCTGGTATAGAGAGCCCTTCCCGTCCTCCTGAGGGAGGGTCTGATCCTTCAGGGATGAGATGGGGGCAGAGGGAGACAGAGTTCTTCCTTGGGGCCTTTAAGATGTGGGGTTTCCACCCCTTCGCTCTTCACAGGAGCTCCCCAGAGGCAAGAGTCAAAGAAAGGCTGAGACCACCTCCCAGAATGATTCATCCCACTTTGAGGATGGAGTAGGGATGGGACTAGGAGTCTGAGGGTCATTAAAGGAATGTGATATAAAAACAAACAAACAAACAAAAACAGTTAAAAATGTATATTTTTGTTTGGCTGCATTGAGTCTTAGTTGCAGCACTTGGGATCCTCCATCTCGCTGGCATGCAGGATTTTTAGTTGTGGCATACAAACTCTTAGTTGCAGCTTGTGGGATCTAGTGCCCCAACCAGAGATCGAACCCAGGCCCCCTGCATTGGGAGCACGGAGTCTTAGCCATTGGACCATCAGGGAAGTACCAGAGAATGTGATTTTATGGAGACACTGACACGAGAGAGTAGGGTCGGATCCTGCAAGCTACACTGCTTCTGCCTCTCTGTTACAGCCTTTGTTGACTGAGTTTTTCCCATCTGAAAAGTGGATCATTAGTTTCTACCCTGAGGGTTGATGTGAGGCTAAAAGAATATGCTGATGAAGGATAAGAACACAGATTTGATGAAGGATAAGAACACAGATGATGAAGGATGGAACACAGATTTGGTACTTAGTCATACAGATCAGTTATGGCATCTTCATTCTTGGGTCCTTGAGTTCCCTTTGCAGTTTGCACTGCCGGCTGCTGTATAAATCCAAAAAAGAGAACATTGCTGCCTTCATTCTTCCATGTATGGGAAAAAAATGTGGCTTTCACCCACTGGTATCTCAGATCTGCCCTTGGGGCCCCTAAAACAACTTGATGTGTCTTCTCCTTGACCTTCAGAGATATGTAGATAAAATAACAGTGACCACAGCCTTGGGCAGGACATGCAAGGGTTTGGTGGTGGGTGTTTCCTCCACCCCTCTGGGCCTCCCTGCCCTTGCATTTGGGGTTGCTGGTCCAGTGACTCCCTCACCCCACAAAAAGGCCTGCGGGGGCAGCTGCTGTTGCCTGCTCTTTCCTCTTGGGCTGCCTAAGAACTGGGTGGAGGTGGGCAAGTGCTTCCCGGACAAGGGAGTGGTTTCTGCCTGCCAGGAGGAGCCCCTGAGTCACAGGAGATGTTTTCCTGTCAGAGTGAGAAGGGATTCTATCAACAAGTCCAGGGAAGGACAGAAGGAAGTTGGTTCATTCGAGCATCCTCGTCTTCCCCGAATCCCCCTGTGCTGTCACTGATAGTGTAAGTAGCCCATTGTTTAGAAGAATGCTCTTGCGCTGCCTCACTTAACACTCATGCAGCCAGTGTTTGTGGGGAGGACAGATCACACCCTGGTTTCCTCATGCCTTCAGACACATCTCATCCAGCAGCCTACGCCTTCTGGAGTATAGAGCAGAGCCTGTGGTAGCCAAGATCATTACCACAGGGACCAGGCCCCGCAGTTCCCCAAATGAGTCTCCTTCAGAGCCTACGAATTCTTGTTGTCATTTGGTTGTTTTAATATTGTTTGTTTGCTTATTTTTGGCTACACTGAGTCTTTGTCGTTGTGCATAGGTTTTCTCTAGTTGCATTGCACAGGAGCTACTCTAGTTGCAGTGTGCTGGCTTCTCACTGTGGGGGCTTCTCTTGCTGCAGAGCACAGGCTCTAGCACACGGGCTTTAGTGGTTGCTCCTCAGTACATGGAATCTTCCTGGACTGGGGATCAAACCCCACATCCCCTGCATTGGCGAGTGGATTCTTGACCACTGGACCACCAGGGAAGTCCCTGATTCTTGTTTTCAATGGAGCCTTCAGCTTTGAGATCTGGTTGACCAGTCCACTGTTGATTAGAATTGGTACCTAAGCAGAGAAGGGTGGAGCTTCTTGAAGACAGCAGACTCACAGCAGGAACATGTGTCAGCCACATGTGTCAGCCAAGCACCCGACTGTCCAGGGGAGGTGATTGCTAAGGGCAGAGACCAGCAGCTCTGAAGACCTCAGAGTCCTGAGGGGAGGGGCAGCACTGTGTCAGAGCAGAGGACCACTTGGAGGGGGTGGTGGTTAAGTTGATGGTCCCAGAGGTTAGCAAACTGAGGCCCTAAGGGCCATATCTAATCACTGCCTGTTTTTGTAAATAAAGTTTTATTGGAAGCCACCATGCCTATTTGTTCACATGTCTGTGGCTGCTTTTACACTACAACTCCAGGACTGAATAGTTCACTGTATGGCTCAAAAACCTAAAATATTTACCATTTGACCCTTTTCAAAAAAAGGTTGCCAACCCCTGATGACTGAGCTACCAAGGAAGGGTTAAAATTCAGCCTTTTTCCCTGGTGGTCCAGTGGTTAAGACTCTGTTCTTCTACTGCATGGGGTGTGGGTTTGATCCCTGATTAAGGAACTAGGATCCCACATGCCACGCAGCATTCCCCTCTCCCCCCAAAAATAAAAATAAATTCAGCCTGTGTTAGAGCAAGACCAGGAGGAGTGGAGGAGTGAAGTCTCTTGAGGAAGAACTTCCAGACAGACTGGCTGATGGTGTTGTTCCTCACATGTTGATTCTTTAATGAATGGAAAAGTTTTCAGATCATCTGCATTTCATAGAATTGTAAAATATTAAGGCCGAGAAGGATGTTACCAGTGTCTCATCTGACTCTTGCCTATCCATATGGAGAAACTGAGAAACTGAGGCTGGGGGAGGCAAGGGGTCTTTGTTGGGAGCATATGGTGGTGGCAGCTCTCAGTGTCAAATCCAGACCAGAGCACTTTATTCTGATTTGCTGTTCTGTGGCATGTGTGTGTGCATGCACCCATGTGTGTTCTCGCGTGCGTGTGTACACACACACACACACACACACACACGCAAAATCCTCTAAGCGGTAACATGATAAAGAGATGTGTTTGCCTCTAAAGAGCCGTTGCTTATTTTGTCTTTTTCTGTGTTAGTTGCCTTTGCATTAGGAGAAGGGGGGCAAGGATTTCTGCTTTGCCCTATATAAGGAGGCCGTTGTCCCAGCCAGACCCATCCCATGGCAACAGGGCTAAAATGGAAACAGGGAGTTCTGTTTAAGGCAAGCTCCTGCACAACAGCTGCCTCCCGGCCTCTGAGGATGGAGCATTGTCTGCCCAGCACCTGCCCTTCCTGCTCTAATCCGATTGGAATGTGGACTCCAGGGCCGAGTGCTCCTGGAGCTGGTCCTTCGTGGGGGTCACTGCCCACCGACGCGTGGTGCCTGCACACCCTGCCTGGTGTCGGGGCCGGGTGGAGTTCACCAGGGGCAGCTTGATGCAGTCAGAGGCACAGTCAGACTCTCCTGCTCAGAACCTCAGTTTTCTCCACTGGAAAACAGGAGAGCTAGAGCCAGGTCTGTCTAAGGGCCCCTTTCACTCTGATAATTCTGGCACTTGTGCCTCCCTTGGTGAGGCTCTGAAACAAAATGGGTTTTGTTCTTATTCTAGCATGGAGGTTAAATGTCACGACTTAGGGAGTCAGATTTCCTGGGTTCCTATCCCAGCTTAACGAATTACTTAGCTGGGTGTCTCCAAGGGAAATTAGCAAACCTCTCTGGGCCTCAAGTTTCCTCATCTGTGAAATGGAGCTATAAGGGAACCTATCCCACGAGGCACCTGCAGCTATTGTTTGGTTAAAGCATAAGGAGAGCGGTTGGACTGATTGGCGGTCAGGCTCTTTTCCTGCTTGGGGTTCTGTGGCTCTGATTTTGAGATCTCCAGCCTCTCAGGTAGGTCTCCCTCCTGCCCCAGTGTTGCCTGGGGAATTTCCTACGCAGGTAACACTCCCAGCTCTGGAAACCTGATCTAGAGATTAGAGGCCTGAAAAAAGCAGTTGAGGAGAAAGAAGCCATGGGGAGTTTCCAGGGTGCTGTAGACAAATGTGAGTCCAGGTGTGAGTGCCACATCCCTGCCAGCCAGTTTCTGCGGGCAGAGTAGTCCAGCAGGGGAACAGCCTCTGAGCAGGATGAGGTCACAGCATCATGAGTCCTGGAATGCCATCAGTTCAGCCCTGCACTTCTGCATCTTTCTGTAGAAACATCCATCCCTGCTCTTCTCTTTGGGGATGACTTTTGGAGAAGATGGAGGAGTGGGAAGGGGTAATTTTTTTTTTTTTTTAAGAGTATGATGAAGTGATAAAGAATTCGGCTTTGGAATCAGACAGCCCTCAACCAGCTGGGGAACCTCCTTGGGCCTCCTCAGTTTCCACCTCTGTATAAGGGAAAGAATAGCAGCTGTAAGGACTGCGTGACATAGTGCCTGTCCAGAACTCAGCCCATTTCCCCTACACGGTAAAAAGCTCATTCAGTAAAATCTGAAGAGTGCTTACTGTGTGCCAACAGAGTAGGAAGCAAGACAGACTAGTCTTCAGCAATCAGGAGCTTCTGTTTGAGTGCAGCAGACAGATAACAAACACATCAACAGAATGGAAAAGTTTATTTCAGACAGTGACGTGGGTCATGAAGAAATGAGAGGCAGCCATGTGATGGAGAGTTTGCCAGAGTGTGGGGAGGGGTAACCACTTTATAGTGAATGGTCAGGGAGAGCCTCTCTGAAGAGGTCACATTTGGTTTCAATGTCAGGAAGGAACCAGCCATGCAAAAATAACTTATGCAAAGGCCCTGGGGCAGTGACTACTTTGCACTCTGATGTAAAGAATGCTGGGATGCCTGGGGCATGGTGAGCGAGGCAGTAAGTAGCCAGAGAGGATGCTGGCAGCCTAGGCAAAGGCATTCTAAGCCACAGATGTTTGGATTTATATGTACAATAGGAGAATCTTTGGAGAATTTTGAGTGGGAAGTGGGTGACATGATCTAGTTTGCATTTTTTTTTTAAGATTATTTGAGCTACTGTGTGAGGATGAACTTGAGGTGGGATGGGCAAGGATGGAAGTGGAGTCCTGTTGGGCAACACTGTAAAAGCCTAGGTAGGAGGTAGTGATGTTATGGGCTTGTGTGGTGATGGCAGAGATGGAGAGGGAGTGGACAGGACTGATGGATTGAATCTGGCGGTGAGGGAAAGAGGATCCCAGGGTTTGCCATTTATTGACACTGGGAAAACTGAAGAGAAACTGGCTTGGGTGCAAATAGAATTCCATTTGGACATAAGGTTGAGATGCCAATAAGCCATCCAAGTGGAGTTGTCAGGAGGTAGGATGTGAAAGGGCTGCTTTGCAGAGTGGTTGAGGATGTGCTAATGCATGGAAGGACGCAGCTTGTTTTGAGCTGAGACAGCCTGAGTGCATATCTAGCTGGGGCTTAACCCTCTGCCAGCCCTAAGCTTCTGGATTAACTTTAAGAGCTTTCTTTAGTCACCTAACAGCTTTGCATGACCCACATCCCTGCCTGAGCCCCTGATGTGCACAGGGCTGCTCAAACCCCTCCCCAGAGGACTCCTAATAGCATGCAGGTGGAACCGTGGACCCTGCTTGCCTGGGAGCAGAGTCTGGCATGAACCAGGTAGCTTGAACCAGCTACCCTGGAGAACATTCACAGAGTATGCCAGGCCCTGAGTAGACTGCTTTACAACTGAGCTGCTTAACCCCAGCGGATAGAATTCAGAGGTCTGTGAACTTGGATGGAAACAAACAAAAAAAATCACATCTTTATTTTTGCTAACCTCCAAGTGCAATTTAGCATTTCCTCCCATTGTGAATGTAGGTGACAAACTGTAGAAGTATTAGTGGTACTTTGACTTTGTCACCAATGGAAATCAGATAATTTTCATATCACAGTCATTTTGGATACCTAAAAATACTTATACTCATTGCTACTTTGAAATTACTGGTGATTATTACACTTGCTACTACATCTTATTATTTAGTATAGTAATAAGGAAGCCTGCTGTATTACTGTAACATAAATTTAGTCTTTTTAATATTTTATAAATGTATTTTGATAGTGTTGATTTCCTAAATAATCCTGTTTTATTCTATGCATTTAAAAATATTTCACTTATTTTATCTTATGCATTCATAAACATTCTGAGAAGAAGTTTATATCCTTTACTAGACTGTCAGTGGGATTCATGACAAAAAAGGTTAAGGACTCCTACTTTGCCAGCAAGATTTTATCATTCCCAATTTAGAAGCTAAGTCTCAGAGAGGTTGAGATCAGGCCAGGGTCACACAGCTGATTGAGTGGCTGAGCCCTGTGGAAAATTCTGAAAGAGATGGGAATACCAGACCATCTGACCTGTCTGTTGAGCAACCTGTATGCAGGTCAGTAAGCAACAGTTAGAACTGGACATGAAACAACAGACTGGTTCCAAATAGGAAAAGGAGTACGTCAAGGCTGTATATTGTAACCCTGCTGATTTAACTTATATGCAGAGTACATCATGAGAAACGCTGGGCTGGAAGAAACACAAGCTGGAATCAAGATTGCCAGGAGAAATATCAATAACCTCAGATATGCGGATGACACCACCCTTATGGCAGAAAGTGAAGAAGAACTAAAGAGCCTCTTGATGAAAGTGAAAGAGGAGAGTGAAAAAGTTGGCTTAAAGCTCAACGTTCAGAAAACTAAGATCATGGCATCTGGTCCCATCACTTCATGGGAAATAGATGGGGAAACAGTGGAAACAGTGTCAGACTTTATTTTTTTGGGCTCCAGAATCACTGCTGATGGTGATTGCAGCCATGAAATTAAAAGACGCTTACTCCTTGGAAGGAAGACTATGGCCAACCTAGATAGCATATTTAAAAGCAGAGACATTACTTTGCCAACAAAAGTCCGTCTAGTCAAGGCTATGGTTTTTCCAGCGGTCATGTATGGATGTAAGAGTTGGACGGTGCAGAAAGCTGAGCGCCGAAGAATTGATGCTTTTGAACTGTGGTGTTGGAGAAGACTCTTGAGAGTCCCTTGGACTGCAAGGAGATCCAATCAATCCATCCTAAAAGAGATCAGTCCTGGGTGTTCATTGGAAGGACTGATGTTGAAGCTGAAACTCCAATACTTTGGCCACCTCATGCAAAGAGTTGACTCATTGGAAAAGACCCTAATGCTGGGTGGGATTGGGGGCAGGAGGAGAAGGGGACGACAGAGGATGAGATGGTTGGGTGGCATCACCAACTCGATGGACATGGGTTTGGGTAGACTCCGGGAGTTGGTGATGGACAGAGAGGCCTGGCGTGCTGCGATTCATGGGGTCGCAAAGAGTCGGACATGACTGAGCAGCTGAACTGAACTGATCTGATCCCACAGTTAGTTCTTAACAGTCCTGCCACTGCCTCCAATGTAGTTCCATCAGCTAAACCTACAACCGATTTAAACAGAACCCACAGCACAAAGCGGAGAAGGCAGTGGCACCCCACTCCAGTACTCTTGCCTGGAAAATTCCATGGACGGAGGAGCCTGGTAGGCTGAAGTCCATGGGGTTGCGAAGAGTCGGACACGATGGAGCGACTTCACTTTCACTTTTCACTTTCATGCATTGGAGAAGGAAATGGCAACCCACTCCAGTGTTCTTGCCTGGAGAATCTCAGGGATGGTGGAGCCTGGTGGGCTGCCATCTATGGGGTCGCACCGAGTCGGACATGGCTGAAGCGACTTAGCAGCAGCAGCAGCAGCACAGCACAAAAACTGTTATTTTATCCAAAAAAATTATTATGGCTTTTACATTCTAGTCCCTAGCATACTCTTGTTTTTTATGCTAGAAGAAAGTTTTTCTTACTAGTGAAATAATTTAACTTTCTTTTATGCCAGGTCTTGGGAGGGAAATTCTGAGGGAGTTCTGAGAAGAGGCACCTTACCTGGCCTGTGCCTTGGAGTATGTCTCAGCTCACCACTGCGCCCCCAGTGGGTATGTGATCAGAGACAGAGAGGCATGGCCTCAACTCAGTGATTCTTAGGCTGCCTTGCAGGCCAATAGCCCCGAGATAATGAGAAAGCTGAGGTCTCCAGTCACCCAGTGGCTATGGTCCCATAGCTCCAGCCAATGGAGTTCTGGTTCTGGCTTTTCCCCTGTGCAGCCTTGCTGTAGTTCCAATATCACTTAACTTGGCTGTGTGATCTCAAGCACATTACTTACATTACTGAGACTCAGTTTCCTCATCTATAAAATGGACTGAATGGTGTCTGCCTTTCTTTATTCGGTTGGGCAGGATCAATGAGATGGTGGTAGAGTGCATGGCATAAAAGAGAGGTTCACCAAAGGTTGTGATTATCATGGGCCACAGGTTACCAAGTTCTCCTTGGTCCTCAGGCAGAGGTGGGTGCTGAGGGGGGCAGGAACCTCCTTGCTGCATGGGAAGTGAAGTGGGACTGTCACCAAGTTCCCGCCAAGGCCAGGAGCCAAGTCTGACCCAAGAGTCCAGTCTCAGCCACAGCCCAGAGCTTCCTGGGTGATCAGTCAGGGGTGGGGAGTTGGGGGCCAGACTTCCTGCCTCTCATCCCTGTCTCTGTGCCTTCCTCTGAGCCCCACACCAGATTGGTGGCTTTATTTCATGCGCCTCTATATTTAATAAGCAGGGCTGTGATGAGGTTTGGTGACCTCAGGGCCCAAATGGACTGTCTGCTGGCATCAGCCGTGCTTGAGTCATTTCCCAGGGATGCGCGCCGGGCAGGTTTCCAGGAGCTGAATTTACCCTCTGATTCTCTGCTTTCCTTTTCTCTCCTCCCCATCCCCCAGCTCCATTTTAGAGTTTCCAACTTCCTTGGCTTTAGGAGGTCATGGACCAAGTTAGAAAGCAACATAGTTGTTCCTTTGGCAGGCCTCTCTGCACCCCTGCCTCAGCAGAGGCTCAGGCTCAGTGTTGAGGGAGACCCCAGAGCCTCAGGACAATGACCCCCAGGCTCCTGCCTGGCTGGGAACTCCCATGGGTGTATGCACGTTGAGGATGCAGGCTCAGTGGCCTAACTGCCCTGAGAGATGCAGGCAGAATGTGGCAGGGATACAGAGGAAAGACAAGTAGGGGCAATCAGGGCAGGCTCCATGGGGGAAGTGGTATGTGAATTGACCATTTATTTATTTATTATTGTGTTTTTGGCTGCACTGGGTCTTTGTTGTTGCCCACAGCCTTTCTCTAGCAGTGGTGAGCAGCGGTGGCTTCTCTTGTTACAGAGCACATGCTCAATGGTTGTGGCTCATGGGGTTTGTTGCTCCGAGACACGTGGAATCTTCCCAGACCAGGGATGGAACCTGTATCCCCTGCATTGTCAGGTGGATTCTTAATCACTGGACCACTGGGGAAGTCAGAATTGGCCTTTTAAGGATGGGTATATGATCAATGAAAATAAAAATCTTCAAAGAGTAAAGAAAGACATAACATAGAAAGCAGATATTCTCTGACATCCCTTATCCCCAATCAACTCCTTATTCCTTATTCCCGAAACCCACCCCCCAACTCCTGGTGCTTTCTTTTGTGTCCTTCTGGCAATAATCTGATCTTCCCTGGTGGCTCAGCTGATAATCTATGAACCATCTGTCCATCTTCCCACCCATGCATCATTTAAAAAAATAAACATGATCATATAATGTTAACTTCCCCTTTTCTCTTAACAGCCCAGCTTGGCAACCTTCCCATAGCAGTGCGCATGGGGGTTGGTGGCTCTGACTCATGGCATGAGAACACTGCTGGTCCTAGCAGGTGGATGGAAGGGCATGGGCAAGATGAGAAACCCCACAGTGTGTATGAAAAGCTGTGGAAGGGGAATGAAGGAGCAATAATCTGAGTGGTTAGGAACCCAGGCTGACCTTTGAATTCAGATGATCTGGGGATGAATCCCAGTTCCAGCGCTTTCTTAGCTGTGTGACCCTGGGCCAGTTTCTTTACCTCTCTGAGTTTTAGTTTCCCCATCTTCCCAATGGAGCTAATACAACCTACCTTTGAGATGTTTGGGGACTTTCACTTACAGCTCACAGAGGTACCCAGTCAACAAGACTAGCTGCTTGTTTTTGCTGTCGTCAAGGTGGTGCGTCAGACGGGGCAGGGGGCAGCTAAGCCCTGACAGGTAGGGCCAGGTGCGTGGTGGGTGTTTCGGGAGTGATATGTGGAGAGAGGATCTGATCGATCTGAAGCTTAAAATAGCCTGGAAGTGCAAGAACAACAATAAATAAATGGGTTCCGGATGCTTTTAAATCTTGGCATTTCCTGATCTCAGCTCAGCTGGTCCAGACAGCTTCATCAGCATTTACTGCCGAGGCCGGCGGTGCACACCTCCCCTGGCCATAGCCCAAGGCTGCTTTCAAGAAAATCAGATCTAGAAACGTTTGGATCTCTGGCGCCGGTCCTGCAGGTCAGGGGTGGAGGCTGAGGACCAGGCAGCCCTGGGGTTTGTCCCAGGCTAGTACAGGCTCCTCCTGCAGTCTGCATGGCTCAAGGAAAGCTTCCTCAGGAGGTAAAGAGTGGAGTGAACATACGAGATAACTAGACAAAGCATCTGTGTGTGGGATTGTGTTCCAGGCAGAGGGAATAGCACATGCGAAGGTCTTATGGGAGAGAGATCCTGGCAAGTGCTAGTGTTGGAGAGAAGGTCAGTGGGGCTGAAAGTTGGGTGGACGGTGGGTTAATGCCAGGAAATGATTTTGGACAGGTAGAGAGAAATCAGATCATGCAGAATGTTAAAGGCCTCCTGAAGAGTTTGAGTCTTTATCTGGGAGGAATTGGGAATAAGCAAGGTTTTAAACAGGGTCCAGTACAGTCAGATCTGCAACTTGAAAGCACTTGACTATGGCTGCCCCCTGCCCAGCAGCCTGGAGGGGGCTGGAGTAGAAGCAGGAAGCCATGGCTGCCAGTAAGTTGTGAGTTGATAGTGGTTGGACTGGGTCAGTCTGAGCTGGAAGGGTTAGCACAGTGATGGGGTACAGAGGAAGTTCTGGAATCCCAAAGGGCTGCATCTGTTCCAGCAGTTGCTTCAGGTCTCCTGTGTAATAATCTCAGGAATGATTGTTATCTTTTTAGCACTTATAGTGCACCTGACATAATGCAAGCCCTTCTCATTAAATCCTCATAAGATCCCTATGGCTATCATTACCACCCCCTGTTTTACTGAGGCCCAAAGAGTTTAAATCACTCAGCCAAAAATCACACAGCTCAGCCCCCCCATTGTCCAGCTCCTCTGGGCTGACCGACCCTTGGATCAGTGTCCTCCAGCCAAGTTTAACCCTTCTCGGGGCTCAGCCTGAGCCCCCCGGCTTCTGTCTGGTTGCTCCAGTGACCCTTGGCATTGTGCCCACCCTGGCCACAAGAACTAGTTCAGAGCTGGGCTGGAGGGGCCGTGTGTGACCTGAAGGGACACAGCCCTGTGGCCCTTGCCCCTCCACCCTCAGCCCTTTATCCTCTGACGTGAGCTGAAATCGCTGTGTCTCTGGGTTTCACATGTTGCCTGCCTCTTGGGGATTCAAAAGGTCTTTGCTGCTTGTTTTTGTTTTGCTTCTTCATTTCCTCTGCCCTCCTCCTTTCTCCCTTTGCTCCCACCCTGTCCCCATCTGTTCCTGCCCCACGGGGGTCTTTTCCTCGCCTCCCAGATGTTGCAAGCAGGACTTGGAATGGAAGCAGAGGCTTTCTTCCTTTTGGCCTTTCAGGAAGGAAAGAACTAGCAATTTTGGCAGCTGTTACCTGCTGGGCACTAGGCTAGACTGTTGGCATGCGTGATCTAACATAACGCTCAGAGCAGTCCCGTGAGGTGTACACATTGTTATCTCTACTCCACAGATGCAGATGCTGGGGCTCGGAGGATTTAGGTGCTGAACTGAAGGTCACATGTTACAATTGGTCTTCCGATTTAAAATTTTTTTGTTTCCCACACTTCAATGTGCCTATGAATCAACCTAGGGATCTTATTAAAATGCAGGTTCTGATGCAGAAGGTGTTAGGCTTCAGCATGAGATTCTGTAGAATTGAACCAGCTCCAGGCCTGGGTAATGCTGCTGGTCCATGGACCTCACTTTGAGTAGCAGAGTGAAGAGCCAGCAGATCTTCCACATGCCCTCTCACAATGCCATTGCAGACACACCCCATGTGATGCCTCCTGCAGTGGTTATCACCTCCATCTCCTCCACCTCTCCCCCTTGTTTGGAATTGCCAATGGGGCAGCTAAGGCTTTCCTACCTTGCCCAGGACATCATAGGCTGACCCTGCATATCCCAAAGCCCAGCTGACTGACCATGGTCTTTAAGCCTAGCCAGTTTTGAAATATAGGGAAACGGAGGCTCAGGGAAGTGGAGGGACTCATCCAAGTTCCCATACCACTCAAGCAGAGAGTTTAAGGCTGCCGCTCCTAATCAGTGATATTTTTGCTTCAACTGAGTCAGAGGTCTGGGAGTTCTAGTCCTGTTCCTCTCTTTAACTTGCTCCGTGACTTTAGGCAAGTTACTTCCCCTCTCTGAACCTCAGCTTCCTCATCAGAAAAAATGGCTTAACCTCTGCCCTATGGTAAGGGTCAGATGGGAGAATGTCTAGTTTACAGGCGTAAAGGATTTTTATGAGCCCCAAGACCGCTAATCCTGGCAGGGTGGGAGGAGCCTGGTAGGTCAGAGAGGTGGGCTCCCATGGCAGGAACTTCACTCCATGAAAGACCTCACTGTTCAGTCTTGGAGAACCCCCAGTTCCAGCCTGTTTCCCTGCAGGCTGGGTGGTAACCAGGAATTGTCAGATGGTGCCCCTTTCCTAGCTCTGGTGCCTCTTATTCCACCGTGAGGGCCCTGGCTCTGGTTGGGAAACCAGTGGCGATATCACCCTGTGGACTGCCTCCCTGTTACTTAAGAAGAACGGAATGGAAAGGTATGATTTACTTGACAAAGATTCACTTTACACACCCAGTGAACACACTTCCACATGAGACAGGTTCACCTGTGGCTGGAGAGAGCCAGTGCCTTGGGCCTGGGGGATGTGAGTGAGTGGGCGCTTGCTGACCACATGACCAGGGAGGGCCTGCTGGGGCCAGAGAGAGTCTGTTTCCCACCAGCTTTATCTGGGAGCCATGGGTCTGGGTTTCTCATCATCTGACCTCTGTGAAATGTATTTCCTTAAGGGAATAAATGGATGTAGAAGGACACCACCCCCACCCCCACCTCCCCGCCCCCAGGAAAGGCGGGTGAATGAGAGGGAGGACTTGCAGGACTCATAGCATCGTGAAGCAGAGCTGCCTGAACTGACCTGGGAAACCAGAGCTCTGCTCCTGGGGCCTACCTCCACCCATCCCACAAAGATCTAGTGAGCACCTGCTCTGTGCCTGACACTGTCCCAGGCACCGGGGTTCAACAGAGGACAAGCCTGGACCTCTGTTCTCCTGTGGCTGGTATTCTGGAGGGGACAGACAGTCCCTGCGTTTATGCTGTGCATAACACACAGGGACGTGATCCATAGCGGGTTAGGGGGTGGGGAAGGCCTCACTGAGACTCAACGCTGGATAAGTAACCTGGGACCAGGCAGGACAGACATGTCACAGGTGGAGAGCCCAAGCTGAGAGCGTTTCACTCCAGGAGAATAAGAAGGCCTCTGTGTCTGCAGCACAGGAAGGGCAAGAGGGCCCAGGAATTGGTGCGAGAGGAGGCAGGCCCAGGCCGCGCCAGGCCTCAGGCTGGTGAGGACTTTGGGTTTTTGTCAAGGGTGGTGACAAGTCAGGGAAGCCTCTTACAAATGCAGGAGGGTAAGCAACAGCCCCTAGTCTCAGCTGTGCCTCCAGCTCCCTGGGGATGGTGGGTGAGCCCCAGCTTTGGTGGTACCTTCTGTGGTCTACACAGCACCTTCTTACCGGGGCTTCCCGAGCCCATAAAGACTCTCCAACATTTACATTCTGCTTTGCAAAGTCATGTTACCTCCCTGAGTCTCAGCTTCTTCATCTGTACCATGGGGAAATACCCACTTTGCTGGTAGTAGATACCACCTACATGGAAAGTGGCTTCTTAGTCTGAGATTTCAGATGAACATGGTAAAGCCTTTAAATTGCCGACAAAATAGCACATGTGAATAATAGGTATGAGTGTGTGGGTATGGGGAAGTATAAAATTCACGTGCAAAACATAATGTCATTGTATTTCTAATATGGAAGAAAGAAACAGAAATTTGGCTTTTTGTGTATTTGGTTTTTGCCAAGCTTATAATGTTGAACTCACTCAGGTTAAATAGGAGTATGATGCGTTGCCACTGTGTAGTTTTTAGTTAATAAAAATGGAAAACCTAATTAATTAGCTCCCTCACCATCCCTCCCACTTCAAAGCCCAGGGCGCTGGCGGGCTGCGGGGGTGGAGAGCATGCAGGGGGTTCCCCAGGGAGCCCAGCATGGGAACCACAGGACCAGATGGGCTGTGAGGCCCCTCCCAGCTCCCACACTGTGCAGCAGCCCCAGCAGGGGCAGTTGTGGGCTGCGCGTTGCTGAGTCATCTCTCCCTCGGCGGGCTGTGTGTATTGGCTGACAAGCCGAGGCTGCTGTGTTGGTGGCTGAGCCCTGGCCTGGGTTCTTGGGAAGTTGACTTCACCCTCTGCCCGTTGGACTGGGTGATCCTCAGCTATTTTCTGCTCCTCCAACTCACCCCGTGGTCTCCTCTCTGCTTGAACCTCCGGGAGCCGGCCACCTTGGGGCTGCCCTTCCAGAGTGGGAGTGATGCTCCCTGGCACGACAGCACGGCCGCAGTCAGCCCCGGGCAGCGTGGGGGCTGGAGATGTGAGCCGGCACCTTGCTGGCCCGATGGGTGTGACATTTCCTCAAATGCCACGAAGGGGCTGCCTGACCTTCACTCTCATGCCAAGCCCCTCTTTCTGCCTCTTTCTGGGTTATTTATAACAGTGTGAACAGGCAGAAGGGCTTCTCAGCTGAGCTCTGGCCCAGCTCCCCCCGGGTCTCCTGCCAGCCATGGCAAGGGACACATAAATAGAAGCAAAGAACGTGGAACCTGTAGGACCCCAGAGAACTCCTCCAGAAGGAGTGGGCCAGGCGCTTTATTTTAGGTCTCTGGGACTTTTAGCATTTATTTTAATTTTATTGTGGTAAAATATGCATAAGATAATATTGGCCATTTTTAAGTGTACAATCAGTGGCAGTAAGTACATTCACGACTTTGTACAGACAGCACCACTATCCATTTCCAGGAGTTTCTTCATCCTTCTCGCATCTCAGGATAGCTGACACATGCCAGTCCCTCCTCCCCTGCTCTTGAGCCTACTCTGATTTTGAGGGAACCCCAGAAAATGTGATGGGGAAGGAAAGCGATCCTGCAGTGTGATCAGGGAGTTGGGGGGTCGCCCGTTTCAGCTGTGAGGAGAGGGTGCTTTCCCAGGGCTCACTTGTAGCCCTTCTGCCTTCCTTCCCGTCCAGTAAAGGAATCAGAATGGGAGGGAAGGTCCTGCTTAGAAAACCTATTTGGCAAACTTCACTCCTTTCTTTATGAATCAGGCAAGTTTGTTGCAACTCACCTCAAAGCTGAATGCTGCTCACCATTGTCATGGACCATTTATGACCTTTGATAAAAATGTAGTAACAGAACTCAACTCATTAGGATTATGGGGGATTACAGTGAGGCAAAGGAGACACTTGGCTCAGGCACAAAATTTGAAATGACAGAAAGTTCAGTAATCAAGATAAGTCATATTTTAATGCAACACTTTAAATATGTTGCAATAGTTAATGTGTTAGTTAATTTGTTAATAGTCGATGCCAAAATATCCATTTTGAATATAATAATACCACATCTTTAAAGGCAGGAAGACTACCTTGCAGAGCCAAATAGTCTGAAGCAAAAGGAAAAGTCAGTACCACTGACCCTGTCTTTATTTAGAGTTTTGATATTTTGCTCATCCTGGATTGGGGGGCGGGCATTAGTTTTAATTGTTTTCACAATATTGCATTAAATATGATCTGTCTCGATTGCTGGATGTTTGGTGCCCGAGGTTGGTAGCTCCCGCACCTCAGCCTAATCCCAGCCCTGATTCCACCTTCCAGTGTCTGTGCCCTCCTGTGACAGAGGACCCCCTCCCTTCCAGGTCCCCAGACCTCAAGTCCTTGTATGCCAGCGCCTTTCAACCACAGCGGAGGGTGGCATTTGATCCTTGCCATCTATTTTTGTGCCTGCCCTTCAGTGACTGATAACATGTTGCTCTGGGTAGAAGTAATGTGTTGAAATGGTGAGTGTCAATGTCAGGTGGCTTATGTGATCATGTATCTTCATTCTTGACCTCTCAAAGGGGCCTGGAACCAGGGAAGAAAAGGAGTTCCTGGTGCTTTTGCCCTCACAGAGGGGGACAAAAATCATTATCGGGTAACTGAGGCTGCCAGGCACTTAGGCCTCGTCTCGAGACTGTATGGAAAAGATGTCCAGGTTGCATTCTCTTGTTCTTGTGTACCACCCTTTACAGTTTACAGGGTGCTTCACATGGCTCTCACTTTGTTTATTGAGCAGCCACTACATTCTAGTCATTCTGCTAGGTGCTGGGGAAACAGCGGGGTACAAGCTTCTGCTCAGATGGAACTCCTAGCTGGGGAACGTGACGTATACAAGTAGACATATGACTAACTGGGAAGAGTTCTAGAGAGGGGTGCTGCTGATGGTTACACAACAGTGTGAATATACTTAATGCCACTGCATTGCCCAGTTAAAAATGGTTAAAATGTAAAGTTTTATATTATGTA
The DNA here is from genome assembly GCA_024291935.2 of Okapia johnstoni. Classification (NCBI taxonomy): domain Eukaryota; kingdom Metazoa; phylum Chordata; class Mammalia; order Artiodactyla; family Giraffidae; genus Okapia; species Okapia johnstoni. Next base: position 52,942,257 of record CM044316.1, read on the forward strand.
TATTTTACTACAATTAAAAAAAAAAATACCGGCAAAGGTGGTGGGGGGACATCAGAGAGCGAAAGTGCTAATTGAGGAACTTGGAGCAGGTGATGGGAGAGAGATGGACAGCCACTTCAGGATACAGTGGCCAGCAAGGCTCATCTCAGAGGGACACTTAATCTGGGCTGCGGCTGATAAGAAAGGACCAGCTGTGCGCAGATGAAAGCGAGGGAAGGCTTCCCAGACCGAGGGAGATGCCGGCACAGAGGCCCCAGGGTGGAAACTCAAGCCACACAACCGTTCCGTGTTGCAGGCCGGTCCCTGGAGATGTAAGGAGGCTAGGGGACGCCCTGCAACTAGCAGGTGATGAGCCAGGGCCAGCTCCGCTTCAACCAGTCTTAAGGACAGGTGGATACCTGCACGCACTTCGCAGTTTACAAAGCGCTTTTCCTGCCGCTCTCCTTTGAATTCAAGAGGCCCTTGAATTCAAGTGCAGAAAATTGATAACAATTGTAGGGGAACACAGGGTGCGAATGGCACTGTCCCTGGAACACCCTCACTCACTCATTCATTCGTGTCACAGAGTATACTTTACACTTTTAAAATAAACAAAACACCACCTTTCCAAGCCAGGGGCAGCCTGTGCCAGCTGGCAGGTGCCAGGATGGGTGGTGGGGCACTGATGGCATCCTCTGAGACCTTGGTGCCAGCTACCTGCCAGGACATCCAGGAGCTGCTCCACCCCAGGTCACCTCACTCAGGCACAGCTCTCAGAGATCTTAGGGATCTCAGTTGGCAAAGGAGCTGCTGGAAGGCAACAGGGAGGAAGAAAGGATATGACTAAGAAAACACCTATCCCAGGAGACTTTCTGCCTCGTGTCCTTATCTGCAAAATAAGAGTCTTCTGTCTCTGGAAGTGTTTCCCTAGGCTCCTCCAGTGCCTAAAGCCCCAGTTCCGGGAGTCCATTGTAGGGATTAATTTCCTGTGCTAGGGAGGCTGCAATCCATGTATAATAATCACCTTATCGGATAAAGGTGGGAACTACAGCTGGGGGTTGGAGGGGTAGGTGGAGGGCCAGAGAGGGGAATTCCTCAGACAAAGTCAGTGAAAGCACAAAACCATAAAACTTAATACCTACCGTGGTTGTTTAATGAAGCCATATGGCATGCACATTCATTATTGCCAGTCTTTGCACTGGAACTGCTTGTGCTTCTGGCACTGAAATCCCAAGCTCTCTCTCCTGCCTAGTCCACACCCACACTGCCAGGGCTCCTATTTCCAGACTGGGGATACACTCAGTTGGATTAAGAATTTAGACTCCCGTCAAGCAATCTAAGTGCCGAGTTCTTCAGATTCTTGCCAGTGTCTTCCTAATCTTCCACTATTAATTCACCCACACATAATTTGACAGCAGGGTTGTGTGTGTGTGTGTGTGTGTGTGTGTGTGTCTAGTTTTTTAAGGAAAAAAAAAATACAGCTCAACTTTATTGACTCCTTCCATAGCCTTCAATTTAGTTTCCATTGCAGTCTCTTCTCTTATCCTCATATTGCCTCTTGAACCATTTCATTAAAGTTTGTAATTATCAGAATTCCTTGGTGGTCCAGTGATTAGGACTGCACACTTCCACTGCTGTGGGCCTGAGTTTGACCCCCCCAGCTGGGGAACTGCAAGCTGTGCAGTGTGGCCAAATAAACATATTTTAAAAAAATAATAAAATTTGCAATGATTGGAATTCCCTGGTGGTCCGGTGGTTAGGACTATGCACTTTCACTGCAGAGGGCATGTGTTTGATCCCTGGTCTGGGAACTAGGATCCCACATGCCCCATGGCACAGCAAAAACAAAAAAGTTTGTAATTATAGTTGTGTTTGGGAGAAAACACAACCAACATTGAACAAACAAGCCAGCCACTGGAGGCAGGTGTGTAGATGACCTGGAGGGTTGTTTCTGAGACACTGGGGCACCGTGGGCCTTAGTAATGTGATGTTGTTACAGGAGGGGATGAAGAGTGTGGATTGACCTGGCCTGTTGCTTAGGGAAGTGTCTGTTGTATCAGAGGCCTGACAGGGCCTGATTAGAATTAGGTTTGATGGCAAGTAACAGAAAACTGCCCAAAATGATGAAAACTTTGACGAGCTCCAAGCTAACTGCTCCCTTACGTCCTAAGGTGGCTGACCCAGGGCCGATTGGCGCTTCAAAATATCAGGGATCCCACCTCCTCCATCCTGTTCACCTGTCTACCAATCAGAGCTGCCTTCTCAAGGTCACTGGTAACTAACTTGTCATCCTTCCTGGTTGTCTGGGTCTGGCCTGGCCTTGTAGCCCAGTTCTGACCCCTGGACCTGTTTTGCTCTTTGGGCTGGAGGATCCACTCCCACCAGATCTGGTGATCTTCCGTCAAATCACCTTACACTAAGCCCTGAGTGGGCAGCTGTGTAGCTGGGGGTTGGGACCTGGTTGAAAAGGGCTGAGCATCACTGAGTTTGCGTTCGGCAGGCCTGGGACTGACGCTTTCATGTGGAAAGGGCCTCCATGATGTTTTGAGACACTTAGCTTTGAGCGTCTCGGTAAAACATCCTTTCAATGGTCTGATTTATCTTTAAGCTCAGAATGTTTTTTTCTTTTAGGCTGGGCTCAGAGCTCCTGCATTTTCTACTTATTCTTCCTGGAGCTTAATTTTGTGTCTATGACTCCTGAGTCTTATTTCAGAGGAGGCTGGTAGTATTTCTTTGTGCTCTAAAAACCAATTACTCTTCCTACTATTCTCCTAGAAGCATCTTTAGGAGTTTTGTACTAATTTGGAAGACAGTGGGAAGATGAGATTTTTTTCTTTTGGTTGTAAGAGAGATGAATCAGTTGTAACTTTTTCATTGATAGATGATAAACTGCAGCTGGCACCTAATCTGGAGAGGGAACTCACTCACTCACGTATTTGTGAAAAACCGGAACTAGCCTGGCTTCAGGCACAGCTGGATCCAAGTGTTTACATTGTTTTCTCAGGACTACATCTCTCTTTGCTTCATGACTCTGCACTCCCTGTGCTGGCTTCATTCTCAGGCAGAAGCAAAAATGGCTCTCAGTGTCTCCAGAATTTCATTCAAGCAGCGGGGCCCCCTTGTCCAAATGCTCCAGCACATTCCTGGTGTTCACCCTGAACCACCGCTGTGAACCAGTTGTGGTGGTCACTGGATGAAACCCTTTAAATTGGCCGGACTATACTCACCTCGACCGACTGGGTTGGGAGGAGGGATGATGTCCCCAGGGAAGATCAGTGGGCTGCCATCATTAGGAAGGGGAATGGGTGGGAGGCCAGCCAAATAGCAGAGGTGGGAGGAGAAAAAGGAAAACATCTTTATAATGAAATGACTCTGTGGGGACTTCATGTATACTTACTTCCCTCCTTTCCTAGAAGGCAAATAGAGGCACAGGCTCATAGGTCTAGGCCAGGCTGGGTCTAATGGGTTAGCAGTGGCCATGAAGGCTCCTTGTTGCAAATGCTTGGGGCTCATTGGGAAGTAGAGCCGTGTTTGATTAGTGGTGTCTGTCATGGTTAGGGAGGCAGGAAAGGTGAGCCCAGTGCTAGATACCTGCGCCCCTTGTAGATCTCATGACCAATCATTTAAAAGGGAAAACTTGCCTGAGACCACCAAATACAACTTTGTCAGTGAAGGAGGCTCCAAGCTGGCAGTAGGGCGGTAGTTAGGGCATCCAAGATCGCAGTCAAGAAGTGTGTGAGGCCCAGAGAGAGCCAGTGTGGTCTGTCTGTTAGGGCAAGATCATCCTCCAAGGGAAACCATGAGCCATGGTAACACTGGAATGGGGGCTGGTGCAGGCTGAAGGAACGTAGGATTGAGGGCATCAGCAGTTTTAGGACTGAGGGGATGGGTCAGGAGACAAGTTCTTGAAGCACTGACCCTCTGAGAGGCCCCGCTCTCCCCATCAGTGTGGTGGGAACATTGACCACTGCCTACCTTCCTGCCTCTTGGGAAGGTATCAGTGAGGCTATAGCTGTGAATGCCACTTGAATGTCAACTGTAAGTGCTGTATCTGTGACCACCATTCACTGGGTATCTGACACATGCCAGACCTGAGTGTGACCTGTGTTGTTTTATCTTTGTAAGGACACTGTGAAGTAGGATTCTTTCATTATCCCCATTTTGTCGATAGAAACTAAGGCTACAAAATTTAGGTCCTGACCTCAAAGGATGAGTGTTAGTAACCAAGCCAGGCTTAGCCCTTTGTCCTTCTTGTCTGGGCCTCTTTCCATGTTAATACAGACCTTCCTTCTGTACCTTTGTTTCCCCCTCCATAAATTTCATTTATTTATTTTGCCTTCATCCCAAAGTCTGTGTGGATCACAGAACTAGAAAAGTACAAAATTGTATCAACCACTTGAGCGCAATGGGTCCATAGGCTCTGTATGTTTGATATTCTCTTTTCCAGAGGGGACAGTGAGAAACCGAGAGAGGAGGCGACCCACTGAAGGATGCATAGTGACTGTGGGCAGACCCAGAACCCAGATTCTGTTAATGCAGCTGCCCCTCCCCTTCTCCTGCTTCCTTCCACCCAGTATAACTCAGAATGTGCTCTGGGCCAGGTGCGCTAAGCTAGGCGATTTGCTGATTGTAGTCAGGAAAGTGGAGCCACCAATTTTTCCTGCAGATGCATTCTTTCTTAAACAGGGAATCGATTTCCGACAGATGCACAAGCTTCCAATGAAGGCACTTAGGTGAACCTGGACGAAGCACCATCAATCCATTGCCAGGGGTGTTTATCTCCCTGGCTTGGGGCAGCCACAGCCTGCTTAGATATGGGGTGTGGTGTTGCTGGAGGAATAGGAGGATGATGCAGCAGCCAGAGGTGTTCCTGCCACAGTGGTGTAAGCAGACTTGTGGTGGGGACCACAGGGGCTGTGTACCTGGGGCCAGTACACAACACAGCACGTGTGGCCCCAGGCCTGTCCCTTCTCAGCTACAGACTAACCCTGTGACTTGGGTTTTTCTCAGACTTTTCCCAAAGCTCTGTCTCCCCATCCATAAATGAGAATGCATGCGTGTATGCTCAGCTGCTAAGTCGTGTCCGACTCTTTGCAACCCCAAGGACTGTAGCCTGCCGGACTCCTCTGTCCACGGGATTCTCCAGGCAAGAGTACTGGAGTGGATTGCCATTTCCTCCTCCAGGGGATCTTCCTGAGCCAGGAACCGAACCTGCGTCTCCTGTGGCTCCGCATTGGTAGGAGGATTCTTTACCACTGTGCCACCAGGAAAGCCCATAAATGGGAGGAAATGGTTTTAAAAGTTCCTTCTCAGCTTCAGAAGCAGGATGTCAGACAGTGGCACAGCCTATGTAGGGAGCCAGGAGACCCAGGTTTGGAATCTCAGCTTTACGTTTCTGGGACCCTGGGTGCTAAGGGTTGAACTGCATCCTCCATTCGAAGATATTTTGGACTCCTAATCCCCATTATCTCAAAATTCGACCTTATCTGGAGATAGGGTCTCTAGTACAGAGGTCATTGAGTTAAAATGAGGTCATCACGGTGGGCCTAATCTAGGGAAATTTGGACACAGAGCCTGGCATGTGTAGGAGGAAGATGATGGGGAGAGAGACACAGGGAGAAGACGCCATCCACTCCCCAACAAGAGAGGCCTCGGAAGGCGCCAACCCTGCCAGCACCCTGCCAGCATGTTGATCTCAGGCTTCTGGCCTCCAGAATGTGGAGGAAAAATATTTCTGTTGTTTGACCTACGCAGTTTGTGGTGCTCTCTTACGGCAGCCCTGGCAGACCAATACAAGTGACAAGGGGACAGTGACACCTGCCCTGCAGTGTTGTTAGAGGAATCCAATGAGAGAATGCAGATGAAGCCCTTGGCCTGACCCACGGTGTACAGAAAGCACTCAGAGCGGCTTAGCCTGTGCTCTGACGCCCCTGCCCCCCACCATTCTGTGAGTGGGGCCTACAGGAGCCGGCTGCTTTAGAGGCCCTTTAGGTCACCTGAGGCACCCCTCCAAAAGGCTCTCTAAATATGGAGAGGGCCAGAGAAATTACTATTAATGCAACACTTAATGGTTTTTAGCTAGAGAGTGGCCTCAGCCCTAATCAACAAGGCCGTGAAGCTGAGGTTTCTTTATTTTTATGTCCTAGGTACACTTTGAGTGTGTCGAGCTGCTCCATAAATCAATAAGTGCAGTGGTCATGGCCACTTGATGGCATTTTGTAAAGGCAGTGGCATGGCTTTCATAGGAAGGATACTCATTGATTGACCCTGAGCTAATGCATTATCCTCCTTGGGCCTCAGTTTCCATATGTGCCAAGTGAAGGCGGGTCAGAAGTTCTTAACTCTGTCTACGAAGGCCTAGAGGTTAAGTCTGAATTCCTTGCACACACATGCATTGTGCACAGATACCATGTCTGGTTCTGAAAGGGGTCTCCCAAATTGTCCACAGTGACCTGCATGGACAACCTCTTGGGGTGTCTGGTTCCTTGCTGGTCTGGAATTCTGGAACTCTGATTTAAAAGTTGTTTATAAGATTCAAGAGGCATGTCTTACAGAGGTGGCTGCTCTGAGTTACTAGGATGGGCTGATTCTGGAATATATAAAGAAAGAGCTCCCCAGAGAGCTTATAGGTGGGGGCTTTGCTGGCCATCGAGGTGCCGGTTGCCCAGCATCTTTGTGTCTCTGCTTTTGGCCTTTCCTCCTGCTCCACAGGCCCTCAGTGCTGTCCTCCCAGCCCTCCCGCCTGAGTCTCTACTGGATACTAGTCAGCCTAGCCCATCTGCTTGCTTCTACACTGGCCCCACGCCCACCACGTGCATGCTTGTGTGCTAAGTCACCTCAGTTGTGTCCGAATCTTTGCAACCCTATGGACTGTAGCCCACCAGGCTCCTCTGTCCATAGGGATTCTCCAGGCAAGAATACTGGAGTGGGTTACCATGTCTCCCTCCAGGATGTCTTCCAACCCTGGGATCGAACCCACATCTCTCATGTCACCTGCATTGGCAGGTGGGTTCTTTACCACTAGTGCCACCACTCTCATCACACTTGGCATAAGACCCAAATCCATCCAGTCCCTACCTGAGTGGCCTCCACTGCCTCTCTGAAGGCATCCTCTGCCTCCCCCTACTCCAGGGCTGAGCTGCAGCCTCACTGGCCTGTGGTCAGTGCCCGACGCTCTAGACTTGGTCCCCATCTGGATCTCTGCCTGAAACCTTCTCCACATCTTCAACTGCCTGGCTCCTCCTTCATGTCTCAAACCAGACGTTGGCTTCTCCAGGAAGCCTTTGGTCAACCCCATCTAAGTAGATTCCCCTCCCTCTCTTGTCCTCCATCAGTGCACCTGGTTTGTTTCCGTTGTGGCACTAACACAATCTGTAATGAAATATGTGTGTGTTTTCTTTTCCCACTGAGATGGCAAATCATGAAGGAAAGCATTGAGTCTTATACATCACAGGGCCTGCCTCATAGTAGCATTTAATAAATGTTTGCAAGCCCCCGCTGTCATGCATGGCTCATTTAAATACTGACAAAGCCAAGTGTGAGTGAGGGCATGGAACAATAGGAACTTCCATATAGCCTATGGGAGTGTGCAGTGGCACAACCACTTTGGAGAGCAGTTCTGTAGGTTTTATCAAGTTGCACCGACGCTTTGGAGAAGGGAATAGCCATCTACTCCAGTACTCTTGCCTGGAGAATTCCACGGATGAGGAGCCTGGCGAGCTACAGTCCATAGGGTTGCAAAGAGTCGTACACAGCTGAGCACGCACAGACACTTGCCATATGACCGAGCAATTTCACTCCTAGATATTCACCCAAGAGAGAGAAAATTGTATGATGTATGAGTCTTTATCACCCAAAGACTTGTACACAATACTGTAGGCTTGTTCATCACAGCCCCAAACTGAAAATAAACCAAACGTCCATTTAGAACAGGCAAGATCACTGTACCCCCATGAGCCAACTCAGTAGGGGAGGAGGAGGCAGCCCCAGGAGGCGGCTGAGAATCCTCACCAAGTGACACAGGGCTTAATTCTCATGAGTGTTGCACACATGTGGCTTGGAGGAAGACCGGGCAGACAGAGGGCAGGCCTGGTTGGGAGTGTCCCTGGAGTTGCACTCTCTGGGAACGTGCTACCTGCCCTGAAAGCAGGGACTGGTCACTTGCGAGAACCAGCCTGGCTGCTGCCCGGGTGTACAGGATTCTTGCAAAATGCCAATTAAGACATTTGACCCAAATTCGGATAAAAGCCTTTTTCCTGTGTCAAGTTGAGCTAATAATATACATTTATTCATAATTTATGAGGCCTAGTAAGTGGTAACAATTAAGGAAAAGGCCTGGATAAAATCTATTTCTCTTCAGTCATGCAGGCCTGTTTCTGTTCTCAAAGGAGGTTCCACCCACCTCTGCCTGCCATGAAACTCTGCTGTTTTATATTATTTTTAAAAATTTATCACCATTCCTGCTTGCTACCATTTATTGAGCACTTACCAAGCCAAGTTATAGCATTGCCTCATTTAATATTAACTGTATGAGACAAGCGTTATTGTCCCATTTTACAGATGAGATAGTTAAGCTTCAAAGAGGTGAAGGGACTTGCCCAAGATGTCACAGCTGGTGCATGGGGATTGTGATTAATAGACGCTGGACCCCAGCGTCTATGGTATCCTGTTTCTGTGTCAGCCTCCCCTACCTCAGGCTGTTTCTGAATCTGCAAGGCAGCCCTTCTATTGGTACCTGGTGTGTTTTTTTTTAATTTTTAAATTTCTTGATTGCTCCCAGTGGCATGCAGGATCTTAATTCCCTGACCAGGGATTGAACCCACACCCCTTGCATTGGAAGCTTGGAGTCTTAACCACTGGATCCCCAGGGAAGTCCCTTGGTAGCTGTTAAATCTGGGAGACCAGGGTGTGAAAGTGATCACTTTCTGAGTCTGTTGTCTGGGTTAGGCCTGAGAATCTGCATTGTTTCCATCAGGTTCCCAGGTGGTGCTGCCCCTGCTGGTCCTGGACCACACTCTGAGAAGCACTGGTTCAGTTGGTGCTGTTACCAGGTCCTTCCTGACTCTCTTCTACCCCATCCACCACTTATAGCCTTCTAGACCTCCTATGTATTGGCACTGTATTCTCATATATGTTATCATGAACAGTGTGTGGCTTGAGTCTGTCTCATTTGTTTTACACATGTGGGATAGTATTTTACCTGCCAATGTTCTGCAGTTTAGATTTAACATGATGTGGAGAACATACATAATACCCTCATTCTTTTCAACAGCACTGTAATATTCCATGATATAGATGGTTATAGGTTTACTTACCTATTGTCTGCTGATGGGTGATCTTCTACCCTTTTAAACATGACAGTTATTTCTGGCAACCTGGGTGAGTGTTTTTCTAGAACGCAGCAATCACTCAATGATGTCAGTTCTTGCTTTTTGTTGTTTCATTATTCATATAGAAGGATTGTTGCCTTCTAGAAATCCCCTTTCAAATGGGAACAGTTATAGAAAGGAGTAGATCTCTATTTACAGATTGTAATCAAGTTTTCAACCAAACATTTCTGGGAAGAGAAAAGAGGCCCTATGTGGGCAGGGCTTTGAGGGATGTATAGGAGTATGGAGGAGGAGGGAAGATATAGCAGGCAGGGGCATTTGTAATGCTAGGTCCTGACCTACCTCCTGATAGGTTCAACAGTTGCAAGAGGATGAAGTAGATCTTTTCATTTCTTGGTCACTTGGCAAAATCAGGCCCTAGACAGAAGCAGCCAAGGGTTCAGACTGGCAGCATCCTGAGTAGGAGGGTCCTTTCTTGGGTCTAGACAGGCTCAGCTCTGACCCACCTCCTTTCTACCTGTCTCCTCAGGGTGGGGGATCTGGGGAGGAGCAACTCTGCGCTGACTTTCCTGAGCTCGACCTCTCCCAGCTGGATGCCAGCGACTTTGACTCAGCCACCTGCTTTGAGGAGCTGCAGTGGTGTCCGGAGAACTCCGAAACCAACCCCAGCGAGTACAGCCCTGATGACTCGGAGCTCTTCCAGGTATGCCCTCCGAACCTCACCACTGTCTGCCTCACCATGCCTCTCTCTGCCCCTGAAAGCCTGGCTCTGCCCTGAGTCACCTTCTCCACTTGCTCATGCAAAGAAGTCTCTTCATCCACTACAGCTATTGGGATCCCGTCTTTCGTCCTGGGTCTGCATTTGGTCTTGAGCAGCTCTCGCCCTCTCAGAGGCAGTATTATCGCCTTTGGGAAGTAGGGACTGGGAAGAGCTGCTTTCTCCATGCCCCTAGTCAGAACTGAGTCTCTCTGTGAGCCAGAGTGAGTTCCTCCCTTCCTTGAATGATCCCACTGAACTCTCATTCCCACTCTCTGAAGTAAGTGAGATGATCTCCCCATTTTACAGATGAGGAAACTGATGCTTGGAGAAGTTTAGTTACATGCCTAGGGCGATTTGCCTTTTCAATAGCTGAGCTAGATTGAAACTCAATTTGCCTGCCTCCTAAGCCAGAGCTTTATATCCATGCTGATGCCATAATGACTGACACCATGATGGGAATGACTCCCATTCTCTGTGGCAGGACGGTCCCTGTGTGTGTATATTCACTCATTTAATTTTATTAACAACTCTCAGATAGGAGTATATTTATCTCCATATTCCCACTGGTGCCTAGAGGTTATTTATTTATTTGCTTTTTCTTTATTTTCTTTATTTTTATTTTTTTTTTAATTTTTAAATTGGAGGATAATTGCTTTACCATGTTGTGTTGATTTCTGCTGTACAACAATGCAAATCAGTCATAATTATATATATCCTCTCCTTGAGCCTCCCTTCCCCCTCCCATAGAGGGTCTTTAAAAAGAACCAATGCCAGGAACTGCAGTGCATATCTATGCCTCTTCCCCTGTGAGCCCCAGTTTTGGAGGCATGTTTCCTTTAAGAAGGCCTCTAATGTGGGATAATGTGATGTCTGGGATTTGCTTCAGAATAAAGCAATCCCTGCATGCATTTGCATGTGTGGGCATGCGGCATGGAGAGTAATAGGTGAAATAAGATTGGCCATGTTGAAGCTGGATAATGAGTACATTTGGAGTTATTATTCTTCCCTTGAAATATGCTCCTCTATAAACATTGGAGGAAGAATGCATATCTTCCTGTGCCTGTCTGACAATATAATAATAATAATAGCAATAACAATAACAACAATAATAACATACCATGTGCCAAGTCAGTGTGCCATGAGCATCATCTCAAATAGTTCTCCTGACAAGTTGTATCATTCCTTCTAGAAATGTTTATGGAGCTCCCTATGTATGTCAGACACTGCATTCAACAGTGGACTCTACGGTCTAGAGGGAAGACTGACCCTAGATCAGGTAATACATAGACAAACAGTGGTCACTAGGGACATGGGCACAGTAAGAATAAACCTGGGATGAGAAGAGTGTCTGAAGAAACTGGGTGGTCAGGAAAGTCTTTTCTAAGAGGAGATGCTTCAGCTGAAGGAGGAGAAAGAGGAGCCTCATAATGATCCCAGAGCCAGGAAGCAGGAAAGCTTGCTGTGTTGGGGAACTGAAGGGCTGGAGGGCAGTAGCTAAAGGGAAAGTGTCAGGAAATAGTTGGGGGATGGGGATGGGCTAGGCAGGGGCCAGATTATGCATGCTCTTCTTGGTCATGTTAGTGAAAGTGATAGCCGCTTAATTGTGTCCGACTCTTTGCAACCCCATTGTCTGTAACCTACCAGGCTCGTATGTCCATTAAATTCTCCAGGCAAGAAGACTGGAGTGGGTTGCCATGCCCTTCTCCATGGGAACTTCCTGACCCAGGGATAGAATCTGGGATTCCTGCATTGCAAGCAAATTCTTTACCATCTGAGCCACCAAGGAAGGAGTTGGATTTTCCCCAAGATTATTCTAACCTATCAGTAAAAAACTATCAGTAACCCAATTTACAGATGAGAAAAGTGATGCTCAGAGAGGTTAAATAACTTGCCCAAGGCCACACAGTTAGGAAGGGTCAGTGTGTTTACTCTAATGCAGGAACCCAACCCCCTCGCTGTTGTATAACCTCTCTGCCAACCCTGTGAGGATCAGCAGGACTGGGCTCTGGTTCTGGCTCCTTCCAGCGCCTCCATTCTTTCTCACAACAAGGGGGTAAACTACGCTCTGCTATTCCCTCCCTCAGAGCGGGGCCAACTTCCAGGAAACCGTTTCAGGTTATAGAAAACTGATGAGCGCGAGGAATTTGGATGCTGCCTAAAGACCATCCTTGATAGCTCAGTTGGTAAAGAATCTGCATGCAATGCAGGAGACCCTGGTTTGATTCCTGGGTTGGGAAGATCCGCTGGAGAAGGGATAGGTTACCCACTCCAGTGTTCTTGGGATTCCCTGTGGCTCAACTGGTAAAGAATCCGCCTGCAACGAGAGAGACCTGGGTTGGATCCCTGGGTTGGGAAGATCCCCTGGAGAAGGGAAAGGCCACCCACTCCAGTGTTCTGGCCTAGAGAATTCCATGGACTGTATAGTCCATGGGGTCACAAAGAGTTGGACACAACTGAGCGACTTTCACTTAGCAACTTAAAGACCATCACCACCTAAACTGTACAGGCCCCACCTACTCAGAGACTGGCCAGACCCACTAGTAAGCTCCTACCAGGAGCCTACTATGTGCATGAAATGGCCTCAGACATAAGTCAACCTGGTGTGGCCCTTGGGCTCTTTGCACAGCAAGGAAGGCAGAAGAATCTAAAGAGATGATCAGGACTGTGGCGGAACTCTGCATAACCTGCCTCTCTCCCCTTCACGCCCTGCATTCCATAACCTGCGCCACCCATCACACCCCGGTGCCCCTCTTATGTGATCAGTGCCTGATTCCTCCCCGATCCCCTCTTCACCCCTGGAGCTTGGGGGCTGATACAGCACTGTAAATTGTCATGGTCCCACGCTGTGCACCGAGACCAGCACTTTCTTTGGGCTTAAAAGAATATTTATATGAATACATCTTTCAACACCCAGCTCTCATGTTAGCTCTTCCTAAGGCAGGTGGTCAGTCACTTCCTCTCTGGGCCCCCATCCTGTGCATGCATGTGACCTTCAGAATTCAAGCTCCTTGAGGACAAGCAGTATTTTGTTCTTCTGTGAGGCCCTTGCACATTGAATTGAAAAGACTCGGTCATAGGTGTTGAATGAAGAAACTGGTTGCAATGTTTTCTTTCCTGCCAAGGACCAGACATGACCCATTCCGAAGTCCTTGAGCTGGAATTCAGAGCCCAGAGGTTCTAATTCGCTCCTGCCACTGACTGGACAGAGTCCTCATTTGACCAGTGGCAGTCGTATAGCCACGCTGCCTTGTATCAGAGCCATGTTCTCACAAGTCAGGTGACACCATTGCTATGGAAACAGACCGGGAGAGTGGAGAACAGCTATCCTTACAAGAGCTGACAACTGCCCCTGGAGGCAGGGACAGTACCTTCTGTTTGTGTGCCCAGAGTACCGAGGCCAGGGCCACAGAGGGCTAAACTTAGTAAATATTTTTGGAGGAGGTAGGCGTTTGGTTCTGTCTCCATGTGCTGTGTGACTTGGGCTATCAGCTCCTCCCTGTTGGGCCTCAGTTTCCCTGGGTGAGAAATGAGGAAAGAGCACGGATTAGATCAGCAGTCCTTAATCTGTTGTAGGGAGAGAGCCAGTGGGTCCTTTTAGACTCGGATGACATCTGTGGACCTACCCCCAGAAAAAAGGAAGGGAAACTGACTTCCTGGGTTTCCTGCACCCCAGTGAACGGGGGAATATCTTGTTCTTCTGGCCCTGGGAGCCTGCTCTGTTCTGTTGTCATTCCCTCAAGCCCCTCTAGGTGCTCAGAACGAAGGTTCTCCCTCTGGTTTCTTGAAGGTTCCTTTTTCTCCAGCCTCAGAGTGCTCAGGAAGGTTGGGGGTGGGGCCGAGCCTATTAATATCCCTTCCTCAGCTGATTAACTCTCCATTAATTTGCACTCCGTTTCTAAGCAGAGCTGGGAGAGCTGAGCTAATGGGCCTAGGAAGAGGAGAGGGGCGGCATGGCTACCTGTGATGTATTATCCTAGGGTGCTAGTGGGACCAGGCCGAGGGCAGGGCCGGACTTTCTTCCCAGCCGGGGTCAGGACCCCCAGCCCCGCCTGGCTGTTCCGAGCTGGACCTGCTGAGGACAGAGTGGGAAGGCCTTCTGTTAGTCATTTTGTTTTTGCCTAACCTGCTGGGGCTCCTTGGGGGTCTCTACCATCTGGCATTCGTTTCAGCCCCATGCCTAGTACCTAGTAAGTCCTTGACCATCCTCCCTACCCCCTCCCAACTTGCTGTGTGATCTTGGCAAGTCTCTCCTGGACCTTCATTCCCCCCGCCCCCAAAAGAATGGCAAAGAGGCTTCCCTGTGAGTTCCAACCCAGATGATCCACAGTGTTGCCTGGGGGTTGTGTTAAGAAAGGGTGTGGGGGCATGAGGGATGGGGCCAGCAGCACACAAGCTGCATGTTTGACTTCCCTGGTCACTGTGTGACCCCCGCAGTCCCTTCTAGCTCTGATACTTGTGATAATTGAGAATATCTCTGGGCCATTTTCTTCTGTGAAAGCAGGACCCCTCCTTCCTTCCAGTGCTGATGACACTGAATGACTTCTGAATAACTTCCCTCTGGAATGGGTTCTTTGAGACTCTAATCTCCCCAGTGGTCAGAGTTCATTGGTTCACTCATTCTTCCATTCATCAAATCTGCCTGGAGCCTCCCACGCCCCAGGCACTGAGCTAGGAGGAGGAACCATTCACAGAGCCCTTGTGTGGCTGCCTCCAGACTGGCCTCCCTAGTAACCCTTGAAGGGAAATTGACTGGGGATCAGGTCTTCTCCCAAAGCGGCAAGGCTTAGAAATGGTAAATGACTTGCCCAAGGTCACCCTGTCAGTGGTAGAGTGCCCCCTAGTCCACCCCAAGAGTGGTCCTTGAGCCCCAGGTCCAAGATCTTAACTCCCCATCAGGCTGGACAGATTGCTCTGGAAACACAGGTTTGGGGGTCCGGCCTGTGGATGGGAATTTGGGCCACCACTTGAGCCCTGTTGCATTCCTGAACCGGAGTTCCTGGACCTGCCCTTGGACCCCCATCCCGGGGGCCCGGGTCAGGCTAAACTGAAACCTTCCTTTGACCTGTCTTTTATTCTTAGCTGTCTTGCAAAGTCACAACCACATTTGTTCTTTTCTCTGCGTGTCCCCCTTCGAATTACTCAACTTTTGCTCTGGCTCCAAGGCCTGGAACAGATTTAGTGCAGCCAAAAGGCCGTCACGGGATGTGTATTTCAGATGAACTTCCTGAAGAAAGGATAAACAGCCTGACCTGGGATGGGAAAGAGCGCTGGTTAAGACATCATGTGACAGACAGTCCTCCTGCCAGAACAAGCCCAGTAGCTGGGCTTTACTGAGTGGGACGCTCAGTGCCTCACCTGGAAGCAGGGTGATCATCATGCAGGGCTAGTGGGCTGGGAGTGTGCATGCTGACCCTTGTGTCAGAGATCTGAGACATCAGGGAAGGAAGCGTGTCAGTTCATCTGTGTGTGCTGTGCTCTGTGTCAGCCCTGCCTCTGCCCCAGATTTGCTGTGTGAATGAATTAAACGTACCCAGGGCATGTTGGTCAACTTCCATGAGCTTCAGTTTCCTCAAATGCAAAATGGCAATTAGAATAGTACCCCATCTCCCTTTTTAATGCTATCTAGGTTTGTCATAGTTTTTCTTCCAAGGAGCAAGCCTCTTTTAATTTCATGGCTGCAGTCACCATCTAACGTGATAGTGGAATTTTTGCTGACAAAGGTCGGTAGTCAAAGCTGTGGTTTTTCCAGTAGTCATGTATGGATATGTGAATTGGACCATAAAGAAGGCTGAGCATCAAAGACTTGATGCTTTTGAACTGTGGTGTTGGAGAAGATTCTTGAGAATCTCTTGGACTGCAAGGAGATCCAACCAGTCCATCCTAAAGGAAATCAATCCTGATTATTCACCGGAAGGACGGATGCTGAAGCTAAAGCTCCAATACCTTGGCCATGTGACGCGAAGAGTCGACTGCTTAGAAAAGACTGTGATGCTGGGAAAGATTGAAGGCAGGAGGAGAAGGGAACAACAGAGGATGAGATGATTGGATGGCATCACCAACTCAATGGACATGAGTTTGAGCAAGCTCTGGGAGATGGTGAAGGGCAGGGAAGCCTGGCGTGCTGCAGTCCATGGGGTCACAAAGAGTTGGAAATGACTGAGCGACTGAACAACAACAACCCCACCCCCACAATGGTTATTGTGGGGTTTACCTGAGGCAGTATTTACAAAGCCTTTCTATTTCTTTCATCAGCCAAACTCTTTGTCCCTGGCCTTGGCACTAGGTTTTCTCTCTGCCTGGAATCTTCTTTCCTCAGCTCTTTGCCTGGCTGGTACCTTCTCATCTTTCAAGCCTAAGTTTCAGTATTAGCTGCTCAGAGCAGCCTTCTTTGACTGCTGTAAATAGCCTATAAATCTTTACCACATTCTTATTCTGCATCACAGATTCCTTTTATTTTTTTCCTAGGCTTTCTCACTCTCTGAAATGATCTAGTTTTGTTTCCTTGTTTAACTCTTTTCTCCACTGGAGGGTAAACTCCATGAGCTACCAGTCTGTATCACCAGTCTCCAATCATCGCCAAGCACTGAGTAGTAGTACGTATGTGTTAGGAGAAGGAAGAGAGGGAAGGGGAGGGGAGGAATTGCCCACCGCCGCAGCCATCATCATCATCATCACCATCACCATCACCCCCACCACTATCGTCATCACCTTCTTTATCACCATCATCATCATTGAGTCATAGTAGTAGTAGTAGTAGCAGTGGTGGTGTTGGTAGTAGTAGTAATGAGTGTTTGTTATGTGCCAGGCACTGTTTTCCAAGCATCTTACATATATTAACTCAGTCCTTGACAATAACCTTATGAAGTAGGTCCTGTTGTTACAGTTGGTAAATGTGAGATCTGTGATCCACCCCAGCCCCAGATCCCAAGCTCCTAGCCACCACACTAACTGCCCTGCCCGTCCATGAGTGAATGAGGCTGCAGGTCTTGGGAACCCACAGGGGCATGGTAGCTGTTGTCCTGTTGCTCTGCTCATCACTGTCATGGTTGAACCTTGAAGCTTTCAGTCTTTCTACCAGCTGTCTGGGCCCCAGGGTCAGAGAGGCTGACCTGGGGCTGCCAGTGGCATAGACCAGCCTCAGTACTCTGTCCAGGAGTTTGGACACAGGAGGCTGTGGTATGAAGTGACTGTCCTTGGAGGAAGGGATGGGTGTCCCCTGATTAGCATGTGACCCCAAGCCAAGGCCCTTTCTGTTACCACCTGCTGCCTGCTCGAAAATCTCTGATTCTTGGAGTCCATAGCACATTTCTTGGGCATCTGCTTTCCCAGGAAACTGGGGAGATCTGAGCAGGTTTGGTGGGAGGGTGATGGCGGTGGTGGTGCAGCTGCAGGTACAGAGCAGATTTCTACCCAAAGTCGCTGAGCCCAAGGCATTGGCTAACCGTGTCCCTTCTCTGCCTCTCTGCTCACTGCAGATAATCGACAATGAGAATGAGGCCCTCCTGGCAGCGCTCACCAAAACCCTGGATGACATCCCTGAAGATGTCGTGAGTCTGGCTGCCTTGCCAGCCCTGAATGATGGAGACACACCCTCTTGTGCTTCTGCATCACCTGTCCTCTCCTCTGCGCCCCCCAGCCCCTCACTGGAGGGGCCCCCTGCCTCGGCCCCTGAGGTGGACGAGCTCTCGCTGGTGAGAATCTGTTTCCAACTGAAGTAATGGTGGTGGCCTGAGATGTGGTATGTGGTTGTACGGGTGGTGGGTGCAGGGAAACCAGCTCCAGCCCCTGCAGGGATCTCTGTGCATCACCGGCAAGGTTCAGGGCAGACAGCCTGGACTGGTGGTGGGCAGCCTCCCTGGGCTTAACCTGTAACTCTGTAGGCCCTTTGGGATTTCATGGATTTACCCTCAGTGTGTGTTAAACCTTGAAATTAAATGCAAATATTTCCCACACACCCTTGGTGGTTCAGACGTAAAGAATCTGCCTGCAATTTGGGAGGCCTGGGTTTGATCCCTAGGTTGAGGAGGTCCCCTGGAGAAGGGAAGGGAATGGCAACCCACTCCAGTATTCTTGCCTGGAGAATCCCCATGGACAGAGGAGCCTGGCAGGCTACAGTCCATGGGGTTGCAAAGAGTTGGACATGACTGAACGACTGACTTTCACTTTTACTTTTTCACACATATACACACAGTGAAAAATTCAAGCAGGAAGTATGGAGAGTTAAAAGCAAAACCTCCTTACCCATCTCATAATGGCTTTTTCTTTCCCTAGATGTAACCATGGTTACTGATCTGTTGTGTGACTTTCTTCTTCTACTATTTTTTTTTAACGACAAAAAGGAGCCTCCATTACACACAGCCTAAACCTCGCTTTTCTCAGTGAATTCTGTGGCATGGTAACTCTTTCAGATGAACAGAGGTAGCTCTGTTTTATCCTTTTTGTCAGCTACATAGTGTTCCCTCCTAAGAAGGTACCGTAACTTCTTTAACTAATCCTCTGGTTGGTGGATATGTACATTGTTTCAACTCCTTTATTGTTCCATTGCTTTAGACTGTGTCCTTCACCAGGAGGAAGTGGATCCATTCCTAGAAAAGAAATTCCTGGGTCTTAATGTATGTGGTTTTTCAGTTTAGACAAGTACTTCCAGCCTGCCCTCCAAAGAGGTTGGACCGGTTCATACTCTGACCAGCAAAAGTTAAATGCTACCTGAATCTACGTGGAATGTGGAAATGTACACATGGCATTGCAGGTTTCTGGGGAGAAGGTCTCAGCCTTTTCAGATTCCAAAGGAATTTCAGAAGTTGCTGAAAGCAGTTGCTCTTGTCGCAGGCTAAAGGTGCCAGAACCCCAGATGTACTGGCTTGTGAAGTCCAGCTCCTCTGTCTGGGGCTCCTTACCTTGTCACTGGCACTCCTAGGGCTGGTGAGACTTAGTTGGAAAGTCAGGGCCTGTTGGAGGTGGCAGGGATCTTCAGTCGTGGAGAGTTAGAGCTGGACAGGCCCTTGGTGATCATAAAGTGCACCTCTGGAGAAACTGAGGCCCAGTGAGGGGAGGGCCTCTCCCAGGATCACACAAGTTGACGTGCCAGCAAGGGCTAGAACCCAGGTCTTCTGACTCCTAGTCCAGGACCGCTTTCTCTCTCTCCTGCTGACTTCATGTTCCCCAAAGCAGTGTGGAACATTTAATAAACACCTATGCATGCCAGACTCAAGAGTGTGTTCAGTCCTATGTTATGGCTGATGAGGGTCGAGCATCCTTTCTGATTAGAATCAGACCTCCTGGGTTTGAATCTCAGCCCTACCAGTGAATGCTCTTGTGCCTCTCTCTGACTCAGCTTCCTGGTCTGTAAGGTGGGGTTAATAGTAGTGCTTATCTCAAAGGTGGTTGGGAGGAGTTCAGCAGATAATACGTACATGTAAAGCACTTAGAACAGTGCTTGGTACAAAGAAATGGCTCAATAAATGCTATCTAAGTGATAGTCACAGCCGATGGCCATGGTGTTAATAGTAGTATTAGTAGTGTGAAAGTGAAAGTGAAAGTCACTTAGTCATGCCCAACTCTTTTCTACCTCATGGACTTTACAGTCCATGGAATTCTCCAGGCCAGAACACTGGAGTGGGTAGCCATTCCCTTCTCCAGGGGATCTTCCCAACCCAGGGATTGAACCCGGGTCTCCTGCACTTCAGGCAAGTTCTTTACCAGCTGAGCCACCATGGAAGCCCAGTATTAGTAGTAGTAATACTTCGTGTGTGTGAGCATGTGTGTGCTCAGTCGCTTAGTCACGTCCGACTCTTTGTGACCCCATGGACTATATAGCCCACCAGGCACCTCCGTCCACGAAATTTTCCAGGCAAGAATACTGGAGTGGGTTGCCAGTTCCTTCTCCAGGGGATCATCCCAACCCAGGGATCAAACCTATGTCTCTTGTGTCTTCTGCATGCCAAGTGGATTCTTTCCTACTGCACCACCTGGGAAGCCCAGTAGTGATAGTTGTAGTAGTAACAAGAGGAATTCTGTATAGGACTCTGCAGAGGGACCACACCCGAGTAGAGAGGTAGAGAGCGCCCCCTGCTGGTCACCGGTTGGTTGTTCCCTCTCATGCCTTAGACTCTACTGTTTCAGGCACTGTGCTAGGCACACAGGAAACAGACTTGCCATCTAGACTCCCCACATTCCAACATAGTTCTAGAAAGGCCCTGAGAATTTGTACAAATTCTTAACCTGGAGTCATGGGTCCCAGAGAGTCCACCTGCAGAACCCATGGACCTCTGCATACGTGTGTGTTTTCTGAGGCTAGCAGCTTCTCTTGTATTCTTACAGGGACCCCTGAATCAAAAAAGACCCAATTATTTAGTCTGCCTGCTCCTGTTTTACACACACACATGTGCACACGCACATCCATACACACTTACAACCTTGGAGAAAGCAAGGCCAGGGAAAGGAAAGGACTCACCCAAGGTCTCACAGTGAGTTGGGTTGAACTGGGTTAGAATCAGGTCCCTTGCTCTGGTATGACCATCTTTTCCTATCCATGTCAGAGGATCACAGACATGCACATGCTGGTTTGGGGTCTCGGTAGGGTGGTGTGGCTCCTCCAGCTCCTAGGGCAGTGGGAGTGGCCTTTCCTTTGGTTCCTGGGCCCTTGGCAATCCCATTGGGATGACCTGGGGGTCATGTCTCCTGAGGAAACACTCAGTGCTATAACAAAAACCACTCATGCTTCCTGACTTGTTCTCAGCTTTGGCTGTGGTAGGATCCCTGGTGACACCCCCAGGTGCACTCAGCTCCCTGCTTTGTTGGCTGGAATACATTGAGCACCTTTCCTCTGGGTGTAGAAGTGTGAAAAGCTTATCAACTTTTATAGAAAAATTGGAAAAGCCGGACAAGCATCAGCTTAGTATTCTTCCGCTTGTGTAAAAACATCTAGCTTGGTTGGAGGTGATATGTACATATATACATTCTTGTATTGTGTGTGTATATATTTTTGAGTCTCACCTCAGGGAAGGGTCACAAGAAAGTGGTTAATAGCAGTTGCCTCTGGGACCTTGGACAGGAGGGAGACTAGCTTCCAGTTGTCTACCCGTTAGTATTTGTGGTATGTGTATATTTTACCATTTCCAAGTATTACATGTTTAAGGTAAAAAAATCAATTTTCTAAACAATATGATTCAGCAAAATGAACAAAGGGAAATCAGCTAAAATCCTACACCAAAGAAACATTGTGGGCCTCACCATCCAGATTGTGTATGTGTGTGCGTGTGTGTATACAAGCGGATGTAGAGTGTCCTAATCAAGTGTGTGCATCATATTTCAATGGTAGCATGGGTAGACATCATCCAAGATCTGTTTGGATTTCTGAAGATCATAGGTATTCCTCTTGGGTTATTAACTCTGAAAAGGACGACTTCACATTTTACTGGGATACTTGTGTGTGTTTGGCATTGCTACACAACCTGCTTTCTGTACTTAATGTATTCTAGGTCATTAAGTGCCCTCCCTGTGTTCTTCCATGCTCCCGTGATGACGGGGTCAGAGTGTGGTCAGTCCCGGGGGGGTTGGCTCTGGGCTGGGCTTCTCCCTGAGATGTGCTTCCCTGTGTCTCTGGCTGCAGCTCAGCCCTGGCTTCTCCCATCTGCTCCTCCCGCAGCTGCAGAAACTTCTTCTCGCCACGTCCTACCCAACCTCAACCTCCGATAGCCAGAAGGAAGGGACCGCATGGCGCCAGGCAGGCCTCAGGTCCAGAAATCAGCGGCCTTGTGTCAAGGTATGTCTACACATGCCCCTAGACCCACCCAGGACTCCTCCAGAAGGGTCTCTGGGCAGGGGGTGCACCCTTCCACTCTTGTTAGAGGCCATCAAGTTCAATACACTCACAGTTCATTCTTTGCTCCTCACACAACCCTTGTTGCTGATGTGCTGGACACTACTTGAAACCTGGGTTGGTCTGGGGTTCTAGAAAGAGCCCTGGACTTTTTCATGTACAGTTGACTTTGAACTACATGGGTCTGAACTGCACAGGGCCACTTCTACGTGGATTTTTGTCTGTAGTAAATACTACAGTACTGCAGGATCTGAGTTCATTGAATCCATAGATGCAGAGGAACCGTGGGTACTGAGGACTGACTATCAGTCACATGTGAATTTTCCACTGCATGGAACCCCTGTTTTGTTCAAGAGTCAACTGTAGGGACTTCCCTGGTGGTCCAATGGCTAAGAGTCCATGCTCCCAATGCAGGCACCCCAGATTCAATCTGGTCAAGGAACTAGATCCCACATGCCTCAACTAAAATCCAGCACAGCCAAATAAATAAATATTAAAAAAAAAGAAAAAAAAAAAGCCAACTCTACCTTAGTGTTCCAGGCAGTCTTAGATGTTGAGTTAGAGCAGGAACAAGGAGGCTGTGGCCTGCCCTCAGGTAGCTTATTCTAATGAGGTGACAGAACCCAACATAATATCCTTGTTGGTACCGTGGAGACCACAAGGAGGAGTTTGAATTTCTCCTGGGGGTGGGGCGCATCAGAGAGCTGAAATTGCCGTCGTGAACATCCAGAGGGAAGCAAGTCCTTTTCCCTCCTTGGGCTTCATCTTCTGAGACCTTCAAGGAGGGGTTTCCAAGGTGACTTCCCAGTGTTCCTGTTACTCAGAGCCTGCGCTTGGCCCTTCCTCTTGTTCCCAGACACTGTTGTCACAGACTGCTGCGGACAGGCCCATCCCTCCAGGCAGACTCAGGATGGCATCTTTCTCAGACAGTGGCTCAGTGTAGGAGCCTGTCCCCTCCTGGTCTCCCCAAAGGTGGGGGAGGAGGGTGGATCCTCTCCCTGTGCCCCCTCCCTACTTGTCCTGGCTGACCTCCCAAAAGAGAGGGCCATCTCTCATGTTCCATTTTGTCAAAGAGGCAGCAGCTAAGCCCCTCTGTGAGCCAGCCTGCCCTCTGGAAGTTTCGGAAGCATTGCCGGGGGAGGGGGCATAAGAGACAGCAGGACAGCTGGCCTGGCCTCAGCAGAGAGATGGTTGCTGTGGGGGTGGAGCCCCTGTATGGACGACTGAGGGCAGATAAGTTTGGGGAGGGCATTTGCCTGGTCCACGTTGCAGAGCACCCCTGGCCAGGGGCTTCCCCTTTACTACATGGGCACTGGAAAGCTACTACATTTTTTTTTCCTTTTAAAGAGCTTTATGAAGGTGCCACTTACATACCGTAAAAGGCACCTGTTTTGAAAGTATGATTCAGTGATTTTTTTAATAAACTTACAGAGTTGTGCAGCCATGACCACAATCCAGTTTTAGAACATTTCCATCCTCCCAGGAAGATCCCCAGTGTCTCTATTTACAGTCAGTCCCTGTTCCCACGCCCAGCCCCAGGCAACCACTAATGTACGTTCTGGCGCTCTCACCGAGGGCTCCGCACAGGGTAGCAGGGTAGTTAGAACAAGGCTTTGGCGGTAAACCTGGAAAGGGCGGGATCCATAGCTGGGGTCCCTGTTAGGAGGCTGGCCGTTCCTCCATCCTCATCCCCTTAGCGCTGCCATGTGCCGGGTTCTGTGCTGGAAGCTGGGGATGGAGCAATGAGACCCGGCGTGATCATCCTGGAGAGACAGGCTGGGCCTGGCCAGTGGCGCAGGTGTGGGGAGCGGGGAGAAGCCATACGGGTCTCCCTCCTCACTCTGGCCTCTTTCCCTCTCCAGATGGACGGCCCCCAAGACAAGAAGGCCCCCACTCCGCACTCTCAGAGCCGGAGCTGCACAGAGCTACACAAGCACCTCACCTCGGCACCGTCCTGCCCCCGGGCTAAAGCCCTCTCCCCGGATAGAGGTCTGCAGCCACCACCATCCCTGAGTCCCCGGCTCTCCACCAAGGAAGATGAGGAGGCGGATGAGGACTGCCCAAGCCGCCAGCTGGCTCCAGCCTCCCCCGGGGACTCACCAGCGCTGGGCAGGACAGACCGCAGGGCCCAGGTTTCCCAGGAGGACATGCAGGCCATGGTGCAACTCATCCGCTACATGCACACCTACTGCCTCCCACAGAGGAAGCTGCCCGCACAGGCCCCAGAGCCAGCTCCCCAGCCCAGCAGCAGCCCCACCGAGCAGGTCAGGCCCCGGCCTCGGTCCCAGCACCCTTCCAAAGCCGCCTGGACCGAGTTCTCCATCCTGAGGGAACTTCTGGCTCAAGATGTCCTCTGCGATGTCAGCAAACCCTACCGCCTGGCCACACCTGTCTACGCCTCCCTCACGCCCCGGCCCCGGCCCCGGCCCAAGGACAGCCAGGCCTCCGCCGGCCACCCAGGCCCCTTGGAGGAGGTGAGGGTCTCACCTTCACCCAAGAGTTCAGGGCCCAGACCCAGCCTGCGCCCGCTGCGGCTGCAGGTGAAAGGGCATGTCAGCCGGTCGGCCAGGCTGCAGCCGGAGGAGGAAGATGAGGAAGAAGAGGAAGAGGAAGAAGAAAAAGAGGAAGAGGATGAGGAGGAATGGGGCCGGAAAAGGCCAGGGCGCGGCCTGTCATGGACCAAGCTGGGGAGGAAGCTGGAGAACTCCGTGTGCCCCGTGCGGCGTTCCAGGAGACTGAACCCCGAGCTCGGCCCCTGGCTGACGTTCACTGATGAGCCCATGGTCCCTGCAGAGCCCCAGGGGCCTCTACCCTCGCGCTTGGCCCCCGAAGCCTATGATGTGGAGGGGGAGCCTGGCAGCCCCACGGATGAGGACAGTGGCCAAGACCAGCCGCTCCTGCGGGGACCCCAGATCCCAGCTCTGGAGAGCCCCTGTGAGAGTGGGTGTGGGGACACAGACGAGGACCCCAGTTGCCCGCGGCTCTCTTCCAGAGGTAGTCAGAGTCGGTGGTCCGAGAGAGGGGGCGGGGCTGAGGTGTGGCTGACCCCACTGTACTGGAGCCACTGGCAAACCCCTCTCCCTCTCTGGCTCTCAACTTCCCTTCCTGTATAATGGGCTTAGCTGGGCAGACCTTCAGGAATCACCTGAGCATCTCTGAGTTTCTCATCATGCATGGGCCAGGCGTCCTTAATGAACGAGGAGCAAGATGCCCATGTTCTTGGGGCTTGTGTTTCAGTGGGGGAAACGGGCAATCATAAAGTGAGCAAGAAAGGAAAGTAATTACAAATTGTGATAAGTCCTCTAAAGAAGATTTCCTGGGTAACAGTGTGATGGACGGTGTGAGTCTCTAAATTCAGCTCCACGATGAGGTTGAATTTTAAATGGTTACAAGAGTGGGGATAATAATACAGCAGTCATCTATTTTACATTTGCTCTGCCAGGCTTGGTCTATGACTTAATACAGATTATCCCCATTGATCCTCATAGGAAACCTATGTGGTGGGTGCTGTTGTAATTCCTGTTTTAAGACACAGAAACAAAGGCACAGAGGTCACCTAGTTAGTCCTGCGTCTCTTTGGGGCTGAGCCCACAGATGCTGGCCTTGGAAGCGGGAATGCTTCACCACACACGCTATACTGATCGGCCATAAGGGGTCGCCCTAGTACCCATCAACGCTGCAAAAGCAGTAGCTCCGCCAGCTGTAAACGCTGAGTCTAGGGGAATGAAGGATTTGAGCTGTTTCTGCTCGTCCCTAAAAATGGCAGAGGCTTTTGGGTCATATACCTGAAAGAAGCTGTGCTTGGTACCGATGCAGTTCAGAGGGAAACAATCCTCTCTAGCAATGCCATGTTGAAGAATCTTATTTTTCTCTGTTTTGTCTTCTTTTCAGACTCTCCCAGGTGCCTCATGCTGGCCTTGTCTCAAAGGTAGATTTCTGAAAATTGTTGGCTTATTATTCCATGAGACGTTATCTGGTTGGGTGTAGGGTGGCTCATTGGTCCCTGAGCCTGATCCTGTTCCCACACCCCTGCCCTCATTACCATGCGGGGTTCTCAGGAGCTGGGTTTCCTTGGTAGGCAGTTTGGTTTTATAAGCTGGTCTCTGCAGGCCTAGGAGATGGAGAATTTCATGGGGAAAAACTGACAGTGCTGTGTGGCTTTGGGCAAGTGTCTTCTCCTCTCTGGGCCTCAGCTGTTCCATTGTAAAACAAGGAGGTTGACAATGATTGTCCTGTCTCCACCTCCCTCAGATCTCTCCTGTGTCTCCTAAAAGCTGTATAGCTTTGAATTCCTCTGACAGCCAGGATGGGGATTCTCTTGCAAATTCTCCCCAGGCCTCACTTTCGTGGGCTGCAGAAGCAGGATCTGTCACAGTGTTCCCTTGCCCTCCTGGCGTGCTTGGGGAGGTGGAACCTGCTACTGATTGGCATCTTTCCTTCCTGTCCTCCAGCCCCACCAGCGACTCTCCTTTTGGCAAGAACAGCTTCGAGCAGACCTTGACGGTGGAGCTCTGTGGCACGGCAGGTAAGCTAGGGGCTCAATGGGGAGTGCCCTTGGGGAGGAAGCACCTCAGGCAGTAAGGGGGTACCCCAACAAGCCCTCCTTGCCACCAATGCACAGGCTACGCTGGATCTTGAGATTCCCATTGAGAGAGTTATAAGGAGAGTCAGGACCCAGGCTCAGCTGTTCGGCTGCTGACAGTTGGCATGTGACCTGATGTTAAAAAAAGAAAAAAAGAGACACATGAGACACATGTCTTCCCCTGAAGCAGCCCGCAGTCCTGTGTGGGAAACAGACTCACACCATGACAAGTACTGTTTGATATGTGCTTGTTCCAAAGACCTTGCAAGAGCTCTGGGAGCATAAAGGAAGGGACAGCATGCGGAGGGGCAGGATGTGGCCTGAGAAGATGCAAGGTACCCAGAGCAGCAGGCATTTCACCTGCGTTTGCAGGGTGGTAGAAGTTGAGGAGACAAAAACAAAACAGAAGGGTATTCTTGGCAGCAGAATTGGCATGAGCAAAAAGGCACAGAGAAGCAGAAGTACAGGTGCATCAGAGGAGACCAGCCACATGGTAGTGCCGTGGGGCAGAACTGAGGGGTCAGGCAAGAACAAACATCAAAAGCTGAGAGGAATGTCAGGCTGAAGGGTTTCATGTAGATTCTCAAGGCTCCAGGAGCCCCAGAAAGGAAGAAATTGCTGGCATTTTGGCAAGTTCCCTCTGGTACCTGGGGGAGGGTGAAGGCTAAGGTCAGTTGCAGGACCACCTAAGGTCACTGTGGTGGTCAAATCCAGATGGGAGGTTTTTGCCTGTGGTGCCTGCCACCTCTGTACCCTGGGAGACTTCAGAGGTATTTGGGATGACCAGTTGGGAGGGCTTGTGGAATGATGGAATATGGAGCAGGAAGAGAGATCTCAGATAATCTGGAGGCTTCTGCGAGGCTACAGAAGGTATGGCAAATGGATTTCATCACATGCCAGCTCCAAAACTGTTGACGGACTGTATGGGATGGAGTCCCAGGCTATATCCAGGCTCAGTCAACAGCAGTGATCGATTGTGATGCCTGCCATCCACTGGGTCTCTGCTCTCCCAAAGGAGGGTTTCAGTGCTCCTTGGAGAAATGATCTGTCTCACATTTTTCCTCTTGCTTGGGTAGGACTCACTCCGCCCACCACACCTCCATACAAGCCCACAGAGGAAGACCCCTTCAAGCCAGACATCAAGCACAGCCCAAGCAAAGACAGAGCTCCCACCCCCGAGGGTCCTCAGCTCGGGGCCACCACCGAGGCTGCCCACAAGCTGCCAAAGAAGCACCCAGAGCGGAGCGAGCTCCTGTCCCACCTGCGGCATACCCCAGCCCAGCCAGCCTCCCAGGCTGGTCAGAAGCGCCCCTTCTCCTGTTCCTTCGGCGACCATGACTACTGCCAGGTGCTCAAGCCAGACGGCGCCCTGCAGAGGAAGGTGCTGAGGTCCTGGGAGCCGTCTGGGGCCTACCTAAAGCACTGGCCCCAGCAAGGGGCCCCACGGGCTGAGGCCCAGGCCTCTGGCAGGGAGGAAGACGTAAGCTGTGATGTCGGTGCCCCCACCAAGGACAGCACGCTGCTGAGAGACCACGAAATCCGTGCCAGCCTCACCAAGCACTTTGGGCTCCTAGAGACAGCCTTGGAGGATGAAGACCTGGCCTCCTGCAAGAGCCCCGAGTATGACACTGTCTTTGAGGACAGCAGCAGCAGCAGTGGTGAGAGCACCTTCCTCCTGGAGGAGGACGACGAGGAGGAGGACGATGATGAAGAAGAGGACTCGGGGGTCAGCCCCCCTCGCTCTGACCACTGCCCCTACCAGAGCCCACCCAGCAAGGCTAGTCGGCGGCTCTGTTCCCGCAGCCGCTCCAGCTCTGGCTCCTCATCCTGCCGCTCCCGGTCACCAGCCACACGGAGGACCTTCAGGTATGGATGGGTGGGTGGCCTCAGGATGGATGGTGGGCAGCTGAGCACCCCCAGTTCTGAGATGTCAGGGGAGAGAGAAGCCCTGAGACCAGGGCCGCAGCTTCCTGTGTGGCCTGTGTCCTGGTCAGAGGCCCTGGAGGTGGACTCCTTGGGGAGTTATGGGCAAGTCCTGAAGCCAATCAAAGCCTGCTGTGTGGTCCAGTGGTCCAGTGAGGAGTGGTCCAGATCGCCTGACCTCGGGGGAGGAAGAAAACACACTTTCTGGCCTTTTGTGACCTTATTCATCTGTTTCTGCTTTTGTATTTGTAAAATGGGTAGGTTTTTGTGTAAACATATACAGCTGACCTTTGAATAAGGTGAGGGTTAGGGACACCAATCCTCCACACAGTCAAAAATTGTGTGTAACTTGTAGTCGGCCCTCCTCATCTGAGGTAACTCTGTATCTGCAACTTCTGACAGTGTGGTATTTACTACTGAAAAAAACCCCAGTGTTGGTGGACCCTCAGAGTTCAAACCTGTGTTGTTCAAGGGTCAACACATCTACACAGTGTAATACCTATGTGACATTTACTTGTAAAACAAAGATTAGCATAATTCTAATTTGTGTTCTTAAGAAAACCCCCCAAACTCGGATTTAAAGCAGTGATAAGGTTTATTCCCGTTTCTCGGTGCTGCGGAGTTGTGCAGTCTTCCGGCAGTCAGCCACCCGGTGGGAGAGCTCCTTTTCCTTCGCTCCGGGATGATGTGTCATGAGCGTTTGCTGATACCATCTTTGCTCACTGAACCGGACTATAGAAGGAGCTGTTCCAGAATTCTGTGGGGAGCTGGGCAGAAAGAATGGAAGTCTGGCATCTTTTGGGGAAGACAGGTTGCTTCTCTTCCCTGATGACAGCAGGACCTGGCTCTTCGGAGGGGAGGCCTTAGGAGCGTGGGTGCAGGTCCCAAACCCTCTGCCCGAGATGCACCTGAGTGACCACCAGATGGCGCTCCTGGGTTCAGAGCCGTGCAGCAAGCAGAAACCGGGAGAGGCCTCTTGACCGAGCTGGTGGCTGGGCCCCGCCTCCTGAGCCTTAGGTTTTGTAGGTCGGGGGGGGGGGTGGGGGTGGAGAATTTCATTTCTAACAAGTTCTGGGGTGATGATGACATTGCTAGAGCGCTATACTCTGAGAAACAGAATTCAGGTAGTAGGAAGATAAACCTTAGAAAAACTCCTCTTTATATTTTCTTATCTGTACCGGTGGGTCTTAATTGAAAATCTGATGAAAACAAAGCTTCCTTTCCCCATTAAAATGTACGCAGACAACTAATTGGGCACTGGATTTTAGGGGACTTCTGGACCCCACCCCAAGACACTAATGTGCCAAAGCCCTGAACTATCTGTTATTTAAAATAAACTCATTTTGAGCAATTTCTCTAAGATCCTGTCTATGTAATAAGCCAGAACAGTTAGTCAGAGCCATCTTCTGTCAGACCTCTCCGAGCCCCCCTTCCAGCTCTGTTCTCCTTTCCCCAGCGGGTCGCTGTGAGCTAGTCTGCCTGTGTTCACGTTAGCCGGTTTCTTCTGCAGCGTCTGTTCACAAGCTACTAAGGTTCTTCTCCTGTTGAAGCATATCCCCCAAGGCCAGAGCTGGAGCTTCTTGGCTTCCTTCCCCTCCTGACCTGTTCAGGCCCTTTACCCATGGGCTTGGCACCAGAGTCGGGGGCCTCTCTCAACCACCATGGATTCTCCTTTTCCTCTTTCTCACTTTTGGGCTAAGTTCAGGCTGGCTTTCGCTGGAGAAAGTTAATTGGTTAACTTGGTTCCTACTCAGGGCCTGGCAGAGCTTGATGGCTGGTCAATTGGATAAACTAGTCATCAGCCTTCTCCAGACCAGCATTTCTCTACTTGTGCTTCTGCTACCAAACATAATCAACAGGAAGGCTCTGAGCTGGTTTAACAAGCCCTACAGCACCTTCAAGTCACTCTCAGCTCTTCATGGGGGAAGACTTCCAATGCTGCTGCAAGTGGATAATGATACTCTTATTATATAGCACTTAAAGTTTGCAAGTCACATCCCTTTCTATTACCCTCTTTGAGCTTCACAGAGGCACTTGAGGGAAGCTCAAGTGATTTTCATCCCCATTTTATAGATAAGGAAACTGAGGCTCAAAGAGTTTCAATAGAAAAATATAGCCAGCCAGTACTGAGCCATTCCTGGGCTAAGCATGTACAGGTATGTTCTTATTTGATCCTCCCAAATGGCTGAGGAGGCAAATACAATTGATTCTCCTAAATTTACAGATGAAGAACTGGCTTAAGTAGCCAGTCCCGGGTCACCAGCAGAGGTAGTAGAATCAGCATTGAAATGCTAACTGACTCTGGAGCCCCTGCTCTCATTCTCTGCTGTGTTCCCAAGGATGCAGATGGTGTGTGGCAGAGTTGGCACTCAACCCCCCTTACATGCTGTGCTCCTTCCCCTCCAGTAGCCTGGCCACTTGGAAGAGAGGGCATTGTGCAGACAGGTGCCTGGGAGGGCACAGGCGTGCGGCACCCAGGAGCTTCTCCAGCTGAGTAGCCCACTGGCTGCCTGGGGTGTGGGGGCTGTGATGGCCGAGGTTGCTGCCTGGCCAGACAGCACAAATGGAGGGGGAGCCATTGGTCTAGAATCAGCAGACCTTCCACTAGCTCTGGCTTTCCCGCTTCTTAGCTTTGGGGCAATTTTCAGCTTGAACCTGAACCTTAAGGTTTTCATCTGAACAATGGGGAAGCATAAAACCTCAGAGGATATTTTTTTTTCAACAGGTCAGATATCATAATGAAGCGAAAGGGCCTTTCCACCCCCAACAGCATAGAAAGGTTCACAGGGATTATGGTTAGCGACATAGAAGGCACGTGTCAGTCACATGTTCAGACCCACACGCAGCCCTGGGCGGTCACCGCTGAGGCGGAGAGCTGGGCTCCCTCTCCTAGTTCTACCTTCACTAATGAATGAGTCCTAACAAAGCTGAAGAAACATCGCTCGCCTCCTGGAGCAAGTCCTCCTCCCACCCCACTGTGGTCCCTGCTAAGAGTGAGTGAGTCTGCTTTGCTTGTTCACTGACAGATGTGAGAGCAGAGGGTCGTATTCAGACGGAATGCCAAGTGTCCGGCACGCCAGGAAGCGGCGGGAAAAGGCCATTGTAAGTGACTTGGGGCCCCAGAGCCCGGAGTGAGTGGGGACGAGCAGGGGCGTCAGAAAGTGTGGGAGCTTTAGAGACCCGAAGTGCTTTGAGGTCATCTGGCCTGCAGGAGATAGTTGTATTTCTCTCATTTACAAAAGCACAAGGGTCACCAAAGGGCATCAAGGTGGCACGTGCAAAACGCAGCCAAGGAACTGGTCTGGGAGTGGGGTGGGGTGGTGTGCCGTTGGTGAGGATTTAGGGCTCAGTATCAGAGGCTCGACAGGGCCCAGGGGGTAAGCACTGATGAGGGAGCAGAGCCAGCCCTGCTTCCACTTCTGTGTGACCTTGAGCAACTTCCTTGAGCCTCAGTTTACTCATCTGTATATAGGGTCCCCTGGTGTGATCTGGGCTAAAGGACCAAGGGAGCCTGTCTCTTCTTCCCTGCCCGACTCTCCAGTCCTCCCCCAGAGTTAGTCCAGAGGCCTAGGCTGTGCCTGGTGGACCTGTTGCAAATCACCACGCAGGGAAAAGTCATTAGGAAGCTGGAGTCAGTGCCCTCATATCATTAGAAAGGAGGGAAGGGAAAGTAAGACAGAAGCACAGACAGACTCTCACTGGATTTCCATCCACCCCCACCCCACTGTCCCCACCCCCCGCCCCCGCGCACCCCCCCCCCCACCAACAATGTGGTACTTCAGGGCAGGGGATGCTCGAGATATGCATACCCCGGAGGTGTGCATGCAGCTGTCTGCAAGAGGGTACTTAAAACCACATGGAGCATCTTCTTGGGATACTTGTGTGACCATTCAGCAGTTGTGGCATGCCTGGCCCTGTTCTAGGTGCTGGATGGCAACAGTAAATGAGACAAACAAGGTCTCCACTCCTATGGTTGAGCCAGAAGGGAGAGAGAGATGACAGACTCATAAGCAAAGTAATAAACACTGTAATTACAGACTGGGAGGTGCACTGTGAAATTAATCACGCCACGACTAAGATGTCTATAAGAAATCATGTTTTGACTTGTGGGGAGGATTTATTTACATGGTTGTCTGGGAAGGGCATCTTCAGAGAGCTAGACCCCAAGGGATGGAAGAAGCCATCCAAGCCAAGGTTCAGGAGGACAGTGGGGCAGAGGCCGGAAAGAGCCATGTGAGTTTGAAGCCCTGGAGGAGGCGGGGCTGGGGGGATGCAGGGGGCGGTTGCATTCTTACATGGAGCTGAACTAGGCCACCCTGGGGAACATACCTTGTGCCTATGACTGTACAGCAGTGCCCTGTCTGGACCGCTGCCCTCTGAGGTGCAGGAGGGCATGGCTGGAGAATTGCTGGCCTTAACCTGTTCCAGAGAACGGCTGTCTAGACCAGACCCTGGTGGTCTTGCCCACCACAAGCACAGCTGGAGTTTCTCCAGCAAATCAAAGCCACTCTTCCGATGGCCATGCCTTTAACTGGATCCAGTCACTAGATGGTGGTGGGAGGTGGAGCAGGCCCAGCCGGGCTTCCCCGACGCACCCCCTCTGCTGGGCAGGTCTAGGGGCCTGGCACCTAAAGGTAACCAGTGTCTACATAGTACCCTGGCAAAACCAAAGCTAATGGTGGCTCCACATCCTTATGCCCCTGTCCCACTGTTGTCCTCCCTGCCCCCTCTGACCTATAGCAACCTGGCTGCCAGTACTCGCCCTTTACCATCCTCAGCACCTCCCCCAGCACCAGAAGAAGTCAGACTCCAAACAAATACAGAAGCTACTCAGTGCGCAGTTACATTAGTAGTGGTGACTCCCTCTCCTGTCTCTGCCCAGTCTCGGTTCATTCCCTTCAAGTACTCAGTCACTTCCTTTTGGGCCACCTCCCATCCGATGCTTAACAGGCCCCTCCTCCTATAAAGCAGGTCCTCTGGGATAGTGACTGTCATTGTCCTGTCTCTGACTCCAGTCCCAGCTAGGGTCGCTTGCTCAGCCACGTGACATGGACTGGGGATGAGGACTCTGTGGGAGCCCGCCACCTAGGGGGCTCAAGGAAGCACCCCAAATGACAGGTCCCTCTGTGTCCCCCTCGGGCAGGGCGAAGGCCGCGTGGTGTACATTCGAAATCTCTCCAGTGACATGAGCTCGCGTGAACTGAAGAGGCGCTTCGAAGTGTTTGGCGAGATTGTGGAGTGCCAGGTGCTCACGAGAAGCAAGAGGTGAGTCAGGCTCTTGCAGAGGAGGGGAGTAGGGGTGTGCAGAGGTCTCATTTCAGGGGTCACCACATTGAAGATGCCCAAGAAGACTTCTAGGACAAACCTACCATCAGGTACAGGAGAAGGGAGGACCAGTAACAATTGTGCAGCCCAGGAATCTCCGCAAACATGTACTGATAGTCTGCTAAAGTGCAAGGCAACTTTCATGCATTGTCTTACTTCAGTTTTCCAACTTGCATATGACATATGCAGCCTTACTCTTTCTATTGCTTTCCTTTTTGGGTGGCTCAGATAAGTTAACTGAGAAGCTAGTTAGTGGCAGAGCCAGATCTGCAGCCCATGTGTCAGCTTCTAGTTTTCCATCCTAGAGCTGGTACGGGGCTGCCAAAAGCCCACGGTGGCTGAAGGCACGCTTGCATTGCACTCTTAGCTGCAAACCCCATGTTACTCCATC
The DNA here is from genome assembly GCA_024291935.2 of Okapia johnstoni. NCBI lineage: Eukaryota > Metazoa > Chordata > Mammalia > Artiodactyla > Giraffidae > Okapia > Okapia johnstoni. The sequence continues at coordinate 52,976,367 of CM044316.1, forward strand.
CCTCCGTTCCTCTACAGCTGCAGCCCTGTGTCCCACTCATCCAGGGAAGCAGTGTTTTATCTCTCGGGAGATCTGCAAGAATAGGTTGCATATAAATGCACAACTTAGGTGTCAAAACTTCGTCAGATTTGAAATAATTCTGAAGTATCTCCTGTTATTACTTGCAAACTAAGTTATTAAGGTTTTAAAATTCTAATTTAATAATGACTTTCAAAAACTTCAGTGAGAAAATTAGCTTCTACATAAGAATCATTACACATCTCGCATCCCTTATGATGGCTATAGAAAAGTAACAAGTAAGGATGTGGAGAGACTGGAATCCTTGTGCGCTATGGATAGAAATGTAGCGAGTTGGCCAAAAAGTTCATTTGGGTTTTTCCAACTGATGTTATGGAAAACCCAAACAAGCCAGTAAAAGTTGCAACCACTATGGAAAATAGTATGGGGGTTCCTCATAAAATTAAACATAGAATTACCATTTGACCCAGCCATTCCTCTTCTGGGTATATAATCAGAAGAATTGAAAGCAAGATCTTGAAGAGATATTTGCACATACGTGTTCATAGCACTGTTATTCGCAATATGCAAGAGTTGACAACAACTCAAGAAGAATGGATAAGCAAGATGTATATGCATGCTGTGGAATATTAGTCTTAAGAAGGATGGGAATCAATCCTGTCACATGCTACAGCATAGATGAACCTTGAGGACATTATGCTGGGTGAAATAAGCCAGTCACAAAAAGACATACTGTGTGATTCCACTTACATGAGGGATCTAAAGGAGTTAAACTCATAGACATGGAAAGTAGAATGGTGGTGGGCAGGGGCTGGGAGAAGAGGGTATAGGGCGTTGTTGTTTAATGGGTACAAAGTTTCAGTTTGGGGAGAAGAAAAATTTCTAGAGATCTATCTTACAACAGTGTACATTAACACAATGTGGCAGTAGTGGTAAAGAGTCCGCCTGCCAGTGCAGGAGATGTAAGAGACATGGGTTCAAACCCTGGGTTGGGAAGATCTCCTGGAGTAGGGAATGACAACCCAGTCCAGTATTCTTGTCTGAAAAATCTCATGAGCAGAGGAGCCTGGTGAGCTACAGTCCATAGCGTCACAGAGAGTCAGACACGACTGAAGCGACTTAGCATGCACGCATGTACTTAACACAACTGAACCAAACACTGAAAAATAATAAAGGTGGTAAATTTTATGGTATGTATTTTTGTTTTAAAAAGTCATGACACAAATTAAATTATTTACGTTCTGTGCTGTCTTCAGGATATCCCATGAAAGTAACATGTAAAAACAAAGCAAGCAAATTAATCTCTAAGGAGACAGTTCAATTTGTTAAGATTTAAAAAGTACTCATGAGTCTCAGATATTTAGAGTCAGAGGGTTCCAGCCTTGGCCTGGTTCAGAGAGGTGTCAGGAAACGCAATTCAGTTTGGTGTTTGTGAGGCCCTTGAGGTCAGTAGACCTGTGCTGAGTGGTAGGGTGGTGCTATCCTTGAGGAGTCTGAGTAGCAGGCCGATAGATCAGGATTCATTTGCTTGTGGAACTGATGAGTGTAGATCTGACTTTAGGTCCCCCTCATGTTGGCATTCTTCTCAGTCAGGCTTCCCCCATGCTAGCAAAGTGGTTGCCTCTAGCTGGTAAGCATATCTCCTACCCAGGGAAGCAGGAGTTCCAGCAAACATACGGCATGGAATCTTTGGGGTTCTGTTTTGGGCGACAGGTTCATGCTTGAACAAATCACTACGGCCAAGGAGGGTCAGTATGTCTTGTGCCTTACCCTGGTGCCCTGAGCCGAGCTGAGCATCGGATGATGGTGTCGGAGGACAGGGAGAGAATGCTGAATAGGCAGGCATGAAGGAGGGAGATGTATATGCAATATCAGCAATCTTAAGGAAGGTGAAGGTCAGATTAACAGCCAAAGAAGTGGCGGCTGAGGGACTTCCCTGGTGGTCCACTGGTTAAGAATCCACCTTCCAATGCAGAGGACATGAGTTCAATCCCTGGTCGGGGAACTAAGATCCCATATGCCATGGGGCAACTAAGCCTGTATGTCACAACTAGAGACCCTATGTGTTGCAACTAGAGAATCCGCATGCCACGACTACTGAGCCCGTTTGCTCTAGAGCCCATGTGCTGCAATAAGAGAAACCCGAGCACCACAACTAGTGAAAGCCCACGCACTGCAACAAAGATTCAGAACAGCCTAAATAAATGAATATTTAATTAAAAGAAAAGAAGTGACAGCTGAGGCTGACTTTGAAGGGTGTGGGAGTGGTAGGATGGAGCATAGGTGTGGCTGATTCTGAAAAATGGGGATCATGAAGAAAATAGAGAGGACCATGAACAGCCTCAGGTTTCAAGGCAGGAAGCCTGGCTTTGAGTCCCTGCTCTGCCCCCTGTCTTTGGGCAGATCCTGAACTCAGAGCCTGTTCCTCGTCCCAGAGGGAGAGACAGCAGTCCCTGGTCACAGGGGGTCTGAAGAGCATGTGAGGTGACGGATGGTGGCCAGGACTTATTAGACTTTATTGCCAACCCAGGGACCGTCGTCATGTCTGCCAGGGAGCCGCGCAACACAGTCATGAGTCATTCACTCCTCACCTGGTAGTGGGTGGTCTGACAGCGTCCACCGGGCTGGCCCAGTGACATGCTCCCCTTTTCCTCCTTCCAGAGGCGAGAAGTATGGCTTCATCACCTACCGGCGCTCTGAGCACGCTGCCCTGTCCCTGAGGGATGGCGCCGCCCTGAGGAAGCGCAGTGAGCCCTCCTTCCAGCTGAGCTACGGGGGGCTCCGGCACTTCTGCTGGCCCCGCTACACTGACTACGGTGAGTACGCAGGCCCTGCGCATCCGACTTGTACCCAAAGCTCTGGGGGCAGTGACCTCCTTTATTGCAACCCAAAGCCCCCTCTGGACATGGCTCCATGCCCAGGCTGCCCTGTCATTGTTTTTTAGACGTTGTGCCCAACTCTTAGCGACACCATGGACTATAGCCCACCAAGCTCTCTGTCCATGAGGTTTCCCAAGCAGGAATACTGGAGTGGATTGCCATTTCCTTCTCCAGGGGATCATCCTGACCCAGGGGTTGAACCCACGTCTCCTGTGTTGGCAGGCAGATTCTTTACCCCTGAGCCATGGGGGAAGACCAGGCTCCCCCATGCTGGAGGGAATAACTTGGCAGCCACTTGGCCTGGAGGCTGTCCTCTTGTTTTCCTTCTGGCCTCTTGTCCATCTTGCCCTATGCCAGGACTGGTACCAAAGAGATGAAGCCTCTCGTGGTCTCCTGGAAGGTCCAGTCTCTTGTTTGCAGCCAGGTGGCAGAACCACAGCTGCCGTCTCTTTGACCTCACAGGGCCAGTAGCTGCCCTGCCATCCACGGTGGCCCTGACAGGCAGCAGCCTTGTCCATTACTGGGCCACAGAGAAACAATATTGTCACCATGCCCTCACCATCTGGGGACAAGTTGGTAAAGAAGGACAAGTACAATTTGGGAGAGAGTTCTTGGTAGGCCAGAGTCTGCTGCAGCCTCCATAGTGCAGATCTGAGTGTCAGGAGACCCTGGAGGCACCTAACCATGCAGTGCTCCTGACTTCGTGTCCTACATGGGGATCCAGTTCCCCAGCCACATGTTGAGGACATCCTAGTTGTCTGCCTTATGTGACTTCTGCACTGGTTTACTAAAGGGCAAGAAACCATTAGGGGAAGTAGAATTAGAGGCTGTTGGAGCGGGAAAGAAGCCCAGGGGTGGAGGGCTCTGGTTCAGGCATCCCCAGCCTTAACCAGGGCAGCCGAGCCCCCAAGACACCACTCACATGGCAGAGGTGGCCCGGAAGAGCGCAGAGCCACTGCCCACTGCTCTCTGAAACCTCAGGCCACCTCCACTCCGTGGGGCTGACCCTGGTGGCAGATTTTCTGATCCGCAGGCTTTCTGAATCGCTCACTGCCTTCCCCTCTCACTGACTCCTCCACCCCCGCCCAGATTCTAATTCAGAAGAGGCCCAGCCTGCGTCAGTGAAAACCAAGTACGAAGCCATGGATTTTGACAGCTTACTGAAGGAAGCCCAGCAGAGCCTGCACTGATAACAGCCTTAACCTTCGAGGAATACCTCAATACCTCAGACAAGGCCCTTCCAAAATGTTTACGTTTTCAAAGAAATTAAGTATATGAGGAGAGAGAGCGAGCGCGTGAGAGAGAGAGAGAGAAACTCGGAACTGCTGTCCTTTTAAAAAAAAAAAATCAATGTTTACATTGAACAAAGCTGCTTCTGTCTGTGAGTTTCCATGGTGTTGATGTTCCACTGCCACATTAGTGTCCTTGCTTCCGACGGGCTGTCCTGGGTGTGCGCCAGATGCTTGGTCCAGCACCCACCTTCCCTTCCTCCCCGACCAACGTCCCCTCGTAGACGTGCAGCTGTGTTCACTATACCATTTCTCTTCTGTAGTGTGTGATGATGAAATTGTTACTCGTGAATAGAATCAGGATTATAAACTCATTTCTAATTGAAGAAAAAAAGTATATCCTTAAAATAATGTATTTATGGCTCAGATGTCCTGTGCCTGGGATTATTGTATTGCTTCCTTGATTTTGTTAACTATGCACTGTCATGAGGTGTTTGCCACTGACCTGCACTGCTCCCTTTACCAGAATGCCCCAGAAGTGCTGATGGCCGGAAGCCTGGTCACCAGGGAGGAGTGGCATGCAGCCGCCACCAGGAGCGATGGAGAGAGGGCCTGTTTCTGGGCCTGTTCTGCCAAGCGCTGCCTTGTCTCTCATTGAGCAAGCTGGGATCCATTTACAGTCGGTGCCCAGCTCACACTTAGAGTTTGTGCCTGGCCCATGAGTGCACAGATCCCCGCGGACCTTGGAAGGAAGGTAGGGTGAGCTGCATTATTCCCGTTTTCCAGGTGAGGCCAGCAGTGCCTCAGGAGGCAAAATGACTTGCCCAGGGTTTCACGACCTGTGAGACGACAGTGGCCCAGCCCAGGCCCCTCCTCTTGCCTTAGCTAGGGTAAAGAGGCAAAGTTGCAAGGACTGGTAGAGGTGAGTTCATCTGAAAAGGACAACAGGCTAGGCGCCTCTGGGCTCATTTTGGGGGGTGAGTTGGCAGCTGCCTCATCAATATCAGGCAAGTTCAGGCTTTGGCACCAGTCTTGATCCAGGGGGTCCTGTGGTTTGTTTATACCTGTGGACACGCCATCAGAGCTTCAGGGATACAGCTGGAGTGATGCAGAGAGGCGATCTGGGAGCAGTCAGCCTTTTGGGGCCAGTTACCACCTCATCCTCCTCCAGCTTGACTTCTCTCTTCTTCACCTGTGAAGTTGTTCAGGTGGCAGGAGTCAGGGGGAGCAGGAGGGGATGTGAGGCATGGGGATAGATAAGACAATCTCCAAGCTCCTTTCCAACTTAGAAAATATTCTCATTGGGTTTTACTTTAAAGTTTGTTTTCTTGAGTGATATCAAAGCAATGTCCAGCTTGGATGTTTGAGAGGTGCCTTGGGGGCCATTTGTGAGGGGGAGCGTGGCCAGGCAGGGTAAGAGCACACTGCTTCAGCTTCAGACAGAGTGGCTCCAACTTGGTCTTTTTCACACATCAGAGTTCCTTGGGGAGTTTTTGTATTTGAAAGAAAAGAAAAGAAAAAAGATCCTGCTGCTTAAAAAAAGTTTGAACTTGGCTCATTTAACTAAACAAACCAATATAATCTATTACTAATGCCAAGCCTTGTTCTTCGGCAATTGGTAGTTATGGGGTTTGGGTTTTCTATTTTTGTTCTTAAGATTATAAAATACCTCAGTAGGTTAACTGGGCCGATAAACCTCTCCTGAGAGGTGAGCATACTTCAAGCCCACCGAGAAGGTTGGAAGAGACTGGCACTGGAAGAAACAGGGAATCTGAGTTCCTGTGCATCAAGTCACTTCACCTCTCTGGACCCCAGTTTTCTTCTCTGTGAAATGGACCAAGGAGGAGAATTAGGCAGGCTGATCTCTAAGGTCCCTGCCAGCTCTGATAGCTGTGGCTTCTAAGGTGGTATCTAGAAAGTACATGGCACATGGGCCACTATTCCCACATCCTTGGCCAGTTGCAGACATAACTAGTTGACCACTGCACTCATGTTCTTTGAACTTGGTCATGCTCAACAATCCTCATCACAGTGCTCTGAGCAGTCATGACTAGTTGATCAGAGTTTAACCTATCTGACATCCTGGTCTAATCTTTGAAAGGTTTCTGTTCTACAGAACCCTGTGGTGGCCGGGTTTCATGCTGGCCCATCCCTCTCTGTCATGTCCTGATCTATAAGAGAAAATTGCCCTTAAGCCATTCCTTGGCACAGGACTCCCAGTACTACTCTGACACAATCCCGCTTGGAGGTGGGGGCCAAGAGGAACAGTGGACAGGAATATGTTTGGAGAAGGCAGGTCTGTGACTTCGATAAGTCAGAGTCCCTACCTCTCCCTAAGTCTCAGTGTGCTAGGAAGGGTTGGACTAGAAGATCTCGAAGCCTCTCCTGTTTGCTTCTTCCTTGATTGCACTAGACCAGAGGTTCTACCATGGGCAGGTGGTACCTTAGGGTGAAGAAATACAGTTTTTAGTGAAGGACAAGTCTCTTCCCTCTATTGGGTCAGCTGAAGCCACCCTTTCACTTCAGATTAATACAAGGCACTTGAAGGTGGTCAGACGCTGGCCCTTGAGCAGAGATTTGAGTTTAGTCCTGGGACGTGATATGCTTAAGGTTGGGGCTGGGGCCTGTGGATGGGAGAGGGTGCCTGCCGAGGGCATCAAGCAGTTTCTTCTCACCATCTCATACGTAAAAGGATACAAGTTCTGAAATTGACCAACCCTGCAGACAGCCTCCATCCGAAGACTCATTCGGTGCTGTGTATTATTTACCAAGGAGACTCCAAGGTCTCTCCAGGAAAACCAGTCAACCTTGGTCTCTTTCCTACCAAATTAAGGAGTTACCCAGAGGGAGCAGCTGCCATTGGCAACCATCTCATTGTAGCTCTGTCCTAGTATTTGCTCTCCGTCATGTTTACAAGTGATTGCCATACAAGCTTACAGTAGACTGTGTTGGTAGCACCCACACAAGGCAGGTCGTACTGTCCATCTCTGTGCCGTGCTGGTATTTTCCAAATATGTTCCATCTAAACGTTAAGTGGAATTCTTCCATCTCCTTCCTCAGTCGGTACAAGGCTGAATCAGAATCCTCACTCTCGGGGGCTCTGGTTAATGAAGGAAAATGCATCAAAGAGGTAAAGAATATGAGTGGATGGAGTGCAGCTAAGGCCCTGACCCTCTCCTCCCCATCACACCTTGCCCCCCAATCAGAACACTGCTTTGAGGTATCAATACAAAGCACCAGTCAGGTGTCTGTAGCTGCTGTGAGCTCTCATAGCCCTGTGTGTGGAAGGTGCTCAGGAGAGAGGCGGGGCTTTGGGAGCTCCAGGGTGGGAGGAGGAAGGGGCGGGGGGAGTCTTCTGAACTGCAAAGACTCGGTACTCAGGTCGTTACGTGGGAAGAGATGCAATAAGAAATCTATCTCGCCTAAAGCCTGTGTTTGTTGATGTTTGGAGAGCGATTTCTTCTAGGCGTATGCAGTAGGCACACTGAGGGGGCAGGGATGGCATGACAGCGCAGCCCTTCTGCATGGACAGCTTGAAACCCTATCCCAGGCCTCAGGTTCAGTTGAAATGACAGCCGGGCCCCCAGCTTGAGCGATGGGATGTCCCAGCTGTGAAGCAGAATCAACCCCAAAGGATTTGTTGATCTGACTCACTCATGTTGAAACTGCAGTCTTTTCTTACCGTTTGTGATTTAGCAATTGTCCTCAGACATGACCAAGGAAAGAAGTTGAATGTATAGTAGCAAATAAAGTGAACCGAATGGTTTCAGTGGCCAAAGAAGAGGGATCCTTCCCATTGGGGCAGAAGGAAACCGGTTAGTGCTTACATGCAATATGTTTAAGCTGGGCCCCAAGTTCCTGAGACGTTTGCACACATAGATGGGCTCCAGGACTGTCTGCTGAGTCCAGGGGTACAGGGTAAATGGAGGGAGAACTCGGGAGCTGGGAAACCATCGTGCATAGAGATGCCCTTGGCTCAAAACAGACAAAGAGCGGAGGGCCCCTGGGAGCCGGCTGTAGAACGCCCAGGAAGCAGGCAGAGGCTGACTTTGCATTAAACCAAAAAAAGCACTTTGAGAAACCATGACACTAAGCCTGGCTCCATGTTTCTACACTGGCAAACGTGGATCTCCCTGGGCGATGTGGGGTCCTCTCCTGGGCATTGGGACAGGGGGCCAGAAAAGGGGCTGGTGAGGGAGGAAGGCAGAGATGCCTTTGTAGACATTGGCCGAGGGAGAGCCCATCCTAGGGCCAGCCCTAAAAATGGAGCGATGCTTTTTGACCTGGTACCTATTTTTGTAAAAAAAAAAAAAAAAATGAAGACAGCGCAGCCAACTGAAATGGGTTTGCAGAGCAAGTCACTTACCTATAAGCCATCTTAAAGTGAGAAACCCAATGTTTCTTACTTGCTATGTGATCTTGGGCCTCTGTTTCCTCATTTACAGATGGGAATGAATATTGTATGGGCTGAGCGCTAAAGTCCCTTTCACCTCTGATGGGCTAAGATTCCCATCCTGGAGCATCGGGAAGCCATCATTCACTCATGAAACCAATTCCACTCTGACTGCGCCCAGCTCGTGTTCAGGGTGAGAGTTCTCTGCAAGGTAACCAACTAGCAGGGAATTCAAATCCACATGGTCCTGGCCGAGTTACCTTATATGAGGAGGCCAGCTCCCCAGGACAGATCTAAGCCATAGTTTCTGGTGGGGATGGTGAGAAGTTAACCCCCAGCTTGGCTGGGTGGTGATGTCAAATCTCACATTAGCTTTGTCATCGTCCCCACCAAACAGCTTTCAATCCGAATGTTGTGACCACTTGGCTGTTTCTCTCTTGCTCTCAGACAATACTAGCAATACACTTGTTTTTGCAAAACAGCTTAACTTAGGCACTTTTCACACATTTGTTTCAAATGATTGTAAAACATACGGGGCAACAGGAGGCATGGATCACACTGCATATGTTTAGGGCAGCTTTTGTTTTTTGTTTCTTTAATGGTATAACAGTGGTAGCTGAGGCTCTGAGATTTTGTGGGGCAGATTTTCAGAAAACTCCGTTTCATCAGAATGCCTTGCACCTTCAGAAGCAGCACAGAAATCCAACTGCCCAAACTGGGGGCTTGGAGAATAGGGTTTTGTAAGTGGTCAGTCCCTGGGCTGTGTAACAATGCCTCCAAGAGGTGTTTTATAGCTAGAACCCCTTCTGTTCTGTATGTTTTGTCAAAGGATCCTCCAGACCTCCACTTTGCCAGCCTCGCTCATGGGTGACATGAAGGGATTGGTCAGCTTCCACCTCAGCACTTTGCCTTATCAATGTCTAGTCGCCATCTAGTGGCCAAAGACTGTATCCACCAGCTACCCAGATAGAAGGCAAATAAAGCCTTTCAACCACCTTGCAGTCCAACACCAATGTTGGGAATGAAATGCAAGGACATGAGCGAACTGTCTGTGTGTTTAGCGCCCAGTGTAACACCAGTCAGAAGCCCCAGAAGCAACCACTCAGACTGAAAAATACACTAGCTCTCCTGAGGGCAGCAGAAACACGAGTGGACCTGGCCCAGGTGCCCAGGAGGGGTTTACTGTAACTGCAATACTGGCAGCCCAGCTGCTGCCCTTGTTAAGTGAACCTCTGCTAGGTGACCCCCACTGGGCCCTCAGGACAAGCAGAGAGGTTGTGCGTGAGGATTTTGTGGGGGGCCTGGCCGTGGCCTTTGATATGGTCTACCGAATAGCCAAACAGCTTTTGTTTGCTTGTTTTATATTTTGTATTTAAAAATCTTGTCAAATGTTTTTGTGTTAGGAATAAAAAGTCATAAACTACTCCCAACTTTGTTTCTTGAGGAATGTTCTGATTCCAACAGAAAGAGGTTGGAAATCTCAAGGGGTGTGTGGTCAGGGTGGTCAGTGGACCAGGGAAGTGGACCGCTTGGATTTCCAAATGGTTTCAGTGGAAGATGACCATCCAGAAGTCCAACTTGGGGCAGTCTGCTCCGGAAATTCACACCCACCCACCCCCTTCACCTCCTTGTGCTGCGATATTAGCATTAGCATTGGCTTGGAGCATCTGCTTCTTCCAGAGGTGGCTGCTAACGTTGAAACCAACCCAAGATTCCTCCCCCCGCCCACCCCAGGTTTCTAAAGAGATGGTGTCTGTAGCTAGCCTTAATTGACTGGGCAAGGTGGTCCCTATGGTCCCTTCCAGCATTTCCAAATCTTGGACTCAAATCCTTTTCTCTTGGTGTGACCATGCAGCCTAGAGAATTTTGAGCAATAGGAAGTCAGGGCTTTCCCCGGCTCTGTAACAGGGTCAAACCAGGGAATGGCTCACCTTGTGAGGTTTGGGTATCCCCAGGGGTACTACCGTAGGGGGCATTATTTATTAGGAAGCTCAACAAGGTAACTACAGCCTGGGGTGCGTGAGTGCAAGGCTGTGTGTGTGTGTGTGCGCGTGCGTGTGTGTGTGTCTGCACGTGTGCACGTCTATGTTTGTGTGTGTGTGTGGAATTACATTGATGCATTTCTTGAGAAAGGTGCAAGAATTTCACCTACACAGAGGGACACATCTGCTTTGTTATTTATAATAGAAAGCTAAATTTTAATTTTTTAAAGGACACTGCTAATGATTGAGAATCGAGTTTTTAGTTTTGCTATTTTTTTTAATTGGTAGAGGATTTTTTATATATTTTTTCCATTTTGTTGGGTTGTGTCCTTATTTATATAAACACTTTATCTGTGAGAGGCAAGGAAGAAAACTTCTTTGCTTTTAATTATTGTGGTTGTCATTGTCCCTATTTTATTTCTGGTGTGATTTATCTGTCTTACCTTCTAAATGAGAAAATGTTTTCCTGTATTTGTACATTGTCAGATTCTATAGTTTCATAGATAATTTAACCAAATTGCTCTATGTATTATTATTCTGTGAGTATAAAGTTCTATTTTAATGTCTGTAAATACTTCAGAACTGGCTTCTTTTCTCAAACTCCCACTGTGGAGTTATTGTTTACATCACAAAAACTGTAGAATCTCTATGCTCATGTACTGTAAATAGTGAAGTGATCTGCTTATAAATAAACTTAACAAATACACTATGGAGATTAAAAAGAAAATACCACCCACAGCTCTGTCCGGGTGTGTCTTTCTTTATTGGGTCCTATGTGCTTGTTGAGGGTTGCTCCGCCTACTAACTGGGGTCATCTCTCAGAGAAGACCTCAGCCCAGGGTGCCTCTCCAAAATTTTCCAAGTTTACTTGTCTTGTCTTCATAGCACTTTTCATGGATCACAAGGAACTATTCAGGCTTGCTTCCCCTAACATTGTTCCATTACCAGCTTTTTGCCAGTATGACTTTTATAAAGCTATACCACCTTCTCAACGAGGACTCCCTTGTTTTGGTATATCCGCTTTTCTACACAAACACACTACATATATGTGTTAAAAGAGATTTTTGACATTATGGTTTCAGGCAGAGACATTTGCCAGTTGACAACTGTGAAACAGTCTCTGGACAGAGAATATGGAAGAGACTTGAATTGTACCGTATTTGGGTGAACTTGAAACATCTTCCTTTGCTCCCTTACTCCCGGTGAGAGCAGGGAAGAGTGGCATCTTCCAGGACCTTTCATCTTGGACGTGTGTGTTATTGCTGCGAAGCTGTCCTGGGCTGAGCCAAGATGGCCAGGCCTTAACACCTGGCATGGATCTGTCACTGGCTGCAGGCCACCACTCTCAGGCAAACTGTCTCCCTGCGGATGAGGTAATCCCGAAGGGACTGAGACTGAGGGCTGTCTGTTGACAGCGCTCATCACTGCTGAGACCACAGGCTTCAGTAAAGGGTCTGGGCAGCTCATCACAGCATCTGCCACAATTGGATATTAGGGGTTCATGTGTGGCATGTGATCATGATGTGATTATGTCTGAAAACACCCATTCATCTTTAAAGATGTGTAATGGAGGAGTCTATGATATGCCTGGAATTTGCTTTTAAATATTTCAGCTAAGAAAAAAATGCAAACTCGAAAAGGACAGATGAAGCAAATGCGGCAAAAATCCTGATGTTAGAATCTGTGTGATGGGTAGGTGGCAATTCATTGTGTAATTCTCTACTTTTGTGAATGATTGCAGATTTGTGTACTATAAAATGAAAGTATAAGAACACAAAAGATTCTAGGTAAGCAGGTGAGTCTGGCACTAATGTTTGAGTCTATGAAAGCTAAAATGTTGCTTGTCACTCAATAAAAAGTTCTCACAGCTGAAAAAGAGGCTTGAAAGCCACTAGGAGAGATGTAAACTAAATTCTCTTTCAGTTTTCAAACCCCACAACTCTGACTTCTCGAACAGGTGATGTGTGCTTTCCCACCAGCCTGGGTCCTCTCGTTCGTGAAGGATGGGGCTGGCCTGGGCCCTGGATCCTCACTCTGCTACTGGACACAGCAAGACTTGGATGCAGGCCCGCCCCCAGGTTGCTTTCCGCCAGGCTGACTTCCTGCGGCTGCTGCAATCAGACAGGAAAGAGGACATGCTAGGTGAGAGGAGGCTGCAGAGGGCTTTCCCTCTGACCTTGTTTGGACTAAGAGTTGCAAACTCAAGGGCTTTTGGAGGCCCTACATCCACCACTTTGTTCTTGGAGTTTGTCCTACTCTGGTCAGGGGCAGTCGGGGAGGAGTAGAGGGGAGGCTCCTTTGCTGGGAGCCTCAATCTTGGGAACCAGGCTGTGCCACGGTGTGATTTGACTGCAACACTTCACCTCTGCGAGCCTCTGTGCTCTCATATGTAGAATGGGGGCAATTGGGTTGTGGAGTGGCCTGAATGGGCCCATGGGTGTAAGGCTCTGTGGTCATGAGCGCCCAGTGTGTGTGGGGTTGGGACCCCCCCATCCACCCCCTTCCACAAACCTTGGTTGGCTGCCTGCTGTTTCTGCTTCTCCTCCTCCAGCCCCTTCATCTTGGTCTCATACTCGTCAGCAAGCGCTTTCCACTCCTTGCGGTTGTTGGTAATCCCATCCAACATGGGAGTGATCTCCTCATGGAAACGGGAGAATTCCTGCAAGAGACAGAGCCTCTGGCACAGGCGCAGAGCCCTGGGATCCAGGCTCCAGGCTAAACACAGTGTGTCATGTCCTCACTGGAGTGAGCTTCCCCAGGTGGGCGGCAGCTTCCATCACCCAGTGGTGTTTGAGAAGACACTGCAGGGCCCTCAGTCACAAGGTCCCATACCTCGCTTGCATAATACCCTCCTGTGGTCCTCCTGGTTTTCAGGATGGAACACAAACTCCTTCACAAGGCTCTCAAGGTCTCCAGACCCAGTGGTCTTCCCCGTCACCAACTGGAACCCTCCGGACATTCCAGATCTCTGTCTGGGCTTCACACCACCTCGTCGCTTTGCTGGAACTCTCTAACTTCCCCCTCTTTTACCTTGAGGGCTCTACTCAGACATCACTTCCCCGGGGAAGCCTCTTCTGATCCCCAAGGTAAGTCGAGTCCTCTTTAGCACCTTCCCAAACCCTTCATTCCCACATCGCATTTCACTGTAGTGACTCCCTCTGCCAGTCTGTGTCCAGAGCTGTGCACTGGGGAGGCAGGCACATCTCTGCTTGTTCACTGGGGTGACCTTGGCCCAATACAGGGTTTGGGGCACAAAGACACTCAGTCAGTATTTGCTGAAGGAAATCGGGATGCGGCGAGGATTCTGAAGGTCTCTTAGCCCTAGAATAAACATAATGCCTTTGAGCACAGCATGTGACAGTCGATGATGCTCTGTGTCTCCTTTGGTCCTCAGAAAACTCCTGCCAGGTGGGACAATGAGACTCCTCACTCCTAGATTTTTAGGTGAAGAAATGGAGATGCAGATTGGCAGAGATTTGCAAAAGGTGAGAATGGCACATCCAGGGTCCACTGCAGAGTTCAGCCAGAGCTAGCTGTGCTCAGATCAATTCTGCCACCAGCTGTGTGACCTTGGGAAGGTCCCCATGAAATTGGGACGGTATCTCATGGAGTTGCTGTAATAATGCACGTAAAGCTCTTAGCCCAGTCCCCATTGTTTTGTATATTACTGATGATCACAGAGAGCATCAGCCACGCTGCCCTGTTGCTTGGAGGATCGAGGTTAGTCTGCGTTATATCAGAGATGCACTCGTGCGCCCCCTGCGGGCAGAAGGTCTGCAGCTCAAGTGAAAGTGAAAGTCGCTTAGTCGTGTCTGACTCTTTGTGACCCCATGGACTATGCAGTCCACGGAATTCTCCAGGCCAGAATACTTGAGTGGGTAGCCTTTCCCTTCTCCAAGGGATCTTCCCAACCCAGAGATCAGACCCAGGTCTCCAGCATTGCAGGTGGATTCTTTACCAGCTGAGCCACAAGGGAAGCCCAAGAACACTGGTGTGGTAGCCTGTCCCTTCTCCAGCGGATCTTCCTGACCCAGGAATCGAACCAGGGTCTCCCGCATTGCAGGTGGATTCTTTACCAACGAGTTTATCAGGAAAGCCCTCAGGCAGCAGGAAGAGCCCTCAAATACAGGGTCAGTCTCCCCGCTATGATGCTGTGTCCTGGCCCTGTCATTTCTCCTCTTTGACATCTGTCTCCTCATGTAACATAGCCAAAATAAAAATAACCAGTGGGTGGTGGATGGTGGCACAGATAATATGGATAGGGGCATGGCGGGTTTCTCAAGAGGGAGACTTTAATGTTGAGCCAGAGCTCAAAGAGAAAATTCAGAGTATCTTTCGACAACTGAGTAACTGTGAACTGTCCTATTCCCGCCAGCTGGGGAAGTTAACTGGACATGTATCTGCTATGTTCCCCATTTCTCTGCCTGAAAAGATGATATGTCATTTGACCCACAACTATTTACTGAGCAACTAACTCTAGGCTTCCCTGATAGCTCAGTTGGTAAAGAATCCACCTGCAATGCAGGAGACCCCGGTTCAACTCCTGGGTCAGGAAGATCCACTGGAGAAGGGATAGGTTACCCACTTCAGTATTCTTGGGTTTCCCTTGTGGCTCATCTGGTAAAGAATCTGCCTGCAATGTGGGAGACCTAGGTTAGATCCCTGGGTTGGGAAGATCCCCTGGAGAAGGGAAAGGCTACCCACTCGAATATTCTGGCCTGGAGAATTCCATGGACTATATTCCATGGGGTCGCAAAGGGTCAGACACAACTGAGCAACTTTCACTTAGGATGTACGAAGTTCCAGGCTCTGGCCTGGATGAAAAGTCACAGAAGCTCTTACAGGGCTGTCCTGACAACCAAATGCCACTGGAGGTGAGATGCACTTTGTAAAGTAGCACTCACAGGTCACTTGCCAGGGTTTTCTATTCCTGATATCATTTGGGAATCCCAGGCTCATCAGAGACATTTTGTTGGGCCTGAGAAAGCGAAGGACCTACCTTGTAGACAAAGGTGCAAACAAAGTCGATGAAGCCGACCTGAAGCTTAGGGAGTTCATCCGCCTTGTTTCTGTCCATCATGGGCTGTCAGGGGGAGAGACAGTAATTGCACTGGGCCCCTCCTGGGCTGATGCAGCAGGGGACCCATCCTACCTATGAAGTGAAACATTCTTCCAAAACAAAAACCCTCTCACTGGTCTCCCTGAGTCTGGTGGGGAGCCAGCAGACCATTCCAGCCAAGTTTACTTTCAACATCGATAGATTCACAGCTGGACAGGTCTTCCCCTTGCATGGTCTGTGCTATTAGCACAGAGCCATTGGAGGTAGACTCCTAGACTGTCAAAACTGAAAGGGAAATCTAAGTTTCGGCCACTTGCCAATCTCTACTGAGCTGACTGAGCCAAGGATACACCTCAGAGCAGGGTCTCCAAGCTTTAGGAGGAAGCATGTTGCTGGGCCCACCCCCAGAGTTTCTGTCCAGGTAGGTCCAGGTGTGCACGGGGGCCGAGGGGGTGGAGTGGTCTGTGGATTTGCATCTCTAATGTGTGCCCAAGTAACAAGGTTGATGGTGGTCTCCAGGGAACACACTTTGAGAACCACTGCATTAGGGGAAGGTCATCTCTGTGGTAAGGTCACATATCTGTGTGTCAAGGATGAAGGTGCACATCTCGCCATCATGGCCAGGTCACTACTCTCCACCAGAACAAGATCACACACCCAATATCAGGCTGAGGTCCCTTCTCTACTCACAATGGGATTCTGTTGCAGCACCGTGCGCTCCAGGTCACCTTGTTCCCAGAATTCAGCAGCAACCAGCAGAGCCACCTGCAACAGGCAGACACCTCCTCAGAGTCAGGTCCCAGCCCCAGTCCTCCTATCCCTGCTCCTATCCAGCTTGGGTTTCCAGCTCAGAAAAAACACCCCACTCCTGCCCTACCACCACACTTTATGTCATCTCACCCCACTTTATGTCATCACAAGGGACTGCCACATCTTGCCAGAGGATGATGGAGTAGTGGGCTGCCTCAGCAGCTAGAGAATCCAGCTGTCATTAGCTGCTGTCACCAGGACTGGGATTCTCCTCCTCTCAGAACAGGAGGAGTACGTACCTTGCTCTGCACCTCCCAAGGCTTGGTGATGGCTGAGAGATCACAGGCGGTCATCATCATGGCCCTGCACACAAGGACACCATCCGTCAGTCCGGAGGCAGTCAGTGCTGTATATCTGGTCAATTCCATCTATCTCTCCTTTTTCTGCCCCTACTAGTAGATGGCCTCATCCCATTGTGAGAAGAGGTGTCAATGCCCAGCTGCATCTGAAGGTCAAGTTTTGAAGTCAAACAGATTTAAATCCTGCCTTTGTCAGTTATTAGGAGTTTGGCATTAAGCAATTAAACTAAGTTCTCTGTGCCGCAGTTTCCTTGTCTGTAATACTACTGGTACTTTCTTCATGGAGTGGGTGCAAGATTCAATGAGATAGTGTGTGTAAAAATCTTAGCATGGTGCCTAGATATACTATGCACACAATGTGTGTGTGTTAATCAGTCATGTCTGTTTGTGACCCCATGGACTGTAGCCTGCCAGGCTCCTCTGTCCATGGAATTTTCCAGGTAAGAATACTGGAGTGGGTTGACATTCCCTTCTCCAGGGGATCTTCCCAATCCAGGGATCAAACTGGAGTCTCTTGCATTGCAGGCAGATTCTTCACTGTTTGAGCCACCATGGAAACCCACGTGCACAATAAACTGGCAATTATCAGGAACATATATTGAATTTCTATACATTATGTGCCCCACACTGTTCTAGGCATTTTATGAATATCAGTTTCATTTAAATCTCATCACATCCTCAGCGTTCCTTCGGTCTAGAATGGAACAGTATTTCTCAGCCTTTTTCTCTTCATCCTCCCTATTCTATTGTCAAAGAACCTTTTTACACATCTTTCCTATAACCACTTCACCATGAAATTTTAATAACACAGGTACAGTGTACCTGTGCACCTCTGGAGGGCCACAAATCACTGAATTATCTAAGATTTTTTTGCTCGTCTCCTGAGAACTACTTTTTGCCCCATCAGGTAATACATGATGAAAGGAGAAGGATGACCCTGGTCATTGTGAGGAAGCCTTATGTTAAGAAGTAGAGGAACAGACTGAGGAAAGAAAGGATTAAAAGATAAAGGACTTTCACAGTAATAGGAAGGTAAGAAGATATTGTTACATAGGTAGGTATGACATAAGACAGAAAGGGAAGGGACATGTGAAAAGAATTGGAGCAAGAGGTGGGAATTTGATAAGGTGTTTCAGAGACGGGGCACAGCGGCCTGAAGCCTGGGATGGGAATCCAGGGTCAGGTGCTGCGGGTATTAAGCCCATGCTGGGAGTGCAGGTGTACCCAATAAGCAGGGAGTGCATTGACATTTCAGGGTCGGATCATGACCTCATCAGAGCTGCTTGGTGGCACCTGTAGGATAGAGCAGAGAGGAGAAGGGAGGAAGGAAGGAAGGAAGGAAGGAGAGATGCTGCAGCAGTTCAGGAAGGACAGCAGGGGGGCCTGAACTCCCTGGCTGGGAGAGCATGGGATCAACTCCATGTGGTAGAGTCAACCCCGCTTGGTGAGAGGATGGGCAGGGCTGTGGGGGATAGTTGGAGAAGCTTGGGGCTCTGAACCTAACTAGCGGCTTGGATGATTTTACAATTAACCAGCTAGATCTGGCATAGGTTACATAAGCTGATCTGGGAGGCCTTAAGTGTTATGAAATATTAACAAGTTTAACTATCTTTAAGTAAACCCTCAAAAACTCAAAAAATTCTTTAAGTAAATAAGCTTTCAGGAATGCATACATCTTCTTAGAAACACATTTCGTGGTAGTGTTAGTTGTGCAGTCATGTCCGACTCTTTGCGACCCCATGGACTGTAGCCCACCAGGCTCCTCTGTCCATGGGATTCTCCAGGCAAGAATACTGGGATGGGTTGCCATTCCCTTCTCCAGGGGATCTTCCTGACACAGTGATTGAACCTGGGTCTCCTGCGTTACAGGCAGATTCTTTACCATATGAGCTACAGAGAAGTCCCATAGAAACACATTTATTCCTTGTAATAACATCAGAACACATGCCTGATGCTTAACATTAAGTGTTGTCAACATGCTACGTTTACTGTCAAACACATTAAGCAAATGAATGCTTGGTTGTGCATCCAGGAGTCGGTGGTTCCTTGTTACCTGTCATTGTCCACATTGTGAGTGGACTCAGGAGAGCTCTGGATGTTTACTTTCCCTGGCTGAAGAAAGCATGTGAAAATTACTCCCAGCAATTAGGGAAACACCTAAGTGTTTTATAGATAGGTATTTGGTATGTGCATGGGATGGGGAGTGGGTGTGGGGGACACTTGGACACCAGAAAAGTCAATCCCAAGCTTCATGCCCTAAAGACAAGGTATTACATTCACTTCAGCACTGTGGCCTTACGTGTTCCTTGACCAAGATGCTATGCTAGGCATTAGGGACCCAGAGAGGCCTGCGGGGAATCACGTAAGGAGCAGAGGGGAAACACATTCTAGGCAGAGAGAACATCTAGCACAAAGGCCTTGGTGGAAGGAAGCCTGGCACATTCGAAGAGCTAGAAGCAAGGAGGAGCTCAGGGAGCAGGTGGAAGAGGGGTTGAGAGGGGACCCGAGATAAGCAGGGTAGACCCAGAGCCCAGGTGAGGGGACATTTTCATACTAAGAGCAACAGGAAGAGTCACTAAGAGTGAGGGAGGGGTCATATTTGCATTTTGCAGAGAACAACACACTGGCTTCAGTAATGGGGTCCCAGGAGCCCAGTTAGGAAGCCATTGAAGGATCCAGACAAGAGATGGATGTGGCAATAAAATGAAGTATCCAGACAGACAAGGCATTTAAGAAATAAGCTCAGCACAGCTTAGGGATAGATTAGACATGCAGAGTGAGGAAGACGGCAGTGTCAGGATGAAAGAGGACACTGCGGTCATTACGCAGAAGAGAGCAAGAGTAGGTCCTGAAGACTTGTGGAGCAATTTGAACCTTATCCTCAAGGTGGGTGAGAGTCATCAAGCGGAGGGGGTGGAGTTGAACAGTATGAAATTCAGTGCAAGGGTCTGGAGTCAGACCGAGCAATTAGATCCTCACTCTTGTCCTTAGTTGCCATGTCCGGGACAAGTGATTTAATGTCTTTGAGGCTTTCTCTGATCTTTGGTGAAATGAGATAATCACATCAGGTTGGGTCGTACAAAATTCTGATTTTGTGGGTCAGAAACAGTCGATTGCAGCAACATGGATGGACCTAGAGATTGTCATACTGAGGGAAGTCAGAGAAGGAGAAATATCGTATGGCATTCCTTATATGTGTAATCTAAAAAGAAATGATAGAAATGAACTTACAAAACAGGGACTAGTTGACTTAGCAAACTTCCAGGGGGAAGGATGGGGAACAGGATAGTTAGGGAGTTTGGGATGGACGTGTACACTCTGCTGTATTTAAAATGGATAACCAACAAGGACCTACTATTAATATATAGCACATGGAACTCTGCTCAGTGTTATGTGGCAGCCTGGATGGGAGTTTGAGGGAGAATGGATACATGTATATGTATGGCTGAGTCCCTTCGCAGTTCACCTGAAACTATCACATCATTGTTAGTCAGCTGTATATAAAAAAGTTAAAAAAAAAAAACAGTTGAAAGTCAGCAATTTCATGGGCTCAATGCAATATATCTGTCCTAGGGGTTACTGTGGCCAACACATTAGATGATTTTATAAGTGCTACCCTGGTCCTTAACATCATCACTATCACCTGCATCATATTAATCACCAGGATGGGCTCCTGCCCACCAGGCCCAATGCAAACATTACTTCTGCTCAGCTGGGATGCTCAGCAGCGCTTCTCCTTGACCCTTGGCTCTAAGCTTGACCCTAGAAGCATCCCAGGCACCCCTGCGAGGCATTCAGACTCTTCCTGGAATTACCCTTAGGCTGAAGTGGGTAGCCTACAGGGGATGTTTGAAGGGAGCCAAGGAAAGCTGTGTGTGTATGGGAGAGGGATATGGTGACCTCGTTGATGTTCCACGAATGCCCATGTGACACTAGGTAAGTCACTTTGTCTCTCTGAGCCTCATTTTTTTCATTTGTGAAACGTGAGACCAGGAGGCACCATCTTTTTCTGTAAAGGGCCAGATAGCAAATATTTTAGGTTTTGCAGAGCATGTGGACTCGATTGCGTTACTCAGTTCCATCATCGCAATGGGAAAACAGCCAGATAAGATCAGTTGGTGCTTGGCCACCAGAAAGGTGCTGGTGAGGCCTGGGCTTCGTGGCCTGGGGGTTGAGGGGGGTTGGAGATTGTTAACTCACCCAGCACACCTTTGCTGAGTGCTCACTGCATGCCAGGCCCCAGAGAGATTGCTGAGGACTTAGGACTGAGAGCAGCCCTGGAGGCATTTACCATTAAAACAGCTCTTAATAGATTGGCCCCACACCATTGGGGTTTATGAATTGTGCGGTTCGCGGTGTTTTTGGTGTCTTTGTGGTTTTCATACTTTCCCTCCGGTCCTTCCCAAAGTTCCACTCTCTTGAACACTGAGCACCTTACGCCAGGTAGCAGCTGAGGCTGGAGCAGAGGTGATGAGCTCACTGGGTTTTAAGTGGCTCTTAATTGCTTCTTGACAACAGCTATATACAAAGTCTTGGCCACTATTCCTTTATTTGCAGGATGTATATTAGAAGAACATGTTTAGCACAGTGGTTGCCTTTGGATTCAAATGCAAACACTATTTTTAAATTATTTTATGGAGTGGGGGAAAGGGTGGAGAAGGAAGGATTTATTATTTGCAGCAAGTAAGGGGAACACCAGGGCATCTTTTCCCAAAGCCATGTCTCCCTGAACTAGCAAAATTGGGGACATTTTAAACTGTGGGTACATGCATATTTCTGAGTGGGCTTGAGTAGAGGAGAATTCAGCACAGAATTGGAGCAAAAGTTGACAAGAGTCCAAGTTTCACTTGATTGAAGTCAGGAGGGTCCACATTATCATTCCATCCCTCACCTGGGTGGGGGCCTTAGTTCCTGGTGGCAGGACTTACTGAAGTTCAGCTTCTTTATGTCTCATGGAGAAAGAATTTGGTGAGAGACAAAGTGATAGGTAAGAAATGGATTTATTTAGAGAAGTACACATTCCATTGACAGAATGTGTTCTGTCTCAAAAGGCAAGAGTGGCCCTGGGAGAAAAACACTCCACAGACAGAGTGTGGGCAGATTCTAAATTCTTAACATTCATTTCTAGGTGGTTGCATGGATGGGGAAGGGGAAGATGAGCTGCTGAGTAAAAAAAAAAAAAAAAAAGAAAATGACAGTGTCACTTATCTCGAAGGCAGTTCAGGATACTTTTAGGCTATTGTGAAAATATTTAAATTTTAATTTCTTTTTTAAAAAGAATAGTAATAGTGAATATATGAATAATGAGTTAAGCCTGGATTATATTTGCATTTATATTAACAGTCATGAAATATGATTTTTATTTATTTAAATGGAGGAAGAAGCCATGAAGGCAAAAGTACCTATGACCCACCCACAAACATCATAATGTGGCCCTCCATTAAAGAATATCAATCTATGGGTACTAAAATTGTAATTCTTATAATTTCTATTTATCAGGAAATATTATTCGCCATTATCTTTATTACCTCCACCATAGTTTGGACCCAGGTAAATAGCAGGGAGGGAACACAACTTCACCCATGAACAGAAAATTGGACTGAAGATTTACTGAGCATGGCCACGCCCATCAGAACAAGACCCAGTTTTCCCCTCAGTCAGTCTCTACTATCAGGAAGCTTCCATAAGCCTCTTATCCTTCTCTATCAGAGGGCAGACAGCATGCAAACCACAATCACAGAAAACTAACCAATCTGATTACATGGACCACAGCCTTGTCTAACTCTATGAAACTATGAGCCATGCCGTGTAGGGCCACCCAAGATGGACGGGTCATGGTGGATAGTTTTGACAAAATGTGGTTCACTGGAGATGGGAATGGCAAACCACTTCAGTATTCTTGCCTTGAGGACCCCATGAACAGTATGAAAAGGCAAAAAGATAGGACACTGAAAAATGAACTACCCAGGTCAGTAGGTGCCCATTATGCTACTGGAGATCATTGGAGAAATAACTCCAGAAAGAAAGAAGAGACGGAGCCAGAGAAAAAACAACACCCAGTTGTGGATGTGACTGGTGATGGAAGTAAAGTCTGATGCTGTATAGAGCAATATTGCATAGGAACCTAGAATGTTAGGTCCATGAATCAAGGCAAAATGGAAATGGTCAAACAGGAGATGGCAAGAGTGAACATCGACATTTTAGGAATCAGTGAACTAAAATGGACTAGAATGGGTAAATTTAACTCAGATGACCATTATATCTACTACTGTGGGGAGAATCCCTTAGAAGAAATGGAGTAGCCATCATAGTCAACAAGAGAGTCTGAAATGCAGTGCTTGGATGCCATCTCAAAAACGACAGAGTGATCTCTGTTCATTTCCAAGGCAAACCATTCAATATCACGGTACTCCAAGTCTATGCCCTGACCAGTAATGCTGAAGAAGCTGAAGTTGAATGGTTCTATGAAGACCTGCAAGACCTTCTAGAACTAACACGCAAAAAAGATGTCCTTTTCATTATAGGGGACTGGAATGCAAAAGTAGGAAGTCAAAAAACACCTGGAGTAACAGGCAAATTTGGCCTTAGACTACAGAATGAGGCAGGGCAAAGGCTAATAGAGTTTTGCCAAGAGAATGCACTGGTCATAGCAAACACCCTCTTCCAACAACACAAGAGAAGACTCTACACATGGACATCACTAGATGGTCAACACCAAAATCAGATTGATTAATTATATTCTTTGCAGCCAAAGATGGAGAAGCTCTATACAGTCAGCAAAAACAAGACCGGGAGCTGACTGTGGCTCAGAGCATGAATTCCTTATTGCCAAATTCAGACTTAAATTGAAGAAAGTAGGGAAAACCACTAAACCATTCAGGTATGACCTAAATCAAATCCCTTGCAATTATACAGTGAAAGTGAGAAATAGATTCAAGGGATTAGATCTGATAGACAGAGTGCCTGATGAACTATGGACGGAGAGGTTTGTGACATTGTACGGGAGATAGGGGTCAAGACCATCCCCATGGAAAAGAAATGCAAAAAAGCAAAATGGTTGTCTGAGGAGGCCTTACAAATAGCTGTGAAAAGAAGAGAAGCGAAAGGCAAAGGAGAAAAGGAAAGATATGCCCATTTGAATGCAGAGTTCCAAAGAATAGCAAGGAGAGATAAGAAAGCCTTTCTCAGTGATCAGTGCAAAGAAATAGAGGAAAACAACAGAATGGGAAAGACTAGAGATCTCTTCAAGAAAATTAGAGATACCAAGGGAACATTTCATACAAAAACGGACTCGATAAAGGATAGAAATGGTATGGACCTAACAGAAGCAGAAGATATTAAGAAGAGGTGGCAAGAATACACAGAAATACTGTACAAAAAAGATCTTCATGACCCAGATAATCATGATGGTATGAACACTCACCTAGAGCCAGACATCCTGGAATGTGAACTCAAGTGGGCCTTAGAAAGCATCACTATGAACAAAGCTAGTGGAGGGGATGGAATTCCAGTTGAGCTATTTCAAATCCTCAAAGATGATGCTGTGTAAGTGTTGCACTCAATATGCCAGCAAATTTGGAAAACTCAGCAGTGGCCACAGGACTGGAAAAGATCAGTTTTCATTCCAATCCCAAAGAAAGGCAATGCCAAAGAATGCTCAAACTACCGCACAATTGCACTCATCTCACACACTAATAAAGTAATGCTCAAAATTCTCCAAGCCAGGCTTCAACAGTATGTGAACCATGAACTTCCAGACATTCAAGCCGGTTTTGGAAAAGGCAAAGGAACCAGAGATCAAATTGCCAACATCTGCTGGATTATCTAAAAAGCAAGAGAGTTCCAGAAAAACATCTATTTCTGCTTTATTGACTATGCCAAAGCCTTTGACTGTGTGGATCACCACAAACTGTGGAAAATTCTGAAAGAGATGGAAATATCAGACCACCTGACCTGCCTCTTGAGAAACCTGTACGCAGGTCAGGAAGCAACAGTTAGAACTGGACATGGAACAACAGACTGGTTCCAAATAGGAAAAGGAGTACGTCAAGGCTGTGTATTGTCACCCTGCTTGTTTAACTTATATGCAGAGTACATCATGAGAAATGCTGGGCTGGAAGAAGCACAAGCTGGAATCAAGATTGCTGGGAGAAATATCAATAACCTCAAATATGTAGACGACACCACCCTTATGGCACAAAATGAAGAACTTAAGAGCCTCTTGATGAAAGTGAAAGAGGAAAGTGAAAAAGTTTGCTTAAAGCTCAACATTCAGAAAACGAAGATCATGGCATCTGGTCCCATCACTTCATGGGAAATAGATGGGGAAACAGTGACAGAGTTTATTTTTGGGGGCTGCAAAATCAGTGCCAATGGTGACTGCAGCCATGAAATTAAAAGACTCTTACTCCTTGGAAGAAAAGTTATGACCAACCTAGACAGCATATTAAAAAGCAGAGACATTACTTTGCCAATAAAGGTCCATCTAATCAAGGCTATTGTTTTTCCAGTGGTCATGTATGGATGTGAGTGTTAGACTATAAAGAAAACTGAGTGCCGAAGAATTGATGCTTTTGAACTGTGGTGTTGGAGAAGAGTCTTGAGAGTCCCTTGGACTGCAAGATCAAACCAGTCCATCCTAAAGATCTGTCCTGGGTGTTCATTGGAAGGACTGATGTTGAAGCTGAAACTCCAATACTTTGGCCACCTGATGTGAAGAACTGACTCATTTGAAAAGACCCTGATGCTGGGAAAGATTGAAGGTGGGAGGAGAAGGGGACAACAGAGGATGAGATGGTTGGATGGCATCACCAACTCAATGGCTATGAGTTTGAGTAAACTCCGGGAGTTGGTGATGGACAGGGAGGCCTGGCTCACTGCAGTTCATGGGGTTGCAAAGAGTTGGACATGACTGAGAGACTGAACTGAGCTGATTATTCTTTTGATTTTTTCCCCCCAGCCATTAAAAAGGTAATTGCCATTCTTAGCTCATGGCAAGAGGCAGGCCTCACGCTCTAGCCATGGAGGATCTCTAAGCCGTCCAGGGCATGGTCTGTCATATCCAGGTGTGAAACCTGCAATTATGTGGAGACCGAAAGGATTTAATGACAAGTGGAAGTCACACCCTGATTCTGAAGGTACTGTAACATCCTGGTCTACAGTAAGCACACTGAATTAGGGTGACCCAAGAGATAGCAAAGCAGGAGACTTGCAAACGTGGTTGGGACTTCCCTAGTGGTCCAGTGCTTAGGACTCTGCAGGGACTTCCACTGCAGGGGCATGGGTTTGATCCCTGGTCAGGGAACTAAGATCCCACATACCTCAGGATGAGGAGAAAAAAAAAAAGAAGATACCTCAAGGGTTGAGATGTGGACCTCAAATAAAATGGAGCTTACTGACTGGAGCATTCCAAGATAATCAGAGCAGAGGAGGCAAGTGTTGGGTTTTTTCCTCAAAACAATCAATTCTGTCACTAACTGGGTGTCCTCTGATTCAATTCAATTCAACACAATTCACTTTTAACACTTGACTATCGTCAGACTTTGCAGGTTGGAGGGCTCAGTCCCACAAGACTGCCCTCACCTTAGAAGTCAGTTGCAAGTATCAGAGCCTTAGGCTACCACACTTCTGACTTGACTACAGAGGCAAGGGGTTCTCACGAACCCAGGTTCAAAAACTTGTTAGGACAACTCATAAAACTTTGGAAAACTCTTCTGTTTGCCAGTTTACCATATAGGATATAACTTAGGAATAGCCAAATGGGAGAGATGCACAGGACAAGGTATGGGGTCGGGAGTGCCTGCAGAGCTTCCACACTCTTTTCAGACATGTCATCCTCCCAGCATGTCAATGTGTTCACTGACCTAGCGGCTCTTCGAACTGTTTTTCAGAGGTTTTTATGGCGATTTTGCCCCATAAACATGATTTATTAAATCATTGGCCACTGACTGATTCAGTCTTCAGTCCTCCTCTCCTCCGCAGAAGTTGGGCTGGAGCTGAAAGTTCCAAGCTTCTAATGAAATTGTTGTCTTTCTAGCAATCAGCACCCACCCTGAAACCCTCTAGGGTTCCACCAAGAGTTGCCTCATTAGAGCCAAAAGAAAGTGAAAGTGGCCTAGTCATATCCGACTCTTTGCGACCCCATGGACTGTATAGTCCATGGAATTCTCCAGGCCAGAATACTGGAGTGGGTAGCCTATCCCTTTCCAGAGGATCTTCCTGACCCAGGAGTCGAACTGGGGTCTCCTGCGTTGCAGGTGGATTCTTTACCAGCTGAGCTACCAGGGAAGCCCTTAGAACCAAAGACACACCCATCTAGTCTATGACTCATATCACTATCAAGGGTTTTAGAGCTCTGTGTTGGGAAATGGGGACAAAGGCCAAAATACACATGTTTCTTTATATCACAGGAAGAGCCTGACACCATGCCTGCCATGAGCAATGCTGCACATGTCCCGGCTCAGCCCCTGTGATAATCCGTAAGGTAGATACCACCATTACTCTCTTTGAGCAGATGAGGAAACAGGCACAGACAAGTGAAGTTACCTGCTCAAGGTCAACCCCCAATAAGTGAGAGAGACGAGACCAGACTCTCTGGAGCTGAAGCCCTAAGTGTGTAACAGGTACACTAGACCCAGGTGTGTAGTAGCTCTAACTATGTGTCTAATCACCTAACAGATGGACCAGCCCCAAGACTGCTTCACAACAGTGCTTTTCAACCAGGTGCCACTTTTGCTCCCGGGGGATATTTGGCCATGTCTGGAGATAGCTCTGCTTGTCACAGCTGGGGAGAAGGGGCTGCTACTGGGATCTACTGAGTACAAACCAGGGATGATGTTAAACATCTTAAAATGCACAGGACAGCCCCTATTACAGTTATTGCTCCCAAATGTCAATAGTGTTAAGATTGAGAACCCTACTTTATAGATCTTCAAACATTTTTCACTGAGTGCCTACCAGAAGAATTCTGAAAAATGTTTACCTCCTCGTACATTTTTAAGTTGACATCTTGACTATTAAAATGGTTGCATTATTCTTTAAATATAAAGAAATCTAAATAGCATAGCATTTGCATATCAACCATCAGCATACCATCCATTTAAAAACAAATGAACCAGCATTTCTTTAAGATACTGGAGTTTTAAAGGCTTCCCAGGTGGCACTAGTGGTAAAGAACCTGCCTGCCAATGCAGGAGATATAAGAGACTTTGCCTAGAGAATCCCGTGGACAAGGGAGCCTGGTGGGCTACAATCCACAGGGTCACAAAGAGTCAGACACTACTGAAGTGACTTGGCATGCACATACAAACCTAAGACCAGAAACCATAAATCTCCTAGAGGAAAAGGTAGGCAGAACACTCTTTGATATAAATTGTTCCAATATTTTTTTGAATCTGTCTTCTGAAGCAAAGGAAGTAAAAGCAAAAATAAACAAATGGGACCTAATTAAACTGAAAAGCTTTTTCACAGCAAAGGAAACCATTGACAAACCAAAGATTCAACCCATAGAATGAGAAAAAATATTTGCAATTCATATGTCCAATAAGGAGTTTAATAACCAAAAATAGAAACTACTCCTACAATATCAAAAAAACAGCCTAAAAACAAAAAAGCAAACAATTTGATTAAAAAATGGGCAGAAGAACTGAAGAGACATTTTTCCAAAGAGGAAATGCAGGTTACCAGTAGGAACAAGGAAAGATGCTTAATATTGCTAATCATCAGGGAAATGCAAATCAAAATCACAACGAGAGATCACCTCACACCTGTCAGAAAGACCATCATCATAAAAAGAATTACATAAATGCTGATGAGAGTGTGGAGAAAAGGGAACTCTTATACACTGTTGCTGGGAATGTAAATTGGCTCAGCCATTGTGGAAAACAGTATGACAGTTTCTCATAAAACCAAGAACAGAACTACCATATGACCCAGAAATTCTACTCCTGGTTATACATCTGGGAAAAAAAACCAAACACTAATTCAAAAAGATACATGCATCCCAATGTTCTTGGCAGCACTGTTGACAGTTGTCAAGATATTGAAGCAACCTAAGTGTCTGTCAACAGATGAAGGGATAAAGATGTGGTGTGTATGTGTACGTGTGTGTACATACATATATACATATATGTATATATATGTGTGTGTACATACATATATACACACACACACATCCATCCATCCAATGGAGTAATATCCAGTCTTAAAAAAGAATGAAATTTTGTATTTGCAGCAACAAAGATTGACTTGGATTGTATTATGCTAAGTGAAATCAGTCAGAGAAAGGCAAATACTATATGATATCATTTAAACATGGTATCTAAAAAATACAACAAAGTAGTGAACATGATAAAAGAAGAAGCAGCAGACTCACAGATATGAAGGACAAACTGGAGATACAGTGGTTACCAGTAGGGAGAGGGAAGTGGGGAATAACAATATAAGAAATTAAGAGATACAAACTAACTATGTATAAAATAAGCTACAAGGATGTATTGTAGAACACAGAATATAGCCAATATTTTATAACTATAAATGGAGTATAACCTTTAAAAATTGTGAATCAAAAAAAAAAATTGTGAATCACCACATTATACGCCTAAAAGTTACATAATATTGTACATCAACTATGCTTCAATTAAAAAAAAAGTCTGAAACTTTGCATTCTTTTTTTCTCCATAAACATGTATTTCCAGTTAACTTCCCCTAGAGTTTATCCTAAGGTTTTATGTGTGTGTGTGTGTGTGTGTGTGTGTATGTGTATCTATATATGTGTATAACTGTATATATATCACAGATATTCAAATATATATATGAAATGTGTTGATCACTTTTTCATACTGATTTTTAACCAAATATGTCCATTAATTGGAATATGTAACTAAAGATTGTTGCTTTTGACCATAGATCTCCAAGTGTAGAAAACTTTTCTTCTGGATTGAATTACTATTATTACATGAGTAACCAATACAATAAAATATATTATCTATTTTTTAGAAATTATTAAAAATGCAAAATAAATACTTTTGGAAGTTCATCTATTGATAGAGAGGATGGGACTTTTTTTTTTTTTTTAATCAGTTAATGCATAGGGAATTCCCTGGGAGTCTAGTGGTTAGACCGCTGAGCTTTCACTGCCAAGGCAAGAGTTCAATCCCTGGTCGGGGAACTAAGATCCCATAAGCCATGTGACGTGGCCAAAAATGAGTTAGTGAATATATCATACTGCAAGACTAATTAGATGCAGTAAATGGAAACCCTGGAAATGGAAAAAGTTTTGTTACAACGTCATTCCATTCTTTAAATTCTTCCATATTATCAGTTGACAGTTTAATTAGATTCTCCTTTACGTTTGTCTAAAGCAAACATTAGAGTCGTTCACTTCCTCAGTTTCTGGGAAACATGCCATAAAGATTTGACCAAGATTCCTCATATGACTATTAATTGTACCCCAGACACTCTCTGTGTGGCACTTTGGTTAACCCGAGATACTCAGAATATGTTAGGTCAATTAAAACACTATTCATTTTAATATATCTTCCAGTTTTATATTTTTTAACTTTTTTTTTATATTGGAGCAATTTGATTAACAATGTTGCATTAGCTTCAAGTATACAGCAAGTGATTCAGTTATACATGTAGCTATTCTTTTTTCAAATTCTTTTCCCATTCAGGTTATTACAGAATAGTGAGCAGAGTTTCCCTGTGCTGTACAGTATGTCCTTGTTGGTTATGTATTTTAAATATAGTAGTGTATATATGTCATCCCAAACTCCCAATTTATCCCTCCCCTTCCCAGTGCTGTATCTTTGATAAAGTGATTTTATCTTATCACAACATTTAGCTGTATTTTCATCAAAACTTTGAACTTTCAAGTTTGACTCGTTTATTTCTGGAAATGTCTGCCATGTAACATAATTAGAAATGCCAGTCTTTTATTGTCAACTAAGACTTGTTTCAGAAAGAATCTGAACCTTATTTTTCATTTCATATAAGCATGTTATTAGAATGCATTTTGCTGACACCCACCTTATTTTTTACTCTTAATTCTAAGAAAGGCAGAGATATTAATAGATAGATGGATAGATATGTAGGTAGACTAGATAGATCGATGGATAGACAGACGGAACCATGGATGAAATCAAGTACTGCTACTTTTTTTGATGGCCCTGATAGCAGGGGGCCATCCCACATCCCTGACAGCAGAGAATGTGGTTCATTCTCTGAAGGAAGTAGAGTGCTCAATGAGAGATGCTCAGCTCCTGCTGCCCCACTGTACAAAGGACAAAGCTCTCCACTTCTAACACCCTAACAAAAGAAATATATAGGACAGGGAATGTCCAAAGCCTTCCCTTGGGTTTATAACATGATGATTAAAAGGAGCTTTGAAAACACCAATATTTACTGTCCCTCTGTTTGATGCCCCAGGGGTCTTCACACTATAGACTTCAAGAAAGGGCAAGTTTGTCTTTGTCTCATGGGATAAGAGTGAGGAACGGACTATGCCTCACCTACTGTGCTTTCTCCGGAAGATAATGTAAAGAGAGAAAATACGGATTCCCCTGAAGGCATCCAAATTTGCGTTTGTCTCCGAAGGCTTTGCAAGGGCTATGTGTGCGGCCTGAAGACTTCTGCTTAAGACTATGTTGGCTTTTACAATGATTCGAGAAGTCTTGCCTCTGGCTTTATTTATTTTTTTTTTTTGAAACCTTTCATGTCCTATCTTTGTAAACTGCATGACACCACACTGTGTGAAAATAATATAACGTATTTAACCTGGTCCCCCATGATGGTCTTTTAAGTTTTTTTTCAGTATTTTTTGTGATTACAAGTAATGTTGCAATGAATAACTCTATGCATACTTCTTGTAGCACAGGTGGGAGAAATTCTGTAGGATAAATCCTAGATCAGGGATTTGCTGGGTCAAAGAGTACGGATGGTTTCAATTTTGATAGGCACTGCCCTTCATAAAACTGCACCTATTGGAGAGTTACCTGGCCATCCGGGGGTTAGGACTCGGCGCTTTCACTGCCACGGCCCCGGGTGGTCAGGGTACTGAGATCTCGTGGCCAAAAAAAGTATAAGCCAACATTGAAAAACAAAGAAACAAAAGCTGCACCTATTTACATCCCCACCACAGTGGATAGGATTGCCTGTTGCCCCTCACGGCCCCACACCACGTGTTAGCAAACGTTTCATCTTTGCCAATAGGAGGGATGAGTTATATCCCAAAGTAGTTTTATTTTTTCATTTGTCTCACTAAGGCTAAGGTCATCATCTTTTCATATGTTTACATCCCACTGTAATTCCTTTTCTGGGAAATGTTCGCTCACGCCTTTTGCTCATTTTCCTGTGGGATTAGTCTTTTTCTTGAATTATATTAACACTACTGAGGAAACTAGCTGTTTTTCTGTCAGAAGCATTGCACATATTTCCCCCAGTGTATCATTTAAATTCTGACTTTAGCTCTGCGTTCTTGTGGGTGTTGTCCAGAAATCTCTAAAGTTTCACGTAGTCAAATTTATCAGTCTCTTTATGACTTTTGAATTTTATGTCACACTTAGAAAAGCTTACTCTTTTTCATTTTCCCAAGCTTTTTTCCTCTCTCCATATTCTTAATTTGTTTTCTCATTATTTTAAAATCCTTGATTCATCTTGAATTTATTTGCTATAGAAGTGAAATAGGGGTCTGCCTCTGTGACCACCTATGGCAGAATCTGAAATATATTTCTTCTTTGTCCCTGGTTCCTCACACAGACCTCCTAAAACCCTTGGGATTTCCCTAGTGATACAGCTGTCTTGTCCTTCCCAAGAAGCCCCCTTTGGGTTTACGCTAATGAAGTGACTTAGAGTGACTGAGGATAGGGTCCCTAGATGGGGTCAGGCCTACCTGAAAGACCAAGAGAACAGAGGGATGGACTTTCAGCCCCAGCTGCTGGCCTCTGGGAAAGGGTTGGGAGGAGCTGCAGATTAAGCTTTGTAAAACCCCTTGAACAAAGATTTCATAAGCATCAGTGTTGATGAACACACCCTATTCCATAGTAATGGAAGCCCCTGCATTCAGGACCCTTCTGGCCTTACCTTATGTACCTCTTTGGCTGTTCTTCTGTATTATTTGTAATAATCCTTATACTAAACTGGTAATGTAAGTAAATGCTTCTCTCAGCTCTGTGAGCCATGCTAACAAATTAATCAAACCCAGGGAGGAGTTCATAGCAACCTCCAGTTTATAGCTGGGCAAGCAGAAGCACAGGCAACCTGGACTGGCTTCATCAGAAAGGAAGCCAGTTTTGTGAGGCTGAGCCCTTAGTCTGTGGGCTCTGATGCTATCTCCAGGTAGATAGTGTGAGATTTGAACTAAATTTGTAGGACAGCCTGTCAGTGTTCACTGAGAACTGGAGAACTGCTTGCTGGTCTTGGGGGGGAAAAAAATCCATCAGATCACCTCATGGTCCCAACACCATTTAGGAAATTATCCTTCTCCACCGGCAGAAAATCCACTTTTAGCACAGGCGTTGTCTTTTGAGTCTGTCTACTGACCTCTCCTGCTCATGCCTAGGACTGAGCTATCTTCAGTTCTGCTGGCCCCTATTATTTCCTTTTTTTCTCAGAATTTTCTGGCTCTTTCTGCATACTTAATTCTCATCAGGATTTTGGAACTGGCTTCCTAATTCTCCACAAAATAAAGTTGATATTTTCTTTGGAATCACTTTAAATAAATAACTAAATAGGGAGAACAGACAACTTTGTAATAATAAGTTCCCCTGTCCAAGATCTTAGGGCTCTTTCCACTCATTCAGTCCTTCTGCAGCACCATCCTGAAATGTCGTGGAACAGCTCCTGGTTTGCCTGGGAGCAGCTATAGCTAGAGCATGCCTCATTGTTCAGTGGGTGCAGGTCACACTGCTCCCCAGGGTAGGAGGACCTTTGGGGAGGCCTGGTTGGACAACTTCACAGCTGAGGGAATGACAACTGGCCACTTGCCCCATCTTCCCTGAGCCTGTCCCAGCAGCTGTCCCTTCTCTGGACTTGCAGCATTCATGACTTGATTAAACCTCACCTCTGCAGAAGCATCTAGGGATAAACAAACAACAGTTCTCTGGGTCCTGGGTCGGGCATTGCCTCCTTTAACATCACCCAGGACCTGTCACAGGGAAGCCAGGGGACCCATTGGTTTGGGCCGCATAGTCATGAAAGAACTCAAATTTGCATTTCTCACCCCATCATCAACTGAGGTGAATCATGGAAGCATACTGAGAAACTAAAAGAAGATATTCACCAGAAAACTTTGAGTCACATTACCAGACCTCGTGCCAGCAAAGCACTATGAATGTCACACAAACCAGGGAACTAACTTGTGAATTGCATGCCTGCTTTTGCCATGTATAAAGGAACACTAAAGAGATTAAGCCCATATATTCTGAGTGACACTTAGCTATCACTCAAACCATAATTGGTTTAACACTGTGTTTTGTCAGAAACTTTATCACCAAAAGTTATATCACTTTACCACCAAAATTCTGCATTTTAGCATAGCAGTACTTCAAATCTTGTACTTTTTGAATACAGAGAGGTATGCATGCATGCATGCATTCTCAGTCGCTCACTCGTGTCTGACCCTTTGCAACCCCATGGACTGTAGCCCACCGGGCTCCTCTGTCCATGGGATTTTCCAGGCAAGAATACTGGAGTGGGTTGCCATTTTCTTCTCCCAAGTATCTTCCCCACCCAGGGACTGAACCCATGTCTCCTGCATTACAGGTGGTCTCCTGTATTGGAGGCAGATTCTTTACTTACTGAGCCACAGGTACTGCCTTGTATTTTTGTGCTAGAATAAAGAGTGAACATACCATTTCTGCAGTGCTGTTTTGGCATAACTTCTTTGTTGCATGTGTCAGAGGCCTCTAGAATGAAAAGTTTTGCAGGGCTCTCTTGAAGACAGATAGGCCTGTCAGTATAGCATCTTGCCTTTTGACCTTGGGCTTAAGGGAATCAGGGTTTAAGTCCTGTCTCAACTCACATAACAATTTCCTTCCGTGTCTGATCCAGCATCATGTACTGCGTCCACTCCTGCTGAGTCTCGTATGTCTTAGACTGATCCACGATCTTTTGGAACATCGTCCTTTTCCTACAAAAAACACCAGTTTGTTAAAGGAGCACATATTAGAATAAGGCAACCCCTGGCCTTCTAACCTTGGGTGTTTCAGAGGCTAATTATAGCAATGTAATTTTTAAAAAGAAAGGTGAAAAGAACCAATGCCTGGGAGTGAAGACCTAGGTTCTAACTCAGACTCTACCATGGGTTTATTATCTGATCTTAGCTAATCTTCCCCCGATCTCAGTTACCCCATCTGTATAACAGGGTAAGACTATGTAACTCAGAGCTGTGGTGAGAATGGAAGCATCCCTAGCGCAAGTCTGGTACCTGGCACAGAATACTTTCTAAATCAGTTAGAACTGTGGTGTTCATCATTTTTACAATCATCAGTATTCTTTTTTGTTTGTCCGTGCCTTGCAGCTTGCAGGATCTTATTGCCCCTACTAGAGACAGAACCTGGGCCCATGGCAGTAAAATCCCCAAGTCTTAACCACTGGACTGGCAGGGAATTCCCTAATCATTTTTATTCTTAAAATGAGAAGAAACACCAACTTGAAATACAAGGCAAGGTCTGTAGCAATGATCGCGATGTCCATCATGTGGATTGCGTGCTCGTGCTGCCTGCGATTGAGGTTCTGAAAGATATTTAGGCTCTAAAGAGAAAATGGAGGGATAGAAGTGATGTGAGAAGGAGAGAAGGGAGAAGTGATGTGGGCAGTAAAGTCATTCAGTTCCCGATGACTGCCCCAGGCGACCAGAGAGACAGCCCAGACCAATGCCTGGCTACACTCAGGCTTCTTGTGAGATGGGGACTCCTTCTCAGGCCCCAAAGCCAATGCAGAGGGCCCTCATCCTACCTCATCTCTCAACAGTGTTTTACCAAACTCCAAGTGGTGTCTTTCCAAGATAGAGGACCCATGGAGCTTGGCCAATGGGTTCTGGGATCTGAATGGGAGAGAGGAGAGAGAGACACAGAGAGAGAGGATTAACATGGAATGGCTGAGATGAAGGTTAAAGACATTATCCATTCCCATCACCTCCTAATTCTGCAGGCAAAGAGGTTGAAGTGCAGGAATAAGAAGGGACTTGTCACACAGTATAACGGTGAGAAATAGGACTAGATAGCAGGTGTCCTGGCTCTCATATTTTAACTTTCTCCATAACTAACTCTGGGCCTCTTTGAGGACATGGCCTCCCTAGAAGTGTGGACCTTTAGCCCCAGAAAAAGACACAAACACAATGCCACATGCAGTTTTACAAACCCATCCCCATAGCCATTCATGGACACTGACACTGGGCCAGTACTTTAAAGATGGCCAAGCCCCAGATCTTCCAAGCCTGATTCTGAGAAGTCACTGGATTCCCACAAGCAACATATTTATTCATATTTATTCAATATTTGCTGAGCCCTCATTGTGTGCCAAGCACTGAGATCAGTACTTTACCTTCTACAAGGTAAAATGTAAACATAGTCTCTAACCTTGGAGCAGCAGGCAAAAACTGAGAAGACTCACAGAAGCATGACTTACAGTGTGTGGGCCCTGGGAAGAGCCTGGATATGACACTAGTCCCTGCTCTGCCCAGTCCACATAGTGGTCATGAGGGTCCCCCGAGACCATGGTTCATGGCCCCTACTTCAGAGACTATCTAGAATATGAGCTCTGTGAGGTCAGGAACTGTGTCTGGTTTGTTCACCATAGAACCTCCTTTGCCTAACATAGGGCCTACCACACTGGCCTTTTGAGCATTATAAACCCAAGGTGAATAAATGAATCATCAGCAGTTACTAACATCTTGGCTTAAATTAGTTCAGCAGGGAGGAGAGGAAGGAGCAGAGTGATAAAGTTTAATATATTAGTTTCCTGTTGCTGCTCTAAAAAATTACCACAAACTTAATGGCTTAAAACAATAAAAATTTAGTATCTTCTGGCTCTGGAGTTCAGAAATCTAAAATGGTCTGAAGAGCTGCTTCTGGAGGTTCTAGAGGAGAATGTTTCCTTGCCTTTACTAGCTCCTAGAGGCCCCTAATTCCTTGGCTTGTGACCCATCCACCATCTTCAAAGCAACAATGTAGCATCTTCTGTCCTCCCTGAGTTCCTACCTCCTTCTTAGGAGGACCCTTCTCACTATTTGGGGCCCACTTGGATAACTCAAGATAATCCCTTTATTTCAATATCCTTAACCATGTTTATGAAATTTCTTTTGAATGTAAGGCAACATATCCCCAGGCCCCAGACACTGGGATGTAGACATATTTGAGCTTCATTATTCTGTCACAGGAGTTTACCCAGAACCAAAGGATAGGAGGAAGTGGGAAGCTGTGGACTGTGGGAATTCCCCATGGCAAGTGAGTCTGTGTAAGACTCATTCAGATCTAGGTAATCAATCCCAGAGACAGGAGATAGAGAGAAGGGCCAGTAAGGGCGGACTCACTTCATCTGGTAGAGATTGTTGGTGCCTCTGTGGTCAATGTCGTGGCAGAAGGCGGCGGTGACCATGGCCAAGGCCTCCAGGTCTGTGAAGTATCGCTTCAGCTTTCCCGTCTGGAAGGGCAGTAAGAGATGCCACTCACTCCTTTTGCGTGGGGCTTGGAAGCAGGACTGAGAGAGCAGGAGGAAGGGGGAGGGCCTGGGGCTTGGAAACACAGGTCTGATCTTGGCTCGACCCCTGGTGCCACAGGATGACCAGATGTTTGCCATTGAGATGTGGGATATGGGACTTTCTGTGCTAGAACTGGGACAGTCCGGGCAAAGGTGATGGTGGGTCATTTTACTCCCGAATCACCTTAGCTGGTCCCACCTCCCTCTGGGCCTTAAAGTGGAGGGCATCAGACTGGATGATTGCTGAGAAACAGACAGCCCTGGACTTTGAGGATTTAGAGGGTGTTTGAACATGCCCAGACTGGTAAAAACAAACCTTCCAAACCTGGTCTACTGGTTCAAACACAGCTCAGAAGAATTTTTCCCTGTGGGTCCTGACTTAACTCCTTGTTTGTGCCGGGTGTTGGAGTCAAGGGTGGAAAGAGCCCTGAGGAGGTGCCGCTGACTTGTGACTCTAAGAAATAAATCATGTCTAAGTGGTATGTTTTTCACCTTCAGAGGCAGCCTGGCTAGAATTCCTGCCCCCAGGCCTCAGTGCTTTCTCTGGCCTGACCATTCCAGCCACGAGGGAAAGGAATGAGGATGGG
This sequence comes from Okapia johnstoni, assembly GCA_024291935.2. Taxonomy (NCBI): domain Eukaryota; kingdom Metazoa; phylum Chordata; class Mammalia; order Artiodactyla; family Giraffidae; genus Okapia; species Okapia johnstoni. The sequence continues at coordinate 53,014,320 of CM044316.1, forward strand.
GACAATGGTCAAGGGCAAAGATTTGTGTCATAACCTGGATGGGAAAACACTTTAAAATGAAATATAAAAATTCCAAACCTTCTGAGAGAAAATGACTCACACATATACACCTAGGTATGTCCATCCAAGCACATAATAGCGTTGTTTGTAATAGTGAAAGATCAAAGTAATCCTCATGTCAACAATAGGGGAGCTAGGTAAAGAAATTGTTGTCTACTTAAACAATGCAAAATACTAAAAGTCATAAAATTAGATCATGGATAAGCCTTGAAGACATTATGCTAAGTGAAATTAATCAGACACAAAAGGACAAACACTATATGATTCTACTTAGGTAAGACACCTATAAGAAAGGAGATTCATAGAAACTGAAAAAGTAGAATGCTGGTCCCCAGGGGCTGGAGACTGAGGAAATGGGGAGTTGTATTAATGTTGCTGTTTAATGGAGACAGGGTGTCTGGGAAGTTGGAAAAGTTCTAGAGATGGAGAATAGTGATGGTTGTACAACACTGTGAACGTACTTGATGCCACTGAATTGTGCACCTAAAAATGGCTTAATTGGTAAATTTTAGGTTATATATGTTTTACCACAATAAAAAATATATATAGAAAAATATGATTGACATATTTATATATTTTCAAATAAAAAAAGCATATTATAGAATCACATTATTTAATTGGTTATAAATAAAATAAATTTTGTATATGTGTGTGTGAACAAATCTATCTCCGTGCTCCCAGAAGGAAATCTGGAAGGAGCTATGTCATGGTTTTCTCCAAATACTGGCTTGGGGGTGGGAGTAGAATGCTGGCTTTCTTTCACTTTTTACTTTACATTCTTCTCTCTTCTCGGAATTCATTTATGCTAAGCATGTACTCTTGTTGTCTATTTTTTAAAAAGGCAATAAACAGAAGAATGATGCCGCTGCTGCCTGGGGAGCTGCACTGAGGTGTCCAGGGTAGCGGGAGGCCCTAGCAGCCCGAGGGCCCTCCCACCACACCGCTGGGTCCCACTGTTCTCGTACCACCAGCAAGGAGAACATGGTCTGCCCCACGTTGAAGCCGTGCCGCCAGTTGTGGTAGGTGATCCTGCGGTAGCCCTTACTCAGGGAATACATGAACCGCACCAGAGCCTGCGAACACACACACAGCACATTGTGAGGCAGCAGCACCACGCTGGGGCGGGCGGGGCGCGCCTACCTGGCTGAGCGCCCCCATCTTCCAGTCCCCACACTGGACCACAAGTGGGAGCTAGCAATAGATGCAGTAAGACTGTGAGAGCAGTTTCAAACGGCTGGATACTGTGACAATGGACGTGGTTATGAAACAAGGCCCTGGGAGAAGCTTGCAGGAACTGTAGGAGAGAGAACCAAAGGCGTGTTGAAATCAGTGGTTCCCAAGCTTGAGTGCATGTCTGCATCGATGCGGGGTGTGGCAACGTCTTGGGTTTTTTTTTTGTTTTTTTGAGACCGAAAATAAAGTTTATTGACTCATGTGGGCTGCAGTCCATAGGGTCACAAAGAGTTGGAAATAACTGAGAACACACACATATAGATTGCTGACCTAGCCAAAGTGAAGCAAAGTATACAAAGAGACAAAATTCTTACTCAGGATAAAATATACCAGGATTATTTATAATGATAAAAAGGTTAATTCTCGAGAAGCTATACCAAGCCTGCATGTGCATGCACTTAATAGCAGAATATGAAAAGAAGGATAGAATTGAATGGATAAACATAGAAATCCAATATTGTAGTAGAGATATCAACACCCCTGTCAATCGTTAATAGAACAATTGATGATAATAGAACACTACATCATTTTAAAAACACAACAGAAAACCAAGAACTATGAGTATCCCACCCGCTGCTAGTGATGAGGCTTTCATTTCCGGTCAACAGGCTGGTGATCCAGTTCCAAAACGCTTTTTTAAAATTCTGTTCCCTAGGACCATTCTCATAGAGTCCAGTTGTTTATAAACATGGCTGCTCATTAGAAACATATCTGGAGCTTTGGAGAAAAAAAGCAACACCTGGGCATTTGTATTTTTCAAAAAGTTCCAAGATGATTCTGATATGCATCTGGATTTTTAAAACTGATTACAGGTTTTTCTATTAAATGGTAGTTGTGGTGATATGGAATTCTATCATTTTTCTGTTGACCAATCATGAGTGAGGGAACATCTTGTTAAAACAATTTCTGATTCCTCACAGCCAGTGGAGAGACAAGGGGGAGAGAGAGAGTGTAAGTGTGGGTATTGGTGCACCCGTGCCGGCATTGATCCATTTTCAGGTGATACTGATGTGGTTCAAAGCACAGTTAGGACTGCTGCTTTAATCAAAGAAGTCTGGGAAATTCTGCACACAATACACCCCCAGCTCCACTTTTCTGTCCATCCCCATGCCTCTAGATGCACAGCACACCTAAGGAATCCTGCAGGGGAAAAAGCCCTGTGTAAATGGATTGAACACACATTTCCCACCTTGTTGAACTGTAGGAACTTTTTTTTTTTGCATTGTATTTATCCACAACCTTCAGAACTCAGTGCCTCAGAACCTACCTTGAGAAACATCACAGTTCAAAGGAACCATGTGTCTCTTTTCTGGTAAATGACTCATCTGTGTGATGTGACTAATGCTTTAAATCTTTCTAAGGCAGTTTACAGATTGAGGTGTTTCTTTTTGTTTGTTTGTTTTTTAAAAGCAAACAAGAAAGGAAGGGAAAAAAAGGGAAACCAAAGGTTTGTTTCAACCTCACCTCCTGAGGAATGTGAAATTTATCCACCACTTTGAGCTCATAGTACATCTGTATTCCACATTTCACCAGCTCCAGTTCCGTCAGGGGCAGGTCGCTGAAGTGGAATTTATTAATTTCATATTTGTCTGCATCTGGCAGCTCTCCTTGCTGTATGAAACATGGAGTCAAGTGACTGGGGCACATGAGGAATTCCTTGGTCCCTCCCTCACCCCACCCCCCACCAGCCCTGTCCCTGATCTGAGTCTGCTGGAAGGATCAGAGCAGAGTGGCAAGGGTCACACTTGGCAGAGATGCTCCCCACACATGCTTGGGACACGCATGCCCTGTGCTGCGCTTGTAACAGGTCAGGACCGGCACTGCTGCCCAGCTTACCAGAATCTCAGCCAGTTCTTCTTCCTCACATTCCCATGGCTCCTTCCCATACACCTCTCTGGTTTTCTGCCAGGGCCCGAAAGAGCAGAGAAAAACATTAGTTTACTACATCTGAGGTCAAAGTATGTCTCTGCTTTTCCATTTCCTTTTTTCTTCTTCCTCCAAACTTCTCGCAACAGAGCTACCAACTCAGAGAGGCTGCCATTCAGGGTTTATTGACAAGTAAATTCAAGGTCATGGGATTTGGAGTCATGGAGTCCTGCAGGCAAATTCAAGCTCTGCCAATTGGATCCTCCATTCCTCATCTGCAAAATGGGGATACTAAGAGTACTTAACTGACAGATTAAAATTAGATTATCCAAAGTCATTTTTAAAAATGTATATGAAACTAAAATAATGCATGTAAATCACTGAGAGCAGTGCTCGGTATATAGTGAGTGCTAGGATTAAATAATGCTGTTGATGTTCTTACTGTTTCTATTACTAACTGGGAGTCTGGAGGTCTTGCTCATGGCCCTGGCTTTTCCTCTTACTATGTGACTTGAGCCAAGTTCCTTCCCTTCTGGTCCTATTTCCCCTGTGCTACAGGGGGAGGGGAACCTGAACCCAATAACTTGTTCCAGATTTCTTGATCTAGAGCAGAGTCTATGTACTTTTAACTGGTTCACTATGCCTCCATAGGGTCTACATATCCATCACGTGGCTTAAAATTGTGGACTGAGACAAGCAAACCATTAACCAGTTCATCCAAACTAGATATTTTCTTCCTTGAATTTCTCAGTTATTGGGATCAAAATGATCCAATTTGTTGTGATATCTTTCCTGCTTAAGAAATGCCCTCTGAACACATTGGCTGGTATTGTTTCAACTTGTGCAGTGCATAAACCCAACAAATCTTGGGAACTCAGCTGAGCATCATATCTAATGCTCTTTGGTTAATTCAGTTTTCTTCTAAAATCTTGATCTTTTTGAGTCCCAAATTCAAGGAATGGTAGATTGCCAATTCTCACATATCTTGGAAAGCCTGTCATACCATTTCCCACCCACATGGGACTCTCCTCTATAGCATCCTTGATATGTGATCATCCAGCCTGTGTTGCAATATTTCCCATGACAGGGTGCTCGCTACCTTCCAAGGAAGCCCTTTCATAACAGTGATAATTTGCTTATTATCCTGGTAAATGTTAAATGAGACCTATTTAGTGAGCTGTGTGATTTGGGGATAACTTCCTTCCCCCTTCTGGGCCTCAATTTCTTCATGTCTACAATAGGGTGAAAATCGTTTCCCTGCCCATCTTACTGGGCTATTGTAAGCATCATAAGTATGAAATACCGGATATACTCTATAGCAATGAAGCTATGTGATGGCTTCCTGCCAACATCTGACCCTACCCTCTGAACTATTTCTTTGCTCAGAAAGTTTGACCTTCTAAGGCAGGTCTGATCCTGCCTCTGTAATTTAGAGCAAGACTCTCTGAGCCTCCATCTTCTCAGCTATAAAATAGGTGTGGTTAACTGACCTCATGAAGGGAGGCTCTGAGTAACTGACCATTGTCCACTGGTCTGTCAGATAGAGCTTCTCCTCAGAGTGGGGATTGTGGTTGGTGACTCCATCTCTAGTACCAACCAAGTCAGCCCTGATCACAGAGGAAAATAGAGTTTCTAGAGCTGTTAAGCCAAGGCATGGTTTTAAGATTGAGGTAACCCTGGGAGGGACAGCTGTTCCCAGAACAGCCTTTTCTTAAGGAGAAACAGGGAAAAACCATTACTCACCAAGATTGTCTGGATTTCTTCATTGTCACACTTCACATGGTATTTCACCATGTCTTGGAAAATATCCTTCCTGTTTTCAAGTTTGTTCATAGACTCATAAGTGTCAGGATTTAAGACAGACCAGCCCAGAAACTGAGCCAAAGACTGAAAGGAAAGAAAGGAAGAATCAAAGGGAGAACATTTTAGTCTGGTCCTTTCTCTGTAACTTGGGACAACACTCTAAGCCTCCATTTTCTCAGCTATAAAACAGGTGTGGTTAGCTGTGTGCTGGCCTCCTCAAAGGGATGCTGTGAGGATAAGATGAAATGGTGGATGAGAACACACTTAGAATAAAGCTCTAGCACAGTGTCATCCTCATGCATAACAACTTCACAAAACGGGAATGTGTTGTCCCTATGTGGGGACAGAGGATATAAATGAACTCTGCGCTTTCTGCTCAACTTTGCTGTGAACCTAAAGCTTCTCTAAAGGGTAAAGTTTGTTAATTTTTAAAGAAGGGAATATAGATTTCTTTGGCAACTGAGGCAATGCAGGAGGAGAGCCAAACATAAATGTTGAATCAGGAAAGAAGCTACAGGGTGAGCCCCCATCCCTCCTGGGCTGGGACAGCAGCATGTTAGGTCTCCACCACGTGGCTCTGGAAGCCCCACGTCCAGAGTCACCTCTGAATCCCATGTCCAGAGGCCTCCTTAAAAACCATACCTCCATGAGGGTCTCATCCATTTCATCAAAGGGTTTCCCATCTTTGCGATTGTAAAACGTGGCCACCCCAACAATTTCTTCCTTCTTGTTCACAATTGGCATAGACAGGACATTTTTAATCGTCCATCCAGACTCATCCAGAGGCTCTTTCTGCAAGAGAAGAGCCAGAATAAGTTGCCCGGGTACCAGGCTGCAGAGACATCCATGATGGATTTCATGCTGTGTTGTGACCCTGCTTGGCCGAGGGGGTGGCAGGAGGTTAGACCTTGTTGGATTACGCCCGGTTTTAGTCACCAAATGCCACGAGCAGTTTGCTCATCTGGTGGGAGCTCCATAAGCCAAATAGCTATACTGTTTTCATTCCTAATATCTCAGCGCCGTTGTGTGCCAGGCAGTGAATTGTGTGTTGCTGGCTCTAAGGATGCCCACAAACAGTACAGGGAGGCAGTGTTTCTCTTTCAGATACAGGAGCTGACTGTGGAGGACTGGCTTAGCAGGGACCCTGGTAATACCTGTAAGTTTGAACTCATCAAGTAGATATAACCTGCACCTTTTGACTGCCGGGAGAAGGCAATGGCAGCCCACTCCAGTACTCTCACCTGGAAAATCCCATGGATGGAGGAGCCTGGTGGGCTGCAGTCCATGGGGTCGCTAAGAGTCAGACACGACTGAGCGACTTCACTTTCACTTTTCTCCTTCATGCACTGGAGAAGGAGATGGCAACCCACTCCAGTGTTCTTGCCTGGAGAATCCCAGGGACGGCGGAGCCTGTTGGGCTGCCGTCTATGGGGTCGCACAGAGTCGGACACGACTGAAGGGACTTAGCAGCAGCAGCAGCAGCAGTTTGACTGCCGATCTGCCTGTCTGTGTTCCTTTTGGCATGTCATTTTAATCTCCGTGGGCCTCAGTTTTCTCATCTATACATGGGGATGGTAGTAAGAGTATGTACCTCATGGGACAAATGAGAAAATAGAGGTGAAATTTCTTGGTCAGTTAGAAGGTGCTCTTTGTGAGTCATTTCCTATTTGAGCCTCACTTCCATCAACTATAAAAATAGGAATAACTAGACTAGACACTTTCTAGGCTCTTTTCCCATTGATTTACTAAAGATTTATCAAGTGTTTTACAACGTGCAAGAGCTGAGGAAACCAAGGCTAGTAAGGCACAGGTGTTGTTCTCAAGTTGCCCATCATCTGGAAGGTAAGGAGGCCATCAGATGGCACGCAGGAAGTTCTCTACGGTACTGTGGGAGCCAGGGAAGGGAAGGAAGTCAAGAAAGGTTTCCCGGAGTCGGAGAGTCTTCCAGCTCAGATGTTTCAAGGTTTTGAAGGTGGCAAGATGATAGTTATTATTATTTCTGTAACACTGGACTTAGCACCTGGTAGGAGAGTGACTCCAGAGGGATGCAGAACATAGTCCAAAGGGCGCAGGGCTGTCTGTCAGGAAACTTGAGTTTAAGGCCTGCCTTCCTCCCCACTCTCTTCCTCATCTTGGGGGTGCCCCTTCCCTCTGAAGGCCCTGATAAGGAGGCAGATTTTATCAAGAGTAAAATGGGAAAGCATTAAAGATTTTTAAACAGAGAAGTTATTCGAGACAACCTGTTTTTTTTAAAACATCACTTGGGCTACTTTGTGGAGATAGAAGACTATGATCTAAAAATAAGATCAGATTTGATTTATGAATATGAGTAAGCTGTAATCAGATGACTTGGGTAAAGACCAAGTTCTCTTTTGGTTATAATCATGGTAGCAACTCTCAGCAACAATCTGCCTTGTCATACTGATTTGGTCAACATCACAAAGCAAGACATACAGTTTTAACCTTGAGAGGATATTCTCTCTAAGGTCTTTCATAATGTTATTCAAGGAGTAAACACATAAGCCACTAATTTTTATATGAGTCATTTTTATTTCCTTCTTCATTATTTTCTGACTGCTCATGATTTGTTTTCCGTATACCTAGCATGCTAAACTCAAAATATTGACAGGGCACCTGCAACTGAAGATGTTAAGAAAGATAAGCCACAACCCTTGACTTAAGGAAGCCAATATTTTGCCAAGAAGAATTAGTCTAAAAGGCAAGGAAGGAACATAAAATATGAGGTAAGGGAAATGGAGTGACAAAGACAAACTCCTTGGCACGGCCTTCCAGGCCCTGTGTGACCTGGCCTCTGTCTCCCTCTCTAGAATTTCCTCCTGCCACTTTCCCCTCAGGCTCATTGGTCTACTCTGGTTCCTTCCACAAGCCTTCTCTTTCCTGCAATCCTCTCTCCATTTTTTACTGCCCGGACGTAATTTCTCAAGGACACATTCCTTGATTCCTTCTAAATGAACTCAGGTACCCTGAGATTCCCTCCTCTACCCTTCTCCTGGCCAGCACTCCACATGTCTCTCTCCCCATGAGATCATGAGCTCCTGGAAAACATAGACCATGCCTCTCTGGTCCACCTCTGTAGCCAGTGTAGCATTGTGCCAATGCCTGGCCCAGACCGTGCCCTCTACAAACATTTTTTTAAAAAGACACACAGACAACATCAAATGGAATACTAAACAAGATTCTGCGATCATCTTAAGGAGACAGAAATGATAGTCAGCTAGGGGAAGCAGAATAAAACTTCATAAAAGTTTCATAGCATTGAGTCTGTCACTGAAGGGCAGAGGGCATCTGGGCAAGAGATGGTGGTGAGAGGGAGAACTGCATAAGCAAAGGTCCCGAGGCAAAGCAAAGGCTATAAACCTTAAAACCAAATGGAACCTTGGCATTTACCAAATTAATTCTCTCCCCACTTCCATTGGCACATGACTTTTTTCCACTCACATTTTCACTTTATTGAGATTGCTTCCCAATAAAATAGATGGATTCTAATGTATTCTAATCCTCCTTGAGGGAAAAATGCCATATAACTAAGAGAGCAAGTGAAAAATGACTTACCTGGAATGCAAAAAAGTCCTCCGCAGGCGCATTCATGATGTTGCAAATCTGAAAGCCGTGGAGAGGAATAATGGAGTTTTGATTAGACTTGATAGAGTACACATAGAGGGCACTGGGCATGCTATTTTCAAAAATACCACATCCTTGCTCATGGCATTCACATTCTTTTCATTAGGTAGACATGCTCAAGATGGTTTTGAATTATTAACTGAGGTTACCAAACAGGAAAGCTGCCTTATAAACATGACTTCTTACCATTTGCTTTACTTCTGAGTCATTTCTAGCCTTTGAGAAAGTTAAGGCTAGCTGTATTTGTCATTTTTAATAGCTGTATAGTGTCCCATTTTCTTTTTTACATTAGCTTTTTTTCATATTTCATTTTTTTAGTTATACATATCCATACACCTATTCTTTTTCAGATGCTTTTCCCACATAGGTTATTACAGAGTATGTGTAGAGTTCCCTGTGCTATACAGTAGATCATTGTTGATTACCTATTTTATACATAGTAGAGTATATATATTAATCTGAACCTCCGAATTTATCCCTTTTCTCCCCCCGCTTGCTACCTTTCCCCTTTAGGTAACAGTAAGTTTATTTTCTAAGTCTGTGAGTCTGTTTCTGTTTTGTATATAAGTTCATTTGTGTCTTTTTCTTTAGATTCCATATATACATGATAGCATGTGCTTTGTAGATATCACATACAATCACTTATATGTGGAATCTAATTTATTGTTTGTAGACTTTTTGATGATGGCCGTTCTGACCCATGTGAGGTGATAACTTCATTGTCGTTTTGATTTGCATTTATCTAATAATCAGTCATGTTGAGCATATGTTTTTGACCATCTGTATGCTTTCTTTGGAGAAATACCTATTTAGAATCTTCTGCCTAGTTTTTGATTGGGTTGTCACTTTTTTTGGATATAGATTTGTACAAACTTTTTGTAAATTTTGGAGATTAATCCTTTGTTGGTTACTTTGCAAATATTTGTTCTGTGGGTTGTCTTTTTGTTCTCTGTAACTTAGCTACACAAAAGCTTTTAAGTTTAATTAGGTCTCATTTGTTGATTTTTGCTTTTATTTGCATTTCTCTAGGAGGTGGATCTAAAAAGATATTGGTGTGATTTATGTCAGAGAGTGTTCTGCCTCTGTTTTCTTCTAGGAGTTTTATAGAGTCTGGTCCTACATTTAGGTCTTTAATTCATTTTGCGTTTATTTTTGTACATGGTGTTAGAGAATGTTCTAATTTCACTCTTTTACACATAGCTGTCCTGTTTCCCAGCACTGCTTATTGAAGAGGCTGTCTTTTCCCCATTGTGTATTTTTGCCTCCTTTGCCGTAGATTAATTGGCCATAGGTTGTGGGTGTATTTCTGGACGTTTTATCGTGTTCCATTGATCTATAAGCCTGTCTTTGTACTGACACTATACTGTTTTGATTACTGTAGCTTTATAGTAAGGTGTCCCATTTTCTTTCCCCCTTTTGTTCAGAATTGGATTATGTCCAGTTTTTTTTTTTAATTAATATAAATAATGCTGCTGTAAATATGTTTGAAATGATTATATTTGTTTTGCGTGACAAGAGTGTTTCCTTGTGGTATAAATGTCACAGCAGATGAAGAAATAAAAAGTGCCGTAGCTCTGGTTGCATGTTGCAAAATTTCTCTCCTGACAACTGGGCCAGTTTACTCTACTGCGCCAGTGATGCTTATCTGATCCCTCCAGAGCCCTGCCCATGGGGCCACTGTTCAGATTTTTCCATAAGATGTTGCAGGAAACCCAAATGTACTTTTTGGCCTACCCAGTAGTATCCATCCAGGTTTTCTCTTTCTTCTCTTGCATTCTCTACCTTCTCATTACCCACCCACACCTCAGAAGACCACCTGCTGGTTTCTGTCCACACTTCCCTCTCCCGCCACCTTACCACCAAGCCTGTTCTCATAAGGGACATCAGTGACCTCCTAATTGCCAAACCCAATGGGGATTTTCAGTTCTTATCTCACTGGATCACTTTTGTTGCATTTGGTATTCTCTCTCTTTATTGAAATTTTCCACTTCCTTGGTTTCCATGACACTACCCACTCCTGGGTCTCCAGACACTTCTGAACCCTTCTACCAATTTTCCTTCACACACTCTTCTTCCGCCACCCAATCTTTAAATGTTGGCACCCTCCAATCCTACTTGAGTCCGTCTCACTCTCCCTGGTGACTTTATCCACACTCGTGGTTTCAAGTACCATCTGCTACTAGGAGCAAAATGGTCAAGGATTATAATATTGTCTATACTATAGTATCTTCTGCACTGTAGTCAGTATGCATCTCTACCTTTTGTTGACACAAATCTCCATCCCTTATCTAGCTCCACAGTGGTAGAGTTATCTCTTTAGCTACTTGCTGGACACCTACTCCTGAAAAATGTTTCTGTCACACCTTATCTGAAACTGATCTCAACAGGTAACCTCCAAAGCTGATGGCAGCATTATCCATCCAGTCTAGAAATCTGAAATTGGCTTTGACTCTTCTCTCCCTGTCTCTCTGCTCACAATCAGTCACAAAGCCCTCTCACTGTTAGATCTGAGTTCTGATCTTCCTCTTTCCACCTCAGCTTTGTTTGAGTCGTGAGTGTTAAATGACCAAATGTATTTACTGCCTGGCTTATCATAAGCACTCTGTGGCTCTTTAGTGTTCTTTACTGCCTCTGCCTTTGTTGACATGTTCATCATTTCTTGTTTGTGACGGCATACTTTTCTCTCTGCTTCCAATCTTAAGTCTCTTCAGATCTGTTTTCCAGAAAGCTTTCAGAATTTTCTTTCTAAAATGAAATTTATTGTGTCAACCTCTTACTTAAAAACCTGTCGCCTGTGGATTAAAGTTCTACCTTCTTGATCTAGCATCCAAAGCTACTGTGATCTGGCCCCTCCCTTTTTCCCTCTCAAGCCTCATCTCTTGCCATCTTCCTGTCTCAAACCTAACACTCCAGCCACTCCAAACTGCACACACCATGTTGCTCCCAATCTCCAAGCTAGAGTTGTTGGCCCGTGTTGTTTTCTCCACCATATTGCTTCCTGGTCCCTACCTGCCTTATGTCTATTTATTTTAAAACTCGACTCATACCAAAACACCCTGGAAAGTAAAGGCTGGTTTAGATGCCTCCCCCTACTTTGTGTTCCGAGAAAATACCATGTTCATCTCTATTGTGACCCTACTGCATTATAATATAAGTATCTGTTCATAAAGATATCTCCCATTTGATGATGAGCTTCAGGACAGAAATTATTTGACTCATCTATCTTTGCATCCCCACAGCCAACTACAGCACCTGGCACATAGAGAATGCCCAATAAATAAACACCCTGATACATGAACAGCACTGTGTAGTGTGTGCTTGGGAAAGTATACAGAGATGAGCAGCCTCAGATTCGGGGGTGATGTGCTGCTAATACCCATGGCCCTTCTCTCGAGGGCAAGGGATGCTTTCACCATACCCTGGACCCTGTGGGTAGGGCATGTGGGAGATAGAGCATTTGAGCTCCGCTGTGTGGTTAGAAATGTGGCAGGGATGGGGGCTTGAGACGGGCAACCAGGTCTCTGGGATAAGAGGCTGGGTCTTGCTCTGTGGTGAGCCTCATGGACCAGCCAGTCATGACATTATCCCTGATATTTGCATAAGTATCTTTGGTTGTCAGGGAGACTTATATTTCTCTATTTCATATTTCTTCAAATGGCAAATCTCTTCATATCCCCTTGGACCAGCCATCAAGTGAGTTGAGAAATGAGAGAACCAGGCTTTAAGAGATCCATACTTCCCATAGTTTTTCCCACTCTCTTGATCTGAAATCCCTTCACTCTTCCACCTGATTCAAAACTCTCCCCCTTCAACATTATATTACTTACCAGGCCATTTTGGGCAACATAAGTGGGGAGACCGCTCACCAAAGCCCAGTGGTCTGGAGGTGGATTCCTGTCAAGACCAAAGACAGTGGTGACTTTTGAGGTGGGGACAGATGGACTGAAAACTTGAAACTGGATCTTACCCTCCCTCTTCTCTCTGGTGGCTCCAAGTACCCCCCAAGATCAAGCCCCAAATCTTGGCTAAGCATCTTAATGTCCAAATGTAGACACTGAGAAAAAAGTCATAAATCAGTTTTATGGGTTTCATGCTCTCTAAGAGACAAAATTGATCCAACAGATGGTTATTGGCTGCTGAGCAAAACCAGATGCCGTCATTTCCCTCCACCAGTCCTTAGGTAGAGTGAGTTGCTCAATACTCTGCAGAGTGAGGGACCCACCTAGGATGAGCTCCCACCACATGCCAAGCACTAAGTTAGGCGCTTTACGTTCTTATTTATCCCTCGTTCCCAAGTGACTCAGATGGTAAAGCATCTGCCCGCAATGCAGGAGTCCCGGGTTTGATTCCTGGGTCAGAAAGATCCCATGGAGAAGGGAATGGGGACCCATTCCAGTATTCTTGCCTGGAGAATTCCATGGACAGAGGAACCTGGCAGGGACTGCAAAGAGTCAGACTCGACTGAGTGACTACCATACACAGCAGCATCACAACTTAGATTTATATATTTATTTTATATGGTATATTTTTACTTGTTGATGGCTAAAAATACACAGAAAAATGTATTAAGAACTTCAGTTGTTTGAAAGTGAACACCTATGGAACTACACCTATGAAACTCTAACAACCCGTCGGCACCTTGGAAATCCCTAACCTGCCCCTGCCACTCACAACCTTCTCCTGAACCCCAAAGGGAACAGTTGTCCCAACTTTATGATTCTTGCTTTTCTGTGGAATTTTACCACCTGGTTTCCTGTACCCTGTTTCACATATTTTTCAACTTCACTCAGGTAGAATCATTCAATGTACATGCATTATTTTGTTGGACTTCTTTTTCATGTTGCTGTAATTCATTTGTTTGATAGACTTAAACCATTTTTCCTTGTAAGATTGTATATAATTTATGCATTCAACTGTTGATGGACATTCCCCTTAGTGCGAGGCTAATATGAGTATTGCTGCTTCCAACACTCTGGTGTATGCATTCTCTCAGTTCCATGTGGTATTTCTGGAGTAGAAATACTGGGTCATAAGATGTGCATATCTTCAACTTTATTTGAGAAAGCCAAACTGTTCTCTAAAACCCAATTTGTACTACCATCAGTGGTATATTAGAGTTGCTTTTGCTTCATGTCTCTGTCAACGCTTTAGTATTTTCAGACATTAAAAAAAATATTTTTAGATTAATAAAGTTCTCTATGGAAATGATTATAACATGTTTCTGTTAATGTGACAGATTTCATAGATTGATTGTTCTAATGTTAGCTGTGCATTCCTGGAATAAGCTCAATTGGGTCATGATGTATAACCCTTTTTAGTTATTATCTGCTAAAATTTTATTTAGGATCTTTGCATCTAGGTTCACAAGTAAGCTTGGTATGAATTTTCCTCTTTCACACAGACTTTGTTGAGTTTTGGTGTCAAGTTTATACTAGTCACTTTTTTTCCCTCTATTCTCTTGGATAATTTGTACGAGAATTGTGTTATTTCTTCCTTAAATGTTTAGTAAAACTCATCTCTGAAGGCATCTGAACCTGAAACGTCTTTGTGGAAGGGTTTTAATGTATTTTACTGTTATAAGACTACTATGATTTTCTATTTCTTTTTGATTTATATTTAGTAGGTTTTATTTTTATAGGAATTTGCCTCTTTCATCTAGATTTAAAATATTCTGGGCATAATATCCTCTTATTGTGTCCTGTTGGGTCTGTATGATTGTGGTCATTCCCCTTTTCCTTCCTGATACAGCTCATTCGATTTCCTATTTTTCTTGCTCAGTCTTGCCAGAAATTCGTCAATTTTATTAATCTGTCCAAGAAACCAACTTTTGCCATTTCTTCAATATTTTGTTAACATTTAATTAATTTCTGGGCTTATCTTTATTACTTTGGAAGGGTATGATTGTTTGTTGTTAGTTTCTTGAGATGATGTGATGGATAGCTCCTGTCTGCCCCTCCAGAGCCACTTCCAACCCGCTCCCCCCGGTCACGGGAGGCCCGTCTATGTGGACTCCATCAACAGGGTGTCTGGCCTTCTAGCTTCTGACTGAGTTTAGACTGAAGGGAAGACCTGGCCAAAACTACAGGGCGGTAGAACAGGAAGGTCAGGCTATTTATTTCCTTGGGTTCCCCCTGGCAGCGTTGCTCTGAGTTTGTTTTGTCTGCACTTCTCTAACGATGCCCTGCTCTACCTGACTGTTTCTCCTCACCACATTCTAGAAATTTCCTTGGGGCCCAGAAGTGCTTACAACCTTACTACTTAAATATTCTCTTGTGGTTGGTTTCCTTCATTCCACCCACACACACCTCTGTAATTCATCCCTTTGTAAACAAACACTCCTTGATTTATCCTGATTTAAAAAAATTTTTTTTCTTTGACTGTGCTGGGTCTTAGTGGTGGTACACAGAATCTTTAGTTGCAGCATTCAAACTCTTAGTTGCGGCATGTGGGATCTAGTCCCCTGACCAGGATCAAACCCAGGCCCCCTGCATTGGGAGCATCGAGTCTGAGCCACTGGACCACCAGGAAAGTCCTGAAATACCCTAATTTAAATGTGACACCTAGTATCTGTTGGGACCCTGGCTGGTATAATTTTGGTACACAGTTTATTACTTTATTTTTTATTGTTTTCTAGTATGAAAGTGTGATACTGTAAATTTCACCTTAAGTATGATTTCACTGCATCACATTGGTTTTATCATATATCATGTGATATTGTCATTCTTTTCAGTTCAGAAAATATAATAATTTCCATTGAGTCCTTCTTTTACCCATGGATCATATGGAAGTGTATTCCTTTTTTTTTTTTTCATAAAAGTAGTTTCTAGTTTCCAACCATATGAGATTTTTTTTTCTAATTAGCTCTTTGTTATTAGTTTCTAGCATATTTTCATTATGACTGGAGGACATCT
This sequence comes from Okapia johnstoni, assembly GCA_024291935.2. NCBI lineage: Eukaryota > Metazoa > Chordata > Mammalia > Artiodactyla > Giraffidae > Okapia > Okapia johnstoni. The sequence goes on from CM044316.1 coordinate 53,029,835, forward strand.
CTGTATGATTTCAATCATTTGAGGTTTCTTTTATGGTCTGTTATATCACCAGTTATCATAAATGCACAGGTATTCTGGAAAAGACTGAGTGTTCTGTAGTTTGGGTGTGAGATGTCATGTTCTATTAATGTATACATCCATTAGATTGCTTGGTAATTATCTTATTTAAATATTCTCTATTCTGTTTATTTCAGTCTGCTGTATCAATTAGCAAACATGAATTTGTCTATACATTCTTAAGTTTCTGTCAATTTTTGCTTTCTTTTTGAGGCCACATTATTAAGCATATACACATTTGTAAATTCTTCCTAGAAAGTCAAGTTGAATTGACCCCTTTATCATTAAGAAGGGACTATCTTTACTAATGTGCACCTTGATACCTATTTTTATCTGATAGTAACATAGTTACATCAGTTTTCTTTTGATTATCATTTGCGAGGCATATCTTTTGTTCATTCTTTCATTTTCTCTGTATGATCTGTTATATAGGTCTCTTGTCAATAGGATATATGGTATTTCTTCATATATCAATATATCTTGGAACTCATCAGTTCTTAGAAGAATCCAGCCTGTGGGATCTTAACTGCCTGACCCCTGCAGGGAAGTGCAGAGTCCTAACCACTGGACTTCCAGGAAATTCCCAAGAACTGTTTCTTATACGCACCTGAGAAAGATAATATTCTGCCAGTTAATCTGTAATACAAAGTGTTTTGAACTTAAAATTATTTATGAATATCGACAGAGTTCTTTTAGCATTTAGATTTAGATTTTTATCATATCTTGCATCTTTCTCCTGTCTCTTTGTGCCATTCAAAGCTGCTTTTGGTTTTGGTGTTGCATCATAGTATAATCTCTTGAAGTTACTTCTGGGAATTTATATTAAATTCAGTGTGGATACAGCCCCACTGTAGAAGGCAGTGAGGTGGATGTTATCAGAGACTAGAGGATGTGATGCTTGGTGAGAAGTGATGAGATGGGGAACACTGTGACCTGTGATAACTCTGAACACAATGAGTCTGATAAACCAGCACCTCTAGAGAAGTGGTCAGAAAACGGGATGGGGGTAGAGTATGCCGTTGACAAGAAAAAAAAAGAAAAAGAAATGAGTTTAGAAAAGACTTAGTCGTTGTGTGAACAGAACTGAACAGAAAACCCCCAGAAACTTAGGAATTTAAAGCAATCTCTCATCGCCCAAGATAAACCAGAGAACTGGGTTATCTGAGTGACAGCATTATCAAAATTCTTTGGCAACAGTTGAGGCCTTTCACACCCACTGTTTAAGGATTGAGGTGACCTGCAATAAATCTCTTCATTTGAACCAGAAATGGGAGGAAAGGTGAGGCTCTCCACAGAGGCTGATTCTGGCCTCAAGGAGTCTGAAGTTCACTTGGGAAAGAGCCAAGCCTCAGACAGAACTGTGGGCGTGGCTCCTGGCACCCACAGAGGATTCGAATAGATAAAAAGACAACTGAGATTCGGGGCGTGCTCTCCTGGCCAAAAAGTTCAAGCTTATATGCAAAACATTCTTGACTGTTGGAATCTTAGAATGGCCTATGAGGCCCCACTACCTGCAGGCAGACCTCACCCTCTCGGAGTTCAGCCTTTTCATTATCCTCCTTGATCAGGTAAAACATTAGAGGGGAATTCCCTGGTGATCTAGTGGTTAGGACTCTGAGCTCTCACTGCTGAGGGTGCAGGTTCAGTCCCTGGGGAACTAAAATCCCACATGGTGCAACCAGAAAAAAAAAAAGACATAGAGAGTAAGCTTTCCTTGGGGCCTGAGTCACTTCCTTTGCTAACTTCCTGCCTTTGCCTCACCCTCTGCCTTCGGCCCCAGATGTGCCTCCACAGAAAACCATTGAAAAGCCCTGATCGATCCATGGTCTCATTCCATGGAGAGGCCACTTACTAAACTGGACTGGGAACTTGAACTCACAGCGGCTGACTAAGAATCCAGCCTCATTTTCCAGCCTGCATGTTCTTTCCCACCCTTCCGCATTGCCTCCTTGTTGCTCTGCCTGAGTGTGTGGCCTTCTTGGGTTTGGTTAGCGTTGATTTTTGAATGAGTGTGTTATGCACACTAATGCACCTGCAATTCTGCACGTTTGGAGAAGAGACTTACGGGATGACTTTGATGTCTTCTTTGCCATGCAGGATGTAGTCAATGACCTTGTAAAAGTTGATTTCCTAGGCAGAAGAGAAAGAAATATATACTTTCAGAGTCTGAGACAGAACTCCAGCAGGAGTGTGTCCTTGAGAAAGGCTTTGTTCTTTCCCCTGTGCCCTGTGGTTTTCCAGAAGCACTGGCCTGATCCTCTGAGGGCGTGTCCCAGTGCCCCTGGAGCTCACTGTCAGCTGAGCCTCAAGATTCATCCTGCTCTTCCTTGGAGCCAGCTCACAGTGGCCAGGCATGGGGCTGGGATCTGGGGCTTCAAAAAGGAGTAGGCAGTGTTCTGAGGGGACCTGGGGGGTTAATACAAGGAGAAAAGATTACTGCTGGAGTCTAGTGAGACAGCAAGATGGAAGGGGGCTCCTGTCCCATTAGCACCACTGTCAACCCAGCCATCCTCCATGTGGAGTCAGCTTCATGGTCACAGCCCCTTCCTCCTTCACTCGACTCCTCTCTCCGCTTCGTCAGCTCTTTCAGACCTGCCTTCCCAATCATGCCCCATGCGTTCCGCTTTCTACCTCCTCCATCCCTCCTACCTCCTTGCACCATTAAAACCCCCATTCTCTTACAGTAGGTCTGTTCAGTTACATGAAAAATGTAACTGGGGAAAAATCCGTTACCTTATTAAAATGTCTAAACACCTACTTGTGATGGGCCTGTTAACATTTTACAAATATGAAAACTGAGACCCAGAGTGAAGAAAGGACACATTTATTATGAGACAGTGAACCGGGATCAGAACCTAGGCCCTTGACTCCAGGCTGAGAGCTCTTTCTGCTGTGTCACTTAAGGTTCATTGGCTTAAAGAGTGTGTTCCTCTCTGTATCACCCTCACCTACAACAGGGTTACTCAAAGTGTGGTCCCTGGATTGGTACCAGGCTGTACATTATTTATTACTATTCCATGATGAGATAAAAACAGAAATTGGCAGTGTTTAGAAACTTTTATAGCAATTTGACTAAGTTAGGTTATGTCTGCTGAAATTAATTTTTAAAAGATTTAACATTTTGTATGTCTTATAGAATTTTTAGAAGACAATTTTTTCAAATACAGACCTTTATCCTATCTTGAAAAGTATTAGTCCAAAATGAATCGGAAATTAAAAAAAAATTATTCCTTAACACAGGCCTTTTGAGAAGTATCGCCCTAGAGTTTAAAATGTAGATATCTGAGCCCACCCAGGCCACCTGACCCAGAACCTCCACACATAGAAATTCCACATCTAGTCAAGATGCCTAGTTGAGAGGCAATTGTGACCTGCAGGATCACGAGGGAGAAGGAAACACTCTGCCCCTCAGTGTTCAGCATTTGAAGCAGCTACAGTGACTGAACCCTTTCAGAGCACCCATGGCTGCTCCAGGGTAGGTAGGAGCTCTCTGCAGCAGGAAGCACGCAAGGAGAGGCCAGGTGCCCCCCGCAGCACGATGAAGTTGGGTCAGGAATAGATCTATAGTGCAAAGACTCAGGCTCTGGTCTTGGTTCTACTTAGTGTCCTCTCTGGGCCCCAGCTGTAAGGTGGGTGGTGCTTGTTTATTGTCGGTATCAAGTAGCAGAAATCTTTCTCCTCACAAAGCATAGGCCCTACTCTTAGAAAGCAGAGGAAAGGAACACCACCCTGATGAGAGCAGAGTCTGGTACCTCCAGATCCTGCGTCTCTGGGTTCTCCCTCACTCCCTGTCCTGTCCTCTACTGCCCCATTCACCCCTGGCTGAGGCAGCCACTGTGGAAACCTAGGATTCTAAAGATAATCGGGAATTTAAAACACTAAACTGGGGAATTCATAAAGCCCATTCCAGCTTTGATTCTAAGACTGTAGCTGGATAGTAAGCATGAATAGCCTCTTATAGATTAAAATGTACATATTCTTTGACTCAGTAATTCTACATATGCTAATAAATCCTACAGATATATACCCAAACGTAGGTAAAAGCATTGTTTTCCCCACCTAGGGCTCTCAGCCAGACTGCTTTAAAAAGCCTAGAAATAGCTGATGTCCATCCCTTGGAGATGATTAAAAAACAGTGCCTGCCCGTAGTGGGTGCTTGTCTCCAGAGTTGTATCTGTGTTGATAGGAAAAGATTCCAAATATTTTCAGATGGGAAAGTAAGGCACAAAATAGAATCATCACATTTGTCAAGGGTGGTGGTGGTGGAATACATACATTTGTTGTTGTTCAGTCACTAAGTTATGTCCAACTCTTTGAGACTCCATGGACTGCAGTACACCAGGCTTCCCTGTCCTTCACTGTCTCCTGGATTTTGCTCAAATTCACGACCATTGAGTCGGTGATGCTATCTAACCATCTCAATCCACTGTTGCCCTCTTCTCTTTTTGCCTTCAATCTCTCTTAGCATCAGGGTCTTTTCCAATGAGCTGGCTTTTTGTATCAGGTGGCCAAAGTACTGGGGCTTCAGCTTCAGGATCAGTCCTTCCAATGAATATTCAAGGTTGATTTCCTTTAGGATTGACTGGAATGATCTCCTTGCAGTCCAAAGGACTGTCAAGAGTCTTCTCCAGCACCACAATTTGAAAGCATCAATTCTTTGGTGTTCAACCTTCTTTATGGCCCAACCCTCGCATCCATACATGACTACTGGAAAAATCATAGCTTTGACTATATGAACCTTTGTCAGCAAAGTAATATCTCTGCTTTTTAATATGCTGTCTAGGTTTGTCATAGCTTTTCTTCCAAGGAGCAAGAGTCTTTTAATTTCATGGCTGCAGTCAACCTCTGAAGTGATTTTGGAGCCCAAGAAAATAAAATTTGTCACTGCTTCTGCTTTTTCCCCTTCTACTTGCCATGAAATGATGGGCAGATGCCATGGTCTTAGTGTTTTGTATGTTGAGTTTTAAGTCAGCTTTTTCACTCTCCTCTATTACCCTTAACAAGAGGCTCTTCAGTTCCTCATCACTTTCTGCCATTAGAGTGGTATCATCTGCATATTTAAGGTTGTTGATATTTTTCCCAGCAATCTTGATTCCAGCTTGTGATTCATCCAGCCCAGGATTACTCTGCCTAAAAGTTAAATAAGCAGGGTAACAGTATACAGCCTTGATGTACTCCTTTCCCAATTTTGAACCAGTCCATTGATCCATGACCATTTCTAACTGACTGTTGCTTCTTGACCTGCATACAGGTTTCTCAGGAGGCAGGTAAGGTGGTCTGGTATTCCAATCTCTTTAAGAATTTTCCACGGTTTGTTGTGATCCACATAGAAAAAGGCTTAAGTGTAGTCCATGAAGTAGAAGTAGATGTTTTTTTGGCATTTCCTTGCTTTCTCTATGATCCAGTGCTAAGTTGCCTCAGTCATTTGCCAACTCTTTGCAACCCTGTGGACTATAGCCCTCCAGGCTCATCTGTCCATGGGATTCTCCAAGCAAGAATACTGGAGTGAGTTGCCATGCCCCCCTCAGGGGATCTTCCTGACACAGGGATCAAACCCTTATCTCTTATGTCTCCTGCACTGGCAAGCAGATTCTTTACCACTAGCGCCACCTGGGAATCCCTATTATCCGATGAATGCTGGCAATTTGATCTCTGGTTCCTCTGCCTTTTCTAAACCCAGCTTGTATATGTACATACAGGAATATCCATAGACATCTGAGAAAGATAGACCACTCACAGTGGCTGCCTAGCTGCCTCAAGGCAGGCTAGATTTCTGTGCTGTGCCCTTTTGTATGGTGTGAACTCTTCCCTGTTCTCATGTATTACTTTTTCAGTAAATATAAACAAATTGTGCTAAGAACATTTTAAAACTATGACGAGGTATCCTCTGGGCAGTTCTAGAAATCTGTTGGGCTTTTGGCAGAGCTGTTTCCTCCTGGCCGGGGAGATGGCTTTCTTGCCTCAGCGTCATCTGTCCTTGGACCTGGACTGTTCACTGCTCCCCTCGCAAGCTGCTGGCTCTCTGGGCCTGGTAGACTGCCCTACCCAGAGCTTTCTACCAGATTCCTTTAGAAAGATGAGAGATGGACTTTTTTCTTTTAAACTTACATGAGACTCAGTTTTACCTTCACAGAGAGCAACAGAAAAACCAGTGTTCTCTAGATAAATAGAACTTTTTCCACACACTGTAGCTCAGCCAAGTTGCTTTCAAGGCCATATTCATGTAGGAGTCCACCCACTTTTGGAAAATCAAAACCAAGCCATCAATGAGTGCCTTTGTCACCTTGCACCTAAGCAGCTGACACTGTAACACAGGGTCTTTGAAAGAGCCAGATATAGCCAGAGCCAGGTCATCACGCATGGAAATATACCAGTTTTAAAAGAAGTGCCATTTTTGTTTTTTTCATGAAGCCTACATAGCTGTTTTTCATAATGAAAGCACACACACATACAATGCTTTATTTTTAAAAGGAGATGAAGTGAGTTATAGCTGCTTTGGGAGAGCTTCAGACCCAAGATTTGGGGAGGTTAATTGGTCAAAATCCAGACAGAAACTGTTTCTAGAGTGAACATGACAGATCAGTTGTGAGCGTGATGTTAGAAGGCAACAGGAGATGTTTAAGCAGCATGATTGCAATGATAGTTACCTGAAAGAAAAGCATCCAGGGTTTGAAACTGTATAAATGATTTTTCCCCTTCAAGCCTTTAATATCCTCTACTATCCAACAGACATGAAGAGAATGTTGTTGTTGTTTAGTCGCTCAATCCTATCCAACTCTAGCAACCCCACAGACTGTAGCCCGCCAGGCTCCTCTGTCCATGGGATTTCCCAGGCAAGAATACTGGAGTACGTTGCCATTTTGTTCTCCAGGGGATCTTCCTGACCCAGAGATTGAACCCATGTCTCCTGCTTGTCAGGCAGATTCTTTACCGCTGAGCTACCTGGAAACCTCCTCCATAAACTGATGAGAAGAGTATATGACAGACTCCAGGTTAAGTGCCCAGCAGAGAGTGAGACTTCCGTTGCCATGGTTGTCGGAGTGCCTACCAAGACAGCGTGATTCTCTTTAGCTACCATGGCCTGCCTAGGTCAGCTTGATTACCTGGGTGTTCCAGATGAGGAAGGGGAGGCTCAGAGAGGCACCCAAGGCCACAGAGCCAGCTGCTGGAGCAGGGGCCTGAATTTAGTCTTTCTCCCTTCAAACCTATGCTCTTTCCACAAGATCTGCTTTTGTCCAGTCCTGTCCTGCTATGAGCTCAGGCCTCTGTGTGTTTTCCTCACCAACTATGTCCTAAACATCAAACCACTTTTGGAGATAAATTCGGTGACAGCATTCCATAGAAGAAAAAGTGGAGGCCCTAAGGGGTTATTTGACCAAGCTCACCCTACAGGCTAGCAACCCACTAAGACCAAAGTTCTTTGTCTTCTGGCCTTTTCCACTGCAACCTAACATCTCACACTCTTGCAAGGACTGAGTCATTGCTGCATGAGGTGGAGGAAGGTTTGGGGAAGGAAAGTTTTACCCATGAGTGTGCTGGTCACCTCAGTGAAACTAAAGCTTCTGAAGTGATCAGATGATGAGCATCCCTTTTAGGCTGGAGCTTAGTGAGAAAATGTCCTCTTTAGTTCAATCTTTTAAAAAAAAAAAAAAAACCTTTTATTTTATATTGAAGTATAACCGATTAACAATGTTGTGATAGTTTCAACTGGACAGCAAAGGGCCTCATTCATACATATAAATGTCTCTTCTCCCCCATCTTCAGTTCAATCTTGAAGGTAGGGATCCTCAAGACTGAAGAACCAGAGGAGTTAAATAGGGCCTGATATTTCTCTAGGCCTTCTGGAGTTGGAGATGACCTCTGACCACAGGGCTCAGCTCAGAGAGCTGAATATTAAAGCAGCCCAGGAAATTGAAAATAATTGAGGTTGGTGGAGTCTAAAAGCTAGAGTGGTCTCTACCCTAGTTGCCAAAATTCTAAATTTCTGGAAGAAATAAAAGCAGCTCATATGTGAATTCGATGAAAACTCAGTAGTAACATCTCAACTATGCCAATACAGCAAGCTGTACTTAAAAAGAAAAAATGTCCCCAAACAGTTTTCTGACAGCAGCACATGATGTTATCCTTTCAGACTTAGCTCTCCAAAATGAAAACATGAAATTGTGTGGGCAAAATAGTAGTTTGAAACTGGACAGTGGCAGATTATAAAGGTCATTTTGGATAAAGCACAGCTGCTGCTGCTGCTGCTAAGTTGCTTCAGTCGTGTCCGACTCTGTGCAATCCCATAGACGGCAGCCCACCAGGCTCCGCCGTTCCTGGGGTTCTCCAGGCAAGAACACTGGAGTGAGTTGCCATTTCCTTCTCCAGTGCATGAAAGGGAAAAGTGAAAGTGAAGTCGCTCTTGTCAATTCCAAGGTTGAAATCTTTTCTGGTGTGTATATGAAGTTCACAGCCAGGGTGTTGATTCTGAATACCTAGAGTTTGGATTAAGGTTAAATAAAGTCTGTCTCTCTCTCACACACACACACACACACACACACACACACACACACACACACACACACACACTGTCCTTTATTTTGGGTAGGGTTAGTGTTGGCTTGGTGGAATCAGGCCTCCTAGCAGAAATGATATACCATTTCAGACAGCCTGGAAGGTTTTGTGAGAAGATTACTGGACTAAAGCTCAATTCAGGACATAGCTATGCTGCTTACTAATTCTATGTGGCCTTAGCTAAAGTCATTCTACAGGTTCTATAGGCCATTTGAGTGCCACGTCTGTTTACCCTGCTTCATCTTTGCATCCCCACGTATTTCATTACAGCTTCTCTAAAGTGTTTATGTCTCATCTTTAAAATGTAGCAATAGTAGGGGGCCAGAGGTCACACACTGAAATGCCAAGGGAGACCTAATAGAAACATAAATGTGAAGAGGCAGCCAGGGGTACACAAGAGGGAGTCAGGGGGACTGTGGCAAACTAGGGAGCTCAGGCCAGGTTGCAAGGAGACAGCTGCTACTCAGCTCCAGTCAAATTTACCCCGTGGGATGGGGGTGGGGTGACCGTGTAGTTTTGAATGATCTGCCACCTTTTCAAAAGAATCTGAGAATCTAGACATTTATTGGAAATAAAGAATTAAGCTTTCATAGCTAAACATATTTATCTATTGACTGGAAATTACCTTCCGGCTATCAACGTGTACATCTAGATTAGATTTTGAGATTATTTATAGCTTTAGTAGTCTACAGTTCTGCTGAATGAATCCTTGAGCAGGTTGCTTGATCTTTCTGGAGTTCTTTCCTCATCTATAGAATAAGAATATTTTTCCTCTTCTGTCAGTCCCACCAGGTTGTTGTGAAACTCCAGTGAGATATTAAAGCATCTTGCAAATTACAGGGCTTGAGCAATCATGAGGAATTACCATAATTTCAAAGGCGACGACCCAATCCAGAGGAGATAAATACCTAAGTGGTAGGGAAACTTCAGCAGTGACTACAGTGCCTTACATTATATTTCATTAAACATTTATTCATACCGAACAGGCCAGAGAGAGACCTACCCTTCCATCCGGAGTCCTGGGACCAGCGTAGGGTGGAGCCTCACCCATCAGGACTGGCCACACGTCAAAAAATTCCTAGGATTGAGAAAAACAATAATTATGTGTCTTGAAAGCAGATCAAAAAAAGGAGATTAAGAGAAGACTCACCTGGATGAGTCATCTATCACTGAAATTTGGAAGATGGGAAGAACTCAGAGGAACCTAAGCTTGGCAGGGCTGCAAGATTCACTAGACTTGGAAAAAGTCAATTATGTCTGTGCTTTGAGATATATCAGTATCATCAGAAGTGAATCTGTCTAATCAATAACCAAGAATTGGGAGTTGAGCTGGAGCAACCACATACTTCCTCTGCTGTGAGACATGAGAAAGAAAAAAGGGACTCTATGGCCAAGAAATTTACCTTACATACCTGCTTAACATGTGATCAAATGTTTAGCTAGAACAATGTTTCTTGCAGTATCATTTATAGCAGTGAAAAATTAGAAAAAACCTAAGATGGCACAGTGGTAAAGAATCTGCCTACAATGCAGGAGACATGGGTTTGATCCCTAGCTCGGAAAGAGTCCCATGGAATAGGAAATGGCAACCCACTCCAGTATTCTTGCCTGGAGAGCCCCATGGACAGAGGAGCCTGGGGGGCTACAGTCCATGGGTTCACAAAGAGTTGGGTATGAATTAGTGACTGAGCACGAAGTATCCAAAAGGAGGAGACTTATTAAATCAATTATGATACATCTAGTAACAAGCATATTACAGATGTGTATGTATTGATTAAAAAGATGTCCATGATACATCAGTGAGTAAAAAATGTGAAGTGATAAAGATCTATAGATCATGTGACTCCAATGGTTTAACTCTATATAGAAAATGCTCTCAAACAATTCACAACAAAGCATTAACAACTGATTTTCTCAGGGGGAGTGGAATGAGATTATTTAGCAGTTCTTCCTTAATAAAATGTATGGCTTTCATAATAAGCAAAATTTTTTTTCCAAATAAGGAAGGAGAAGCAATGGTGCCAAATATGGACAGATAGACCTCTATCTGAGCTTCAACAGGAAAGGATGATGCCTGTAAGATAACTGGCAAAGACAGGGGCAGAGAGGGGAGAGAAAAGGGTCAGCAAAGGCTCTGCATGGTCACGCAGCCCCAGGAGAAGAAACTGACTGGGACGCCACACAGGCTTCCTTGCTGCTTCTCCACTGATTTTCCTACAACACACGCTGCTGCACACTTGGGTTGGGCCAAATCTGGGCCTGAGGAGGAGGCCTCTGTCCTCCAGTGCCTCTCTGTTCACTTATCTGCTGTGCTTAGAGACAGTGATTCACTCACTCTGGGTTATTATGAGCAGGATGTCAAGCTCTCTCTCTCTCTCTCTCTCTCATTTGAACATATTTGTCGTGGTGGTTTGTCTGCTCTCATATAGTCCAGAGGGCAAGCAGATGGGAAGTGAAATTCACATTTCACGTCCTCACCCTTCTGCCAAGTTGGACTCTTCCTCTTGACTATCGACAACAGGAAGCAATTCAGTTCTGGGTGAAAATGAGAGCTGGGGACCTACCTAAGCTCCACAACATGCTTCGTGCTGGATAGAGACAAGCTACAGTTCATGCCCGGAGGAATCTCCTATCTCATGGAGGAGACAGCTAAGCCCTTGAGTGACTTTAGTGAGGTAGCCAGGGTAAGACTCGAAACAGTAATAAAGACAGAACACAAATGTTAGAGGAGACCAGAAGAAGGGTATCGGGCTGACACTGTCAAGGTCAAACACCGAATGGTTTTGAAGATTGTCCTGAGGAGAAGCAGATGTCAACAAGGGGCAGGCTGGAATGCGGGGCATGTTTGTGCCTGCCTTCCTCTGTCTCCGTCTCTCTCTCTTTTATTTCTAAACAGCCTTCCTGAGACATAATTCTTAGACCAGGTGATTCGCCCAATTTAAGTGTACAATTCAGTGGCCTCTATTGACATTTTTCATAGTGTCAATACTTCAGTTAAGAATTTAGCTATCCGGGGTAGGGCAAGGAGGCGGGGGAAGGGGAAGAGAACCAGTTCTTAGAGTGATTATAGGCAACCCAGCCCACTTCTAATTGCTAGATTGTTCCATCTATTGGGGATGACTAAATCAGGTTATTCTCACTTAAATGTGACTTTCCCTTTTGAGGGAGAGTTCAAAAGAAACAGAGGGCAGAATGCTGCAGCTCAGAGCTGTGTTTTGATCTTTTAAGATACAAACTGAGCACCTTAAAATGGAGTCTTGAATTCAACTACTCAGAAATTCTTCTGATTAAAAAAGAACCATTCCCACTATGGAAGATGTAGTGAGATTCCTTTAAAAAACAGGAATAAAACCACCATATGACCCAGAAATCCCATTCCTAGGCATATACCCTGAGGAAACCAAAATTGAAAAAGACACATATATCCCATTGTTCATTGCAGCACTATTTACAATAGCTAAAACTTGAAAGCAACCTAGATGTCCATCGACAGATGAATGGATGAAGAAGTGGTGGTATATATACACAATGGAATATTACTCAGCCATAAAAAGAATGCATTTGAGTCAGTTCTGATGAGGTGGATGAACCTAAAACCTATTATACAGGGTGAAGTGAGTCAGAAAGAGAAAGATAAATATCGTTTTCTAACACATATATACCGAATCTCGAAAAATGGTACTGAAGAATTTATTTACAGGGCAGCAATGGAGAAACAGACATAGAGAATAGACTTACGGACATAGGGAGAGGGGAGGAGAGGGTGAGATGCATGGAAAGAGTAACACAGAAACTCACATTACCATATGTAAAATAGATAGCCAACTGGAATTTGCTGTATGGCTCAGGAAATTCAAACAGGGGCTCTGTATCAATCTAGAGGAGTGGGATGGGACGGGAGATGGGAAGGAGGCTCAAAAGGGAGGGAATATATGTGTACCTAAGGCTGATTTGACAGAAAACAACAAAATTCTGTAAAGCAATTATCCTTCAATGAAAGATAAATTAATTTTAAAAAAAGAACCATATATTGATATGAATTTATTTAGTGCTTTCTAAAGGAGTATCAGAGTGTTATTGCTGGATTTAGCCATGTTTGGCAAAATATTTGATTCAGGAATTTACCAAAGTCAAATGGAAGGCTGCACTAAAACCAGAAGTTCCCTGAAATCAGTATATGACTCAACTGCACCAGAGTCACTTAGGGAGCTATTTTAAAGTAAAAATCAGAATAATAAACCTGTGAATATATGAAAATCTGGTATACTGTAAAATGGCATATCAAAATGGTAGCATTTCAAAACAGTAGAGAAAGGGTAGACTATTCTTTAAATGGGAAATTATGAGGCGATCACAAAATTTATTCCTACCTTATATTAATAATTTCAAGATGAGTAAAAGATGAAAATATACTAATCAAAACACATCAGGTTATTTCAGACTATAATATTAAGATTGAGGAAGTCTTTCTTAAACAAAATTCAAAACACAGAAGCCATAAAATTTAAATCTTCCGTATGATGAAAGATGCCATAGACAAAGTTAAAATATAATCCACAGAAAGGGAAAATATAGTTGCAGCTAGGTGACAGGTATAAAATCTGTATAATATAAAGCACTCTTATATTTTAATAAGAAATAGACAAAGAATTCAATTTTAAAGGTGGAAAAATGGACAATATATTGCACAGAAAAACTTGGGCAATATATGTAAAAAGAAAAGTTAAATTACAAATAAATATATAAAATGTATTTACCCTTCTATGATAATCAGTGAAAAAACAATTAGAAAAAAAGAATAATAACTTTTTTGCCCATTTAAGTAGGAAAAATAAAAAAAAATTATGATACACAGAACTGGGGGCAGGAGTTTGGAGAAAGGGAGCTCTTGTGCAGTGTTAGTAGGAGTATAAAATGATTTAGCCTTTAGAGGGAAAATTTGGGGAAAGCGAAATAAAAATTTTTTCTTAGTAATCTACTTCCACACCTTTGTCCTATAGATAGTCGCTGTCGAATGGGCAGGAATTTAACTCTAAGGTTGTTCATTACAGTATTGTCTTTAGTTGCAAGACCATCTAGAAATGACTTAAATGCCCAGAAACAGGGGAAAGGATAAATTAATTATGGTATACCCATACTATTTTTAAAAATGAGGTAAATCTATGTGGACTAAAGAACAAAGAAAGAGGATTTCTACTACTATCAACGGTAGCCCGTCTGTTTCAAACCAATCCTCCAACCGAAAATGATCATGAAATCTGGACTAAGTATATGTATGTGTATGTGTGTTTTGTGTATAAACATTTATGTGAAGGAATCATAGCACTAGCAAGACAGCAATAATTTGACGGGCCAAGATCTCACAGAGAAGGGAAGCCCAGAGATATGAGCCTGATGCCTGATTCAACTTTTCCTCTTACTGATACCAAAGATGTTGTGGAGCAACTGGAAAGGTGTGCAAAGCTTTCAGTAGACCTACTTGGCTAGTAGGACTAAGTTGAAATTCAAGGCCTGCCAAAAAGGAGAGATCCTTGAAAACAACCCAGGTTTTTAGCTGGTCCTTCCTAAAGATTTATACTCTAGGAGTAAAAGTGAATCAGAAACAGAATAACTCTCACAAAAACTGAAGACCAGCTTCAAATCAGCTCAGTCCTTGATTGGATTCAGATACTCTGCCTTTGTCTCAACTTATAACCAGAAGTAACATAAATCCCTTTTGGAGGAATATAACATTGCCAAGAGTTTCAAATCATCTCTAAAACATTTTATACAGATTTCTAGTGTTCAAACAAAAATAAATGGGCATGTACAAGATAAGGATTAACTGAAAAATCAAGAAATAAAGCAGATTATAGAAAGAGGAACCATAGAATATATCTGTGTACCAAAAAATATGTACTAGAGTGTTCATGATAGCAATATTCATAAAAGCCCAGACTGGAAAATTCAAATGTCTATTGATGGTAGAATAAATAAATACTTTGTGGATTACTCATGTAATGGAATATTCTACAAGAATGAAAATTAATGAACTAATTAGTGAAAATTGATGACTATGATGATCAATAAGAATGAATCTTACAACCCAAATGTTGATCAAAAGAAGTCAGACACAAAAGAGTATAATTCCATCTATATCAATTTCAAAATTAGGAAAAACTAACATGGCTTTAAAGGTCAGAGAGCGGTTACCTTTTGTGAGGAAGGAATGGTAGTTACTGGAGAGAGGTAAGAAAGGGGCTTTTGAGGGGTCAGTAATGTTCTATTTCTTAATCTTGGTGGTAGTTACATGGGATGTTCACTTTGTGGTAATTCACTGAACTATTTTCCTGTAATAGTGCTTTTCTCTGTGTGTTTGTTATATGTACGTATATTATTTAAGAATCCACATGTACTACCATGGGATTATGTTTGTAGAGCATTATGTAAAAAAGGCAGATTATCATGCTGCCCAGCAATTTATTTTATTTTTTAAATTGGGTTATCTTTTTATTGTTGAATAGTAAGAGATTTTTGTTTTCCTCTTCGTGAGCAAACATCAAACTTAAAAAAAAGACAGAAGTATAGTTGATTTACAATATTGTGTTAGTTTCAGCTGTACAGCAAAGTGATTATTATATATATTTTTTTCCATTATTTTTTAAACTAACAAATGCATTGTGACTATTTTATTTATTTATTTTTAAATATTTATTTATTTATTTGACTGCACCTGGTCTTCATTGCAGTGCACAGGATCTTCGATCTTTTGCTGTGGTATGCAAACTTTTAGTTGCAGTACATGGGATCTAGTTCCCAATCAAGGATCAAACCTGGGCCCCCTGCATTGGGACCGCAGAGTCTCAGCCAGTGGACCACCTTCCATTGTAGGTTATTGCAAGATACTGAGTATAGTTCCCTGTGCTATATAGTAAATTCTTGTTGCTTGCCTATTTTATATATAATAGTTTGTATCTGTTAAGCCTATACTCCTAATTTTAAGAGTTCTTTTTATATTTTACATACTTGTCTTTTCAAAAGCTTTCTTCATTACTGTCCTTTCAAGCACAAAAGTTTTAAATTTTTATGAAGCCCAATTTATGTTTTTCCTTTGTTACTTGTGCTTTTGATGTCATACCCAAAAAACCATTGCCTTATCCAGGGCCACAAAGATTTACATCTATATTTTCTTTTTAAAAAAAATTTATTTTTTAATTTAAGTATAATTGCTTTTGAGAATTTTGTTTTCTGTCAAGCATCAACATAATTCAGCCATAGGTATACCTATGTCCCCCGACTCGTGAATCTCCTTCCCATCTCCCTCCCCATCCCACCCCTCTAGGTTGATACAGAGGCCCTGTTTGAGTTCCCTGAGTCTTACAGCAAATTCCCATTAGCTATCTATTTTACATAGGTAATATAAGTTTCCATGTTACTCTTTCCATACATCTCACCCTCTCTTCCCTGCCCTTCCACCCTGTGTCCTTTCCATTGCTGCC
Source organism: Okapia johnstoni (assembly GCA_024291935.2). NCBI lineage: Eukaryota > Metazoa > Chordata > Mammalia > Artiodactyla > Giraffidae > Okapia > Okapia johnstoni. The sequence goes on from CM044316.1 coordinate 53,045,923, forward strand.
CTGCAGATAAATTCATAGGTACCATACTTCAAGATTCCTTGTTTGTTTGGCTGCATCGCATGGCTTTCAGGCTCTTAGTTCCCCAACCAGGGATTGAACCTAGGCCCTGGGCAATGAAAGCTCCAAGTCCTACCCTATGGACCACCAGGGATGGACAATATTACAATAGTACACAATATTTATCTTTCTTTTTCCGACTTACTTCACTCTGTATAATAGGCTCTAAGTTCATCCACCTCATTAGAACTGACTCAAATGCGTTCCTTTTAATGGCTGAGTAATATTCCATTATATATATATATGTACCACAGATTCTTTATCCATTCATCTGTCAGTGGACATCTAGGTTGCTTCCATATCCTAGCTATTGTAAATAGTGTTGCAATGAACATTGGGGTACATGTGTCTTTTTCAATTTTGGTTTCCTCAGGGTATATGCCTAGGAATGGGATTTCTGGGTCATATGGTGGTTTTATTTCTAGTTTTTAAAGGAATCTTCATAACCATCTTCCATAGTGGCTATATCAATCTACATTCCCACCAACAGTGCAATAGGCTTCCCTTTTCTCCACACCCTCTCCAGCATTTATTGTTTGTGGACCTCTTGATTGATGGCCATTCTGATCGGTGTGAGGTGGTATCTCATTGGAGTTTTGATTTGCATTTCTATAATAATGAGTGAGGTTGAGCATCTTTTCATGTTTTTGTTAGCCATCTGTATGTCTTCTTTGGAGAAATGTCTGTTTAGGTCTTTTCCCAACTTTTTGATTGGGTTGTTTGTTCTTCTGGTATTGACTTACATGAGCAGCTTGTATATTTTGGAAATTAATCCTTTGTCAGTTGTTTCATTTGCTATAATTTTCTCCCATTCTGAGGGTTGTCTTTTCACCTTGTTTATAGTTTCCTTTGCTATGCAAAAGCTTTTAAGTTTAATTAGGTCCCACTTGTTTTACATCTATATTTTCTTTTAAGAGTTTTTATAGTTTAAGATCTGTGGTCCATTTTAAGTTAATTTTTGTATATGATGTGAAGTAGGGCCCCAAATTCATTCTTCTGTATGTGGCTATCCATTTGTTCCAGCACCATGTGTTAAAAGGACTATTCTTTTGCCTTTGAATGGTCTTGGCATCCTAGTTGAAAATCAATTGACCATGGTTTTTATATGTGACCACAGTTTTTATATGTGGTTTGCTAGTGTTTTTTCGAAGATATTTTGCCTCTGTATTCAGACAATATATTGATCAGTAGGATTTTTTCTTGTGATATGTTTGGTATCAGGGTAATACTGGCCTCAAAGAATGAGTAGGGAAATGTTTCATCCTCTTCTATTTTTGTAAGAGTTTGTGAAGTATTTGTATTATTTTTTCTTTAAACACTTGGTGGAATTTATCAGTGAAAATATCTGACTATGGGCTTTTCTCTGTAGGAAGTTTTTTTTTTTTTAATTACCAACTCTATCTCTTTATTTGTTATAGGTCTAGTCAGATTTTCTGTTTATTCTTTTTAATTTAATTTTTCATTTTCTTTTTTTTACAATAATTATTACTTTGGCTGCACCACGCAGCATGTGGGCTCTTAGCTCCCTGACCAGGGATCGAACATGTGCCCCCTGTAGTGGAAGCACAGAGTCTTAACCACTGGACCACCAGGGAAGTCCTAAATTTTATTTTCTAATATATAGTTGATTTACAATGTTACGATATTTTCAGGTGTATGGCTAAGTGATTCAGTTACATAAATACATTATCCATTCTTTTTTTAGATTCTTTTCCCTGAGTAGATTTCCCTGTACTATACAGTAGGTCCTTGTTGATTATTTCATATATTTATTAGTGTGTATATGTTAATCCCAAACTCCTAATTTATCCCTCCCCTTCACATTTTCCCTCAAGTAACCATAAGTTTGTTTTCAAAATGTGAGTCTGTTTCTGTTTTGTACATAAGTTTATCATTTTTTGTAGATTCCACATATAAGTGATATCATATGATATTTGCCTTTGTCTGAGTTACTTCACTCAGCATGATAATCTTTAGCTCCCTCCATGTTGCTGCAATGGCATTATTGCATTCTTTTGCTGGCCGAGGAATATTCCATTATATATATTGGGTTAGCCAAAAAGTTCTTTTGAGTTTTTCCATAACATCTTATTTCCGTGTCTTGGCTATTGTGAATAGCGCTGCTATGAACATAGGGATACATGTATCTTTTTGAATTACAGTTCTGTCTGGATATATATCCAGGGATGAGATTACTGGATCATATGGTAATCTATTTTTAGTTTTCTGAGGAACCTCTATACTGTTCTCCATAGTGACTGTACCAATTTACATTCCCACCAACAGAGTAGGAGGGTTCCCTTTTCTCCACACCCTCTCCAGCATTTATTATTTGTAGACTTTTTGATGATTAGCCCAGCAATTTTGAAACTGTTCCTCAGAAGATTCTAATTTACTGTCGCATTTGGGAGCCTCTGGACTAGACCTAAGGTCTTTTCCAACCTGATTCTGTAATTCATTTATTCATTCAACTAAATATTTGGAGGGTCTTCACTGGGCTATGTACCACATGGAAACTTCTTTATCACTCATCTTTACCACCTCATCATGCCTTCTTCTCACATGCTCATTTTTTCCCTATGGACTAGGGAAGATACAGGTTATTATTCCTCCCCTGTGCCCTGGAATGACTTTTCCTCTGTAAAAGCTGGTACTCTTCTCCTCAGTGTAAAAAACCTATGAAAAACCTTTCATAACCATCCACCTCCTGCCAGCTGTTTCCCTGTGCAACTGAATTCATGACGCAAGGCTGGGTTCCACCTGGTGTATAGCTGGTATATATTTAACCTGTTCTTGGAAATGTCTGCTCTTACATCTTCTCACCTTCTGCTTGGTCATGTCTAAGAGCCCCACGGAGTATCTGTCACAGTTGAGGAAGGCGCGGACTGTATAAAGGGCTTTGTGGAACTGCCTCTCAATGTCTGTAAGCTCTTCAAAGACTTTGCTCCCAGACCACAACAGTATCTGAAGAAATACAAAAACATAGTCAGTGTTCCTGAGGCACAGAACAGCAGCTCACAATAACCAAGAATAACTGTCCCTGTTTTGTAGGTGGAGAAACTGAGGTTCAGAGAGGTGAATAACGGGGCAGCTTCTATTGGGTCCAACTCTTTCCATTTCTTTTATCTCTTACGTTGTTAATAACAATGATGATAACAAACATTGGCAGAGTTCAAGTACCCTACATACTTTATCCCATAATTATCCCCATTTTTCAAAAGAGGCGGCTGAAGCTTGGAGAGGTTAAGTGATTTGCTCAAGGTCTTAGAACTGGTAAATGGCTTAGCAGGGATTCAAATACAAGCTGCCTGACATGAAAGCATATACGTGCAGTCACCCTGGGTTACAGTTTTACAGACATCCACGACTCATGCACCCCAGGGATGCTGGGAGACATTGTGCGATGCTTCCCAGGCGCTTCTGTTACTACTGCCTTCTGGTTGAGCACGTCAGTGCTTAGGAAGAGGACCCCTTCAGTCCGGCCCGTTCCCTCAAGCCGAGCCCTTTACCTGGCCACGCCGAGTCTCACAGTTGTGCAGGTAACTCAGGTGGAACACCTTCATGATTAGATTTGCAAAATTGAGGTACTTGAGAAGAATCTGAAAATCAAACAGCACGAGGAGAAACAGATGAGAAGGAGCAATTCCTCTTCTGGCTACTTCTACCATCAGCCGATAAGTCTGAACATTTTCAAAGTTTGATCCAAGACAGTTTGAGCAGATGGATCATGAAAAGCTGACTCATCAAATGTTGCATTATGAGAGGGTAAAACTCACAGTATGTAGAATGTCAATGTTAATAGGGGTGTATTCATGAGAAGTTGCTACTGTTCATTGAATTTGCAGGCCCCGTGATAAGTCATGTGTGTGTGTTATCTTGATGGCCACAAATGACCTCAAGAGATACTATAGGTACTCTCTATAAAAAATACTATAAAATCATCCCCATTTTATAAATAAGAAATCTGAGGTTCAGAAAAATTATAAAACGTGCCCAAGGCAAACAGATATTAGCAGAACCAGAACCATTATCCCTACATTCTTATCTCCAAAGCCCAACATCTTAATGATTATCCTGTCCTGCCTCCCTCACAGATCATCAGACCACTAACTTCCTTGTCTTACAGAGGGGGAAGCCAAGGTCAGGGCAAATAGCAAGGGTCAGAGGATTTGTGAGCTGGGAGAATGTGCTGGTACGGCCAGCCCAGCCATTTCTAAGCACTCTTACCTCTTCATCATTCTTGGTGAAGTGGGGCCCATCCACTTTATTCACAGCCATGATAATGGCCACCACGTCCTTCCCATTCATTATGGGAGAAGCCAAGATGTTCTTAGTCTCGTACTCTGTGAGGGTGTCCACAAAGTCACAGAAATGCTCATCCTGAAGGAAGACAAAGACAAGCATGAGTGGGTAGAGGAAGAGCAAAGACAGGAAAACAACCCAGAGCCCCAGGTGCCCATGGTTGCTGTTGTTGTTCAGTCACTCAGTCATGTCTGACTCTTTGCGACCCCATGGACTGCAGCACACCAGGCAACCCTGACCTTCACTGTCTTCTGGAGCTTGCTCAAATTCATGTCCATTGAGTCAATGATGCCATCCAAACATATTGTCCTCTGTTGTCCCCTTCTCCTCATCTCTTCAATCTTTCCCAGCATCAGGGTCTTTTCTAATGACTTGGCTCTTCACATCAGGTGGCCAAAATACTGGAGTTTCAGCTTCAGCATCAGTCCTTCCAATGAATATCCAGGGTTGATTTCCTTTAGGATGGGCTGGTTGGATCTCCTTGCAGTCCAAGGGACTCTCAAGAGTCTTCTCCAACACCACAGTTCAAAAGCATCAATTCTTCTGCACTCAGCTTTCTTTATGGTCCAACTCTCACATCCATACATGACTACTGGAAAAACCATAGCTTTGACTAGATGGACCTTTGTCAGCAAAGTAATGTCTCTGCTTTTTAATATGTTATCTAGGTTGGTCATAGCTTTTCTTCCAAGGAACAAGCATCTTTTAATCTCATGGCTACAGCCTCCATTTGCAGTGATTTTGGAGCCCAAGAAAATAAAGTCTCACTGTTTCCATTGTTTCCCCATCTATTTGCCATGACGTGATGGGACCAGATGCTGTGATCTTCGTTTTTTGGATGTTGAGTTTTAAGCCAGCTTTTTCACTCTCTTCTTTCACTTTCATCAAGAGGCTCTTTAGTTCCTCTTTGCTTTCTGCCATTGGTGGCTTCCCTGGTGGCTCAGAGGTTAAAGCATCTGCCTGCAATGTGGGAGACCCAGGTTCAATCCCTGGGTCGGGAAGATCCCCTGGAGAAGGAAATGGCAATCTAATCCAGTATTCTTGCCTGGAGAATCCCATGGACAGAGGAGCCTGGTGGGCTACAGTCCATTGGGTCTCAAAGAGTCAGACATGACTGAGCGACTTCAGTTTCAGTTCTGCCATTAGGGCGGTGTCATCTGCATATCTGAGGTTATTGATATTTCTCCCGGAAATCTTGATTCCAGCTTGTGCTTCATCCAGCCCAGCATTTCTCATGATGTACTCTGCATAGAAGTTGAATAAGCAGGGCAACAATATACAGCCTTGATGTACTCCTTTCACAATTTGGAACCAGTCTGTTTTTCCATGTCCGGTTCTAACTGTTGCTTTTTGACCTGCATACAGGTTTCCCAGGAGACACGTAAGGTGATCTGGTATTCCCATCTCTTTAAGAATTTTCCACAGTTTGTTATAGAGGTGGGGTAAAGAGGCTCTCCATTCTCTTGTTGACAAAAGAATGAAGCCAATTCCATCTACTCCCCTTCGTCAGGGACAAGGCAATTAGAGATGGTTTCTGCCCTGGAAGCCTCTAAAATCCAGTACAAAAAAGTCTGAAATACAGCTTACTAAGGGTCATGGAGATGTGAGCAAAGCACTGGAGGGACCCAAGTATGGAGGTGGAGGGCTGGCTTTGTCTGTGGAGGAAGATTTTGAGAAGGCTCTCCTCCGCTGATGACAGTTAAGCGTAAAACAGAAACTTGAGTGAGGAAAAGACCTTCATGAATATAATCATCGCAGGTGCTAGCAGGTGTTGCATGTGGCGCTTTGCCTGCATCAGCTCACTGTATTGTTCCCAATAACCCAAGAGACGGGACCATTCATAGTTCATCTTACAAAGGGGGAAACTGAAACTCAAGATGAACATTACTTACGACTTGTGTGTGTATGTGATTCGAGAAACTGCCCTCAGCTCTGCTGCCTTTCAGGGAAGCCTGGATAAGGGTGGACCTGGGTCTGGGTCATTGAACCAAAGAATTTGTTACTTCCAGGTTTATTTATTTATTTATTTATTTATTGGCTGCATTGGGTTTTCATTGTTGCATGCGGGCTTTCTCTAGTTGTGGCGAGTGGAAGTTACTCTTCATTGCAGTTCATGGGCTTCTCATTGTGGTGGTTTTACTCGTGAAGCACAGGCTGTAGGCATTCAGGCTTCAATAGTTGCAGCACACGGTCTCAGTAGTTGTGGTTCGTGGGCTTTAGAGCCTGGGCTCAGTAGCTCTGGCTAACAGGCTTAATTGCTCTGACACATGTGAAATCTTCCCAAACCAGGACTGAACCTGTACCCTCTGCATTGGCAGGCAGGTTCTTACCCACTGTACCACCAGGGAAGTCCACTTTCAACTTTTTTTTGCGATCCAGTTCTAGCACCACACAGCCAGTCCAATGGATATCACCATTCCAAAAATCTTAATGGAAGACCCCACTCTGTGTCAGGCCTTATGCTAAGCACTGCGGATAGAGGGAAGACTAAAATTCAGGCCAGCGAACAGATGAATCACGCAGAATTAACAGAATTCACATAGAATTATCACAGATGTCCCGTGTTAATAGTAACACAAGACATAAGTGTTGGCTCAAAGCAGTGGGAGTACAGAGGAGCACACACCCCCTACACCCCACCCCAAAGGCAAACTTGGAGGCCGTATAGGGCAGCACAGTCTGGGTGTTCAGCAAGTGGGGACAAAGCCTGAATTGTTGTCTTAAATCCGAAAGAATCCACCTTTCTGTTTCCTGGTCGCACTGTGAGGTTTCCCAACAGTCAATGTTGCTGGGAACACAAGCCAGCTGAGATGTGTAGAGTTCATGCTGTTCTGAGAAGGAAATGTATTTTTCAGAGCCAATTCACAGAGCTGTGCTAGAACTAGAACTTTCCCACAATGCAGAAGTTCAGAGTGCAGTGCTCGGCATCTGTAGATTCTTTCAGTTGGAGTGGGATTAAATAAACAGGCCCTGTTGTCGATGAAGCTGTCTCAAACCAGGTGAAGGGTAAAGGAATTAAGAGAAGCCTGTATTGCTCAACTTGAATTAGTGTTGGAGGATTAAGCAAAATCTCTAAAGAGGTATTAACCGCAAGGGTTTTCCACTTCACTCTCTAAGGACAACTGATGGATCCCTAAATACAAGCCTGAGTGGGACATGCCCAGATTCATTTCAAGTCAGTTCAGTCTTTCACTATTCACTTCTGTCAAGGAAAGCAGTACTTAGGCCTTACCTGCATCTGAGACAAATGTTACTAAAGCCACCAGTACCTTCTCTCTCACTGAGTTCTCAGCCCTAGAACTTTCTCACAAATAGCACAGCTGCCAACTGACTGGTGTCTGTATAATCATTGGCTTCCTTATATTTTCAGCATATACAGTGTTCTCAACTGCGTCACAGAACCTCTACTGATCAGTGGTGGAGGGACCTTAAAGGCAACTTTACTAAAACTATTTTGTTTATTTATTTTTTATTTGGCTGTGCCTGGTCTTAGTTGCTGCATGAGGGATCTTTTTCTCTAGTTGTGGCATTCGAACTCTTAGTTGCAGCATGTTGGATCTAGTTCCCTGATCAAGGATTGAACCTGGGCCCCCTGCATCGGGAACACAGTCTTAACCGTTAGACCACCAGGGAAGTCACTAACCTATCTGTTTTAAAGCCCAGGAATCAGAAGTCAAGCAGAAGAAAGCCCAAAGTCATTCATTCATTCAGTTGGCATTAATAGAGAGCCGTTAATGTATGCTAGGCAGTTTAGGCAGTGAACAAGACAGGTGAATATCTTTCCCTAGTAAAACTTCCAGTCAAATGGGGTGGACAGACAAAAAGCAAGTAAACAGCTGCTTTGAAGAAGAGAAACTGGATGATGCTATAGAAAGTGATGGAAGTGGGGGTAGGTTGAAGCTGCTGTGGTCAGTCCTGGTGGGTAGGGAGGCTTCTCTAAGAGGTAATGCAGAGAGTGAAGGCTCAGAAGAGCCGGCCAGACAGAAGTGTATTCCAAGCAGAGGGCACAGAGGAAGCCAAGGAGCAGGGGGCAATGAACTGACTGATCTGAAAAATAGGAAGAAGATCTGCTTAGTGAGGGAGATTGGAGGGCAAGGAAGTCAGAGAGGTGGCATGCGTGCCTATGTGCATGCTAAGCTGCTTCAGTCATGTCTGACTCTCTGTAACTCTATGGGCTGCAGCCAGTCAGGCTCCTTTGTCCAAGGGATTCTCCAGGCAAGAATACTGGAGTGGGTAACCATTTCCTTCTCCAGGGGATCTTCCCAACTCAGGGATCGAATTCAGGTCTCCCACATTGAAGGCAGATTCTTTACTATCTGAGCCACCAGGGAAGCCCCTCAGAAAGGTGGGCAGAGGCCTTATGTGACAGGGCCTTGGAGGCCACTGGAAGAGCTTAGATTTTATTCCAATGTAATTCAAGACTGCTTCTCATTCCTGGAAACCCAGTTTCTCTTTTCAAACATCCTCTGTGACAAGCTCCAGTGTGTCCCATGATGAGATCTATTTATTGAATGACTTTCATTTTCAATCATGTACTAGGCCCAGAGCCAGACAATTCATTAACTCTCACATCTTCCCTGTCATGTAGAACTCTCTCCTTCCCTGTTTTATAGACAATTCTCCTGCTCATAAATGGCACAGCCACTGCATTCATTCATTCATTCATTCACTGATACGCTGATCGGCTCATTGATGGATTGATTCATTCATCCACTTATATTTACTGAGCACTGGCTCTGTGAGAGGCACTGGGTCTGCCAAGACCAGTAAGAAAGGTGAGGTTGTCCTCAGTGGGTTATCGCTGTACAGTGGGGACATCATGTAAAGCATGAATTCACAACTCGAGCCATAATGTGAAGAAAGCCCCCAGAGGATTGATGGGATCCTGGGGCCCCAGGAGGCAGTGACTTGTTCTCTGAGTGGCTTCATGAGCCTGTCAGTAGTTGAAACCTCTCCGAGCCTCAGTTTCCTCTTTGGTAAAATCACAGTGTCAAACCAGGTCCTCTCAGAGGTTTCCTTCTGGCCTGGCATGCTGGGTTCCAGGTGTCATAGGGCGGGAAGGAGAGCAGGACAACCAATGTAAGAGCCTCTGGAAATGACGGTGCTTTCAGGTTCAGTCTTCAGAAATGGGATTGCCACTTGTCTAAAAGAAACTCACCATTTTCCTTTACTCTCACATAACTACCGTATTCACAACACTTTACAAACCAGATATGTAGATGTTTCTTTTCCCACACCGACCAGTTCTCTGACACTAGCTGGGTATCCAACAATTCAGTTCATTTCTGACACTGTTTACCTGGAGAACAGGAACATACAGCTGAAGGGTTCAGTCCCTCAAGACTGCCCCTGCTTCAGATGCCAATCTCAAGTCATAGGTTGCCATCTGTACTTCTGCCTGACTGACTGTAAATCGAGGTTCCAGTTACTCACTCCTTGAGTTTGATTATTTGCCAGAAAATTTCATAGAACTCAGGAAAATATTTACATTTACAGTCTTAGAATAGAATAAGGGTACCAGTGAACTGTCAGATAAAGAGATAGATAAGGTGAGATCCAGAAAGGTCCTGTGTGCCGAAGATTCTGTCCCCTGGAGTTGGGGTGTACACTACCCTCCCAGCACATGCATGTGCTCACCGGCCCAGAAGCTCTCTGAACCCTGTACTTTTAGGGTTTTTATGACAGTTTAATCACAAAGGCATAGTCAATTATTAACCCCATTTCCAGCCCCTCTCCCCTCTTATAAGAAGGTTGTTGTTTAGTTGCTAAGTCGTGTCCAACTCTTTTGCATACCCCTGGACTGTAGCCTGCCAGGCTCTTCTATCCATGGGATTTCCCAGGTAAGAATACTGAAGTACATTGCCATTTGCTTCTCCAGGGGATCTTGCCAACCCAGGGATCGAACCTGAGTCTCTAGCATTGGTGCGTGCGTGCTAAGTTGCTTCGGTCATGTCCGACTCTTTGCAACCCTATGGACAATAGCCTGCAAGGCTCCTCTGTCCATGGGATTCTCCAGGCAACAGTACTGGAGTGGATTGCCACACCCTCCTCCAGGAGATCTTCCCAACCCAGGGATTGAACCTGCATCTCTTATGTCCTCCTGCATTGGCAGGCGAGTTCTTTACCACTAGCGCCACCTGGGAAACCCTCTTAAGAGAATAGGGGATGGGCTGAAGGTTTCAAGTGTCTAATCAAGGCTTGATCTTTCTGGTCCCCATCCAGAAGCCCCCTCATTTGAACAAAAGACCACCTACCACCCAGGAAACTCCAAGGAATTTAGGAGCTCTGTGTCAGATGGTTCTATCACTCAGGAAATTACAAGGGTCAGTTCTGTGTCAGGAACCAGGAAAAAGACCAAATAAATATTTCTTTTTATAAATCACAATATCACAGCCCACTGGAAAAGGGCCATCACTTATTAATTCACTCAATAAACTGTAATGAGGAACCACTCTGTCCCAGGCCCTGGGATAGGTCTGGGGACCAGTAGTGGTGAATAAGATATGCGGAAACAGACAGGCCTTGTGGGCTTTCCCAAGGAGAAAGGGTAAAGAATAAATACACAGACATATACTGAATGTCAAGTAGGGTTGCCAGATTTAGCAGATAAACACAGGATTAATTAAATTTGAACTTCAGGTAAACAACTTTTTTAGTACATCATATATTGCATCTCAGTTTCAGTTCAGTTGCTCAGTCGTGTCCGACTCTTTGCGATCCCATGAACTGCAGCATGCCAGGCCTCCCTGTCCATCACCAACACCTGGAGTCCACCCAAACCCATATCCATTGAGTCGGTGATGCTATCTAACCATCTCATCCTCTGTCGTCCCCTTCTCCTCCTGCCCTCAATCTTTCCCAGCATCAGGGTCTTTTCAAATGAGTCAGCTCTTCGTATCAAGTGGCCAAAGTATTGGAGTTTCAGCTTCAACATCTGTCTTTCCAATGAACACTCAGGACTGATCTCCTTTAGGACGGACTGGTTGGATCTCCTCGCAGTCCAAGGGTCTCTCAAGAGTCTTCTCCAACACCACAGTTCAAAAGTATCAATTCTTCTGCACTCAGCTTTCTTTGCAGACCAATGGTCACATCCATACATGACCACTGGAAAAACCATAGCCTTGACTAGATGGACCTTTGTTGACAAAGTAATGTATCTGCTTTCTAATATGCTGTCTAGGTTGGTCATAACTTTCCTCCCAAGGAGTAAACGTCTTTTAATTTCATGGCTGCAGTCACCATCTGCAGTGATCTTGGAGCCCAGAACAATAAAGTCAGCCACTGTTTCCACTGTCTCCCCATCTATTTGCCACGAAGTGATGGGACCGGATGCCATGATCTTAGTTTTCTGAATGTTGAGCTTTAAGCCAACTTTTTCACTCTCCTCTTTCACTTTCATCAAGAGACTCTTTAGTTCTTCTTCACGTTCTGCCATAAGGGTGGTGTCATCTGCATATCTGAGATTATTGATATTCTCCCCCCGGCAATCTTGATTCCAGCATGTGCTTCCTCTAGCCCAGCATTTCTCATAATGTACTCTGCATATAAGTTAAACAAGCAGGGTGACAATATACAGCCTTGATGTACTCCTTTTCCTATTTGGAACCAGTTTGTTGTTCCATGTTCAGTTCTAACTGTTGCTTCCTGACCCGCATACAGGTTTCTCAAGAGGCGGGTCAGGTGGTATTCTTATCTCTTTCAGAATTTTCCACAGTTTATTGTGATCCACACAGTCAAAGGCTTTGGCATAGTCAATAAAGCAGAAATAGATGTTTTTCTGGAACTCTCTTGCTTTTTTGATGATCCAGTGGATGTTGGCAATTTGATCTCTGGTTCCTCTGCCTTTTCTAAAACCAGCATGAACATCTGGAAGTTCACAGTTCACATATTGCTGAAGCCTGGCTTGGAGAATTTTAAGCATCACTTTACTAGCGTGTGAGATGAGTGCAATTGTGCGGTAGTTTGAGCATTCTTTGGCATTGCCTTTCTTTGGGATTGGAATGAAAACTGACCTTTTCCAGTCCTGTGGCCACTGCTGAGTTTTCCAAATTTGCTGGCATATTGAGTGCAGCACTTTCACAGTGTCATCTTTCAGGATTTGAAATAGCTTAAGTGGAATACCATCACTTCCACTAGCTTTGTTCGTAGTGATGCTTCCTAAGGCCCACTTGAGTTCACATTCCAGGATGTCTGGTTCTAGGTGAGTGATCACACCATCGTGATTATCTGGGTCGTGAAGATCTTTTTTGTACAGTTCTTCTGTGTATTCTTGCCACCTCTTCTTAATATTTTCTGCTTCTGTTACGTCCCTACCTCCTCTTAAAACAAAGGAGCATCAGTGGGAGGAGGTGGCATGGCTCTTTATCTAGTGTGTGGCTGACTGTGTGCTGGACACTCTTGGTAGTTGTTTGTTTTCATTTTTGTAATGTAAGTGTATAACTTGGGCTTTGATTGCTGACATCCATCTCAAATATGGCTATCTGGCTATCTCAAATAGACACAGTCAGTCACACACTAGATAAAGAGCCATGCCACCTCCTCCCACTGAGGCTCCTTTGTTTTAAAGATCTTGGTTGGTTTTGATAACTGATCACTTGGAGCCACTTTTTGCTTTCTATTTTCTTTTACCAAGATTTGAATTTCTGCTCTTATGTTTTAAATTCGCTAATAAAGAGTGAGCCTGTGAAACCCTTGACCTCCACGAAAGTCCTAGGCCAGAGCCCGCTCTCTCCCTCTCTAACCTGAGACCTCCTTATGTGGTCCCGGGTATGCAATGTAATTTCTAGGTCTTGTAAGTAATAAGCCTTTGTTTTTTCAAAGTTTCCTGATCGCTAGTGCTAAAGGGTATCTTGCATTCATCATAAGAACCACAAGGTCTTGTCCAATCACAGCACTGATTATTGATACTTTAACAGTTATTGGCACAAAACACATACTAAAATAGTTCTCCGGGGCTTCCCTGGTGGTCCAGTGGTTAATACTCACACTTCCATTGCAGGGGGCATGGATTCAATCCCTGCTTGGGGAACTAAGATCCCACATGCCATGCAGCTCAGCCAAACAAAAAAAGTACTCTTTGTTTATCTAAGATTCAAATTCAACTGGACAGCCTACATTGTATCTGGCAGCCCTAATGACAAGCTGCCCCCGAGAAGATCCCAAGGATAAGTGAGAATGTGTCAGAGCATGGGAGCCGCATTACAACCATGGGAAACTCCGTTCATGCTTTCACATTTTTCAATGCAGTAATTACAACCACTTTCAGGTTTTGGTGGGGGCTGATGGGAAGTGTGCTAAAGGCTAAGTGTATCACTTATTAGTGGTTCATGGACCACCCATACCCCAGTCTACACCATATCCCTGCTTCTTCTCCATCCAGCTCCCAGGGCCTGTCCACAGACCCCAATAAAGTATGATATCTCAAGGAGGAAGATATGTACAACTGAAGGACACAGGCTTACTGACCTGAACTGACATCACTCCAGGCCTGAGGCACACACCAAGGGGGCTGCCTGGCCTGAAAGCATCCTGGGAACACAGCCATCCCGTCCAGGGTGAACTTTGGGGCTGACAAAGAAACAGCAGGCTGTCCTTTAGTGCAGGGGCTCAGCAAACCCTTAGGGATATTTTAGGATCAGAGAGTCTACTTAAATCCTCAGTCCCTCAACACCAGGGTCCATAGACGCTTTCAGCACCTCTGTTCTCTGTTTTTCCCCACAAACAGAATCTAAACTGACAGCTCCAGAAAGGCAAGACTGGATTCCTTTCCAAGCCCCACACAGACCTGGTCCAGCATCTATTCCATAGATAAATTCCTTAACAGCAACAACCAAGTAGTAGTAATATTAACAAGGAGGAGAAGCTGCCAGTAAGAGCCTAAACTATGCGCTAAGAACTTTGCTAGAGGAGAAAGAATTCTCTCATTTTATCCTACATCAACACTTAGAGAAGCTAGGTTTTCGCCCTCTATTTTACAAATTAGGAAGTGAGCCCAAACAAGCTAAACAGTTTGCCAAGGCCATGTTATTAGAAAGGGAGTCTTGATTCACTCCCAGATCTGACCTCAAAGCTTAACATCTCAATTTTCTGCCACGCAATTTGAAACGACCTTTTTTCGTACACTGCACTCAGTTTAATGCACTTGTTTTACAGGCCAGGAGGAGGCAGAGAACAGCAGAGCAGTGGAGGGCGTGGCGCCAGTCAGAGGGCCTGAGTTCAAATCCCTGCTCTGCTGCTTTCTGTGTGACTGAGAAAAGATTTCAGTTTCATCATCTGTAAAACAGGGATAATCAGTTGTAAGACTGTGACAACCCATGTTGGCTACAGTTGAAGTCTAGAGAGAGTTGAAGGGAGGACAGACTCCAGTCCAGTTGGATGAGTCCTCAGGAAAGTTCCCAGGGTGCAGAATTACCTTTACCCTAGGAGGGCCAGGGAGAGAGGAACCACATAGGAGATCTAGCCCAGCATACTTCAAAGAAAACCAGGTTCCACAAAGGCCCAAGTCTGTGCCTTTCATCTTGCCAAGAAACTCAAGGGACTTTCTAGTGGTCCAGTAGCTGAGACTCTGCCCTCCCAGTGCAGGGGGCCAAGGTTCGATCCCTGGTCAGGAAACTAAATCCCATGTGCTGCAGCTAAGAGTTTGCCAGCCCCAACTAAAGATTTTCCCATGCCATAACTATAGGATCCTTTGTGCCATCACTAAGACCTGGTGCAGCCAAATAATGAATGAATTAATTTTTTTCAAAAAAGGAACCCAAGTCAAAAAGATGATCCATTGGAATTCTTATGTCTGTGCATGTGAAGTCTAGGAAGCTCTGCTCTGATGCCTTGGTGACTTTGGGCAAGCCCCTTCTCAAGATCTTCTGACTCCAGACTTTTCATCCATTAAACAAGTCAGCTGGATGAGATGATCTCTGAAGCTCCATATCTCCCCAACTTTTAAGACCTTTAATCTGAAATTAGGTCAGAGATAAGGGGAACACAAAGTCACAAAATTTCCAGACTGGATCTTGGGAATGACTGAACACAGGCTCCTGGTTAGGCCAGTGCAGCAATAAATGAGACCCACACGGGCCTTGCCAGCATAGGGCAAATATTGGGGTGAGACAGGTGTTAAAGCGATTATTGCAAAATTACCTGAGTGTGAGTCTTTTTGCTAAGTGTTTGTTGAGCATCTGCTTTGTGCCAAACCACTATAAAGTGAACAAACCACTATAAAGTGGACAATTGTTACAAAGTGGACAAAAATTTGGTATAAAGTGGACAACAAGGCAGGCATGGTCCCTGGTCTCGAGACCAGGGCTTAATGTGGTAAATGATTTTAGGGAGGAAACTTAGAGAAAGATCTGGGAGGGTCTCCCCGAGGAAGTTAACTTTAAGCTAAGATCTGAAGGATGAGTAGGGGTGGACCCTGGCAGATGGTTACGGGGAGAACTGCATTAAATGATTTGCTGTAGGTGATCAAAGAAGTCTTTGTCAGAGCTGCCAGGAGAATCCCGCAGAACCCTAAACTCTTAGAAGACAAAGCCAAGTGCTTAACCAAGTGGTCAATTTAGCATTTCCGCAATGACTACCAGCCTGTGTCTCCTGACGCAAGGCACAAAGTAAAAATAACATCACCTCTGTGATAGTCCAACCAGAAATGCATAGCCTGAATCTAAATGTGATGACACATCAGACAAGCCCAAATGGAGAGACATTTCTGCAGAACAAGTTGGCCTGTATGCTTCAATAACATCAGCGTCATGGAAAACAAAGATAGATGGAGAAACCATTTCAGATTGGAGACTAAAGAGACAGTGCTAAATGGGCATCACTGAAACGATTTGCAAATAACTGAATATGGACTGTTCATTAGATAATAGTCTTGTAACCACTGTCACATTTCCTGAGTTTGATCATTGTACTTTGGCTATGTAAGAAACGTCCTTGTTCTGAAAATACACAGAAAAACTCCTGGGGTTAAAAGGACACGTTGTCTGTGTTTGTCTCCCAAATGGCTCAGAAAAAATGGAGACATAAAGCAAATGTGGTAAGGTGTAAGTAAAAGTGAAACTTGCTCAGTCGTGTCCAACTCTTTGAGACCCCATGGACTATACAGTCCATGGAATTCTCCAGGCCAGAATACTGGAGTGGGTAGTCATTCCCTTCTCCAGGGGATCTTCCTAACCCAGGAATCGAACCCAAGTCTCCCACGTTGTAGGTGGATTGTTTCCCAGCTGAGCCACCATGGAAGCCGGGTAAGGTGTAAACAGTTGATAAATTGGGATGAACAATATACAGTTCTTGGTACTGTATTTTAAACTCTTCTGATTTTTTTTTTCAAAATAAAAAGTTATCAATAAACAAATAGACTTCCCTGGTGATCTAGTGGTTAAGAGTCTGCCTGGCAATGCAGGGGACACAGGTTCGATCCCTGGTCCTAGAGGATCCCACATGCCACAGGGCAACTAAGCCCGTGTGCCATAACTACTGAGCCCAAGGACATAGAGCCCAAGCTCCACAACAAGAAAAGCCACCACATGCTGCAAGGAAGAGTAGCCCTTCACTCACAGCAACTAGAGAAAGCCCTCACAGAGCAACGAAGACCCAGAGCAGCGAAAAATAAATTAATTAAAAAAAAATGGGCAAGTAAAAAAAGAAAGACAAGTGCTAAGTGGTCACCAGCCCCGTCTTGGTGGCCGACAGCTCCCCATCCCATATACCCTCCCCTCCAAACCCCATGGCATAATGCCTCCCTGCCCCCCACTCCCATGGGAAAGAGGATACCTCCTCTGTGTTGGGGACGTTGATGATCTTTTTAGAGAGCGCGACATGGCCCACCACTCCCATATCCAGGGGGAACACAATCTCCGAGTCAGGCGCCACCAGGCACTCCTCGAGCACAGCATCCTTGTGGACGTTGAAGAGCCGGGTGGCCAGCTCCGCGATGCCGTTTCCGGGCCCTGTACATGAACAGGCTCATGCGGTCGGCCTGCAGCAGGAAGCACAGTTTCTTCATGACATTGAAGATGCACTTCTCGGCCTGCAGGTTGTCCTGAAAGTCCCGCAGGAGGTCGAAGATAATTTCACTCTCTTCCACGCTGCTCAGCGGGTGGTAGTTACTGAAGTCCACGGCCGCCTCCCTGGGTCCCAGCAGGTCCGAGATGACCTTGGCCCGGTAGCGCAGGTTGTAATACTGTTTGGCAAAGCTGACATTTGAGTCCAGAAACTTCTCTACTTCCTCTGCTGTCACCTCGCCCATGGCTGGGAATTGCACTGTCTATTTCTGTGGATGGGGGTGGGGCTGGCCTAGACTTCTCTGAGTCTTGTCTGTGAACCTCACTGGTGTGGCTGCAGAGCAGAGTGAGTGAGCTTGGGAGATTAAATCATTAATATTTCCCCAGAACAAGGATTATGAGGATCAGGGTGTTCCAGATGCTCCTGGGCCCCAGATGGGAGAGGTGAGAGTTCTCTTTTCACCTTGGTCCACTAATAGGAGAAGAAAATTTGGTACAGAGCTGGCATTGAGATCAAGTAAAAGAAAACACCAAAAACAGAGGCTGCAAAGTGGTAGCACAAAACATCATACTGTTATAAACATGCTTTCTCTGCCCTGAATGGTATTTTTCTTTAACATTTGACATGGAACCCCATATTTACTGTTTAAGAGGTTTGTTTAGCTTCTCTCAGAGAATCAGAAGATCTTACAACTTCATATCCAGTTCCTCTGTGGCAGAAATGGCTAGAGCTGAGAGGAACTGGGCATCCACCTGCTGCCCCTGGCCCCTCACCCCACTCTTCTGCACCCCTGTCCCCAGGGTCTCCCTGACAAATGGCTTCCCTCTGCACGCTCACCACTGAACCTGCTTCCCTTGTGTACATTATGGGCCCCGATTTCACAATCTCCACATTACATCTCTGAATTTGAAGGACCTTTATAAAAACAGGGCTTCCCTGGTGGCTCAGCTGCTAAAGAATCCACCTGCAATGCAGAAGAGCTGGTTTTGATCCCTGGGTTGGGAAGATCCCCTGGAGAAGGGAAAGGCTACCCGCTCCAGTATTCTGGCCTGGAGAATTCCATGGACTGTATAGCCCATGGGGTCGCAAAGAGTTGGACACGACTGAGTGACTTTCACTTTTCACTTTATAAAAACAACACCTTTCATAGTTTTTTCTTCTATTACAATCAATACACATGTTTACTGTAGAAAATACACAGAGAAGACCCTTAAAATCACCCATAATCCTGCCATTCAGAGGTAACCTTTAGTTAACATTTTTGTTTCTGTCCTTTCCGTAGAGGCTTAACTTTCTGTTGTCCTTCAGTCCCTGATCTTTGTTTTGGCATTTTAGGGTGCTTTCCTGGCTTCAGTCAGTATCTTCTTGGGTTGTCAGTCAGAAACACACACAATAGTGTGGTTTTATCAGCTCCAGTGAGGCTCAAAATACCAGCATCCTCATTGGGTTGTCTCTCCGAACCCACTAGGGCAGGAAGAGAAGAGTGCCTTCTTTCTGGATGAAATATACTGTAGTGACTATGGATGTATATATGTGAGAGCCTGGCACACCTGTGTTGTAAACACTGTGGAGTGTAGGATCATAGACTGTGGTTGGCACTTTGAACTGTGTAAGTGAACTTTAATAGAGAGTATTAATAGATCACTTCCTTTATTGTAGAGTGTAATTAATTAATTTCTGAGATACTGTGCCTATTCAACACTGTGTACACAGATGACCCTTGGTCTGGTGGACCTTGCAACAACTTTTCCAAATGCATCCACTGTAACTAATGTAAGCCCTCTGTTTGGAATGTGAATCCCTGGCTTGCCAGCTCCTCAGCCTCAAGGTCTCAGCTCATGCTAGTCACCACTAGTTGTCTTATCTCAAGGAGCCCCAACCACTCTCTCCCCAATTCCTGCCTGTCATATCATCCATTTATTTCCTTTATTACTATTAAAACGTGTTTTCTTGTTTTATGTTTGTCTACTCTGTGTCTTCTTCTCTATACGGTGAGCTCCAATGAGAGCAGGCACCTGTCAGGACTGATTCCTGAGGCTTTGCAAGGCTGCCTAGCATAATCCTTGATGCTCAGTAATGTTGTTCTTAAATGATGTTTGTGGTGGTTCATTTTATGTATTAGTTGGGCTAAAGGATGCCGAGGTAGCTAGTAAAACATTACTTCTGGGTTTGTCATTAAGGGTGTTTCAGAAGAGATTAGCATTTGAGTCAGTAGACAAAGTAATGAATTTTACCCTCCCCAACACAGGTGAGCATCCCCCAATCCATCAGGAGATTGAATAGGAAAAAATAAAAGGTGAGGGGAGGGTGACTTGGCCCTCTGCTTGAGCTGGGACATCTATCTTCTCCTGCCCTTAGATGTTGGCACTCCTGATTCTTGGACTCAGACCAGGACTTAAACCTTCGTCCCCTGGACCCAAACTGAATTACATTACTCTGACTAATACAAAGTCCTATATTTCTTTTTTTGGCTGTGCTGGGTCTTCCCTGAGGTGTATAGGCTTCTCTCTAGTTGTGGCACGTGGGCTTAGTTGTCCTGCAGCATCTGGAATCTTAGTTTCCCAACCAGGGATTGAACCCCCATCCCCTGCATTGAAAGGCAGATTCCTAACTAACTACTGGACCATCAGGGAAGTCCCACAAAATCCTGTATATTCTTGATTAAAATCTAGAAAGTACAGGAAGTCACAAAGGAAAAAATTGAAATAAAACATAATCCCAGATATTATCATCGCCAATATTCTTTGTATGTTTTAAAATCTTTCCATATCTATATCTATATATATATTCTCAACCTTGGCATTTTGGGCTCAGTAATTCTTTTTTGTGGGAAGCTGTCCTATACACTATAAATATGTTTAGCAACATTCCTGGCCTTTACCCACTAGATGCCAGTAGCACTCCCTCCCCTTTAAGTTGTGGAAATAAAAAATATTTCCAGACATTTCCAAATGTCCTGAGATCAAATTATTCCCATTGAGAGCAACTGCTTCACTGCTGTGTCATTTCTAATTTTCTAGTCATATAAATTACGCTGTAATGAACACTTAATCTAGAAGTGAAATCCCAGGCCCAGAGAGCTTGCAGCTATCTAAGGGCTTGAATAAATAATGTGAATTTTGCTCTACGAGGCTCTATCAGAGTGTATGAGGCTATTCTTACCCCTACTGCGCCCCTCAAAAAATTGAGCGATCTTTCTTAATCCTGACATTAATAGCACTCCGAAATTTGGCCCCAATATTCCTTCTTACTTTATTTTGTGCAGTTTCTCTACACATACTCTAAGCTCCACCCTAGTGTTTTTCAGTCTCTCTGACTTTGCTCCTTCATTCCTGCTGAGCCCTTGGCCTGTCCCATACCACCCAATCCAAATGCCATTCCCACCATGGATTCCTTATGCTCCAGTTAGACTCTTTCTACTTTGAACTCCAAACTATTGGTTTGCTTCCATGTCAATAGGAGTTTCTACATTCTAGGCTGTGTTATTTCTATACATTTGTACTTCCATCAAACTCAAAGTCTTTGAGGATAGAAATAAAGCTTTACCCCTTTTAAAAAGTCTCCAAAACAGCCCAGCCCAGGTCCTTTCCTGTCATACGCCCACTGGGCTTAGTTCTGGCTGGGAATATAAGCAACTCTTCTGCAAGAAATCTATTTTTACCTTATTTTTCAATATGCCAGAATGAGACAGTCAAATCTGCTAACAAACTTTAGTGCTAATTGTTGGCTAGGTAGGGATAAGCTAGCATTTGCATCAGGTCACCTCCTAATAAGCCTGTTCATTGGGCCTGATTTCAGATTTCAGTGAAGGAAATTTGAAGCTTCTTTCATTGGAAACAGGGGCTACCACTATGGGTAGGAGAGAATGCTTTCTGTAGTCCAGTCTAAACATGAACATGTTCTACTTGAAAGAAGAAAACAGGACTGTAGGCCCAACAATGCCACTGACGCATTCTATGACCTTGAAAAGGTTCTGTCTTCTCTCAAGGCTCTGTTGATTTTCCTAAGAACAAAACAAAATAGTTGAATAACATTATCTCTAGCACCCCTGGCTCCATGACTCCAAATGGGCTGGAATGAGGCAAGACTGACCAGGAATGCTGACCTCTCTGTCTCTGACCACAAGCCTTGAGAAAGGATCCTCCCGGAAGAAAAGCTGAAACTATTTATTTAACATAACCTCTATCCCAAGATCTATATTTCACAGAAAAGAAAACTGAAAAGCCTTGAAAATCTGGTGACTCAAATCATAGGTGATTTTAAAATATGTGTTTATTGAGATAAAATTCACATTACATAAAAACATCTCTTTAAAGGGTTCAGTGGTTTTTAGTGTGTTTCTTTAGTGTATTTCTTATGTTGTGCCCTCACTAATCTATTTTCTAGTCCTCTGGTAACTTCTAATCTACTTTCTCTATGGATTTATCTATTCTGGACATTTCAAATAAATAGAGTTATACGATATGTGTGTGGCCTTTGTGTCTGACCATTCTCATTTAGCATAATATTTTCAAGGTTCATCCATACTGCAGCATGTAACAGAGCTTCATTCTTTTTTATGACTGAATAATGTTCCATTATGATGGATATAGATATACCACATTTCATTTACCCATTTATTAGTTGGTGGACATGTAGGTTGTTCTCAATTTTTAGCTATGAAGGTGTGTGTGCAAGACTTTATGTGCACAAGTGTTTTCGGTTCTCTTAGGTATATACCCAGGAGTGGAACGGCTGGGTCCACACATGGTTTTAAGACACTGAGTTTGGAGGTAAAGAGGGGGGAGAAAGGAAAGAAACAGGGCACAGCAGAAGGTCAACTGGGTGAAGGAGAGGTATGTGTGGAAAGGTATTTTGTGAGGCACGTTTTTGGAAAGAAGAGGAGCCTGAAATTCAGGACCTGCTAGAATGGGAATGGGTTGTGTTGTATGTCAGTGGCCACCACAAATCCTAGTGTTGGGTGAAGTGGTGTCCACAGGCCCCCACTGTTCATCACTTGTGTTAATAGCAATGATGAGGGAACTGAGGATGTTCAACTAGGAAGAAGCTCTGAAAGATTATTGGGAGTGGAGTGTGCCAGCTTGTTCAGCGAGGAACCAGAGAGCCAGACAAGCCAGTAGGTCAGAGACAAAAGTTATTATAAGAAGGCAACACCAAGGAATTCCCTGGCGGTCCAGTGGTTAGGACTTAGCACTCTCACTGCCAGGGCCCTGGGTTTGATCCCTGGTCATGGAACTAAGATAGCCTAAGCCTTGCAGTGAGGGGGAAAAAAAAAACAACCAATACCCATAGTGCTTAAGAGGTGGTGTGTAAATTATTTGATATCCCTGGACCTCACTTTGCTTAGCTGTAAAATTAGAATTCTTTTACATGGTGGGTTGTGGAGATGAAATAATATATTGTGTAATGTGCAGCTATGTACCCAGTGCCTGTTAAGTTGAACCATATAAAATTGCTCCTCTTTGACTATTTTTGTCCTCCAGGGACAGCAGTTTCAGACTGTTCAATTTAATAGTAGTCATCCAATCATTATTAGTTATCACAACTATTGAAGATTAATTGAATTACCCTAAAGATAGTCAAGTCCTTGTCATTGAAGGTAGGTAAGCCCAGGACAAGGCAGAGGATTTGAATATCAGCATTTAAATAGGAAGATGATTCCCATTAATCAGTAAGGAAGTGCTTGCAAATATTTTTAAAATAATTTTAATTGGAGTATAGTTGATTTGCAATTTTCCCGGAGGAATGAGGAACTGGCCTAGAATGAGGATTGAGAGAGTGGAGGGAAGAAGTGGGTACAGAAGCAAGAAAAAGATGTGGAAGACACATTGGTTGACTGGGAGACAGGGCCTGAGAAACAGTGTTGCCAGCCAGGTAATTTACGTCACTGGGTGTTGAGTGTCCCCCTTCAGGACCTTTCGCTGGCATTAAATGTTAATTTAGCCTCCATTTCCTGATCGGAGGACTTTCACCTCTGGCTTGCCAAACCACACAACCTTAAGCCATAGAAGGGAAGCGTTTTCCTGGCCCCACCTTGGAACTGCTGGAATGGCCTCCAACCTCATTTTGTTGGGCTCCACCTTCATTTTACGGCTTCCCAGGTATCACAATGGTAAAGAATCCACTTGCCAATGCAGGAGACACAGGAGACTTGGGTTCTGTTCCTGGGTCAGGAAGATCCCCTGGAGTTGGAAATGGCAACTTGCTCCAGTATTCTTGCCTGGAAAATTTCACGGACAGAGGAGCCTGGTGGGCTACTGTCCATGTGGCCACAAAGAGTCAGCCACGACTGAGCGACCGAACACACACACAAACATACCCTCATTTTATACTTAACCTTGGCTGTCTGCCATATTTCATTTGTTTTTATCCTTGACCTAGAGCTGATGTCAGTTCCTCACTATCCTGCCTCCCGCCATTGACTTAATGCCTTTATTCAGCTACTTGGGTTTCCTGTTGAGTCTGCCTCCAGGAGTGTGGCTAGCCTGTGAAGTTCTCTTTGTTTTACTTTGAGGATCTAATCTTGGTGATGTATGAGCCGTGCAAAATTTTCTCCTTAGGTCCATTTTAACCTTTACGTCATTTTTATTTTCTCTTCATTAATATTCATTTTTATTTATTTGTCTGTGCTGGGATCTTCAGTTGCTGCATGTGAGCTCTTAGCTGAAGCCTGTGGGATCTAGTTCCCTGAACAGGGATCAAACAATTTCCTAAACTCTGGTCTCAATTTTCTCATTTGCAAATTGTGGATAATAATGATACTTATTTTATAGAACTGTGGTGAGGCTTAGTGGCAGTGCATGTATAGAACTTTCTTTGTGGCTAGTTCTCAATAAAAATTGTGTGTTAGTCATTCAGTCATGTTCGACTCTTTGTGACCCTATGGACTGTAGCCCATCAGGCTCTGCTGCCCATGGGATTCTCCAGGCAAGGATACTGGAGTGGGTTGCCATTCCCTTCTGCAGGGGATCTTCCTGACCCAGGGATCAAACCCAGATCTCCTGCATTGCAGGCAGATTCTTTACCATCTGAGCCACCAGGGAAGCCCATAAAGGTAGTTTAATACTTTTTGGGCTGCACCACAGAGCACATGGGATCTTAGTTCCCCGACTAGGGATCAAACCCCTGCTCCTTATATTGGAGGTATGGACCACCAGGGAAGTCCCTGTATATTTTGTTTGTTTAACATGTATGTAAACATCTTTCTGTGCCATTAAATATTCCATTACCACATGACTTTTAATGGCCTCACAGAGTTCCACTGGGTGGCTGTACCATAATTTATTTAACATATTTCTAAGTATTGGTTATTTAGGCTGATTTTTTCCTTCTTTTTTTCTTTTCTTTGGTATTCTTAAAGAACATTTGCTAAATCTTTGTGCACTTTCTTATTGTCTTATCTTTTAATAAAAATATGAACATAAAGAACAATTTCAACTACTAACCTTTTAAGATGTTGTCCTGGCTATCCAAAAATAAAAGAATTTAAGTAAAGAAATGTTGAGAAAGTCAATATTTTAGTGCAGAGATCATGTTCCAGCTTGAATGACCATTTCCCACAGCACCTAGCTCAGAATCCTGAAAGAACAAATCTGGAATGCTGGGGCTTGTTATCACTATGGAACACCAAATAACAGATCACTTTCTGTACCTAAATATTATAGCAAGAGTGACTTGTACTGCTTCACCTCCAGTGTAAGAGTCAAATTTCTTTTCTTCCTCCAAATCAAATTGTATATGTTCCAAGCCCCCATCCCACAGTGCTGGCAGTATATCCAATCTCAATAATTACTGTGACCATCGTTCCACCCCAGGGTCATGTGAAGGCCTGTTGGTCTAACTCAGTTCAGCTTGAGAAAAGCCCTGTAACCTTTATTTGGTCTACTCTGCGTCCACACATGTGCCCCTTGTTCAAACTGAAAAGAAACAGTGCTGTTCTTTGCCAGGGTTCTGGGATTCTTGCTATGGCTTCAGGCTCCCAGAGCTACCAAAAGGCACCCATGTGGCAAACCTTCCCACCTCCCCAGGGCAGGATGAGGCCCAGGTCCTTGCCACTCGAAGATCCTGCCAAGCCTAGCCCTCTTGGCAGAGGCTTTCAAAAATCTCCTTTCCTCCTCCATTCTTTCCCTTTCTGGGACAATCCAGTCTAATTTCCTTCAAAGGCCAAAAAGAAGAGCAGATCTCTTCTTGAGTCTGAGAATAGTTAACTTCTTATCCTGCCACACAGCATCCTTGAGAAGCAAGTGATCAAGAAGGGCCAAGCCCCCTCTAGGAACTGGGAGAGGGAGCTGAGGAAAAGTGGAGGGGACTTCCCTGGTGGTCTGTGGCTAAGACTCCTTGTTACCAATGAAGGGGGCCCGAGTTCAATCCCTGGTCAGGGAACTAGATCCCACGACTAAGAGCCCGCATGCCAGAACTAAGACCCAGCATGGTCAAGTTAATTAATTAGTTAAAAAGAATGGAAACAATATAAATGTCCATCAATGCTTACATGAATGATGGTCCCCCTAAAGAGTGGGATACCATGCAGCTGCTATGGCCAAAGATAGCCACAGCGATATTCCTTCCCCACCCCACATGTCTGTCTCACAATGTGACTTTGACACATCTCTTATTGAGACTTGTAAGTATGTGACTTTTGAGGCTAGATCCTGAAAGGCTAGACAGCATCCTCCTATTACTGGAACCCTTGAAGTCTTCAGAGGTCATTTAAGCACAGACTTCCCTGAGACTGCCACGATGTGAGGAAGCCTGAACTAGCCCATACAGAGAGACACAGGGTGAGGCCCTGAGACCGCATGAAGAGAGCTGTCCAGCCTTCAGCTTCCTCATTCCCTGTCTCCACTCTAGCCACTATCTGATTATCTAGCTCTATGAGAGACCCAAGCCAGAACCACCCATGGAAACTCTTACCAAACCTCTGACCCAGAGAAACCATGAGAAATAACAAAATGACTATTGGTATTTTAAGCCACTAAGTTTTGGAGTGATGTGTTACTTAGCAATAGATAGGAGTCATAAAGGAGCTCTTTATGCACTGAGATGGAACAATCTTCAAAGTTTAGTATTATTAATTTCTAAGAGTATAGAATAATAATATATTGTAGGCCCATTTCTTTTTTAAAAAATTTATTTATTTATTTTTTTGGCTGTGTCAGGTCTTAGTTGCAGCATGCAGGATCTTCATTGTCATGTGGGATCTTTCACTGCAGCGCATGGACTCTCTAGGTGTGACACACAACCTCCAGAGCCTGAAGGCTCAGTAGTTGCAGCAGGCGGATTCAGTTGCTCCGAGGCATATGGGATCTTAGTTCCCTGACCAGGGATCTTG
This sequence comes from Okapia johnstoni, assembly GCA_024291935.2. Classification (NCBI taxonomy): domain Eukaryota; kingdom Metazoa; phylum Chordata; class Mammalia; order Artiodactyla; family Giraffidae; genus Okapia; species Okapia johnstoni. The sequence goes on from CM044316.1 coordinate 53,072,612, forward strand.
CATTGCAAGATGGATTCTTAACCTCTGGACCACCAGGGAAGTCCCTGCCCATTTCTTTAAAAAAAAAAAAGTATATATGAGAGTGACTGATTGGTTGACTGGGGGAGTCTTGTACATGCATAGATCACTGGCTTGTCAACCCTAGGTGTACATTAGAATCTTCTGGTGGGCTTTTAAAAAGATCGATGCCTGAGCCCCTTCTTTCCCAATTCAGTCGTGATATCTGAGGATGAGACCAAAGTATTCTTATTTTCTAAAAGTTGCCCAAGAGATTCGGATGTGTAGCCAGAGTAGAGAACTGCTGGTATAGACTAACTTGGAAGGCAATACAGGAAGCTGTGTTTGCCTCCAGAAAGGGATGCTGGGGTAAGAATGGATAGTGTAGGAGAGAGATCAACCTTTCATTGTAAACTCTTTGATATTTTGAATTTGTTTACTTGTACATGTTACCTATTTCTAAGAATAATCAGTGTTAGTTGCTCAGTTGTGTCCAACTCTTTGCGACCCCGTGAACTGTAACCCACCAGGCTCCTCTGTCCATGGGATTCTCCAGGCAAGAATACTGGAATGGGTAGCCTATCCCTTCTCCAGGGGATCTTCCTGACCCAAGAATCGAACTGGAGCCTCCTGCATTGCATGCAGATTCTTTACCAGTTGAGCTACCAGTGAGTTCTGCCTAAGAACAATCAAATTAAATTAAAAGGAAAAAAAAAGAAAATGAAAAATAAAAAAGAAAAACAGCTATATCAACAGAAATGAATCCCAAATAGCAAATCAGGAACAGTCCATTCAATAGTGGGGTCTCAGAGGAAGTGACCTGTCCTTCCTGGAAGAGTGGGTAGTCAGGAAGGGCTGAGGAATTGAATCCTGAAGTAATCCCTAAACTGAGGTGACTTCTTTGCTGGCCCATAACATCCCCAGTTAACACATCATTAGTTACTCTTTGGAAACAGTCTGGGACAGAGTAATGGCTATAATGTACAGCCCTCTGGCTGCCAGTCACCTCTGTGCATCCTGAGACCAACAGGATGGAAAACACTCAGGCTTGGTTGGGAGGGGTGAAGAGATCTGGGCTCTGGCTGGCTGGGCTGCTGACATGCTGTTATTGAGGAAAAGCTGATTATTACTTAGCCAGCTCTCCTTTAGCAGGGATTTGGTTATCTGTTTCACACCTTAGATTCCTGCTGCAGAGAACTGGAGCATGATGAACGTACGGTAGGAGTGGTGGACCTAAGTCTAGCTCTATGAGGCCCCTGGGGATTTGTATGTGGGTAGGTGAGGGGACCACAACATTAAATAGCAGCCTGGATGCTGAATTAGGGGGGTGAGAGGCACCAATGAGAGGCTAGGGAGAGAGACAGCTATAACAAAGAAAACCCCTCCCTGTCCCACCTCAGAATCCACTACTTGTCAGTTGGGTGGCCCTGTTAAGTAACAATATTCCAAGCTGCAATTTCCTCATCTGCAAAGTAGATGAGGGGCTTACGTGGTGGCTCAGTGGCAAAGAATCTGCCTGCCAACGCAGGAGATGCAGGTTCTAACCCTGGGTAGGGAAGATGCCCTAGAGAAGGAAATGGCAACCCGCTCCAATATTCTTTCCTGAGAAATCCCATTGACAGAGGGGCCTGGTGGGCTAGATAGTCCATGGACACAACTTTGCGACTCAAAAACAACAAAAGTTGACGAGAACGTATGGAATAAGAGAGAGAAAATGATAGCCGTTATTAAATTAAACCAGTCTTTAGTGGTATCTATTACACACAGGATGGGATAGAGTCTTACATTTGACTAACACAGGGAGTGTATGTGGTTAAGAGTGGGCTTTGCAGGCAGCTATAATTGGGTTGAAATCATGCTGTTGTCATTTATTAATAACTGTGGGACTGTGGACAAGTCACCTAACATCTCTGAGTCTCATTTCTTCACCTATAAAGGGACAATTGGAGAAGGCAATGGCAACCCACTCTTGCCTGGAAAATCCAGTACTCTTGCCTGGAAAATCCTGTGGACGGAGGAGCCTGGTAGGCTGCAGTCCATGGGATCGCTAAGAGTTGGACACGACTGGGCAACTTCACTTTCACTTTTCACTTTCATGCATTGGAGAAGGAAATGGCAACCCACTCCAGTGTTCTTGCCTGGAGAATCCCAAGGATGGGGGAACCTGGTGGGCTGCTGTCTATGGGATCACACAGAGTTGGACACGACTAAAGCGACTTAGCAGCAAAAGGAGAATCATAACATAACACCCCATCAAAAGCTTCTGCTGCTGCTGCTAAGTCGCTTCAGTTGTGTTTGACTCTGTGTGACCCTATGGACAGCAGCCCACCGGGCTCCTCCGTCCAAGGGATTCTCTTGGCAAGAATACTGGAGTGGGTTGCCATTTCCTTCTCCACGAAAGCTTCTACGTGGCCTAAATAAGATAATAAATGTGAGGTTTTGTGCGTTCAGAAATAAATAACCAGAAATTGTTAACTGTTGTCTTGTTTGTTTTGCAACTTATAAGGAGTGGACAAAATACATTAATACTCATTGTCTTACTTGACTCTCTCCAGGACTTTTGAGTGTGGGGCTATTAATTACCCTTGGAAAGGTAAGATTATGCGATTTGTCCTCATTGCTAAGGGATCGCAGCAGGAGCAGGGCCCAGGTGTTCTGATCCTGATATGGCTTGTGACTCTGGAAGTTCTGAATCTGGTGGGTGACAGAAACCTGAGGCTCATCTGAGGATAAGAAAGGGAGTTCCTTGAATGACTGCGTTCACTGAAAAGGGAAGAAAAGGAAGTTAACCATTTTGTTTCTTTCACTGGTTTTCTTTCACTCCCATCTATCCTATCATCCTATGCAATCATCATCTGTGAACCCCCTACAGGCAATACAAGATGGAGAATGAACAAATGAACACATACTCTATATCGGATAGTGACTAGTTTGTGGCACATAATTAAATGAAGATGACATGCTAGGAAGTGACTGCTAGCAGGACAGTCGCCAAGGAAAGGGCAGGCAGGTTTTTAGGTTGACACTGGAGAAATAAGTAGAGACCAGGTTCTGGAACCAGTCAGTGTCTAGGTCGAGAAAAAGAACAAGCTTGGCAAAGGAGGCTAGGATGGGTGGAGAGGGCTGAGGGAAGGAGAGTTGCGACGTTAGAAGGAAGGAGCCAGGGCCCAGAACATTCAGGACTTTGGGGGCATAGGGAGAAATTTGACGTTATCTATGAATGCAAGGAAAGCCATGGAGGATTTTAAATGAGGACTGGAATTACATTTCATATTTATTTTTATATACTCATTTACATCTTTAAAAGAGCCTTTGGGTATGCAAGAGGCCCTCTTACTTTGTAGCAGACCTTTCCCCTAATTTAGGGCTTCCATTTCTCTTATCAATGGGCTTCCCTGGTCGCTCAGACGGTAAAGAATCTTCCTGCAATGTGAGAGACCTGGGTTCAATCCCTCGGTCGGGAAGATCCCCTGAAGAAAGAAATAGCAACCCACTCTATTGTTCTTGCCTGGGAAATTCTACGGACAGAAGTGCCTGGCGGGCTACAGTCCATGCGGTCGCAAAGAGTCGGACACGACACTGAGCGACTAGCACTTTTTTTCTCTATCCATAAAAAAGAGGGGTTGCCAAAAAGTCGAAGATGAAAACGATACCCCTCCTAAACGAAGAATAGTTTAAGCTCTGCTCAGAGCATTTCCACGTCTCGCCTGATAGTGAGTCCTCGCAACACCCTCAAGGTCAAGTCGGAGGACCCGTGACCTGCCCACTTCCAACAGACGAAATCTTCTTTAGAATCAGGAATGCGTGGCTGCTTCTGTACAGGACAGCCAATCGCGAGGAGGAAAGCGGCTTGGGGGCGGCACTCTTGCCGGTTCTGACCGCGCCATTGGCTGACAGCCGCGTCGCTCTCTCGCAGTGCCACGTGACTGCGCATGCTGAGTTTTCCCTCTATAGTCGCCTTCCGCACCTCCCGGCGGGTTCCTGCTCGCCGCTCGCCTCAGTCCCGCCCGGCCGGGCCACACCTCCCCTTGGGGCCGGGCGATGGGCGGGCAAGGGGACTGGTGGGTTAAAGGGGGGCCGGCCCGGGAGTGGGCTACCTCCGCTCGCGCCACGCTACCGCCTCAGTCCCGCCACGGCGGAGGACGCGCCTTGGAGCCGGGTCCCACGGTGCGGCAGAGACTCGAGAGGTGAGGCGAGGGGAGGGACTCGAGACCGGGGCGAGTGAGCAGTTCTGGCCTCCGCGCGGTCAGCGGGCTCCTCTTGGAGTCGTCTTCGCCTGTGTCCCACGTGTGGTGGGAGGAAGCCCTCGCCGACGGTCGCTGCGGGCAGCCGTGGCTGGACCGTGAGAGATGGGCGTGCATCGGGGTTGTTGCCTCTGTCGGCAGGGGCGGAGGCAGGGCCGGCGTCGAAGCCCCACATCCCCACCCAGTGAACCCGACCCAGCTCCTGCGCTTGAGGTCTGTTCGTCCTTCACCCCATCTAACACGCCGGGTGGTCCTCGTTCTCTTAGGTAAAGGTGTGGCTCTTCCGCCGGAGTCCTCGTTGTGCCATCCGGAACCCAGATATCTGGGAGCAGGACCGAGGAGATTAGGGCCACCTTCACCACTTTAGATGGGGAAACTGAGCCTTGCGCAGGAGAGAGGACTTGATTATCTTGGTTTTAAAAACCACATGCCAGGTTAAGTACAAATCAGACCTCTACTTCTTTGAGACTCATGCTGCTGCTGCTGCTAAGTCGCTTCAGTCGTGTCCGACTCTGTGCGATCCCATAGACGGCAGCCCACCACGCTCCCCCGTCCCTGGGATTCTCCAGGCAAGAACACTGGAGTGGGTTGCCATTTCCTTCTCCAATGCATGAAAGTGAAAAGTGAAAGTGAAATCGCAGAATTGTCTCCGACTCTTCGTGATCCCATGGACTGCAGCCTACCAGGGTCCTCCGTCCATGGGATTTTCCAGGCAAGAGTCCTGGAATGGGGTGCCATTGCCTTCTCCTTGAGACTCATAGACTGAAGTTAAAATCCTTTCGCTGGTGAAATGGAGACACTGAAAGGACACAGAAAGGGACAGAGCCTTGCTGAAAAGCACACAGCAAGTCATTTGCAGAGCTAGGACTTGTACCCAGCTCTTGCAGACTCATAGGCTGGGCCCCTTCTTGGCGCAGATTGTTGGACCACGGTGAGTTAGAAGCATTCAAGACTTAAACTCCTTCTTAAACTCATTCTAGAACCTTTTTTCCTCATTCCTAGGGCTCTTTATGTGAAATCTGAAACTAATGTGACATCCAATATTGGGTTAAGCAGAAGTTCTTGTCTTCAAAGTTGAGTCAATGAGAAATGGAGAGCCAAAGCTGTTGGCAAGAAATAAGTCCATTTTTTTTTTCTCTTCAGTAATCTCAAAGGATTAAAACTAGTAGCTGTCATTTTTTAAGCAAATGCTATGTGCCAGGCACTGTGCTAGGTACTTTACTTGGCTTCGTTTTGAAACAACACTGCAAGTTCTGTAATATTATCTCCATTTTACAGGTGAGAAATTAATGCTGAGTAAAATGAAGTTTTTCACTTGGTGCCATACAGATGTTGAACAGTGTGGCTGACTTCAGAACATACCTAGTGATTCTTAAGATATGGCCCACAGTCAACTTAATGTCTCAGAATCACCCAAGGGGCTGTCTTGAATATCATCCCTGGGTTTGTCTGAGAATCAGTATCTTAACAGATCTCCATGTTGGGTATCATTGTAATAATTTGCTGCCTCCTGGAGGAAGATCTAGAGATGATGTATTCAGGGATTTGACAAGATCTAAATTAGACTGGGAGAAGGCAATGGCACCCCACTCCAGTACTCTTGCCTGGAAAATCCCATGGACGGAGGAGCCTGGTAGGCTGCAGTCCATGGGGTCGCTAAGAGTCGGACACGACTGAGCGACTTCACTTTCACTTTTCCCTTTCACGCACTGGAGAAGGAAATGGCAACCCACTCCAGTGTTCTTGCCTGGAGAATCCCAGGGACGGCGGAGCCTGGTGGGCTGCCGTCTGTGGGGTCGCACAAAGTCGAACACGACTGAAGCGACTCAGCAGCAGCAGCAAATTAGATTGACTAGGGGTCGTTTTGAGCATTGATACTGCTTTTAATGGGTATAAACCGTCAGATAGATGCTTGCCGAGCTAATTTCTTGACACAAACTTGGTTATGGTGTATGAGGGTGGAGGGGGAGGAGTAATTCTCTTTTCTTCACCAACATAACTCTTAAACTGTTATTCATCCATTTGCTTAACAAATATTTGTTAAGCCCTTATTAGGTGCTGTACGTGTTTCAAGGTACTGGGGACATAGTTGCAAACTACATTAATTATTAAAATTAATAATATAGACTAAGAAATGAGTTGAGTACTTGGCCACAAAATTACTGTTTTGAACTAGCTCCTAAGACCTCTTAGCAAGGAAACAAATTTGGGGGCCTTGTGGTATTTTAGAAGAGAGCTAAGCTTGGAAATTGGAAAATGAGGATTGAGAATCTGGTTCTACGAGTTGAACAAGTGACTAAACTTTGATTTTTTTCATACTGGAGAATAGGAATTTGTACTCTATTTTCAGATTTACTGAGGAGGCAAGTGGAAGATGTTGATGAACTCTTACTAAATTTTTATTAAAATTTTTTTCTTTTTTTCTTATTTAGGTGAAAATTTTTTGAAAGCAGTGAAGTGCTGTGCAAGGAACTATTTAATTATTTTACCATGGTTTTACAGTAAGTTATTTTCCTTTTGGGTATTTTATTATTTTGTCTTATACTGGGCTTTATAAGAGAAACAATATGTCATAGTGCTTATACTACTGATACAAGCCTTGTGGTGCTGGTTCTTTCTGCATCATAGACATTAATGGACATTGTTAATCATTTGTGATAACTGAAAAATAGGGAATTTAAAAAAATTATTTATTTAACTTTGGCTGTGCTAGGTCTTCGTTGCTGCTCGGGCTTTTCTCTAGTTGTGGCGAGCAGGGGCGTTTCTCTAGTTGTGGTGCTTGAGCTTCTCATTGCAGTGATTTCTCTTATTAAGGAGCACAGTCTCTAAAGCACGGGCTCAATAGTTGGGGTGCACAGGCTTAGTTGCTCGGAGACATGTGGGATCTTCCTGGATCAGGGATCAAACCCACATCTCCTGCATTGGCAGGCAAAAATCTTTACCACTGAGCCACCGGGGAAGCCCCAGGAGGGTTTTCCTTAAGTTATTTATTTATTTTTAAAATTTTTGGCTGCTCTGGGTCTTGGTTGCTTTGCACTGGCTTTCTTTAGTTGCGGTAAGCAGAGGCTGCTCATTGCAGTGGCTTCTCTTCTTGCAGAGCGTAGGCTCTGGGCACATGGGCTTCATTAGTTGTGGCACACGGGCTTACTTTCCCCTCCGTATGTGGAATCTTCCCAGACCAGGGATCAAACCCATCTTCCCTGCATTAGCAGGCAAATTCTTATCCACTGTGCCACCAGGGAAGTCCAGGAATTTTTTTTTTTTTTGTCTTCACTATATTTACTTGGAACTTCACCTGTTTCTTCATTTCAATAAACATAAATCTATAGCCATACATAGCAAGTTGGAGGCATTGCGTTGATTCTGGATATGTAGACACTAGGGTGACTTGGTGTCTGTCCTGAAATGGTGCTCGTGTTTGAGAGACATGTAAAGTTGAGCGACTTGAGTGCTAAATGTCATGTCATTTGTTGGAGAAACATAGCCTGTGAAATTTCAGCCCCCTTCTTCTATGGCATTTGAGGTGGGACTTAAAAGATTAGAAAAAGGACCAAGACAGATGGAGACAGAAGGGGAAGGCATCCCAGACTAAGAAATGACATGAGCAAGGGCCCCAAAGGACAAAGGCTGCTTAGTATTTTCATGGACTGGTGATTGGAACACTGGTGCATGACAAGAAACAAGAGAAAGGCAGCTGCAGGCTTATTCACAGAGAGAAGACTAAAGTTATTTGACTATATTCGAGGAGGTAAAGAGTTACTGCAGATTTTTGAAGAGTGTATCCAAATGATTTGATGTCATGTTGTTAATGAATGCTCCTTTTGAAGAAGAGACAGCATGGGATGGTGGTTAAAAACATTGGTTCTATTCAGTGTTTAAGGCTGAAGTGTGTCTGTAACTTTCAAATAGTTGAGAGAAAAGATCACCAAACAAACCAACTGGTATGTGTAAAGAGTGCAAAAGTAGTACAGATACAGCAAAACATTAACAACTGGTGAATTGTTAAATGGGTGAGTTATGAATAACCAGTATCATTCTTTCAACTTATCTGAATATTTGAAAGGTTTCAAAATAAGCCATTCAGAGACAGAGAGTGGGCTTGAATCAGACAGGTTTTGATCCTCATCATGATTCTACTGCTTAAAAACTATGTGAGTACTGGAAAATTATTTCCAAACAACACAGTCCACACCTACTGCAGCCCAGTTTAACTGAGATTTTCCACTTAGGAAAAGAGACTTTTTGTTCACATTAATATTAGGTTAATGTTAAGACTTCTCAAGTTTTCCACAAACTTTAGATTGAGGTTATTTTATATAGTAACTGTTTATATCCCCTTCTCTTTTTTTTTTTTTTTTTGCCTGTGACGATATGGCATGTGGGATATTAGTTCGCTGACCAGGGATTAAACCCACATCCCCTGCATTGGATGCATGGAGTCTTAACTGCTGGACCACCAGAGAAGTCCACCCTTCTCTGTCTTCTTTTGGATTATTTAGTATTTTCTGTGATTCCATTTTATCTCCACTGTTTATTAGCCATAACTTTTTGTTATTAATGGGATTGCTTTAGAGTTTATAGCATCTGTAAATATCACAGTTTGCCTTCAAGTGATATTATATCATTTCATGTATAGTGTAAGATGCAATTCTATGCTCACTCCTGGTTTTGTGTGTATTAAAATATATATAGCATAACGTTGGCCATATTGACCATTTTAAATGTTCAGTAGCATTAAGTATATAAGTGGAATTATATAATATTTGTCCTTTTGTGTCTGGCTTCTTTCACTCATCTGTGCTGTAGATGAAGAGTATCTGAACTTTATTTCTTTTAATTGGCTAAGTAATATTTCATTGTGTGGCCTAGACCATAGTTTTTTTTCCATTCATCTACTAACAGATACTTGGGTTATTTCTGCCTTTTGACTATTGTGACTAATACTGTTGTGAACGTTTGTGTACAGGTATTTGGTCCCTGTTTTTAGTTCTTTGGTGGATATACCTAGGAGTGGAATTGTTGGGTTATACAGTAATTCTGTGTAACTGTTTGAGGAACTACCAAACTGTTTTCTCCAGTGTTTTTACCATTTTACATTCCCAATGCAATGCATCAATTATGTTTCAAAGAAACAATCAAAATTTAAAAGTTAAAAATTATTAAAAAAAAATTATTTGAAAAAAAAATTTTTGTTAAAATAACTTTTAAAAATAAAAATCAATCTATCCATCAGCAGAAAACTTAGTACATGCCTCTTGGGTGCCCAGTTCTATGCAAGGTATTGTGAGAGTTCATAAAAAGCATAAAGTAGCTCCTTGAATAATTTTTAATCTAGTTGAAAAGATAAAATGTATATTCAACAGACATTTATTGAACATCCTAACAATGAGAATTCAGAGAAAAATGAGATTCTGTTTATGTGCTGATGATCTATGTTCTCTTCCCCTCCTCATTTATTTTTTTCAATTTTGGCTTCTCTCCTATGCTTGACACCCCCCATTTCTTTTTTCTTGCTTTCTTTTTTTTTTGCCACACCATGCAGCATGCATGATCTTAGTTCCCTGCTGCTGCTGCTGCTGCTGCTGAGTCGCTTCAGTCATATCCGACTCTGTGCGACCCCGTAGACGGCAGCCCACCACGCTCCCCTGTCCCTGGGATTCTCCAGGCAAGAACACTGGAGTGGGTTGCCATTTCCTCCTCCAATGCATGAAAGTGAAGTCACTCAGTCGTGTCCAACTCTTCGCAACCCCACGGACTGCAGCCTACCAGGCTCCTCCCTCCGTGGGATTTTCCAGGCGAGAGACTGGAGTGGGGTGCCATTGCCTTCTCTGCTTAGTTTCCTGACCAGGGATCAAATGCACAACCCCTGTAGTGGAAGGCCAAGAGTCCTGACCACTGAACCACCAGGAAAGTCCCCAAAATGCCCATTCCTAATTGCTTACTGGATATCCTCCTTTGGATATCTAAAAATCTCAAACCTATGAAATATATGGCAACCTTTTTGTTGCTTCCTATCTTTCCATTCTCTCCTCCATAGTCCCATGCACTATCCTTTTATGTGGTCCACCTCAGAATTCATCTTAGATGTGTCCATTTCCTACAAGCATCATCTTTTGCCTAGTTGCACCTCTGAAATATCAAACCTCCTTTCCTGCCCTGTCTTGGAGTTTATGTCTTTGTCCTCCATAGCTTACAGGATGAAGTCCAGGCTTCTTGGGATTACATAAGGACCTGTCTTGCACTCCAGTCTTACCTTCTGCAGTTTCACTCCAGAAATCTGGCAGTCTAGGTGATTTTTTCCTGGGTTTTGGATTTTTCTGGGACCTTCCACTTGCCTGAGTTTGTTTTCTTTTCTTACCTACTTTGCAACTTCCTCACATTGGCCTACTCTACTCTCAGAGTATGCCAAACCTCTGTTACGGCACTTAGAGTGTTATAGTTTATCTGTTTATAAATCTGTCTTAACCCACTGATTGTGGGTAGAAACTGGGTTTCTTATTCATTTTCATAAGAATTTACTGATCTCCTACTATGCGCTAAGCATTGTTCTTACTGGGGATACAGTAGATATGAGAACGACTATAAATAAAAGTATAAATGCACAATATAATTTCAAAAGTCTGTGAAAGTGCTGTGAAGAAAATAAAGCCAGATAAGGATTTTTGAGAGGAGTGGCAATATTATTTGGTATGGTCAAGGAAGGCCATTGTATGGAAATGATATATAAGCTGAGGCCTGAAGAATAAGAAAAGTCCTGCAAGATCTGAGTGTGTGTTTGTTCCAGGCAGAGAAGTTGAGCAAGTGCAGAGACCTTAAGAAGGAATCAACTTGGCATGTATTTGGCATGTTCCAGTAACAGCAAGAATGCCAATAGGAAATGAGGGTGGAGAGTTGGACAGGGTTTAGATATTATTAGCTGTTGGAGTAGCCCAGTTGAGATCTGATGGTGGAGGGAAGTAAGAAGTGACTGGATTCCAGATACTTTGGACAGTGAGGAGAGGATGGATATATTTAGGTAGAGCAGACTGGGGGGTGGGGGAGGGGGAAGTATGTTGGGGGGTAAGCAAAAGCAAAATTGACCCCTAGATTTGTAGTCTAGGTTCTGATGCACTGTGTCTAGCACAGTGGTTAGCTTAGAGTAGACAGGGAGACCAGTACTCAATCTCCAGGAGCTCACATAGAAAGTTAACCAGTCCGTCCTTAGAAGGCTTGTTGACACTTAGGAACATTTGTGGAGTAAGCAGGGGTTGCACGCCCACAGAACAAAGATGGGTCTGAATTTTCATAGTATTTGAACTTCTTAGTCTGCGGCAGAGGCCTGGATCAGTGGCCTGGGCTGAGCCATCCTGGTTGTACGCACCTGTGGATGGGATGGAGCTGGATACAGAAGCTTTAGCTCATCCTTTTAGCTTCCTGGGCTGTACAACATCGTGATCTTCCCTGAACTTATCTGACAACAGTGAGCTAGAGGATCAGATGGAACTGTGTAAATGGAGACTCTGTCTTGGTTTTACCTGTTTATGGTTTAGTTTTTTTGTTTTTAAATAATCTTAAAACGAATTTGTATTCATAAAGGGCAAAAAAGTAAAATACTAATTACTTAGTTGAAAAAGAATTAAATAGCATAACAGACCAAAAAATGTAATGAGATAATAGATAGTTATTATCAAATGAGTGATTCAGTGAGTGATTTTCTCAAAAACCTTCAGGGCTGTGTGCTGTCTGCACGTGAAAGTCTACTTTTCTTACCTGGCATACCGAGGCCCCACAATACCTTTGCCCCTCAGTACCTTTGCTGCTTTCTTTCTCACTGATCTGCCATATGCACCTGGTGCTTTAAACGTATCATACTAATTTCTCATTCTTTCCCTCCAACCCCAGAACTATTGCTGTTTGTGTTTTCTTCTCCCTCATCCATTTTCCAAGTCTTCATTCTTTCGTCTCCGACTCAGACTTCAGAGCCCAGGTAGGTACGTTGTTCCCTTGAAGCCTTGCTAAACTGTTCATCTCTTGCAGATTTCTTTCCTGCTTAAATGCTCTGATCATAGTAGTTGGCAGCTTTGAGTTTATTTAACAGTGAGTTGTCTAATATACAGTTAGAGAATATATAGTCAGAGTCTAAAGTACAGTAGAGCAAAGCATGAATATGGAACCATTATGCTTCAGAGGGAGACTTGACCAATCTCTGAAGACTATTGCCTTCCAGAAAGGCATTTCAATTTCACAAATTGCAAAACTGTCTTATATACACTATTGGTTAAAATATGCTATAATTACTAACCAAAAAGTAGACATTGTTTCTCTTATATCTGCAAAATTCCAAAAAGAAGTTGGCCGACTGCTGTCAGGCTTACACAGAAGGGATGTCCCTCTCTGTGAGTCCAGTGCTCTCTGTTGTTGTTCAGTTGCTCAGTTGTGTCTGACTCTGTGCGACGCCACGGACTGCAGCACACCAGGCTTGCCTGTCCTTCACTGTCTCCCGGAGTTTGCTCGAATTCATGTCCATCGAGTCGGTGATGCCATCCAGCCATCTCATCCTCTGTTGCCTCCTTCTCCTCCTGCCCTCAGTCTTTCCCAGAATCAGTAATTGACACGGAAAACAGTGCCAGTGCTGCTGTTTCATCACCAGGAAAAGAGAACTAAGTAGTCACAACTTCATGTGCCTGATCAAAGAAGAAAGTACAGAAATGTTCTTTCTGTGTTGCCTGAACTACCATTATACTTTAATATATGAATGTGTAAATGTATTTTTCAAATATTTTGTTGGTTATTTTTCTCCAGTTCCTGCAAGATAATGTGAAAGGTTCAAGCATTTTCCTCTTGAGCCTCTTTTATCCCTCACTCTCAAACATCAGTGTTGATAAAGGGAGAGACTATCCTGGATGATACAGGAGAATCCTATTTTATTGAATTTCATGGAATATATAGTAGGTATTCCAACTTTTTTAAAATGGGGGTCTGGCTATCAACTATATTTCAAGGATAAACACTATAACTTCTTAATTTTCATGAAGCAGTTGGTGAATACTATAATTATGCAGTAACAGGCTTGAGGGAATGAGAGGATTATTGAAAAATGTGTTCCAAAGTAGATATTTCCACCTGAAAATAAATACTCCTACCTTTTCTGTATTTCAGTTATTTATTTAGCAAATATTTTCATTCCTGTTTTGGAAAGCATATACTTGGACACAGTAGGGGGGGTACAGAGATGAACCAGAATGGAACTTGCTCTTAAGGAGCTTAATTCATATGGAGGTCATACCTACAATTTTGTTTAAGATAATTTTTAATGTAGTTTTGTTTTGGGGTTTTAAAATAGGCTTGAAAAAGAGAAAAAAGTAGTTTTGAGAAGTATTCTAGAGGGTGACTAGGATCAGTAAAAGACTATAGATAGATTTTGGATTCAAACTGATGGCTAAATCAGTTCCACTTCTAGGACTGCTTGTGAGTGAATACCTGTTTTATCTCCACCTAAGTTTTTGAGAGCTGGAGATGGAAAAGGACCATGGACATGAATATATATAGAGAGCAAGGAAAGTTGGACACAAGTTTGTTGGTGTCAGTGCTAGGTCATTTGGATAGCAGGTAGGTGAAACAGATCTGTAGGGTACCTGAATTTCAAAGTGGTTAGAGATAAGTGAAGTTAAAGAAAGCTAATTGGTGATATGGGTAGTAACATGCTCAAAAAAGAGCTATTCTTAGAGTCTTAAAATCTGGATTTTATTATCTGGCTAAGTTACTTACAAGCTACATGAGTTACTAAATTGGGTAAGTCATTTCACTTTATTATAATCTGTATCTTTATATTTAAAGTGTGTTTCTTATAGACAGCATATAATTGGGTCTTTTTAAATCTTATCTGGCAATCTGTTTAATTGGTATGTTTAGACTATTCACACTAAATCACACTTAAATGTGATTTTTTTATATGTTTGAATTAAATTCTGCCATCTTGCTAGCTATTTTCAATGTGTTCTATCTGTTTTGGGTCTCATTTTCCATTTGGGTTAATTGAGAATTTTTTACAATTCTATGTTATCTCCACAAGTAGCTTATTATTTATATCTTAAAAAATTTAGTGGTTACCCTTGAGTCTACAGTATACATTTTCCTTCATAGTATTGTACTACTTCATATATAGTACAAGATCTTAGAATTCTTAATTCTGCCTACCGTAATTTGTACTCTTATGCTTTTTATTTTGCATATGCTATAAACAAAACGCATTTCTATTTTTGCTTTAGGCAGTTATCTTTTAGAGCAATTAAAGAGTTGTAATTAAAAAATAAATTTTATTTTCATTTGTTCCGTTTCCTAGACTTTATTTCTTTGATGTGTAGTGTGCACACCTGAGTTTTTGTCTGGTTGTGTGTGTGTGCAGTAGTAGTAGTAGTAGTGCTGGTCTGCTGGCAATAAATTCTCTTCATGTTTGTCTGAGAAAGTTTTTATTTCTTCTTCATCCTTAAAAATGTTTTTTTCTGGGTTAACAGTTATATTTCTGTGATAAAAGTATCACTCCATCTTCTGGCTTATATGGTTTCCAAAAAGAAGTCTGCTATAATTCATATCTTTGTTCCTATATATTTAGCGTGTTCCCCCCCCCCCTTCCTTTGGCGGTCTTCAGAATTTTATCTTTATCTTTGTTTTCAGCAGTTTGAATACGATCTGTGTAGGTGTGTGGTGCTGTGTTGTTTGGTTTCATTTTATATTTGTCCTTAGTATCCTCTGAGATTCTTGGATCTGTACTTTGGTGTCTGTCATTAATTTTGGAAAATTCTTGACTATGATGTCTTCAAATAGTCCTACCCACTCTATGTCTTCCCCTTTTGAGATTCTAATTATGCATAAATTTGATTATTTAATACACCCCACCACTCTTGAATGTTCTCATTGTTTTTGATTTTTTTAAAATTCTGTTTTTCTCTGTTTTAGTTTGGGTAATTTCTGTTGACCTATCTTCAATTTCATCAATTCTTTCTTTGGCTTTGTCAGGTCTGATGGTCCTGTCAGAGGCATTCATTATCTCTGTTACTGTGTTTCTCACTTTTTGTATTTCATCTCAGTTCTTCCTTACAGTTCCCATCACTCTGTCACACTTTCTAGTATTAATTTTTACCTTTTCCTTTCCAGATAGCTGTCGTATAGGGCAAGATTTGAATTTTATTAGTTTTTCTTATGCCTCTTTTGCATACCTTAGGTTTGGAAAAGCCTTTTGACCCAGAAATCACTAAGGGCTATTCCAATAAGGAATGCACTCAAGCAAGCTTGGCCTCAAAGTATAAAGTGAGAAGAAAGTTGTGGACCAGTTGCATTGAGGAATGAAGAGCTGCTGTGTGTTTTCATCAATCTGATTGACTTGCTCAGGGTAAGTAGTCATCTAAATCTGTTCTTTTCTTCCTTGTTTATTTAACAAGGCCATCAATGTAACTGTTATTTTACTCTTGTTCAGTGGGATGACCAGCTACAGTCTTTTTATCCTAAACAAAATTAATGTGGGTTGCTTTTACAAATACTGTGTTCTTGAATGGGTCATGGGTCCTAGATTATGGCATCTTGGCGATATTAGGCTTATGGAACCTCACAAGGGCCTATCTTTCTGTCAGTTCTGAAATGGGAACTCCATGAATCCTTTATTTAATATTATTTTACCTCTTATTGGCCACACTCATAAATTTGTTTATTCATTTATTCTTTCCTTCATTCAAACATTTTGTAAGCCTGCTGTCTCACAGTTACTGTACATTGTTGATGATTACAAAGACGAACAAGATATCCTTTCCCCCAGGAGCTGGGGAGACTCTTCCTTAATATAAGAGTATGGTTAGTACTGTAGTACAGGTGTGAAGTGCCAGTTGATAAAGACTCATTTGGGCTGAGGAAAATTGGTCAGTGCTTTGAAGAAGAGAAAGAATTTTTAACTGGGTTTTTAAAATGGTTAGGATCTTGATAGGCGAGAGTTGTAATGCCATTCTAAGCTAAGCAAACAGCTAACACAAAGATACTGATTTGTGAAGTATTTGCCAGTTGACACTCTGTTCCTCTGAAGGCCTGTTTCTTTTTCCTTCTCTTTTACTACAAGACTTATTTTTTGTTGTTGTTGTCCCTCCTTTCTGTTTACTTCTTTCTACCTTCTTTGTTTTCCTGTAGTTCTTAGTGACAGATCGTATGGCACTGGTTTTGTGCTTTAGGACCCAGAGATGCGGGGTCACCTGGATCGCCCTCCAAGTTGACATGTTGGGCACCATCATTCCTCCATTCAGCTTATGTTTCAGAGTGTGTACTTGCAATGGTAAAGCAGATCTGTCTTTGCATGTATATAGATCTTGCACACAGGACAGATGTGACTCTATACTAAAACAAAGTAGAATGAATAGACCAAAACCTTTCAGAGCATGTCTCAGACACTTGCCCCATCAGTCCACCCCATGCTGGTGGTTTGTTTCCTTCAGCAGTCTCTTATCAACTTAACTCTCTTCTTTTCTACCAAACTAGAATATGTTGTTCAAAGATCCAAATGCATCCTGTCCTATTTTTTTTTTTAATTTCCCAAAACATTTAAGTTTACTCTGTCACTCACATTTCCTTTCTGTTTATTTTCAACAGCTAGTAGGTTATTTTAAAAGGGCCCCACCTCTTTAAAAAAAAATTAGTCATCTTCCTTGCTTTAGGGACTTTTGCAGGTAAGGTAGATGTCAAGGTTTGAGACCAGAACCTCTTTTGCAGAATTCCTCAGAGTAAAAAACATGAAAGTAAGATAGTCAGTAGCAGGTAGAAAGGAGGAGACAGGCTACCCTGATACTGTTTTTGAAGTAAAAAAACTGCATAAGGTGCCAACAGAGGTGGAGAAGAATCCTTGATAGTTTATACTTTTGGGAAGCCCTGTACTCCATAAATTGTTTGGTTTAACTTGGTTGTTTATGGTCTGATTCTTTTTTCCTGGATCAAGACAAATGAGGCTCAACTAAGGAAAGTGAACGAAAGATACCTACCCCCAAATTGAAATCCTCTTTAACTCTCATGCATGACAAGTAGGACTGTTAAAATATGTGAGTACTGAGAATTACATAATAAGTTTACTCTGCTGTTTTCTCTGGGATAGGAAGCTGAAACATCTATCTCCAGAAATGTCTTTGAAAAATGAAGAGCAAAATGACCTTTCACCCAAGGACTCAGTTAAAGGAAATGCCCAGTACAGAGCTCCATCTGGGATCCATCTGGAACATGAAGAGGAATCACGTAATGACTTACGCCAGTTTGAGTCCAATGATCTTTTTAGACACCCTAGGATCCATTTGGAGCCTCAAGAGAAATCAGATAATAACTTCAGGAAGTTTGTTATCAAAAAACTAGAGAAGAGTTGCCAGTGCAGTTCAACCAAAGCCAAAAATACCATTTTTAGTTTCCTTCCTGTTTTGCAGTGGCTCCCAAAATATGATCTGAAGAAAAACATTTTAGGAGATGTGATGTCTGGCTTGATTGTGGGCATCTTATTGGTGCCCCAATCCATTGCTTATTCTCTCTTGGCTGGCCAAGAACCTATCTATGGTCTGTACACATCTTTTTTTGCCAGCCTCATTTATTTCATTTTGGGTACCTCCCGTCACATCTCTGTGGGCATTTTTGGAATACTGTGCCTTATGATTGGTGAAGTAGTTGACCGAGAACTATACATAGCTGGCTATGACACTGTCCATGCTGCTTCAAATGAGAGCTCATTAGTAAACCAGATGTCAGACAAGACATGTGACAGAAGTTGCTATGCAATTATAGTTGGCAGCACTGTAACCTTTGTGGCTGGAGTTTATCAGGTAAGAAACGATGGAATAAGTGATTCTTTCTGGCAAAAGAAATCACTATACATGAAGTCTCAGTTCTGTCAGGGATCTTAGCAATCATAACAATTAAAGCTATCATTTATTGAGTGCACAGGATATGGAAGAGGTAGTGCCAAAATTTAAACCCTGGTTTGACTCCACAAGTAAGATAAGGCTGCTTCTATTTTCTCAACTTCAGGCTGCCTTTTAACTAATGAATGTCAGTCAGCCAGAATTTAATTATTTGGTTGTAAAAATTTAGACCAGAAAGGGACCTCAGACCACCTCATTCAACTTCTTAATTTTATATATCGAGAACTATCAGATTTGCTTGAAGATACTTGTGGTTGGTTATTGGCAGAGTCAGCACTAACAGGCAAGAGGGTGACTGGGGGTTGGGAGAGGAAGAGGGCAAGTTTTTTAAACTGTAGGTGACTTCCCCCTTTTAGAATTGCTGCTCTAGTCAGTGACTCTCATTAAAGTTCGTAGTTTTCTCGGACTGTTGGGGGGGAAGCAAGTTGGGGACCTCTATTTCATACAGTCAGCCAGGAGAAGGATTAGAAATGAAGTTCTTGGGTCTCCACAGAATTCACTGATCTGCCATTATTGTCATGCCTGTGCCTTTTGGCATTCAGGAGTCAGTGCCAGCATTAACCCTCTTCTCTGTTAGAGACATTTAGAACCAATGTGGGGCGCAGAAGAGTAGCTCATTCTATTAGGTGCCTGGGTAGGAGGGGAGGGAGAAGGGGCTGATGAACAGAAGAGTTGCATTCTCAGAGTTCATTTTTGCTTTTTCATTAGTATGCCTCGCCAAGAATGAGAAAGGGTACAATAGAATTTTGAGGAAGAATTAATTGGGAAGAGGAAAAAGAAATAAAATATTGTATCTTTGAGGATGTAGAATTAACATGGGAGGCAGTATGGCATAAACACATGTACACTGACTGAAAATCGCTTCTCAGTTTGAAGTTATATTAAAGAGAGCTCTGTAATAATTTTTAAAGTGTGATTCCATTTTGATGTGAATCTTGTTTTTTGTTTTATCAGTTAAAACTTTACTTTTACAGTAACACGTGATTTAAAGAAAAATGTTTTTTAAGTTAGAATTTTTCCAGTTTGCATTTTTATGATTTCTCAGAGATCCTTGGGAAAATTTTTCTTTTTCAAAGCAATCTGAACCTTATTCAAGTTTAAGAAACATTGAACAAGAAAGTAGGAATCCTGACTTCTTGTCTGGGCCGGTTAGTAACACTGTGACCTTGGGCAACTTGTTCGGGCCTCTGAGTGTCAGTAAAGCGAGCCCTCTCTCTGTAAAATGAGAGGGTTGGTAAATGATTGTGGTCTTGTTTCTGGCTCTGACATTCTGTGGTGCTCTGGTAGTGTGTCGCTACGCAAAGAAATGCTAGGGGAATATAGGACTTACAAGGTCATTTACATTTAACACTTGGATATCCTTTCTTCCAGGTAGCGATGGGCTTCTTTCAAGTGGGCTTTGTTTCGGTCTACCTCTCCGATGCCTTGCTGAGTGGATTTGTCACTGGTGCCTCCTTCACTATTCTTACATCTCAAGTCAAGTACCTCCTCGGACTCAGCCTTCCTCGGAGTGGTGGAGTGGGATCCCTCATCACTACTTGGATACATGTCTTCAGAAACATTCACAAGACCAATATCTGTGATCTCATCACCAGCCTTTTGTGCCTTTTGGTTCTTTTGCCAACCAAAGAACTCAACGAGCACTTCAAGTCCAAGCTTAAGGCACCGATCCCTGTTGAACTCCTTGTTGTTGTGGCAGCCACATTGGCCTCTCATTTTGGAAAACTGAATGAGAAATACGGCACCAGTATTGCTGGATATATTCCCACTGGCTTTATGCCACCCAAAGCACCTGACTGGAACTTAATTCCTAGAGTGGCTGTAGATGCTATAGCTATTGCTATCATTGGGTTTGCTATCACTGTATCACTTTCTGAGATGTTTGCCAAGAAACATGGCTACACAGTCAAAGCTAATCAGGAAATGTACGCTATCGGCTTTTGCAATATCATCCCTTCCTTCTTCCACTGCTTCACTAATAGCGCAGCTCTTGCAAAGACACTGGTGAAGGAATCCACAGGCTGTCAAACTCAGGTTTCTGGTGTGGTGACAGCTCTGGTTCTTTTGTTGGTTCTCTTGGTCATAGCTCCTTTGTTCTTCTCCCTGCAGAAAAGTGTCCTTGGTGTGATCACTATAGTAAATCTCCGGGGAGCCCTACGTAAATTTAAGGATCTGCCCCAGATGTGGAGGATTAGCAGAATGGACACAGTTATCTGGTTTGTTACTATGCTGTGCTCTGCACTGATCAGTACTGAAATAGGCCTGCTTACTGGGGTTTGTTTTTCTATGTTTTGTGTCATCCTCCGCACTCAGAAGCCAAGGACTTCATTGCTTGGGCTGGTGGAGGATTCTGAAGTCTTTGAATCCATGTCTGCCTACAAGAACCTTCAGGCCAAGTCAGGCATCAAGATTTTCCGCTTTGTGGCCCCTCTCTACTACGTAAACAAAGAATATTTTAAGTCTGCCTTGTACAAAAAAACTCTCAACCCAGTCTTAGTAAAAGCAGCTCAGAGGAAGGCAGCAAAGAAAAAGATCAAAAGGGAAACAGTAACACTCAGTGGAATCCAGGACGAAGTTTCAGTGCAACTTTCCCATGATCCCTTAGAGTTCCATACAATAGTCATTGACTGTAGTGCAATACAGTTTTTAGATACAGCAGGGATCCATACACTGAAAGAAGTTCGCAGAGATTATGAAGCTATCGGCATCCAGGTTCTGCTGGCTCAGTGCAATCCCTCTGTGAGGGATTCCCTGGCCCGGGGAGAGTACTGCAAAAAGGATGAAGAAAACCTTCTCTTTTATAGTGTATACGAAGCAATGACTTTTGCAGAAGACTCTCAGAATCAAAAAGAGAGATATGTTCCCAATGGTCCAAGTTTTTCCAGTGAGTGATTGAGAAGGTAGATGGAAGGAAGAATCCCATCTAGCCAATAGGTTAAAATTTCAAGTGTGCAGCATTTTATACTGTGGAACTGGAAATTGTTGCACACTAGAAATTTTAACCATTTGGCTAGGCAGAATTCTTCCTTTGAAGTTGATGGCCTTTGTAGGTACACAAATGCAGCAGAGCTTTTAGTTAGGCAGAATCAAAAAAAGAAAATGTGGTTTTAAGTTTTCTCACAAATATGAGATATTCTTGGAATTAAATAAATATCTGTTGAACTGTAAAGTAGCCCCCAAAGTTAATTACCATCGTGTTTTAGGAGATACGCATCTGGACTCTTGCTTCTCCAGGAGGTAAAGGGGTAAAGCTGGCATGTACATAAGAGGTGTTGGAGCCTGTTTGGCATGGTTCTTTGGAGAGAGGAGAAAGGAAGTAGGGAAAGAATGTATGTCTTCTCTTGTAACATCAAGTCAGGAGGCTTCTGGAGTGCAGGGTAGTAACTAGACAAGCTTGTTCTCACTTGAGCTTCTCTGTCCCCTGTCTTTGCTCTCCAGATGGCAGTCGGATCTCTGGCCTTTTACAGGAAAGTATCGTTCCTCTCGGGCACAGTCTTATCAGGTGTCTGATGGCAGAGCGGGTTTGTGAAACCCTACCAGCCAGTCCCACATTATACAGAACGCTCTTGGTGTGATACATTTGATGTTTTTAGTCAGCCTTTTTGTTTAGGGTAAGTAGGTGAGAAAAGAGCTCTTCGTGCCAGTCAGCGTAGTGAGAATCCTCCCTGTCTCTTCTGTGTATGCCTGTCTGTCCTTGTTTCTGAGTATTTCTCTGCCATTAAGCTCTGTTTTAACTTTCATGTAGTGTGTTTCCCATGGAATCTGTTCTAAACTGCTATGTCTGATTGCCAGTGAGTGACAAGTTTGCCAGAGAAAAGGCACAGTGCTGACTTAGCAATTTCATGTAGCCTTTTAAGGAGCCTTGAGGCAAACTGTTCCAGACAGATTGCACAAAAGGAATGATTGACAACTTCCCTTAAGAATTTGTTTATTTAGCAGTGAATTTTTCTTTCCTTCCCATGTTTAGCAAGAGTCAGCTGGGAATTGACAGTCTTTCTCATATTTGAAGGTGCTATTCATTTTTACTCTAAGAAAAAATTTATTGTGACCAATGGAGAAAAATGCACAGAAGTGTCAGAATGCTTCCAAAAGAACATCAATAATTGTAGATGTTTTAGTGAAAACACAGCTAATGCTTACTGCTATGCACCCTGTTGATGTGTAATAAATACTGATGATGGTGACCACTTTTTGCTCTTTGGGCCACCTAAAACTATTGTGTAAAAGGATTTAGAAGCATCACATTCATACAACCCAGGTTCTGGGGATGTACTGTTTATCATATCTGGTCACTAGTTGTGGTACAGGAATATTTCCTTTGGAAAAGTATGTCCAACATTGAAAGCTTATAGTTCTGTATCTGGACCTTTATGGGTGAGGGAAAACAACAGATTTTCCAAACTTAGGACTAAGAGACTGGTTTATATGGGACTGAAACATTTAGCACACCATTTTAAACAAGAAAAACTGCAAAAGTGCAAAATCATTTTTAACCCATTCCTACATTCTAAACAGTATGAGAAACAAACCCTATGTATAATGCATCTACTGAAGTGGGAGACTTTTAAACATCTTTCTTGTTGGCTCCATAAACTGCAAGTGTTGGTTTTCTTTTGATAGAGCTCTGCCCATCAGTCTACATGAAAAATGCCTTTCTATCATTAAAACAAAGCAGTTTCTCAGGAGCTAGATTTCTCTCTTTGAGGTGATTGACATCACGATTAAATGTAATAGTGTCCTTAGAGTTTTGACATCCTTTTAGAACTTAAGTCTTGAATTGCAGAAATGTTAACTGGTGTTTGTATTTGTGTCTCTTGTTTTTTGTTTGTATCAAATATTTGCGCTGTCTCTCCAGTCTTACGAATAGGAATAGTAAAATCAAAGTATCTTGGTTGTCATTTGTTTTCAACCTGGTCTTGTACCTCACCTGTGCCAAGTTTGAATCCAGATCATGGTAAATACCTAATGCCATGTGACAGAGTAATGAGTACATGTTCAAGATGACTTTATAATTTAGCAAACCCTACCATGGGGGAATTAAAAGAGTCCAAAGAATTTAGAAAATCTCTTGAACAGAATAACAGGCTTTGACCTTTACCTTCCATTTCTGTCCAGAATGTAGATACAAACAATTCTGGGACTTTATGCAATTAGCAGATCCTTGAATTGTGTTCTGGTTTGTTTTTCTCCCACCTACCCAAATAAATAAGAGATTCTGCTTTTGAAAGCCATTTGTAAAAATTTGAAGATACACTAGAATTTAAATCTTACGTTGTCTGCTTGGTTTGAAATCTGCCTGTACTTTCATGTTAAGATTTTTTGATTGCTGGTATTTAAAGGAATCAAGCCTGAAACCAAAGCCAAAGTTATCTGCTTTCTTGCTCAAAGGTTTGGTTGATTTAGTTGATTAGGTCATATTTTATACACTTTATTGACACAAAAATGTCTTGATTACCCTGAACTTCAGAGTCTAACAGGCACATTTGTATTGCTTATTGATGAACGTACAAAATTCTGAATATCTTAAAATGGTCATTTAATTGAAATATATGTACACTCTTGATGGTTAAAACTCATACAACCAGAGGGGTAGAGTTCACCTAGAGTCAAAGGGTGATAGAGAGGTGAAGGGAATAGACTGTTAAAAAGATGATCTCTGACCGAGCGAGGGAGAAAAGAGGGCCTCAGATGAATAGGATTCAACCCCTGGTTAGCTTCATACACGACTGTCCGTAAGTAGGGAGACCAGGATTAAGAGCCACAGCTTAGTTTGAGAACAGACTCAGAACTGGATTCTGCTTCTAGAAGGGGAGTGCACAGATTCACCAAAGTGAAAGAGCCGGTAGCCAAGGTTGAGGCCAAAGCCAGGGTTGACCTACTGCAGAGCTCTAGGTTGAGTGACTGTAGCCTCTGATAGCAGTAAAACTGACAGATGTCTAATTGACTTTTTTAAGGAGCAAAGGAAAACAAAATCTGGATAAACTGACATAGCTTTTAAACATCAGTAGACACTGAAGCCAAAATTTACTGGTAAATTTATAGCATGGTAAATGGTGATCTTTAAACTGTGTCAATATATTAGATGAGTTCATCATACTATTCTAATGCTCATGACCACATTTTAACAAGAAAAGTAATTCTCTGCAGGGGTATTCTGTTAGTGATTTGTCACTTAAGAACACATGGGGTGTTAGCCCTGAGCTTAATATAAAAGTGAGAATAGGGTTGTAGTGAATTTTTTGAGAACTTAAATCAAACCTAGAAGTTACAATGATAAATTCAAGCTTTGTGCTCCTTATTCACGTTCTTAATTGTTTTCCTCTATGTATCCCTATAGATGAGCCATAACATCAATGTAGACAGTACCTCAAATACATCCTGAGGACCTATGCAGGAGTCTAGGGCCTGGCCAGGTGCTGGGACTTAAATACTAAATCCAGTAGGTGGGCTATATGCTAACTCTTCTAGTAACACATGGCAGCACTTGGAGGTGCTTTATGGAGGGCCTAAGCTGAACCTGGACTGATGTCTGAGTGGAAGGCAGGCAACTGAGGCAAACAAGGATGCCCCTGTTCTGCTCAAGGAATGATTGCACAGTGACAAGGTAAGAATCCAATCGATAGGATTCAGACTTTAATTTTTCTGTTCTTTGATGTTTCTCTTTTTTTCCACTACTGTTTTATCTGTTCTAGTGATGCCTTATTTGAAACTGGGCTTTAAGAACTGCAAAAAGGAAGAAATTGGATCTAGAAAGCTTTTAGGCTATGAACTAATTAGGCTTTTTTTTTTCTTGTGGTATAAGGATTTTAGAAATCATGAATGGAATCATTCAAGTGCTAATAACAAGAATGAAAATTATAATGCAGTAGGCCAAAATAATATACCAACTAGTTTATTATCATAGCATATTATCATTATTAAAGTAAAATACTTTTGAAATACTATATACAATTTTAGGTTTTTTAAAAAGATGTTAGTAACTTTAGAAATGGAGAATTTAAACATAGAAGTGGGGGCAATTTATCTCTATAAGGTAATTTTTATCTTGACAAGGACTATTTTTTAAACAAGTGTCTTGCACCTGAAATTTTAAAGTAAACATGTTAATACAGTTAGGAAAGTAAAATAAGCATTATACCAAATAGTAGACTTTTTTCTGGCGTGTATTTTTCTCCTAGTGATGTAAATAGGAAGGAGATATTGAATTATGAAAACTGGAATAATGAAGGACACTAGATGCCTATATTGGAGCCACCATGTTTGTAAATCTACATTGGAACTTTGAATAACCTTTCTTGGACTTGAATTATGACTCTGAAATTGGCCAAATAATTGTAATCTTATTAAAAATACCAATAACAGAATTTCTAACAAAGGGTTTTTACTAGGCAAACAGACAAGCATCCTTAGGCACAAAGGATCTCTAACTGCAGTTTAAAGAAACTTATTTTAGGGAAGTTCTCTTCCCATACCCCAATCCCTATCCCTAAAATAAGAAATTACTTGGAATGAAATTGCTCTTGCCTTTTCAATTCAAATCAGTTGGGGAGTTCTGATGCTGCCGTGATTCCTCAAATTAGTGTGAACAAACCAATCTATATAAAACGCTACCTTTTTTGGTCTCCTTTTCAGTTTTGTATACAAATCAAGACAATATTAGGATTAGAGCTGAATGAACTTAAATTCTCAGTCTTGTCTATTCACTAAAAAAGTATACTGCTTTTTTCCCCCAGTTTATTCAAGGCTAATGACTTTTGGGAATGTGTTTTATACCATGTATGTATATCTGTTTAAAACAAGTGCCTTGATGCTACTCCACATAAATCATGCTTAATCCTCCATGGATTGAGGATGAGTTATTGATGGATTACAGACTATTTCAAGAGAGGGGGGAACTGGTTAATAGCAGCTCCTTTTCTTCTGGGATCTGTTTGTGATGTTTATTAATAAGATCCTGTATGTGTTGAGATCTAGAGGTGTCATTTCATTTGTCTGCTAATAAATTGTTATGCTAATAAAATATTACTGTGTATAAATTATTCAAGTGCAAGAGGGAAGTGTTTCTAACTAAGCACATTTAGGTCACCAGTGAATTTTAAAATACCATCTCTTCACATTTGGAGGGTGATTTAGTCATTCATTTTTCCCACCAGACACAAGTATTTGTCATTACAGAAAGTCTTACAGCATAAAAAAGCCTAGTTCTTTCCTTTTTGCTTTGGGGACTCAATTTTTTTCTATCAGTGAAATAGGGGAAGAGGACTGGATTGCTCAAAGAGTCTGCCAGTTCTTAACGTTGCATGACTCCTGTTCGTTACTGTGTTGAAATCAGAAAACTCAAATCTGGCTTATGTTTTACTACTGTCCTAACTGACTTTTGAAGCACATTTTCCTCATCAGATTGCAGCTAACACCTTATACCAACTAAGTGAGAGAAGTGAGAGTGCACTTCCTAACTGGAGCACATACCACTTTGAAGGACGAATCTGCACCACCAACCCCTCCCCATACCTGCTGAGAGCCTATCGGAATGTCCCCCCTCGTCTGCCTCTCAACTGTGGAGGGGAAGTGGGAGTGTGTGTATAGGGTTAAGGACAGTTTTCAGTCTTCCTTTGGCGGTACTTTGGTAACGCTGGGCATTCTGCTGCTTAGCTCATACCTACCCCACAGGGTGAAGGAGTGTGCCCTCACTCTGTCTGCATGCAGTATCTAGGATCCAGAGCCCCTGCAGTGCCTCACACACTCATTCTCTAGCATCTCCTCTAACCAACTTGGAGGGCTGTGCTATCCAATCAGTTCTTTCAGTGCTTGTGTCCTTGACCTTGTTTCTCCTCATATAGCACTACTGCTTAAAGTTTGAATTTCCAGATCCATTGTAACTGATCAAAGTATGGCTCTTAGAGAAATAGCCACATGTGCATGTATATACAGACACTTGATTATAAAAAAAGGCTGGTTCATGGGCCCTCATATCATAAACACCTTGCATTGGAAGCTCTCCCCAGATGACTGCATCCACATTTATAGCTTTAATTCCCTTGTTATATGTATGCTAATGCTAGCCAAACATGATTTCCAGCCTGACATTTCTAAACTCTAACCAGCATGTCTGTCTGTGTATAAATCTCCACAGCTGTTACTGGACAGTTCAACCTGGATCCCACGGGCATCTCATAAGCAACATATCTCTAAGAACCTCCTGTTTAACCTCTCTTGATCATGGCATGAGCTAGCTACTCAAGCCAGAATCCTGGGAAATTCTAGAACATTTCTCTTCATCTCACACCAAAGCCATCTACCTGGCAAGAATCTTTGAAGTCCAACACCTCTTCCTTGCCCTCAATGTGTATCATTTCTCTTCGGGATGATGTCACAGCCTAACTTGTTTACCTGTATCTCTGCAGCTCAGCCTCTACATTAGTTCTCAATTTCTACAAAAATGAAGTTTGACACTTCTAAGTGGTTCTCAGTGTTTTTAGGCTAAGTTCAAGATTAATGCTTTAGCCAAAAGGACCTTCAAAACTATGTTCTTGCTTGCATCTACAGTCACTTGTCCTACCACACATCCTTTGCTTGACATCCCTACTTCTAACCTTAGCTGTTCCCAAATGGGCCATTTTTTTAATACTCAGGCCTTTTTATAGAAGGCTGTTCCTTCTGCCAGGGATTGCTTCCTAGCCCCATGTACATAACTTCTTACTCTTCCTTCAGACACTTCATATTAAATGTCCCTGGCTCTTAGCAACAATTCCTATTGAATTCCTCTTCTCATGCAGGGGCTCCTTTGGGCTGTATCTATGTACTTCTGTAAATCTTCTGTTCTCTAAAATGGCATTTACAACTCTATTATTATTTTTTCCCCTCTCATTGATCTCCTCTGCTTCCTGGACTGCTTGAAAGGAGAGTCATGAACTTAATTCATTCTTTGTGCCTCTCAGGTCAGCAGTGGATATTTTATAAGGTCCAACATTTCAGTGATTATTGAAAGCATGGATTATATGGGTGACTGTTTCTCTAACAGTGGCTTATTTGCAGAGCCTGTCAGTTATCTGCCCAGGGTCAATTATGTGGCATGTGGTTATCAATAGTTGAAGGGGTAAGTGTGTATAATGGGGTGGATTGGGTAGTCTGAGGTACAGTTATTTCTTTTTTTAAAATAATTTTATTTATTTTTGGCTGTGGTGGGTCTTCATTGCTGCGCAGACTTTTCTCTAGTTGTGGACATTGGGGGCTACTCTAGTTGTGGAGTTGTGGTATGCAGGCCTTTCACTGCTGTGGCTTCTCTTGTCACAGAGCACGGGCTTTTGGACACACAGGCTTCAGTAGTTGCAGTGCAAGGGCTCTGTAGCACAGGCTCAATAGTTGCGTGGCACATGGGCTAAGTAGTAGCTCCTTGGCATGTGGGATGTTCCTGGACCAGGGATTGAACCCGTGTTTTCTGCATTGGCAGGCAGATTCTTTACCACTGAGCTACCAGGGAAGCTCAAGGTACAGTTATTTCTAAATCAGTTGCTTGAACAAGTCCCACATCCTGTGTCTCCTCTCCCTTTCCTCGTCTACTTTCTCAGTCTCTGCTGTGTCAGAGAAATACCAAGTGGCTGCTCCTAATTTCTTCAGTTGGCTGAACTGTCTCCCTCATGTAGCCCACTTCTGCCCTCTGGTGGCAGGAATATGCTCTGAGTGAGTGAGTGAAGTTGCTCAGTCGCGTCTGACTCATTGTGACCCCATTGACTATACAGCTCATGGAATTCTCCAGGCCAGAATACTGGAGTGGGTAGCCTTTTCCTTCTCCAGGGATCTTCCCAACTCTGGGATTGAACCCAGGTCTCCCACATTGCGGGCAGATTCTTTACCAGCTGAGCCACAAGGGAAGGAAGCCCAAGAATACTGGAGTGGGTAGCCTATCCCTTCTCCAGAGGATCTTCCTGACCCAGGAATCGAACCGATGTCTCCTGCATTGCAGCAGGATTCTTTACCAACTGAGCTACCGAGGAAGCCCTCTACCACATCCCAATTCAAAGATGACCATCTATCCTTTGGTATTATGATTTGTTGGAAAGATTAAATTATAAGAAGTGAGACAATGCTTGACATAAATATGCATAAATTTACACATCAATTTTTTAAATATTTATTTGGCTGCTTGAGGTCTTAGTTGTGGCATGTGAGATCTAGTTCCCCTATCAGGGACTGAACCCTGGCCCCCTACATTGGGAGCATGGAGTCTTAGCCACTGGACCCCCAGGGAAGTCCCTTAGCTTTCTTCCTTTTTAATGAAAGAGCCCTTCATAGGAATAGGGCAAAGATAACTCCTTGAGTTTTATCTATTGCTCAGGTTGGGTGGTTCTGGAACACTGAACCCCAAGATATTTTAGTAGTAAGGCAGGTCCTTGCCTCTAGATGGTTAGGTTCCAAATTGGATGGATAGCAATGACAGTATGTGTGTGTGTGTGTTCAGTTGTGTCCGACTCGTCGTGACCCCGTGGACTGTAGCCTGCCAGGCTCTGTCCATGGAATTTTCCAGGCAAGAATACTGGAGCAGGCTGCCATTTCCTACTCCAGGGGATCTTCCCGACCCAAGGATGGAACCTGCATCTCTTGTGCCTCCTGTATTGGCAGGTGGATTCTTTACCACTGCGCCACTTGGGAAGCAAGTGATGACAACAGACAGCATTTACAGGTATGGTTTTTTATCCTCATGACAGCACAACTGAGGTAGGTCCATAATCCCAGAATGGTGGCTTACAAAATGGATTGGTCAGGTGGGACACAACTATATCCTCAAGTGGGGTTGGAGGGAACAGAAAGTCAGAGAGAAGCCAGAGAGGGCCTGATGAAGACAGTAGACCAAGAAGGGATAGTATCAACCTTTTTTAGTTTAAAAAACAGTGTCAAAACCCTCTAATTTGGGGACTTTCCAGGTGGTCCAGTGGTTAAAACTCTGCGCTTTCACCGCAGGGGGTACAGGTTTGATCCCTGGTGAGGGAACTAAGATCCCACATTCCAGAAGGGAAAACAACAACAGCAACAACAACAAAACCCTCCAATATCCAAGAGGAGCAAAGTTCACCCGACATAAACCAGACTGCAAAAGCTCTCCTGGATCTGATTTCCATCTACTTGGATATAATTCATATGATATGTTAAATGAGTCAAGAATGTGAGATTTCTTTTTTTTAAAGAGCACGTCTAAGCACATACTTACTGAGTATTACTATATACAAAGCACTGAGACAAAGCCTTTCACACTCAAGTCTTATCTTACAGAAATGGAGATTCCCGCAGTGACTTTCTGTGCAAGGAAATAGGTTTAACTCTGTATTAGAATTCTTCATTATCAAAGAATAGATTGTAACCTGGAGTGGAATAATATTTGAGCAATGATTCATGGAAAAATTTTGCAAGTTCTTTTTAAAATAGAGGCCAGCCCTATCTTATCTCCAAGTCATTTTCTAGTAGGATCAGTGCTTTCTGCAGCTTTAAAAATAAGGTGTCTTTGACATTACTTGACGTTAATTTATACACCAGTGTTTACTGATGTGCCTACTGATGTTTACTGATGTTCCCAGCACAGTGCTAGGCACCTCTATGGTTACAAAGGCAGAGTGGTCCCTGCTGTCATGGAGCTTACAGTCTGTTTACAGAACGTTGCCAAAACATTTAAGTGCTTAACTGAATGACAGAGACGAGTGCTAAGGAGTAGAGGGAGAGAAAGGTGGAACAGTCGCTGGAGTCTTCAAGAAGGGCTGAAAGAAAGAGGACTCTGGATAGTGCATGAAGAATATGTGAGGCCCAGCTTGGTAGAGAACAGGGTGAGGCATTCAGGCAGAGGCACACTGGCAGACATGGGTATGGAGTGAAGGCAATGGCCCATGGTGGGGGCCACACACACTAAACTGTGCTGAGCAACCAAGCTGGAAATGCAGGTTGTAGTCAACTGCAGAGGATGCTAGAACTCAGCTAAATAGTCTTTGCTTTTGTAGGCCTTTGGGAGCCACCAGAGATGATTGGGGAGGGGAAAGAGTTCTAACGTTATGTGCAAAATGGACTTCAGGAGAAAGATGAGGGAAGAAATTAGAAATTTCGTCAGTAATCATGACACGATGAGAGCAATTAAGGTGCTGACAGTGAGACAGAACCACAGGACATAGCCAGAAGACACTGTTTTCCTCTCCTATGTGTTAATAATTTAAAATATGTATAGTAACTTTAATTCAATTATATTTGTTTGTTAAAAGGAAAAATATCCATAATAAGGTTTAAAAAAATCTATTTAAGCATCTGCTGTGTGTTTGTTGTTTTGTTCAACATGGAAGTGGTATTTTCTGATTAATCTGCTTTATATATCTGTTTCAATTAAGTAACTACAGGAAGAAAAATCACTAAATTGCTATGGGTTCCTGAAATAGCCATAGAATTAACCTGTGGCAGGGAACCACACTATAACAGTAACAGGTATTGCGTGTACCTTCTAAAAACGAACCTGACACTTATCTGACTCATGAGGAATAGATACTAGGATTTCAAAGGATATTAAGCATGCCTTTTTATAGGAGAAAAACTTCTAATATAATTTTTAAGTTTATTTTTTATTTTTAATTGGAGGATAATTGCTTTACAGTGTTGTGTTTAATGGAGAAGGCAATGGCACCCCACTCCAGTACCCTTGCCTGGAAAATTCCATGGACGGAGGAGCCTGGTAGGCTACAGTCCATGGGGTCGCTAAGAGTTGGACACGACTGAGCGACTTCACTTTCACTTTTCCCTTTCATGCACTGGAGAAGGAAATGGCAACCCACTCCAGTGTTCTTGCCTGGAGAACCCCAGGGACAGCGGAGCCTGGTGGGCTGCCGTCTGTGGGGTCAC
Organism: Okapia johnstoni; assembly: GCA_024291935.2. Classification (NCBI taxonomy): domain Eukaryota; kingdom Metazoa; phylum Chordata; class Mammalia; order Artiodactyla; family Giraffidae; genus Okapia; species Okapia johnstoni. Next base: position 53,104,629 of record CM044316.1, read on the forward strand.
ACAGAGTCGGACACGACTGAAGCGACTTAGCAGCAGTAGCAGCAGCAGTTATGTTTAATATAAATTTCATGATATATTTATACAGTTTTAAATAATTTAACTCTGCTCTCACCGACTCTTTGAAGAACAAACACAAAAGAATAAGGGTGATTTATGGGCTTCCCTGGTGGCTCAGTGGTAAAGAATCCACCTGCCAGTGCAGGAGATGCAGATTTGATCCCTGGGTTAGGAAGATCCCTTGAAGAAGGAAACGGCAACCCACTCCAGTATTCTTGCCTAGAAAACCCCATGGTCAGAGGAGCCTGGCGGGCTACAGTCCATGGGGTCACAAAGAGTTGGACATGACTTAGTGACTGAACAACAGCAATGAAGTAATGTAGTGAAGGTAAATACAGTGTGCCCTCGTATTAATGACATGTTCCAGGTTGGGTTATCCACTGGTGTGCAGAGGACCACTGTGGATTATATGAATAATCCAAACATTCTTACACAGGTCATCTCTCTTATAAATGTTCCTCATGCCTTGCCTAGATTTGAGAGGTACACTGGTATTACCATGCTTTCCAGGTTGTAGCATGTCTCCTCTTTCAGGCATTTTATTTCCCTATACTCTGGCACGCTACTGATAATAATCCTGAAGTACTAAAAGATGCTTTGATAGGCTAGATGGCTCTTGGTAATTCTTTCGACATAGATGTACCTCTACTGAATATTTGGTGGGGCATTCAGGAGAATAGCTAAAAAGGTTCTGGAGTTACTAACTAGATCAGCAGGAAGGAGTTAACAGCCCTAGAGTAAGAACAGCTGATGCTGTTTTTTTGTTTTTTTGTTTTTTGACAGTTAGTGATTGGGAGTATTCAGATAGTCAGTTAAAAAAGAGAAGCAGTAGAACCCAGCAGGTCCAGTGGTTCTCAAGCACGGACCTTGGACCACATCAGCATTGGCACTGCCTGGGAACTGATTAGAAATGAAAAGTCTTGGGCCCCAAACTTGAATAGAAAGATTCCTGATTATTTCAGAAAACTGGAATGTTGTCATAATATTGCTCAAAATTGAAGTTCAACATCCTATCTAAAGAAATTTATTCTTGTAAACTACATCCTCTGAATTAAAAGAGGCAGTTAATTTCTACATTATTTTGTCTGGAAGAAATCTGTAATTTTGGAATCAACAAGAGTTTGCATCACTTTTCTCATTAAATATTCATCTATGCCATTTAGCTGTCTAAAAATGGCATCAGGAACACCCGCAAAAGTGGAAAGGAACTGTCTAAGTTTCTGTGCACTTGAGATGGCCTCTGTGATGGTGATTTTTGGCTGCTGTGGTAAAGATGCCTCCCCCTTATTTTCACTTCCAGCTTCATCAGTACTTTCGCTGGCTCCCATGTCCTAGACGACCTCTGTGTCCAACAGCTCCTGAGAGAGGATGAGGTTATCATCTGCAGTGACAAAGTCTTGGAAATTTATTTCATTTGGGACACAGGTGGCAAGAGCCAACAAGTGCCACAACTTTTTAGTGGCAATATCTGGTTCACCTGCGGCTGCTTCTGTGTCAGAATCTGTCAGTTCCACAGGGACGATGCCTGCCTTCTGCCAGCATTTCACCACTGTGGATCGCTTGACTGACCACCATGCTGCAGCAATCATGTCAACAGCCTGCTTGATGTCCACTTTTTCTTGATCCTCACTGCTGTTGAACTTGAGGAGGATCAGTTGTAGAAGGTGGCTCCTCCTGTACAGCACTTTCATGGTATGAATTATGCCAAGATTCAGTGGCTGCAGGATGGTAGTACAGTTTGAGAGCAGATACCACACCTGACCCCTTTCCAAGCACGGAAGCACGCTGTGAACAGAGCAGTTGTCGATCAGCAGGAGGATCCAGTGTTCCACCTGCTTCATCCTGGCATACACTTGCATCAGCCACTCATTAAACAGATCCTGTGTCATCCATGCCTGCTGGTTGGCTCAGTAGTCACAGGGGAGGGAATGGACATTCTTGAGGCAGCGTGGGTTGGCTGACCTACCAACAATCAACGGTCTCATTTTTTCAGTTCCTAAAGCGCTGTAACGAGTGCTGCCATCCGCTGCCTCGCTTTCTTGCCCCCTCAACAATGGTCCACTTTAGCAGCAACTGTGTGCTGGGGAAGCAACTGGAAAAACATTCCTGTCTCATCAGCATTAAAGATATTATCCGGGCTGTAGTTAGCAACTAGTTTTATAATTTCCTCTGCATGCCACTTGTTAACTGTTCATTAATCTCTCACTATCCCCTCTACAGGCTGCTTTCAAAGAAATTTCGTGGCGATCCCAAAATCTGTTCAGCCAGCCCACACTTGCTTGAAAATTGTCATAGCCAAGCATATTGGCCAACTTTAGTGCTTTTTTCCAAATGACAGAACCAGTCACGAGAATGTTTTTGGCATGGATTTCTTGAATCCAGGCAAAAACAGCCTTATCAATGTCATCATAAAAAGCATTCCTTATCCTTTTCTGCTGAGGTCCCATACGTGCCTCTTGGATCTTTTCTTCAAATTTGGCACGATTCTTCAGTATTCTGGCCTAGAGAATTTCATGGGCCCTATAGTCCATGGGGTCACAAAGAGTCAGACACAAATGAGTGACTTTCACTTTAAGAATGTAGACAGAGTAGAAGGAGTGATGCCAAATTCTTTTGCCACATTGCCTTTCCTCTTGCCTGAGTCGACAGCTTCCACAACTTTCATTTTCTCCTCCAGGGAGAACTGCCGATGCTTCTAGTTCCTCTTGTTTGCCATATCTGTAGAATGAGGGCCAGGCCACAACTACCAAGGCTGTGTCCGTTCCTCCTCTCGGCTTGTTTTGCCACAAGCGTGGAAAACTGAGAAGACAAAACGGAGTGCCTATCAGGAACCAAAGATAATGGATTCCCCCTAAAAGATGGGTTCAGATTTTTTAAAATCATATTAGAAAATGATAAGGCCAAAGTCAAGAGAAGATGGGATTCATGCTACTGACTTTCTGTAGAGATTACTTACACAGATTCATCATATTAATAGAATGTTTGAAATAGAAGAGATCTAGTCAAGTTTCCTCAAATTTTCTGAGCCTTCATAAAAATAATAACTGTGTCTGCTCTGTCTTCTATGGACTAGACTGAATAATAGATGGTAAAAGCTCTGCAAATAGCAATGCATTATATAAATTCAAGGAATTATTATCAGGCTCATTTCATAGATGCAGAAACTGAGGCTCAGGGAAGAGGCCTACCCAGGTTCATATAGCTCAGATTTCTTGACTCAGATTAGTGCTGTTTCTGCCAATCCATAGTCCTACTTGAAATCCCACCACAGTGAAATCTTTATAGCTTTGTCACCATGGTTTGGAAGGATTTTTTCACTGTGGGAAGATGTTTCTGGTAGCCACACATTCATTTAATAAATAATTACAGGTACCTAGTGGTGAGGATACAGTGATGAACAACATTGTTAAGGTTCCTGCCCTTATGAAATATACAATGTGATGTAGGGAGATAAACAATAATTGAACAGAAAAATTTGTTAATCCAGAGTGTGATATGTGCTATGAAGGAAAGAGTCCAGCAGTAGCAGTTTTGGTAACTGCTTGCTTACACCTTTTATCATGAGAGTCCTCTGAGAACAAGAGAAGCTGGTGTGCTTCAGGCTGTGAGACTTATGCTGCTACCTCCACACGTCTGTCTGTTCATGACATCCTCTCTGTGCTAAGCACTGTACTTGATGTCAGCCATACAAAGATGAATGCAGCATAGTGCCTACCACTGAGGACATTACTAGGGAAGCAGGGAAGACAAAACTATAGAGTGTACGGAGTACTTTAATAGAGGCTACAGTGTACTGTGGATGAGAACACAGAAGTGGGATGATCAACTGGATGGGACAGAGATGGGAAGTGTACTTCTAAGAGGAAACAAGATTGATGTTGGGATTTAAAGTATAAACAAATAGGAATTCATGAGATAGAAGGAACTATGTGTAAAGGCAATGAAGTACTGTAGAAAATAAAAAAGGCATTGTCAGGGGAAAAAGTGTCTTTGGAGACGAAAACAAGGATCTTGGGATAGCAAGAGGCCTTTAGAGTTCTGTTTTTTGTTTGTTTTTGGAATGACATGATCAGATTTGCACTTTATAAAGTCTGTTGGTTGCAAGATGCAGTACCTAATGGATAAAGTCCATTTTCCTAAGAGGTGGCCCTAAATCTGAAGATAAATGCAGGCTAGCCTAGTAGGCCATATATAGTTGGGATATGTTAATTTGAGTGCAACAAGAAGCTCCTGAAGGATTTTAAGCGAGGAGAAAGATGACTGCTGTGTGAAGAATGGAATGGAAGGGTATCAGAGAAAAAGGAGGAGACTAGGAGGCTGTTGCAGGAGTCCTGATGTGAGATAATGGTGGCTTGTTTTAGAGTAATAGTGGAGATGGTAAGAAGTGGTCAGTTTGGGACTATGTTTTTTCAGATCTTCCTGATGGATTGGATGTGAGGTGCAAGAGGAGTCAAGGATAACTCCCAGATTTCTGGCTTGAGGACTCAGCAAACGAGTGAATGGTGATGCAATTTACTGAAATGAGTACCAATTATTAGTTCTTTGTAAACATAACTTGTTATTAATATTTTACATGCTTAATACAGCTTATATGTGGTGGGACTGGAATTCAAACCCAAGGAGGCTCAGCACAAAGCTAGCATTCTGCATACTACAGAGCGCGATATAGCTTGTTCTGAGAACAATACCAGTACTGAGAAGAGATGTGGAAAGAGAATGACTCAGAGCCAAATCAAGACCTTGGAGGTCAAGAATACGTTTGAATTTTATTCTAAGTAAACAAGAGGACACTGGAGGGTCTTAAGCAGAGAGTGACCTAATCAGATTTACAGTACAAAAAGATATATCTGCGTGTTGTGTGGAGAATAGATTGTAGAGGGAAAAGAGAGGAGATTGGAAGAAACTGCATCAGTTCAGGCAGGTGACTAGGAGAAGGCTGGTGACAGTGGTAGATGGAGAAAGGTGATAGTGGTATAAGGGGAAAATAAGCAGATTTGCATAGTAGTAAGAGTGCAGGGACTTGTACAAATGTAGGACGATCTGTGACATCGGCCTTATCTGATTGCACGTGTCATTCGGTTCCATTTGAATCAGTCACAACCATTACTGTGCGTGGGACGGTGGGAGAGACGGATTGCGGGCAGATCACTGGGTGAGGAGGACGGCTTGATGACGCGCTAAGAAGTAACAACCCTATCCTGAAGAAGCGGTGACAGAGCAGGAATGGGGGCATGCCTTGAATGCCGTGTTGGGGGATCGTGCTGAGGCTCCCCTGGCCCGACTTGGCTTTGACAGGCGAGGCGGGGCCTCGACCCCCGCCCTCTGCACAGCCCCACCCCATTTACCTGAACGCCCTACGGCAAAACCCGAGGGGCTGAGGGCGAAGAGCGCGGGCGGCCGCAGCTTCCTCCGCCTCCCGGAACCTCTAGCAGGAAGCAGTCCGTCCTCCTTAGCAGCCCCCTTCTAAGTCTCTTAAGCAGTTTCTATGGGCCCGCCCCTCAGTCTGAGATGGACTACTGCGCTTGCGCGAGGGGTCGCACGCAGTCACGCGCCGCCGGCCGCTTCCGGTGCGCCGCGAGGGCCGCCGGGACGGGTCTCCCTGGCGATCCGAGGTGTGTGCTGCTGCTGTTGCCGCCGCCGCCGCTGCTGCGGCTGAGCCGGTGCCGCGGTGACGCTCGTGTCCCTGCTTTCTTCCTCGGGCTTCCCGGGGCTTGACCCCCGAGGCTCTCGGCCGGCGTCATTGTAGAGCCTGCGGGGCGAACGTGTGCTTCCAGATCCTCCCTCCACGACCACATATCGCGACTCCGAGGAAGGGGAGCGAGAGGGGCTGTCGCGACTCCGCGCCGTGTGTCGCCGGGCGGGGCCGCGGGGCCGGGGCTCCTCTAGCCCCCGGGATGCGCGCGCGAGTCCTCGTCTCCACTTCCTTGCTGCCACTGCCACGACTGGAGCCGCCTCTCGCCGACAGCGGGGAGCGCGAGTGCGCCGGCCAGCCCCCTCGTCGAGCCCCCTGGCCGGGTGCCTCCGGGAATGTGAGTCGCGCGGCTTGCACGCTTCTCCAGGTAAGTCCGGCCCTTGAGCGCCGTGCTGCACGAGCTGGGCGCCCACGAGCTAGGAGATGGGGCTCTCAGCGCTGTTGCCTCTTCCTCAATTTAGGAGCAGTGAGCTTTAGTCTCCTCCCGCATTCGTCTAAGGCCCATAGGCCAACCGTGGCCCACAGCAGTGCTGTCAAAGGCCATTTAACGAGGGTCCGAGGGGTATCTGATAGGACAGTGAAAGTGTGTCACATATTTCAAGTATTACCTTACTTTTCTTTTACAAGAGGAGAAAACCGAGGCTTCGAGAGTGAGAGTAGATTGCTCAAGGTCATAGAACTTTGTGCGCGTGCTGTTAAAGTGCGTGAATTAAATTAGTACCCTGATCTTCTGCCCTCCAGAGCCCTTGGTTTTACCCTTTATGTTATCTTGGCTTTTTTTTGTTTTTTTTGCATTGCTGTACTGGGGACTAGGATCTGAAAACACTCTTGAACCCAGGCTTAAGTCAGGCTAGTCAAACAACCCCAAACCCAAGATACTCTCTTCCTGCCCCTAACCCTCAATGTGTTTGTATGACTTGGTTTTTTTAACTTGTTTCGCTCTGCGTGCTAAAACCCTGTATGTCATTCTTTACAGAAGCTCTCCGGCAGTTATTGCTTTTCTCTGTCTGTAAGACTCAAGGGCTGAGGAGTCAATTATTGAAGGCAAAAAAAAGCACATCCTCACATAGCCTTGATTTGAACCCTCTGGTCCATTACCTAATGAAGGCACTGGCCTGTTTCTGACCCAGCCGAATGTGGGTTATGTTCTCCTCCAGAGCTGTGCTGTAACAGAAGGCTGGGGTTTTTTTGGGGGGGTGGGGGGTTGTTACGTTTTCTAGTGGTAAGAGAAATCATTTAGAGGTGGTACAGAAGTAGAAAGAACTTTAGGAATAGTGTGTTCTTAGCCTTCGGTATATCTTTAAAAATTAAAAGTGAAATATTTATCTGCATTTTCTGGGAGAGGGTATTTCCACTTTCACAGCATTCTCAAAGGTAGTCTTGCCTCTCAAAGTTAGGAGCCACAGATTTCACCCTCTTCAGTCTCACTTGAGGAACAGCAGAATTTTAGGGTGGGAATAGACTTAACCTGAGGTTGCAGGGTTAGAATTTAGACTTGGATCCAGGTCTCCTGACTCAACATGCAGTGCTCTTTTTCTCATTATAGCTTATCAAATACTTCATCATCTGTGGAGTGAGTTCTAAATTGAGACGTGAGTGGGCCTTGTAATACACATATCAGTTCTGTGTTTACTTACTCAGCTCCTTCTTCCCAGAATCCTAAATTATCTTCTCACAGATTTTCCGGAACAACTGTATTATTTCTTGAAAAATGAAGTTTCTGGGAACCTTTCTGCATCCAAGGATTGAGTCTGTGGGTAAAACTCCAGCTTAGAATGTGGCCACAAATAAACTTAACTCTTCTTGAACTAGTCATTGAATTTTTTGTAATGCCTTCCTTTCCCTAGGAAAGGCTATTAGTCGATTATCTGTTTCTTAGACCAGTTTTGGAGAGTTAATGTCTCTCTGTCAGATTACTGTTTACACCTGAGTGGTTCAGTACCTTAGTCACTAACCATATGTGGCTATTTAAACTAATTACAATTAAACAAAACGAAATCAATTCAAGTTCTTCAGTCACACAATCCATATTTCAGGTGCTTATTATCTGTAAGTAGCTACCATGTTGCAGGAGCACAGATGAAGAACATTTCGATCATTTCAAATGTTAATAGAACAGTGCTGATTTAGAATGTTGCTAATGGAGATGGGAGCAGTGTAGTATAATGGAAGAAGGCTCACAGTTGAATTTTTGAGTTAAAAAAAATCTGCTTTTCAAGTCCCTGGGTGTGGTGTCCCTTTGGGCAGGTCATTAAGCATCTCAGTCACAGACTATTCATCTTTAATAATGAACCCTTTTTGTATAGCATTTGACTGTTCCTTGAGCCTTATCACTATAAATCTGTGATAAGGTGGGTGAGACATCGCTTTTTATTGTTTAAAAAGAGAGGCTTGAACCTAAAGCAGCTTAAGGAACTGTCCAAAGTCACACAGGCTGGCAGAGTGTAAAGAAACTTTCTGCATATTGGCACTTATTACACGTTTGAATGAGTGAAAATCAATGAAGCCTTTTACTTAAGGCATGAAACATGAGGGAGTGTCCAGTACTGACTCCTGGCCAAGTACTCACCTGTTACCATATGGAATTCTTATAACATGGGGCTAATAAATCTGAGTTGAAGGATAACCAAGTGTCTCATGAGTGAATATAAGTGAAAGGGCTAAGCTAGTGATCCCAGATTTGCCTAGTCAGAGGAATCACCTGGGGCCCTTGTTAAGGATGTTGTTGTTCAGTCACTGAGTCACGTCCGACTCTTTGCAATCCCATGGACGGCAGCACGCCAGGCTTCCCTGCCCTTCACTGTCTCCTGGAGTTTGCTCAGACTCATGTCCATTGAGTCAGTGAAGCCATCCAACCTCTGTTGCCCCAACCATCTTCTGTTGCATCCAACCATCCTCTGTTGCCCCCTTCTCCTGCCCTCAATCTTTTCCAGCATCAGATCTTTTACAGTGAGTTGGCTGTTTGCATCAGGTGGCCAAAGTATTAGAGCTTCAGCATGAAGGGCTTCCCCAATGGCTCAGCAGGTTAAGAATCTGCCTGCAGTGCAGGAGACACGGAAGACGAGAGTTTAATTCCTGGGTCAGGAAGATCCCCTGGAGGAGGAAAATGGCAACCCACTCCAATATTCTTGCCTGAAAAAATTCCACGGACAGAGGAGCCTGGCAGGCTTCAGCCCAAAGGGTCAAAAAGAGTCAGACATGCCTGAGCAACTAAGCACATGGCACAAAAATCTTGTTAAGGATACAGATTGCCATACCCTTTAGAGATTCTGATTAGAAGGCTGAGGTGGAATCCTAAAATCTGTATATTTAGTAAGCCCCCCAAGTGGTGCTTAAGATCCATCCGCTGAGTTTGGGAAATGACTGAGTCTTAAGGCCCCTGGCAGAGATAAGGGATCATTGGATTGGGAGGCTGCTGTCCCCTTTCAGGTAGATTCTTGACACTTGTTTGTGTTTGACTTTTCCTCTAGCCATGGATGCATCGTATGATGGTACTGAGGTAACTGTCGTGATGGAGGAAATTGAGGAAGCCTACTGTTACACCTCCCCTGGGCCACCCAAGAAGAAGAAAAAGTATAAAATACATGGAGAAAAGGCCAAGAAACCCAGGTTAGCCAACACATTTTGGTAGCTGACATTTATAAACAGAATCTGCTTGGAGAGCTCTGTTGAACAAGAAGACTTTAGACTGTGTCCAGGTTCACTGAGAGTGCCATGTCAGTTCTTGAAGTCTCCTGATGGGTAGTGGGGTTGGGGGGAGAGGGAGTTGGGGAGTAGGAAGTGGCCAGTTGATGTCAGCAGTTGTCATTCCTTTCCAAATTTTGGTCCTGTTTCTAGGCTATAGCAGGAAATAGGCATACAAATGGTAGGAAGCTCTGTACAAGAGAACCACATCCTGCATTATTAATACCACTGTTGTCTAAATATTTAATTAGGGCATTAATAAAAATATGGAATTATAAGCACCAATGATACCTATAAAGAATATCCAGATCGTAGCTCTAATCTCCCTCTTAACTGTGAACTCCCCAGACTTCTTGCTGAGGCTCCCAGCTCTGGGTCACTTTGCTAGGTCTACTTGCTTCCCTCTCGGCCTCAGCTAGGTGCTGTTTACCAGAGAGATGATCAAAGGCTGTGTAGATGAGGAGGATGTGAGTGGTAGTTAGTCCTCTAACCTTTTCCTGAAAGGTAAATGATAGGACATTTGTATCTGTTTTTGCCCATATTGGGGTTTAAAGTCAGTCATCCCTGCAGAAAAAGTGGTGATGGTGAAGTAAACCAGACAAGCCTTTGCTTCCAGGTTTCTGGAGGGAGAAACCGCCTGTCATTTACCCTCTCGGGATATTATTTAAATGCTTCTTTGCTTCAGTCTCTTGTTTACAGAAATACTTTTGAAATGAAAAGCTGGGTTTTGTATTTAACTCTTCACTCTTCAAATATTGTAGAATTTACTGGTTGAGGGAGGGGAAACCTTATGAAGTGCTTGCTTCCTCAGGTCTGCTTACCTTCTGTACTATTACGACATCTACCTGAAAGTGCAGCAGGAGCTCCCCCACCTCCCTCAGTCTGAGATCAATAAGAAGATTAGTGAGAGTTGGAGGCTTCTCAGTGTGGCCGAGAGGAGTTACTACCTGGAGAAAGCCAAACTAGAGAAAGAAGGTCTGGATCCTGTAAGTAATTTTTTTTTCCCCTTCAGCTAATACCTCCATTGCTCTAGTGGTGAGGCTTGGGGAATCCAACCTCTTGGTCTCCTGTTTTCTTCTCTTGGGAAAACTTTTGAGTCATTTTTACCCTTCTTGAGTCTGATATTGTCTTTTTCTTTTTTTTTGGCTGTGCCGCATGGCTTGCAGGATCTCAAGCTGACCAGGGGTTGAACCTGGGCCATGGCATTGAAAGTACTGAGTCCCAAACACTGGACTGCCAGGGAACTCCCTCACTGTTTCCATTTCAGTGATGCCCCCACTCTCTTGTACTCTTTGCTTGCGGCAGTACATTATCTCCAGTAAGCCTTAGGCTCCTTTTCTGAATTATAGCAAAACTTGGAGCCTCTCGTCCTTGTGAGTAGTTAGTGTTTGCCTTCATCGAGTAGCTTCTGCAGACATTTTCCCTACACCATGGATTTTCATGTTATCAGTTGAGTGTGAACATTTTTAGTTTGTGTTATGTTGACCATATCAGTTATCCCATAATCAACAATTAGGTTTGTGAGTTTAGCGGTAGACACAGCTGCTTTATATAAGACCATGTTCTAGCACTGGTATTGAACTATTGAATGAAAAGTGTAAGGCCAAAGCTAAAGTTCATGGAGGAGATTAAGCCTTTGAACGTTTGCATTAAAGAATAAGCAAGAAAGCTCTTAGGTTTGTGTCCCTCAGCCATTTTGTTATTATTGTTCACAATAATGAAATGTACTGACAACTATTAGTACTGCTTTTTTTTTTTAACTTAAATTCCTGCAGGAAAAAATAACCTTGTTATTGTAAGCTGAAACCTTGTCACCTTAACTCCTTTTTTTTTCAATTGAAACAAAAGTCTCTGACTTTTTTGATTGTGTAGAGCAAAGTTTCTTCAGGAATGCAATGACAATGTTACAGCAGAACAGGTTATGTCTCCTTTAGTGGAGCCCATCTACCACTGACCGCCATTTAGATTAGTTTGTCTTTGTTGGCTTGGCATTTCTCTTCTTAGAAGAGCTCTGTGTTACCTACTGTCTGGGAGATGCCACTCTACTCCTCCTCCAGATCATTTGTTTGTAAACTGTGAGTCTAGGAAACAATCCCTGTGGAGAAGGGGAGGTGGAGTCTAAAAAAGTACACAGTTTCTTTGGTTTCCCCATTATAAAGTCACAAACTTATTGCCCATGATACAAGAAAATTTTACCTAATCCTGAAGTGATACGGTTTTTAATTTTAAAAAATTTTTCAATTTTTTGGCCATGTGGGATCGTAGTTCTCCCGACTAGGAATCGAACCCACACCCCCTTTATTATAGAAGCACAGAGTCTTAACCAGTGCGCCTCCAGGGAAGTCCCCTGACATGGCTTTTCAAACTGGGTGTTATTATAGGTTCTTATTAAGACTTAAAAAATTTAAGTAGATCATCTATAATGATTTTTCTTTATCCATATGTAAATTTGTATTTACCATCATCTCCACCACTATCCCCAAGATTATTATGAATAAACTAGCTCTAATATTAACTAGCTATAACCTTGAAAGAATCATTTAAGCTTTGAGTCCTGCTTTCCTTATTTGTAAAATGGGGATAATAGTATCTGTTCACAATGTTTAAAATAGATAATGTAAAACACCTGGCTGAGTTCTTGGACCATACTGACTTGGTCAGTAAATATCACTCTTAAGTAGATTAAACGTCCAGTGACCATATAATAAGAAAAGGTGACATTTAATGAGCATCTGGGATGTACCAAGACCAGGTGAGGTTTTATATGCTGTTTGACCTCTCCCCAATTACCTGGTGTGCAGGCAGGACCCTCCTACCTGCATACTGTGGGAACCTGCTGGAGACCTTGTGGTGGGCTATGCCCCTTGCAGCTCTTTAGGTCTCTTGCCAGGTTGCGGGGCGGGGCCTCTGGTTGCAGCATCATTCCTTACCGTGTGTAAGGTGAATGTCATTCAGGCTGCCCTGGTTTCTCTGGGCTTGGATTTGTTGATAAAGTCCAGACCAGCGTTTGTATTTGCCACCATTTAGTTTTGTTCTCTTGACCTGTCGGCTTCAAAGGGTGGCTTGAGAATATCATTTCCTCATTATCTCTCCAGTAAAGGCTCCATAATGGGTTTGGACAGTCTGCTTTCAAGTTTCACCTGAGTGCTTCCTTTGTAGCCTAAGAGTCTCATCCACTTTTTTTTATTTTTTTTTAAAGATCCTTTTGTAATTGATTTAGTTCTTTTTAAATGATGCTTCTAAAATTAGTTTTTGGTCCATTTAATTTCAATTCTCATTTATCTGTTTACTCTAAACTTTTCTATTTTCCTTGTTGGGTAACTTTCAGTTTAAATTGAAAAAATAAAACACAAGCACCTTTTTCTTGGTTCCAGGTAGCCATGCAGAGCTGTGGCTTCTAGTGTTTTAGTACCTGGTCTTCTGGCTCCTTAGAAGACCTGGCCTGGCGTCTCAGTCTTACTACTTACTAATTGTGTGTTTTGGCAAAGTTTACCCTCCTTCAGTTCCCTCATTTGAGAAATGGGCATGATAATAGTACCTAACTTAATAGTATTGCTTTTAAGAAGTATTTCCTAAACCTTCCTAGGTCAGTGTTAATGTTTATATTCTCCCACCTCCCCCAGTATATTCAGGTCCTTATCATATAACCACTTCCCTATACACATTCTGTTGTGAAGCTTTCTTTGCAAGTCTGGGAGAAGCTCTTATGTCAGAATTCTTCCTTGCTTCCCTGAGATCCAGAGTGGCCCATTGGTTTGTATCTTATGCTTTAAATGTTTCATTGAGCATTATACGTCCTGGCATCTAAATCTCCATTGTACATCCTGGCATCTAAAGCTACTTTGAAATCCTAAAGTGTCAGAGGTGGAAAAGAACTCATAAATAGTCAGATTCAGTTACCTTGTTTTACAGATAGGGCAGCAAAACCTAAAAAGGGGAAAGATTTTGTTCAAGACTACACCAGATCTGGGATTTCAGCTCACAGTTGCATGATGCGAAGATCAGTGCCCCTTATAGAATCTAATCCTCTTTATCTGTCTCCTTTGTGACTGAGTGAATAAGTTACATTGGCTAAAGTGTGATTCAAATGAAGATGACATTGCTGTTGGCAGAGGCTGACCCTATCTAAGTCATAGGTCAAGAGAATGGAATCTTTCTGGTTCTTCTGTGGGAAAGAAAAAGCTTATACATGTTTATCCATGTGGTCTTACTCTGTTTATCTCTGCTTGTCTCCCCGACCTGTCTTCTTCATCCTCAGAACTCTAAGCTCTCTGGACTGACTGCTGTGGTTCCGGACATCCCAGGTTTCCGCAAGATCCTCCCTCGCTCAGATTACATCATCATCCCCAAGAGCAGCCTGCAGGAGGAGCGGAGCTGCCCTCAGCTAGAGCTGTGTGTGGCCCAGAACCAGATGTCCCCCAAAGGACCATCTCTTGTGTCCAACACTGCCCTGGAGACAGTGCCCGGCCATGCAGGCATGGCAGAACAGTGCCTGGCTGTGGAGGCCTTAGCTGAGGATGTGGGAGCCCTTGCCCAGCCTGGTGCTGTACAGGAGGTCGCCACTTCAGAGATCCTCGGCCAGGATGTGCTCCTAAACGAGGCTTCCCTGGAGGTTGGGGAAAGCCACCAACGTTATCAGACAAGCCTGGTTATTGAAGAGACCTTAGTGAACGGCTCATCAGACCTCACCACTGGAAGCCTGGCTGTGCCCCACCCCCAGGTGGGGGAGAGCATGTCTGTAGTAACAGTCGTGAGGGTAAGTGACAGGTACTGTGCTTTTCCTTTACCTGAGAGAGTTAAAAAGGCGGCTAGACCCATGCAGTGTGATTCTGGAGTAGTGGTAGTTAGGAATTAGTGGGGCACTTTTGAGTTGGACTGCAGTTCTCTTGAACCTTCTTGCCCCTAGGCTTTGTCCAAAGTCCTCTTCAGTTTCTTAGGCACGCTCATATCTCCTCTTGCTCAGTTTAGCCAGTGTTTTCTTCACAGGACATAAGGTACGTTAGCAGGAGGGATGGGAATGATATTTGGCCTGTCCATGAGTCAAAGCCAGGATCTGTTAGACTGTTAGCATTGGTTAGGATTTTATGTTCCCTTATGACTGTTTCAGCAAACAAAATAGCATCTTGAAAACTGTTCAGGAGGGTTTGTAAATGGTCTTCTGAAAGTAGAAGAAGGAAGTTCTTTTGACAGCCAGGTTGATCGGACTAATAGCCGAGAAAGAAGGGGGAGGTCTCTTCCCACTGGCTTTCTAGTCATGCCCAGTTCAGGGGAAAGAGCAGTGATTTCAGCGATTCCACAGCGTGGACCCTGGAAGTGGAGAGTTGGGGAGCTGCCACCAGGCTGTCTGTCATCCTGGGTAGGATGGCATCCTCAGAGAGGTAGTTGTCCTGCTCAAGCTAAGAGGACCAGCGTGCGGTGGCCCCTATAGCCTAGACGGATGAGGGCAGATAGCCCTCCAAAGGATTCCTTGCCAGGCATAAATTTTATTATTTGTTGCCGCAATGCTATATATGGTAATGAAGCATGCCATTGGCCTTGTTACGGTAGATTAATAGGTTGCTAAGAGCATTTGACAGGGTCACAAGAATTGGTTTCTTTGACTGTTTATGTGATCTTAGGAGTCTTAAGTATCTTAACCTCAGTTTTCTCATTTGTAAAATGAGGATAGCACATTCCCTGTGGTAGTGGTTTTCTTTGTCCTTAAACTTTTATTTTGAGATAATTGTAGATTCATACATTTTCTTGATGCATCCACTGGATGAGCATGTTATCTCTGGTTATTGGACTTGATTGTCTTCAGTGTTATGAGTGCTCCTGGGTGTTCTTCACTCCACCTCAATAAAACTCGTCTCTCCCTGTACCTGCAGGATTCCGGTGAGAGTAGCTCCTCTGCGCCAGCCACACAGTTCATTATGTTGCCTCTTCCTGCCTACTCAGTTGTGGAGAACCCCACCTCCATCAAACTGGTTAGTATGTGGGGAGCTGATGGAGATTATGGCTCCATAAGAATTCTCTTTCGGGCAGTTTTCTAAAATTGTTAACGAACTTAGACACGGGGACTGGCAGAGATCTCAGAGATTTTCTGGTTTAGATATTTTTAACTGGGGGTGAGGGAGTGGGGGCAGGTCTGTGAAGAGAGCTCCACAGGATCTTTGAACTCAAGTTATGTACAGATTTTTCTCTTTGAGAAAGTATTTTCCTGGGATAGGTTCTATGGATTTTATCATCTTTTCTGAAGTGTAGATGTAGAAAACTTGAGAGATCACTGATATAATTCAATCCTGTTATTGTGCAGGTTAGGGAAAAGGTCCAAAGAAGAGAAAGGACTTGTTCTATGATTCAGGGTCACTGAGCTGCGAAACAAGGCAGAACAAGGACCCAGGTCTTTTGATTCTCAATGTTATTTCCATCACAGACTGCAGTATGTGGGCTGAGATTTTGTCTTAGGGTTTTGTGTAGGACCTCCAGTACACTGTTGAGTAGAAGTTGTGTGAGCCAGCATCTTTGTCTGTCTGTCTTCTTAGGGCGGAAGTATTTAGTGTTCCATCATTAGCTGTAGGTTTTTCACAGATACCCTTATCATGTTTAGGAAGTTATTCTTGCTGGAAGTTTTTAACAGGATTGGATATTGGATTTTTGTGTGTCTTTAGAGATGATTGGGTTGGTTTTTTTTTTTTTTTTTTGGTTTGTTAGTATGATTAATAGTATTTTTCAAATGTTAACTCGATGTTCCTGGGGTAGACTTCACTTAGCAATGATATATTATCCTTCTAATATATTATTGGATTGGATTTGATAACATTTTGTTCAGAATTTCTGTATCCATATTCATGAGGGATATTATTGGTCTCTTAATTTTCTTATACAGTGTTTTTCTTGTTTTAGTATCAAAGTTACACTTACCTCATAGAATGAGCTATGAAATATTTTCTGCTGTTCTGTTTTTTGGAAGAGTTTTGTATAGTACTGGCATTATTTCTTCCATAAATGGTTAGAATTACCAATGAACTCATCTGGGCCTGGAGATTTCTTTATGGGAAGGATTATAGTGGCAAGTACAATTTTTAAAATATATATATAGAACTATTCAGATTATCTATTTTGGAGTGAGCTTTGAAAGTTTGTCTTTCACAGAATTTTCCCATTTCATCTAAATTGTCAAATTTATTGACATAAAATTGTTCAAAACATTCCCTCTTTTTTTAAAAAACTGGTAAAATATACATAATGAAATTTACTCTTTTAGTCAATTTTAAGTGTACAATTCAAGTGTTATTGATGTTAAGTATATTCACAGTGTCATGCAGTCATTACCACTAGCCATTTTCGGAACTTTTTCATCATTCCAACCAGAAACTGTATATTAAACAGTTACTCCCCGTTCCCTGCCCCTGCTTTCTACCCTAGGCCCTAGTAATATCTATTTTACTGTCTTGGAATTTGTATATTCTAGGTACCTCAAATAAGTGGAATCATGCAAATACTACCTTTTTAATCTTTTTCATTTAACATGTTTTCAAGGTTCATCTGTCTTATGGTATGTATCAGAATTTCATTCCTTTTTATGGCTAAAATATATTCCAATGTGTGTGTATACTGCATTTTGTTTATCCATTCATAAACATTGCTGGATATTTGGTTTATTTCTACCTTTTGACTTGTGAATAGTGGTGATACGAACTTTGGTATACAAATGTCTGTTTGAGTCCCTGTTTTCAGTTCTTTTGGATGTAATACCTTAAGGGTAGCATTGATGAATCATGTGGTAATTCTGTGTTAAAAGTTTTGAGGAAACTGTGTCCCTTTAATGTCTATAAAATATGTAGTGATTTTCCTTCTCCATTACTGACGCTGGTAATTTGGGTCTTCTTTCTTTTTTCCTGATAAACTGGGCTAGAGGTTATTGATTTTATTGCTCTCAGGGAACGTTTGGGTTCATTGATCCTCTCTATTGTTTTTCTGCCTTCTGTTTCACTCATTTCTGCCATGATCTTTATTATCATTCTTCTGCTTACTTTGAGTTTAATTTGGTCTTACCTAGTTTCTTAAGGTAGAAGCTGAGGTTGTTGATTTGAGACCTTCTTTTCTAGTATAGCCGCTTAGTGCTTAATTTGCCTCCAAGCACTACTTCGGGCTTCTCTTGTGGCTCAGCTGGTAAAGAATCTGCCTGCAATGCGGGAGACCTGGGTTTGATCCCTGGGTTGAGAAGATCCCCTGGAGAAGGGAAAGGCTACCCACTCCAGTATTCTGGCCTGGAGAATTCCATGGACTGTATAATCCATGGGGTTGCAAAGAGTTGAAAACGACTGAGCGACTTTCACTTTCAAGCACTACTTTAGTGGCGTCCCACGAATTTTGGTAGGGTATGTTTTCATTTTCATTCAGTTCGAAATGCTTTCTAACTTCTTTGACCCATGAGTTGTTTAGAGGTGTATCACTTTCCACATATTTGGGATTTTCCAGATATCTTTCTGTATTGATTTCTGATTTGATTCCATTGTGATTAGAACTTGGTAGTTTGTATAAGACTTGAATCCTTTTAAATTGAGTGTGGCTTATTTTATGGCTCAGAGTATGGATTCTCTTGATAAATGGTCCAAGTGCATTTGAAAAGAGTGTGTAGTCTGCTGTTGGATGGAGTGTTCTGTACATTTCAGATTAGGTTGAGCTGATTTATAATGTTCCTTACTGATTTTCTGTCGACTGTTTCTGTCAACTACTAAGAAAGCATCCACCAGTCATTGTAGATTTATGTATTTCTTTTTGCAGTTCTGTTAGTTTATGTGTCATGTATTTTGACTGTTATTAAGTACATAAACGTTTAGGATTGTTAAGTCCTCTGGATAAGGTTATTGCTTCTTTATTAAGAAATGACATTTATCTCGCACACTATTGCCTGTGAAATCTACTTAGTTCTGATATCAAGCTTTCTTTTGATTATTGTTATTAACAAGCTATATCTTTTTCCATCCTTCTACATTTTTGTAGCTTTGTATTTAAAGTACTTTTTTGGTAGACAGCATATAGTTTGGCTGTAAGAGCAAGACCTATCTGATTATCTCTGCCTTGTAATTTAGGTATTTAGTATTTAGGCGCTATATATTTAATGTGATATTTATATGATTTGGTTTAAATATGTCCTCTTACTTCTTGTTGTTGTTTTGGTTATGTTTTGTTATATTTTCTTTTGAAATGCTTGAATATTTTTTAAAAAATTATTTATTTTTGGCTGCCCTAGGTCTTCCTTGCTGCATGTGGCCTTTTACTAGTTGCGGTGGGTGGGAGCTACAGAGTGTGGTGCTCAGGTTTCTCATTGCAGTGGCTTCTCTTCTTGCAGAGCTAGGGCTCTAGAGTGTACGGGCTTTAGTTGTTGCAGCTCCTGGGCTCAGTAGTTGTGGCACATGTGCTTAGTTGCCCTGAAACATGTGGAATCTTCCCGGACCAGGGATTGAACCCGTGTTCCCTGCGTTGGCAGGTGGATTCTTAACCACTGGGCCACCAGGGAACTCCAAATTGAATATTTTTAATGAATCCATTTTATCTTGTTTATCAGTCTATGGCCTGTTAACTTTGTCTTCGTTACTGTTTTCGTTTTTTTTAGGATACATATCTTGGTTTCTTTTAGGTTCGTATATTTAACTTGTCCTAGTCTCCCTTTCCTCTTAAAATTCCAGCTGCGTATAAACAATACTTTATTAGGTAAGAAAATTGTAGTAAACTAATTTTTTTGCCTGAGCCTTTCCTCTTCAGGAAATTAATCTTCTTTCATGGTCTAATAAATGTTAATCAAGCTCTTCTAGAACTACTTAAGGCAACATCAGCCTTGAACACTGGCATTATTTTCTAAAGTCATTTCTGTAAGCTGCTGTTTAGGAGTATTTCCAAGTTGGTGATTTATTTGTGGAACTAACTTTTCTCTAGGAATGTATTCAGAATGAATATTCTGTGTGGGGCCACAGTCAGAGAAAAGAGAGATGTTTTATTTTCCACTAAAAATAGTCTTACAAACTTTTTGTTCCTCAAGATATACCCATTAAGCAGAAAGGTCAGGTGATTTTACAGAAGAGGAAATCAAGGGCCCAAGAGCAAAGATGAATTACCCCTAGCTCATTCACTGTGTCAGTGACAAAGTTGGAACCCAAATCCTTTTTCCTGGTGCCATACAACTTCACACTCATCCTTGATTTGCTACCACTGTCATATCCCCTTTTCCTTAGGTGTTCTGGCTAGAGCCAGCCTAGAGGCAGCTTGGTGTTTCCCAAGGGAGGTTTTTGCTTTCTGGCCAGGCTAGGGAGACAGGGATTAGTAGCTGAGTAAACCATTCATAAGTGACCGAACAGATCTGACAGGGAAGTGTTTTCTTTCCAGCATTAACCAAGAAATGGAGCGTGGCTAAGTTCTATTTGTAGCTGAAATTCTATTCCGAGGGAAATCACCAGAGATTATGTGAGCCACTGATTGAATATATGTATGCAAATAATCAAATTCTGTTGAATATCAAAGGACCTGGTTTCACCTGGAGTTCTCTCTCATTTTTTTAGTGACTGGACTGTTTTTATATCTTTGAATCCTAGATTCTAGATTCTCTGATTTTTAACTAATAAGAATGAAGATGAAGCAAGTTTTATGATGTATGTAGAGCCGTAGGGTACAGCAGGATGCATGGAAGGAGTTTTGACCAGGAATCAAAAAGATCTGTCTTCTAGACCTGGCTCTGTCCTTGAGTCACCACATGATTCATGATTTGAAACAAAGCATTTAACCACTCTGAACCTCAGTAGTAGTAATACCTATCTCATAGTATTGCTGAGAACTTTAAGTGAGATATCGATAGAGTGTTTAGCACTGTGTGGTACTTGACTTAATTAATTAATTGTAACTATCATAATCTTTATTCTTCTGGTACCTATCTCTGTAACCCTAGGCAGTTGTCTGTCTGCATTTGCATTCTCTTTCTCCATTTCTAAAAGGTGAGCTAATTAGTTGTATTTTAGGGCCTTTCCAACTCTGATCTTTTAAGATACCATGAACTGGCTAATTTTTTGCAAGCTGGTATCCTCCTGCCATTGTTGGGGTTATAATATTCATCAGGATCTGAGAGAGATTAGATTGTACTGTTGATTCTGACCTTTTCTTTTTTTTTTTTTAACAGACTACTACATACACCCGACGGGGCCATGGGACGTGCACCAGCCCAGGCTGCTCCTTTACATATGTCACCAGGCACAAACCACCTAAGTGCCCTACCTGTGGTAACTTCCTTGGAGGGAAGTGGATCCCAAAGGTAAAGTCCATTGGCCATCACTGCTTTGGAAACCCCACAAAGTAAACTTACCGTTCCCCTTAAGAACAGATGACTTAAATTAGTATTCATTTAACTTTTCTGATGCTACAAATAAGTCAGTTTCTTTCTTTTTAAGAAGAAAGAATAAAATGTTATCCATAACCTTCATCCAAAGAAAAGCCATTGTTAAGATTTAAGTGTCTGTTAAGATTTTTTCTAGTCTTTATCTGTGGGTATGGAAATTCTGTATCTTGTCTTTTTTCTTTTACCATACCATATCATTAAATATCCTCCAAAAACGTTATCTTTAATTGCTTCATAGTTTTCCATGAATGATTATACTATGTTAAATTAGTCATTTCCTGTTAGGGTCACATTTTTAGCAATCCACCCTCCACACTTAACTGCTTAGCTATTCATACACACAGGGCACATCTCATTCCTTAGCTCCGAGTCCTTTTAGTTTCATGTGGAAAGTGTTAGCTGCTCAGTAGTGTCTGACTCTTTACAATCCCATGGAATGTAGCCCAACAGGCTCCTCTGTTCATGGGATTTTCCAGGCAAGAATACTGGAATGGGTTGTCATTTCCTTCTCCAGGGAATCTTCCCGACCCAGGGATCAAACCCAGCTCTCCCACATTGCAGGCAGATTCTTTACCTTCTGAGCCACCAGGGAAGCCCACTTAGTTTCCTATAGCTTCTATTAAAAGTGGAGGTCTTTAACCCAATATTCAAGCTCTGCCATAGTTTAACTTTCCAGATACGTACTTTTGTCTCCAAATAAATGGTGCTCAGTAAATAAATGAGCATTAGAACTGTGCTCCTGTGATGTTCATTTCAGAACATGTGTTTTGTTACCTGTTGTATGCTTGGCACTGACTGTAAATCACACATACTTGCCACATTTTTGATATGAGACTATAAATTATCTAGGGACAAAAGGACTAAAATAGAAGCAGTTTTATAGAGGAGATGGTTTGGAAAGAGCAGTAGAATTTGGGTAGATAGAAAAGGAAAGAGAAGGCATTGTTTTTGTGAAAATAGTTTAGGATTGTGTTCATCATGTGTTTCAACTCATGGTCCACACTTATTTTCTCTGTAGCGAAAACTTACATAGTATCATACTTACTAAGTTCCTTTGGGGCATTTTCCACAGAACATTTCTCAGAAAATTATCAGGATAGTGACTGTTGCCCTCTGGCTAAGTATTGAAGTTCAGGATAGCACCAGTTTTGGAGACAGAATAGGTTAATAATTAAGAATATAATTCTGGAGTCAGCTTCCTCAGTTCAGACCCCTACTTCTCAGGTATTTAACTTTGTAACCTTGGGAAAGTCATTCTACATTTCTGTTCTTGATTTAGGCTTCCTTTCATTTGTAAGTAGAAATTAACAATATTACCTGCATCAGTAGGATTGTTGGAGGGGTCGGATGAAATTATCCATGCAAAGTGGTTGGTTCATTTCTAGTGTAATTGTATATTGAATCCTCAGTAGGGGTGCACTGCTCCCATTGTTGGCAGCAGTATAATTGTCTCTGTTATTGCTGTGAACATTAACACTTCAAGGGGCAGGAAGTACCTAGGGCTTTGTGGAGTTTTTGTGTTGTTGTGAAGCCATTTCATTTATTCCCACCCTAATTATTCTCCCAAAATATACTTCCCCAGCTGCGGGAGAAAGATTGAATTGGGTAGTAGTTGGACTCCTCCTTGGTCCTTCTTCACTGATGCACAGCAGGTCTGTCAAATGACCTTGTTTCCTGTGCTTCTGAGTGAAAGAGTCTAACCGATGCTGTGCGTAATCTGCTTCAGATTCTGTTTTGACCTTGGCTTTCTTTCCTTTTTCATATTGTCTTCTCCCCTCCCTTTTATTGAAATAACTTTCAAGCCATTCTCTTTCTGAGATCGAACTCATGACATGCATAAATTTTTTTTCTTAGCTACTTGTCTCCTGTCTTTACTTGCTAAGTCAGAATTTTTTTCTCCAAGATTTTTGCACAAATTACTATGTAGGGATTTCCCTGGTGATCCAGTGGTTAAGAATCCACCTTCTAATGCTGGAGACACAAGTTGAATCCCTGGTTGGGGAATTAAGATCCCACATGCCTTGGGGGCAACTAAGCCCATTCACCACAACAAAGAGCCAATGCCGCCAAATAAATAATAAGTAAATATTTTAAAAAAAGAGTTACCATATAAAGAGCATGTACTGTGATTTCTAAGTCTCCTTGGAACAGAATAAGTAAGTGCGAGAAGAAAAAGGGTAACATTGTAGCATAAATGCATTTAAAATTTTAGAGATAAAAGTGACTGGTTATCAGCTAGTTCAACTCCCAGTTTCCAGCTGAGGAAAAATAGATTGAGGAGAAATGACTTGTTACATTCACATTGTTAATTATGCTACTGCCTTTTCCACTAAACCAAACTGCAGGCATTGCTGTACTGTCAAGCTGCAGAATCTTAAGATTTCTTGAGTTCTGATTTTTGAAGGAGCAAGTATAAATAGCTTCTGAAAGTTCCAAATATGTGCATGCCAGTCAGGAAATGACTCACCTTTTCTTATATTGTTCTGGAGTTCATACTGGCTAAAATTAGCCCAAGAAACATGTGGCACAGTTCCCAGTGAGTTGGACGGAACAAAAGATGGCATATAAGGCTCTTTAGCTCAAGGCCTCACTCCTATAGCAGTAATTGAGGTCTCTGCATGAGGAACTGGTAGTATTTGTCTTCCATCTTGAAAGAAAGTGACATCTAAAAAGGGTACGCTGAGTGAAAGAAATGTGAGATCACTAGCTCAAGTTTTTTTGCTCTGTTTGCTTAAATTACTCAGTCTTCCTGCAAAGAATTTTTGTCTATTAGCCTACTTAGTGGGCAACATTTTGCTCAAATATCTCACCTCAAGGATTTGGTTTAACATGTCTCCTGTTTTTCTGCTGACTTACTTCTTGAGCAGTCAGGAAGCTGAGTACAATTTACTAAGAATGTTTCTTGTCCTTATGGTTTGTCATTGTGTGTTAGAACCTAAGAATGCTTTATTCGAGATTTCTTAAAGGTCGTCTTTGTTGGTTCTTAGCCAGAGGCACCATGTGGCCCAGAGGGACTTGAGAAATGTAAGGGGTTTTTGGTAGTCAGTGCTGCTGCTGCCGCTAAGTCACTTCAGTCGTGTCCGGCTCTGTGCAACCCCATAGACGTCAGCCCACCAGGCTCCCCCGTCCTTGGGATTCTCCAGGCAAGAACACTGGAATGGGTTGCCGTTGCCTTCTCCATGGTAGTCAATGACTGGGAGACAATACCATTTAATGGCTTTGGCCACAAGTACTGAGCTTCCTGCAAAGTGCAAAGAGGGGTCCTGCCTCTCTATCACGAACAGTTAAGTCTCCCAAAAGGCTGTCTTCCTGCCGTTGACCCAAGAGCTCTCTTTTTCCATAATGGGAAATGAGGGATCAGATGAAGCTTGCCTCAGGTGACATAAGCAGTTACGATGAAGCAGAGCCTAGACAGAACCCAGCTTTTGTGTTTTGTCTTCTAGTTTATAGTGCCTTTCACTGTTCATGTGGAATAAAAAAACCTCTGAGACCCATTCTGGACATAATCACTGTTAAGAAATTTTTTTAAGGAGTAGGCCTTGAACAGTCAGAGGTCGAAGTAAAAAATGCCAGCATTTGTTTGCTGAAACCTAAAGAAACATGTCATTAAGAAATTTATTAGAAGAATAGGTTTATCCTAACTATAGCCTTGAATATTATGGTGAAAGGAAACTGGAATCAGAAGACTTAGGTTCAGGCCAGTTTTATAAAACTTGGGACCTGAAGTCAGCCTCTTCCTCTCTCAGCCTCAGCTTTTTATCTGTTGCTCATACATTATTGTTACGAGGATCAAATGAGAGAATATTTGTAAATGTGTTGTCAACTGTAAAATTCCACGTGCATAAAAGGTTTTCTTATTTTTTCTAGGAAAAGCCAGCCAAAGTCAAAGTGGAATTGACTTCTGGTATCTCCTCCAAAAGCTCTGTGGTTAAAAGAAATCAGCAGCCTGTCACCACTGAGCAAAATTCTGCTAAGGAAAACGCTTCCAAACTGACTCTGGAGAACTCAGAAGCTGTAAGCCAGCTCCTCAGTGTAGCTCCTCCAAGAGGAGTGGGTGAGGAGAATGAGTGGGAGGAAGTGATCATCTCAGATGCCCATGTTTTGGTCAAGGAAACTCCTGGGAATCATGGTACAGCAGTCATTAAGACGCCAGTGGTCAAGCCTGAGGTGTCTCTGGGGACAACTGAAAATGACAGTCCTGGACTAGACGTGCCACCGCCAGCCGAGGGGACCAGCGCCTCCAGTTCACTCCCTGCTCCTAAAAAGCCTACAGGGTAACCCAGTGTGTTTATATATAGCATTGCGTTTAGAACCGCAGCTTTTGAAGTGCTCTGTGTTTGTTTTGTCCATGTCTTTATAGTATTCCTGAGACAGGCAACAGAGCCCAATTCATGGTTACTATGTTAGATACAGAAACCAAGGCCTAGAGACATTGATTTGCCTTTTTTTCCTATACTCTGCTGTCTTTTCACTACTGTCCTGGTCCTTATACATCTCTTCTTGTCAGTCTTCTGAAAGCATTTATTGTAGAGTCTTGTTGTACAGACTATGGGCAGTGTTACAGACCTAGTATCCAGTCCTGGCTCCTGCATTTGGAAAGAGAGGCATTATTTAGACATCTTATATAAAGATTCCTGTCCTGGTGGTCAGAGAAGTAAATTCTGATTGTGACTCTTTCCTGGGCTTCTATTTGACTGGGCACAGTCACTTCATACCCATTCTCCCTCTGGAAAATTTTGAGTTGGGTCTTCTGAAAAAAAAAAAAAAAAAAAAAAATTATATCCTCAGTGCCTGACCATACTGCCTGAAAAAGATCACATGTAAAGCTTTCAGATAGGAAAGGTCCATAAGTATGGGCTGTTCTTCTTCCCTTTTTTAGAGGTTTAACTGGATGCTCTATCTAGCTCCTTTCCAGAGGCCACTATCATCTTAAAATGGAAATTCCTTATTTGTTTGTATCAGTGGTTCTCAAAGGGGCGCAGTGCCCCAGGGGACATTGTGGCAGTGTTTGGAGACTTTTGGTTGATACAATTGGGAAGAGAGTGCTACTGGCATCTACTGATAGAGGCCAAGGATGCTACTAGTCATCCTGCACTGCACAGGACAGCCTCTTGTGCCAGAGAATTATTTGGCCCAAAATGTTAGTAGTGTCATGGTTTAGAAATTCTGGTTTATATTATTATGATGAAATTTTTTATTGTTGAATAGAAAATATACTTAGTCCAAACTCCAAGATGTAAGAAATAGATCCTGAAAAAAAAAATCTTTCTGTCCCATCCTTCAGTGCTCCATTCCCATTTACCACAGACAATATTCCCAACTTTCTGTGTTTTTAGAGATAATTTTAAGTATATATAAACAGATAGGAGTGTATGTGTGTGTTTATAATAATATTAAGTTTTTTAAGTCAAGATATTAAAATAGGTATGTTATGCTAACATTTGTGTAAAGAAAGGTGGGAAAAATACATGTGATGTATGTACATACGGAGTTGACTCTTGAACAAAACACGGACTTGCACAGTATGGGTCCCCTTACATACGGATTTTTTTCAATACATACATACTATTGTACTACATGGCGTGCAGTGGGTTGAATCTGCCAGATGGGGAACTCTGGATATGGAGGAAGGGCTGTGCAGTTATCAGTGAGCTTTTGATTACGTGTAGGTCAGTTCCCCTAATACATGCTGTTCAAGGTCAGTTTTGTATGTGTGTGTGTGTATTTTTTTTTTTTCCCCACCTTTCTTTACACAAATGACAGCATAACATACACACTTTGACTCATTGCCTTTTAAAATTTAACAATATATCAATACTTTGAGATGGTTCTGTGTCCTTAGAGAAGGATGCTGTGCACTTGTGCTTTGGACAGCTGAAGCACTTTAGCCAAGGTGTATTGAGGCCTCCTACAGACAGGCTTTATGCTCAAATTGGAGGTACAGAGATGAAGAAAACATGGACCTTGTTCTCCAGGGTCTCTCAGCAGCCCTCATGTGGGAGACTGATGTACTTTAAATACTTGAGCTGACTAGGGGTGGATTAGATGTTATAACTACATTGGTTGTGGATAATTCCTCACTGTAGGCACAGTTTTGCACTTTTTTAAAATCTTCATAATGACCCATGAAGTACCTGTAATTACTTTCCCATTTTACGTATTAGAAACTTGAGGTAAACAGAAGTGAGATTTCTTGCCCAGAGTTACAGAGCTACTTAATGGTTTAATTAATGTCTAAAGTCTGATATTTTAACCAGGACAGTATTCCTCTAATAAAGTGCTATTTGGAGATAGCATTTTAATTTTCCTCCCCTTGGTCTGGAATTTCTAGGTGAGTTTCCTTCTTTTTTTTTTTTTTTGTTTTTTTTTGTTTTTTTTCAGAGTTGACCTGCTCGCTCCTATGCCCAGAGCCCCAGAGCTTAAAGGCAGAGCACGGGGCAAGCCATCGTTACTGGCTGCAGCAAGACCCATGAGAGCAATTCTTCCAGCCCCAGCTAATGTGGGCCGAGGCAGCAGCATGGGAATGCCCAGGGCCAGGCAGGCCTTTCCTCTGAGTGGTAAGGTCTGGGACAGACCCGGGAGGAGGGACTGTTGAAAGGGAAGGGGGCAGGAGTGGGGGTTGAGCATGGAGATGAGAGACTTAGGGTGACTCTGAATGCACTTAAGTCACCAGTTTGGCTCCTGGTTGTCTCAGATAAGACTCCCTCTGTGAGGACTTGTGGCCTGAAGCCAAGCACGCTGAAGCAGCTGGGCCAGCCCATCCAACAGCCATCTAGCACTGGTGAGGTGAAGGTAAGACCATTCCCCAGAGGGGGAGCTCCCCGAGGGGGCTGGCTACTCTGAGAACAGGGCTTCCATTGAGTGTCTCAAAGCCATAGGCAAAAAGCCCCCATTATTACACTGGTAGAGCTCTGGGAGTAGGTTTAGCATGAATGACTTGTCTATTTTTTACTTTCTTGTTATGTATACTTTTATTTAGAAACAAAAAAGTTGTAAGAATAAAAGTAGTACAAAGAGCACCCATGCACTCTCAAACGTCACCTACTGTTAACGTACTAGCCCATTTTGAATTATCATTTGTGCTCATGTATCTTTCCCATTGTGTGTGTGTGTGTATATTTAAAATAGGCATAATTTAAGGGTAACATGGCCTTGTACTCTTTAATGCTTAATTGTGCATTTCCTAAAAATAGAGGTATTTTGTTACTGAATGAAACATTGATACTTTTTCATTTGTATTCCAGTTTTGTCAGTTTACCCAGTTAAGTCCATTATAGCATTTTCTATTTCAGTACAGGATCTGGTCTAGGATTAGATACTGCATTTAGTTGTCATATCTTTTTAGAACAAAATGAATGCATGATTGCTATAGAAAATATAGAAAATTCAGGTAAGGCAGAAAGAAAATAAGCCTTATGATCCTGTCACCTAGAAATAACAATTATTGACAGTCTGGTGTGCACTATTTCAGCCCTCAAGTCCTTTCCTGCATTTGCCTGTTTTATGATTTAAATGTAATCTTTTAAACCTAAAAGAATGGCTCTTTCTCCATATACTGGCTTGTTGTTCATTCGCCAAGTCAAGTCTGACTCTTCCCGATGCCGTGGAGTGCAGCACACCAGGCTTCCTTGCCCTCACTGTCTCCCAGTTTGCCCAAGTTCGTGTCCATTGACTTGGTGATGCCATCCAGCCATCTCATCCACTGGCTTGTAACCAGTACAGTTCATTCCATTTAATGATAAAGCTGTTAAAGATTTATTACCAGGTGTCAAAATTGTATATGTTGAAACACATTTTTGTTAGATTTTTTTTTTTAGTTTTTTTTGCCATATGTGACTTGAATGTGATCAAAGTTCCTTAAATCAGCACTTTTCTGAGCATGCCTGTCAGTAATAAACACATTTCTACATCAGTAGACATATACATACAGCTACACATTAAAAGCTTAATGAAGCTATGCCCATGTTAAATGCAGTCATTTTTCCATTTCTTTTTCAAAATCCTGATTTCAACCTATTAAATTAATTTCATGACCCCTCAGTTTGAAAATGAAAACCCCAAAACGGACCAAACTGGAATAGGAATATCAGTCTCCCTTTGCCCTTGCCCTGTGCTGTCAGGTAACTGCTTTTATGTGATAGTTCTAAATTTGTCCCAACAAGGGTATCAACCAGCTTCTACTTTGAAGGTTGATCTTTTTTCACCCAGTAGTGGTGACACTTCTGGGTGCATGTGTGATCTTTGAGTATAGAAGGATGGTAATGAGTCTGCTTCAGCTACTTCCTAGATCTCCAGGCCTTAGAATCTCTTTATGTGTATAAATTGCCAGTCTTCTCTATAGTTTCCTTTTAATTTGCAAATTCGGTATTTGTAAAAAGCCATAAACGCTCTTGCTAGTACTTCTTAAACCAGTTAAGTTACATGAGATCTTATATTCTGAAAATTAAATTGTTACAGAATAGTTATTTTTAATTCAGAATGCTTTCTTCATCTTTTTTGCATTTTGTGTAGAACATTTGAAAAACTTATAGCTACTGGTAAAATGGGAAACAACCATTATCTTCCCCTCAACCTGTGACGTTTTAATGAATAATCTTTCAGACTTCATTTTTTTTTGGCCATGCCAAAAAAAAATGGGATCTTAGTTCCCTAATCAGGGGAACACGGGCCCCTGGCCATGGAGGTACATAGTCCTAACCATTGGACTGCCGGGGAATTCCACAGACTTCTTTATGTCAGCATAATTCAACCACATATTTATATATAGAGCAATTAAATGCTTTTCTCACTTGATAGTAGTTGTAAATCTGATTTATAGTGTTACTAGTATGCAATGTTAGAAGCTGTGCAAAGGAATGTGGCAACCCCTGGAGTTGAAAGTGACACTCAGCCTTTGGTGGGCTGGTGACTGCTGACCAGCATCCCAGAGGGCTCATTTGGAGCATAGCTCTACAGCTTCCTGGGCAACTGTTTCCTCAAACTGTTTGAGGACATAGGACCTCAGGAGCTTGACTGAGGTTCAAAAGCACTAAGTAATTTGTTTTGATCTGCAGCTATCAAATGGCCAAGCCAACAGGACATCTCAGGTGAAAGTTGTGGAGGTCAAGCCTGATGTGTTTCCTCCGTATAAGTACAGCTGCACTGTCACACTGGTGAGTGTGACTCAGTGATGGGTGGGCACAGGGCTGGTTTGGTTGTGTGGTGGAGGGTGAGGAGGGGTCTGAGGGGGGTGGGGAGTGGTACATGGGAGTGAGAGTAGGGTGAGGGCTCCATTATTGATTCTAAACATCTCGTCACTGGAACAAATCATAGTAGTTACTGAGTGAATCAGCTAGGTTTCTTGTTTTTTTCCCGAATGAGATCCATGAAGTGTAGGCCAGCTGACCAAGGTATTTCTCTTGAGAGTAGTTCTCTTAGAAAGTCGCTGAGAATTCAGTCCAGCTTCAGCATTCAGCCATCTTTAGACCTTTTAGTGCTCTACATGTAAGTTTGAGAAATACATTTTTTCTCCCTAAAACAGTCACATTTGGTACTAGTATCTGATAGGGTTTGAGAAGTGCTTTAGTAAAAGCAACTTACTTTGTTCAGCCTGGTGTTTCCCACTGAGGTTTTCCCTCCCCCGCTTTTATTTTTAACATAACATATTAATATCCCAATAAATGAATGTGTGGCTTTGGGGTCATCCTTTGCAGGCTAAGCAGCCTGGAGCAGTGAAATAAAGACTAGATGTCGAAAGACCTAGTCCAAAAGTGATTCTGGCTCTACTGCTGGCATGCCATCCAATCTTGAGGCTCTTTCCTTCTCTGGTCCTCAGTTTTCACTGTCTGCAAAATACTCTGTTGGTTTAGAAAGCATGTTTTGGGGCTTCTCTTGCTCAATACTCTTAATTTTATTGATCCTTAAGGTACCAACCAGCCAGGTAACCTTTGGCAGTTTCCCTGGATGAGTGAGATGCACAGATTTTGAGAAAGCAGCTAGATTTTTTAAAATTCAAGATTTTTAAAAATTCAGGAACTTCTATTGAGCACATTCTTTGTGCCATGCCCTGTGCTGGGCATTCAGTAGGAGCAAGACAGCATAGTATGGTGGGTCATTGCCTTGTCTGGCCCTGTCTTGGGAAGAGGGTCTCTCTCATCCTGGAGAGCTGCTCAGGCTTCATTTTCCAAAGGCCTAATCACTCCCTTCTTTGTGCCTCCATCCCTTCACTGTCTCTTCCCTATGGCTGTGGAAGGCCACTGGGGGCACCATTTGGTGGGGACTGCTCAGGACCCTCTCTTCAGCTGATTAGACTACAGCTTGTTGTAAGAGCCTCGATGCCAGAGCTGTGAGGTTGTAGAGGCCACAGGTCACAATATTTCTTCAGATGGAGTTTGAAGTCTTTGGTCCCATGGCACTCTGTTAGAACAGACCTGCTTCACTGCTGATTGCCTGGACCCTGAAGGCATTTGAATTTCTGACCTTTGAGATTCAACTCATTTGTTTCACAGATAGGAGTACTTGCCAAAACTGTTCAGGCTATATTTAAGACTGAACGGGGATAACCACAGAAAAAGTATCTTGTTTCAAGGCTCTTTGAGAGCTGGTCTAAATCTGGGTTCATAATTGCCACTCTTCTCTGTTTTACCAGTAGCAGGTCATCCTGATTCTTGGCTCTGCACAGGTGTAAATTGACTTGTAGAATTGAAGTATGGTCTTATTTTTTAGGATTTGGGCCTGGCTACATCACGAGGTCGGGGAAAGTGCAAGAATCCCTCTTGTAGCTATGTCTACACCAACCGGCATAAACCTCGGATTTGTCCCAGCTGTGGTTTTAACCTTGCCAAAGACCGGACTGAGAAAACCACCAAGGTTCTTGTGAGTTCCTTCCCCAACACACCCCCCAGTCTTGGACAGGGCTCTGTTAGCAGTTCAGCTTCAGGAGAAATAAAAGGATTTCTTGGTACATATTGTAGTTAGCACCAGAACTGGAGCCAGGTTCTAGGTTCTGAACCTGGCAAGTGCCTTCTTTCTGGGCTTCCTTATCCTCTTGGCTAATATAAGGGAGTTTATCAGATACCTTGATCTCCGAGAACCTTCTAGCTCAGTGGACCAAGAGTTCATTCACAGGAGAAAAAAAACAGCCAACACAGGCCTTAGTGAGGATTCTGAAGAAGAAAGGGTTGGAAAGGTTACATCGTTTGGCTCTGAGGCTGTTGAAGAACCTGTAAATAGAATTTTGGTAAATACAGAGTGCCAGCCTCAGGACTTTGTAGATGAGATTGCTGCTACTCAGGTTCCTTGCAGAGCATTTGGCCAACCACAGCGCTTTACTTCTAGCAGTCTTGACAGGCCTGCTCCCTGAAGTGGGACCAAACTACTGGATAGTAAAACACATTCCACTTGGCTCCTTAGGGCTTGTTTTTGTTGTTTGTTTACTAGAACCAGGGACAATGGGCAGTTTCAGGGGACCTCTGAATTTTCACATATGAATTTTTTTTAAGTGAACAGAAGGAGTACCTACCTAAGGCCATGAACAGAATGACTGGGATGAACGTAAAAAGAGAGATCTCAACTCATATGCTTTGGAGGGAAAGAGGATGGCTCACAGAACAGGTCAGGATCCAAGATGGAGCCTGGCCACTCCAAATCTAAGCCACACCTCACAAGATGTGCGGGATGTGGGTGGGAGGGAAAGGTGTGCAGTATACTCAAGGATAGGCATGAGTAGAGATGAAGAGGTAGGCAGTCTGATGTTCCATTGGGTTAGAGGAGAGAGTGTATAGGGAGGAGTATGGAAAAGAAGTCTTAAAAGATTGGGACCACGTATCATGGAAGATCTTTAATGCTAAGACTAGGCAGTTTGTTTTCCAGGCAGTGGGGTCATACTGAATGTCCTTGAGCCATGGAGAGGCCCAGAAGGTTATGTCAGGAGGTCAGGGGGTTTGGGAGTGGAAAGAACTAGAGAGGTTAGGGAGGACTTCTTCAAGCTAAGTTTTCTATGTGTATGGATGGAAGGGGGCTTTCTGGCAGTGAATCTCACCCCCTAATCATCAGGTCTGTTTCTGTGCTTGAGGTAGTATTTTGAGGTTATTGTGAGAAAGAAAAGTGGAACTAAAAGGAAAAAACACTGAGAATAGGAATTGAGAGGCCTGCCTGGAAATGACCCTAAGTTGCTTGCTTTCCCTGTCCTGAACTTTAGTTCCCCATCAGTAAAACAAAGCAAGCAAGGTGGATTAGATCTGGGCATTCTATTCTTGGGGCCATGAACGCCAGAGAAAACGCAGAGTTGAGCTTCAAGGAGTCTCAAAACTGCATGTAGAATGCTTCCGTACCTTCCGTCGCATTTTGTTACTCAGGGTGCCCTCTGCTGGCAGTGAGCTTTTCCTTCTGGTTTCTCCATGTGGTTAGTGTGCTCTGTTCACAGCACATCGACCACACCGTGTCTTTTTTTTCCTTCAAGAAAGTGAATGTTATTTAGTAAACAGGGATAATTCCAGTGTAATATAAAGAAAATTGATTTAGATCTAAAACTTTATACCCCAGATTAACTTTTTGTTTGTTTGAACTATTTCCTTGAGTCAGTTTCCAGAGTAAAACTTCCGGTGCTCACATACAAACACACATCTACATGGTTCTTGATAAGTGTTGGGACTCCAATTCAGAACAGATGCTTTTGACAAATACGAGAATACATATTCCCAGAATTAAACAAAATATCTGAAATAAAGCCCGTCTGGAACATCACACATTCTGTAATTAGAACAGATAAAATTAGAAATAACCTGGGTCTACCATTGAAATAAAATAAATTATAATGGCATCCAGTCCTATCACTTCATGGCAAATAGAGGGGGAAAATGTGCAAACAGTATCAGATTTCATTTTCTTGGGTTCCAAAATCACTGCGGATGGTGACTGCAGCCACAAAATTAAAAGACACTTACTCCTTGGAAGAAAAGCTGTGACAAATCTATACAGCGTATTAAAAAGCAGAGACATCACTTTGCCACCAAAGGTCTATTGGCAGACCTTTGTTGGTCAAAGCTATGGTTTCTCCAGTAGTCATGTTTGAATGTGACAGTTGGACTAGAAAGAACACTGAGTGCAGAAGAATTGATGCTTTTGAACTGTGGTGCTGGAGAAGACTCTTGAGAGTCCCTTGGACAGCAAGGAGATCAAACCAGTCAATCCTAAAGGAAATCAACCCTGAATTTTCATTGGTACTGAAGCTCCAGTACTTTGGCCACCTGATGTGAAAAGCCAACTCATTGGAAAAGACCCTGATGCTGGAAAAGACTGAGGGCAAGAGTAGAAGGGATGAGATGGTTGGATGGCATCACTGACTCAATGGATAGGAGTTTGAGCAAACTCAGGGAAATACTGAAGGACAGGAAGCCTGGTGTGCTGCAGTTCATGAGGTTGCAAAGAGTCAGACACAACTTTGTGACAGAACAGTAACAATAATTAAATATTAATTATTAATAAATACTAAATTATTAATGCATAAGAAGATTAAAGATTAGTCTACAAAATGGAAATTTCTGATCTAATAAGTGAAAAAATTTAGATGTTCTGGGTACTTTGCTTCAGTTCAGTTGCTCAGTCATGTCCAACTCTTTGCGACCCCATGGACTGCAGCACGCCAGGCCTCCTTGTCCATCACCAACTCCCGGAGTTTATGCAAACTCACATTCATTGAGTCGGTGATGCCATCCAACCATCTCATCCTCTGTCATCCCCTTCTCCTCCGGCCCTCAATCTTTCCCAGCATCAGGGTTTTTCAAATGAGTCAGTTCTTCGCATCAGGTGGCCAAAGTATTGGAGTCTCAGCTTCAACATCAGTACTTTGCTTAGAACTCTGTAGAACTGTGGATATAAAGATTCTTCCCTGTTCACCTGAAACCATTGCAACATTGTTAATCGGCTGCACCTCGATACAAAATAAAAAGTTTAAAACAAAAACAAAAAACGATTCTAAGGAAACAAATAGAAAATGTTGACGACACCCTGTCTTGACACCCTCTTAGTTCCCTGTAAGACCACAGTCACTTGTCAGACAAGTGTAATCTGTTGGCCCATACTCCTTTTTCTTTCTGGCCACATGGCTTGTGGGGTCTTAGTTCCCCGACCAGAGATTGAACCCAGGCCCTTGGCAGTGAGAGCACAAGAGTCCTAACCACTGGTCCCAGGGAATTGCCAGCCCCCGTATTTCTAATGCTGGAGCTTGCATATATAATGTGTCAGTGATTATAGAATGGATTTGAGTCCTGTGTAGGTAGATGCTCTGAACTCCTTTTTCCTATTTCATTGTAGCTGTTGATGTGGCTTGCATTATGACAATGGATGTTGGTCTCTACTGGTGAAGTGATTTAACTTTTCTCAGTCAGACAAGAATTATCTGGGGACCGTTTGACAATTGATTTCAAGTCCCACTCTTCTTTATATTCTTTTTTCTTTGGTCAGCTGGTAACTGCCTACTCCCATGACCGTCATCTTCATACATTCCCTCACATTCTAATTCTCTAAATTTTAGAGAAACAAAAGAATTGTTTTCCACAAAACACTGTTTAGAAACCCAAGGACCTTTAAGTTTACATGCCTTCTTTTTGGAGCCCCCTGATGACCATACGTTTCCTATGCAGTTTGTCACCAGTGACTGTAATTAAGACTGCAATATCTCTGGGCTGGAATGGTCTTTCCTTCCATCTTTCATCTGTGTTTCAGAGCCAAAGGATAGTATGTTTTCCAGCCAATCTTCCGATCCATAGTTCAACACAGTCATAAATGAGAAAGAACACAAAGTCCTGGGGCAACTCATTCTAGTGTCACTCAGCTCTCCTACAGCCATTCATTCAAATTCATTTTTTCAGCAAGCATGTATTGAAAGCTTGTTACGGGTCAGCTTTTGGGGATACAAAGATGAATAAGACATGCCCACTTCCCTTTAGGAGCTTGCAGTCTAGCTTGTGGGGAAGATAGGTAACCAAACTATTACAGATAGCAAGACAAGAGTTGTCACAGGTATACTGAGTTAATAAGTTGTTGTTATGCAGTTAATCTCTGTGAAACAACATATAATATGTCCAGCAAATATGACTTAGCATCTTTTGTGTGCCCTCAGTGGTGGTATTAGAAATTCAGTAAATAAGCAGGGGAGAGAACAATGGCTTACCACCTATGAAAAAATAAAATATGCAGTAAAAGAATGGACTATAGGAGCATGAAGGAACGAGTCATTGATGCTGCATTTGCACAGATCAGGGAAGGACCTCCACTGAAAAGGGACCTGTATAAGAAGGACCTGTTTCAGAGAGCGTTTCAGAACGTTGTTTCCTGGAAGTCTCTGACTGGTGTATAAAGTTCCCTCGTACTCAGAAGCCACACGGTGTTAAAAACAAATGCTTTAAGCTCTACAGGTGCCTGTTTACATATCAGAACTACCATTCATAGAGTTTTTGTTGGATGCTCAGTGCTTTACTTGCACTAGCTGCAACAACTCTAGGAGATTATTAGTATTTCGCTCGTTCATTTTTGGAGGTATTGTGAGGGGTTACCCATTTATAGCTCTTCAGTGGCATATCCAGAATTGAACTCCTGGTCTGTTATCCTCCAAACCTCAGAGCCCGCGAATGGGAGCAGAATCTTGAAACCATTACTAAGAGGTGTATATGATCCTCTTATTTTACTGGTAGAGAAATAGTGCCAGAGAGAGAAAACTCCTGCTGTGAGTCACACAGTGAGTTATTAGCTGAGTGGCTTAGGAACCTAGGTTTCTTTCCCACTTCAGTCGTAGGCCCTTCCCTTTGCCACTCACATCCTCTCTTTAGCCCGTGGCCGGCTCTTTTGTGCCCTCGATGGTGTTTCGTGACAGATCTGCTCTCTTCCAGGAGGCAAGCTCACCACTCCCGGATGTGTTAAGTGCTACAGAGCCCTTGAGCGCAGCCCAGAGGGAGATCCAGCGCCAGTCAACACTGCAGCTGCTGCGCAAAGTCCTGCAGATTCCCGAGAATGAGTCAGAGCTGGCCGAGGTCTTCTCTTTGATTCATGAACTCAACAGCTCACGGCTTGTCCTGTCCAACGTGAGTGAGGAGACGGTCACCATCGAGCAAACCTCTTGGTCGAATTACTACGAGTCTCCATCCACGCAGTGCCTTCTCTGTAGCAGCCCATTATTCAAAGGGGGACAAAAGTAAGTACCCCTTTCAGATTTACCCTCCTCTAGCTGCCCCATCTTACTTAACCTGTATCATCCCTTTCTTCAAATACCATTAAGGCTAAACCTGTGCAGATGTTCTTTTCAGCTTTTCTTAGGTTTCCTTTACTTTAGCAATCGCCAAAAATAAAATTATAATAATAATAGTGATTATCTATTATTTCTATTGAAATGATACTCTCCCCAACTTAGGATTTAGTTTACATCTGGACTGTCCAGTAAAATGCTTGGATTTGGGAGTTCATTAGGGTTGGTTCAGTTGGATAATAAGTTGAGAATTATGTTAACTTTAGGGGTGATTGCATAAGCCCAATTCCAACAAAGGGGGAACACCCACCTAAGAAAATCCTTGGACCACAGGGTCCAGCACCTTCCCTTCCTACTACATTTAAAGTCTTGAGTTTGCTGTTGATCACTGGGCCTAGGAACTGCATTAAAAAGTTGATTTTCCTTCTTTTTTTTTTTTTTTTTTTTTTTAATATTCTTGGTACTAGCTCTCTGGCGGGGCCCCAGGAATGCTGGCTGCTGACAGCCAGTTGGCTGCAGGTTGTGACTGCTCAGGTGAAGATGTGTCTGAATCCCCATTGTCTGGCCCTGCACAGCTTCATGGACATCTATACAGGTGGGTGCCAGCCTTTTTACCCTCAAAGGACATGTTTGAGAACAGCCTCTGTGGGTCAGACCTCTGGTCCTGTGAGCGTTGGATTTTCTCTCAGATGAGGCTTCTGAGGAAGAGAATGTCTTTCCTCCTGGATAGCCCAGCCCCAGAAGATTATATTTATCTCTGAAGTGTTAGGACTCTCTTATTAGGGCTCTTTAAACAAAGTTAAGTTTAAAATAACAGATCTTCAATGTGGAAAAAACGAAACGCTGACAAGTAAAAAGAAAAAACTAAAAATCAGTACTGCCATGAGATTAATCCTACTGCCATGAGATTAATATTCAGCATTGTATTCTGTAGTCTTTCAGATGTGTTTTTCGTCCCTACAGAATAAAAGAAGGTATAGGATTTATAGGTTTAATAGTTTTTCTTTGAACAAAAATGGGGTTGTGCTGGATGTTGTTGTGAAGTGTTGTTTTTAAATTTAGCAATGTATCATGGGTATCTTCTTATGCTGGCAGGTGGGAAAATTCATCACCATTTTTAAGGAGAAACACATGACCATGTTCCATTTTAGAGTTCTCTTTATAATTCAGTCTTTGTGTACAGCCTTAATTATTTCCTTTGGGCAAATGCTCAAAAGTGGAATTGCTGTATATTCACCCTTTTCCCCTATTCATCAGCGTCATTCATTGAACATTGACCATGTACTAATAACCACTTTGAGAATTTGAATCTTGAATTTTATATATAGAATTGAGTGCTGAAGACTAAGGAGTATTTCTTATTCTCCTTGTCTTCAGAACCTTATGGTGCCTTATTTTGAATGCATGCTTTTAATGTCTTGTATTGCCAGACTGAGCTTGTACTACTTCAACAACTAATGAGAATGCCATTTCCCTAGCACTTGGGGGTCTCTCTTTTTTTTTTTTTTAATATATAACTTTATGTTTTATATGTGCATGCAGTAAACTTTGTTGTTGTGTAGTTCTGAGTTCTGACGAATGCACTGAGTTTTGTAACTGCCACCACAGTCAGTATACAGAACAGTTTCATCATCCCCAAAGCATTCTCTTTTAATGTCCCTTTGTAATCAAAACTACCCCTCACCCCTAGCCTCTGGCAACTGTTTGATGGTTTCTTCATTCCATATATTTCTATCTTTCCAGAATGTCATATAAATCTATAGTGAATAGTGCTTTGAGTCTGGCTTCTTTTACTATATATATATATATATATGTCTTTGAAGTTCATCCATATCGTTCTGTGTATCGGTAGATTTTCCTTTTTATTGTTGAGTAGTTTTGCATTGTGTGGAGCACCACACAATTGATTGTTCATTCCTTGAAGAATGTTTGGATTTTAACCAATTTGGGCAGTTGTATTCATAACTGTAAACATTCATGTATAGGCTTTTGTGTAAACTTAAATTTTCATTTTGTTTTGGGTAAATACCCTAGAAGTCACATTGCTGGGCCATGTGTTAAGTATATGTTTAGTTTTATGAGAAATCACCAAACCAGTTACCTATGTTGGTGCCATTTTGTTGTTCCCTCTAACGATGGGTGAGAATTCCAATTTGCTTCATATGTCAGCACTTGGTATTATCTATTTTATGTGTGTATGTTTCATTCATTCTGACAGGTGTGTGTAGTAATAATGTGGTCTCAATTTGTATTTAAGACTAATGAAGTTGAGCATCTTTTTGTGGGTTTATTTGCCGTCTGTATGTCTTTGGTGAAGTACCCGTTCCATCTTTGGCCCATTGAACTGGGTGTTTTTCTTGCTGTTCAGTTTTGAATGTTCTTTATATATTCTCATATACATCCTTTGTCAGATGAGTGATTTGCAGATATTTTATTATGGTTTGTGGCTTATATTCTCATTCTCTTAACAGAATCTTCCACAGGGCAAAAATTTTCAAGTATGATAAAGACCAATTCATCAAATTTTGTTGTAGCAATTGTTTTGATGGTATTGCTGTCTTTATTCAGGTGACGATCATAAATATTTTTCCTATGTTTTCTGCTAAAAGCTTTATAATTTGTGGTTTTTATTTGTCTGTAATCCATTTTGAATTCATTTTTATGTAAAGTGTGAGGTCCAAATTGAGGTTTTTTTTCCATGTGGACATCCATTTATTCCACTATTTGTTAAAAAATAGTCCTTTCTGCTTTGAATTGCCTTTGCTACTTAATTGAAAAACAATCTTGTATATGTAGGTCTATTTCTGCACTCCGTTTCATTGGTTATGTTGTGTGTTCTTTTGCCAGTACCACGTGTCTTGAATACTGTTGCTTTGTAGTAAGTCTTATCGTTCGAGTAGTGTAAATTCTCCAACCTTGCTCTTTCTGAATTGTTTTAACTCTTTTTGTTTCTTTGCATTCCCATATGAAGTTTAGAATCAGCTTGTTAGTATTTACAGAATCCTGCTAGAATTCTAATTGGAATTGTGTTAAATCTGTAGACCAGCTTGCGGAAGTTTGACATGCTTAAAAATATGGAGTCTTTCTAATATATGACACAGTCTGTCTTTCTATTTGATTAGGTTTTCTTCTGTTTTTTTTTTTTTTTTCCATCAGTGTTTCATTGTTTTTAGCATATAGGTCCTGCGGGTATTTTGTTAGATTTATACCTAGGCATTTAATTTTGTTCAGTGTTAATGACATGGTTCAATTTCTAACTATTCAGTGCTAGTATAAATACATAATTGGATTTTATCTATTGAACTTTATTCAATGACCTTGTAAAAACTCACTTATTAACTTTAAGAACTCTAGTAGATTAGCATTACAATTTCTTTCCTGGCATGGTTTTTTTCCCCTTAATATATGTATTTTTTTGAAGTAGAGTTGACTTACAGTGTTTCAGGCACACAGTGAGGTGATTCAGTTATACATATACACATATAATATTTTTGAAATTATTTTCCATTATAGGTTATTACAAGATACTGACTATAGTTCCCTGTGCTATAAAGTAAACCTTCATTGTTTGTTGCACATTTACTCTTTTAAATTAAATATAACATTCTATTCATGGTAAGTCAAACAAGTGGAATCAAAATGTCATAAATTTTTTAGTTAGGCAAAAATTCATAAGTTTTCTAAAATATATACGTTATGCATGCTTATGAGAAAGATTGAAGGCAGGAGGAGAAGGGGACAGCAGAGGATAAGATGGTTGGATGGCATCAATGACTCGATAAGACGTGTGTTTGAGCAAGCTCCAGGAGTTGGTCATGGACAGGGAAGCCTGGCGTGCTGCATTCCATGGGGTTGCAAAGAGTCGGACATGACTGAGCGATTGAACTGAACTGGTTTGGTGGTGCTGACTTCTCTTAAATTTTGCTTTGTCTGGAAAGCTTTTGATTTCTCCATCAAATCTGAAAGAGAGTCTTGCTGGGTAGAGTATTCTTGGTTGTAGGTTCTTCCTTTTCATCACTTTAAATATATCATGCCGTTCCCTTTGGGCTTGTAGAGTTTCTGTTGAGAAATCAACTGATAGCCTGATGGGAGTTCCTTTGTATGTTATTTGTCGTTTTTCCCTTGTTGCTTTTAATATTTTATGTTTGTCTTTAACTTTTGTCAGTTTGATTAGTATGTGTCTTGGGTTTATCATACCCTGGACTTGATTGGTTGACTATTTCTTTTCCCATGTTTGGGAAGTTTTCAGCTGTTACTTCTTCAAATATTTTCTCAGGTTCTTTCTCTCTCTCTCCTTCTGGGACCCCTATAATGTGAATGTTGGTGCATTTAATGTTGTCTGAGAGGTTTCTTAGGCTGTCTTCATTGCTTTTCACTCTTTTGTTTTTTTCCCTATATTCTGTTCTGTGGCAGTGATTTCCGCCATTCTGTCCTCCAGGTCATTTATCTGTTCTGCCTCAGTTATTCTGCTGTTGATTCCTTCTAGTGTATTATTCATCTCTGTTTGTTCTTTAGTTCTTCTAGATCTTTGGTAAACATTTCTTGCATCTTCTCCATTGTTTTCCCAAGATCCTGGATCATCTTCACTATCATTATTCTGAGTTCTTTTTCTGGAAGGTTGCCTATCTCCACTTCATTTAGTTGTTTTTCTGGAGTTTTATCTTGTCCCTTCATCTGGGACATGTGCTTAGTCACTCAGTCAGTCCAACTCTTTGTGACCCCATGGACTGTAGCCCACCAGGCTTCTCTGTCCATGGGGATTCTCCAGGCAAGAATACTGGAGTGGGTTGCCATGCCCTTCTCCAGGGGATCTTCCCAACCCAGGGATCGAACCCAGGTCTCCTGCATTACAGGCAGATTCTTTAACCATCTGACCCACCAGGGAAGCCTCACTAAGTCATGTCCAACTCTCGTGACTTCATGGACTGTAGCCTGCCAGGCTCCTCTGTCCAGGGATTCTCCAGGCAAGAATTCTGGAGTGGGTTGCCATTTCCTTATCCAAGGAATCTTCCTGACCCAGGAATTGAACCAGGGTCTCCTGCATTGCCCACAGATTCTTTATGGATTGAGCTACGAGGGAAGCTCCTCATCTAGGACATAACTTTCTGCTTTTTATCATGATTAACTTTCTGTAATATGGTTTTTGTTTTAGCTGCTATGGGACTGTGCTTCTTTTTGCCCTTCCATCTGCCTTCTGGTGGATGAGGCTAAGAGGCTTGTTGTATAAACTTCCTCAAGGGAGGGACTGGCAATGGGAAAAACTGGGTCTTGCTCTGGTGGACAGGGCCTTGCTCAGTAAAGCTTTAATCCAATTATCTGCTGATGGGTGGAGTTGCACTCCCTCCCTGGTAGTTGTTTGACCCAGCCCTGGGGTCTGTAGGCTTTATGGTAGGGTTAGTGTTGAACTTCAAGAGGGTTTACACCAAGGGAGAACTTCCTGGTCTGATGTTGCCAGTGCCCCTGTCCCTGTGGTGAGCCCCTGCCAACCCATGCCTGCACAGGAGACCCTCCAACTCTAGCAAGTAGTTTTGGTTCAGCTTTCTGTTGGGTCACTACTGCTTTCCTCTGGGTCTTGATGTGGGCAAGATTTTGTTTGTGCCCTCCAAGACTGGAGTCTGTGTTCCCCCCAGTCCTGTGGAAGTCCTATAATCAAATCCCGCTGGCCTTAAAGGCCAGATTGCCAGGGGTTTCCTAGGCCCTTTTCAAAACCCCAGGCTGGGAAGCCTGACATGGAATTCAGAACCTTTACAACAGTGGGAGAACTTCATTTGGTATTATTCTGCTCCAGTTTGTGGGTCACCCACCCAGCAGGTATGGGATTTCATTTTATTGTGTTTCACTGCAGCAGCTTCTTTGTCTCTGGGTGTGGGGTATCTTATTTTGGTGGGTTCCAGCTTCCTCTTATCAATGGTTGTTTAACAGCTAGTTGCAATTTTGGTGTTCTTACAGGAGATGAGCGCCTACCCTTCTACAGTCTGCCATCTTGAACCAGAAGTCCTTCCTCAAATTTTTTCAGCTTTGTCAATTTGATACATAGAAACTGTTATATCACTGCTTTTCTTTAAACTTATTTTTTATTAAAGCATAGTTGATTTATAATGTTAATTTCTGCTCTACAACAAAGTGACATAGTTACACACACATATACATATCCTTTTTTATATTCTTTTGCATTATGGTTTATCCCACGATACTGAATATAGTTTCCTGTACTTTATAGTAGGACCTTGTTATTTATCCAGTCCATATGTAATAGTTTGCGTCTACTAATCCCAGATTCCCAGTCCACCCCTTCCCAACCCCCTCCCCTACAAGTCCGTTCTCTATGTCTAAGGCTGTTTTGTTTCATACGTAGGTTCATTTTTGCTGTTTTAAATTACACAGATAAATGATATCATATGGTATTTGTCTTTCGCTTTCCGACTTACTTCACTTAGTATGATGATCTCTTGTTGCATCCTTATTGCTGCAAATGGCATTATTTTGTTCTTTTTTATGGCTGAGTAGTATTCTGTGTGCGTGTGAGTGTATCTGTCCTTCTTTGTCCATCCTTCTGTCGGACGTTTCGGTTGTTTTCATGTCTTGGCTGTTGTGAATACTGCTGCTGCAGGGCTACGTGTATTCTTTTGCACCATGTTTTCCTCTGGATATATGCCCAGGAATGGGATTGCTGGATTATATGGTAGTTCTATTTTTAGTTTTCCATAGTGGCTACACTGATTTACGTTCCACCAGTGGAGGGGGTGGTTCCCTTTTTTCCACACTGTCTCCAGCTTTTATTGTATATAACCCTTTTTTTTTTTTCTTTTTTTTTTTTTGATCTTTCTTTCTGTGTCTGTAGACTTTTTAATGATGGCCATTCTGACTGATGTGAGGTGATACCTCATTGTAGTTTTGATTTGCATTTCTCTAATGATGTTGAGCATTTTTTCATGTACCTGTTGGCCATCTGCATGTCACCTTTGGTAAATGTCTATTTAGGTCTTCTGCTTACTTTTCAGTTGGGTGGTTTAGTTTGTTGCTGCTGTTGAGCTACATGAGCTGTTTGTATGTCTTTGAGAGTAAGTCCTTGTTGGTCACACTGTTCACAGATATTTTCTCCCATTTCATAGATTGTCTTTTTCTTTGGTGTGTGGTTTCCTTTCCTGTGCAAAAGCTTGTAAATTTGACTAAATCCCATTTGTTTACTTTTTATTTTTATTGCCCTGGCAGACTGACCTAAGAAAACTCGGGTACAATTTCTGTCAGAGAATGTT
The DNA here is from genome assembly GCA_024291935.2 of Okapia johnstoni. Taxonomy (NCBI): domain Eukaryota; kingdom Metazoa; phylum Chordata; class Mammalia; order Artiodactyla; family Giraffidae; genus Okapia; species Okapia johnstoni. Next base: position 53,148,905 of record CM044316.1, read on the forward strand.
TTGCCTGTGATCTCTTCTAGGAGTTTTATAACGTCTTACATTTAACTGTGTAAGCCATTTTGAGTTTATTTTTGTGCATGGTATGAGGGTGTGTTCTAACTTCATTGATTTACATGCAGCTGTCCAACTTTCCCAACACCACTTGGCTGAAGAGACTGTCTTTTTCCCATTTCATATTCTTGCCTCCTTTGACCATAGATGTGTGGGTTTATTTCTGGGCTCTCTATTCTGTTCCATTGATCTATATGTCTGTTTTTGTACCGATTCCACAGTTTTGATTACTGTAGCTTTGGGGTATTGTCTGAAGTCTGAAAAGGTTGTGCCTCCTGCTTTGTTATTTTCCCTCAAGGTCTTTCATTGTCCCATGTAAATCTTAGGATTATTTGTTCTAGTGAAAAATATCCTGGGTAATTTGATAGGGATCACATTAAATATTTAAATTGCTTTGGATAGTTACCATTTTAATAATATTAATTCTTCCAACCCAAGAGCATAGGATATCATTCCATTTCTTTGAATCATCTTCAGTTTCCTTTATTAATATTTTATAATTCTCAGTATAGAAGTCTTTCACTTCCGTAGGTGAAAGTATTCTGAAGTATTGTATTTGGGGGGAAGAGTGTGGTTTTAAAGGTACTGTTTTTACACTACCTTCTGCTACTGCACTGTTAATGTAAAGAACTGCAACCAACTTCTGTGGGTTAATCTTGTATCCTGCTGCCTGCTTAATTCATTTATCAGTTTTAACTGTTTTTGTGTGAAGTCTTCAGGGTTTTCTACGTATAGCATCATGTTATCTGCATATAGTGATGGCAGTTGTATCTCTTCCCTTCCAATTTTTATTTCTTGTCTGATTGCTGTGGCTAGGACTTCCAATACTATGTTGAATAGTCAAGTGGTGAGAGTGGGCATCCTTGTCTTGTTCCACATTTTAGTGGGAAGTCTTCCAGCTTTTCATTGTTGGGTATTATATCGTTTGTGGGTTTATCATAAATAGCTTTTATTATGTTGAGATAAGTTCCCTTTATATGCATTTGGTTAAGAGTCTTTTTTTTTTTATCGTGAATGGATGTTGAATTTTATCAAGTGTGTTTTCTGCATCTGTTGGGATGATTACATGTTTTTTCTCTTCTGTTGAATGTGGTGTAGCATATTAATTGATTTGTGTATATTGAACCATTCTTGTGAATTTAGAATGAATCCCCTTCGTCATGCTATATGATCTTTTTTATGTATTGTTGGATTTGGTTTGTTAGTGGGTTTTTTTGAGAATTCTTGCATCTATATTCATCATGAATATTGACCTATAGTTTTCCTTTTTTGGCATTACCTTTGTTTGGTTTTGGTATCACAGTGGTGGTGGCTTCATATAATATCTTTGGGAGCGTTCCCTCTGCTTCAGTATTTTGGAAGAGTTGGAGGAAGGGTCAGTAAAAGTTCTTTATGTGTTTGGTATTGTTTGCCTGTGGAGCCATCTGATCCTGGACTTTAGTTTGCAGTTAGTTTTTTGGTTTTGTTTTTTTCCCTGCATATTCTATTTCAGTTCTAGTAATCAGTCTGTTCAAATTATGGATTTCTTCTTGATTGAGTTTTGGTGAGCTGTATGTTTCTAGAAATTTGTCCATTTCTTCTAGTTTGTTGAATTTATTGGTATATAATTGTTTGTAGGATTCTGTTGTGGTTTTTGTATTTCAACAGTATCAGTTGCTAATTCTTCTTCTTCATTTCTTATTTTGTTTATCTGGGTTCTTTCTCTTTTCTTGGTGAGCCTGGCCAGAAGTTTAGCAATTTTGTTTACCCTTTCAAAGAACCAGCACTTTGTTTTATTGATTCCATTCTATTATTTAATCTCTTTTATTTCTTCTCTCATCTTTTATTACTTCCTTCCTTCTGCTGAGTTTAGGCTTTGTTTGTTCTTCTTCTAAGTCTTTTCGGTGCTAATTTAGGTTGCTTATTTGAGATTTTTCTTGTTTTTGAGGAAGGGCTGTATAGCTGTGAGCTTTCCTAGCTCTAAGAACGTTTTTTGCTCCATCCTGTAGATTTTGTATGATTGTTTTCATTGTTGCTTGTCTCAAGGAATTTTTAATTTTCCTTTTTGATTTACTTATTGATTCATTGTGTTTTTAGTAAAATGCTTTCATTCTCCATGTAATTTTTTTTCTCATTTGTTTTCCTGTGGTTGCTTTTTAGTTTCATTCTATTGTAGATTAGAGAAGAGAAGATTGTTTGAAGTAATTTTTATATTCTTAAATTTGTTGAGGTTTGTTTTGTGCCCTAGTATGTGGTCATTCCTAGAGAATGTTCCATGTACACTTGAAAAGAATGTGTATTCTTGTTTTTTTTTTTAATGTAATATGCTGAAATAATTGAGTCTAATAATTGTTGTATCATTTTGGATTTCTGTTGTCTTACTGATTTTCTGTCTAGAAGATCTGTCTGTTGATGTGTGAATGAGGTGTTAAAAGTTTCCTGCTATTATTGTATTCCTGTAAGTTTCTCCTTTTATGTCTGTTAATGTTTGCTTTATATAATTAGATGCTGCTATAGAGGATTCATATATGTTAATGGATGTAATATCCTCTTCTTGTATGACCCCTTTTTATCATTATATAGGATCTAGCTTTCTTTATGGCCTTTGTTTTAAACCTGTTTTATCTGGTAGGAGTATGCGACCCCCTGCTTTCTTGTCCTTTCTGTTTGCATGAAACATCTTTTCCCATCCCTTGACATTAAATCTGTGTGTGTGCTTTGCCCTGAAGTGGGTCTTATAGGCAATATGTTGTAGGCTCTTGTTTTTTTAATCCAGTCTACCACTTTGTGTTTTGATTGGAGCATTTAGTTCATTGACACTGAAGGTAATTTTTGATCAAATATGTATTTATTGCCATTTTAAACTTTGTTTTCCTATTGGCTCTATGTTTCTTCTTTGTTCCTTTTTATCACATTTTTTTGTGGCTTGATGATTTCCTTTTATCTTATGCTTGTGTTCTCTGTTTTTGTGAATCTTTTGTATGCTTTTGATCTGTGGTTTCCCTGTTTTTCTAGTACGTTAACCCCTTCCTATATCTACTTGCTTTAGACTGATACTCATATTGGCTCAAACACATTCTTTTAAAAAAAGAGAGAGAATCTAAATGTTTTTACTCCTCTCCCCCACATTTTATTTTACATCTTCTTGTTTATTCTTTTGCTGTTCCTTGTGTTTATCGTCACTTTCACATAGATTTTTTTGTGGTTTACTTTCCCATTGTGACTTCCTTTTTTCTGTACCTTCTTGCTTTTCTATTTAGATCCTCTAACCTTTGCCTTTTTTTTTTTCTTTTTTGCCACTTTTTCAATTGAAGGATAATTGCTTTACAGAATTTTGTTGTTTTCTGTCAAACATCAATAAGAATCAGCCATAGGTACACCCATGTCCCTTCCCTCCCTGCCATTTTTACTGTGTTGCCATAGGTGTGTTTAGGTTCATCTTGTTTGGAACCTTCTGCTTCTGTGTCTGGTTATCTGTTTCTTTCTTTAGGTTTGGGAAGTTTTTAACCATAATTTATTCAAATACATTTTAGATCTTTTTCCTTCTGGAATTCCTATTATGCATTGATTAGCATGCTTTAAATTATCCCTTAGGTCTCTTATATTGCTTTCATATTTTTTTATTTCACCTTCTGTCTCCTGTTCTGATTGGATGATTCCCATTATTCTGTCTTCCAGATCACTTACTCATTCTTCTGCATTATTCATTCTGCTGTTCATTGCCTTTAGCTCATCTTTTGTCTCAGCAAATGAATTTCCTAACTTTTCTTGGCTACTCCTTAGAGTTTCTAGTTCCTTTTTACAGTCATCTATGTTTCTGTTGATGGCCTTTCTGTTAATTCCTTCAGAATTTTTAATACTTCTTTTTTGAACTCAATTTCAGATTGAAAACATCTTTTATTTGTTCCTTCAAGGGAATTCTCTTGGTCTTTTAACTGGGAATGATTCCTATGCGTGTTCATTTTACTTATATTTCTCTTACTGTATGAGTTGAGGAGAAACAATTATCTACCATAGTCTTGGAACACTACATGTGGGAACATCCTTGTATAAGCTTGTATGGGTTTAATATTTTTGTTGCTTTTAGTTTAGATGCTTGTTACCTCTTTCCTTAGCCCATGCTCACCCTCATCCTTATGATAGGGAGTATTAAGGTATAGTGGCCTACGTGTGCTCCTGGGGCTGCATGCCAACGGGGGCAGTGATTGGTGCTTGCTCATGCGAGTCTTAGCAGTAGGGGTGGCCTGCGCATATCTCTGGAGCTTGTGATGGCAGCGGCAGCTCATGCTGGCTCCTAGAGCTTGTATAGGTAGTGTCCTGTTGTCTGAGAGCATGTGTGGGAAAAGAAGTGCCCCTGTGGTGCTCCTGCCCCTCTCCTTGTGTACCACCCCCCCCAACAGTGGTCTCTTGCCTCACTGGGAGGTCCAGGCTTCTTTTATGTACGCAGTCAGTTACCATACTCCAGTGCCTTCAGACTGTCTCCATGCAGCCAACCCCAGTCATCTTCCCAGATGTGATCTCCGAAGTCCAAGCTTCAGCACCCACCCACTGCCTGCACAGGTGGATTAGCAGCTCAGGCAGGAGAGTGCAGGGAGGCCATACTGACCACCTGTGCAAAGTCAGTCTCCAATTTGCCTTCCTCACACTGACTGCTGTGCTTACCCACCCCCACCCCCACCCCCCCGCAGGCGTCTAAGCTCCTCCTGGTTCCAGGCTGGTTTCCCCACCAGTGCTGTAACTTCACAAGGTGCAGGAACCTTTCCTCTTTCACATCTCCCTCCCTGGGGCACAGGTCACATCCTGATTTCCCTTCTCTCCCCAACCCCCACCCCCACCCCCCACCCTTTTGTTCTCCCTGGGTATATGGAGATTTTCTTGCCCTTTTGGAAGTCTCAGATCTTCTGCAGTGTTTAGATGTTCTGCATGAATTGTTCCACTTGTAGATGTGTTTTTGATTATTTGTAGGAGGAGGTGAGCTCCATGCCCTCCTGTTCCACCATCTTGGTCACTCTCTTCCTGTTATGTTTCTTTGACAACTGGGAAGATTACATGTTTTCTGTGGTTTTCAATCTCTTTCATGAATTTCTTTTGTAAACATTTTCATTCTTTGGGGTTGTTTTGTTAATGGAATTTTTCACCGGTTTATTAGTTGTCTTTTAAATTTGATTTTTTTGGACATGAGAGTTGGGTTTTTGTGTGTGTGGTTTTTTTCCCCTTGTTTAAGTTTTTATGTGATCAGAACAGGGACCCTCTCATTTTTGGTCTCAGCCTTTGGTATCATGTTTAAAAAGGTCTTCCCCACTCCTCGATACCATTCTTTATTGGAAATCGTATGCTAAAATTTGCTTTTGTTAACTTTGTGCACGTGTAAAACCATCCTCTTTTATTCATCTTAAATTAACTGCATTTAAATTCTCCTGGGTCTTTGATCCCAGGATTTGGCATAAGGGTGATGTTATTAGCCTTCTTTATATCCACTATACATCCCTGGGCTAAAGGATGCTCCTGGCCTTTCCTCATGGTATAACTGTGAGAGGTGAAGGAATGGTAATCCTTTTGGTGATAAGAACTGAATTGGGTGGTAAGGCGATATTTCATATTTTATTAAAAAGGAAAAAGCCCTGTGATATGTATTTTATTAGTTTTTCTTTTCATATAATAATGTATTGTGGAAAACTTCATGTCACAGCATTTAGACTTTATTCTTAATGATTTCTTGTTTGTTTGTTTTTAATTTTTATTTTATATTGGAATATAGTTTGCCAGTGCAGGAGACACAGGTTCCATACCTGGGTCTGGAAGATTGTCTGGAGAAGGAAATGGCAACCCACTCCAGTATTCGTGCCTGGTAAATCCCAGGGACAGAGGAGCCTGGCAGGCTACCAACTATGTGTTGGGAGAGTCGGGCATGGCTCAGCAACTAAACAACAACAAATAGTTGATTGAAGATGTTGTGTTAGTTCCGGGTGTACAGCAGAGTGATTCAGTTATGCATATGCATGTATCAGTTCTTTTTCCATTAGGTTATCATGAATATTGAGTAGAGTTCCCAGTGCTGTCAGTAAGTGCATATTGGTTATCTATTTTATTTTTTCAAAAATGTTTATTTCTTGGCTGCGTCGAGTCTTACTTGTGGCCTGTGGCATCTTCATTGTTTTAGGTGGGATCTTTCACTGTGGCATATGGACTCCAGTTGTGGCACACAGTTCAATATTTGCGGCATGTGGGCTTTCTGTAGCTGTGGCCGTTGAGCTTAGTTGTTGCATGACATGTTGGATCTTAGTTCCCCAACCAGAGATTGAACTCATGGACCCAGCATTGCAAGGCAGATTCTTAATCACTGGGCCACCAGGGAAGTCACCAGTTATGTATTTTAACTATAGTAGTGTATATATATCAATCCCAAACTCCCTCTTTATCCCTCCCCTCACTCCTTTCCTCTTTGGTAATAACCATAAGTTTGTCTTCTAAGTCTCTGAGTCTGTTTCTGTTTTGTGTTAATTAAGTTCATTTTTAACATTTTTTTTTTTTTATTCCACATACAAGCAATATCTTGATATTTACCTTTTTCTGTCTGGCTCACTTCACATACATGATAATCTTCGGGTCCATCCATGTTGCTGCAAACGGCATATTTTCTTTTTTATTTTTATTTTTTTTGGCTGCACTGGGTCTTCGTTACTGCACGTGGGCTTTCTCTAGTTGCAGTGAGTGATGCCACTTTTTGTTGTGGTGCTCAGGCATCTCATCGTGGTGGCTTCTCTTGTTGTGGGGCCTGGGCTCTAGGGCACGCAAGCTTCAGTAGTTGTGGCACGAGGGCTTTGTTGCCCTGTGGCATGTGGAATCTTCTCAGACCAGAGATTAAATTTGTGTCTCCTGTATTGACAAGCAAATTCTCAACCACTGGACCACCAAGAAAGTCCTGGTTCATTCTTTTTAATGGCTTAGTAGTATTCCATTGTATATATGTACCACATCTTCTTCATTCATCTGTTGTACATTTAGGTTGCTTCCATGTCTTGGCTGTTGTAAACAGTGCTGCAGTGAATGTTGGAGTGCACGTATCCTTTTGAACCCTGGTTTTCTCCAAGTGTATACCTAGGTATATTGTTGTTGTTGAACTTATATGCAGAGTATATTATGTGAAATGTTGGGCTGGATGAATCACAAGCTGGAATCAAGATTGCTGGGGAAAATAGCGATAATGTCAGATACGCAAATGACACCACCCTTATGACAGAAAGTGAAGAGGAACTAAACAGCCTCTTCACTACAACAACAATATGCCTAGGACTGGGACTGCCGGGTCATGTTGTTTAGTTGCTAAGTTGTGTCCGACTCTCTGCAACCCCCATGAAATGTAGCACCACAGGCTTCTGTGTCCTTCACTGTCTCCCTGAGTTTGCTTAAACTCATGTCCATTGAGTCATCCATCCATCCATCTCATCCTCTGTCACACCCTTCTCCTCCTGCCCTCAATCTTTCCCAGCATCAGGGTCTTTTCTATTGTGTCAGCTCTTTGCATCAGGTGGCCAAAGTATTGGAGCTTCAGCTTCAGCATTAGTCCATCCAGTGAGTATCAGGATTGATTTCCTTTAGGATTGACTGGTTTGATCTCCTTGCTGTCCAGGGGACTCTCTCAAGAGTCTTCTTCAGCACCACAGTTTGAAAGCATCAATTTTTCAGCTTTTAGCTTTCTTTATAGTCCATAAGGGTGGTATCATCTGCATATCTGAGGTTATTGATATTTCTCCTGGCAATCTTGATTCCAGCTTGTGCTTCATCTAGCCCGTCATTTCCGGCTGGACAGAGTACATACATATGATGTACTCTGCATATAAGTTAAATAAGCAGGGTGACAATACACAGCCTTGACTGTGGACCGCCGGGCTCCTCTGTCTGTGGGATTTTGTCAGGCAATAATATTGGAGTGGGTAGCCATTCCCTTCACCAGGGGATCTTCCCAACCCAGGTATCAGACCCGGGTCTCTAGCGTTGCAGTCAGATTCTTTACGGTCTGAACCACCAGGGAAGCCCCTCTAGGATCTTACAAGGTCACTACTTTTCCCCCTGGTCCTAATGCACACAGGACTTTGTGTGAGCCCTATAAGAATGGTTTCTGTTTACCCCAGTCCTGTGGAATTCCTGCCATCCATCCCCACTGCCTTCAAAGCCAGGTGCTCCTGGGGCTGCTCCTCTCATCGGCAGACCTCCAGGCTGGGGAGCCTGACGGGGGGCTCAGTGCTTTCATTCCTGTGTGAGAACCTCTGTGATACAATTATTTGCCAGTTTGTGGGTCGACCTCCTGATGGGTTTGGGATTTGATTTTATAGCAGTTGCTCCCCTCTACCTTATGACTTCTGCTTTGTCTTTGGATGTTGGATGTCTTTTTTGGTAGGCTTCAGTGTTTCTTTGTTGATGGTTTTTTGGCAGTTAGTTGGGATTTTGGTGTCTTCATAAGAAGAGGTGAGCCCACGTCTTTCTACTCTGCCATCTTCCATACAATTTTTCTGAGCAACTCCTGCATGCTGCGAGGGATGCTCTGTGCTCTGGGTACAGTGAAATCCAGTTAAACAGTTTCCTTCACAGCTGCTCATAGGTTACCAACCTGCAGGTGACCTCTAGTTTTGCATTTTATGAATGTGCCATGGTTTATTTTTTTTAATATTCCCCATTGATGGGCACCTAGTTAGTCTCAGTTATTTGCCATTGTGGATGTTGCTAACAGTGAATTTCTCTGTTGCCACTTTTTAATCTGCAGGTCTCTTTAATGTGGGAAATAAGCTGCTAGTGAGCCTGGATTTGCTTTTTGCAATCCGAAACCAGATCAAGCTGGGAGAGGACCCCAGAGTGTCCATCAGCACTCTTCTGAAGTCGGTGCAGGAGCAGACAGGTAAAGATTGGCTTCCTCCCTTTTCCCAAGGTTAGTCCTAGACTCCCTGGGAATTTTCAGTGATGGGACTTTTGTTGAAAAAATTACCTGGAGGAGAGTCTGATATTTCGAAAAGGAGACATTGACTTTCTAACACACTCCTCCTTTTGACTTTTACAAATGTTGAACTGACTTTGGAAAACATGAGTCTTTCCATGGGTCCAGCAGCCTTCAGCACAAGATTGAATGGACTTTATAGAAGCTCATTCTTTGGTCATAGGTAGACTTGGCCTTAGTACATGCTAATCAAGTTCACTCTGAATACACAGCTTCTAGACATCTGCCCCCATTTCCAAAGCTTACACTGAGACCTGAGCATGGGCCCCATACTCTTTATTATTAGAAATGATTTTTCCGCTTGCTTCCATTATTTCTTTCTGTTTACACTTTTCCATTCATTCCTATAGAATCCAGCCCCCTGTCTCTTCCTTGCTATGAGGTCAGATGGAGTAGAGCGAAGGTCCTAGGGTCGGATGGTCTGTGTTTGACTCTGGCCTCTGCTATTTAGTGGCAGTGTGGGTTTCAGGAAGTTATTCTTCATATCTCAGTTTTTTAAGTTCCACAGTGAAGGTAATAACTGCTCTTGGTTCATAAAGATGTGAGTTAAATGAGAGAATGTATTCAAAGCTCTCAGCATAGCATCTGGGTCCCAGTGGGTGCTGGGTACACCCATCAGTATTCTGATGGCAGTTGCCCTTTGAGTTGCTACCTGAACACCTAAAGGCCCAGGTGCTTGACCCTCCGATGGTTAATACTCTTAGGGGTTCTTAGGAGAGAAGCATTCTTACAGAATTGCTATTCTTACTGGCCATTGCTCATCCCTCATGGCCTCCAGATCTTTTTCTCTGAACTTCTCAGAGCTGTTGCTTTCCTTCCAGAGAAGACTCTTACCTCGGAGGAGCTGAGTCAGTTGCAGGAGCTGCTGTGCAATGGCTACTGGGCTTTCGAGTGCCTCACTGTCCGAGACTACAATGACATGATCTGTGGCATCTGTGGAGTGGCCCCCAAAGTGGAAGTTGCCCAGAGGAGTGAAAACAATGTGCTGGCACTAAAGAGTGTGGAGGTAAGTGCCTCTTGGTCACCACAGGTCACTTTTAGAAGTCTCCTCACACTTTGGCAGCCATCTTCCTGCATGAGGTCCCAGGAGCAGATGGCTCTGGTTCTTTCCTGAGTAAGGCGAGGAGCCTTTTCCTGCCACTGCCCAGGCTTTCATCTAAGGAAGGCTGGGTGGAAATGGAGGCACTTGTTACTTATTCAACTGACTTATTAAACATGAACTAGATGCACTTTTTAGACATTTGGGAGATGGCAGTTAAACCCATGGAGTTTCTGTGCTCATGGAACTCACTTTCTGATTTGAGGAAACAAACATTAATAATTGTGTATATTATATTAATATACTATTAATATATAAATTAAAAGTAACATAGTAACTATAAGGCACGGTAGGAGATGAGAGCAGTGTGGCAGGAAGAAGGGGTTCTTGCTTTATAGAAGGTGGTTGAGGAAGTCCTCTCTGATACAGGGGCATCAGGATAGAGCTCTGAAGCCCATGTAGATTTCAGCAGGGGAAGCTTTCAGGCAGAGGGAGCAGCAAGAACAGAGTCGGCGGTGGGCTTGCTGGGCATGGTTGAGGAAGGAGGCCGATGTGGCTGGCTCTTTGTGAGCAGGGGAGAGAGTGGTAGGGTATGTGAGGTTTGAGAGGCTTTGGGCGGCCCAGGCCGTTGTAAGCACTTTTGCTGAGTGAAATGGAGAGCCACCAAAGGGTTTTGAGAAAGAGTGGCCTGTTCTGAATATATATATGTATAATTTTGTTTGTTTATTTTTGGCTGTGCTAGGTCTTTATTACAGTGAGGCTCTTTCTCTAGTTGCGGCGGGCAGGGGCTGCTCTTTAGTTGTGGTGCAGTGACTTCTCTTGTTGAGGGCTTCCCCGGTGGCTCAGGGGTAAAGAATCTACCTGCAATGCAGGAGACTCAGGAGATGTAGGTTCAGTTCCTGGGTGGAGACAATCCCTTGGAGAAGGAAATGGCAACCCACTCCAGTATTCTTGCCCAGACAAGGGCAAGAATGGACAGAGGAGCCTAGTGGACTACAGCTCATGGGGTTGCAAAGAGTCAGACATGACTGAGTGATTGAGGACAGGTCACATCTCTTATTGCAGAGCACAGGCTCTAGGGCATGTGAGCTCAGTGGTTCAGTGGTTGCAGCTCCCGGGCTCTAGAGCACAGGCTCAATAGTTAAGGCACACGGGCTTAGTCACTCTGTGGTATGTGGAATCTTCCCAGATCATAGATCGAACCTGTCTCCCCTGCATTGGCAGGCAGGCAAATTTTTTACCACTGAGCCACTAGGGAAGACCTGACTTGGGTTCTTAACTGAAAAATGTCACCACAAAGATAACACCAAATTCAAATGGCTTAGTATATTAATTTTAACAAATATCCAAGAAATAAGATTCCAGTCATAGAAGAACTGCAAAAATAGATTTATTTCCGTAAGACATTATATAAGGCCATGTAACTGAAAACAAAACCAAACATTTAATATCAGATGAAAATTTGGGCTGATGGTACATGTGAATATCGATACCAAAGTCCTGAATAAGATAATAGCAAATCTAATAATGAGTGCAAATCGAACAACATGTAAAGTAAAATCATGACTTAAGTTTATCCCAGGAAAGGAGGATTATGTCTACATTAGAAAATACACTAATGTAGTTGAATACTTAACAGTTTAGAGGAGAAAACTCATGATTATTTCATTGGATGTCTTAAAAAGGCTTTCATTTTTATTTAACACCCATTTGTGATAAAACTCGTTGCAAACTGAGACTAATAGGGAAAATTCTTTAACCGGGTGTTGGGAAATTTTTTAGAAAATCCCACAGGTGAACGCTTTCCCTATCATCATGCTGAGAGGGCTGGTCTGCCTGCACAGATTTGGGGTGCCCAGTGAGTGTGCTAGTAGTCACAGGGGGTGCAGACTTTCCATCTCTGAACTCTGCCACGTGACTCTACGCACTAGACGTATAGCTCACTCCACTGGGCATGGTTCAGGATCTTTGAAGAAAAGCTCTGGTGTGTTTTGGCCTGACCAGCTGAGTGTATTAGTGATTTAATGCATATTCCTCTTTTTCTTCTCAATTTAAAAAAAAAGTATGCATACTGATCAAATAGTTCGGTTTTTAGGGGAATGGTGCATAATGAGATACATGAAAACTGGCATAATGCTACTGGAGCCTTCTGAGTGTTCCTTGTAGGTAAAATGAACTGCTTTTGTGTTATTGTTGCCAAAAAGGCTCTTTCTGGACTCATTCAAATCTGCTTGACTGGTGGAAATGTTAATAGTAATGCAGCTATGATTTGTTGAGCATTTTATTACATATGCCAGGTTCTTACTCTGTATTCGGTGCTTTACTTTCTGACTGACTTCTCAACCCTGTGAAATTTTTGTGGATGAAGGGACTGAAGTCTGGGGGCTTGGCCAAGCTCATCCAGCCAGGAAAGGGTGGAGCTGAGACCTGGCTGTGGTCTGGCTCCTTAACGGTAGAGTCTGAGCTCTTAAGCACAGCCATATTCACCAGTATTTTTTAGGACCCTGAGCTCCAGTTTTTGAAACACATCTGGTCAGAGCTTGACTTTTTGCTCTCCAGAATAGAGAGAAGCCCACCTTCCTGCAAAAGCTCATGTGTCCTAGTCCTCCTTGGCACCTGCCCTGTCCCGATCAAAGCTCTGTCCTCATAGAATGGAGTAGCGCTGCCTTCACTTTCCATATGCGTGTCTCTTCTTTTCAGGGTTTCTGGGTGTTTCTTTCTAGAGACCAGAACTTAATTTTCTCCCTTTTGTGTGTGATATGCAGAGTTGGATAGTGCATTTGAGAATGGGATGGGGCTGTTCTAAAGTCTGAACTAAAACAGGAAGGTATAAAACAAAAGAAATATGCAGTTGTCCATGAGGAGATTGTAGGGTTGGCCCTTCCCCTCAGGGACTGTGTAGAGAACCATCTGGACCGCCTACATGTGGAGCGAGCGGTGGTTCTCAGATTTCATGGTCATAAGAATTACATTGGACAGAGGTTTGCAAACTTCCTGGTGTGAGGCTTGCTGGTCCCACCCCCAGGATTTCTGATGCAGTGCTTGGGGAGTGGGCCGAGCATTTGCATGTTCAGCAAGTTCCCATGTGGTGCTCCTGCTGCTGATCCAGGGATCACACCTCGAGAACCACTCACCTAGGGACACTTTTAAAAATGCAAACTTAGGGATTTAGTTCATCCAGGTTGAGATGGAGCCCAGGTATCAGCATTGCTGAGGAACACAAATGATTCTGATGAGGTACTAGGATCAGGGTCTTACTTTGGGGGTCGCATCCGAGGGCTCACAAGAAGGAGAGTTGAATAGCACAAGGCTAGATGTCTGCAGTGGATGGTACGTGCTGCATGTAGAGGAGATCACTGCATGTCAGGAGGACCTTCGTGAGGAGGGAGGAAACAACAGGGCCTTGAAAGTGGGCAGAGTGCCGCTAAATTTTACCCTCATGATTCCTGCAAGCCAGGCATAGGGATTAAGGGTTTGGCACTAGATCTTTGTTCACACTCTCATTCTGTCCCTCACTCCGGTGGGCTTACCTCAGGCCCCCTCTGGCTTGTATAGTAGTAGTTAGTTAGCCAGTGTCGGGCACATGACAGGCTGTGGTAACTAACCTCTCCTGGCGAGGCAGCGAATATGACAGGAATAAAGGCAGAGATGCAGAAGGAACTTAGGTCTTGGGGAACGCTGTGGTGTGGGAGGGAGCAGTGAGGCAAGGCTCTAAGATGTTAGATTTGGGGGTATCCCAGCAAGACATGGCTCTCAATCTCCCTCCCCCTGCTCAGCCTGTGTTGAGATGGTAGGCTGTTGTGTGTTGTGTTGCTGATGTTCTGTGATTCGTATGTTTTGACTGTTTCTGTTTGACCCTTTAGTTCACCTGGCCTGACTTCCTAGCATCTAGTGAGGTCAATGTGGAGGACTTCTGGGCCACAATGGAGACAGAGGTGATTGAGCAGGTGGCCTTCCCCGCCAGCATCCCCATCACCAGGTTTGACGCCTCCGTCATTGCCCCCTTCTTCCCACCACTCATGAGAGGAGCTGTGGTCGTCAACACCGAGAAAGACAAGAGCCTGGATGTGCAGCCAGTACCTGGTGAGGCCACCTGCTGGTGCCTGGGGTCAGAGCACGGTCCTGTGGAGTCTGGAACGTTGTTTGCAGCCAGACAGCACGAGTGGTAGAGAGGGGGCCAAGGCCACCCAGAGAGCTTTCTGGAAAGATAGTGACAAAATCGCCTGGAGATTCAAGTCATGTGCAGAGTTTTGAAGAGCTATCAGCCACATTGTCTAGGACTGACCCACAGAACTTGTCAGCCTTCTGGCATGCCCTGCACTGAACAGTGGGAACCCTATGAAAAATGCTGAGGACAGGTCTCCAACCCCAAAGATTCTCATGGACAGATATAGGGGGAGGCAGGCTTGCTCAGCAGGTCTTTCAGGTGGTTTTGCAGGTGCTTTGTGCTTATATGTTGAGAAGCCCTCAGGTGGCTCCTTTGAGAACATCGTTTTCGGACAACCTGGGTTTGATTCCTAGCTGTGCCACTTAGTAGCCATGTGGCCTCTGCCGCATCTCTTCATTGCTCTAGCCTCTGTTGTTTTGTTTACAGAGGGGCATGATACTGCTACCCACCACCTAATTTGTTGTGACGGTTAAGTGAGCTGATAGCTGAGTCTCTTGTTTAACTGCAACTCACAGTAAGCAGTAGGTTCAACATTGTTACTCAGTGTGCTGCTCATTTAAGTGGTAGGTGCGTATATGTCTGTAAGTAGCACAACTTTGATAAAACCGTCCTTTCCCTTAACAAATGCTGTTTTATTTCATTTTTAAAATCCTGGCTATGGCCTGCTAAATTGATTTTATCAGTAAGGCCTCAGCATAGTTCTGTTGATCAGTAGGTTCAGGAACGTAGCATATCAAGAGCATTTTTAAAATGAGAGCTTCTGTTCCTCTTGTTGCCGTGGTGTGGTAAGCATATGAGGTCATGGTTTTGAGAAACCTTAAAAGGTTAAAAGCAGACCCATTTTGGGGGCTCTCTGCACCAGTGCTCTGCTGGATCTCTCTCCTAGACCTTCAGAGGCAGCAGGCCGGTTCCGAGAGACCTCAGGTGTCTGTAGAACACCCTAAGGCCTGCATTGAGTTCCCCTCTCTCAGCCGCCAGGCAGTGCTTAGGGCAGAGCCTGCTTGACTGTGGACTGGCCCCCCTGCTTGTCCATCCTCACGTGGGAGGGACTTCCTAGGGTGCTTGGTGGCTGCGGCAGCACCTCCCTTCAGCTCGTCATCTCTTGCAGGCAACGGCAGTGCCTTGGTGCGGCTGCTCCAGGAGGGCGCGTGCAAGCTTGAGGAGATTGGCTCCTACAGCGAGGAGGAGCTGCAGTGCCTGCTGAGGCAGTGTGGCATCCCCTTCAGGGCAGAAGACTCCAAGGTGGGTCTCAGGGTGGTGCTGGGGACAGGAACTTTCTGGTAGGCCGTTTTTCTGGCCAGGGATACAAATCCCCATGACTGGGCACTTGTTTGGGGCAGAGGGTGCTGCTGGGCAGGGGAACCTGGGAGATAGCCAGCAGCCGGGTCAGGCCTTGCACATGAGGTGTTTGCATCCAGGCAGTTCCTCTTTTGAAGGTAGTGGGTCCAGACTTGGGTTCAAGAATCCAGGTTCTCCCGCTGACTGTGTGTGACCTTGGATAAACTGAGCCTCCTTCTCCTCATTTGCAAAGTGGCAATAACCAAAATACCAGCCTCATGATGTTTGCATTGTCTGGTTATCACCTGTCTAGGCTCTTAGAAAACAAGTGCTGTAGCATTCATAGAGGATGTATGCATGCGTGCATATTTTACCCATATATTATGTATTTCGCGCTTAAAAATCCTATGCTTTAAGTTCAGATCCAAATGCTGGTTCCTCTTTGATGCTTTCCCTGCTCTGTAAAAAGTAGTAGGAGAACCCAGGCCTCAGAGCCTGGCAGCTTGAGTAGTGTGGCTGGCTCTGTCTATGACCTGGTTCTTTGAGGGCCTCGGTGTTCCTATCTGTACCTTTAGGTACAGGACGCTGGGCTGGTGAGGCTCCAAGGCCTGCTGTGGCCTTACCAGTTGATTCATTCACCCTGAGCGAGCATTAGTTGCTGTGGACCAAGCCTGGTCCCTGAGCGTCTACCACCGTTGAACCTTGTCCTTCTGCTTAGGAGCAGCTCTGCTTCTCCTTGTTGGCCCTCTACGAATCTGTTCAGAATGGAGCCAGAGCTCGACAGCCCCCACCTCATCTCACAGGCGGCAAAGTCTACAAGGTGTGCCCCCATCAGGTAAGAGGATGACGAGGAACTCGGGGTGAATTTGTTTATGTCAGTTTACCCACACAGAGGATCTGATCCCTCCAGCTCGTCCTGGAGCTGGCACTTAGGTCGCTGGGCCACTGTGGAACAGCTCCTTCTGGTCATCACCAGTGAGCAGTAAATACCCTTTTGTGTTCTGGCCTCTGCATCATTGCTGGAGAGGACGAGGGTGAGCAGCAAAGACATCACTGCTCCCTCAGTGCCCTCATATTGAGAAATAAAGTCACCATGGCTGTGGCAACAGCTGGTAAAGAATCTGCCTGCAACGCGGGAGACCTGGGTTCGATATCTGGTTTGGGAAGATCCCTGGAGAAGGGAAAGACTACCCACTCCAGTATTCTGGCCTAGAGAATTCCATGGACTATACAGTCCATGGGGTTGCAAAGAGTTGGACACGACTCAGCGACTTTCACTTTTTCATGGCTCGTGGCAACGGCTCTGCAGGAACTAAACAAGGACCGGAGATAGAAAGCAGCCGAGAGGAACCTGCTGCCCAGTGGGGCAGCCAGAGGAGGCCGAGAGCCCCCTGTGAGCTGGGGAAGGGGTGTAACCACTGAGTCCTGAAAGGGGAGCCTAGTGAGCAGAGGAGGGAGGTGGGAGGGGTCACTGGAGGCCAGATCATGTAGCGCTTTGTGGGCCAGAGGAACAGTTTGGATTTTCTTCTGAGAGTGGTGAGGGGCCGTTTGGATGGTTTGAATGGGAAATGGTCTGATTTGGGTTCTCAGAAGATCACTCCTTAGGGCTGTAGTGTGCCCAGGGTAGGTGGCTGCCAGGATAGCTCTGGGAAGGTTGTACCCTGTATGACAGTCATCCCGACCCAAGAAGAGGCCAGGGTAGGCAACCTCCTGAAAAAGTAAGTGCTGAATGGGGAAGACAGCTTCACAAAGCCTTCAGTTCAGAGTGGGCAGGGGACTGGCCATCAAAAGGGAGTCAGGTTATCAGCCCCTTTTTACAACCCCTGACAAGTCAGACCCTGCTCTGAGCATTGTGTCATGTGACTGGCATCCATCTCACGAGAAGGACTCGGGTGTGAGCGCTATAGATCTTGGGGCTGTGAGGGGGCAGCAATACTACCTGGAGGCAATAGCCAGGACTGCTGTGGGGGGGGGAGGGAGGGAGGTAGAGGCAGAATTGGACACAGTGGACAGAAAGTGGACACAGAGCTGCCCGGAAGGAGCCTGGCATTTGGGGAATCCTGCTGGTGGAGGTGTAACCCTCATCAGAGGTTCCCATCTGGACAGCTCCCTCAGGGTCTGGTAGGGGCTGCTTGCAGTACAGGTGTTTAGACCGCACCCCCAGAGGCTGATTCTGTGGATTCGGAGGGAGACCCAGGAACTTTCACTTCTAACCATCTCTGAGATGCAGGCACCATGCAGCTTGGGAACCACCGGATTAGATGGGATTTAGGGGTGTGACATCGAGGGGGATTTGGAGCCAATGCCTTGGGGAGGTGGGGGGTGTGTTTCAGCCTCATTTGAGGCTTGGATGCTCTTCTTCCATGTGGGAATGAACTGGCGACTGCACTTACGGACAGAAGCAGGAGGGAAGTGGAATGTCATGGGCTCCTGTAGGATGGCGGGACTTCAGGCATGAAACCCGATTGTTCACCATCCTAGGAGGAAGTGAGTGGACCCATCTCTGCAGATTGCCTTCCTCACCCTGTGCTGTACCCTCTGTCTCCACCAGGTGGTCTGCGGCTCCAAGTATCTTGTGCGGGGCGAGAGTGCCCTCGACCACGTGGATCTGCTCGTCTCTTCCCGCCATTGGCCTCCTGTGTACGTGGTTGACATGGCCACACCCGTGGCCCTGTGTGCTGACCTCTGCTACCCGGAGCTGACCAACCAGATGTGGGGGAGGAATCAGGGCTGTTTCTCTAGCCCCATGGAGCCGCCAGTGGTACGTTCCCTTCTGAGGAACTGGGATCCCACAGGGCTGAGCATGTCTCACCCCCTGGTTCTTGGGGCAGGTCTTCTGTGAACCATCCAGCATCTTTGTTTTTCTCCACCAATGTTTTGTCTCAGTACTCTGAAACCAGCATTTATGCCACAGATCTCTGCTGACCTTGTGTGTGAGGCCATGGCATGTCATTTAGTGTACCCAAGGTGAAAACACAGGTATCATGGGGGTCAAAGGGATTACCTCGCAGATGAGCCTAGAAAATTATCACCTTCGAGGACACTATGCACTAACATACTAAAGGCCCAGAGCAGCCCTACTTTGGCTTTGCCTGAATCTGCTGCGTGGCATTCCTTGTGTTGTGATCTAGAGGCACAGCGGCTTAGAAAATGCTGATCTTATCCACCTCTTTCCTCTAATTAAAAGGGGAAAGTAAGGCCACGAGGGGGAAATGGACCGGTTGAGAATCCTGCAGCAGATTAATAGCAGAGCCCTGGCTGCTGTGTCTTAGTGCATTGTCTCAGGCTTTGGTTCTTAGCACAGGCACATGCCCTTTGCTGGAAGAGACATTCAACTGGTAGGAAGAAGGGGACGTCATCGTCATCACTTGCCTTTTTCTTACTACGCCCTGGGCCTTGCTCTGTGAGTTGGTGAGGGGTGTTGCAGAAGGATATTGGAGACTCTGAGGGAACCTCCCCTGTAGCCCTGGGCAGAATTGATTAGACACGGACAGAAGAGCAGCTCTGGTAATCCGGCATCTGCTCTGGGTGGTGGCCGCTGTTACTGTCTCCCTCATCACATGAGGAAACGGAGGCCCAGGGGAGGAGGAACAGGGGACTTACCCCAGGAGATGTGCCTGCCCTGTGGTAACGGAGGATTGAAACAGAGCTGGCTGAGCCCACAGCTTTCACTCCGTCCTTCACACAGCTTGGACCTTAACCTTCCCTCTCATCACAGTGGCTTTTCATCTCCCTTCTAGAGTGTGTCCTGCCCAGAACTCCTGGACCAGCATTATACAGTGGACATGACAGAGGCCGAGCACTCTGTTCAGCATCCGGTCACCAAGACTGCCACACGGCGCATCGTCCACGCAGGCACACAGCCCAGTCCTGGCGACCCCAGTGCTGGACACCACTCCTTGGCCCTGTGTCCTGAGTTGGCACCCTATGCAGCCATCCTGGCCTCCTTTGCAGACAGCAAACCAAACAGCGTCCGCCAGCGGCCCATCGCCTTTGACAACGCCACCCACTATTACCTCTACAACCGCCTCATGGACTTCCTCACCAGCCGCGAGATTGTCAACCGGCAGATCCATGACATTGTGCAGAGCTGCCAGCCTGGTGAGGTGGTCATCCGTGACACCCTCTACCGCCTTGGGGTTGCTCAGATCAAGACGGAGGCGGAGGAGGACGGGGAGGAAGAGGAGGGAGCCACGGCCACAGAGTAAGCCGGGCACTTGCCCAGGGACCGCACGTCTCAAGCCATAGCGAGGCCCTTGCCCGAGGCACATCCATCCAGGGGACCAGCCTCTGAGGCTGGGACTGACCAAAGAGCTTCCATTTCCTGAGCTTGGTGGAGCCTGGGGTCCTTGGTTCTCAGCCTTCCAGAGGTCGGGAGAGGCACCAGGACACTCCTTACTAGACCCAGAGGCACACTTGGGTGGCACCGTGTGTCCACTAGGGAGATGGGGAGGCTGAGAGAAGCTGGGGAGACTGCTGCTTCCCCGGGGCGCCTGTGGGTTGGGGTGGAGGCCCTGGCTGGGCCAAGGCTGTCCTTCCCACCCGGGGATGCCGTTTACCTCCCCCGCAGCCTGTTGCCTTTGCCTCGGGGCCTTCCTTAGCTCTGAGGGTCCCTGTGGGCTCTTTATTCTCCCAGAGGAGGTGTGCATCTCTCTCCTGTTCTTCTGCATCCACATCGGGGAGCAGCTGAGCAGGTTGAAGGGGCGAGCCACTGCTCCCTTCCAGGACTCTCCACTGCCTCAAACTGTGAGGACCCCTCCTCTCCTGGCCACTGCTGCTGTAGCTTCCTTCCTCCCCCAAAGAGGAAGTGGCCTGTGAGCATGGCATGACCCAGCGGCAGTAGGAAAACTCCCTTCTGTGAAGGGGAAGCAGACTGGGTCGTAAGGAAACAGCAGGACTGGCTCAAGTGCCCATGGTTTGCTGAGGGCACGGGAACTGGCCGTGTTATTTAATTTATTGAGAGGAGTGGGATAGATGGCTTCCCCCCCCCCTTCCCCTGACCGGAATAAAGTTTATTAAATTATATGGTTTGGGTGCAACAAGAGTCAGTTGCAGCCTAGTTGTGTGGGGTACAGTGTGGTTGGGCCCCAGAGGAGCTGGGGAGGGTCACTCACCGTGGAAGGACGGAGGAGGTCCCTGGGAGTCCGTAGGGCACAAAGACATGGAGGCCGGCTGTGTTAATGGGGTTAGTTTAATGCTGACAGGAACGTTCCACAGTGTGACTGTTAGTTATGATGAGTCAACCCGGAGCGGGTGCTGCTTGCTTGGTGTGGCCAGCCACACGGGTCCCCTGCCTTCCACCTCAGTACGATGGGGGCCAGACAGAACACTTCGAGCTTTTAGCTGCCACCTGGCTCATTGCAGCAGTACCAGACCCAGGGCGGGGTGGAGCTCTGGAGAGAAGGCTTAGAGGCAGAGGGGAACGATTAGGTTCTTCCAAAGGAGCCAGTCTGCTCCCAGGGCCTGAGCACAGCCCTAAGCATCTGTCTGCTCTCATCGAGCCACTCGGTGGGTGTCCCTTCCATTCTGCCAAGGCCCAGGGAACCTTGGTTTCTCAGTGTTTGGGTAACTCTTGGGAACTTCAATCACCAAATCAGTCCATTTCCATTGAAACAGGAGGGATGGAGGGGAGGTGGTTCCCAGAAGTGGGGACAGGTTAAGAGTGAGCTGGGTGTTCTCGCAGTTGGCATAGTGAAGCTGAGGCCACAGCTTTGAGAACTGGCGTGATGGGGTGGGGTCAGCCCCAGTCCCCGACTGGCAGTGATGGCCCAGGCCCTGGGAGTGGGGTTCTCACCAACCTCCTATAGATCCCCCATTCCTGAGTTTCAGAGCTGGGCCGGGCTGTTGAGGGAAAAGGCGGAGGGCAGAGTCTGTGTGTTCTCCCCGTGGTGCCCCATCCAGGGAGGAGGTGTGAGCTTAGAGGCGGGGAGGGCGGTACTTCCCTGGGGTCCCCTCCTCAGCAGAACTGGTAGTTGTTGGGTTGCAGCAGGGGCTGGGCGATGTCGCCCTGCTCACAGCAGGTCAGGTGCTCACTGGAGCTCTCCTCCTCCGGCTCGCTGCTGCTGCTGCCGCCGCTGCTTGGCAGATTGGTATAGTCCTGGGTGCAGAGAGGCCAGGGGATGGTCAGTCCCAAAGGGTCAGGCTCAGCTTTAACCAAGCCACCCACCGTGAACCTGGTCCCACTCACCCGCCCTCTCCTGTCCACCTGAACCTGCTCCTGGAGGAGGGAGCAGATCTGCTGGAAGGTGGGTCTGCGCGTTGGCTCCAGGGCCCAGCAGGCCTGCATGATGCTGTATCTGAGACAGGAGAGGAAGAAGCAGCTCGTGGGCCTGGAGTCATCACGTACATGTGCACACACACACTCACTCACTCCTGCCTGGCCGAGGTCCTGAAACCGAGTCAGAAGTGAGCTTAGCACAAGACCAGTGCAAAGTCCTTGGTGTGCTTTATCTAATCTTTCTGGTAACCCTGGGAAAGGGGGCTTTTTGTCAGAATGGGCCTGAAAATTGAGGAGAAAAAAAAGCTCAGGGATGCCACTTTGCGCAAGCTCTTGGCACAAAGGGGCATCCTTGCTGCCTGCAGGTAGGTTTAAGCGGCTGCTTGGTGGTAGTATACTAAAGTGGATGAGGAGCTGGCTAGCAGGCTGCGTGCATCCACCTTGGTAGGGAGCACCTGGGTGGCACAGGGAGCAGCTGTGGGGAGACAGTGGCTGGAGAAAGACGCAGTGGGCGAGATGGGCCAGCAGGCCTGCGGAAGGGCTGTGGTGAGGGCAGAGAGCCAGTAAGGAGCCTGTGGTGGGCCGGCTGTCGGGAGGTGGTTAAGAGACTGCAGTGGCTGGTGGCTGTGTTGAGCAAGAGGCTGGCTGCCAGGACAGAAGAGTAGAGAAGAGCCGCCTTGGGCTCATAATAGCCGAGTCCGAATTAAACATTCATCATCCGTCTTGGGGCCAGCCCCTGTTAAGATCCCTCTTTGAGAATGTCCTCCATGCTACCTGGAAAACCCGTGGAAACCCTGAACTTGCTAAAAGGGGTCCGCATTAGTCCACTGTGGGCAAGAGGAGACCTGGCCCTAGAACACTGGACCGGAAAGACAGGCCACACACCTTTCCATCCACTTCCACCAAACCCCGGGGTGCTTCGCTTACATGTTCTTTGGGGCAAATGCGGGCTGAGCCATTTGGTATCCATCCTTCACCAGTTTATAGAACTTGCTATTCACCAGGATGCCAGGGTAGGGGTTGAGCCCTGCAAAAGGTAAGATCACAGAAAAGACGATGCTCAGTGCCCGCTGTCCCCTTCCCCCGCACATCTTGGCGGGGCTTGGGTGTCAGGTCCCAGCTGGACGCGGTAGTCGAACAGCAGCTCCCTTTAACAAGCGCTTACTACGTGCCAGGCACTGCAAAAGGTGTCCTGCTTATTACAGACTTCTAGGATGTAGAAAGCCTTCACCCAGGTCTCATTACACATGCGGAATTCCAGCAGAGGCTCTGGCCGGTGGAGGAGCACGCTGACGGGCTGAGCCCAAGTACTTGTCTTAGTGCCCCAGAAAGGGGCGCTGGGTCTTCAGGGACATGCACATTTCAGACAACGAGGGGAAAGAGCATTCAAGGAAGCAGCAACTGCCCAAGCAGACAAGTGAGGAAACAGCCTGGAGGGAGTGCTGTTGGGGTAGAGGGGCTCAGCCCACATTGGGAGCCGCAATACTTGGTTTTAAGATGCTTCCCCCACCCCTGCGCCCTCAGCAGCCCTTGCTCTGCGCTGACCTCCAAGCATCCTGGGCCAGCATCCTCCAGGAGGTACAGGTGCCATGGGTCACCAAGCACTAGCCAGCCCCACGCTGAGCCTGACCGGGCCAGCACCTCACCGAGTGAGAAGATCTCCCAGAGCAGGATGCCGTAGGACCACACGTCGCTCTGAACGGTGTAGACGCAGTCAAAGATGCTCTCTGGCGCCATCCACTTCACGGGCAGGCGAGCCTGGCACAGCAGACCCTGGTCACCTTGGGCCCGGGTCACCACCTCCTCCCCAGCCTGGCCCAGCCCTCCCAGCACTCACGTTGCCCTTAACGATGTAGTTGGAGTCATTCATGATGTCCCGAGCCAGACCGAAGTCCCCAATCTTGGCCACATGGCCGCTGGTCAGCAGCACATTTCTGGCCGCCACGTCCCGATGGATGCACTGAGGGAAGGCACTGAGGGTCAGTCTCGGCCCCTCCCTGCTTGAGCCCAGGGTGCAGGAGGAGCAGCCAGGGCCCCAGAGGGCTTGGGGCCCTCAATGAGCAGTGGCCATCATTTTTGACCCTGTACCTTGGCTCCAGTCCCTGCCTTCTACCATGACCCACGTCTGAGAATACTGTCATGTGGTCAGACAGGCAGTGTTGAGAAACCACCGTGACTGGCCCTCTGGCTGAGAGCAGCAGGAGCCACCTCAAGCTCGGTGGTCTGCATGGGCCTAGAAACAGGGAGCTCTGGAGCTGCTAACAGGACCAGTGGCTGCCACCCTCGGGGATGGCCCTCCCCTAAGTATCTGCGCACGTCATAACCCTATCTTACCCTCATGCCATCCTACGATTGCATCTGTCTTTATAGGTGTAGAAACCTAGGCTCAGAGAGGTTCGGCAGTTGCTCAAAGCCACACAGCAAGTGGCGGAGCCAGCATTCAAGCTCTAGACTCCCCAGTCTGTGCTATGAGGAGCACGGCCCCCTTCAAAAACTCCATTTTCTCTCCCGTGTCCTCACCCGTCTAGCCTCACAGGTTCAGCTGCCCCCACTCCCCCCGGGTGACCACACAGAGGGACCTGTGTTCTGAGACTTACATTCTTGGAAGCAAGGAAGGCCATGCCCTGGGCCACCTGGCTCGAGAAGTGGAGCAGGTCATGCAGTTCCAGCGGCCGCCCATCCTCCTTGTCCAGGTCTGGGGTGAGGAGAGGCATCGGGACGGCCCCACTGACCTCCCCTCCCTGCATTGACCCCAGCAGCCCCTCTCTCCCTCAGCCCTGGTACCTCCTCGCACCTTGCTCAGAGAAGGAGTCATCTGACGAAGAAGTGGACACGGGTCTCATCTCCACATAGGTGTCCACACCCTGGCTGGAGAAGCCGCTGTCCCTGCAGAGGAGAGGGGCCCATCATTTCCGCTGCCCAGCTCAGGCCTCGCCCAGCCACTCAGCAGAGAGAAAGGGACCTGAGTCAAATTGAACTTCAGTTTCTGACCCACCCTCTCTTGAGTGATCAGTGACCTCTGCTTGGCCATCCAGCAAGGGAGCTTATAGCCTGTTCCATCTTTGGCAGCTCTGCCTGGTAGAAGGTTCTCCACTGTTCCTAATGCTAGTCTGCCCTGGGGCTGTTCCTCTTCCTGGTCCTCGTTATCCTCTCAAGAAGCGTCTGCCTCTTCCCTGGAATGCCCCAGTGAGGATTTGAGCTTTCGCCAGGGCCCCTTTGAGTCCACTTGTCTGTACTGTGCCTCTCCCTTCTGGCTTCACCCTGGGAAGCTCCAGATACTCAGACCCCCTCAGACTAAAGACTTTGGAAACTAGGCACAAAACCTAGTCATTCTCACTTAGCAGTTTCTCTAGGCAAAACTGGTGTGCAGCCAGAGTGGAGGCCTGATCTAGAGCTTCTTAAACTAAGTCGTGTGCGTGTGAATCACCTGGAGGATAGATCCTCACTCGGCAAGTCTGGAGGGGCCTGAGATTGTACGTTCCTAACAGCTCTCAGAAGACTATGAGCTTGTGCTTTGGGTAGCTGTTAAGATTGAGATAGGCTTTCCTGGTGGCTCAGATGGTAAAGCGTCTGCCTGTAATGCAGGAGACCTGGGTTTAATCCCTGGGTCAGGAAGATCCCCTGGAGAAGGAAATGGCAACCCACTCCAGTACTCTTGCCTGGAAAATCCCATGGACAGAGGAGCCTGGTAGGTTATGATCCATGGGGTCACAGAGTCAGACATGACTGAGTGACTTCACTTTTCCCACTTTCTAAAATTGAGAAGCACCACTGCTTTTAATATTCCAACCAGATGGGAGCCTGGACCTCTCACCTCCTGCCCCCTTCTGTGACAGAGATGTGTACTGTGATGATATCCTTACTCTAGTGTTCCCAGGAAAACAATCCAGTGTTTTATTTATGGTCTGACCACTATACTTTTATTAATGTAGTCTGGGATCCCATTAGCAGGATTGGTTCACATGCCATTTGCCCTTGAAATCGTGAGTATGGAAGCTAACATGGCTTCTGTTCTCATTTCGAGTTGATCTGGCCTGAGTTCCAAGCCTGCTGAGGCCCAGCATGAGCCACCCTCTCCAAAGGGTGTCAGAGACTCCGAAGAGGAAGCAGATCCTGCCAGTCCCCGTGCTCAAGGTCACTGGATAGAGTGACATGGTCTCCTTCCCCTTCTGCCTTCCCAGGCCGGGTAGCTGACAGTGGTAGGAGAAGGAGCTCAGTGTATACCCTTCTGATCCTGCTGCAGCTCCCAGCAGCCTGGCCCCAAGGCCTCACAGGCCCTGAGTCCAACACTTGCAGGAGAGCAGCGTGGCTTAGATGAGCACTGGACGAGGAGGCAGCAGCAGGGTCCAACCAGGCTCCGCCTCTGCCCCTGACTCATGTGGGACAGAAAACTGGCTGCTTCCTCTCTGTGGTTCCCCATGTGGCTCTGTTCACCCACCTCTGGGTGGCTTCCAGGAATCACAGCATTACAGAGCGAGAGAGCAGAGAGACTGAGAGGTTCTGCCTGGATGGCTTGTTGGGGAAACTGAGGCCCAAGTGGACCAAGGACCTGGCCACAGCTATGCTGTTTTGGCCCTTCTCATCCAACAAGGAACAGGCTCTATGCCACTTTCCCATGGCTACTCAAAATTGGAATGTGTGCCCTCCAGGCCTCATAGCACATGCTATGGGAGAAATAGGGCCATTATTCCTAAGACTTGCCTGTCTCGAGCTAGGGCCCTGAATGGATCTTATATGCACAATAAAATGATTCATTAACACCTCACTCCACCAGACTGTGAGCTGCCTATCTCTGCCCACTATACTCTCAGAATATTTGAGTAGGGGCTCAAATATTCCTTGGATGATGGGAATAAGTAGGAGACAAACTAAAGTGCCTATGTAATAGGGGTGGCTACTCCCCACAGCACGAACGGGAAAGTGAAGACCACACAGCCACCCAACCCTGAGCTGACTTTGGGAATAGACACAGGGCCCCACCTCCCAGTCCTGGCCTTCCTGGACTTTGCCAGCATACTACCTGCGGATGTATTTCTTTTCCAAGTGGATGTTCTTGTAGCCAGTGCCTGCCTCGGAGTCCTGTCCTGGACTCAGGCTGGGTCCCAGCATGGCCTCAGCCTTCCTTCGCAGAAAGTTGAGCAGGTCACCATAGCAACAGTACTCAGTGATGACCAGGACAGGGCCTAAAGCAGCCAAGAGAGTGGGGTCAGTGCACCCTTAACCCACCACCCCACCTGGATAAGCCTGTGGGGAAAGGGCAATAAGAACCTGGACTGTGACTCTGGAGTTCTGGGTTCTAATCCTGCCTGACTGGAAGCAGCCCTCCATGCTTTCTGGGCCTCGGTGACTGCATCTGTCTAGGGCAGGGGGACCTCCAAAAAGCTAGCTGAAGAATTCTTTCTTCAAAGGAAAACGAAAGCAGTTCCATGTAAGTCAAAGCTGCTATAGAAGAGGATGGGGCGGACTGAATCCCAAAGGATCCTGGGACACTTCTGTGGGCCCTGTGGTGAGTGCCCAGCCTCTTTGAGTGGGGGCTTAAAGTTAGATTTGAAGGGCTTCACTCCAGACCCACAGCATCAGACTCCCTGGAGCGGGGTCCGAAGATCTGCATTCTTTGCTCCTTTTCCAGGTGACTGATGGCCACGCATGTCTGAGAGCCACTGGTCAGAGCTCCCAGAACTGCCTGTCATCCACAAGCAGCTTCTGACCAGTCCAGGCATCTTGCCTAGGAATTCAAGGGGTGCCCAGACAGGGATCCTACCTTCACTTTGTGGGGATGGGAAGGGGAAGATGGATGGAGTGAGGCCGCCCTGGGGCCCTCAAACACCCAAGAACATGGCCCGGCATGCCTGCCCAGGCCCCTCACCTCCGTGGGTGCAGGCTCCCAGGAGGTTGACTATGTTCTCGTGCTGGCCCAGGTGGCTCATGATCTTCAGCTCTGACATGAGGGCTTCCTTCTCGTCAGCGTGCGCCGTGGCTGGGAGGTGGGGCCACAGAGAAAGGGCAGGACATGGAGAGCCACACACAGGAGACACGGGAGCAAAGCAGGGGGCACCCAGGGCACCAGGATAATCAGAAGCCAAAAGAGGCAGAATAAATGACATACAGATAGATGGGAGTTGTGGGGAGAGAGAGGGGAGAGGTGGCCTGTCATTGAACTGCCACTAGGGTGGCAGGCCAAGCTGTGGCCAAGCCGGAGCCTATGGTGGCCCCTCATCCCAGCCCCTTTGGGGTTCAGTCAAAAGCCCTTCCACACCCAGGATATAGAGGGAGCCTGGAGCTCACAAAGGAAACAGCGGCTTCACCCCCAATCCCAGGCTCTGTCTGACAGGCCGAAAATGCAGGCAATGCCTCGTGACCACAGGACAGACCGTCCCGGTGGTGTCCACCACCTCCTACCTGCACCCCCACCCCTGAGCCCCTCCTGCACTCACACTTCAGCATCTTCACAGCCACCTTCAGGACAGCATCTTCCTTGCCCAGACCAAAAGCCGTGGCCTCTACCACCTTCCCAAAGGCGCCGGCTCCGAGGGTCTTACCTGCCACATACACACACAGCCTCCTCAGGTCCTGGGGTGCCAGAGGGACCTCTAAGGGCCCACAAGCTCCCCTCCACCCACGCTGGCCCTGTGACAGAAAGGTGTGGTGGGTGCAGAGACCCCAGCTCACCAAACTGCAGGTTGTTCCGGGGGAACTCCCACTTCTCGTTGTAGGGCAGCTGAGTGGGGTCGATGAAGGTGTAGCTGTTGCCTTCATAGCTCTCGATGATCTTCCAGCGCACCTGGTACTTGGGCTTCTGTGGGGGGGCGGGGGTGGGAAAGCGCGGGAAGGGTCAGCCAGGCCTGCCAGGTGGGTCTGGAACATCATCCCAACCCAGGAGGACAGGGAGGGACTGGGCGGTCCCACTGCACAGCGGGAGGAGGCCTGCCATGTGGTGAGAGGGGCCGTATCACCCCATGCCCATGCCACCGAGAGCCCAGTCCCTGTCTGGCTTGGCCTTACCAAGGGACCACCCATTCTCCAAGTCTCGGTTTCCCTGTGTATTGAAAGACTTAGGACCATGTCTGAGGGTCTTGACAGCTCTGATAATTTGGTAATTCCTGAGCTAGGAGGGAGGGTGAAACCATAGGTCCATTCACACATCCATCCTCCCATCCAAGTATCAGCTATTTTGTTTTCACTTGTGGGGAGATACATATGACAAAATTCACCAAATCAACCATTTCCCAGTATTTTGCTCGGTGGTATTACATACATTCACACTGTGAGCAACCAATCTCCAGAGCTCTTTCCATCTTGAAAAACTGAAACTCTGTGCTCACTAAACAATAGCTCCCCGTTCCCACCTCCCACTTATCTCGTGCATCTGACCGTCCCAGGTACCTGATTTAATTGGAATCGTGCAGAATCTGTCCCTCTGTGACTGTCTCGTCTCACTCAGCATGATGTCTTCAAGGTTCACCTATGTGGTTGCCTATATCAACATTTCCTCCCCTTTTAAGGCTGAGTATTACTCCCATCTAAAGATTTCACTGAGCACCTATTTGTTTCAGGCATCAATGATTCAGAGTTGAACAAAGTAGAGTTCCTGTCCCCTGGAGTTTGCATTCTAGTGGCTAAGACAGGTATTCCACTCGCATACACACATACATAGGACTACAAACACAAAATGTAGGAAAAAATACATTTTCAGATGACTCGATGGAGACAATAAAGCAGGGCAAGAGGACAGAGTGAGCTGGGAACAACGGAAGACAAGTCAGGGAGGGCCCCCGGGGAGGTGAGAGGGTGCTGGCCAGGGGAGCAGCAGGGGAACAGAGGTGTGGAGGTGGTAAAGGTCCTGGAGAGGCCGAGGGACTGGAGGTGCCATGTGGCTGGAAGCGAGCGGGCACAGTTCTGAAGGCAGGAAAGTCTTGAGGGCTGCCAGTCGCTGAGTGACTTCTCTCCATGCCAGGAGAAACCTCCCAGGCTTGATGCAGGTGAGTGATGCACTGGACTTGACAAAGTTAAACGACAGAAACCCTGCGCACACAACAGTGAGCAGCTGGCACACCATTCAGGTTCTCCATGCTGCTCCGACCAGCCGGCCGGTGGCAGAGCCTGAGCTGCGGGGGAGTGGCTACCCCTCTCTTTCCTGCCCAGGGTGGCAGCTGCATGGGGGCATGATGCCAAGGGGTGCCCATGAGAAGTGCTGATGGAAGACAGAGTTTAGGTGGAAAGTGGAAGCTGGGGTGGGGCGGTGGAGAACACCGAGGCCTCGGGTCAGCAGTCCAACTCTCTTTCCGGTCACTCGTGGGGCATGGAAGCCAGCTGGGCTGTGTTGTTTAGCAGCTTGAGGTGGGGGGAGCTCAAGTGGGTGCTGGGAGGAGGGTGGCCTGTGACTGAAGTCTCCCAGGTTAAGAGAAACGACTCCAAGTAGCCATCAGGAAGAACTTCCAGATGGTAGTTTGGAGGAAAAGACTGCAGTTAGACATAAGGAAGAACTTCCAGTTTCTGATTCAGAACGAGAGACTACGGGTAAATGTCAGGACAGCCATGTTAGAGTTATAGCAGATTGTCTGAAATGGGACAGGAAGAAGACTTCCTGAGTGTCAGAGGATTCAAACCCTGCCTGTGGCTGCCTTTCCAACCCAAAGGACAGAGACAGCACCAGGAAGGATTCCTTTTCCTCTCCTGACCACTTCTATCTCCAGGAGCCACTGCGGTGAAGGCTAGCTTTTCCTCCTCGCCTCTTCTCCTTCCTCTGGCCCTGCAGCTGGGCCTGAGTCAGCCCCCTCCCCACTCCACCCCCAGCCGGGCAGGGGCTAGTGGGAAAGGGGAGGGCAATCAAGGCAAGCGAGGTTGGCTGGCTGTAACTTCAGCCTCTGAATCCCAGACCTGATCGCTGGAGGAGGACACCACTCTCTCCCGCCTGTCTCAGGCGCCCCCACCCCTCTTCTTGGAAGGCAGCCTTCAGTTCTGCCCAGCCTCTGGCATGCCTACACATGGCTTCTCCTGTGGAGCTCCTGGGAGCTCCTGCCCAAAGGGGCCTCTCCCCTGGGTGGCCTTGGAATAGAATGCTGTCAGTGCGTGCCTGCAGAGCACTTCCTGTGAGTGGGCACTGGCCTCCACACTCAACGTGCGTCATCTCACTTATTCCTTGTAACAGGCCCCGGCCACTTCCCCTTGCCGACTGAGGTGGGCATGGAGTCATCAAAGTCCCCACAACTCCCCATGCAGGCCTGCTGTCTGGGTGGGAGGATGCTGTCTATCTCGGGAAGGGGAAGATCTGAACAGTTCTCACCAGAAATCTTAGGGACCCTCCTGTGCATCCCCCTTTACGCCCCCCATTCCCAAGAATTCTAGCCTCTCCGCTGCCCCTCCCACCATCCCCTTTGCTCCTCCCCGTCACTGTCATCCTTTCTTCCACACGTCCCTCCTGCTTCTAGCCTGCTGACTTCCTGCCCTTTTCTCTTCCCCCCTCAGCCCCCCTTGTGGTCTTTCTGGGGGCCAGAAAAGCGATGACTCAGCCCTGGGACAGAAGCAACCCTTCCTTGAATTGGGGCCACCCTCCCCTCAGGCCTGGGTAGTGAGGACAAGCCAGGCTGGCTCCCCAGGGAAGGGGCGAGACTCAGAACCCCAAGGGGCAAAGCAAAGGACACTTGGACTGTAAGCCCTAGGGCATGGCCATCACATCAGGGCATGGCCATCTTGACCCCTGGGATGCCCTCCTTCTCTTGGCCTTGGGTGGGCTCAGGGGCCAGTTCAATTTCCTAAATGGGATAAGAGGTGCCTGGGAGTACATGTTCCAAAAATGGTCCCTCGAAGAGAAGGTAGAGTGTCCCCAAACAACAACTGACCAAGGGGGCCGGGCAGTGCAAGGCAGAAAGGGCTGGAGGAGGAACCGGGCCCTTCTCTGGAATCTCTGCAGGGCTGGGGAGGCAGCTTGGTAGGGCACAGGGAGGCAACTTTCAGCTCCATATAAGGAAGAACTTTGCAACAGAGCTGCTCAGAGAAGGAACGGGAGGCCACGAGAATGACTGAAGTCCTGTCCCTCTGGAGGTGGGCAAGCAGTGCCCGACAACCACTTTGGGCGTGTAGTCAAGGAGATGCCCAACCTCAGACAGACCTCCAATCCCAAAATGCGTGAGCAAATTCAGGTTCCCCAGCCAACTTCCTCCTGGGCCCGGGGTGTGCAGCGTCCATTCTGAGCGCTGTCCAAGCCCAGGACCTTGCTGAGTGTTCTGCAGTCTGCAGTCTGCCAGTCAAGGTCACACGGCCAGTGTCAGAGACGGACCCAGATCTCTGAAGACTTGACCTGGGGCCCTGGATTCTGGAGGCTGCACTCAGAGCTGCCTCCTCGTGCTGGGTGCTGACATAAGCACCGAGTACCCTGTGCACCTCTGGGGCACCCCCCGACACAGCAGCTACCTGTCTACTCCAAGTCCTCTACTTACACTAAAACCCCCAAGACAGTGCGGGGAAGAAAAGGCAGCAAAGGGGCTCACGGGTGAGCTATTCACTCCTAACTCACCTCATTCCCTTGTTCACATCTGCTGAACCTTCAGGATGGGGTCCACACCTCCAACGTGCCCCCGCCTGCATCCTCTTCCAGGCATCAGTATTTCCGATACTCCCCGTGGTCTTCCCCACTCTTTGTGCACACTGCCCTCTCCCCAGAGACACCCTTGCTCTGAATCTTCTCCTCCCCTGGCCGCTGCCCCATCCTCCATGGCCAGTCTCACCCACTCCAGGCCACCTCCTCCAAGTAGACTCCTTTCCCTGCCAGCCAGAAACCATCCCTCCACTTCTGGCCTCCCACAGCCTTCTGGCCTGGCCCTGTCAGTGCCCGACTGCACTGGAAATGGTCTTCCATATAGACAGGCAGTGAGACTAAGTGGTGGAGACCGTGGGCTCTGGGGTAGGAAGCAACTGGGATTCTTGAGCAGGTCCTTCAGCCTTGCTGTGCCCATTTCCTTCTTGTAAAATGTTGACTGCTCTAGTCCCTGCCTCCAGATTGTCGTGAGGGTAAAATAAGATGACTTCACGTTTTGCCAAATGGTGTAGAAAATGATGAGAGGATGTAGGTAACACGTCATAAAAATGCCCCTAAAATCACTGCTCAATCACTGACTGAGCACTCAAAGTGACAGGCAGGGTGCTAAACGTCAAAGTGCAATTAACAGCAGGCTTGATTCGTAATAATATTAAATAATGAAGACGAGGGGCTTCCCAGGTGGTGCTAGTGGTAAAGAACCCGCCTGCCGATGGAGGAGACATAAGAGACCTGGGTCAGATCCCTGGGTTGGGAAGATCCCCTGGAGGAGGGCATGGCAACCCACTCCAGTATTCTTGCCTGGAGAATCCCATGGACAGAGGAGCCTGGCAGGCTATAGACCATAGGGTCGCAGAGTCAGATAAGCGACTTAGCACACACAATGAAGAGGATGGGGACTTCCCTGGCGGTCCCATGGATAAGAATCCACCTTCCAGTGCAGGGGACATTGGTTCGGTCCCTAGACAGGGAACTGAGATCCCACATGCTGCAGAGCAACTAAGTGTGCATATGAAACTAGTAAGCCCATGCACCTCAACTAGAGAAGCCTATGGGTATCCACCAAGAGCTGGTACGCCACAACTAAGACCTGAAACAGCCAAATAAATAAATATTTTTAAAAAATAATGAAGAGGATGATGACAGTCAGGCCGTCCCTCCACTAACTCACCTACCACCTGACAGAGACATAGGCCTGGCCCCTGGGGCCCCTCTTGTCCCCTGGAGGCCCCAGCTGGGAGAGGATCCCACCTTCATCCTCTCCCAGACTCCCACGGCTCTCCTGGTAGCATCTTTCCTCTGTAACCCACACCCTCAGCTTTCATGGTAGCAGCCGTCTCCTGCACTAGACAGTGAAGCCTACGAGGGCAGATCCTCAGAGGCTCAAGTCTTGCTCACACAGCCACTCACACTAACATACAGCGGGCACTAGAGAGCTCTTGTTGGTGAATGACCGGCTGATGGATGAGTGGTTATGCTGGGTGGGTCCGTGCAGCCTGGCGATGCTGCCCTAGGGTCTGGCTGCCCCTGCCCTGCCCTGCCCAGGCTCACCTGCTTGTACTTGTAGAAAAGCAGCAGGAGCAGCAGCAGCAGCAAGGCCATGATGGACATGCAGGCCACCAGCACCGGTGTGAAGAGGGGCTCATCGAGGGGCTGCGTGGAGGCTCCTGCATGAAGGGGCAGGGCAGGGGAGTGAGCCGGCCGAAGGGGCCTTTGAGACCCCCTGCCCCACTGGAACAGGCCAGTGGCCTGGAACACAGTAGGTGCCCCCAAAATTCTTGTTGATTGAACAAGGTGTCCTCTCAGCAGGAAGCCTGCAGACCCTCCCCCAGCCAGGGGCAGGGAGGACCACCCTCCAGCCCTGCTCAAGCCCAGCTCTAAACCCTGCCCAGACTCACAGCCTCTGCAGCTGGGGGAGCCCCTCAGGTCACACAACCCACCCCCTGCCTGTGCAAGAAGCCTCTGGGGCTCAGCCATGACCTGAACCCTCCCCCAATGTGAAGGTTCATTACCTACACCTCTGGCCAGCTTGGATGGAGAGACCTTCTAGAGGTTGGACTGAAATCTGCCTCCCCAGGAGGTCCCTGCAGCGTCCCCGAGTGCCCTCTGGGACCACACGCCCCTCTGAGAGTCTGAAAGCCAGGTTCATGACCCAGGTCTCCTCTTCCCAGATCAGTAGCCCCAGTTCCCTTGATGTGTTGGGAAGGACCTAATTTCCACCCCCTGGCCAGATCAGCAGCATGAATCTGAGACTCAGCCTCACTTCTACCTCTTAGGAGGTGTGAGAGCAAACCTGTGACTTCTCCCAAAGCCTCAGGTTCATCACGCCCCAAGAGGGAAGGCAGACTGTACTAAAGCGTCTGCCTGGGGTTGGGCAAGTGCACTGAAATAATGTCTGCAAGGGGCTTAGCATGATGCCTGGCACAGTGTAAGCCTTCAGCCAAATGTTGGCATTTTTATTTGTAATATAGAATCACCAGCTTGAGACCGAGCCGCCAGGGCAACAGCATGTGGAATTGGGACTCCAAGGCCAGCAGCTAGGGCACCAGGAGCCCCTTGGAGCCAGGCAGTGGACCCCAGTCTGTCCTCTCTGGGTCTGGCACACAGTGGGTGCCGAACCTGCTTTTCAGAGGCCTGAGGGTGCTGTGGCCCTGTAGAGTCTCGGGCCTCTCAGAATCAGAGAACTCACCCACATGCAGCCTTTGTGCAATGCAGAGAGGGATGAATCTTCCTCCAGATGATGCCACTGTGGCAGTTGCCCCCCACACCCACCGCACAGTGGCCCCAGGTGGATAGGATTGTGCTTCTGATGGAAGGGAGTCGGGGAAGGATGGGAAAGGCCGGCGAGACTGGCCCTGGATTGGGGGCGGGGCCTGTGTTCATTAGTTGCCTGTCCCCATCATCAGACTCTAACCCCGGGGGAGGCCCTGCTCCCCGTGAGTCTCAAATATACACCTGTGAACTAATGAATCAGCTCAAGTGCAGGAGTATGAGCAAGAGGGGCCATATTAGGCCGCCACTGCTTCAGGCTGCTTTCCGTCTAGATTTCTGCTTCCCCTCTGCCCTTCTCCCCCTACTACTTCCAGCCCTCTGGGTTCCAGACTGCCCATCTCGCTGCCTTTGGTCACCAGGGGCCTAGAGTAGCACACAGAGAGCTAGAACTCGGTACCGCTGGGATCCGCTTGGGGCCGGAACTCTGGCCCTTGGCTCCCAGGAGTGGGTGGTGGGAGTTTCCCGGGCGCCCCACCTCCTGTCGCAGCCTGGAGCAGGGGTCCAAGCCTCACCTACGGAGATGGGCCCCAAGGCCCCGGAGGTGTTCCCCATGCTGTTCTGGGCCCTGCACTCGTACGTCCTGTTGTGTTCCAAGGTCCCAGGGGTCAGCAGGCTCTGGACGGTCACCTTGTGGAAGGGCTCCTGGCGCAGGATGTCAGGGTTCGGCTCTTCCAGGACCAGCACGTGGGTCTTATCACATCTGGGAAGAGCAGAATGTGCTCAGAGCTTTGGGGAGTCCAGCCCCCGAGCCCAGGTGAGGAGGGAAGTCACTTACCTGTTGGTGTGGCTACTGCACTGCACCCACGTCACATTGGGCCGGGGGTATCCCGAGGCTTCACAGAGCAGGGCTTTAGAGCCATTGATGAGGGTCCACATGACTTCTACCTCTGGGGGGTCTGAGGTAAAGAGGGCCTGAGTCTCCTCACCTGACCACCCACCCTGAGCCTTCTCTGCCCCAGCCCAGCCTCCCCCAGCTCGTCTATCTCGGCCGCCCCAGAGACCCTGTGTCCCCAACCCCTTCTACTCACAGAGAAGGGTGAGTTCAAAGGTCAGGGTATCCTCGCCTCTGGCGTTTCTAGCCTGGAAGGAGTAGAGGCCGGCCTCTGAGGGCTTCAGGCGAGGCAGGGTGAGCTTGGAGGTGTATCTGTGTGGGAGGAGCAGGCCGTCTGGGGTGAGGACAGAGGGTTCTGACAACCACCTTAGAGGGGGTGGTTTTATTTTTGGTCAAGGCTCTGGGGCACGATGGCCTTGGCTGAGCCAGGTACCCAGGCTGGGTCCACTGAGACATGGAAAAACCACCAACCCAATTTCCTTAATTGCCTCTCTCATCCGCGAAGCACTTTGGTTATGAGATTTAGTAGAGGCGGTGTCTGTAAAGTGCCGATGCTGGGAGGCACCTCACAAGCCTCGCTGAATATATCTACTTTCACCACCATCACTGGGCTAAACAGTCCTTGCTGAAAACGCCAGTACCTGGTCAGCTTCTATCCCCACAGCGCCAGCTCTGCCAGGAGGGGGCTTTGAGAGGGAAGGGAGGCAGGATGCAGCCATAGGGTTCCAGAGACCAGGGCTCAAGTCCTAGTATTGCCATTTCCCAGCTGTGTGACCTTAGGCAAGGATACTTAACCTTTCTGTTCCTTTGCTTCTTTTTCTGTGAGCGTGACACTTACGGTAATTAATTCACTGGCTCAGCCTAAGGGTTAGAGGGATCTGTATTCAGAGAGCCTGATTCATTGCAGGCATTTACCCCTTTGTTGGAAAATATCTGTAGCCATTACTAGGCTAAAACCTATGATATTTACTCAGCCAGATCATTGGCATATAGAACCCCTCTGTGTCAATTCTTGAGATAACTAATACCTACTTCTTAAACTGAAAGAATTTAACTTTCTGCATGAGTCAAAATCACCATGAGGAACACACCTATCACAGGGGCTCAGTTTGGTGCCCTGTGCTGAAAGGCCCCAGATTACCAAGTTTAAGGGCACCTCTCTGTTTCCTTTCCACAGTGTCCCTATTGCTTACAGACCCCTGAAACCTATCCATGGATCAGCCTCCTTCCAGGGGTCTGCAGACTCCAGTTCAGAACTTCTGCTTTAGACGAGAGGAAGCTAGAAATCCTGGCTGGAAAGGACAAGAAAGGAACTGGGAAGAGGAAGATGGGGACAAGGGAACATCTTTGTTGATTCTGTTGATCAACAAACAAGAATCCAGAAATCAAAGAGGTTTGGGCTTCCAGAGCTAGAAAGAGAGCTCCAGGGAGTTTGGAAGTTGGAAGATGTCCGAGGATTATCTACCACAGGGAAGGCAAACAGGTCTCCTCTCATGAGCCAATTATGATGGAAATATAGCCTGAAGACTGTATTGAGGACTCTGAGGCTGCATTTAGGCATAGCAGGAAATGGTTCAAAACTGAATTAGGGCTGTTCATCACAGTTGTGGGAGAAGACGTGATTGCGTGTACACCACATATTTGCTGTCCTTAATGGAGCTGTACTCTCTCATTCAAATGGTAGAGGAATAGATAAAGAAAATGTGGCATGTATATACAATGGAATATTACTTAGCCATAAAAAGGAATGAAATTGGGTAATTTTTAGAGATGTGGATGGACCTAGAGACAGACTGACTGTCTGAAGTCAGTCAGAGAAAAATAAGTATCGTATATTAATACATACATGTGGAATCTGCAAAATCTAGTATAGATGACCTTATTGATAAGGCAGAAAGAGAGACAGACATAGAGAACAAACATGGATATCAATGGGGAAAAGGGAGATGGGATGAACAGGGAGATTGGGATTGACATATATACACTATTGATACTGTGTATAAAATAGGTAATTAATGAGAACCTACTGTATAGCACAGGGAACTCTACTCAGTGCTCTGGGGTCATGACCTGAATGGGGAAGAAGTCCAGAAAAGAGGGGATCTGTGTTTACATACAGATGATTCACTTTGCTGTACCGTAGAAACTAACGCAACACTGTAAAGCAACTATGGATTGGAGTCTGCACGTGCTCAGTTGTGTCTGACTCTTTGTGACCCCAGGGACTGTAGCCTGCCAGGCTCCTCTGCCCATAGGATTTTCCAGGCAAGAATACTAGAGTGGGTTGCTGTTTCCTTACTCCAGGAAAAAGTTTAGAAATAGAACAGGGTAGAGAAATTATTCTTTTCACCCTTGTTATCAGTGTTCCTCCTTAGGGAAGAAACTCGCTTGTTTAGAAACTACCTGGTTAGGTCACTTTGGACAGGAAAGTAAGACCCTGAGGACAGAGTCCACAGGAGACAGAAAGACATTTCTAAAATGCTGTGCATGTAGAGTAAGCAGGACTCTGGGGGTGGAGGGTGGGGGCGTGCAGAGGCAGACAGACCTTTATAAGAAGAGTTTTGATCCAGTGGAGAAGAGTAGCTGGTGAGAAATTCTCAGGGGTGGATGGCCACAGGCTTTTAAAGATATTTTGATGTATCTGTGACTGAGAGATATTAATTCCCTCTAATCCCCCAAACCTGTGTGTGTGGCAGATACCTCATGCAACTGCCATCAGGATTGTGACTC
This sequence comes from Okapia johnstoni, assembly GCA_024291935.2. Classification (NCBI taxonomy): domain Eukaryota; kingdom Metazoa; phylum Chordata; class Mammalia; order Artiodactyla; family Giraffidae; genus Okapia; species Okapia johnstoni. Next base: position 53,187,494 of record CM044316.1, read on the forward strand.
TAAGTGGAAATCATGGGGATGGTCTTCTGCATTTGGATTAGTCACAAAAGAGGAGAATGAATAAGCTCGGGAGAACTTGGGTGACCGTCAGAATGCACACACCCAAGAAATGGTAGAATTCTTGAGGAGGACATTTAATTTCCCAAGGATACAGCACAGAGGGTACACTAATTTCATCTACATCTCAAACACAGATGACTGACGTTGAGGCTCTACATAGTCAAGAAAACTGAGACCTAGAAATGGGAAAGGACTCACCCCCTAGTCAAGGTTGAGACAGGACCCAAGTGTGCTGACTCTTGGCTAAAGTGCTGTCTGGCTGTGGGCCATGCAGATGGGAGCTAGTGGGTGGTACCTGTATGTGTCGCTGGTGGTTACAAAGTTGAGCTTGGGCTGGGAGCCAAAGAAGGGACCCTCATAGGTCCAGTTGAAACTTTGCAGGCTTGGGTAGGCCTCCACCTTGACTATGAGTTCGAGCTTCTCACCCACGGCCACCTCTTGGAGGAGGTTCTGCTCAGAGGTTAAGTTCAAGTAGGCACTGTCTGGAAAGCAGAATGCACAGAAATCTGGCATGAGCAGGGAGATGTCCATCTGTGTGTTCATTTGGTGATCCACCTGGGGATCCAGTCTTTCAGCTGGACCCTCCCTGAGTACCTAGCACGTGCCAGTCACACAGACCCGACCTATAACCAAAACTTGCCCTCTCTCATCTTTTTCCCACCACCCCCGCCCCTCTCAAAAGCCCAGGGCTTTAAACTCGTCTTCTCTCCAAGTTCCTGAAAGAACCTGGGCAAATTCCTTTCCTCCTTGGCACCTCTACCTCTTTGTTTACGTAATAAAGAGATTAATAGAATATATCTATCTTGTTATAACTGTGTAAATTATTTTCTAGCAGCTAAAACTGTCCCCTTTTCTGGTAGTAGTTTATATTTCCCCTTTTTCTGGTAGAAGTTTAATCAGTGCAACTTCCATATCCAGTTCTAAAGTGGGCATGTGACCCAGGCCAGCCAATCAAGGTAATCTGTGCCCTTTGGACTGTGGTTGGTTGGGGGTAGGAATGAGTGAGTTCCTGACGCTCATTCCTATGATTTCTGTTAGAACTGGAGGAAAAGAGAAGCTTTCATTCCACTGGGGTTTCCAAGCTTGATGTTGCCCCACAAGAAAAATATAGAGCCGAGGGTTGGGAAGCAATAACTTCTTGTCCACATCTGAACATCAAAATCCAACTGTCCCGGAAGCTCATACCCATGTTTTGTTTTGCTTTAGCTGTAAGGCCAATAAAATCCTCTTTTGGTGAGGTCAGTTCGAGTTGATTTCTGCTACCTATACCTGAAAGATTGACTGGTTCCTTCTAATTAAATGTTGCATGAATTAAAATCAACCTGCTCTGATTGAATTGCAGGCACAGGAGAGGTGCCCCCATCCATAGACTCTCCATGCCACTCATGGATGCCTCTGAAATGCCTTCTTAAAATCCCAAGGCTTTGTAAAAATCCCTGGACTAAACCATCTCTCAGGGCTCCTTTTCTTACTCATCTATGAAATCTAAAATTCACTCTTCTACCCTGTGCTGTTCCTGCTCAAACAGCCTACTCTGATTCCCCATTACCTCCACTATTCAGCCTGGCATTCAAGGCTCTTCTCAATTAGGTCTCCCTACACCCATCTAGCCATGGCCCCTCTTCCTACACACATGTGCGCACACAGACACACACATAATTCTCCACCCATCTTGGTGTGCTCATAGCCCCAGAACACCCCACAGTAGTTCCAACCTGGGCTCTTTGCTCAAGTCATTTCCTCTACCAGGAACTCCATATTCTTCCTTTCTTCTATTTAGATCCTTCTCATTCTCTAAGACTCCCCCATCAGGGAGACTCCACCTATCACTCCAGGCTAAAGGAGTGCTCCCTCCTCTGGATTCGTTTTGCTTTTTTTAAAAACTGAGGTATAGTTGATGTATAATATTTGATAAGTTTCAGCTATCCAACAGTGATTCACAATTTTTAAAAGTTATATTCCATTTAAAATTATAAATGATCAACTATGTTCCCTGTGTTGTATAATGCATCCTTGTAGCTTATTTATTTTATACATAAAAGTTTCTACCTCTTAATCCCCTACTGCTATACTTCCCCTCCCACCTTCCCTCTCCCCATTGGTAACAGCTAGTTTGTTCTCTGTGAGTCAGCCTCTTTTTTGTTATATTCATTAGTTTGTGGTATTTTAAATTTTTTAATTTATTTATATTTAAAGGATCTTTTCCCCCAAGTTTTACTTATTTTAATTTTTTGGCTGCATCCTGCAGCATGTGGGATCTTAGTTCCCCAACCAAGGATCGAACCCACAGCCCCTGCATTGGAAGGTGGAATCTTAACCACTGGACCAGAAGGGAAGTCCCTTTGTGGTATTTTTAAGATTCCACATATAAGCAATATCATATAATACTTGTCTTCCTCTGTCTGACTTATTTCACTTAGGATACCCGCTGCAGCCCTTTGAGATTGTACAGTCATTAGGCACCACATCTACACTATTTTGGGCTTCCCTCGTAGGTCAGTTGGTAAAGAATCTGCTGGTAGTGCAGGAGACCTGGGTTGGGAATATCCCCTGGAGAAGGAAATGGCAACCCACTCCAGTATTCTTGCCTAGAGAATCCCATGGACAGAGGAGCCTGGCAGGCTACAGTCCATGGGGTCGCAAGAGCCAGACACAACTTAGTGACTAAACTACCATCACCACTGCACTACTTCATGCATCTGGTCCTCTCTTTAGGTAGCTGTCTTCTCTCTCCAAGCTTGTAAGCTTTGAGGGCAAGGCTGTTTTCTTCTCTATTTCTCCCTTAGCCAGCCAGCCAGCCATTCATTCATCCAAACTCCAACCACTTCCCATCACCTCCACCATATCCTCCCTAATCAAGCCACCATCACTTCTGGCTCAAACTAGTAGCAGTAGTTTCCTAACAGTTCCTGGCTTCTACCCTCGTCTCCCAATAGACAGTCTTCAACAAAGCACCAGAAAGCCATATTACATCTTGCTACCCTCAAGTCAGATCATGTCACTCCTTTTCTCAAACCCTCCAATGGCATCCCCTCTCTCTCAAGAGGAAAGAAAAGAAAGAAAAAAAGTGAAGTCGCTCAGTTGTGTCCAACTCTTTGCGACCACATGGATTGTAGCCTACCAGGTTTCTCTGTCCATGGGATTTTCCAGGCAAGAGTACTGGAGTGGGTTGCCATTTCCTTCTCCAGGGGATCTTCCTGACCCAGGGATCGAACCCCAGTCTCCTACTTTGTAGGCAGACGCTTTTACCATCTTAGCCAAAAGCCCAGGTCTTTACGATGGCCTCCCAGGACCTTCCCCTTCACCTCTGACATCATCATGTACTACACTTCCTCTCAAGCTCCACCCAGCCACACTGGCTGACTTGCTCCTTGCACGTAGTGAGCTTGGACCCGCCTTAAGAACACTGCTTGCCCTCTGTCTGCAGCTTCTCTTCTCCAAGATTCTACACGGCTTGGTCCTTCACCAACTTCAAGTCTTTACTCAATTGTCAGTTTCCCAGTAAGTCTTCCTTGATGATCACCTGATTTTAAACTGAAAACCCTATCAAATTGTCTTTTTCATAATTTACTTTGCTTATTGCTTGTCTTCTCCCAACTAGAATACAAACTCCATGTGGGCAGGGCATTTTCTCTCTCATTTGTAACTGGATCCCCCGCATTGGAAAGGATCTATCGGGAAGAGTGAGGGCCAACAACATCTGTTGTGTGACTACTGTAGGTCTGCACTACAAAACGGATAGGATTAGAATCCATAACTGGAAGACAGTTCACTGTTCTCCTCTCTTGCATTAGCCCTCAGAGCTGCCGGCACAGTATGGGTCCACAACAGAGCTTAGGTGCTCCTGCAAGCCTGATGTGTTACTTGCTCTGTGAGGGTAATGATTCTTAGGCTCGCCATCCCATCTCCCCTCGGGCTCCCAGCTTGATACATGAGGTATGGCCAAACTGAAAGCACTCTGAACCTGTCCCCACCCTGAAGAAGCTACCCTCTGCTCTGGATTCCCAGCCCAGTGACTGTCGCGGCCTCCTCCCCAATCACTCTGGTCGCCTTGGCTCCTTTCTACTTTGTCCCAGCAGCCATTGTCCCCCCTGGACTGTTTTGGATAACAGATTCTCTGGGGTCCCCACCATAATCCAGCACCCTTCGCCGTCTCTGGCCTGGACCACCGCGTTAACTGCCTGGATGGGTCTCCAGCCTCGAGGCTCCTAACCAGTCCACATGACACAGGGCAGAGCTTTCTCCAATGACATCTCCTCAGGCACACTGAGTGTTTACTCTGTGCCAGGCCCTGCCCTAGTTAGTTCAGATACATTCAATGAATTCTCAGAGCAAACCTATGAGACAGTTCGTGTTAGGATCCCCATTTTGCAGATGGGGAAACAGGTTAAGCAACCTACCTAAGTCATTGGTGGAGGCAGGCTGGAATGTGGCTCAGGACTGCGGGCTCCTGACCACCACTCCTGCATCCTCTGTTCTATCTGATCTCATCACTCTCCTCTTAAAACCTTTGATGACTGCCCACCAGAGATGGTGCAAGCTACCCGTCCAACTTGCTCTCGGATACTACCCTCAACCCCGCTTTCCTGTGACCACCCCCCACCCCTTCGCTTCCCTGCTGTTGTCGCTTTCTCTGGATGTCTCAGATGCTCTTGTTCTCTTTGCCTTTGAGCCTTGCATATGCTGTTCCCTTTTCTTCCCCTCCCCTCTGCCTGGCTAACCCACCTCCATCCTTCTGGTCCCAGCTTAGAGTCCATTTAGTCCAAGCCTTTGTTGGGGAGTCCCCCTTGGTATTCCCAGGACACCTCAGGCTTCTCCCATGCCCACCCAGGGTGACTGCTGTCTGTTCACATGCCTATGTGATGTGAGTCCCAGGCATGAAGGAATGAATGAATGCATGAACAGCAAAGTCCAGGAGGGAGCTACTGGACATCAATCCCAAAACACAACAAAATGTTGCTGAAATGAGATGCAGCCGTGTACTGTGGGACCTCCAAACTGGGAGAGAGGGAGGATTCTGAGAGAGAAAGAATCAGAGGGCTGACATAGACATGGCTCCTTAGCCAGGCTGAGAAAAGGGGGATTCTAGTGAGCTATTCTAACAGTGTCTGCTCCCTTTTTTTTAACATCAGCTCCCTCTTTCTCAATCCCCATATGTACTCCCTTGCCCCAGGATCCAGGCTGACCCTCCCCCACCACCCCAATGCTCACCTACCACCCGGAAGACCATGGAGGTGGTGTGGACGCCCCGGGCATTGGTGGCCACGCAGGTGTAGTTGCCAGCATCTTGGAAGCCTGCGTGATCGAGTTCGAGGGTCAGGACTTTTTGATAACGGTTGTCACGGAAGTCAGATTGTTGAGAGATCGCGAGCTGCATCCAGAAGGAACAAAAGTGATACACAGAGGTCGTTTAGTAATTAGAAAGAGCTGGGTTCTAATTCTCAGCCTTTAAGGACTACCATCTGCTTTTCCTTAGGCAGGGGCTGAACTGTTTCTTCATTTGCAAATTGGGACTGACACTAGCCCATGCTTCTAGGGTTGTAGTGAAGAGTGAGTGAGATGGAGAGTGCAAATGGCATAGGGCTATGCCTGGCATGCGGAATGCATGGGGAGGAAGTATGTTCTTAGAAGGGGCCTAATGCCGTTTCCTCCTGAGAAAACCTCCTCTTCCTCTCTCTAGAGTTTTTCGGAAATAGTCCTTATATTCATGGGCCTCATGGGTAGCCTTGGAACCCCTTGCAAAGTCAGAAGTGAGCTGACACGTGCCTCTTGTCTATGGTCTAGGGCAAAGGGCAAAGGTCATAGATCAAGGGGGTGGAATACTGCCTCCTCCCTCTCTCATCACAAAATGTAGATGCAGGAGCCTGAGACCTGCTTCTGCATCATCTACTGACCAGGAGTGAGATCTTGGGTGAGATACTCCCCTCTCTGGTCCTGAGCTATGCCCTCAGCTTCCAGTGCCAGCTTGAGGTGGGGCCTGGAGTGCCAGGAAGACAGGCAGACTCCCCCACCCCACCCCCCAGGGACTGACTTTTGTGTCTCCACGTTGAAGGAAGACATCAAAGTTGACATCAACGTCACTGGCTGAACACACGATCTTGGCAGTCTCTCCTTGAATCCGCACCAGCTCTGCAGGCTCCAGTGTCAAGGTCGGAGGTCCTGGGATGACTGAGGTCAGGGGAAGGCACCCATGAGCACCCAGGCCAGAGCTGTCACTCTGCTTCCTGCCATGGGCCCAGGCTCCCTTCCCAAATCCTGGGAGGCAGCCATGACACCTCAGTTTTCCCCACAAGTCCCATCTCCTAAATGGACCTTGAAGAGTCCCCTTGGCTCCAACACCAGCGCCTCTCCCCAGACACACCCTTCCCCTCTGCTCTGGACTCCCGCAGCCACCTGGAAGGCTTCCCTGCTTCCTCACAGCAGCAAACGTGGGCTCCTCACAAGGAAGATTGAATCACGCTCCTCTCTTGTGCCAATATTCTGTGGCTTCTCATCACTCTCAGACTAAAAGCTGCAGTCCCTCGCACCTCCCCAGACCCTGCTCCTAACCTGTATGCACCTGCCACCCCTCAGTGCTCTGCAGCCACGTGGCCTCTCCCACCCAAACACGTGCCCTTGCCCTTCCCTGTGGGAATGCTTGATCCATGCAACAACCACACTTTGACTGATTGTTCTCATCCTTCACATCTTCAGCTCAAATATTCCTCAGAGAGGCCTCCTGTCACAGATTAGCTGAATTAGCTTTGGGCTTCCCAGGTGGCACTAGTGGTAAAGTACCCACCTGCCAATGCAGGAGACATAAAAGACTTGTGTTTGACCCCTGGGTTGGGAAGATCCCCTGGAGGACATAGCAACCTGCTCTAGTATTCTTGCCTGGAGAATCCCATGGACTCCCCTACCCAAATCTCTTCAGCTTGGTTTCTTGTTCATCACATTTATTTACTTTCTCTCTCATCTGTCATCCCCAGTGGTGCCCTAGCAGCTAACCCAGTGCCTAAAACATAGTGGTGGTGGCTTAATCGCTCAGTCACGTCCAACTCTTGCAACCCCATGGACGGTAGCCTAGCAGGCTCCTCTGTCCATGGGATTCTCAAGGCAAGAATACTGGAGTGGGTTGCCATTTCCTTCTCCAGGGGAATCTTCTCAACCCAGGAATCGAACCCAGGTCTCCTGCATTGCGGGCAGATTCTTTACCAACTGATCTATGAGGAAAGCCCTAGCCTATGGATTAACATCTGTGGCTGTGGCTGTTGTTGAAAGATAACCTAACTCAGTTTCTCAGGGTCAGATGCTAAGGAGCTCACTCATGTCACAGAGTCATGGCAAAATGAGGGCCCTAGGATCCCTCTGCAAGGTGGGCTGCAGGGAAAGGGCCAGCCTGGCTCCTCTGCACACAGAATGGGTTCCCTTGGCTTCCTAAACAGGTTTCGTGGCCTCAGGGCACAGGGCCTTGGGCCAGCTCTGCCACTCTGACCCTGGCCTCATTACAGGCGCTTGATTCCTGTCTCAGGCTCAAATTCTGATCCTGGGGTCTTGCTGACTCACACCAGTCTTCCCAGAAACCAGAATCCATCTACCAGCCCAGCAGAAACAAGGGGGGAGTGGACAGGAGAGAGACTTCAACACCACTGATGCCTCCCAGCAAGAGGCGTCCCATGAGCCTGCCATCAGGATGCCCCACGGCGTTGCTCACGGCGCCCCCCTCTCCTGTGCTCAGCACCCAGCACGTGGTGGGCCCTGAGTAGGAATCCATGTCTGAAGGGGTGGGAGAGCTTCCATTCCTGGAACATCTGAAGCCTGTTTCCAGCTCACAACTGTGTACCTGCTGTTTCCACCTTCTCATAATTCACATTTCCACTCCAATAAAATGTCACTCTCTCCATGAGCCCCCATGCCCACACACTCTATTCCATCACCCTGTTCAATGCTTTTCATAGCCTATCTCAAGACCTGAGACTACTTGCCAGCTGAGTTATCGGCGTACATGTGGTCTGCCTCCCAGCACCTGACACCTCATGGTCTCGCTCCAGCAGGTGCCCCGTGGACAACACAGGCATGACTGGAAGGAAGAGGTGAAACAAGGCACCCACCCTTCCTTCCCCTCTGGGCAGGCACCAGCTCTCAGGTCCTCCCAGTCCACTCACCTTTCTGAACTTTAAGCCGGATGCTCAGGGACTTCGCCACCCTGCCAGCCACCCGAACGCTGCACTCATAGTCCTGGCTCTCAATGAACTTGGCCTTGTGGATGGTGAAGCCGTACCAGGGCGAGAAGGAGTAGTTGGTTTGGCGCAAGACAGGCCGTCCGCGCACCCGCACCAGTGAGACGCCCGCTTCCAATGCCGGGTCGGTGAGCAGACAGGGCAGCAGTGCGTCCTGACCCTCCAAGACCATCACTTCCTCGGCCAAGACCCTCCAGGGCCGAGCAGGGTCTGAAGGAGCACGGAGATATAGGGTTACAGCTGCCCCCCCCGCCCCGCCAGGCTAATGGGTCCCTGGACATTGATGACAGTGAAGCTCAGAGATGCTGTTCATTTGCCTGAGGTCACATAATACCAGGGAAGCTCAGCTGATGCTTGGGGGCTCTAGGGCCAGGGCCAGCCCCACAATTTAATGTTTTGTGATCCTGGGCAAGTGACTCAACCCCTCTGAGCATCTGGAAAATGAGCAGAAACAAGAACCTTCTCACAGGGTTGTTGTGAGGACATGAAATTAGAAGCACTGCCACAGGTCCTTGTTCGTGGCAGGTTCTCAGCAAACGTGGAGCTGGCTTATCATGATGGTTCACATCAAGGCCCAGCCCTCTTGGCCATTCCTGGTGGGCCATGCTGGGCTAGTCCTCTTGGGAGGGGGCTCATAGTCCTCACCTTTGACATAGAGATGGATAGTAGCAGTGCCCCCCAAGGGGTCTCCAGGCTCAGTGCAGCGGTACGTTCCCGTGTGTAGGAAAGTGGCATTGTTTGTGGTGAGGATACTTCTGGGGGCATCCGAGTCCTGAGTCCAGTAGGGGGAAATGGGGCCGTCCCACTTCACGCTGCCGTTGCTCGTACATCGCAAGGTCACCGCTGTCCCTGGCTCCACCACCAGCTCAGGGCCACTGGGCTCTATCACCGGGACCCCCTGACCTGGTGATGGGAAGTGGCAAATAGAAGTTAGGGCTGAGGTGACACCCCGTTGGCTATACCCTGTCTCTGAGATGGGTGCCGCTCTGGCAGGGTGCTGTTGGTTCTGGGGTTCAGCTACGACCTACAGAATCACCTCGAACAAGTCCCTGCCCCTCTCTGGTCACTCAATTAGGCCCTACCCCAAACCTTCTGTGATGGACTGGTGTCTCTGATGTCTGAAAGAAGGGAGCTGGGGGCTTTCTCGGCCTCCCACCCAGCCACTGTCCCGTGGAGGCTACCCCAGCCTCTGGCCTCAGTCTTCCTGGCCATGACTGCGTCATTCTCCCCAGGAGTGGACTCCTTCAGCCTGATGTAACAGATGGCCTGCATTCCTGCTATGAAGTCCAGCACCTAGCTCAAAGAAGGGGCTTCAAACAAGCAAAAGTGAAAGTTACTCAGTCGTGTCTGACTCTCTGTGACCCCATAGACTGTAGCCCACCAGGCTCCTCATCCATGGGATTCTCCAGGCAAGGAAGAAACAAAGAATGGAATGTTCATGGCAAAGTGCTCTGAATTAATTCACATGAGGAAGAATAAAAAAGGATTTCCCTGACGGTCCAGTGATTAAGACTCCGAGCTTCCACTGCAGAGGGCACAGGTTTGACCCCTGGTGGGGGAAGTTCCACATGCCACACGATATGGCCAAAAACAAATAAAAATGCATATACCTTTAAAAAATATTTTAAAGAAGTAAAAGAAAAAGAAAACTGGTGCGGGATCTTAGCATAGCAGAGTTCAGAGTCTTCTGTTGTGCCTTCTCTCATCACTGGACATCCAGCCTGTAGCACAGTGGGGAGGTTCAGAGGCTCTGTGCCTCAGTTTCCCCACTTACAAAACGGGAACCAAAATTGTACCCATTTATTGGGATGTCGGGAGATTTAAATGCACAGAAAGCTTTAGAACATCACCTATCACCAAATATAAATAACTCAGCAAAGGTTAGCCATTCTATTTACTATCTAGTCTACCCCCAGAACCCCACCCTAACATCCCAGCCATGCTGTGTTTACTAGGGAGACAATCTCTTTTAAGGAAAATTTTCTTGAAGGAGAAAAGAGAACTTGAAACTCATCTCAGGCCCTCCGGGAAGAAGGCCAGTTGCCTCTGTAGTGTCAGCATTTTTCCAGGGCCTAAAATAGGGGTAAAGGAGGGAAGTGAGAGCTGATTCAAGGACTTGGAGGGGCTGCCAGGCGCCCTCCAGCCTGTGCAGGCGGAAACACATTGCTGGCACCCGGCCTAGCCCCCGTTTCCGCTCAGCCTGCAGTCCTTCTCCCAGGGAGGCTCTCACTTCTGCTTCCTGGCCACTGTCCCCTTTAGGGGAAAGACCCCCTCACCCCCCCGAAACAGAGGGTACCACCTCCTGGACACTGGCATGTCCCAGGCTGCAGGACCCGGCTCTGTCACTGATCTATTAGGTACCCGCCTACTGAGTCCAATCTGTCTGTCCCAGTGATGGGACCATGGACCTGCCAACCTTGAGGGAACCAGGCAAATTCAGGGACTCTTCATCATCTTGCACAAAAGCAGCTTTTTCTTTAAAAAAAAAAAAAGTGTATTTATTTATTTGGCTGCATCGGGTCTTAGTTTCAGCACGTGAGATCATTTGTTGCAGCATAAGTGTTCTGAAGTTGTGGTGTGTGGGCTTAGTTGCCACATGGCATGTGGGATCTTAGTTCCCGATCAGGGGTTGAACCCGTGTCCCCTGCATTGGAAAGTGGATTCTTAATCACTGGACCACCAGGGAAGTCCCACAAAAAAGCTTCTTAAATGGGTCTTTCCATCCCACTGCACCCTGCCCTCACCACAAACCCCAGAATCAGAAAGATCCTGTCAGATTATTTCAGGATGACTTAATTCATGTTTCGATTTTGTACACATCAGAGATGTGCAGGCTCTCTACCCAAGCTCCTGATCCTCATAAAGGATGGAGTGACCAGAGGAATACCAGCGGAAGCCAACACCTGGGGGTTGTAGCCAGGCTTCCCTGTGCTGCTGACCACCAGGGAGAGGGGCAAGCATCATTTCTGGCAGGCTGCTGGCAAGTCCCAACAGAGCAGGTGCTGGCCTATTACTGCGGCAGCCTTGCAGGGCATTGTGGGGAGGGCGTGCTGGAGGGAAGAGCTCGACTGTGGGCTCATGTCAGTCAGTCGTTGCTCAGTCGTGTCTGACTTTGCGATCCCATGGGCTGTAGCCCGCCAGGCTCCCCTGTCCATGGGATTCTTCAGGCAAGAACACTGGAGTGGGTTGCCACTTCCTCCTCCAGAAGATCTTCCTGACCCAGAGATAGAGCCCGAGTCTCTTGCATCTCCTGCACTGGCAGGAGGATTCTTTACCACTGTGCTATGCCAACCTGGGTCTAAAACTTGGCTCTCCCCTGCTAACTAAGTAGGCTGCTTAACCTCTGACCCTCAGGCTACTCTTTCAATGAGAATAATCCAAATTTCCACCTCTGAGAGGTCCTGGGAGGGTTCAAGGAGGTGATACACAACCTCTGGCTGGGGCAGCTCTCTTGTCTTGTGTTACTGCTTCAACTATTACTCTCCTAACCTCCTCTCTGATCCTGACACTCTGACAGCTGAAGATACACCAATAATGAGAAAACAGAAAGAGAAATTAAGGAAACAATACCATTCACCATTGCAACAAAAATAATAAAATACTTAGGAATATATATACCTAAAGAAACACAAGACTTGTATACAGAAAACTATAAAACACTGATGAAAGAAATCAAAGAGGACACAAACAGATGGAGAAATATACCATGTTCATGGATTGGAAGAATTAATATAGTGAAAATGAGTATACTACCCAAAGCAATCTATAGATTCAATGCAATCCCTATCAAGCTACCAACGGTATTTTTCACAGAACTAGAACAAATCATTTCACAATTTGTATGAAGTGCTAACTTTTAAAGGTCACAGCCTATGCCTGTAACATCCCGCGGTCTTAGATCCTGTGACTCTGTATTCTGCTTCTGCCCCTGCTGCGTCTCACAGGCGCCTTCTTCCTCCCCCACCCCTCCCCTGTCCTCTAACTCCAGCCTCGGCCTCCTGGAAGTGTATTCAGGGAGGCATTATCTTATTTTGTCCTGTCGTCTCGAGTATTCATGCAGGACAGGGCTGACGCCCTCAGCTTCCGCTCCAGCTGCCCACTGCTGGCTTGACTGGAGGGAAGGAAAAGCTTGCTCAGGCCTTTATTCCCTGGGTGGGGGTTGGACCCCTTCTGCCCCTTCACCCCACCATCTCATCTCCCCAAACCTTCTCACCCCCTCCCACTTGCTTGGGAGACCCCCCTCATCATCAGCTTCCAGGGTGTGTCCCCACACCCCCCTCCTCTCCCCCAACACACACACACATACAAACATATGCACACATACGTACACAAACATACACACACACACAAAAATAGACACGCAAACATACACACATATACACACACACAAATATACACACAAACATATGCACACACAAACATGCACACACACACATACAAAAATAAACACACACGCACACACATGCACACACAGAGACACAAACATATACACATACACACACACAAACATACACACACAGCATGCCAAGGTTTGGGGCACAGCCTCCTCCTTGGCCCAGAGTCTTAGCGAGTCTCTTCTGGTCCCTAGGGTGCACTGATTCTGTCCCCTAACTTTCTCACAACTGCCCCCTCACTCATGACTGGTCTACTGAAAACGTAGGCTTCCAGCCTGCAGTCCCCATTTCTTCTTTCCTTTGAGGCGAGATGCTGACAGCCCCTCCATACCCCATCAGTTTCCCACAGGCATTTTCTGGGCAGGAGGATAGGACAAAAGAGTGAAATAAAGCCCACAAAGCTCTCTAGGATGAGGGGAATAGTGTCTATCTTAATTGAGATGGTAGGGACACAAGTATATCTCATCATCAAATCTCATCACAGGTACTTAAGAATCTGTGCTTTCTGCTGCTGCTAAGTCGCTTCAGTCGCGTCCGACTCTGTGCGACCCCATAGACGGCAGCCCACCAGGCTCCGCCGTCCCTGGGATTCTCCAGGCAAGAATACTGGAGTGGGTTGCCATTTCCTTCTCCAGTGCATGAAAGAGAAAAGTGAAAGTGAAGTTGCTCAGTCGTGTCCGACTCTTAGCGACCCCATGGACTGAAGCCTACCAGGCTCCTCCGTCCGTGGCGTTTTCCAGGCAAGAGTACTGGAGTGGGTTGCCGTTGCTTTCTCCGCTGTGCTTTCTACTACACATCAATTACATCTCAACAAAAGAAGACAGACTTGCAAGCCCAGTAGAACTGACTGGGCCCTAAAAAGCCCTTCATTGGCCCTCTCCTCCTCAGGGACCGGACGCACCTATTCCTCAGGGTCCTGCAGCCATAGGACTGTGGGAAGGCTGGAGATGCTGCTGCCTTCCTACCCCACCCACAGTTCCCATCCTTTCCCAGGGTTCCTCCAAATATGCAATAAAATTTAAGGACTTCCCTGGTGATCCAAAGGTGAAGACTCCACACTCCCAGTGTAGGGGGCATAGGTTTGATCCCATATGCCGCATAGAGTGGCCAAAAGAACTTAACATGTGTTTGTTGGGCCTACTGTAGATACGAGACCAGCACCCAGCCCCCAGCCTCAGTTAGGGACCCTCCTAGCAGGAGATCCTGCATCACTGATGCTGTCGGAGGGACAGGATTTGGGTGGGGTCTGCTCCACAGCTCTCTGTCCTGAGGCCCCGCAGCCTGTGTTTGGGAGGATTTCAGCCTAACAGACCCTCGCTGTCCTCCCCCGAGACAAGCTGCTAGCCCTGTACTCTCTCGTCCCAAATTTACCTCTCCTGAGCCCTGGGCCAGAGAAGCTAATCTCTTACCTCTCCTTCCGACCTCTTGCCCAAGCCGCCCAAGGAAAGACCATTGCCTCTTCAGGCCCCTCCAAGTAATATCCTGCATAGTTTGCCTCGTGAGTCCCAGGCTGGCAGTGCCAGCGGAGCCATGAGAGGCTCTCTGGGCCTCTCTGCTCAGTGTAGGTCTGGACCAGCAGCACTGGCATCTCCTAGGGACTCGTTAGTCATGAAGAATCTCAGGTCACACCAGAGACTGATCAAGTCAGAATCTGCACTGTAACAAGATCCCTGGGAGATCTGTGTGCACAGTGGGGTTTGAGAAGCATTTTGTCTGGTCCATCACCCCCAAAAACATGCCGTCGACTGTTCAGTAGGCACTAAAGAGCCCTGAGGGCATAGGGATGTGTCCAGGACACATGGACAGTCACCATCTGAACTGGGCCAGATCCACAGCCCTAGCCAGGCTGGTTCCACCCTGTTCATACCCGTTTCCCCACACTGCCATTCTGAAGCAGACACCCGCACACCCGCAGTCCAGGGCTGGGGAGATGCAAACACAGAGTGGGGACCCCTAGTGAGGGGCAGAGGTTTAGAGAGTCCTTCCCCAGGAACCCTGTCACAGTCCTCTCACCCCCACCACCTCCAAGGCTCTGGTTCTGCTCTTACCATGCCAAGCTGTGGCCACCAGCAGGATCAGCAGGGTCCAGGGGCTCATGGCCTGAGTAGGAAAGTGGCAGGCTGATGCAGGGCTTGCAGATGGGCAGAGAACTGGATTCTCGGACACAAGCTCTGACGGGACCAGACCCACAGGACATGTGTTTCTCTCCACTAGCACTGGCTGTTTGTCTTGTTTTCCTCTTCCTCCTTCTCCTTGGTCTGATCCCCCTCTTCCTCTTTTAGCTAGGCAAAGCAACCACAGAGTTTGGAAATCTCGGTTAAAAAATAAATAAATAAAGACATAACCCCCAGGGGGTGGTGTTGGAGTCAGGGTAGGACTGGCTAAGTTCGGAGCCCTTCCGAAGCCACCTCTAAGGGGCCCTGGGAGAAGAGATGTGCCCAATGTTAGACAGGCAGTTGATTGCACATATGGGGGTCCCCAGAGCGGCAGGGGGCTCTTGCTAAGTGGAAAAGGAAGTTAGCTTGGTCTGGACAAGCGTGATAACAGTATCAAGAGGCTTCCATTTACAGGACACTCACCAGCCAAACCTTTACATACCACTGTCCCCCTTTGTTCCCACAAGAATTTTATACACTAGGTACTGTTATCATTCCCATTTTACGATGGGAAAATTGAGATTCAGAGAGATCAAACACTGTAAACTTGCCCAAGGTCACAGAGCTACCAAATGGAGGTGGAATTTGGATCTAGACAACCTGAAGAGGATAAGATTGAATAGCATCATTGACTCCATGGATATAAATTTGAGCACATTTTGGGAGATAGTAAAGGAAAGCCTGGCATGCTGCAGTCCATGAGGTCCCAAAGAGTTGGACATGACTTAGCAACTGAACAACAACAACGTGGCTATAGAACTGCCTTTTTCTGGGCTAATTAAGTTTATTTTTACAAGGGGTTAAACTGTGCTGCTGTACTTCTAAGAAAATTAGCATTCATCTGCCCCCGTTCCTCGATGCAATTGCATTTACCACTTTTAGTTGATTCTTTCAGTGTTTTCATTTCTATTCAAATGGTTATAAAATTAATTCTTGAATCTAGAAAAAAAAAAAAAGAATCACTCAATAAACATTGATCCAGGAAAATGATTAATCTTTCCATCGACTTAGAAATATAAGTATTACAAATACACTTCTGTTTTAGCAAAGTGTTTTGAACCTTTACAAATCATGAAAACAAACTAAAAGACATAGAAACTCTGATCAGACTTATAACTATCAAAGAGATTCAATAAATCAATAAAAACCACCCAACAAAGAAAAGCACTTAAAGAATTAACCCTGATTCATCTCAAGCCCACTCAAAAAAATGGAAAATGACTGGGCACTTCACAACTCATTCTATGTGGCCTGCAGTAACTGATTCCATCAACAAAGAAGGATATCATAAGAAAATTATAGATGAATTTCTCTTATGAACGTAACTGCAAACATACTCAACCAAATTCCAGCAAACCAAACCTGACAGCATATTAAAATGATTATACACCATGATCAACTGGGATTTACCCAACAAATGAAGAGGTGGCTCAATACAAGAAAATCGACATCACAATAATAGAATGAGAGAATTTCACATTATCTCAATTAACATAGAAAAAAACCTTTAACAAAATCTAACATGCTTTCATGATAAAACCCCCCAAGACTAGAAATGAAAACAAACATCCTCAAAATTATTAAAAGCGTATATAAAAACCGACAGCTAACTCAAAGATGAAAGATTGAAAGCTTCCCCACCCCCACCCCTCCCACCACAACTTCACATCAGCATCAAGGCAAAGACACCATCTCTCTATTTCTATTCAACACTATACTGGAGGTCCAAGTTAGAACAATCACAAGGAAAAAGAAATAAAATACATCCAAACTAAAAGTAGTAAAACTTTCTCTATTCACAGATGACATATATACAGAAAATCCTCCTCTGTCCATTGGATTTTCCAGGCAAGAATACTGGAGTGGGTTGCCATTTTCTCCTCCAGAGGATCATCCTGACCCAGGGATAGAACCCGAATCTCCTGCATCTCCTGTATTGTAGGCAGATTCTTTACCACTGAGCCACCAGGGAAGTTTTGACTTCGATTACACTAATACAAAATGTGCTTTTGCTTTCATCTAGTTAAAAAAAAAATTCCATGTCCTTATTGATGTTCAGTAAAGAATCAGTTCAGTTCAGTCGCTCAGTTGTGTCTGACTTTTTGTGACCCCATGAATCGCAGCACACCAGGCCTCCCTGTCCATCACCAACTCCCGGAGTTTACCCAAACCATGTCCATCGAGTCAGTGATGCCATCCAACCATCTCATCCTCTGTCGTCCCCTTCTCTTCCTGCCCCCAATCCTTCCCAGCATTAGAGTCTTTTCCAATGAGTCAACTCTTTGCATGAGGTGGCCAAAGTATTGGAGTTTCAGCTTCAACATCAGTCCTTCCAATGAACGCCCAGGACTGATCTCCTTTAGGATGGATTGGTTGGATTTCCTTGCAGTGCAAGGGACTCTCAAGAGTCTTCTCCAACACCACAGTTCAAAAGCATCAATTCTGCGGCGCTCAGCTTTCTTCACCATCCAACTCTCACATCCATACATGACCGCTGGAAAAACCATAGCCTTGACTAGACGGACCTTTGTTGGCAAAGTAATGTCTCTGCTTTTCAATATGCTATCTAGGTTGGTCATAACCTTCCTTCCAAGGAATAAGCGTCTTTTAATTTCATGGCTGCGATCACCATCAGCAGTGATTTTGGAGCCCCCAGAAATAAAGTCTGACACTGTTTCCACTGTTTCCCCATCTATTTCCCATGAAGTGATGGGACCAGATGCCATGATCTTAGTTTTCTGAATGTTGAGCTTTAAGCCAACTTTTTCACTCTCCTCTTTCACTTTCATCAAGAAGCTCTTTAGTTCTTCTTCACTTTCTGCCATAAGGGTGGTGTCATCTGCATATCTGAGGTTATTGATATTTCTCCCAGCAATCTTGATTCCAGCTTGTGTTTCTTCCAGCCCAGCGTTTCTCATGATGTACTCTGCATATAAGTTAAATAAGCAGGCTGACAATACACAGCCTTGCCGTACTCCTTTTCCTATTTGGAACCAGTCTGTTGTTCCATATCCAGTTCTAACTGTTGCTTCCTGACCTGCATACAGGTTTCTCAAGAGACAGGTCAGATGGTCTGGTATTCCCATCTCTTTCAGAATTTTCCACAGTTTATTGTGATCCACACAGTCAAAGGCTTTGGCATAGATATGACTAATTTAAAGTGATAAATCCATAGTTCTTCAAGTACTCTAACAGGTATAATTCTTGAATCTATTTGTCACTTCCACTGTATAATTGTAAAGGATTTTGTTTTGGTCATACCTGAATGGTCTAGTTGTTTTCCCTACTTTCTTCAATTTAAGTCTGAATTTTGCAATAAAAGTTCATGATCTGAGCCATAGTCAGTTCCCAGTCTTGTTTTACTGACTGTATAGAGCTTCTCCATCTTTGCCTGCAAAGAATATAATCAATCTGATTTTGATATTGACTTTCTGGTGATGTACATGTGTAGAGTCTTCTCTTGTGTTGTTGAAAGAGGAGACTCTACACATGTACATCACCAGAAAGTTTGCTATGACCAGTGCGTTCTCTTGGCAAAACTCTGTTAGCCTTTCTGCTTCATTTTGTACTCTAAGGCCAAACTTGCCCATTATTCCACGTATCTCTTGACTTCCTACTTTTGCATTCCAGTCCCCTATAATGAAAAGGACATCTTTTTGGGTGTTAGTTCTGAAAGGTCTTGTAGGTCTTCATAGAACCATTCAACTTCAGCTTCTTCAGCATTACTGGTCAGGGTATAGACTTGGATTACCGTGATATTGAATGGTTTGCCTTGGAAATGAACAGAGATCACTCTATTGTTTCTGAGACTGCATCCAAGTACTGCATTTCAGACTCTTTTGTTGACTATGATGGCTACTCCATTTCTTCTAAAGGATTCTTGCCCACAGTAGTAGATAAAATGGTCATCTGATTTAAATTTGCCCATTCTGGTCCATTTTAGTTGACTGATTCCTAAAATGTCGATGTTCACTCTTCATCTCCTGTTTGACCACTTCCAATTTACTTTGATTCATGGAGCTAACGTTCCAGGTTCCTACGCAATATTGTTCTTTACGGCATCAGACTTAACTTCCATCACCAGTCACATCCACAATTGGGCATTGTTTTCGCTTTGGCTCAGCCTCTTCATTCTTTCTGGAGTTATTTTTCCACTGATCTCCAGTAGCATATTGGGCACCTACTGACCTGGGGAGTTCATCTTTCAGTGTCCTATCTTTTTGTCTTTTCATACTGTTTATGCGGTTCTCAAGGCAAGAATACTGAAGTGTTTTGCCATTTCCTTCTCCAGTGGACTATGTTTTGTCAGAGCTCTCCACCATGACCTGTCCGTCTTGGGTGGCCCTACACGGCAAGGCTCATAGTTTCATTGAGTTAGAAAAGGCTGTGGTCTATGTGATCAGTTTGGTTAGTTTTCTGTAATTGTAGTTTCCATTCTGTCTGTCCTCTGATGGATAAGGTTTTCCAGGTTAAGTAAATATTTCAGTCAGGAGAGTAAATAGTTTTAAATTGGGAGTGTGGAGATTTCTTGTTTTTGGAGTGTGTTTTTTAATAAATTGAATTCTAGAGTGGTGGTTTTATGAGGAGTGTGTAATGAATTTCTGGGCTATAAGTCTTAAACCTACACCCTATCCTAAAAGGCAAAGGGAATTTCCAAAGTTTTTCTTAGTAATACAGCACAGTGAAATACATAGAATAGATGTATAGAATATCTATAGAATAAACTTGAGAGTTCAGAAAGAAACCTTCACTTCCACAGTCATCTGATTTTCAACAAGGATGCCAAAACCATTCAATGTTGAAAAAGTCTTTTCAACAACTGGTGTTAAGAGAACTGTATGTCCACATACAAAAGAATGTAGTCAGACTCTGACTTCACATTACATACAAAAATTAACTCAAAATGGATCAAAGACAAAATATAAAGGCCTAAAGTGTAAAACTCTTAGAAGGAAGCATAGGGGTAATTATTCATAACCTGGAATTGAAAATGTTTTCATAGCTATGTCACCAAAGTCATAAGCAACCAAAGGAAAAAAAAATAGATAAACTGAACTTCATAAAAAATAAGCAGTTTGGTGGCTGGAGCTTAGATTTTATTCTATAAGGTCAGTGAGTAGGCAAAAGCAGGTACATCCAAGTACAATTCAGGGACCCCAGCCTCAGAATCACAGGAGGACCTGTGAAAATGAAGATTCCAGGGCCATTCCAGGCCTGCTGAATTAGGGGTGGGAATTGCTCAGGAAACAGGCTCTCTTGGGAATTTGGATGCTTACTTATGTTGGCCCCACTGCCCTCAAAAGCCCATGGATGGAGACAGAGGAAACCTAAGAATCTCTAAGATACAGGAGAATTTTGTGTCTGGTCTCAGGATGGAGTACTTAGCTTCCATGCAGTTGTTACAAAGTCCCTGACCTGGGCTGGTGGGGACCCTCTTGGTGGAGGGTGTAGAGGTGGAAAAGGTGGCTGATCAGGGGAATGGAGGTCACAGTGGCCCTGAGGGGTGGCCTAGGCCACCTCAGCAGAACCTGTCCCTGTCTAGGAGATCAGAGGAGGCTGTTTGCCCTGTTATTTAGTTTATCTTCCCATTCTTTCCATCGCCTTAGATATATAAAGTTTATAGATACATCTGTGTTTTAGTGAAGTGTTTTGAACCTTTACTAATGATATATACCAACAAAAACAGTCAAGAACTAGAAACTCTGACCAGACCTAAAAATGGTAAAGACACTGAATCAATCATCAAAAACCTCACAAGGAAAAGCCCAGGACCAGATACTAATAGTTTCACTGATGAATTCTACCAAACATTTAAAGAATTAGGCCTGATTTGTCTCAAACTCATTTAAAAATTACAAGATGGCTGAGCACTTCTCAAGTCATTCTATGAGGCCAGCATTACCTTGATACCATCAATAGACAAGGACCTCATGGGAAAACTACAGACCAACATCCCTTATAAACACAAGTGCAAACGTACTCAACCAGATACTAGCGAACCAAGACTGACAGCCTGTTAAAATAAATAACATCTTTACCAGTGAGATTTAGCCCACTTGGCAGAAATGCAAAGGTGGGTAAACAAAAGAAAATCAACATTACATTAGTAGAACAACAGAATTTCACATGGTTATCTGAGATGACACAGAAAAAAGCCTTTCACAAAATCTAATGTACTTTCATGGTAAACACACAAAGGATTAGGAATTTTTAAAAAATCCTCAAAATTATTAAAAGCATATATAAAAAACTCACAGCTAACTCAATGATAAAAGATTGAAAGCTTCCTACCCCACACCTTATATCAGGAACAAGGCAAAGACACCAGCTCTCACCGTTTCTATTCAGCATTGTACTGGAGGCTCTAGTCAGTGCAATCACAAAGAAAAAGAAATAAAATGCATCCAAATAAAAAGAAGAAAACCTTCTTCTATTCACAGAGAACAGAATATACAGAAAAACCCCTAAAGAGTCTACAGAACACTCTAAAATATTAGCGATAATACACGTATTCAGCAAAGTTACAGGATACAGGATCAACAAACAAAACTCAAGTGTATTTCTATACACGGCCAGTGAACAACCAAAAAGGAAATTTAAAAAGAATCGTATTTGCAGTAGTGTCAAAATGAATAAAATACTTGGGAACCAATTTGATGAAAGATATGCAAGACATAATCACTGAAAACCACAGCACACTCCTGAAAGAATCTAAGGCAACTGATTATTAACAAGGATGCTATTACCATTCAATGGGAGAAAAACAGTCTTTTCAACAAAAGTTATTAAGACAATTGGATATCCACATACAAAAGAATGAAGTAAACCATACTCCATACATATTCAAAAATTAACCTGAATGGATCAAAGACATAAATAGAAAGGCTAAAAATATAAAACTCTTTAGAGGAAAACATAGGGGTAAATATTCATAAACTGGATGTGAAATTAGCTTCATGGCTATGTCACCAAAGCCACAAACAACCAAAGACAAAAAATAGATAAATTGAACTTCATCAAATTAAACATTTTGGTGGCTGGAGCTTAGGTGTTTCCTATAACACCGGGAAGCCAACATAGGCAGGGGACCTCCAAGTACAGTTCAGGAAGCTCAACCTCAGAATCACAGGGGAACCTGTGAAAATGCAGATTCAAAGGCCATTGCAGGCCTGTGGAATTAGAGGCAGGAGGTGGGAAACTGCACAGGAAATAGGGTCTCTAGGAGATTCTTAGGCTTGCTTATATCTGAGCCTACTGCCCTCCAAAGTCCATTGAAGGGCTGGTGGAAACCTGAGAATCTCGAAATGCAGGAGAGGTTTGTGTCTGGTCTCCAATAGGGTGCTTGGCTTTCATGCAATTATCTCAAAGTCCCTGACCCAGGCTGTTGGGGATATCTTCTTGGTGGTAGGTTTTGAGGTGGAAAAGGTGGCTGACCAGAGGCATGAAGGTCACAGTACCCCAAGGGGTGGCCTAGGCCACCTCAGCAGAACATGTCTCTGTCCCAGAGATCAGAGGAAGCTATTTGTTTATCTGAACATCCTTTCTATCTCCTGAGATACAGATATTTTTAAAATACATTTGTGTTTTATCAGAGCGTTTTGAACTTTTACTAATCATGAACACCAACCAAAGCCATCATGAACTCAAAGCTCTGACCAGACCTATAACTAGCAAAGACATATACCAATCATCAGAAACCTCCCAGCAAGGACAAGCCCTTGACCAGATAGTTTCACTGGCGAGTTCTACCAAACATTTAAAGAATTAACCTCAATTCATCTCAAACTCATTCAAAAATTAGATGATTGAACACTTCTCAGCTCATTCTATGAGGCCAGCATCACCTTGATACCATCAACAGACAAGGACAGCACAAGAAAACTACAGACCAACATTCGTTATGAATACAAATGCAAACATACTCAACCAAACACTAGCAAATCTGAGAGCACATTAATATGATTATACACTATGATCCAGTGGGATTAATCCCACTATGCAGAAATGCAATGATCGTTCAATACAAGAAAATCAACATTACATTAAAGAAGAACATTAGAATTTCACAGGATTATCTCAGTTGCTACAGAAAAAGCCTTTAAGAAAATCTAACATGCTTTCATGGTAAAACACCCAAAAGACTAGGAATGAAAACAAATATCATCAAAATTATTAAAAGGATATATAAAAAACTCACAACTAACTAACTCAGTGATAAAAGACTGACATTTCCCTACCCCCACCTTATACCAGGAACAAGGCAAAGACACTCTCTCTCATTATTTCTGTTCAGTACTATACTGGAAGTCCTAGTCAGGGCAGTCACAAAGAAAAAGAAATAAAGGGCATCCAAATAAAAGCAATAAACATTTCTCTGTTCACAGAGGACATAATCTATATATAGAAAAACCCAAAGAAGCCACCAAAAACTCTAAAATTTGCTAGAGTTAAGAAATATATTCAGCAAAGTTACAGGATACAAGATTAACACACAAAACTCAAGTGTATTTCTATATATTAGCAGTGAAGCACTCTAAAAGAAAATTGTAAAAATAATTGCATTTGCAATAGCATCAAAATGAATAAAATACTTGGGAAACAATTTAACCAAAAAGATACTAGACATAAACACTGAAAGCCACAACACACTACTGAAAGAAATTAAGAAGACTCAATAAATGGAAAAACATTTGTGTTTACAGATTGGAAGATTTGATATTATTACGATGACAATATTCCCAAGGTGATCTACAGATACAGTCCATTGATATTCCAATGGCCTTTAATATAGAAATGGACATGCTGATTCTCAAATTCATATGGAATATCCAATAGATACTGAATAGTCTAATCAATGTTGAAAAGACAAAGCTAGACTGACACTTCCCAGTGTTATAATTACCACAAAACTAAAGAAAGAAAAACACAAAACGGTGTAGTGTCGGCTTAAGAACAGATTCAGAGACCAATAGAATACATTTGAAAGCTGCCGAAAGAAACCTTCACATCTACAGGCAATTGATTATCAACAGAATGCTAGAGCCATTCATAGGCAGAATAAGTCTTTTCAATAAATGGCATTAAGAGAACTGGATATCCACATACAAAAGAATGAAGTCAGATCCTGACTTCATACCATATACAAAAATTAACTCAAAACGGCTCATAGACATAAACAGAAAGGCTAAAAGTATAAAACACTTAGAGGAAAGCATAGGGATAAATATTCATAACCTAGACTTCATAATGGTTTCATGGCTATATTATCAAACCACAAGCAACCAAAGAAAAAAATAGATAAATTGAACTTCATCAAAATTAAACGTTTTGGTGGCTGGAGCTCAGGCTGTATCCTATAAGCCAGGGAGCTGGCAAAGGCGAGGACCTCCAAGTATTTAGTTCAGGAACCTGAGCCTCAGAATCACAGGGGGCCTGTTAAAATGCTGATTCCAGGGCCATCCCAGGCCTGTGGAATTAGAGGTAGGAGGTGGGAACCTGTACAGGAAACAGGCTCTCTAGGGGATTCTGAAGCTTACTTCTGTCCGAGCCCACTGCCCCAAAAGCCAAAGGATGGAGCTGCGGAAACCTGGAATCTCTAAAATGTAGGAGAGGTTTGTGTCTGATCTTGGGATAGGGTGCTTAGCTCCCACGCAATTGTCACAAAGTCCTTGACTGGAGCTGTTGGGGACCCCCTCCTGGTGGTGTGTGTTAATGTGGAGAAGGCGGCTGATTAGTGGGCTGGAGGTCACAGTGGCCCTGAGAATGGCCTAGGCCACCTCAGTAGAACCTGTTCCTGTCCCAGAGATCAGAGGAAGCTGTTTGCCCTCTTGTTTCTACCAAGACATTCTTTCCATCTCCTTAGATACAGAAATTTTGCAAATACATTTGTGTTTTAGCAAAGTGTTTTGCACCTTTACTAATCATGAACACAAACCAAAGTTGAGGTAATAACTAGAAACTCTGACCAGAACTATATCAAGCAAAGAGATTGAATCAAACCTCCCAACAAGAGCATGCCCAGAACCAGATAGGTTCACTAGTGAGTTGTACCAATTAAAGAATTAACTCTAATTCATTTCAAACTCATTCAAAAATAAAAAGATGAGTGAGCACTTCTTGACTTATTCCATGAGGTCAGCATTACCTTGATACCATCACCAGACAAGGATATCATGAGAAAACTACAGACCTATATCCCTTATGGGCTTCCCTGGTAGCTCAGCTTGTAAAGAATCTGCCTGCAATGCAGGAGACCCCAGTTCAATTCCTGGGTTGGGAAGTTTCCCTGGAGAAGGGATAGGCTACCCACTCCAGTATTCTTGGGCTTCCTTGGTGGCTCAGATGGTAAAGAATCTGCCTGCAATGCAGGAGACCTAGGTTCAGTCCCTGGGTTTGGAAGATCCTCTGGAGGAGGGCATGGTATCCCACTAAAGTATTCTTGCCTGGAGGATCCCAATGGACAGAACAGCCTGGAAGGTTGCAGTCCATGGGATCACAAAGAGTTGGACACGACTGAGTGATTAAGCACACATATCCCTTATAAACATAAATGCAAACATACTCAACCAAATACTAGCAAACCAAAGCTGACAGCATATTAAGATGATTACACACCATGTCCAAGTGGGATTTATCCCACATGAGCAAGAATAGTTTAACTCAAGAAAATCAACCTCACATTAATTGCTATCATGGTAAAACACACACAAGACTATGAATTTTTAAAAATCCTCAAAATTATTAAAAGCTTATATAAAAAACTGTTAACTCAATGATGAAAGATTGGAAGCTCTGTGTCCTCTTCCACCCACCTAACATCAGGAACCAAGCAAGGACACCAGCACTAACTATTTCTATTCAACACTTACTGGAGGTTCTAGTCAGAACAATCACAAAGAAAAGAATTAAAATGCATTCAAATTAAAAGATATAAACGTTCATCTATTCACAGAGGACATAAGCCTATATATAGTAAAACCCCAAAGAATCTACAAAATACTCTGAAACCTATTAGAGCTAATAAATGCATTCAGCAAAGTTCTAGGATATAAGATCAACACAAAAAACTCTATGTATTTCTACATGCCAGCAGTGAACCCAAAAAGGAAATTTTAAAAAATTATGTGCAATAATATCAAAATGAATAAAATATGTGGGAACCAGTTTAACCAAAAAAATGTAACACATAAACACTGAAAATCACAATAGACTGCTGAAAGATGTTAAGACTAAACAAAAAACATTTGTGTTCACAGATAGGAAGATTTAATATTGTTAAGATAACAATATTCCCAAAGTGACCAACAAAATCAGTCCGTATCAAAATTCCAGTGGTATTTATGGTAGAAATGGAAAAGTTGATTCTCAAATTCATATGAAATTTCAAGAGATGCCAAATAGCAAATCAATCTGGAAAAACCCAAAGAGTCATGCTCTTCAACATCACTACTTATTACAAAGCTAAAGAAATCAAAACAGTGTGGGATAAGAATAGATTCAGACATCAATGGAATAAACCTAAGAGTTCAGAAAGAAACCCTCATATATACAGTCAATTGATTTTCAACAAAGATGCCAAGACAATTCAATGGGGAAAAAAGCTTTTTTAACAAACGTGTTAAGAGAACTGGACATCCACGTGCAAAAGGATTAAGTCAGACCCTGACTTCACACCAAATATAAAAATTAACTCAAATGGATCAAAGACATAAATACAAAGGCTAAAACTCTTACAGGAAAGTATAGGGGTAAATATTCATAACCTGGACTTCATAATGGTTTCATGGCTATGTCAACAAAGCCAGAAGCAACCGAAGTGAAAAACAGATAAATTGAACTTCATCAAAATTAAACATTTTGGTGGCTGGAGCTTGGGTTGTATTCTATGAGGCTAGGGAACCGGTATAGGTGGGGACCTTCAAGTACAGCCCAGGAACTCCAACCTCAGAATTACAGGGTGACTTGTTAAACTACAGATTTCAGGGCATCCCAGGCTTGCAGAATTAGAGGTGGGAGGTGGGGACCTGCAGAGACTCTCTAGGGGAATCTGATGTTTACTTACGTCTGCGCCTACTGCCCTCCAAAGCCCATGGATGGGGCTGGAAGAAACCTGAGAATCTCTGAGATGTTGGAGAGGTTTGTTTCTGGTCTTAGCATAGGGTGCTTAGCTTCCATACAACTGTGACAAAGTCCCTGACCCAGGCTGGCAGGGACCCCTCCGTGGTGGAGGATGTTGAGGTGAAGAAAGTGACTGACCAGGGAGATGGAGGTCACAGTGGCCCTGAGGGGTGTCCTAGGCCACCTCAGGAGAAACTGTCCCTGTCCTAGAGATCAGAGGAAGCTGTCTGCCCTGTTATTTCTGTCTATCTGGACATTATTTCCATCTCCTTAGCTATACAAATTTTCTAGATACATTTGTGTTTCAGTCAAGTGCTTTGAATCTTTACTAATCATGAACATCTACCAAAACCATCAAGAACGAGAAACTCTGACCAGACCTATAACTATCAAAGAGAATGAATCAATCATCAAAACCTCCCAACAAGGAAAAGCCCAAGATCAGATATTAATAGTTTCACTGTTGAGTTCTACCAAACATTTAAATAATAAGCCCAGGTTTGTCTCAAATTCATTCAAAAATTAGAAGATGAGTGAGCACTTCTCAACTCATTCTAAGAGGCCAGAATTACCTTAATACCATCAATCCACAAGGACATCAGGAGAAAAGAAGACTACAGACCAATATCCCTTATGAGATACAAAAACTACAGACCAATATCTCTTATGAACATAGATGCAAAGATACTTAACACTAGCAACCAAATTTGACAGCATATTAAAATGATTATACACCATAACCAAGTTGGATTTATCACAGAAATGGAAAGATGATTCAACACATGAAAATCAACATCACATTAATAAAGCAACAATAGAATGTCACATGATTATCTCAATTTATACAGAAAAAAGTCTTTAACAAAATTTAACATGCTTTCATGGTAACACACCTAAAAAACTATGAATTAAAACAAAAATTCTAGGATACAAAATTAATACACATAAATCTCTTGCATTCCTATACACTAACAATGAAAGGTCAAAAGGAGAAATTAAGGAAAGAAGCCCATCTACCATCTCATCAAAAAGTATCAACTACCTAGGAATAAACCTACTGAAGGAGGCAAAAGAGTTGAATACAGAAAACTATAAGATACTGGTGAAAGAAATCAAAGATTACACAAATGGATGGAGAGACATACCACATTCTTAGACTGGAAGAATTAATATTGTCAAAATGACACTACTACCCAAAGTAATCTATAAATTCAATGCATTCCCTATAAGATTATCAATAGCATTTTTCACGGAATTAGAATAAATAATTTTACAATTTGTACGGAAACACAAATGACCCTAAATGGCCAAAGTAATCTTGAGAAAGAAAAACAGAGCTGGAGAAATCAGGTTCCCTGGCTTCAGTTCAGTTCAGTCACTCAGTCATGTCCGACTTTTTGTGACCCCATGAATTGCAACACACCAGGCCTCCCTGTCCATCACCAACTCCCGGAGTCTACCCAAACCCACGTCCATTGAGTCAGTGATGCCATCCAGCCATCTCATCCTCTGTTGTCCCCCTTTTCCTCCTGCCCTCAATCTTTACCAGCATCAGGGTCTTTTCAAATCAAAGACCTAAATATAAAGGGTAAAACTATAAAACTCCTGGAAGAAAGCATATGACCTGGACTTGTAAATGATTTCACAGCTATGTCATCAAAACCACAAGCAACCAAAAAATAAATTGGATTTCATCAAAATCAAACACTTTGGTATGAAGAATCCCATCAAGAAACTAAACACACAACATGGCAGTAAATATCTGCAAACCATATACACAAGGGCTAAGTATTTAGAATATATCTATATCTCTCTCCATTAATTACAAAAGAACAGAACTATAAACCAACAGAAGTCTCCAGTTGTAAGCAAAGTGTAAGGATTTGGCAGAACCAGATACACATCCTCTATGACTGTGTTAATGACTCTCAAATCTGGTACAAAACAATAATTTCTGGCTCCAGGTTTTGGTATCAGTAGAATTGGAGTGTTCTGTGGGGATTCACAGGGTCATATTAGCAGGCAATTAAGAAAGGTGGTTATCAGAGGCTTTGTATCTTCCTTCCCACGCCAATTCAAAAGGTATAGCTTTACATTTGGAGCCTTGGCATCTGCAGAGTTTAAATTCTCCTGGGTCAGCCCTCTCGGCCCTTCCTGGCCTCCCGTCTGCCCATACATCCACTCTTACCCTTTGTAGAACTTGTTCACGGATTTCTGGTTGAGGCTTGTCTCCTGTTTCTAATAGCACAGTGTACAGGGCATAGCATGGGTCTGGGCGTTCTTTAATGCCTACTTTCTCCTACTAGAAAATCATATAATTCTCTTAGTAGATCTCTTCCTCAAAAGGGAATATTCAGGCATATACAGGCATGTAGAGAGAGCTGCCCTTTAAGTGCGGATTTTTTTCCCTCAATTATGTAGATCAGAGGTAGAGAGTGGGAAGGGCACACAAACACCCTGGGTGGATCTTGATCTTCTAGACCTGCAGGAACTTGTCTCAATAGATGTTGCCTTGCCTGAGGCACAGTAGGCCCTGGGGCAAATTGGGTATAGGATATAGTTTAAGTGGCTTCTTCAAATTGATTTTGCAAAATAACTTAGAAAAATCAGTCTTGTTCAAACGTTGTACCTATCTACTCTGTTTATACTGGTTTAATCCACATCAAATGTAGTTTACAAAGGGAAAGGGCAAGTACCTTTGTGTAGAACACACAGACACAGCATCACACCATGGGCCCACAAGCAGCGCAGGGGAGACCATACTTTCGCCTGGGAGCAGCAGCTAGAACCCCAGGAAGGCTGGGGAGCCAGGAGCACCCTCACCCAGCCCAGTTTCAGCCCCTGCTTCAGCTCAGTTCCCATTTCCTGTGCTTCCCCCACCCCCAGCTGCTTATGAAGAGCTCCAGGAGCTAAGACTAAGGAGAGGATCCTGTTCCTTGGGGCACATGCCCCGCGTCTGGGAGAAGAAATATACACCACTGAACAGTGGGTTCACGGGACAGGGAAGGGACGCTAGGGAGAGGGAGAGGCATGCACCCCAAGAAGTGGATGGGCCGAGCCCCCAGCCAGCCCTGAAGAGGCATTGCTTCCAGGTGTTCTTAACAAAAGAAGAAAATCATACAACCAAAGGGAGGGTAAGGGGTAGAAGGTGAAGAGTCATCCCCTTTGTACGCAGGAGCCTTCCCTCTGCCCTTCATCTTGCTTCCTCCATTTCTTTTTCCCAGTCTGAGTATTCTGCTTCCTCCCTTCCACCTCCTCCCCTGCTCTGACGTTCCCTCCAAGCTCTCCGCACATCCCCTGGGAACTGCTCTAGACGGACCTTGGAGTCCTACCTGCTGCTGCCTCAGCCCTAGCCTCTGGTACTGTGGCTGCCAGCCAGGGCTGTGGTGGGCTGATTCCCTTCCCCAAGTTCGCCTCCTTCTCACTCCCCCACCCCTACCCGCACCCCAACCTCTGGGCGTCAGCGCTTCAGCTCCAAGGATAGGCCTGTACCTACCTACTCTTGCGCTGATAAAGGAAGGACAGAAGTTTATCCACAGAAGAAAATTGAACCCTTAGAGAGGCTGGGCTCTGCAGTTGGCTGACTGGGTTTCTTCCACTGTAGTGCTCAGAAGAGTTTACTCCTCAGCCAGCAAAACCCCAGAAGAACCTGGAACAACTACCTTCATCAAATGCCTGCCGCTTCTCTCCAGTCTTTTACTGATTAGACCTTATCTCAACCAGCAGTGTTCTCAGAGACTGCAGGACGGTCTGCAAGACTCTGCAAAATTGGCTGCACCTGGGAAACCTGTGCGTTCATGGGAGGGGAAGGGAAGCCCCAGGACTTGACACATCTGTGGCTCTGAGCACTCTGTTCCTTTACAGGCAGCACCTGGGCATGCTTGCCACTTGCCCCTCAACTGCTCTCCACCTTAGTGCTGCTTCTGAGGGGTTAGCTGGCCCCTGAGAATGCACGTTTATAGAGAGCGTGAGAACAAGCAATCCCTAAGTCAGAGGCTTAGTCAATAACCCAGGTTTCAGATCTGAGGATTGAGTATGTGGGTTTCAAGTCTCTAGGAAATGGCCTTCCCTCACTCCCCCATAAAAGCAGAGGAAACTCAGAGAGCCTCAAGAAGTGTGAGAGAGAAAGCAAGAACTTGAGGATTTTAGATCCAGTTCCATCTCCTAGCATGCTTTCTGGAAAGCAGCAAGCAAATGTAGTAGTGAAAAGAAAGTGAAAGTGAAGTCGTTCAGTCATGTCCGACTCTTTGTGATCTCATGGACTGTAGTCTACCAGGCTCCTCCGTCCATGGGATTTTCCAGGCAAGAATACTGGAGTGGGTTGCCATTTCCTTCTCCAGGAGATCTTCCTGACCCAGGGATTCAACCCGGGTCTCCTGCACTGTAGGCAGACACTTTACCATCTGAGCCACCAGGGAAGTCCAACTTGGCTGTAAGAATTCCCTGGAGAAGCCACAGAGGAGAATGGGCAGTCTAAAAGATGACCAGATTGCATTTGAAGGTTCTCTTGAGGAGGGCTGTCAGAACTGTAGCCTCAAATCATGGGTGCTGCCTGGCCACCAAAGAATCTGTCCTGGCAGTTCTGAGACTGTAGCCAGTGTGGTCAGAGGCTTCTAAGAATTTCCCCGAGTGCTGAGGGCAGGCTTCCCATTGCAGGGGAGCCTAGGAGAGTCCAGATTCTGTCTCACTACCTGGAAAACTTCCCCCCATGAGGAGGCAGGTGAAGGAGGTGGCTGTATCCCCTTGAAGAAACCAAAGTGAGGAGGGGGCTGTCTGAGACTCAGTCAGGGCTGACTTTAAGAGGGGAATTCAGGAGCATACAGGTTGAAATACCAAAACCCTCCCTCCCTTTCTGAGCATGTAGGGGCTTAATCTGGAGAAGGCAATGACACCCCACTCCAGTACTCTTGCCTGGAAAACCCCATGGACAGAGGAGCCTGGTAGGCTGCAGTCCATGGGTTGCTAGGAGTCAGACACGACTGAGCGACTTCACTTTCACTTTTCACTTTCATGCATTGGAGAAGGGAATGGCAGCCCACTCCAGTGTTCTTGCCTGGAGAATCCCAGGGATGGCGGAGCCTGGCAGGCTGCTGTCTGTGGGGTTGCACAGAGTCAGACACGACTGAAGCGACTTAGCAGCAGCAGCAGCAGGGGCTTAATCTTCCTGGTAGATGACCACAACATTTTACCTCCCCAGCAGACATCAAAAACAAGCTCATCTTGGCATCTGGGAAATTTCCAAGTAGAAAACATTCAGTCCAAGACCTCACATGGCACATGGCCTTAACACCACCACAATCTTTGTTCCTCATGGCAAACTTTCCTTTATGGATATAGACCTACTTAAAAGCCATTCAATGCTAACGCCCTGCTTGTTTGGCTCATGCAAAAGAGGGTTAAAATTCTCAGTGAGGAAGAATCAAAATGTACCCAGCTGTATAAACTTCCTATAGGCCACACACAAGGATGTTCTTCTGGGGTGAATTTTCTTGTTTTTTGCTCCCTCATTTCTCCTTTATCCACTTGTCCGAAGAAGGTGATCAGGGCTGGTTTCATTAAGAATACACACCTATATCAATACCTCCCGGCAATCATATTAAACACAGGTGAAAACTCCCAACACCTCTGTAAGGCAAGCTTAGCCAGGGAGCAACGGGTTTATCCCCTGAAATCAGAGGACCCCCATTAAAACCAGGTTTAAGAAAGTTTGCTGCTGCTGCTAAGTTGCTTCCTCTGTGCAACCTCATAGAGGGAGCCCACCAAGCTCCTCTGTCCCTGGGATTCTCCAGGCAAGAATACTGGAGTGGGTTGCCATTTCCTTCTCCAATGCATGCATGCATGCTAAGTCGCTTCAGTTGTGTCGACTCTGTGCGATCCTATAGACAGCAGCCCACCAGGCTCCTCTGTCCACAGGATTCTCTAGGCAAGAATACTGGAGTGGGTTGCCATTTGCTACAGTCATCCAAACACCAATCTGAATTAGCCAGTCCTAACACAGAAAACAGTCAGATGGGGACCAATGCAAAGGCGGGAATCCAACCCAGGGTCTGGAACTCGAAACTGATGGATCCTTTGCATAAGTCAATGGCTTTAACCTTTTAATCGTCTCCCTTGGGGTGGAACTCTAACCAACAATTTGGGGTTGTTAGGCAATGTAGGCACAGGTGCATTTTAGCAAGGTTACTCAACGCAAAGACATCTGATGTAGGACCTGTTTCTTCTCTCAAAATTAAAATGAGCACTGAGGAGCCTGGAGAGCCAGAGCAGGCAACAGGAACCCAACAGCTGACTGTCTACACAAATTTGGTCTAGGTGGCTTCTCAGGAGCTGAAGGGTCGGTCTACACTACGCCAGGGGCTACAGTGCCTCTGGACACAGTGCCACAGTGTCATTAGACACTAAAAGAATAATAAAGGAATTCTATGAAACACTCTAGGCACATAACTTCAACAAGTAAGATAAAATGGACAAATCTCTGGCAAGACAAGAAGATGCTTCTAACATTACTGAGTTGGCCTGTTGTTCCTAAGGGGAGGAAGGAAAACATGTAAAGCAAGGCTTCACCAGTTAAAGTATCTCTGCTAACCCAGCCTGGAGCAGAACCCCCAGTTGTCCTGTAGATGCATGAGTGATCCCTACTGATCTACTGAGGCCACCAGATAAGCTGCACAAGGTGTAGATGAGAGAAAAAGACATGATTTTTTTTTAATTTTCATTGTGAGATGTGGGGGTTTGTTTGTTTGAATGTGATACAAGAAAAGCTAACTAATAATATATTGAGCTGGGATAAGTGCCAAGGCTGGGGAGGGTTGGGTTTTGGCAGGCAGAGGCAGGGAAGAAATAAAAAAAGGTCATTTAGAAAATGAACACCAAAGGCAATTAGCAGACCTGCTAGTCAGCCACCAGCAGTTACAGGAGCAGGCAGAGGGCAGCAGAGCCAGGAATCCCTTCCTACCACTGTGCTATGGTCCTCTTCGCTCCCACAGCGCTCACTGTAACATAGTCTCACAGAAAGAGGAATCTACTCTCCCCAGAACAGAAGTACCCCCACACCCTTCTCCCAACCAAGCCTCTTTCCCAGCAACAGCCACTGGTTTGAATCGTGCACATGGTACACCCTTTCTGATGTTGGTCTGTGTATCCACATGCTCATCCATGTATCCATTCATCCATCCATTCAACCAGAGTTTGTGGTTTTAAAAATATAGTCTCATATGCTATTTATTAGGCTGGGGGCTTGAGTTTTATCACTTAACCATATATCTCAGAAGTCTTTCCATGTCAGTACCTAGAGACCTACCTCCTTGTTTTTTTAATTGCCTTATCATATTCATGATGTGAATATTCCTTTTTTTCACCTTTCCTCTACTGGACAGACACTTAAGTTACTTGATTTTTCTCCAGACTATGCTGCAGTGAACATCAGAGTGCCTGAATCACCATGCATGTGTGACATCATCTGAGCAGGATTCATTCCTAGAGGTGGGATTGCTGGGTCCTAGGGTTAAGTACAGTACAATGTGGAGGTGGTGTTCAACTGTGCTCCAAAAAAGGCTATGTAAACGTGCATTCCCACCAACAGTGTGTGGGGAAACCCAGCTTCACTACTTCTTGCTGACGCTGGCTATTACTGATCTTTAAAAATGTTCCCAATCCAATAGAAAAATGATTTTCATTGAGATTTTAATGTGCATTTCTAGGTTGATAGAGCAATGAGAAAAAAATTTTTTTGACAAATATATTGGTTGTTTGGATTTCTTCTATAGATATTCTTGGCCTATTTTCCCATTTGTTACTTGTCTTTTATTGATTTGTTGACACTATTTATTTTCTGTATTATATCTATTAACCCTATTATCAGATATGTTGAATGTTCTCTACCAGTCTACCATGTCTCTTTCAACTTTCCTTTTTGCTATCTCTATTTACACCAACGTTTTACTTTTTATGTTGTCAAGTGTGTTGGTGTTTTCATTTCTGGTTTCTGGGTTTTGTATCTTACTGAGGAAGGTTGAGCCACTAATTGTCTACAGGGCACTTTCATTTCTATTTTCTTGTGCAGCCCTGGGCCACAGGGACTCAGTGTGGTACTTAGTATTTCCACCAGAGATAAGAAAAAGAAGGGTCAGAGAGGGTAAGTCACTTATCTCAGGTCACACAGAGACTTTGGGGAACACTTAGAGCTGGAATTAGGATTCTCAGCGTCTCAGGGCCAGGCTACCACTCCCCACACGCTCACAGCATTCCCGGTAGGTCACCTGCATGTCTATTGTTAGTAGGTTATATAGCATGTGCTTCCCTCAGGAACCCATCAGTCGTGACAACCATCTGTCAGGACCCCCAGATACCTCTGTTCCCTGTCCCCTGACAGGCCTCCAGGAACATGGGACCTCCCCTGGGCCCCCAGATGCACCGTGTCTCCAAGTCAAGCTCTTTGGTCCCTTAGAGGTCCTCCTGGGACCTGGTCTCCCAGCACATCTGGTCAGCCTCACCCTCGTCAGATCTTCAACAATATGCAGCGTCACCAATGTGACATTAACTTTTTCACGTCCCACCCAGTTGGAGGGAGCCCCTTCGTGTGATGACAGGGGCACTGTCAGATGGCATGAGGGAACAGGATGGGGAGTCTTTGAGGGCTTCATGAGCAGTGACTTTGGAGGTGGTCCTTGGAGGAGTCACTCAGGCAGAAAGGAAATCCAGAAGACTGACTGACATGAGGACAGAGGGGACAAAAACTCAGAGTTCCTCACGGCAGGCCAGGGGAGGGGTGCAGAGGTAGAGGTAGGGAGGGGGCACGTCCGAGAGCAGAGAGTCCCTGACCACGTGGCCAGAAGCTTAGGCTTTATCCTAAAGGCCACGGTTCTTCCTGGGAGCTGGCAGATAGAGTACCTCCAACTACACAGTCCAGGAGCCCCAGCCTCTGAGTCACAGGGGGACCTGTTGAAATGCAAATCAGGGCCATTCCAGACCCAAAGTACAAATCTGCACAGGAAATAGGCTTTCTAGGAGATTCTGATGCTTACTTATGTCTGAGGCCACTGCCCTCCAAGGCTTACAGATGGTCTTGAAGAAAGCTGAGAATCTCTAAGATGTAGGAGAAGTTTGTGTCTGGTCTCAGGACAGGGTGCTCAACTCCATGTAATTCAAACAAAGTCCCTGACTTGGACCTCAACACCCTGGTGGATGGAGGGTGTTGAGGTAGAGAAGCGAAGTGGCTGGTCAGGGAGTTGGAGGTCACAGTGGCCCTGAGGAGTGGCCTGGGCCACCTCAGCTGAATGTGTCCCTGTCCCAGAGATCAGAGGAAGCTGTTTGCCCTGTTATTTCTGTCTACCCAGACATTCTTTCTATCCACCTAGATATACAAATTTTATAACCTGGCTGCAATGCAGGAGACCTGTGTTTGATCCCTGGGTCAGGAAGATCCCCTGGAGAAGGAAATGGCACTCCAGTATTCTTCCCTGGAGAATTCCATGGACAAAGGAGCCTGGCAGGCTATAGTCTATAGGGGTGCAAAGAGTTGGACATGACTAAGTGACTATCACTCACTCACCCAATCTTGATGTTTTAGCAAAGAGTTTTGTGCCTTTCACAATCATGGATACCAACCGAAACTGATTAAGAACTAGAAATTCTGACCAAAACCATACTAGCAAAGAGATTGAATCAATCATCAAAAACCTACCAACAAGGACAAGTCCAGGACCAGATGGTTTCACTGGTGAGTTCTATCAAACATTTAAGGAATTAACCCTGGATCCTTCTTGAACTCTTTAAAAAAAAAAACATAGAAGATGAGGGAACACTTCTCAGCTCATTCTAGGAGGCCAGCATTATCTCGATACCAACATTAGACAAGGACATCACAAGAAAACTACAGACCGATATACCTCAGAAAAAGAGATGCAAACATACTCAACAAAACACTAGCAAACCAAATCTGACAGCATATTAAAATAAAGAGCCACACTATGACCAAGTGGGCTTTATCTCAGAAATTCAAAGATGGTTCAACACATGAAAATCAATTGATCACGCCACATCAACAGAACAACAGAATCTCACATAATTAACTCAACTGATGCAGAAAAAAAAGCCCTTAACAAATCTAGCATGCTTTCATAATAAAACATCCAAAAGTCTAGGAATTAAAAATGAACATAATTAGGGCATACATTAAAAAAAAAAAAAAAACACAGCTAATTCAATGATAAAAGACTGAAAACTACCCCCCCCCACCACACCCTTACATCAGGAACAAGGCAAGGACACCGGCTCATATCTCTTCTATTCAACATTCTATTGGGGTCCTAGTCGAGCGATCATGAAAAAGAAATAAAAGGTGCCCAAATTAAAAGGAAGAATAAAACTTTCTCTATTCACAGATGACATAATCCTATATATAGAAAAACCCTAAAGGATCTACTATCCCGCAAAATATATTAGAGCTAATAAACATATTCAGCAAAGTCACAGGATGCAAGATCAACATACAAAACTCAAGTGTATTTCTACACACAAGCAGTGAACAACCTGAAAAGAAAAATTTAAGAATAATTGTTTTTCAATAGCATCAAAATGAGTAACATATTTGGGGACCAATTTAACCAAAGAGATGCAAGACATAAACACTGAAAACCACATAACACTGCTGAAAGAAATTAAGAACACTCAATAAATTTAAAGACATCTGGGTTCACATAATGGAAGATTTAATATTGTTAAGATGACAATACCTGCAAGTGATCAATAAATTCAATATCCAAACCTGGGTGTCCTTTATTACAGAAGTGGAAAAGATGATTCTTAAATTCATATGGAATCTCAAGGGATGCTGAAGAGCCAAATCAATCTTGAAAAAAATAACAAATAAAAATGAAATTGGAGTCGCAATTTTAAATTTTACAACTTACTACAAAGCCAATGAAATGAAAACAGTGCGGTACTGGCATAAGAACAGATTCAGAGATCAACAGAATAAACTGCATAACTCAGGAAAAAAACCTTCATATCTACAGCCAGTTGATTATCAACAAGGACGTCAAGACCATTCAATGGGGAAAAACAGTCTTTTCAACAAACGATGTTAAGAGAACTGGATATCCACATACCAAAGAATGAAGTCAGACCCTTATGTCATACCATATACAAAAATTAACTCAAAATGAATCGAAGGCCTAACTATACGAGGCAAAACTATAAAACTCAGAAGAAAGCATATGACTAAGTGATTTCATAGCTATGCAATCAAAACCACAAACAACCAAAAAATGAATTTGACTTCATCAAAAATTAAACATTTTGGTGCAAAGAATACCATCAAGAGAATGAAAACATAACATGGCGGAAATCATTTGCAAAATATATACGAGTGTTAAGCATCTAGAATATATCTACCTATGTAGATATATCTCCTATAATTCAACAAGGACAGAAATATAACCCAGCAAAAGTTTCCAGATAAAGTTGTAAGCAAGTGTAAGGATTTGACAGAACCAGATACACATCCTCTACAGTTTCAAATCCTGTACTAAACAATAATTTCTGGCTCCAGGTTTTTGTATCAGTACAATTGGAGTGTTCTATGGGGATTCACAGGGTCATATTAACAGGCATTTAAGACAGGTTATAAGAGGCTTTGTATCTTCCTTCCCACGCCAATTCAAAAGGTATTGCTTTGCATTTGGAGCCTTGGCATCTGCAGAGTTTAACTTCTCCTGGGTCAGCCCTCTCGGCCCTTCCTGGCCTCCCTCAGCCCATACATCCACTCTTAACCTTTTGTAGATTTTGTTCATGGACTTCTGTTGAGGTTTGTCTCCTAATTCTAACAGCACAGTGTACAGGATATAGCATGGACCTGGACGTTCTTTAATGCCTACCTTCTCCTGAAAAGTAGAAAATCATTTAATTCTCTTAGTAGATCTCTTTCCCAAAAGGGGATATACAGGCATACAGAGAGAGCTGCCCTTTGAGTTTTTTCCTTCAATTATATAGATCAGAGGTAGAAAAGTGGGGAGGGCACACAAACACCCTGGGTCGATCTTGCTCTTCTGCACCTGAGGGAATTTGTCTTAATGGATGTTGCCTTGACTGAGGCACAGTAGGCCTTGGGACAAACTGGGTGTGTGCTAAGTTGCTTCAATCATGTCTGACTCTTTTGACCCCATGGACTGTAGCCCTCCAGGCTCTTCTGCAAATGGGATTCTCCAGGCAAGAATAATGGAGTGGGTTGTCATGCCCTCCTCCAGGGTATCTTCCTGACCCAGGGATGGAGCCCAAGTCTCCTACAGGTCCTGCATTCCAGGAAGCCGTGGGGGAAGCCCTTATACTGGTTTAATCCACATCAAATATAGTTTACGAAGGGAAAGGGCAAGTACCTTTGTGTAGAATACACAGACACAGCATCACACCATGGGGCACAAGCAGGGCAGGGGAGACCATACTTTCACCTGGGAGCAGCAGCTAGAACCCCAGGAAGGCTGGGAAGCCAGGAGCACCCTCACCCAGCCCAGTTTCAGCCCCTGCTTCAGCTCAGTTCCCATTTCCTGTGCTTCCCCTTCCCCCAGCTGCTTATGCAGAGCTCCAGGAGCTAAGACTAAGGAGAGGATCCTGTTCCTTGGGGCACATGCCCCGCGTCTGGGAGAAGAAATATACACCACTGAACAGTGGGCACGTGGGAGGGGGAAGGGACGCCAGGGAGAGGCACGCACCCCAAGAAGTGGATGGGCCGAGCCCCCAGCCAGCCCTGAAGCAGGCACTGCTTTAACAAAAGAAGAAAATCATACAACCAAAGGGAGGGTAAGGGGTAGAGGGCGAAGAGTTACCTACCCCCTTTGTAGGCAGGAGCCTACCCTCTGTCCTTCATCTTGCTTCCTCCATTTTTTTTTCCCAGTCTGAGTATTCAGTTGGGTCACACTTGCAAAGTTTCCTCCCTTCTGCCTACTCCCCTGCTCTGCCAGTCACTCCAAGCGCTTGGCACAGCCACTGGGGACTCTGTGACTGCTGCCCGGTGCTGCCCCAGCCCCAGCCCCAGCCTCTGGTGCTCTCTGACTGCCAGCCAGGGCTGCAATGTGGGCTTATCTCCCTCCCTTGAACCACCCCCCCCACCACCACCCACAGAACCCCACCTCCCGCTGCATCAGCACCTCAGCTCCAAGCAGAGGTCCTGTACCTACCTACTCTTGAACTGATATAGAACAGCCAGGAGTTTATCCACGGAAGAAAACCAAGCCCTTAGAGAGACTGGGCTCTGCAGTTGGCAGACTGGGTTTCCTCCACTGTGGTGCTCAAGATAATTTACTTCTTGGCCAGCAAAACCCCAGAAGAGCCTGTAACAACTATCTTCACCAAATGCCTGCTGCTTCTCTCCAGCGTTTACAGATTGGGCTCATCGTGATGCTGCGAGACCCTGCAAAGTTGGCTGCACCTGGGAAACCCCTTGGTTCATGGGAGGGGAAGGGAAGCCCCAGGACTTGCCAATCTGAGGCTCTGAGCATACTTGCTTCTTTATAGGCAGCACCTGGGCCCACTCACCTACAGGCCATGGGTGCTGCCCAGCTGCCCAGGACTCTGTCCTGGCAATTCTGGGACTGTAGCCAGTGTGATCAGAGGCTCCTTAGAGTTTCCCCGAGTGCTGAGGGCAGGCTTCCCATTGCAGGGGAGCCTAGGAGAGTCCAGACTCTGTCTCACTACCTGGAAAACTTCCCCCATGAGGAGGCAAGTGAAGGAGGTGGCTGTATCCCCTTAAAAAAAACAAAGTGAGGAGGGGGCTGTCTGAGACTCAGTCAGGGCTGACTTTAAGAGGGGAATTCAGGAGCATACAGGTTGAAATACCAAAACCCTCCCTCCCTTTCTGAGCATGTAGGGGCTTAATCTTCTTGGTAGATGACCACAACATTTTACCTCCCCAGCAGACATCAAAAACAAGCTCATCTTGGCATCTGGGAAATTTCCAAGTAGAAAACATTCAGTCCAAGACCTCACATGGCCCATGGCCTTAGCACCACCACAATTTTTGTTCCTCAAGGCAAGCTTTCCCTGCTTGTTTGGCTCATGCAAAAGAGGATTGAAATTCTCAGTGAGGAAGAATCAAAATGTGCCCAGCTGTATAAACTTCCTATAGGCCAGACACAGGGATGTTCTTCCAGGGTGAATTTTCCTGTTTTATGCTCCCTTGTCTCTCCTTTACCCACCCATTCCAACAAGGTGATCAGGACTGGTTTCATTAAGAATACACACCAATCTATCTATCTATATGTATATATGTAACTCAGCCATAAAAAAGAACGAAATAATGTCATTGGCAGCAACATGGATGGCCCTAGGGATTATCATTCTATGTGAAATCAGAAAGAGAAAGACAAATACTACATGATATCACTTATATATAAAATCTACAAAAGTTATATAAATGAACTTAATTATAAAAGTAAGCAGATTCATAGACATAAAAAACAAATTTATGGTTACCAAAGAGGAAAGGGGGGGATAAATTAGGAATTTTGGATTAACATAAACCCACTACTATATACAAAATATTCAAATAAAAAGGACCTACTGTATAGCACAGGGAACTACACTTAATATCTTATAATAACCTATAATGAAAAGGATCTGAAAAAGAATATATATATGTATACATACACACATATATCTGAATCACTTTGCTGAACACCTGAAACTAAGACAACACTGTAAGTCAACTATACATCAATAATATTTAAAAAAAGAAAACCACCTTAAATAGAAAGACAAAGGTAGGATAAAAGTAAAAGAATACAAAAAGATATTCCATGTAAACAGTAGTCAAAAAAAAAAAAGCTGGAGTGCTGTATTAACATCAGACAAATAGACATCAGAAAAAGGTATATTTCCAGGAATACTGAAGAATACCACAAATGAAGAGTCAATTATTCAAACAGACAATAATTCTAAATGTATATGCACCTTAAAGCAGACATTCAAAATACATGAAACAAAACTGATAGAACTGGAAGAGACAGAAAATCTGTGGTGACACTTCTCTCACTAATAGACCATACTCACCGTACTTGGATGCAATCTCAAAAACGACAGAATGATCTCTGTTTGTTTCCAAGGCAAACCATTCAATATCACGGTAATCCAAGTCTATGCCCTGACCAGTGATGCCGAAGAAGCTGAAGTTGAACGGTTCTATGAAGACCTACAAGACCTTCTAGAACGAACACCCAAAAAAGATGTCCTTTCCATTATAGGGGACTGGAATGCAAAAGTAGGAAGTCAAGAAACACCTGGAGTAACAGGCAAATTTGGCCTTGGAGTACAGAATGGAGCAGGGCAAAGGCTAATAGAGTTCTGCCAAGAGAACACACTGGTCATAGCAAACACCCTCTTTCAACAACACAAGAGAAGACTCTACACATGGACATCACCAGATGGTCAACACCGAACTCAGATTGATTATATTCTTTGCAGCCAAAGATGGAGAAGCTCTATAAAGTCAGCAAAAACAAGACCGGGAGCTGACTGTGGCTCAGATCTTGAACTCCTTATTGCCACATTCAGACTTAAATTGAAGAAAGTAGGGAAAACCACTAGACCATTCAGGTATGACCTAAATCAAATCCCTTATGATTATGGAGTGGAAGTGAAAAATAGATTTAAGGGACTAGATCTGATAGACAGAGTGCCTGATGAACTATGGATAGAGGTTTGTGACATTGTACAGGAGACAGGGATCAAGACCATCCCCACGGAAAAGAAATGCAAAAAAGCAAAATGGCTGTCTGAGGAGACCTTACAAATAGCTGTGAAAAGAAGAGAAGCTAACAGCAAAGGAGAAAAGGAAAGATATAACCATTTGAATGCAGAGTTCCAAAGAATAGCAAAGAGAGATAAGAAAGCCTTCCCCAGTGATCAATGCAAAGAAATAGAGGAAAACAATAGGATGGGAAAAACTAGAGATCTCTTCAAGAAAATCAGATACCAAGGGAACATTTCAAGCAAAGATGGGTACAATAAAGGACAGAAATGGTATGGACCTAACAGAAGCAGAAGATACTAAGAAGAGGTGGCAAGAATACACAGAAGAACTGTACAAAAAAGATCTTCATGACCCAGATAATCACAATGGTGTGATCACTCACCTAGAGCCAGACATTCTGGAATGTGAAGTCAAGTGGGCCTTAGG
The DNA here is from genome assembly GCA_024291935.2 of Okapia johnstoni. NCBI lineage: Eukaryota > Metazoa > Chordata > Mammalia > Artiodactyla > Giraffidae > Okapia > Okapia johnstoni. Next base: position 53,230,608 of record CM044316.1, read on the forward strand.
AAGCATCACTATGAACAAAGCTAGTGGAGGTGATGGAATTCCATCACCATTGAGCTATTTCAAATCCTAAAAGATGATGCTATGAAAGTGTTGCACTTAATATGCTAGCAAATATGGAAAACTCAGCAGTGGCCACAGGACTGGAAAAGGTCAGTTTTCATTCCAATCCCAAAGAAAGGCAATGCCAAAGAATGCTCAAACTACCGCACAATTGCACTCATCTCACACACTAGTAAAGTAATGCTCAAAATTATCCAAGCCAGGCTTCAGCAATACATGAACCGTGAACTTCCAGATGTTCAAATTGGTTTTAGAAAAGGCAGAGGAACCAGAGATCAAATTGCCAACATTCCCTGGATCATCGAAAAAGCAAGAGAATTCTAGAAAAACATCTATTTCTGCTTTATTGACTAGGCCAAAGCCTTTGTGTGGATCACAATAAACTGTGGAAAATTCTTAAAGAGATGGGAATACCAGACCACCTGACCTACCTCCTGAGAAATCTGTCTGCAGGTCAGGAAGCAACAGTTAGAAACGGACATGGAACAACGGACTGGTTCCAAATTTGGAAAGGAGTACTTCAAGGCTGTATATTGTCACCCTGCTTATTTAACTTATATGCAGGGTACATAGACACCTACCTCCTTGGTTTTTAAATTGCTTCCTTGTATTCATGATGTGAATATCCCGTAGTTTTTTATCATTCCTCTACTGAATGGACACTTTAGCTACTTGATTCTTCTCCATCGCAGTGATCATCTGAGCACGTGCTTCATTGTGCGTGTGTGACATCGCTTTAGCGGAATCCATTCCTAGAGGAAGGATTGCTGGGTCTGAAAGCAGGTGCAGTTAAATGTGCAGATACTATTCAATTGCCCTCCAAAAAAGGCTGTATAAATGTGCGTTCCCACCAAAAGTGCGTGGGGAAACCCAGCTTCACTACATTCTTGCTGACGTTGGCTATTACTGATCTTTAAAAATGTTCCTAACCTGATAGGAAAAATAAAATGTTATTTCATTGAGATTTTAATATGCATTTCCATGGTTGATTGTGAAATGAAATTTTGACATGTGTTTTGGCTTTTGGGATTTCTTCTGCACATATCCTTGATCCATTTCCTGTTTCTTACCATTTATTGATTTGTTGACACTATTTATATTCTGTATTATGTCTATTAACCCTCTTATCAGATATGTTGAAAATATTCTCTACCAGTCCACCACATCTCTTTCGGCTTTCTATTTTGCTCTCCGTTTACACAGAAGTTTACACAGAAGCTTTGTATGTTGTCAAATTTGTTGGTATTTTCATTTCTGGTTTCTGGGTTTTGTACCTTGCTGAGGAAGGATGAGCCACTAATTGTCTACAGGGCACTTTCATTTCCATTTTCTCATACACGCCCGGGCCACAGGGACTCAGTGTGTTGCATAGTATCTCCACGAGATAAGAAAAAGAAGGGTCAGAGAGGGTAAGTGACTTATCTCAGGGCACACGACTTTAGGGAAGAGTTGGAGCCAGAATTGGGATTCTCAGAGTCTCAGGCCCAGACTCCTGCTCCCTGCTATCAAGTTAATCCACTCATACCACTCCCCATACACTCATAGCATTCCTGGCAGGTCACCTGCGCGTCTCTAGTCATTAGAAAGCTGCAGCATGTGCTTCCTATTGGGAAATAGAACTGTCTCCTTGGGGCACCCCCTGTTGCTCCTGGTTCTGCACTCAGGAACCCCAGGTACCTCTATTCCCTATCCCCTGACAGGCCTCCAGGAACATGGGACCTCCCCTGGGCCCCCAGATGCACCGTGTCTCCAAGTCAAGCTCTTTGGTCCCTTAGAGGTCCTCCTGGGACCTGGTCTCCCAGCACATCTGGTCAGCCTCACCCTCATCAGAACTTCAACAATATGCAGGGTCACCAATGTGACATTAATATTTTCACGTCCCACCCAGTTGGAGGGAGCCCCTTCATGTGATGACAGGGGCACTGTCAGATGGCATGAGGGGACGGGATGGGGAGTCTTTGAGGGCTTCATGAGCAGTGACTTTGGAGGTGGTCCTTGGAGGAGTCACTCAGGCAGAAAGGAAATCCAGAAGACTGACATGAGGACAGAGGGGATAAAAACTCAGAGTTCCTCACGGCAGGCCAGAGGAGGGGTGCAGAGGTAGAGGTAGGGAGGGGGGACATCCAAGAGCAAAGAGTCCCTGACCAGGTGGCCAGAAGCTTAGGCTTTATCCTAAAGGCCACGGTTCTTCCTGGGAGCCGGCAGACAGAGTACCTCCAACTACAGTCCAGGAACCCAGCCTCAGAATCACAAGGGGACCTGTTAAAAAGCAGATTCCAGGGCCATCCCAAGCCTGCAGAATTAGAAGTGGGAGGAATCTGCACAGGGAACAGACTCTCTAGGGAATTCTGATGCTTACTAATATCTGAGGCCACCGCCCTTGAAAGCTCACGAATGGCACTGTGGCAACCTGAGAATCTCTAAGATGTAGGAGAAGTTTGTCTCTGGCCTTAGGGTAGGGTGCTCAGCTTCCATGCAATTCTCAGAGTCCCTGACTGGGGCTGGCAGAGACCCGTCCCTGGTGAAGGGTGTCAAGGTGGAAAAGAGATTGGTCTAGCCTGGGTGGGTAGTGGAAGTCAACAGTGGACCTGAGGGGTGGCCTCAGCAGAACATGTCCCTGTCCCAGAGATAAGAGGAAACTGCTCACCTGCTTGTCCTATTACTTCTGTCCACCTGGAAAATCCGACAGCTTGGACTGTCTCGAAGGGGCCTCCGTGTCCTTCCTATGCATCCCAAGCCTTGTGGGCTCACCCCCATCTCAGTTCTTTCCTCACTTGCAGGCCACACTTACAGGTAGGTGTGGCTTTTACCCCAAGACTCAGAAAAGTAAAGTCACTTTCTTGAGATCACACAGCTGGTTAGGGTATTTCTGCCTCCTGAGCCTGTGGTATACCTGAACATTCTAATCCACTGACTTTAGGTGTTTGAGGGATGTATGAATCCGTGAATGAATGCTGTGTTTGAAAGCTCTACGAGTAGAAAGGAGAAAGGCACTCTGCCCTCCTGGAAATATGGCATTTGGAGGCCTAACATTTTTCACGTGTTGTTTATATGCCAGGCACCATGCCGGGCTCTTTGCATATTTATCTCATTTAATCCCCTCAAGTAGGAGGCTGGTTCTATTAATTATCCCTATTTTGCAGGTGAGGAGGGCAAACCTCAGAAAGGTTGGCACTTGCCCCAGGTCTCAGAGCCAGCACGTGACTGAGCTGGCTGCAGAGACTTTGCTAACGACCACCACAAAGCACAATGTGACCCTGGGTCTTTCTCGACTGTGAGGATGCTGACCACCCATGAATGTGGGTGAAACTGCCCTGGGCTCACTGTAGGGCACAGTAGGGGTGATGTAGGGCTGACCCCTGGCTGGGGAAGCTGCAGTGATGCTGCTAGGAGGGTGATGAACAGGGATTCCAGACTGACATCACTGCTTCCTGTGGCAGAGGAACTTTGCAAAGGATTTGCATGTCGGCCCAAATGTTAGGAAATCCTGAAGCAACTGTGTGGGCCTGTCACACTCCTGCACGTGCTGAGGGTCTCTCCTCATCTCCCTGCCTGGCTCTGGGGTCCTGGTACCTCTAGACTCCATGGCAGGGAGAGCTCAGCCCCCACGCTCCTGACCACTCAACCCCAGCCCCAGTCCATGCAGGCAGTTTCCCTACCAGGGAGAGGAGAGGCCCAAGCCAGGACACAGGGACCATCATCAGGACACTTGACTCCTGTCAGGACTGAGGATGGAAAGAATTCTAGTGTCTGCCTTAGGCTACGAAGGGTATTTGTTCCCATCTACTATTCCATCCCAGAGGTGCAGGTCAGGTCAATGCTCTAGCAGGGCTTACAGTGGCCTTTGCTACCTGCCCACACCTGGCCTTAGCTCCTCTGCTCTCTCCACCCGCTCTCCTCGCAGGATTGAAGCCTGAGTTCCCAGCTTCTGAACTCACCATGCTCTCATACTGCTCGATACGGTCCTTCTTCTGTCTGGTCTGTACTCACCTCTCCTCCCTTTGTCTGCCTTACACTGGCCCCCTGAGGTCACAGCACTTCTCAGCGAAGAGCTGTTCTCACTGGGGGACGTTATTGACGTAACATCCTGCTGACTGACCCCCTCCACTCACAGCACAGTTCCCAGGCCAGCCTGGTCTCTCCACATCCTCTTCTTGGCCCATGCCTGGCAGGTGGTGGCAGCTCAGTCAGTGCTGGATGCACAAATAAGTGAGTAAACATACAAACAAACAAACAGAGAGTGAAAGGAGTCCTCCACTCTCAGAAACCAGCCATGATTTGTTCTGGGCCTATACAGTCCATGGAATTCTCTAGGCCAGAATACTGGAGTGGGTAGCCTTTCCCTTCTCCCTGGGATCTTCCCAACCCAGAAATTGAACCGGGGTCTCCTGCATTGCAGGCAGTGAAGTGAAAGTCACTCAGTCATGTCCGACTCTTTGAAACCCCATGGACTATAACAGTCCATGGAATTCTCCAGGCCAGAATACTGGAGTGGGTAGCCTTTCCCTTCTCCAAGGGATCTTCCCAACCTAGGGATCAAACCCAGGTCTCCCAAATTGCAAGCAGATTCTTTACCAGCTGAGGAAACTATCAAGGAAGCCCATAAGCAAACGAAAATAGAGTGAAAGGAGTCCATGGCTCTCAGAAACCAGCCATGCCCTGTTCTGGGCCCAGGAAGGAGAGGCTCAGGGCTGTTTCCTACCTGCAGATCCCTCCCTGTCCCAAGTAGTGGTACTATAATGCAGGTGATAACACTGACATCAATCTTTGTTGCTCTGATTTGTCATCCAAATGTGAACCTTTGAGACCAAAAGGGGCCATTAACAACTACAGTAAAGCAATTACACGAAGGGCTGTTTGGAGTCCCCTTTTCATTAAACACTTCTTTGTGAGAATCTCCAGACTAAACTTTCTGTACAAGTCATCTCATCTGATTCTCATAATCATCTAAGGAGAGAGCTTTAATTATTCCATGTTATAGATAAGGAAGGACTTCCCCTGTGGCTCAGCTGGTAAAGAATCTGCCTGCAATGTGGGAGACCTGGGTTCTGATCCCTGGATTGGGAAGATCCCCTGGAGAAGGGAAAGGCTACCCGCTCCAGTATTCTGGCCTGGAGAATTCCATGGACTGTATAGTCCATGGGGTCGCAAAGAGTCGGACATGACTGAATGACTTTCACTTTCACTTTCATAGATAAGGAAAAACAGACTCAGAGATGTTAAGTGTTCTGCTCAGGGTCACACAGCTGACACGTGGCAGAGCCGGATTTGAACTGAGGAACTCAGCCCCAGAAACCATGGATTTAACTACCTGCTTCAGCAATGGCTAGGGCTCTCAGAAAGGTCAAGGGCAGAGGGGGACTGGCCTGGTTTTTGGAGCCAGACAGACTAGGAATCACATTCCCCACTCATAGCTGTGTGACCACAGCCAGGTCCTGGCCTCTAAAGTGTTTTTTGTCTGTAAAACAGGGGAAGGGTTACTAACTCAGATTCAGTGAGAAAATAATGGCAGGTGAAGTGCATCCAACAAATATTTATCAAGCACCGACTCTCTGCTTGGCCCTAGGAACAGTGCTGAGCATGGCAGGCATAGTTCCTCCCTTTTGGAGCTCACGGCTGGGTGGTGAAGACCAACCAGGACAGCAGTGGAGTTGCAAGACATCCTGGGAGCACTGCAGAAGGGACAAGAGAGTCTGCCTAAACTGAGAAGGAGCTGGGGAGAGATGCAGAGAGGAGTGGGAATTTTCCAGGAAGGAGAGACAGCATGATGAAGGCCTGGAGATGAGAGAGCACATAGGACATTAGTGGACTGATGAGGGCCCATCAGAGGCACAAGCAAAGGACCGGGCAAAGAAACCATTTCCAGCTGGGTATTAGGAAGGCTTCTTGGAGCAGGCGGCTTTGAGCTGAGCTGGAAGTTAGAGCAAGACTTTTCCTTTCAGTCATAGAGGGCTGGGTGTCCTAGGTGGTGAGGGCAGCACCCAGAGAGGTGTAGAGGCAGGGTTTCTGCACAGCACAAGAAACAGCCAACACAATGAACAGGCAACATATGAAGTGGGAGAAAATCTTTGCAAATTATATGTATCTGCTAAGGAGTTAATATCCAAATATAAGGAACTCATTCAACTCAACAGCAAAATGATCCAATTAAAACACAGAGAGAGGAATGGATATTTTTGCAAATTACCAACAGGCCCATGAAAAGATGCACAACATCACTAATCATCAGGGAAATCAAATCAAAACCACAATGAGAAATCACCTCATAGCTGTTAGAATGGCTACTATCAGAAAGACAAGCAATAGCAAGTGTTGGTGAGGATGTGGAGAGAAGGGAGCCCTTGTGCACTGTTGGAAGGTTGGACGGCTTGTGGCCCACACAGGGGTAGACAGGCCTTGGAGCACAGACATGGGAGAGGCAAGAGACGCTGAAACCAGGTCAGAAGGGATCTTCACGACCACGTGAGGATGTCTGGACTTTGTTGGGGAGCCATCAAAGGTGTCTGAGTAAGTAGAGACAAGATCATAGTATGCTTCAAGAAGGTCAGTAACAGAGAAGAAAACTTTTCAGACATGGAAGTTGCCATCTTGTCCCTTCAGAAGGGGAACAACCACTCTTGAGAATTCTGTGATTTTCCAGAAGCTTTGTTACTTCCCCGTGTTTGTGACTTTCTAGTTCCTTCCAGTGATTACCCACAAAACCCTAAACCAGAAAGAGACTGGAACTGCCCCAACCCTGTCAGGTGGAAAGAAGCCATTGGAAAGAGCAGACACAGGCCATAAAGTGCCCAGAGAGAAGGGCAGGGGCTGAGCCAGTTGGAGGGGACCACAGGGAGATAGTATGGTTTCTGTGATGTCCCCGAGTCCCTGCTGGATCCTGAGAAGGCCCAGCCCCCTGCTCCAGGCCGAGGCCCCTTCATCAGGCTCCGAAGCAGTCATGGCTAATGGTATTCTGAGCTGTGGGAACCGATCACAGCCCAGAAGAAGCCCCAGAAGCTCCCTCTAAGGAGGAGCCTACTCAGAGAATTTCAAGACCCTCACCCTGAGTGGGTGGCTGGCAACCTGATCGAATGGCTTCTCAGCCTGCTATCCCCTCTGCATCCAGAAACTGGACTCCAAATCTCCCTGAGGAAGGCAGTAGCAAAGACACCAGACTGGCAGGAATGAGCCTCCCAGTGTGACCTTGGACCAGCACTTCATGGCTCTGAGCCTTAGCTTTCTCATCTGGGTCTTCCCTTGGCTTGTTGCCTAGCTTTATTGTGAACATCACATCAGCTTACAGAGAGGAACCTGCTCTAAATGATGAGGGACCGAGACAGAGCCAGGGTCTCATGGGTCTCTTTCTGTGTTATATATCTGCTAATGGATACTTTTTAATGCAGGCATATATTATATAATTGCTTCTATAAAAGTAATTTTAAATGTTTATGAAGCTGAATGAGAAACTGAAATAGAAGAGACCTTGTGGAGACAGGGCTTTAATTCAAACAAGGAACATTAATGGGGGCTGTGGGGCCCCTCATCAGCTGAGGGTCAGGGCTCTGGAAGCAAAAGCTTTCAGTCTCTCTCTCTTTTTCCAGGAACAAGGACCCTGGCTGTGAATAGGGTGGTGGAAGAATTGTGTAGTCAAGTGGCTCATCGTCTGGGAGGAAAATTCCAGCTCACCAGTTCCCATGGGCCCGTCTGAGTGGTGGGGATGGGAGAGCCACAGGAGCTACAGTTTCCCCATCCTCCAGCTCCCACATCCCCTCTGCACAGGGGCGTGTGGGCTCCCAGCCCACCAAATGCTTGTTTATTACATCCACCTAGCCCTCAGAATCTCTTAGCTCCTTCCTTCCCCCCAGCACTATCTCTTGGGGACCCACAGCCCCAGAGGTCTGGAGTCAGGAGACAGGGGCTGGGACCCAGGCTTCCCTTCGCCCCCGCTGAGAGCTGACCCAGGGTTCGGCCAGGCCCAGGCTCCCATCACCTCCCTGCTGTACCAACCAGACAACCTTAGGCAAGTCACCTCAACCTCTCCTGAACTGGTATCCCCTTTGTAATACGGGGACAGGAACAGCCCTAGGTTCACAGGGTGGATGTGAAGGCAAATGAGAAGATGTCTGCAGCAAAAGGACATCGCTGGCACAGAGGAACTCTTCAGTAAGCCGCACCAGCACTGTGTCCTCCCCTCTCTCTCTGTGGTGTCTTAGCTCCATCTACTTCTGGTCTAACCCACCCACCCATAAGGAGCAGGCCTGAGGTGAAGGGAACCGACGTCCCCTGACCTCCAGATGGAGGCTTTCCCAAGGGCAAGGATAATCCCCATCTGGAATGTGGCTGTTTATTCTCTTTACAGGGCAGATCCGTGTGTGGCTTATTCATCTCCTACCACAGCCAGGGGAGACGGGGTCATGGGCTCCAGGAGGGTGGGCTCTGTGTGGCCAGGCCCTGCAGCAGGGGAGGTGGGGCAGGGGGGTTTCCCTGGGGGTGGCTCAGCTGCCCCCGAGTTGGCGGCTGGGCCCGTGAGTCAGAGCTGCCCCAGGTCTCTGTTCCTCTCCCCACTGGCAGCCATGGCCCCAGACTTCTGGAGGCAGTCCAGGGAGGTGCTAGTCCAAAAGGAGGTGCTAGTCTCCAGAAGCAAACTGAGATGCCCCATCCCCAGCTCAGAGAGAACAAGTAATGGCTGAGGTCACACAGTGAGGTGTGACAGGTCTCAGGCAGAACCCTGGTGCCCCCTCAGGTGACCCGTCACAAAGGGCCCAGGCAGGAGGGCCAGAACCTGTGTACTCTGCCCTCTGCCGCGGCAGCACTATTGCCCTGGCCCCATTCTGCTGCCGGTTCTCCCAAACCTGGGCCGGCAAGTGGAGCCTACAACCAGTACTGAGCTGGCCAGTGGACACCAAGATGCCTGGCTCATGCCAGCCTCACATCACTAAGCTCCCACAGCCATGAAGGGTGAGTCTGCACCCCTCTCCCAGCCTGGCAGGCTCTGCTGTCAGAGCTACAGCTAGCCCCCTGCTTCCCTCCCCTGGCTGTGCTGTGGCCACACTCACCCACATCTTCCTTGCTTCTTCTTCTCTCTCCTTCCTGCTCTCTGCTCCCTCGGGTGCACTGTCTGTCTCCCTGCCTGTACCTGAGACCTGACCACCAGTCACCAGGGCCTGGGATCTGGGCTGTAGCGAATGCCTCTTATGAGCCACACCAGCTTGGATCTGGGCCACAGGTTGCAGGGAGGGGGGCTGGCTTAATGGCCAAAGCCAAAGCACATGGTGGGACAGGGTGGGAGTGGCAGTAGGGCTCAGGGTCCCCATCCAGAAGCACTGCAGAGCCAGAAGAGCCTTCTCCTTCCACAACTTGGAAAACCAAAGCCTGAGGTCCAGGTCCCCCACTACCAGGGAGGGGCTGGGCAGGGGGGGAGTGTGAAAAACCCTGTCTTACAGATGAAAGTGGACTTGAGCTGAGGGATCACGTGTGGATCCTACGGCTGGGTGAGCCCGGCTGCCCCACCCCACTCCTGCCACTTCCCGGGCCCAGGGACCCACACCTGTGGGACACCACGAAGTCTGTGAGTGAGAAGCACCAGGTTTAATATTAAAATCTTTCTCTTAAAAAAGTACAGAGAGGAAAATTTGATGGCGTACAAAATAGCACTTCCGTCATATAAATGTGTGTTAATGTGAGTCCTAAAAATACTTGTAAACCTAGGTGATTACATCTTTGGTACCGTAGTGAGAACCCATGCCCTCTCCTTGACCAGGATTTGGGGGTCCCAGGGAAGGGAGGTGCCAACCAACACAGGAGGCTGGTTCCCAGAGTCACTGACCTTCCCTCACCCACCCACCCCCACCCCATCCAGCCCTACCCCTGCCAGTGGTACTGGCCACAGCCCTCACTCCCCAGGCCCCACCACTGCCCACTGGGCTGACAGAGGCATGAGGTGAGCACCCCTGGGCAGACAAAGCCATCTCCCATGGTTCCTTCCTCAGGATGGGGCTGCTGGAAGGTGGGAAGGCAACCCCCAAAGTACCCACCTCTTGCACCCCCTCCTCAGGTCCCCCCTCCAAGGCGTCTTGTCCTCTCCCTGTCCGTCAGGTCTGTGGCACAGCCCTGGAAAACAGGTGCTGGAGTGGTGGACTGCACCAGGTGGTCCGATTTGCTGCTTGCCTCCTTTGCCCAGGATAGCTCCAGCCAGAGGTCATGTGGATGGTGAAAGGGATCCCATGGTCTCCCCCCGTCCCTGGGGCAGCTTCTGGGGGCTTTCCAGGACACTGGCTATCACTCAGAGCAAAGACCTAGGCAGCTGGCCTTTGGGGACCTGCCGGGGGTCTGGGGAAGGGGCCCAGTTCCTGAATGCCCGGAAGAGTGTGATGTGTGATCGGAGCCTCCACAGGCCCCAGCTGATCCCAGGATAGAGGTTTGGAGTGTTTATCTTTGCTTCATCTGGGCAAGTGTACAACGCCTGGAATACTCTAGAATGTTAGTGCTGGCAGGGTACCAGAAGTCAGTGAGTCCAAATGCTCATTTTTCAACAGGGAAAACAGCCTCAGAGAGGGTGAAGGAATCCTCCAAGGTCTCTTAGCTGGTCCAATGCCATACTGGCCCACACATGCAGGCACCTGTTGCAAGCATGTCAACACACGCATCAGAGATGTGGGGCTCATCTGGCCCTGGAGACTCTGGTGAGTGGAGTAAGACTGGCAGTGATGAGGAAGAAGATCCCTGGACCCATGCGCCAGGAAGACATGGACATGGCATGTTATAGGGAGGTGCACCCTAAGTGCCTGGGCCTGGGGCTACAGGCCAGGGTGTCTTGTACTTGGCTCAGCCCCCAGCATTAATTAAGCACAGAAGGCCCCAGACCAGCTCGGGCCTGGGAAAGCAGAGACTGGCACTGAGGGCAGGTGCCTTCGGGATGAGGCAGCATCGCCCAAGGCCAGGCCCTAGCTCAGCCAGGAGCCAGAGATGCTGGGGTCCCTTCCCCAGCTCTTGGAGAAAAAAGTGCAAGGAGAGAGCTGCAGCTCCTTGAGGGGCAGCTGGCTGAACAGAAAAGACTTAATCCACCACTTCATGAAACTTGAGGGTTCCGTCCTCCACGTCTGTCAGGCAGGGTGAGAATCCCAGACTGTGGGTTGCCAAGCCCACCGTTCCCATCTTACAGATGGGGAAACTGAGTCCCCTGGGAGAGCCCTGGCTCAGAGTCACATGGGCGCTCCAGAGGCAGAGGACTGGTCACGGCTCCTCCAGTTCTCTTGCCTCCTAAGCCAGGCCCAGGGGTTGGGTATGATGTGCCAGGGGCAGAAGCTTTCCAGAAAGGGACAGCTGACGGGAGCAGCCTGGCTGACGGGAGGCCGGGCCCGGCCAGGTGGTGCAGGGTGCTGGGAGGTAGAGGGGAGCTTCGGGTAGGGCAGGGCGGGGTGGGGGCCAGCCCCTACAGGAAGCTGTCCTCTGTCTCGGCCCGAGGCCCGGGGCAGCTGGAATCCGGCGGCCATTCGGGCTCTGGCTCCACCTGGGAGGCGGGCTGCGGCTCTGGCTCTGGCTCCTCTTGGGGTCCCAGGGGGCTGTCACAGGAGATGGTAGAGGAGGTGTTGACTTCATTCAGGGTGGAGCTAGAGGCGGGGAGGGCGAGTGAGTGAGAGGCTGGAGGGAACCTCAGTGAAAGAACAGCATTAACATAGAGCCTTCTATCTACCTGAGCCGGCTGCATGAACCTTACACACCTTAGCTCACTAAAATCCTTGTAGAGATTATACGAGGCAGGCGCCCTGAGGAAAGTGCAGCTCAGAGAGGTCATGTCATTGCCCTGCATCAAACAGTGGCTAAGTATAGGAGTGGGGACTTAGAGCAGATCTAGTTGACTCCAAAGTCCATTGCTCACTCATCAGTCTCCATCTCCCACATGCCTGAACACATAATGACCTCATTCAATCCCCACAACAACCTCCAAATTGAAGTACTCCTACTGTTTTCATTTTGCAGATGAGGCAACTGAGGTTCAGAGAGGAGAAGCAGCTGGTCTGAAGGCTCAAAGCAGCCCCAGCATTTACACCCCAAGCTGTCTGAACTCAGCTGAACTCCTCTGTACACTGGCTGCTTGGAGCCTTGGAATATTAGCTTCTTAAACAGAGTGGGGAGGGCCTTCTAAGTCCTGTGTGTGCTCCTAGTACATGTAGAGAGATGGGCTCACAGCGAAGGTACCTGGCCAGGTCTCACTGCAGCGAGTGGCAGAGATACAGCTGGAATCAAGTTTGCAGCCCCAGCCATTTCACCACAGGGTGGATCTTGTTTTGGGTGTGGGTCTGGCCGCATGCAGAACGTCTAGTCCAGGCGATAGCTGGCCTTCCTCCAAAACCCTCCCCTCATGCTGTAACTTCACATTCCAAGGCAAAAGAAAAGCATGAATCTTCTCCCCAGTCTGAATTTTGGCCTGAACTTCTGTAGACACCTCTGCCTCCCTGTTCCATGCTCCCTGGGGTCCTCAGAGCATGGTGCTGAAGGCCAGATCACAGGGTTTGGGATGATCACAGAGTAATACATGTGGTGCTGGGGATGCAAATTAGATTTTCCTTTTCCCTCCTTAGGGCTAAGTCACAGCCAAGAGAGGGGACAGAGTAGATGGCTGTGGGGGTTCCTTTAAAGGAAACAGATACTTTGCAAATACATCCCAGGCCATTCTTTCCTCTTACCAGCCTGCCATTTCCACCTGAGGTCATCAAAGGTCAAATGAGTTCCATTCTTTTTTCTATTCATTGGTAGGAATAAGTACTCACCTGAGGTAACTCACGTCTAAGCCAAGTCTGATGGCAAGAAGATACAGACTGACACACACACATACAAAGACACACACGCACGTGTGCACACACACACTATGTACACTACTGCTTTGGGCTGCAGGTAGGAATAGCTACCTGGCAAGGCTGGGGGAACCCTCCAGTGGGCCCTCATCAGCAACCTCGGGTTTGGGGTCAGGCAGGGGGATGATGTAGTCATTGTCCCCCTCGTTGGGCTGCACAGCAGTGTAGAGGACGGAGCTGGTGTCCAGAGGAGATCGGAGGCCATTGAAGCCGGGCAAGCGGGCTTGAGACCGAAGGATGGCTGGGTGGTCGCTCCTCAGAAACTCTTCATCCACCTGCTGGTACTTCTGCTCAGGGGGCAGGAAGAATCCGAGACAGAGGGAGGGTCAGACCAGAAATGACTTTAGGGATCATCTAACAGGTAGATTCTGAGCCAGCCCCTTCAGCATTATGTAAATAAGGTCCCTGGTGCTCAGAGAGGAAGGAGAATTGCCCAAAGCCACTAAGTTACCCTCTTCCCTGGCCTTTCACCAGACAAGGTGAGCTGAGGGTCACCTGGGGAGGGGTTAGTACTCAGACCAGCACCCGTGACCCTAACTCTCCCCCTGCTTCAGGGGAGACAGGCGTGGGCTCTCTGCCTGCCACGGCCTCCTTCGCTGGGGCCTGTTTCCCTCACTACTGGTCCTGGAGCCGTAACCAGATGTGGTTGGGAGTGGGCTGAGGAATAGATTGAGGGAAAGGGCTGTGTCTGGACAAAGGACACATGCATCCCCCTCACACTAGCTTTGCAGTGGGGCAGGGGAGGGTTTTAAGGCCCTACTGGCAACATCTGCCTTGTACAAGCCTGTCACAGGGTCTACGCAGTCAGACCCTTAGTAGTCATTGCGCCTGGGGTTGTTCAGACTTGGGACAGAGGCCCAGGATTTGGTCTGGCTGCAAAGGCAAGTGGAAGGATGCAGGATGAGTGGGCTGTGGGCTCCTTGCCTCCAGCTTCCAAGTAGGATTTTACTTTAAGAAATTCTGTGCTGCTAAAATAAACTACACTCACATCCCTTATTAGCACCAACAGGGAAACAGGCCCAGAGAGGGGAAAGTATTGTCCCCAAACACCCGTGTGTCACAGTGAGCCTTGGGCCCTGTGTCTATTTCTGGACTGGTGATCTCCGGTCCCCACCCCCACCCTGCCTCAGCGTACCTTTTTGTAGCCCTCACCCAGCAGTCTCTCGAGAAGCAGCACCAGCTGGGAGAAGGGGGGCCGGATCTCAAACTTCTCTTCCCAGCACTTCTGCATGATCTCGTAGCTGGGGAAAGGGGCAGAGGGGTCAGGGCCTCCGGCTCAGGGCCTGCTGCCTCCCAGGACAAAGTGAGGAATAAATAAAAAGAGGTGGGAGGGGAGGAGGGAAGGGTCTCCCTTTTACTGCTCTGGCATGTTCCCTTGAGAAGCCCTTCCTTCACCTTCAGTTCAGTGCTTCCATGGGGTTGACGACACTTTGGTGAGCACATGACTAGGTCTGGCCGGTAGGGGTTCATCCCCTCAGCTCAGTGGCTGGTTCTGGATGGGCCTGTGACCCCAGCAGAGCCCTTGACAGCCACCTATGGGCCTTTTGCTGCAACTATGGTGAAAGCAGCCAGGCCGAAGCCATTTGGATGATTCCAGCCTGAAAGTAAGGCCAACACAAAGGAGAACAGAGCCCCAGGGTAGAACAAGAGACTGTGGATGATGTCTTGTGAACAACTGGATCGGGCTATACCTAATTTTTCTACATCTCTGAACTAATCTATTTTTGTCTTAAGCTGGTAAAGTTGGATATGTATTGTCTGCACCCCAAAATATCTTCCCAGATGCTCCACTCACATCTCGTCAGAGGCGTGGGCAGGCTGGGCCATGCGGTAGCCCCGCTTGATGGCATTGTAGAACTGCTCGTTCATGGGCAGCTCTGGGTATGGGGTGCCACCTGTTAGGGAGCAGAGACAAGAGACACAGGCTCAGCAGTGCTGGGAAAGTGGCAGGAATCCTCTCCTACAGGACAGGGAGAGGCACACCAGCCCAGGGATCGGTGAGGGTATTGTGGCTTTGGCACTGGGAAATGTGGGCTCTCTCACAGGCTCTGAACACAGACTGAATCCCTCTCCAGAATCAGAACCAGAGAACATCAGAGCCAGGCTTCTTGACGTCACTGTCCGAGTCCATCTATACTGAGATGCGAAGGT
This sequence comes from Okapia johnstoni, assembly GCA_024291935.2. Taxonomy (NCBI): domain Eukaryota; kingdom Metazoa; phylum Chordata; class Mammalia; order Artiodactyla; family Giraffidae; genus Okapia; species Okapia johnstoni. The sequence goes on from CM044316.1 coordinate 53,245,652, forward strand.
AAGGAGATCCAGGCGGCAAGAGACTTGCCGAGGTCACACAGTACCAAGAAAAGAGCAGAGCTTCTGAGCCCCGTCCTAGAGCCTGTCCCACCGCCCCCTAGGATGAGGTGTGGGCGCTCAGGGTGGACGCTGTGCCGTGTGCGGGTGAGCACTGGAGGACGAAGGAAGCATACCCAGGGTGAAGATCTCCCAGAGCAGGATGCCGAAGGACCACACGTCGCTCAGGGTGGTGTAGAGGCTGTTGAAGATGCTCTCAGGGGCCATCCACTTCAGCGGCAGGAAGGTCTGCGGGAGGGTGGAGGCTGCTGAGTGCAAGGAGGGGCCGAGGGGCCATTGGCCACCTCTGCACCTGGGAGGCAAGAGGAGGCCTGGCAGTCCCCACCCTAGCTGTTTCTCACTTCCTGGTCCCCCAGGGCCCATCACTGCCGATACACGGTTCCCACACCCATCCCAATGCTGGTTAGTCAGAGGATCAGGAGGCTGAGTTTCTCTTCTCACAAGCTGGGAACACAGCAACCCATATCTGTGAGGAAGAGCCCCAGGGTCTGAGACTCCTCAGGGAGCAGGATCCCTTTCCTGACCCCAGTAGAGGTCCCTGCTGGGGGGAGGCAGGGACGTGCACAGGTGTCACCCAGCTCTCATCCTAGCTGCCTTACATCTCTGGAGCCTAGTGTCCCTCCAGCTCTGTCCCTGTGTGGAAAGTGGGGACATGAGTGCGAGGCAGGATGGTCACCTTTTATCCGAGTACCACCTGCCACTCACTCATCTGGGGTTGTTCCTCTGCCCGCCATCACTGCTGAGAAGCACATTTGGCCTGCTCCCTATCCATCCTCCCCCAGAACCTTTACAGCTGGCCCCTTGGCCCCTGCCATGCCCAGCAAATCTGAGCCCTTGGCCCACCCCACAGGCCTGGGCATCTCACCCCCACCCCCTCCCCATGCACAGCTGGTGGCTCCCCTTCCTGTCCCTACACACAGGGCCAGGCAGGCAGAGCCCACAAGGACCCTGTCCTGACTTCCCATGAGCCAAAGCCACGTGAACCATGACGGTGAAGGCACTCACGCTGCCCTTGGAGATGTAGTTCGAGTCCCGCATGATGTCACGAGCCAGGCCAAAGTCGCAGATCTTGACTAGCTTGCCCTCACAGATGAGCACATTTCTGGCTGCCAGGTCTCGGTGGACGCACTGGGGACAGAAGGGATGGGAGCTGAGACTGTGGGGCAATTGTGGGGAAAAGCTCTCTGGGTCAAGGGCTTTGTGAAAAATACATGGCTGGTCAGGTGTGAGGGGCCACCAGGTGTGAGGGCATTGGCCATCCTCAGCCACCAGAGGGCCGCTGTACGGGTCACGTACTTGGAGGACCCTGGCTAGTCGGGGGACCCCCCTCCCCAGGACCCCACTCTGCTCACTGTGACTACACATACATTCTTGGAGGCCAGGAACTCCATGCCATTGGCCACCTGGTAGCTGAAGCCCACAAGATCCGTGTAGCTAAGCACTGGAGACTCGTTGATCAAAGTCACCCGGCAAGTCCTCTCAGGAGCTAGAGAAGAGCAGAAGGACATCTTGAGTCTCCTCAGGGCCACAGAACCCTGGCCTCTGGCTCGTAGAGGCTGGATGGCCCAGAGAGGAGACTCCTGATCTTCTAAAGTTTCCCCAAAAGGAAAACAATTTCCAAATATCTCTTAAATTCTCTGACTTCCAGAAAAAACTTCTGGCGTTAGCCCTGGGCCATTTTTGCTCAGCCTGGCCTGCCTGCTCCTCGGGGCGCTAGTCAGCCTGGGGCCTGCTCTGAGCAGACCACTCTTTCCTGAGGCCCCAGCAGGTCAGGCATCTGCTCCAACCCAAGCTCCTCTCCTCCCTGAAGGCTGTGTGCACATTTCTTGATCCAGAAACAGGAGTTGATATTGGGGTTCCACCACACAGCAGCCTTGGGCAGGTGGCAGGCCTCAGTTTCTGCATCTATGAAATGGGCACAAGGCCACCTTCCTGGCAGGGTTGTTGCCAGAATGGGTGGAGGAAAGGCTTTGGAAAGAATGCATGACATATAGGTGTGAGGACCCTGTGTGCACCCACCAGAGGGGACGTAGTTATCATAAGGAGCCATGTAGTTGGAGGACTCGATGTCTGCGTATTTGACATCTCCTTTCATGTCCAGCATGGGCACGTAGTCCACCGACTCGTCCTTGCTCATGTCCATGTAGCCGCCATCACTCTCCCCAGGCAGGGACACGTGGCTGGGGGCAGAGGAGCATCACAGAGGCAGTAGCACAGGCTTTCCCCGCTCATCCCCCTCCTGCCCCTCTGCTCACTACTGGGGCCAGAAAGGCCCTGTCACTCATGCATTTCTTCTCTCCCTCACTTAAGCATCCTCCACTCACAATGTGTCACAATACGAACGACCATGTAGTGAGCCCTTCCAGCCAACCTCAGACCCATCCTGAGCTAGGCAGTGGGGCTGCCAAGATGACATTAAGACCTAGGTTATATCCTCAGAGAACTCATGCCCAGGGTGATTCCAATACCCAAAGACAAGGGTCACAGGAAGGACACTGTCCAGCCATGAGCCCCTGCAAGTGGGCAGTGAATCACCTTAATGCCTCTGCCTGCAGCATCAGCTCTTCAGAAAGCTGTGGGATGAAGTACACATGTGTCTCTAGGGGGAGAAAAAAGACTGGAAGGAAACCAGTCAAAATGTTGAAGAGAACATGGATGAATTTTAATGTCTTTTAATGCTATTCTTAACTGACTCTTGCCTCTGAAATAGACAAGTATTGCTTTTGCAATTAGCAAAAGAGAAAAGAAATGTTATTTTTGGACAACAAGAAGAAAGAGGATAGTTACCCTGGAGGCACTGGAGAGATTGCTGTGTGGAGGAGGGGGAAGGCTGCAGCAAGGGAGTAGAGTGGAGAGCACTACAGTGAGGGTTAACCTGGAACAGGAGGGCCCCAGGTGCCCCCCGCTGATGGAGAGACAATGATGTGTGTTTGGTGAGAGGTCGAAGGGGGTCACATCTGCAGAGTGCTCAGTGCAGGGCCTGGCGCACCTCCTACAATCAGCAGGTGGCAGCTACCATCATCACCACTGTTATTGTCATGCCCACCTCTGGGGTAGCCGAGGGGGCCAGGCTGCAGGCTGGCTGGTGAAACAAGTGAAACCTGCCTCTAGGAGCGGCTCTGCCCACCCTGGCCTCAGCTTCCTGTCCTGGAGAAGGTGGGTGAGCAGGTGCTCCTCAGGGCTCCCCACCGACTCAGGCCCCAGCCTCCCTGTGGTACCTGGGCAGAGGGAGCCCGACAGGCAGGGCGTTGCTATAGAGCTCGGCACTGGGCGGGCGGCGCTTGTCCGAGCAGCGCTGCAGGAAGGTGTGCTTGTTGCGGTGCAGGTAGTCCACCAGGTCGCCATAGCGGCAGTACTCGGTGATGATGTAGATGGGCCCTGCAGAAGGACAGGCTCAGGGACAGTCCCAGGGAAGGGGGGTGGGGGTGGGGTCAGGCTTCTGGTCACAGCCATGAGGCTAATGACAGGCTGCAGGTGGGACAGCAAACAGGCTCAGGCCCCAGGCAAACCTGGATTTTCCTGGCTGTGAGCAAGGCAGTCTCCCTGAGCCTTACTATCCTCATCTATCAAATGGGGCTAGTAATACCCACCCCGAAGTATCTCATGAGTATTCATGAGATAATGCCTTTGGTTAGCTCAGCTCAGTGCTTGGCAAACTGCAAGCACAGGGTTAGCTGTTGTTGATGAAACTGAATTTTGAGCCCAGGATATAAAGCAAACAAAGGCAACTGATTATTACCAGGTTACTGTTTAAATTCAAACACAATGTATTGACTTGGCAGTTTGAAGATACTGGTGGAATCAAACATTTTGAAATGTGTGACCACTGCAGACATAAATTGGTCTACGCACATAGTGTACTTCTGTATTTTGTTTTGGTTGCACAATACTGAGGAAAATCCCAAATCTCACAATAAGCAGCTGCAAATAGTGATAACTTTTTTTTTTTTTGCAGCCTAACTTGTAATCAGAGTTTCAAATAAACACACTCAGCTGGAGAGACCTTACTTATTCTACGTTCTGAGTGAAAGCAGCTCTCAGTGAGCAAGCCGGTTGGTGGTCTCCAGAGGAAGGGCTCATTTCAATGTCTCATGAGCTGTTACTTATTACCCTTTTTAAAATTGATTGTGAAAAGTTTTAAATGTCAGAGGACTCCTTGATCTGGAAACTGCTAAGAATGGTGACCTGAAGAGTGCTTTGGTCTTGGAGGTGATGTGATTTTGTGACTTGCTAATCCAACACACATCTGGCTCTGTGAAGTGAGGGCGCTGGACTGGGTAGGCACGGACCCTCCAGTGGGATTGTCCTGTTGTCCTCGGACTGAGGAGGGGGCAGGGAGGGGCCAGGCCTTGGCCACTGGCACTTTCCCAGAATCCTCTGAGAGTGGGTTGTACCTCCTTTAGTGCAGGCCCCCAGCAGGTTCACCACGTTCAGGTGGGGCCCAAGGTGACTCATGATCTTCAGCTCCGACATGAGGGCTTGCTTCTCACTGCTGCGGGCTGTGGCTGAGGGAGAGAGAGGACCTCAGGCCTGGCCCAGTCACGGAGGCCTCAATGGAGCCTATTCTGGCTCATCTGCCCCAGTCTGTGCTGTTAGACCCAGGTGGTCAAGTGTGGTGAGGACCCACGGGCAGGAGAAAGGAAAGAGGGTGGGCGTGGGGAGCTCCTGGAGGAGGGGGCAGAGTGAGGAAGCCTCTTTCCCAAAGTAGAATTGGGAGTGCTGCTGGCTGTGGTATGCCTGTACTTCTGTGCCCAGAGAATCAGCACAAGGCCTGCTCTGGGAGTGCTTGAATGTGCGTGGGGCGGGGTGGGGGGTGAGGGAGAGAGGGGTGGGCTCCTAGGACTCACATTTCAGCATCTTGACGGCCACTTTCATGGTAGCCTGAGAATGGCTCAGGCCGTGAGCCGTGGCCTCCACCACCTGCCCAAAGGCCCCGGAGCCCAGGGTGCGTCCTGGGAAAGAGATGATCTCTCAGCTGCTGACCCACGAAGAATCTCAACATGAATGCTCTCTGAGGTCAAGTTAGACATCCCTCAAGCCACCCTGGACTTCAGGTGTTTCTCCCATGAAGGCTCCTAAAATCACAGTGCTTTGTGGTCCTTCCTGGTCTCACCTAAGTCCTGCCTGCTTTCTGGCCCCTCTTTAGTCCCTGGAAAGCCTCTCCCCCAGAGGGGAGCACCGGTTCTCTGTACCCTCTCAGCCTCTCCAGCCGAACTAGGCACAGGCCTGGCACTCGTTAATACTTCCTCTCTCTCCACGAAGGGGTTCCATCTCACACCATCTCTGGATCATAGAACATAAAGGCTAGAGGGTTTCGAGGGGATCATCTTACCCCCATTATACAGAGGGTAGAGTCTGAGGGCCAGAGAAGGCAAGACATCAGCCCTAGGTCTGAAGCCAATCATGGCAAGGCTGGGCCCAGATGTCAGACAGTGTTCCCACCCGCCTCAAGTCCCCAGACTGCCACTTGAGGCCTCCTTGGACTGACCGAGCACAAGCTGGTCCCGTGGCAGCTCCCAGGTAGAGTCATAGGGCAGCTGCATAGGGTCCACATAGATGTATTCATGGCCATCAGAGCTCACAGATTCAATCACTTTCCATCGGATTTCATAGCGTGGCTTCTGCAGGACCAAGATCAGGGATGGATCATCAGAGGGGAACCACTAGGTCCAGCTCCTTATGAAACAGATGAGGCAAGAAAAACTGAAGCCCAGAAAAGATTATCTGAAGCCATACAGTAGATCTGAAGTCATACAGCAAGTTATCAATAGAGCCAAGGCCTTTATGGGCTCCATGGGAACAGATGTAAGGGGGAGGTGGCTGAGAAACAGCTGACAGCTGAGCGGCAGGCACATCAGAACCTCCTCACCAGCTTCTCCCAGAACCTCAGCTGCTCCTCGGATGGGAATAGAGGAGCACATAGCCCTGGAAAGTGACATGAGGCAGGGACATTCTACTAGATGTGGATGGCCCCTCCCCATGCCGGGTCAGTCACAGTGGGAATCTCAGAAAGATATAACCTTAGAATGTTGAAATCATAAGATGCTGGAATCACAGGATTGGAATCTTAGAATGACAGAATCGAGTGTAGCAATCCTATGGTAGAATCATAGAATGGTGAAACCACAGAACAGACCATTGAAATGACAGATTAGCAGGATTAGAATGCCTTTCAGTAGACTCCTAGGAGTGTGGGTGAGAGTTAGAAGAATGCTGGAACCCAGGTAGTCCACCTTGAAGGTCTTGTGCCCTGTGGCTGGGATGGACAGGTATGATGCCCGAGCAGGATGCTGGGTGGGGAGTGGGGTGCACAGCAGAGTTGGGGCACTCCAGATGGTCTGGACCAGGCCCATGTTGGTCCAGGCTGCTGGGGTTGGAGGTAGCTCAGGCACTCTGCATCACTTTACATCATTTTATCACCTGAGCTCCATGCTGGGCCCCAGACACGGCCAGATCCTGCAGCACTAGAGGATGGCAGAGGTCTATGCAAAAAAATGGTGTGCCACTCTGAACTCATTAGGCAAAGGCGGGGCTTACCTTCTGCCAGAGCATGATGAGGATAATGAGGGAGATGATCGTGAGGACCACCAAGGCCAGGATGGCCGAGATCACCACCACCTTGAAGGGCAGGGCTGGACGCAGAGACAAGGGATGCTTATGAACAAACAGGGCATTTGACAGCTCCCCTCCCTGCAATCTACCTCTGCAAAAACCTCTCTGCCCATCCTGCTCAGAATGGAACCAGCCCCATCCCCGCTTTGGCCTATGATGTCAGATCTTTAGCGTCTCCCTTCTGGGCCACACCTCCAGCCTCATCCTAAATACCCCATGCCCTACAGTAACTCCCCCTAGATCACCACTGGCCTCCGTATCCCCTCAGCCCTTTCCAGGGTCAATCTGGCCTGCCTGCCATAGGTCCAGATTGAATACAAGCTCCTGAGAGCAGGGCTGTGGTTTACCTCTCCTCTGAATCTATGCCCTCATGGGGGCTTGTCACAGCTAGGACGGAGGTCAATGGATACAATAACTGAAGTCCCACAGCCTGAGGCATACAGACTCCAGAAAGGAGTCTGTTTCCTCTCCCGCGGTGATGGCAATAGAAAAGCAGAACAAGGCAGGGGCCAGGAAACAGGAGTAGCCAAATAGGGCCAACTCTGGGCCCCCCAAACCCTGAGTCTCCTCTACCCTCAAAGCCTCAGCCTCTTTGCTGCACATACCCACTTCTTCCCACTCCCTCCACATTCAGCCAGACCCTCATCACCCCTGTCCTGCCCCTCTGGTCACCCATGAAGTTCCTTGGGAACTCCCTCCCTCCTCCCCTGTCCCCCACAGGCCCTTTTCTGCTCCCTAGAGAGTTCTAGGGAGCCTACATCTTCTAGCAAGCTATCTCTGAGCAAAAAGAGGGGACTTCACCCAGCCATGACAGTTCCCTGCGGGGTGGTATATGGCTTCCCCCTCAGATGGTACACAAAAGCTTTACTTCTGCCTTGCTCAGAGTTGGTCAATAGGTGCCCACTTGCTCAGGAATATGAATGCATGTGTGGGAGTGTGGATGAGATAAGGCATTAAAACCTCCACCCATCCCACCACAGGGCAGGGGAAGGCAGGTCTGTGTAAAGAAGTATCTGCTTATACAAGCCCAAAGACCTACCTAAGTGCCGGCATAAGTGTGTCCAAAACACCTTGTACAACCTTCATAGCTCTGCTCACACTGGCTTCTGGCTTCTCCTGTAGTCCCCTCCCCTTTATCTCCTCCCCCAACCCCTAAATACATACATACTCTGTTCTCCAACCATGTTGATTTCCTTTAATTGCTCTGAATTCACTTTGCCTCTGGGCTTTCATACAGGCTGCTCCCTCTGACTGGAGCACCATTCCTCACTAGGCTAACTCCTACTTATCTTTCAGGTATTGGCCTAAAGCTTCATTTCACCAGGATACTTTTCTGAATCCCATAGATGGGGATGGAGCTCCTTCTCCCTCTAGGCTTTCCCCCCAGAAGCTGACCCTCACAGTGAGGTTGCCTAATTCCTTGTCTGTGTCCTTTCTGGACCATGGGCACTAGGAGGACAGGCAGGGCTGGGCTTTCTCCAGAGAGAAGCTGAGACCATGTGACTATTTACTGAATGAGGAAACGGGTGCATAAATGAAGTTTATGCATACAGGTCCATGTATGCACTGGGACTTGCAGGTAGCAAAAGCATTTGGGCACCGTAGTGACTGTTCACATGGGTGAGAATTATGCATGGATGTGTACCTGCTACCAGACATGCATAGCACAGCAAGCATATATGTACGGGGATTGGGTTGCACACTTTTACTGAAAGGTGTGCTACATCTCCACGCTTACAGACATGCAGTATGCCAGTATGCATGCTGCACAGGGGTTGTACATGCACTGTTTGCACACTTATGTGGGTATTGTGTACCACACATACAAACCTACAGACATACACTTGTGGGTTTACATAGCTGCCCAGGGATTGGGATGCTCATGTATGTGGTTTACAAACATATACTTACTGGGTTTATACCCACAAACATGCTTGTGTACATGCTTACAGACACATGCTCGAGCTTTATGCATGTATGTGGGGATCAGACATTCTTCACTGCCTGCTTTACAAATCTACACTTGGAGGGTTTACACCAATGTCCAAGGATCAGGCATGCTCAAGTACACATATATACAATGTACATATATAAGGAGATAGAGTTGTTCATAGTCATAGCTTACACACATACACTCGTGGATGTACACACATGTGCCAATATTGTGCTGTTGTGTAAGCGCAGAGGAACATAAACTCGCAGCGCTCCTGAGTGCCCTGGCCCTGCCAACTCTGGCCTGCCATGGGCATACAGACACAGATCCAAGTATAGCAGGGTGGAGGTGGGGATGAGGGGTCGTCAAGGGGCCACAGAGGATGGAGGACTCACAATGCGGCACCACGGTGACCTCCTGCACGTCGTAGCCCAGCAGGTTGTGCAGCGTGCAGCGCACGGACAGCGGCTGATCCACATGCCGCAGGCGCAGTGTGCTCACCACCTCGAACTCCTGCTCCTCCGCCCAGTATGTTACATTCGTCTCTAGCTGGCTCTCCTCCTCGGAACTGTTCCCCAGCGGCGTGGGCGGCAGCTCCCGCGGACACCTGCCGAGAACCGGCCAGGTTGACTTCCAGTCCCTTCCCACCCTACACGGGCGGGAAAACTGAGGCCATAAGCAGGCAGCGCCACAGTGTGGTGGTGGAAGGAAGCCGGGCCTGTCTAGTTCCTTTTTCCCACTGCCTGCTCCTTAGTGGGTTCCTCCTGTGATCTCTCGACTGACCAGCAGGGGCGCTCCTACCCAAGAATTAGGAACGCTGGACTGCAAAATCCACTTCCCTGGTTTGACCCTCAGGGTCAAGGTACGGAAAGGCGACAGTTTAGATTATGCAGAGCATCTCCAAGAAGCCACGTCTTCTAGACTATGGCTCTAGCCTGGAACAGTGTTCCCAGAGGAAGGTTCCAGACTAGATGACTTTCACTGAGTCCATCTAGTTAGCTGTGGGTACCCAGGGAAACTGAGGCTGGGGGGTCTGCTCACCTTTTGAGGTCACTGCAGGTAGACCAGGTGAGGTGTGGCTGGGGCATGCCCCGGCCGCGACAACGAACTGTCTGCTCTCCATTGGCAGGGTGGCTCTCGCTCAGCTCCAGCACACGGACAGGCACTGCATGGAGAGGGAGCAGGCAGAGAGGTGGAGAGGTCAGAAGAGACAGTCAATGAGCAAGGCCCTCGGGGAAGATCTGGTCCGGAGTCTCCCTTGAGGGAGGGGGAAGGGAACTGCAGACTGCAGGTGAGCATTAAATGTCAGGAATCACCATGTGAAAACTGACAGATTCCCCTTCTGGGTACTTCAAAGGGAATGCCTGTAGGGTGCTAGTCTGTCTTTAACACCTAAGATTTTCTAATCTTCCCTTTTAACAAAAAGAGGGCAAGCCTCGGATCAGAGTCCTAGACCAGCAAGAACATGGAGCCAGGATTTAATAGCATTTTTTGTTGTTGTTTTCTCGGAGTTTATTTTAGTGGTTGCTTTATATTTATGACATGTGATGCTGATTTTCCATCTACAATGGAGAGGTTCAATTTTCAGTCAAAATAAATTTATTTTTAGGAAGTCAGCCCACAAAACATTAGGTCATTATCGTGTCATTTCTCTGCTCAAAACCCTGCAGTGGCTTTTCATTTCAGTCACAGTAAAAGCCAAAGTCCATACAAGGCCCATGAGGGCCTATACAATCTATCCTCCCATGGGCCCCCAACTGCCCATCTCAGCTCTGACCTCATCTCCCACTGTTCAGTGTCATCTCTGACCTCATCTACACCGTTATCTCTCACTCTGTTCTGGCCACACAAGCCTTTCAATGTTGCTCCTGCCTTCATACTGCCTGGTGTGCCCTTTCCCCAAATAGCCACTTGGCTAATGCCCTCACCTTCTCCAAATCTTCACACAAATGTCATCTACATGCAGTCAACCCTGATCATGCTATCGAAACTGTAGCTTTCCTCACTCCCCAGTCCGCAGGACTCTCTATCCTCCTCACCTAACTTTTACTGTTTCTTTCACAGCACTTGTTACCTTCTAACCTTGTACCTGGTTTGCTGTTTTTTTCCCCCACTGTTGAATGTTTATCTTCCTCCCACTAAGATGCAAGCTCTACCATGGCAGGGCCTCAAGAACCTTAAATGGACTGACATAGTGTACCTGCTCAATAAATATCTAATTAGTAGTATAGTATAAGTGGTGTGTGAGAAGGAAAAATCATGGCACTGGGACATGAATGCCTGAGGTTTTGCAAACACCAGTCTAGTGCAATAACTTTCTTTTAAAGCTGGGGAAACCAAGGCCCAAAGAGGGGATGTGCATACAGCAGTGGTCAGTGTTGAAGCCTGGTCTAGAATCCAGCCCTCTGAGTCCTGGACTCCCTCTTCTGCTCCTCCTCTGGATGGATGGCCAGTGGAGGAATGGAGAGAGAATAGAGGTGGGAGGGTCAGGGGAAGGAAAGCAGGGTGGAAGGCTCCTCACCATTGACCTGCAGCTGGAAGGAGAGCTGGGCTTCAGCATCCTCATGGAAGGCCCGCATGGTGTAGTAGCCAGCCTCAGCCACCTTTACGCGAACCAGTGTCAGCTCTGACACATACCTGAAGAGGACAGGCCAGGGGACAAGCTGTCAGAGCTGGAAGAACACTTACAGCCCCCACCTTTCTTGTAAAGATAAGAAAAACAAGGCCCGGGGAGTAGAAGGGGATTGCCAAGGTCACATGGGTGTCAGTAGCAGTGCCAGGACTTTTGGATCCCCACCCATAGGCAGCTCCAGTGAGCCAAGAGGGAGGGTTAGGAGGATTGGGGTGGAGGGCGTGGTGGAGGGGAAGCACTGTTCCTCCAAATTTCATCCCTTTCAGAAAGGCCTGACACTGCCTTATTCTAACATACAGCACCTCAGGTCGGCCTGGTAATCTCCAGCCTCAGGGCCACATTCTTGCATAGGTGGCAGTGGCCTGCCTGGCACCCTCTTCCCTAGTTATCCTGTCTTTTTCTCCAGGGCTGCTTCCTGCTGGCTCCACCCATCACAAGGACAACTAAACATCTGGGTGGTCATATGACCAGCATCTGTTTTCCCCTCTAGAGAGGAAACTCTAGGAAGGATGGAACTGTCTGGTTCTATTCTAGGCAGTGTCCCCAGTGCCTAGAACAGTGCCTGGCACAGTGGCCTGGCAGGGTGCCTGTCACGTAGTAGGCTCTCAGGAAAGATTAGCCTCGATAGGTCTTAAGGCTGTGGGCTGCCTGGCGGCTGCAGAGAACAGTAACTATAATAGAGTGGACGAGCAGCTGCTCACCGAGTCTCAGATACATTGCGCGTGGACAGTGCGATCTCGCCGGCGCTGGAGTCACCCAGGGTTCGGTTGTCCTTGAACCACATGACAGTGGGCGGCGGGTAGGCCTCGAACACCACTTGCAGTGTCCGGCTGCGGTGGAGCTCGGCGAATTGTACAGGGTCCAGCTCTCCCAGCAGCCGCACATAGCCGTTCTCTGCAACGGGCAGCCGTCGGAGGTGGGGCTGTGCCCTGAGCCAACGGGGCAGCACCTCCTGGGGGCGGGGCTCCTGGGCGGGGTATCAGCTGTACACCAAAGGAGCCCAGCATCCTGGAGGCGGGGCTTCAGGCTTTAGGAACTGAACCTGAGCTTGGGGGTTCAGGTTGGGACTTGGATGGACTGGAGCAGGAACCAAATTTGAGTCTGATACTGGTTTGGGGGCAGGGTTCAAGATTGGGACTAGAGTTGCAGTGCTCTTTAGGTGTGTTCTGTCTCATGATGGTGGCTGAGATGAGTTACAGCCTGGTTCAATTTGGGGATCGGGCGGCCTGGGCCTGGAATGGCAGTTGGGATTTAGAAATCGGGTTGAGGCCAGGGTTCTGGCTAGCTGGGGAGTCTAGGTTGGGATTAGGACTGGATTTGGAGCTGATACTGTGCTTTGGTTGGGTTGATCCTGGAAATGGGGCTTTGGTTGTTACTGAGGCTTGAGCTGGATTAGAACATGGCTGACAGTACCCCAGGGCTGTGACAAGGTCTGGGTCCAGTTCAGAATGAAGGCTGGGGCTAAGCTCAAGGCACTCACCAACCACGGTGACATTGATGGCTTTTTCATCACGATGGTCGCTAACACTTTCTGACACATTGCAGATGTAGGTCCCTGAGTCTCCCAGCTCAGCACTGGGGATGTGCAGGATAGAACGTATGTGGGGCATTTCAAAGAGGAAGTCAGTCACTGGCTCCACCAGCCGCCCACTCTGTAGGGACAGTTGGGGCAAAAAGTCCAGGAAGTCAGGCTATAAGCTGAAATATCTGTCCCTGCCTGACCCTTCCTCTAACCTGTGGCCTGGCATTACCTCCATGCGTGGGTAAGTCCACTCGAAGTTGACCACCTCATTCCCGGTCACAATGCACATGATGGTGATATTCTCCCCTTGGCGGACCACAGTCTGCACCGCATTCACTGAGACATTGATGGATGACACTGGTGGAAAGAGGTCGGCTTAGCGATGAGGAAGTCACCACCAACATCAGCTTAGGGATGGGGTCAGGGTCCAGAGAGAAAGGGCATGACTGGTGTGTGGAAGATTCATTCTTTCAACAAATATTTATTAAATACCTACTATATGCCACGTACTATTCTAGGCACTAGGGCTTTAGCAGGAAATACAGCAGACAAAATGCCTGTCTTCATGAAACTGGCATTCTAGAATGTTTTGAAATCAAAGTACTCTCTGGGCACCTAAGTACAAAAGAAACTTACTGAGCACAACCAGGTACTCTCCATCTTTTACTTAATCTTCACAATAATGCCACTAGATAAATGGTCTGTATTATCCCTATTTTACAGAGGAATAAGCAGACTCTGAAAGATTATTTGCCTTGTGCAAAGTCACTCAGATGGGACGTGGCAGAGCTGGGATTCAAATCCCACTGGTTGAAAGCCTGTGCCTTTGCCTACCACAGTATATACAGCCCAGCTCCACCACTAATGCTTCCCATGACCTTCAGCATACTTCATCTTCTTTCTGAGCCTCAGTTTTCTCATCTGGAAAATAGGGCAACACACCTGCCTTCCATAGCTGTAGTGAGAATCCAGTGAAAATGGAACTGCACACTTGATAATCTGAAAAGGTCTGTCCCTCTGTGGAGGGTCATACTTGCCTCGGCTGATCACCAGGCCAGAAAGGGGGCTCACCCTGGAGGCTGTAGACATGGTAGGCGTCAGAATCCACCTCCCTGTCCCCGATGGTGGTTTTGCAGATGTAGGTCTTGTCCTCAAAGGTACCAGAGAAGCCACGTTGAGGGTCATAGGCTATGGGCAGGGGGACATCCACCTTCTTCTCATGCAGCATCACCACCAGCCTCGGATCCGTCACTCGGCATGGAATTGTGGTCTCAGTTATTTCCGTGAGAAAGATGAATAGCTCCTCAGGGTCGACCGGGAGGAAGCCCACAGAAGGATCTGCCAGAGGCAGGGCCAAGAGTGTGGGTCAGAGGCGCTGGGTTTCTGGCTCGTCCCTGCTTTGCTCTGTCACCTGGAACAAGTCTCTTCCCTCCCTGCCCCTCAGTCTACCCTCTACAGAGGAAGCACACTCTCAGGGCTCCCTTCTAGCTTTAGCGTTTGATATAGACAGCATCAGCCTGAGTCTGCCCCTCGGTCTACCCTCTACAGAAGAAGCATGCTCTCAGAGCTCCCTTCTAGCTTTAGCGTTTGATATAGACAGCATCAGCCTGAGTCTGCCCCTCGGTCTACCCTCTACAGAAGAAGCACGCTCTCAGAGCTCCCTTCTAGCTTTAGCGTTTGATATAGACAGCATCAGCCTGAGTCTGCCCCTCGGTCTACCCTCTACAGAAGAAGCACGCTCTCAGAGCTCCCTTCTAGCTTTAGCGTTTGATATAGACAGCATCAGCCTGAGTCTGCCCCTTGGTCTACCCTCTACAGAAGAAGCACGCTCTCGAGCTCCCTTCTAGCTTTAGCGTTTGATATAGACAGCATCAGCCTGAGTCTGCCCCTCAGTCTACCCTCTACAGAAGAAGCACGCTCTCAGAGGCCCCTTCTAGCTTTAGCATTTGATATAGACAGCATCAGCCTGAGTCTGCCCCTTGGTCTACCCTCTACAGAAGAAGCACGCTCTCGAGCTCCCTTCTAGCTTTAGCGTTTGATATAGACAGCATCAGCCTGAGAAAGAAGATAAGTCACAAGCTGAAGGACAGCTGGTACCTGGAGCTTGGGAAATGGGGAAGATGGGATGTGGAGGCCAAGGGGGTGCATATTGGAACCAGCTGAGAATGCAGCGTTCTTGGGAACCAGGAATGGCGTGGACTGGCAGACAGCAGACAAATATCCAGACCCAGGGGTGGAAGTGGACATACTCCTGGACACAGCCAGGCTGGATTCCCTGATTCATCTGCATTTCTGAGATGGCTATGTTTCACCATATCAGTAAAGCGCTCTGTGAGCTTCCCCTAGATGCCTGCAGCTGAGAAGAGCAGTAGAGTAGCACACAGGCCAGGGGTCCTCACCTGGCACAAAGATGTAGAGTCGTTTTCGCTCACTGGCCTCCAGCCCATGGGCGCCTTTGTAGCCACAGAAGTATTCTCCTGTGTCTAGTCCAGTGACGTTGACCAGTGTCAGCATGCTGGAGAATGTGCCGTCCTGGGTCTCGGTCATTTCCTGTGGGGGTTTCTGGGACATCCGTTCCCACACCACTGGAGCTGGGCCCGAGCAGGTCAGAGTAAAGGTGCTGGAGAGGTTGAGGACAAGTTCTGGCCCCGGGGGTGTGATGACCAGGCCCCAGGGGGCCTGTGGTACCAGGAGAAACAGCAGGGGCAGCAATAGCACCTGGCCTTTGGGAGAGGAGGCATCAGATGTCAGGGCACAAGAGCAATAGCACCTCTTTCCACAGCTGACCCTGAGAAATACACCTCCCTAATCCACAGAAAACAGAGGCTGGAACCCATGGCCCTGAGACCTACTTGCCAGGGTCTAGTCCCCAGGTACTCCTGGCCTCCTGCTCTCAGTGCCTAGAGACCCCCAGCCTTGCAGTCCTTCTGCAGTGTGGCATTCAGGCTGCAGGCATGTTCTCTCAAAGGCATCAGGAAATCCTTGGGAAGCAATTCCCAGGCCCCCAGTTCCTGCATTACTTCCCAGTCACTTTCTGAGCCTCTTCCCTGCAGTTGCCCCAGCTGCCCAGGTTGTGCCCAAAGCCCAGAGATGGCCCTGCTTGGGGAGGTGGGGCCATCATAGTCCAGAGTGGGGCAGATCAGGTCAGGAAAGAGACTGAGGCCCCTGAAGGCTGAAGGGTGCTGGGGATGTTGAGTGATTGGTTTTCCCTCTGCCTGCTGATGCCCTGGGGAAGGATGCTGTAGGCCTTATGCCCAGCCTCAGCAGCTGAAAACCCTGGAGGTGAAAATAAGCACCCGTTTAGATGGGTGGGTGCTCAGCCAGTGGGTCAGTTATCCTTGGGTGAACATTTGGCTGGTCACTGATTGCCTGGTCAGCATTGATTGCTTGAAAAAGCCCACTCAGACTTGGGAGCTCACAGCCAATGAGGGGTCCATGAATAGGAGGGGTCCCTCACCGGAACCAGACAGGCCAGACTGATATCAGTAATTTCTGGTAAGAGACGGGAGACCAGAGTGACTGTTAGGGAAGAGGGTGGGGACAGTTGGTGAGGGGACATGGGGTATGGAGGGCCAAACCAAGAATTTGAGCTGATGGCTCTGGACAGGCAGAGGTCCACTGAGGTTTCTGAGCCGAGGGGTGGACAGTGGAAGGAGGCCTCCACTGAGACCCACTAGAAACGCAGGGAACTGAAGCTCAAGAGCAGAGCAGCTCCCCTGGGCTCCTAGGCCCTGATGCTAGCATGAGCCACCCTGCCAGCTCCAGGGTCCTACCTAGAGGCTCCCCAGGGCCCTCTATCCCTGCCCAAGCCTACCTACCTTTGAGGACAGCAGCTCGCATGGTGTTTGGAAGCCGCATGGTATCCTGCAAAGTTAAACAGGAGTCAGGGCCCAGAGTAGCCAGAGGCAGTGCCACAGCCCGTCTTTGCCCTGGGTCCTGTAAAGTAAGCCCCAGCTTGAGCCACCCAGCCCCTGGATCCATTAGGCTAAAATCAAAGACTACCCATACCCCACACCAAGAGGGCACTCATGCCCAAGAGGCTCCTTCCCCTGAATTGGGCCAAGTCTCGGGGTGCCTGGACACTGCTTTGGCTCTGCCTCTACTTCTCTGATGGCCTTGACTGAAACCCCCACTTCTCCTTGGGTCTTAGTTCCTCTGCATGTATGGTGGGGGTGGGGTCTTGGCCTGGATGGTGTTCAGGGGCCCACCAGCTCTAACAGCCTGTCCTCCGGGTGACAGTTCCAATACCAGGCTCTTATCTGCCAGGACAAATATTTAGGAAAGTGTGATGAAAGGCCTGAGGGAGAGGGAGGGGGTAAACCAGAACCCAGAGAACTCCCACAGTTCCACAAGCACAACAGGAAATGGAGGCGGCTATGGGAAGGGAAGCGGGGGAGTGGGGCTGTGGAATGTGGGGGAGCACCCCCCATGCCTGGCCCCCTTAACTCAGCCCCAAGCTGCACGGGGAGGCCCAGGGGGAGGGGCCAGGGGCTGGACCCAGGGGAAGCCTCACCACACAGCAAGGCATCCTTGCAACTACTGAATCCAAGCCCCCTTACCCCCACCTTCAGTATCCAGATGGGGAGACTGAGGCTCTAAGAGGGGAAGAAGTTTGCCCAAGCTTACATAGCAGAGCTTGTTCTGGAGGGAGACAAAGTGACTGGAACGATAGGGGTAGAAAGACAAAGACTCAGAGATACAGACAGGAATCACCCAGTGATGGAGGCAGAAAGAGAAGCAGGGACACAGAGGGAGACAGATCGAACTACATGGGTCTTCACCTTCTCCCTGCCCTTGGCAGACCCATCCGAGGGTCCAAAATAACCAGCAATAACCAGGTTTGCAAAGTTCTGACCGCAGTATCAACAGGAATGAGGCCAGAAGTGGGTGGGGGTCCTAGGGCAAGAAATGTGGGAGAGACCAGGTGATAAGAAGACAAGAAGACCTGGTCCTGTGGGGCTGCTGCCTTCCCTGAGTGGCTGCCCAGCCTGGCCTGGCTCCTAAGCCCATGTCAGATTGCTCCCACTCCACCCTCATCTCATCCCTTTTAGTTTGCAATCCAGGACTAGGATCTGAGTTTGAGCCCCAGCAGGGCTACCTCCTGCACCATCACATTTCAGTGGCCTCCATCTCCAGCTCTCAAAAAAAAGGACGATGGCAAGTGGCTCACTTGCAGGGCTGTGTTTACACATTCATCACGGGACAAAGGCAAGGGCCCTGGACTGGGGACCGCTGGTCTTAGCTCTCTGCTCAGCACCCTAAGAACTCCATGAATAAATCTGCTCTCCTCTTCCTCTTTCTCCCAGTCCCTTCAGACCAGCCTGCCTGAGGGGCCCCTCCCCTCTCCCAAATGCTTTAGACTCAAAGCGCAGCCATGCTGAGGCTGCATCCCCAGCAACTCCCCCCCCCCCACCGCCTACCCCTCCTGCTGCAGCCCTCCAGCTGGTTGCCAGACCTCTTCCGGCAGGACGAAGCAGCGCCACAGTGGAGCCAGCAGCCCCCACAGAGGCCTATCTGCCCCTTAGTGGGTGCCTCTCTGGATCCCCCCTTCCTGCTAGAGATCTCAGCCAAAGAAAATCATTACCAGTGGAGGCTGGGGGAAGGGGTCATTTCAGCCTCCTTGCCCGTCCCCTCCCTACCTCCCTGGCTGGCCACACTGTTTATTATTCTAAAGGAGGAATTTGGTCGGCTGGCCTGGAGATGGGAGGTCATGACAACTAGGACTGGCCTGGCTCTGGAAGGCTGTGGGCTAGGCTCCTGGGTGAGTAGCCCCTCACCCTGGCTCCTCTCTGCTAGGCCTGGGGCTCAGGGGGATTAGAATCCCTGAGGCTATGAACTGGGAGGAGCCTTCTTGAACAGGCAGCAGAGACCTATAGACAGACCGAGTCATGGCCCAGTCACATCAAAAAGGCAGAATCAGGCTGCAGGGAGAGGATGGGATGGGCAAAGGAGCTCAGGGAGAGTGGAGACACCCTAGGGACAGTATAGATAACCAGGGATCTTGAACTGGCTTCTCCCTGCATGAAATGAGCATTTCACATGGGGCTTCAGACCTACCATGAGACTGAGTCTCCAGCCCTCTGGGAGTCAGTTTCCCCTTCCATACAGAGAGCGGTTTGGAGGGATCATCTCAGAGAGCCAGCCTTGCTCTAATACTGCCAGAGAGAAGGTTCCAGTCACTATTATTTCTGCCGGGATGGCCTGGGGACATGGGGTTGTTGATGAGAGGAAAGGCGACATTCCTAAGGCTGGAGCAAAATGAGCATCCACAACCCATTTTCATTCCATGGATTCAATTCCCTAACTATTTGGTCCCAGATTTGCTGTGTGTACTTTGACAAATTCTTTCCCTCTCTGAGCTTCTGTTTTTCAGGTGACTTCCAGACAAATAAACAGGTAATATGGCCCTCTGGAGGTGACAGGGGAAGTGTGGCATGGGCAACAAGCTGGTGGCCTGGGAAGAACCAGACTGGGGACTGGGACCCAACGTCCTGGGCCATCTTGGATGACTCCTTGACACCTCCAGTTGTCTACCCAATGCCTATAGACTTCTGGGCTTCCCAGAGGTTGTATGTTTCCAGCCAACCCCAGAAAGGCCCAGGTGGCTGATATAGGAGAAGAGGGCTTGCCTGTGACCACTTCCCTTCTTCAGGGGCAGGACTGCATTCCAGGGAGGAGCCACCTGGGACAAAGCGGGTGTCATAGGGAGGAGGAATCCCCTTCCTACCACACTCTCCTGCCTCAGAAGACCCTTGGAGCACAGAGGGGGAGGGGACCCTCAGGGATCTCCCCTCTGTTTGTGAGGCAAGTGCTGTGTGGGAAGTTCTCATGATTCTTCCTATTTTGGCTAGGTTGGGGGTACAGAGATCCACAGATGGGATAATTCCCCAGCTCCTCACAGTGAGTCAGAGGTACCCCCTCAGTCCAAGGTAAGACCTCAAGTCCAGAGGAACAAATGTGCTTGAGGATTCCTCCTCAGAGCCTCAGCCTTGCTCATACAAGCCTCCACTCCTTTCCCACCGCCTTAATCTAAATAAATCCAGTCCATCTTGGCCACATCCGCTAGCAGCAGCTTCCCTCCCTCGGGGTCCCAAGGCTCCCACGACACAGGCAGGCTGGGGAGGGGGGCCTGCACGGCTGCCAGTGGGGGAGGCTCACACACGGAGAGCACGTGCACACACAGCACAGGCTCCTGCCTACGCGCTCGCTCACACACTGCTCTGAAACACACCCATGTGCAGCGGGCCCTGTGTGTGCCCAGCCCGCACGCCGGCACCAGACATGTGCACGCCCACACATGCATGCATGCAGCTCCACCACGCCTGGATCACCACCTCAGTGCTCTCCCACGTGCCCATGTGAGGTGCACACATTCAGGTTAAATCACACGTGCACTTAGCACAAGCAAAGCTATGCACACACAACACATATAGAGCATGTGCCCATGGGACCCCAAACTCACCTGAACACACATGCACACGCGGGCACAGATAAGCCACAAAGTCAACATGTGCTGTGCACTTACTGCGCCAGGTACTATCCTGAGCACTTGACACGGACCGACTCACTTGCTCCTCAGACAACACTATGAGGTAGATAGATAGAAGGATCACCCTGTTTTAGATGGGGAAACTGAGGCAGGGAGTGCTTATTTACTTGCCTAAGAGCACAGAGCAGAGATTGAGCCAAGGCAGATGGCTCTGCCACCACTACTCTGTTTCCTGGGTTTGGCTGTTTCAATGCCAGCGGGGACTGATGGAAATAGACAGGACTGAGATTTATCCAGCCCAGAATGACAGGATGTGGTGACTGGATGTAGAGGGGCTGGAGAAAGAGGTATCCTAAATGAGCCCTACTCCTATTTCTTGGAGTACTTAGGGGGCAGGAATGTATCTGTGCTGGAGGCACAATATCTTTTTCTGAGATGAGAATGAGGCAGAGGAGAAGGAGTGGGAGCTGGCCCTGAGCTGGTTTAGGATTTGGAGGGGATGTTGGTACCTGAGGGGACAGGGGGACACTCAGTCTGGAGGCAAGGATCAGGCTGGGAAGAAATAGCAGTGAGATGGGGATGGGAGGAAGCCCTGCTTCACAGAGGAGGGGTGCTTGAGGCCCGCAGTCTCGGGCCAGGGATGCTCTGAATAAACAAGATGCCAGATGGAGGAGGAGGCCTGGCCATGGGGTCACGGGGTTAGAGTCTTGGAATGTCAGAGCTCTTGAGGCCCTCAGGGACCATCTATCTGATCCAACCCTCTTCCTGTGCACCACTGTGCAGACAGGAAAACTGAGGCTTGGAGAAGGACAGGGACCAGTGTCAGGGTTTTGACCTAGCAGGTCAGGTTCAGGGAGCCAATGGGGCACTGTAGTTCATCTGACTGGGCAGCCCCTGCCTCCAGCCCTGGCTTTGATGTGAGGCTGATGGTTCAAGGCCCAGGGTTTGAACAACAGTTGCTATCCACTCCCTCCCCATAGGATACTGCCCCCCCCCCACACACACACAGACCTTTATATCACTTTCCCGGCCTTGTCCCAGCCAGACAGGGATTAGAGACAGACTCAGAGGAGGAGACTTGCTAAGTTGCTGTCAGAAGTGGGACGCAGACTCCAGTCTCCTGCCTGGTGGTCTGGTCCTCCCTCCTGCATACCATGGACACTTCACAGCCCCGGACACAAACTTCAGGGGCAGATCCCCAGCTGAGAGGAAGGGATATGGGTCGTAGCCCAGCTCTGTCACCTGCTTGCACAGTCCTGCCCTTCTCTGAGCCTCAGTGTCCCCATCTGTACATGGGGTGGGCAGGGCTGTCCTGAGAACACTGCTGGGGCTGACATGGGTGACTCTCAGGACCCTGCTCTGGAAGTAGCCATGCTGAGCTGAAATGCTGAGGTGGGGGTGGGGTTCTGGGGAGGGGCCCTGGCCAGGATGTCATGAATCAGCTCAAAGAAGGCAGCCAGCTCCAGGCCCGGGAGTGTGTGGGGGCAAGAGGGATCTGGAGCCAAAGCCTGAGTCCTCCCGCCAGCAGTTGGGGGAGTATGAGAGTGATGGCAGAGGGTGTAGCTTTGTGGGCTCACCCCAAGTGGGCTGAGCTGTAGGTGTGATCTTGAAGCATGGGTAGGGAACCCCATCCTGGGAGCCAGGAAGGAGAGCAGGGTCCGTTGGGTTGAGAGATAGTTATGGGCAGGGGGTAGAAAGCTAGAAAGTGGCTGAGGTTGTGGAGCTTTCACCTGCCCCCCTCAATCCAATGCCCCTTCTGCTGCTGAAGGTCAGCATTCCAACCTACACACTGAACCTCCCCACAAACCTCTGGATCACGTGGAGACCAGAGAGGGTAAGCAACCTGACCTGAGTCACACAGCGATGCCACACAATCACCCAGGCCCAGTTCTCTGCCATGCTGCTTCTGGACCCAGGGGACGTTCCTGTTTTCTAGGTATCTATAAGGTCCTCCAAACAAAGCAGCAGAAATCAGATAAGTTGGGGCCTGGGATGGGATACAGCTGTTGTGGAAGTCCACGTGGGGTAAAAGGACAGTGCCAGTTCCATGGAACATCACTCTAATGGCCTCACCCCACCCCCTCCAGCACGAGCTTGGTGGCCTCTGGCTACCCCATGGTACCACACGCTCCCATATCACGTCTAGTCTGAGCCTTCCTGCCTGTTCTCATCCCCTGACCAGAGGAACCTTCCTGAAATCCCCACCCAACCATGTCCTTCCCTGGTGCCTCCATGGCTCTCCATCCACCCTACATAAAGGCTGGCTTCTTAGCCCAGCCTGTAAGAACCTTCACGCCCTGCCCTGCTGACAGACAGCTCATCACCACAGAGCGGGCAGGATGCCGTCCTTCCAGCTCCCTGGGGGCCCAAGTGAGGCCCCCACGCTCTTGTCACTCACTCTGTTCTTCTCTCCCCAGGAGGCCTCCCCAGGGACACAATGGAAAGAAATGACCTCTTTTCTGGAAATTCAAAATAAAACGAAACATCTGTCTGGATCAGAGCAAGGCTGATAAAACATGGACTGATCCCTCCCAGCCCAAACCCCCTCTCCTGCCACACACCCCTCACCCGCCACTGAGTAGCAGAGCAGGCGCTTGGAGGTAGGGGGAGCAGGCCTAGTTACTTGGAACAGTTCGTGGGAAAGCGCTCAGTGTGTGCCTCACGGCCACTGGGGGCCCAGGGGAGGGGGTCTGGGTCCCCACACAGGCTGGGAACCGGCCTGAGAAGGAGGTCAGAGAGGGAGGGAAGCCCGCCACAGACCCCTGTCCACCCGCCCGCCAAGCAAACGCTTCCTGCCTCCTCCAGCGCCTCACTGGCCTCCCTGCTCTTCCCCATGGCCACCCCCTGGGCCACTGTGGCCTGGCTCTGCCCAGGCCCAGTGGATCCCTGGACTAGAGTCCTCTGGATCCCAGCTGGGCCTCAATGCCCCCTTTGAAAAGGAACAAGGACTTAGAAGACCTTGAAAATCAGAAGAATAGCTAATTCTGATTTAGATCTTATCACCCAATGCCTGGGCTAAGCCCTTAATGTGAATGGTCTCAGAACAATCCATGACATCAGTGTTGCTTCTGCATTTTATAGATAAGGAGAACAAGGCACAGAGAGGGCAAATCATTTGCCCAAGGTCACAGAGTTCGCCAGTGGTGGAGCCCGTGTTCGATCCCGGGTGGACTGATCCCAGGATCAGTGAGCACACAGGCTCACATCTCCCCCTAGCCTCTCTGCAAACAAAGAGGTTGTCCAGCCTCCCAGCTGCACACCTCCCATGATAGGGATCTCACCACCTCACCATGGCCCGTTCCATTACTGGACAGCTCAGGTTCCTTAGGGGTCAGGCTATTTGAAAACTTTTATTACATTTGCTCAATCTGTCTCTTTATATCCTCAACCCGTTATTCCTGCTTCCATTCACCACTGTCAATGCCCCCCTGTCCCCACAACCAGGGCATCTTTCTTCCCGTTCATTTTTCTGATGCTCCACAATGTGAAAACAAACAAAAGCCCTTACAAATTCAGAGCCAAGCACTCTGCTAAATGACATGACCTGGGAATTTTGTTTCATCCTCACAACAATCCTGTGAGGAGGGTACAATCATTATTCCTATTCATAGAGGAAGAAACTAAGTCTCAGAGAGGTATGGCAACCTGCTCAAGGTCACACAGCAAATTAATAAAAGCCAATGATAAGCTGGGATTCAAACTCGGGCCCATCTGACTGACTCTAAACATGTATTCTTAACCGCTATGTAGGACTGTCTAGCCTCTGCCCAGAGACAGGTATGTTCATAGAGAAACACTCCCCCATGGGTTCACCATAACGGGGTCAAGCTCTCAGGTGTTCAAGGTCCTCAGAGGTCAGAGTCCTGAGCAGGGGATCTATCCCAGCTCACTGAGGAATTTGGAAGTTAAGCAAGGCAGGATCTCATAACCTTTCTGGGACATCACTGTGGAGCCTGAGGGTCAGCATCTACACTGAGGAGAGGAGTCTTTGCTGAGGACACGAGCCCTGTCCCAAAGGCCTCAGATGCAGCATCCTGGCAGTCGGGCTAGGTGCAATGCTATGCCGCACTCAGGGTCCAGGCCTACCCCTGCTGGGGCCCCAGCACCCCCTTTCCACTGTTCAGAGGGCCCGGGGGCCCCTGCAGCTGCAGAGTTCTAGGCCTCCACCATCCTTCGGCTGTCCTCCCTGCAACCCCCACCCCCTCTGCCCCCCAGAGCCTCATCTCCGGCCGGTGCCATGGCAACAGAGAGCGCCAGGCCCTGGCAGCCAAAGGAGCCCCCGAGAGGGGTCCCGGGCTCAGACTGGGGAGGGGGGTGCGGCAGGCGCAGACAAGCAAACCTTCTGTTCCCCTGGCTGCTGCCAGCCCGGGATCAGCCCCGGGCTGGGGTGGGGGCCGCACACAGAATGGGTTCTCAGAGCCAAGTGGGCAGGGGGCAGGTGGGCCTCGGCCATGTGGACTGACCCACCAGCACGCGGCCTTCCTCCAGCAGCCCCGAGTCCACACATCGGGAGGGGCGCTAGCTAACTAGAACCTGCCATTAATTGATGCCAATTACAGAGCATTGAGATTCCCCTCATAGCCCTCCTGCGCGGCAGAGCCAGTGGGGAGAAAACTCCCACGTTTTAGTACCCTTATTTTCTCCACATCTGTTCTCTCACCCTTTCTTCCAGGCTCTCACCCCGAGTCTTCCACTCACTGTTACTCAGCCTCCCTGTGCCTTGGATCTCCCCTCTGTAAGTCCGGGCTCGTCATCGAGTTGTCAAGGCCTTCGAATGAGTTAATACAAGTAAAATGCAGAGAGCAGGGCCTGGCGCACAGCCCTCGGCCAAGTCAGTGGCCACATGACTCTTCTTCATTCACTCACAGGAGAATAAGTCACTCACTCATTCACTCACTTGGTGTTGAGACCCGGCTAGGCTAGACTTGTCAGCAAAGGGGTCTGTGTGGGAAACGGGGTGGTGAGAAAGCCAAGAAGGGTTGTTGCTGTTGTTACTGGTGGTGTCAGCAGGCTCAGCTTGGGCGGGGTGGGGTCTCCTCCTCCAGGATCAGAACCCAAGGCTAACGACTCCCAGTCCACTGTCTGCCAACCTGCTCTTTGTTTTAGTCCCTTAGTTCAACTTTTCACAAATGAGAAAGCCCACCTAACAATTTGGGGGATATCTTCAAGTTCCTCATATAGGATTAGGCTTACAGTAGGTGCTCAATATGAGTTTCCCAGGTGGCGCTAGTGATAAAGGACCCACCTGTCAATTCAGGAGACATAAGAGATGAGGGTTCGATCCCTGGGTCGGGAAGATCCCCTGAGGAGGGCATGGCAACCCACTCTGGCATTCTTGCCTGGAGAATCCCATGGACAGAGGAGTCTGGCGGGCTATGGTCCATAGGGTCATAAAGAGTCGGACACGACTGAAGTGATTTAGCACACACACAGGTGCTCAATAGATGCTTACTCAGCATGAGAGATCAAATGGCTGTGGAAGGTCAGCTCTCTGGTCCTCAGCTGCCCTGTAATAACTCAGGACTCCCTGGGTTGGGAAACTGGGATAGCAGGCGGTGCTGACCCTTCCCATCCAGGGAGGTGGTGCTTCGGAGTGATGAGGGGGCTGAACAGACATATGGGACTCTGATGCCAGGGGGCAGTGCCTGATGACTCCCAGGGACATGAAAGCACACAGAGGGGCTCGGCTGGGCCAGGAGCAGCAATCCCAGCCACTTAATCCACTGCCTCATAACCATGCGACTTCTCTGTGTTTAACTTCCCTGAGTCCCATTTTCCTGGAAAACAGCAAAAGAGACATCTTTTCTATTGCTGTGAGGGTTAGAGATGATGATGAAAGGCTCCTGACGTATGATAGGCGCTCAGTAATGGTAACTGGTATGATTATAGGATGGTTTGAGGGGGAGGAGTGGCTGGCTGTGAGTTGGGCTTTCTGGGGGATGACACCAGGGAAGGCTATTCCACAGAGGCTCTGTATGAGCAGTTAAGGAAGTGGGAGATCGTGAGGCTGGAAACTGGGGCTTTTCAGCAAAGAGGCAGGTTATGGGCAGAGAAGGAGGGCAGAAGTCACTTTGGGAAAAGATTGGGGTGCTGAGTAAGGACTTGGGCTCTGCCCTGGAGGCACTGGGAAGCCAACTTGTCAGGGTATTGACAGTGAGGGTGGGGGACTGGCTGCTGCCTAGGGTGACAACAGTGCAACTCTAAGCACTAATGGGGATGGAGGGCCTCCACAAGTGGGAGTGACAGGAGTAGCCTAGCATTTTGTGGGAGGGTATGGATTAGGATGGGGACAGTAGAGGCAGCGAGACCAGCTTTGGGGATGAAGCCATCTCAAACCCAGCCTGAATTCCCTGGCAGAACCAACTATATAATTTGATGGGCTGAGGGCAAAATGCAAATGTTTGGACCCTTGTTAAAAAAAACTATTAAGCATTTCAAGGCAAGGCCCTTCTAAGCATGAAATCCTCTGTGTCTGCACATGTTGAATGCTTATGAAGTCATCCCTGCTCCCTGGACTAAAGGGGAGGCCATCTATTTGTCCATCTATCCATCCACCAACCTGTTTATCCATCTCTCCTGTACCTATCACTTTTACTATCCATTCAACAGAAAGGCCCCAGCCTGATAAGAACATAATAAGATAAGATTATTATGGTAAGAACATAAATATAGGTAAGACTGGAATAGCCCACAGTCCATTGAGTCACTCCTGAGCCTTTACCTTCATGCCCAAAGCCCTGGGCTAGGAGAAGCCAGGGCTTCAGTGACAGGTTTGTAAATCTTCCTGCCCTCTGGGGCTGATTCTGGAACCTCCTCCCACTATGCACCACATAGGCTCAGCTTCAGGAGTAGAGAAGCTAGAAGAGGAGGAAAAGGAGCATGTCACAGCCCTTATGGCTCCACTTCCCAAGACAGAAGGTAACCAGGACAGCAATAACATGTGACATAGCCACACAAAGCCTGGCAGGAGCTCTCAGGGGCTAAGGATGGAGCTGGATGTAACCTTTGGGGTCACTGAACTGTCCCCTTGCCCCCTCGTTTTACATAAAAGGAAATTATGGCCAGGATGGAGAAGTGATGTAATCAAAGGCTCCACGGTCCACAAGACTACCCAGAGGGGCTCTCGTCCCTCATTGGGGTGGCATTGATACATTCTAGCCTAAACTCTGCCCTGTGACCTCAACCTAGTGAGAGCTGGAGCCTGAGCCCTGGGCCACAGAGATGGGTGGAGAAGATCCAACACAAGTGCTGGCACAGAGGAAAGTCCAGGCCAGCAGGCTGGGTCCTGGGCTCAGTGCTACAGCTGAGGCACATCCCTCCTCTTCTCTGGACCTCAGTTTCCCCTGCATACAATAAGGAAGTTGAACACAGTGATCCCCAGAGTCCTTTTCATCTCTGACCTTCAGGAACTGTCTGACCCCCTGGCCCTGCTGCCCCCACCTCCCAAGTGACAACCCTTTGCATCACAGGGCAGAGAAGCTGGTACCTCCGGCAGATGAAAGGTTTTGTGTACCTGAGACATTAAAGAGCTCTGATCTGAAGCGAGGAGAAGAGAGGGTGCTAATGCAGCTAAAACGATACACTTTGATTTTCAACCTCCTGCACTAGGCTGGAGTTAGGAAGGGGGGTCCTGGGGCCATGGGCTGGGGCTTCAGGAAGCTTTTTGGCCTGAGGGTTCTGGGCCTGAAGTCTTGGGAGGGGCTAGGGTTTGGCTTCTACACTGGGAGCAACAGTATGTGAATTCCACACTCCTCCCGTTAGAGGTGGGTCTCTGCATTCATTCCCTTGCCTCTGGACCCCACCATTTGTCCATCTACCATGGGCCAAAGCCTTGCTTTGAAATCAGAGCATATGAAGTTCAAAAATCAGCAAAGGGTCACAGCATCCACACACACCCCTTCACAGGCACCCCTCCTGACCCTCCGTCCTCAGTATCCAAGAAAAATGGGCCTGTGGGTGCTGGGGAAACACACGCTCAGAGCTCCCCCAAGAAACAGAGTGCATTTCCAGGCTGCTCTGATTGTCAGAAAGTTCTTCCTCTTGATTATAGGGCACCATTTTCCATTAGTGCTCATCGATCCTGACCACTTTCTATAACGTGCAGAAAAAGGGTAAGAAAAAACCCTTTCATTGTGAAGTTAAATATGCATGATCCCTGAGTACACAACAGGGCTTGTGTGGCTGCCAATCTGGGCTGGCGTGGCTTGGAATCCTGGAATTGTTTTACAGCTGGAAGGAACTCAGAGATCATCTCATTCAAAATCCTAATTTTATCTATGGGAAAACTGAGACCCAAAGAGGGACTGACTCGCCCACAGTCATACAGGATGGGTTCCAGGGTCTGATGACCACCTCTAGAGCTCTGAGGGGTCCCCACGGCTGAAGCCCAGGCCCCATCCAGTCTCTCAGTCATGGACTCTGGAGTCAAAAACACCAGGTTTAAATCCCGACTCCATCATATCCTAGCTGTGGGACTTAGAGCAACTGACTTAACCTCTTAACCTCTCTGGGCATTTCTTTATCTATAAAAGGGAGAGTTTATGTCCACTCCTTGAGGTAGTTTGCGATGGTTAAATTAGTTCCACAAATATTTATTAAGCAGTCACTGAATGCCAGGCCTGTTCTAAGTGCTGAGGAATACAGCTGTGGACATGATGGTAATGGGTGTAAAAAGCACAGTGAAAGTGCTCAGAGAAGGCTGCTCCCAGTTCTGTCCTCCCTCACACATGGCTTCTCAGTTGAGGTGTTTCAAGCTCTGATGCTGGGAAGACATGGCCAATGGGCAGGGTGGGGGGAGATGTGGAAAATAGTGGGGGAAGAGCTCCCCCTTCCAAGGGTCCACTCTCTGTAGGTTCTGAACCATCTGCCAGAAATAGGGCATGGGGATGTTTCAGGAGTGCCTGGGGCCCTCTCATTCCTTTCTCTCTCCTCCCCATTCAGTAGCCCAACCTGACCAAAAGGCCCAGAATTCCCTCCTTCAGCCCGGAAGGCAGCTGGTCTCAGAGCCAGACTGCGCCTGGAGGATGGAAGTGAGCCTTCAGCACAGCCATGACGCCCAGGTCCCTTCTTTTCCATGACTACAGCCCTTCAGGAGTTGCAGACCAATTTCACAACCATGTCGTCATGTACAGGAGCCAGGGAGAGCAGAGGCACTCTCTTTGCTCTCTAAGGCATTAGGTCCAGCTGCACAAGATGCAGGAACCATGCTAAGTGCCTTATCTATATTATTATCTTGTGGACCCTGTGTCCCACTCTGCTGCTCACAGAGGAGGGGCCTGATGCCCGGAGAGGCAGAGCATTGGCCCAGGGTCACACAGTTAGCTAGAGCCAAGGGGGCATCATCAGATGCCCGAAACTGGTGTTGTTTACCCACCATGCCCACTGCCTTCCAGATGCAGATGCAGCAAGAAAGAGGACATGGGGGCCTGAGGTTGGCCACACAGAGGATTTGAGTTGAGCCAGGACCAGCACTGGGTCTCCTGACTCTGAATCCACGGTGCTTTCCGCTGCCCCACATCTGTGGGCAATTAGAAGTCTCAGCTCTTCTTCCCACAGAGGAGGGAGGGCTGCCTGATCACCACCGAAAGGAGAGGGCTCACCAGATGATCTCCCTCCTCACTCAGGACCAAGCCGGGGCCGGGTAGACCCGGGAGCTAACCTTTCTGCTGGAGAAGGTGCTGGAGCCAGGAGCAGGCTCTGCGGGAGGATGGAGACTCTCCCCTCTGACCAGAGCCTCCCTGGGAGCAAGGAGGTTAAGTCTTTGGTTTCAGGCAGACCTCAGTCTACGTACCAGCTCTACCAACTGTGTGACCCTGGGAAAGTCACTTAGCTTCTCTGAGCTTTGTTTTCCTTGTCTTCAAAACAGGGGTCATCATAATACTGATTCTAAAGACCTGTGATAGGGTTATAAGGCCTGAGAAGTTCCAGGCTCTGTACCCAGCACAGAGTTAGCACTCCAGGATGGTGACCAACATAGTCTGCATGTTTCCAAGTGCTGTGGATTCAAGGCCCTGCTGCTTGGAGGCAAGGGAAGATGGCCTGACTTCAGAAGACCTCACTAGAGGCCTCTGTGTACTTTGGGGTTGCAGAGGCAGGAACACTCCCCCCTTGACATAGAAAAATGTCGGGAGGACCATGTAAGGTTCTGGAAAGGCACCCAGAAGGGTGATAAGGAAGGAAAAAAGGAAGGAAGATAAGAGGCCTGGGTTCTGGGCTCACCCTTGGAAACACAAGGTCTTCAGTAAGTCCCTCCTCCCCTTCACAACCACATTTGCTCAGTCCCACTGTCTTCCCAGGGGAACTGGGGTCAGAACACAGGATGGGGAAGCCTGGGACCCAAACAATCTCTGATATGTAAACAGAACACAAACAGAGGGTCAAGCAACAAGGCTCCAGGATGATGGGCATGGCAAGCACTTGGAAGACTGGAAGAAGCCAGAAAGGTTGCCTGGAGGAGGTAGAATAGGGAGGGTCCTTAAAGGAAAAGGGAAAGTAGTGAGGAAGGGCATGCCTACAGGCAGGATCATGAAAATTCCTCTTGGAATCCTGGGATCTGACCGGCAGGAACACAAAGCCCAAGTCTGGTGTGATGGGGCAGGGAGCTTACTATCTCCTGAGCTCTGCCACCTACCAGCTGTGTGGCTGCCCTGAGCCTCTGTTTCCTCACCCATAAGTTTGATATAAAATCAGTCCCTTTGGATTTGCTGGTGAATGCTACATGAAATCAAGCATAGAAAACACCCCGAATGGTCCTAGCATCATGCAGTGTGTCGATGAGTGGCAGCTGCTGTTAGGAGTTTGGGCTTTCCATAGGTACTTTCTGTTGGGGAGACTCGCAGAAGGAATGGTGATCAGATGCATGTTTTAGGATGGCGCGGAGAAAGAGGAAGATGAGAAGGCCTGAGAAGCTGCCTGTGACCAGAGGAAAGGGCCCAACAGCCAACCCCCTTCTTCACAGAGGGGCCCCCATATCTGTCGGCTGAATCCCAGACCCCCAGCGCAGCCTGCGTGAGGACGGGCCTGCCTCTGCCCCCTCGCCTTCGCACTTTCCCAGCCGCTGGGGGTTTGGAAGGACATCTTAGGAATCCGGAAAATTTGCAAATCCATTTAAATCCTGAGAGGTTGCCTGGCGGCCGACTGGCCTAGAGCCAGACAGATTCTTAGGGACAAGGATTGGGCCCAGGGACAGAGGCTGTGAGTCTGAGGTCCCCAGTCCCCTGCTAGGTTCCCTTTCTATGTATCCAGCCGGATACATGGATACATCTCCAGATCCGTCTCCCAATTCCCCTCTCATACTTCTTCCAGCTCTCCTCGCAGCCCCCCACAGGCAGTGCTTTGCTTTGGAAGCCCCCCTCCCCCCTCACTGCCAGAAACCCCTGGGATTTGTTTGATGAGGGCAAGGGGCACCCACCCCAGAAGCAGCCTGAGCAGGAGAGAGCTGGTTCCTCCAGCCCAGATGTTGCCCACAATCTCGGAGCCTCCTCCCATCTGGTTTTGTTAAAAATATTTTCCATTTTTTGACCTACCCAAGAAGGCGCAGTCTGGGACAAGGGGACAGGACAAGAGGCTGGGGTTCCCTCCTCTTCCCAGCACTTACCTTGCTGTTGATGCCTTCTGAAGTGTGGGCAAAGTCCTGGGCTCTGGGCTGTCACCCCCTCCGGGGAGACCTCCTCAATGCCTACTCTCCCCTGTCATCAGAAGGACTCTGCTGGACCTGAAGTGGGGCAGTGGCAGAGCGGGAGGACAGTGAGGAGCGTTGTAGGCTCCCAGAGCCTCAGGAGAATGGAGGGAGTGAAGGACTACAGGGTGAGGAGTGGCCTCACTCCCAAAGCATCCTTGTGGAGGAGAAGGGCTGCCAGGAGGGGCCGCCCTGGGTCTGGCTGCCCGGGTCGCTTAGCGCAGGCTGCTGCCTGGTGGCGCTGGTCAGAGGGGCCCCGGCTCTCTCCTCCCAGTCCCTCCTTCTCTCTGGCTCCAGACAGGGCGGGCAGGGACTGCGGGCCGCTGGCGGCCCCAGGAGCTCACACCACTGTGGGCTTCCCTGCCCCCACCCCCCTACTTTGGGGGAAAGGCTGCAGAGCAGCCTCTGATTGGCTCAGCTGGGAGAAGGGGGGCTGGGCACAGGGAGGGTGGACGCGTGTGTCTGTTTTCAATTTTAGTTTCCCCCTCCCTCTTTCTTTTCCCCCAAGTTTCTTGTTTTTCTTCCTCGTTTCCCTCTGCTTGCTCCCTCCCATAGCCTGCTCACTCAGGATGTGAGGGGATGTTTAGAAATTCCGCAGCCCACGCCAGCTAGCCGCTGAGTCACTTTTATTAAAGAGTCGCCTGGCCCACTAGCCTGATGCCTGTCTCGGGTGGTAGCCTCCCCTGGCTGTGGCACCCGGGGATGGGTCCCCTCTGTGGGCCTCAGCTTTCCCATCTGCAGAGGGAGCTCTGATAACCCATCCGGTGACTCAATCGACACTCATTCATTAAACAAACTTGCTGAGCACCTACTATGTGCCAGACACTGTACCAGGTGTTGGGGTTGCAGTGGTAAGTTACAGTCTCCGACTTCATGGTACCCAGCTAGTGGGAGATACAGTGCCTGGAGAGGGGGGCACTCCCTGAAGCTTGAGGGAATCAAAAAGGGCTTCTGAAAAAAGGTGACTTAGAAGAGAGAAAAAGCCCTTCTGAGGTTATCAGTCACTTCTCATAAGAAGAAATCAAGGTCCAGGGGTGAATTAGCACAGAAAGGGAAAGAGACATGCCCAAGGTCACCCAGCAAACTTCAGATTTCCTCAATCATCTCAAAATCCCCAGAGGACCAGGAAAGAATTATTTCCTTATTATATAGACAAGGAACTGAAGCCCAGAGGAGTCAGATGAGTTTCACAAGCTCACACAGCTACAGCAGGATCAGGTCTGTACATACCAGAACAGATTCAGGTGCTCTGACCCCAACGGAAGACCTACATGGCAGTGTTGACTGGCCCTCCTGTCCTACCCTCTTCCTTGTTATCCCTTCCCCAACTCTCATTTATCTTCCAGTACTGTTGCGTTCCATTTCCAACCTCTGCACCAAGGTCTGCCAAGGCTTCTCTGGGAGCCCCTGGACCTCTCACCCTCTGCTTTTTTTTTTTTTCCTGCCTGCATCCCATGGCATACAGAAATTGCCCGACCAGGGATTGAACCCACATGCTCTGCAGTGGAAGTACAGAGTCTTAACCATTGCACCTCCAGGGAAGTCCCATCCTTTCATTTCTTCAACCCTCATTTCCTCAGATCAGAACAAGTCTCTAATCACAGACTGCTGACCAAGGGCATCATTTTTAATGAGAGTTGGGTTGTGTCACCCTATCCCTACTACTGTAACACATGAGGAAACGGAGTCCCAGAGAGGGAAAGGGAGGTGTCCCAGGTGGAGCCCTACCTGACTCTCCCAGAGCTCCTTCCATCCTGCCCGCTGTCCACACCCTTTTCCTCCAGCACTGCACCCCAGGTGTCTGTTCATGGGGTAAGGAGGTTGGGATTTCATGCCAACCACGGTCACCAATCTTGTGCTCATTTCTTGGTCTTGTCCCAGTGGGGACTGCCCAGGAGAACATTTGGGTTAGACCACAAAGAGGGAGAAGGATTCTTCAGACTAGGTCCACATGATGGGGTGGGGGCTATGAGAGTCTCCCAAGGGAGGCAGCCTGGTCCAGCTCAGTGGCAAGGGAGTCATAGGGGAAGTCCAAGGACTCCAAAGACCACAGGGTCAGGCGTTCCTGTCCAAAGATTTCATCAGTCTTTACAACTCTCCTCCTAGTGTCTGCCTTGGCTGTTCACCTCTGAAACCTTGGTCCAACTGCTAGGACCAGGTCAGTGGGGCCGGTGGGGGAGAACAAGGAGGTATTTCAAATCCCAGTACCCAAACCAGATAGTCTGGGAGTCACGAGATCCAGCTATGCACTTCTTGTGTGGCCTTGGATAGGTACCTTGTCCTCTCTTGAGCCTCAGTTTCCCCATCTGTTCAAAGCAGGCATGGGCTCACTGCACTGGAGGGCCCTTGGGATGCTCTGTCTACAAGTTTCTTATATCTGGACTCTAGCTAGGGAGAGGAGGCGGGTGGGCCCCAGGGCAAGGGGACAGCTGGGGGCCAGAGATGCAGCACAGAGGGGAGGGGGCGGCTGCTGGTGGCTCCCCTGGGAAGCTGGCGGCGGCCGGTTTCCGGCCAGCCCAGCGGTACGGCTGGCTCATCTGGAATCACTTAGCCCCTACCACCATTAACCCTTGGCAGGCACCAGGGCTGTTACGCCTCCTCACAGCTGAGATGGGGTTGGGGGTGGGTGCAGAATCACATGGAACACCACAGGGCACTCACCAAGGGCTGGACAGTTGAGGAAGAAGGGTCATGATTGACAGGGCAGGTTCCAGAGATGGAGACAGAGCTTGGTTCAAATCCCAGCTTTAGTAGTTTGAAGCTACAGGATCTTGGGCAAGTCATTTAAACTCCTGCGCCTCAGCTTCCTCCTCTGAAAAAATAGAGATAATTCAAGGAATGACTCAAAAGACTGTTGTCATTTATAATGCACCTCAAGGGCTTAGTACACTGTCTGAATTGTTCTTGAAATAGTGTTTTCCCCTCATTCCAGCTGCAGCCCACCACTGTGTACCCCTCAGCTGAGCGCTCCCCTTCTTGGGCCTTAGTTTCCCCTGTGTACTCTGAAGGGGTGAGCAGTGGGCAGAGCAGTGCTGTCACACTGGGGTGGTCAGCGTGGCCCCCAGCTCCACTGTGGACAGGACAAGCCACAAGCAGTCTCCCACCTGTCCAGATGCTATGGTCCGTCCTCTGACCATCCTGTCTTGGGAGAGGCTAGGGTGAGGGTGAGTGGACAGAGCATGAGGTGTGGGGAGCCCTGCCTGAGGTAGAGGGTGCAGAGGGAAAGAGGAGCTGCAGGTCTTGGGGTTCAGTACATCCCCTTCCCACTGCAGAGTGTCATGCTCAAGGATTAATGGGTAGTTCCAATCCAACTCCGCCACTTCCTAGCTGTGCAACTGTGGACAAATGGAGCTCAAAGAGCCTCAGTGTTTTGAGCGGTAAAATGGGGTTATTGAGAGGCCTGGGTAAGTGATGCACCAAAGGCATTTTGTTCAAGGACTAGGGCAGAGGGAGAAAGCTCCACAAAAGATGCCTGAT
Organism: Okapia johnstoni; assembly: GCA_024291935.2. Lineage (NCBI taxonomy): Eukaryota > Metazoa > Chordata > Mammalia > Artiodactyla > Giraffidae > Okapia > Okapia johnstoni. The sequence continues at coordinate 53,281,051 of CM044316.1, forward strand.
TCTCTGGTGTCACCAGGAGCTGCTGTCCCAGGAGTCCACCACCAGGGCTGGAGGGAAACCTGTGCAACTGCTAATTTGACAGCCAGGATATCTGAGGCCCAGGGATGGAGAGTGACTATGATGTGAGTCCAGGACAGGCACCCAGGTTCTGGTCTAGACTCTCAGGACCATGTTCTTCTCTAAAGAAGGGAATCAGGCTGAACTGACCCCCCTCCTCAGCTCCCACCCACGCTCCTTAGAGCCGGAAGCTGAAGCTCTCCATAGGGTGAGGGAGGGGGGCCAGAAAGGGCGCCTGAGTGGGAGAATTCCCAGTAGGCCAGTTCAGCATTCACTCAGGCAGCGCCAGCAGCCACCACATCTGGCTCTCCCACGCTCCCAGCACTGCCCTTCCTCCAGGCTCCCCAGGCCTGGGGTCAGGATGCAGCATGCATGTCCCACACACTGGCACAGTCATCTTGGATGTCAGGCCCTGAAGAGCCCTAAGAGTGCCTCCATTGGACAGACAGAGAAACTGAGGCCCAGAGAGTGGAGGGGAACTGACTGAGGTCAGCAGAGACAGAAGGGGCCGGGAAGGCAGGACTCCTGACTCCCGATGTGGTGTCTTTCCATCCTGCACACCCTGAGCAGGTAGGTCCTTGTACCTAAAAGTGAGGGAACCAAAAGAAGCGCATGGAGGACTGCCCCCCCACCTCCTGGACACTCAGCATAGTGGCTATCTGGTGGGGCAGAGGGGCCAGTGGGGACTTTGGGCCACATTCCCACCCTAGATTCCTAGAACTGGTATTGCTGGGCCAGGCTGTCACCACCAAGGCTTGACAGGGTCCCCAGAGATAAGGGCTTCAAGACCTTGCCCACCTCAGCCTCTCCCCAGCCTCCAGCTGGCCTTGGTCTTAGGGCCCCTGGGAACAAGGGTGTGTCCTTCTGGTACACAGATGGCTCACAGATCATCAGACCAACAGGGCCCACAGAGGCCACATACCTCCCTCTCACTGGATCTACTGAGGCCCAGAGAAGGCCAGACCCCTCCTAAAGGCACACAGCAGGTCTGGAGTGGGACCTCCGACGCTCAGGCTCTGTTTCTCCCATGCGATGCAAGTTAGTGGAACATCAACTCTGAGCCCTACCTTCATAGAGCTCATAAACATACACTAAGGAAACCACAAATTAATAATATAAAAATTATGACAAGGACTTCCCTGGCAGTCCAGTTGTTAAGACTCCATGCTTCCACTGCAGGGGGCACAGGTTTGATCCCTGGTCAAGGAACTAATGTCAAGGATTTCACATGCCACACCAAAAAAAAAAAAAAAACCAAAACAAAAACCAAAACCGATGAAAGAAACAGAGAATAACAGGCCGGATATAGGGGTTCTTGTTTAGGTATGCTAAGACTTCTCTGGGGAAGACATATTTCAACTGACATCTGAGGTTAAAGGGCTACATATAATGCAGGGGCAGGAACAGTATTCTAGACAGAAGAAACAGCATGTGCAAAAGCTTGGAGGCCAGAAAGAGCCTGGCGTGTGTATGAACAGGAAGAAAAGAGTGGTTGAGGCACAGAGAGGGGACATAGTGGGGTATAAGGCTGGAGAGGTAGTCAGGGGCCTAATGGGAGTATGGCCTTTGTCCTGAGGGTCAGCAGGGGCCAGTGCAGGATTTTAAATAGGAGATGGATGGGATTATGGTGGTATATTGAGGAGGATGGGCTAACAGGGCCAAGAGGTGAGGCGAGGCAGGGGGCTAGTGGGGAGGCTATGGTAGTTGACTACGGGCTGCCTGTCCCCACCCTGACTCTGTCCATCCCAGAGGCTGGAGGCTGTTCCAACTGGGAGTTGGAATTTCTCGGCCCTAGTCCGTGCTTGACCTCTGACTCACAGTGTGACCTTCCCTTCCCAGCCTCTGTAACTCCTCTGAACAACGGGTCAACACAGTGCTCCTTCGGATGAGCACGTTCTGCCCCTGGACCTCTGGCTCGAGTGTCCCCTCTGCTCCCTAAGTAGCTGTGTGCTGGAGACTGCCTCCCTCCTCTACGCCTCTTGTTTCTGCACTGAGAGGAGGAGGGGAACCAGCACATCCTGTGTCAAGGACTGAGACTAAGCCCCCGGTGAGCCTTCAAGTAGTACCTCACTGAGCCAGCAGGTGGCACCCCCAGCCTCTGGAGGGGGCAGGAGGTGGAGAGGCCCATGGTGAGAGGGGAGACAGGAGTCAGGAGGGGCTCCCGGGAGCCCCAGCATACACCCATGAGCCTCACACCTGTCCCCTGGAGGTGGGCAGAGGTCGCCATCCCCACTTCCACCTCAGGAACAGCTCCGAGAGGGAGAGTTCCTTGCCCAAGGTCACAGAGTGAGGTTGAGGCTGGGCTGAGACTGCGGAGCAATCTAGGTAAGCCTCCTGCTGGCCCTGGTGCCCATCAGTTTCTCTTTAGGCAAATCACTTCCAACAGGAAGCTGAGCCCAGAACCTCTTCTCTTTCAGGGCCATAAACCTGATTTAAAAACCAAGTTATCACCAAGATCTTTATGAGGCCATTGTCTCTGCACCCCACCCCAGAAGGCCCTGGTTGGGTGTGTGAGAGCAGCCCAGGGGGAGGACTTCCAGAGGGAAGAGGGGCCCAGTAAACAGCCGCTCCCAGAGATAAGGGGCTGTCACAGAGGAAGAGGCTGCGACCTGGGGGCGGGGGCTCTCCTGCTACACAGGGTCTCAGTGCCACAGCTAGATGGCTGTCCGAAGCAACCGGTCCCCAGTGGGCACCTGGGGACGCTGAGGCCCAGGGAGGCAAGGGTTCAAGTCACATGGCGAGTCAGAGACCAAGGTAGGGGGAAGACCCGTGATTTCAGACGCCCAGCTCGAAAGTTTTAAACAAGGTTATAGTGTCCTCTTAATATGTAACATGACAGGTAGTTTAGGTCTCTGATTGAGGGGTCCACATAGGGGTGAGGGTGGGTGGGGGGTAGCTGAGGCTCTTTTGCATGAGGAAGCCAGAGGAGGAAGAAGAACTAGGTATTTGTTTAGGCAAAACCCTGGGTGGGAAGGAGAGGCACATACAGGCTCACTATCCTTCCAGGCAGCTCAGCTGGAGAGGAAAGAGAAACTTCCAGACAAGCCCCTGACCTGCTGTGTGGGCTCAGGCAGGTAACTTCACTTCTCTGAGCTCTAGCTGCTTCATCTGCAAATCAAATCAGGGATAACAATGACCCTACCTTACTGGGTTGTGTGAGGATGAAATGAGATTAATACATGCAAACAACTTGGCATGATGCCTGGCACTCGGTAAATAATGATGCTTTATATTATTATTTATTGATTATTTACTTGTTTATATTTATTGTTTATTATGCATTATTTATTAATGTTCAATAAATAATGATGCTATTGTTATTATTATTTCAGCACAGGTGAAAAAGTAAACACTGCAACCTCAGAAAGATTAAGTGAAAGGGTGCTGAGCTGGGCATCAGAAGACCTGGGTCTGATTCCAGTACAGTGCTGACTTGCTGAGAGAACCTGGAAAAAAATCCTTTCTTTCTCTAGGCTTCTGGGTCTCAGTTTCCCTATCTGTAAAAGGAGTGAATTGGAGGATCAGCCAGGCTGGCTGAGAAGCCCTCGGGTACTTGGGCTGGGCAGCAAGAAAGGCATCCAGCTTCTGTGCCCAGCCATGTGTAACTTTGGCCAGACACCTAGACCTCTCCGTGCTTTCTGCTGCTTTTCCTCGTCCAGCAAATAAGGCCAGTTTGTCCCACTAGTACCAAGGGCTCAGGAAAGAACAGGCCCAAGATGGGGTGACAAAAAGATCGGTAGAGGCCTCTCCAGAAGATGCCTGTGGAGAGGTAGGCACCTCCTGCCTCCACCCTGGGAGAGGATGGCAATGAGGGGGGCCATGGAGCAGCTGGGATGCCCTCCCCCCCATCCCCACCCACCCCCAACCCCAGGCCTCAGGCCTCCCTGACTCTGCTCTCCCCCTGGCTAGCAAAATAGTCCCTGCTTTGCCTGGAAAGTACCCCCTCCCTCAGCCACCACCCAAGTCCTGAATACTGTTTTCATCACTCCTGGACCCCTGCCCAGCTTCCTTGCAGCTCTTGGGCTTCCCACCTCTCCTCTGGCTCATTCTCCACACACCAGCCATAGCCCCCTTCCCACCATGCAAAACCCTCGATAACAACCTCCCATATCCCTCATCAAGCTTGTTCTGCCAAGCCTTGCTCTGTCTCTCCCCACACTCATCTCTTGCCCTCATCTTGTGCCCCCACCACCATCACAGAACTCCAAATCAGTCGTTCAGTTCTGGAAAACCACGTGTCCCCAGCATCAACCCCTCTGCTCACACTGTCCCTCTGCCCACAGTGCCCTTTCCTGCTCCCCAGGGCCCTGACTCATATGTCACATCCTCTTGCAAGACTTCCAAGTCTCCTTCCCTTGGGAGAACTCTTTGGATTCCTGGCCTTCTCCAAAATGTAATTTTACCCTTATTTGTGATCATTTGATTCATACCTGCTTCTCCCCCTTCCCATTCTGTAAGCACCCCAAGGACAGAGCCTCACCTAGTATCTAACACAATGTCAGCATAAAGGAGGAGGGTTAATACACATTTTCCAAACATATGAACTGCCTGCAATGCAGGAGATTGCCTGCAATACAGGAGACCCAGGTTCAATCCCTGGATAGGGAAGATTCCCTGGAGAAGAAAATGTCAATCCACTCCAGTATTCTTGCTTGGGAAATCTTATGAACAGAGAAGCCTGGCAGGCTAGAGTCCATGGGGTCACATGAGTTGGATACAACTTAGCGACTAACTACCACCAAACATAGGAATACACGAACAAATGAATTCCTATACCTATTCCCAAACTTTAAGCCTTCCATCTAGCTCTGATATAGCATATTCTTGGAATCAGAGGGCACCTAGAGGGCACCAACTTTCTCACCTCCCAGGATAGGCATCCTGTAAGCAGCATCCCTGACTGGGGACCTCCAACAATCACTTGTGTACCTTCTGTGATGGTGAACTCACTCTGTCTTTCACAACAGCCCTTTCATGACAGATGGCCCATTAGAGAGCACTTTACTATGGGTGGATTGAAATCTATGTCTGTGCCTATAGCTTTTTCTCTCAGGTCTTAGGTCTGCCCTGTTTCCTTCCTCAAACTCAGACCTTCAAGCCACCCTCCAGGTCTTTTCTTCCTCCAGTCCAGTCTGAGCAGTGCTGGTTACACCAGCTCAGAGAACAGAGCCCAGTCCTCTTGGGTCTCTTCTCCCTTCTCTGTGTACTTCCTGGTTTCTCACCAACCCCTTGAAAGATTGGGCCCAACCCCTTGAAAGATTGCGTCCTGGGTTCAGATGGCTTCTGAGCAAACCATCCCCAACATGTCCACTTCCTGACCTTCCCTGCTGAGGCCGTAGTGAGCTCATCTATGTCAGCCACACCCCAGGAAGCCCTCTTTCCTCTCTTCCATGAACTGCATTCATTTTGCTGCATAGACTTGGGCACAACCCCTTCCCTTTCTGGATGTTGGTGCTTCCCCCTGTATAGTGAAAAGAGCTGGAAGCAGGAAGGGGCATCCTGGGCTTACTGTCCCTCACTCGGTTATGGTATCCATCAGACCCCCAGAAGAACAAGATTCTGACCAAGGCCAGCTTCATGGCTGAGACACCCATGCAGTCACTCAGGGCCCAGTGTTTAAAAGGGTGCTGTGCTTGGTTGTGCACTCTGCGGCTACCATCTTGAACTTTAAAATGAATTTTGAACAAGGGAGCTCACATTATCATTTTGCATTGGGCCTTGTGAACTGTATCCTCGTCCTGACGTATCTTTCTAGTCCTGAAATGATGCTGACCTGCCCTGGCTAGTGTGGTAACTCAAGGGAGGGACAGGCTGAATAGATAAGACTCTGATTCCACCTTCGGGGCCACATGTCCTTGCACATTTAGGGGGCTCCTAGGAAACACTGGAGGATCAAACTCTATAAGGGGTTTTTACAGGCCTTCTGATCCAGAGCTCTGTTCTTCATGAATCATTCCCCCAAACCCTCAGTTTCGCTCCCCACTCTCAGTTCACAAATGGCCTCTCAACTATTTACTCTCACCCCCCACCCCATCATAGCTCTGAAATGTTTGACAGTCTTTAATTGCGTAGGATGGGGGGAGATGCATGACACATTTAAAATCCAACAGGTCCCCAGCTATAATAATAAATGGATTAGGGCTTCAGGATAAACCAACTATTAAAAAGATATTTTTTTAATCAATTGAAATACTCTGAATGTGAATGCGTATTAGATAACACACAGAAATTTGCATTAATTTTATTAGGTTTGATAATGGCATATTATGTAAGAAAATGTCCATGTGTTTTAAAGATGCATGCTGGAGTATGCAGGGATAAAATGACACGATGTTTGAAATTTGTTTTAAAATACTTCAGCAAGAAAAGGGAGGCGAGCCAGTTAAATAAGTGGGGCAGAATCCTGATAATGGTTGAAGCTCACGACGGGTCTATAGTGATTCACTCTACAATTCTACTTTTGTGTATATTGGAAACTTCTCATTAAAATGAAGGCAGGGGTGGGGAGGAGAGAGGGGGTTGTCAAGAGAATTGTGAAAGGTTCCCTAGAATATCTCTAAAAGAAAGTTCCTACCCCACTTCTCTAAGAACTTCTCTGGAGAGCCAACTCAGGTGAACTCCCCAGTTGTTTGCAGACTCATGTATGTGCATATGTGCATTTTTCCCCCAGGGGAAAAACATCCACAGCTTTCAGGAGAGACTCAGAGGGGTCGTGACCCCCTCCTCCCCCCACAAAAGATTAAGGACCCGCTACCTTAAAGACGGGAACCCTGTTTGAAGTCAGCGGTCCCTCCCTTTCACCTCAAACTGGTCCCTACCGACTGCGCCACAGGCCCGGTGCGGCTGTGTGAAGCTAACCTGCAGTCCTCCCACTACCACCACTAAGATCCCTTTTCTTCACCTGTAAAATGGGGTGGCGGAGAGGTCGGTGTGGCGGCAGGGAGGACAAGGCCGCGGGGAGGACTAGCCCCCAAGGCCGCTAGGCCGGGGCCTTGCAGGAGGCTCCCATATCTAGTGATGCCTCGATGCTCGCCGGGATGCGCCCTCCGCGCCCCCACCCTCTCTGGCCCCAGAGTCCACCTCCCGCTTGGGGCGGCAATTTGTCTCCTTTTGAACCCCCCGCCCCCGACGGGTTTCCCCCTTTGATTCGCGGCTTGGAGGCTCCCCCCGCTTTGAAATGCAAACCCGCCTCGGCTGGGGCGGCAGGCGGCCTGGAGCTATAAAAGGCCTGGGTGGGGCGGGCGGCAGTAGGGCTGGGAGTTCAGGTGTGCAGTTGCTCGTCGGGGCAGCCGGCTGCGGCGGCTCCAGGGCCCAGCATGCGCGGGCGGCCTCGCGGCCACCATGTACGTGGGCTATGTGCTGGACAAAGATTCCCCCGTGTACCCCGGCCCCGCCAGGCCCGCTAGTCTCAGCCTGGGCCCGCAAGCCTACGGCCCTCCGCCCCCGCCCCCTGGACCCCCACAGTACCCTGATTTCACTGGCTACTCTCACGTGGAGCCGGGCCCCGTGCCCCCTGCAGCCTGGAGTGCGCCCTTCTCTGGGCCCAAGGACGAATGGGCTGCCGCCTACGGTCCGGGACCCACGGCGCCCACTGCCAGCCCGGCCCCGCTGGCATTCGGGCCCCCTCCGGACTTTGGCGCGGTGCCCCACGCCCCCGGGGCCTGGCCCGGGTCTCCTGGCGCAGCCCCTCGGCGGCCCAGGCACACCTTCCTCACCCGGAGCGCAAAGGCGGACACCCTACGAGTGGATGCGGCGCAGTGTGGCGGCTGGAGGCAGCGGTGGCAGCGGTAAGGATCCCTCTCTCGCTCTGGGCCTCGGAATAGTTCCCTTGGGCGCCAGCAGGTGCTGTCTGACCCTCTGCCGCGGCTCTGCTTGGGTTCTAAAATATGACCCCCAACCACTCTCCCTGGAGGCTGTTCTCTCAATTTCCCCCTTCTGAATCCCGGCCTTCCAGAGCATTGGAAAGCACAACCTGTCTTCCCTGTAGATAGCGAAACTGAGACCCCAGCAATGAAGAAAGGCGCCCTGTAGGAACTAAACACAGGTCCCCAGACCTTTATCCCTGGGTAAACTTTTGGCAGCATTGGTCCAGGTGGTCATCTGTTCCTTGCACTCCTATCTCAGCCTCCAAGCTGCAAGCCCCCAGGGGATATGCATGATATGTGTACACACACAAGTCACTTTCCTTTCCAGGTCTCAGTCCCCTATCCATATAATGAAGAGATTGGTGGGTCATATCCTTTGGGCTAAAAAAGAGCCTTCTTTGGTTAGATTGGTGGTGGTTGAGGGTCCCTACCTTACCATCCCAGGGCTCTCCCTGAACTCTTGACCCTGGGGGAGGGGACAGCAGCAGCAGTTGGGAAGGTGGCTACTGTTTGGTTCCTGAGCCTGTGACCCTCCTGCCCCCAGGCAGGCCTCTCGGATCCACCCTCTTCAAAGGCAGGGGAGAGGGCAGGACAAAGGCTCAGCTTTAATGAGGGGCGGCCTGACCTCTTTATAGGTCCCCCCTTTGTCATGTAACAGGCTGGGCCTTGGCTCGGTAGTGACTCCTGTCGGCCGGAAAGTGAACATGATACCCCATTGTCCTGACTGTGTTTGGCCTGTCCTGACAAAGGCCACCTGGCCTTAGGGGCGGGAAGTTGGCCTGCCCACCCTTTGATGTCCAGCCCCTCCTCCCCTTCCTCCAGCTGGGAGTGAGCCTGGGCCTTCCCCACCCCACCCCCCTCTTCACCCCCATGTCCCCCCACATGGACAGCTCAACCTGGGGCAGATGCTGCGGAGGGGGTGATCAGCAGCTATAGGTCTGGCTGCAACTGTACCACCTCCTTGAGAGTTCCCGGGACACAGAACCTCCTACCTGCCTCCAGAGGCCTCAGAGGACTGAGGTTTCTGCTGCAGCTGTGCCACTTGTTTCTGTGGCTAAATAATAACAGCTAATTCTTACAGAGCACCTACCAATGGAGCAGGCACTGACCTAAGATCTTTTCATCCTTATAACTTTATCATGGGGACTATTATCACCGCCACTTTCAAGATAAAGAAACTATAGCATAGAGAGATGACAAAGTAGGGCAAATATATTTATACTTGTGTAACCAGTATATGGTGGGGCTGGGATGTGACCAAGCCTGTGCTCTAATCCTCTCAACAGAGTCCCTTAAATCAGCCATCTTTTCTAGGTCTCAGTTTTACCACCTGTGACATGAGCGAGAAGGGTCTTGTACATTTGTTTGAGTTACAAAAGGACTCCTTTGAAAAATGTGGTGGAAAGCATAAATATTCTCCCTAGGAAGAAAGAAAACGTGTTCCCTAACTAGGCAGACAATTTCAGGGGTCCCAAAGGCCCCTAGAAGCTTTATCCATAAACCTCAGTTGAGAATTTTACCTTAGATTATATGAGAGGAAGTGTCTGGGGCCCCTGACACTTGGGGTCCTGTGGTTCTGTGTCTGTTCTCTGAAGAAGGAAGTCCACCTGTCCTGCTCCTTTATTCTAGTTGCTACTTCCTGGTCATCAGCCGACTATGGAGATGGATGGGGAGGTTCTCCAGGGGCCTGTAGCGGTCAGAGGACTGCCAGGAGCCCTGAGGAGCTTCCAGGCTGTATGATGTCAGACAAATCCTGGCTATCTGGGTACTGGAGCTGCCAAACCCAGTTCGGCTCGGGTCTCGAAAGTCATCTGGAAACTGTTGCCCTGGGCACATAGGAGACCTAGGAGTAACTCTGCCCAAAGGCAAACATTCTTTCACCCTCACTCCCAGAAAGTAGAAGGGCAGGCCAAGGGAGGTTTGGGGGTTCCCAAGGAAAGTGGCCACCCCTGGAGCCAGGCCAGAGCCACTCTGCCTTTTAGAAGCTAGAAGCTGCTGCCTGTCCACTCAGGTGGCATCTGAATCTGACCAGTGCTCTTGAGGTGGGGGCAGAACTGGGTTGAGGTTACAGACCCTCCTTGAGAAAAGGGCCAAGCCCCTCTCCTCTTTGGCCTCAGTTTGTCCCTCTGGGGAATGAAGATGTGGGGTCTCCAGGAGAGTTTCCTGGGTAACGCTGTTATCTGGACAGCAGAGGGAAGGTCAGTGCATGCCATCCCCCCCACCCCCAGTGCTGCTGGTCCCCCATCTGATGGTATCCTTCCTGTCCCTTTCTTGCCTGCTGTGCCTCCACCATTCTAGAATATCTGACTGGACAGTTAGAGACCAGACATACAGATGGGAAACTGAAGCCTGGAGATTCTAAGGGAATGTTCTAGTTTCACACAGGTGGAGGCTGGGGTGGAGTATATGTTGGATGAGTCAGTTAAAATTTTTCTGATGTCTTCCCATTATATTTAGGGCAAAATTTACACTCCTTCCCAAGGTCCACAAAGCTATATGTGCTTCTATAGGCAGGTCTTATACATTTGCTGTATTCCCTCTTTCAGGAAAACTCTTTCCCCAGACTCTTTGCAAGTTGTCTCACCTTTAGGTCTTACTTAGCTTAATGGCCACCTCCTCAGAGAGGTCCTCCATGATGTTCTAAAGTCGGCGCCTCCCCCACATACCCGTTGATAATTTTTGCCTTGTTTCCTTCAGAACATTAACTTATTTATTTGTGTTTGTGTGGTGTCTATTTCCACACCAACCCACCAAGGTAAACTCCCATGAAGTCCAGAACCATGTTTATTTGACCCATGACTGTGTTTCCCTGATAGCTCTGTTTGTAAAGAATCCGACTGCAATGCAGGAGACCTTGATTTGATTCCTGGGTCTGGAAGATATGCTGGAGAAGGGATAGGCTACCCATTCCAGTATTCTTGGGCTTCCCTTGTGGCTCATCTGGTAAAGAATCTGCCTGCAATGTGGGAGAAGACCTGGGTTCAGTCCCTGGGTAGGGAAGATTCCCTGGAGAAGGGAAAGGCTATCCACTCCAGTATTCTGGCCTGGAGAATTCCATGGACTGTATAGTCCATGGGGTCACAAAGAGTCAGACGCGACTGAGCGAGCTTCCATGCACTTCACTGCATTCCAGGCACCCAGCTCCGTGTGGCATTTAGTAGGTGCTAAACATATTCTGTTGAATGAACGAACAGCGCAAGTTGAGGGACAGTAAGACAGCTCTGGGAGAACAGGGGAGAGATGAGATCTCGACCAGGAGATGGGACCCACAACTGTCCAGCTGAACCGCTCATGCCAGTGGTGGAAGCCTCGTTGCCCCTTTCTCCCTATTCCATGGATGGTCAGTACTCTGTTCTTACCCAGGGAATTGGCGGAACTGAGGCTGGGACTAAGATGCCAGTTTTACCTCAGGAGAGGGCCGCAAAGCTCGGGAAGGTGCAAGAGAGGCTATTATGTTGTCCATAAACAAAATATTAACCGGTTCTGAGTGATGACTGTCACTTGACTGAGGCCAGGATGGGAAATGACTGCAAGCGGCTCTATTCGTTTTTGCCTTCCCCTTTTGCAACTATAAATATTTTCTTTAGGAATGTTATAAATCATACTCTGTCAAAGGTTCAGTCTCTGATGCAGTATCAATAAATAGTTTTTCACAGGTTAATGGCCCATTGGCGTGGCTGAAGTCCCATACAGGTAGGGAAACGTCCACTCAGATGATAAGACTCTTGTAGCAGGGTTTGGACCTTGGTCCAACCTCTTCAGCTATCAGACAGAGAAACTGAGGCCCGTGGAGGGGATGACCCTCCTCCCCCCACTACGTTCCAGGCCTTCTCCCTTGGCCCATTGCCACAGCCACCAATCTGGCCTCTCACCTTCAGCCTCTCCCTAATACCCTGCTGCTCCTGCTCTTTAGTCGCTAAGTTGTGTCCAACTCTTTGCAATTCCATGGGCTGTAGACCATCAGGCTCCCCTGTCCATGGGATTTTCCAGGCAAACATACTGGAATGGGTTGTCATTTCCTCCTCCAGGGGATCTTCGTGACCCATGGATCGAACCTGCATCTCCAGTGTCTCCTGCATTGGCAGACAGATGCTTTACCACTGAGCCACCTGGGAAGCCCCCCTACTGCCCTCAGTTCAGTTCAGTTGCTCAGTCGTGTCCAACTCTTTGCGACCCCATGAACCGCAGCACATCAGGCCTCCCTGTCCATCACCAACTCCCAGAGTCCCCACAAACCCATGTCCATTGAATCGGTGATGCCATCCAACCATCTCATCCTCTGTTGTCCCCTTCTCCTCCCGCCCTCAAGCTTTCCGAGCATCAGGGCCTTTTCAAAAGAGTCAGCTCTGACCTCGATGTCCTCTAAACCAGGGGTCTCCAACCCCCTGGTACTGGTGTGTGGCCTGTTAGGAATGGGTGGCACAGCAGGAGGTGAGCGGTGGGTGAGCAAGCAAAGCTTCATCTGCCATTCCCCATTGTTCACATTACCACCTGAACTATCCCCCACCCCCATACTTGGAAAAATTGTCTTCCAAAAAAACCAGTCCCTGGTGCCAAAAAGGTTGAGTGGGGGAGGGGGGCACTGTTCTAAACCACTACTGGATTTACCTTCTCAAAGCTCATCCCCTGCTCAAGAGCATCCCATGGCTCCCCACTGCCATGGAATTGCCCTTTCGTTTTATACTATTCGATTGCTGTAATGAAAATCCAGCCCCATTTCAGAGTCCTCTTGAGAACCAGCCCCAACCTACTCTTGAAGCCACTTTCCCATTAGTTTGTTGAGATACAGAAATGCTTACCTGGGACGGTTAAGAGTCCAGCTTCAGAGCCTCAAGCCTGAGACTGTATTTCTATTAGAAGCTGCATTAGCTGCAGTCAAATTGATGTGGATCATTTCTCTAAGCCTCAGCTTCTTCCACTGTGATATCAAGATGATAACAGGATTACACCTTGAAGCAACGGTCCCTGCAAAACACAGCCCCGAGCCTGGCATACAGTAGGTACTCAGTGTACTGGTGCCTGTGACCATACACTGCTACCTGACATTAGCAGGTACATGTGAGCACATACCTCATACTCCCTGCCTCCCTAGTGTGGGTTCCTTGACCTGAACTGTCCTCTATCTTTAACAGGTCAAATGCTGCTTTTCCAAGGTCACCTCCTCTAGGAAGCCCTCCTTGGTTCCCTCCCCTCCAAGTACTGTATCAAATCCTTGTTTGAACATTTATCACTGACTGTCTTGTTGATCTCTGCCATCTACCATCTGTTATCCCCTCAAGGAACAGTCCTAGTCAGTCTCATCCTTCTCATCATGCCTTGCACATAGTAGGAGCTCAGACAATAACTGTGACATCGGCTGAGTCTCTACCACGTGCCAGGCATTGTGTCAAAAACTCCCCATGGGTGATCTCATTTAAGTCTCATAATAACTGTAAGAGGTGTGAGGATCTATTATTAGCTTCATTTTTACAGATAGAGTTAATGAGGCTCAGAGAGGGTAAAGTGACTTGCCAAAGCTCACACGGCCAGGTTTGCTGCTGCCCAGGATTCAAACCAAGCCTCTACAGCCTGATGACCATCTGTCAGATGAAGTGACACCCTCAGAATGGGAGACCAAGCCCCCCTCCCCATGTGCATTCCAGTCCAGGTGGGGAAAAGGAGGCCAGTCAGTGATGAGCTGTAAGAGGCTGAACAGGGAGGATGGGCACAGCAGGCTGTTTAAAACCGGTTCTCGAGGCAGAAGCTCTGTTTGACACCTCATCTCTCAGATGTAGCTGGGAAGGGGGGAATGACCCAGTTAGAAGGTGGCAGAAGGCTTTTTTTGGTAGGGAGTTTCCCCCCACTTTGCAGATATTGCTGCCGAGAGCTTGGGGAGTTGTTCTGAAGAACCAAAACAGCTTTGTTAGCAGCAAGCCTCTCTTACTGGTGGGAATTATCTTAATGAGATGCCCCTCAAGTTTCTGTCTCAGAGTTCTTGGGACCTGGAAACAACATATATGTCTGGAGTCAGGTCCATCACCATGTTAAGAGGCTAAGCTCTCCCCCTGCCATACTTGCCCCTCAGCCTTCTAGGGGTGCCCCACAAAGACCCCTCAGCATCAACAGAGAGAGGGAACAAGTGTCAGTAGAAGCCAAGACTGACCCTCCAGGCTCCGATGTCTTCCCATTGCTCTCAAAGTCAAATCCAAGCCCCTCACCCTAGGGCTCAAAACCCTGCTAGCCGTTTCAGCCTCCTCTCATGCCTCTCTCATTCATTCATGAGGCAGGTGGTGCTAGTATCTGAGTCTTTCTTCTATTCTGCTAGGTGCTGGGGGTTCCTGCCAGGGCAAGGCACACGGGGTCCCTCGGGAGTCTGGCCCTCTGTTGCTACTCTCTCTGCTTTAGGGCCTTTGCACATGCTCTTCTGTCTTCCTGGGATATTCTTCCCTGTTGGTGACATAGAGGCCTCCTTCTTAACCATCAGATCTTGGCTTAGATGTCACCTCCTCCAGGACACTTTCCTCAAGCTAAATAAACTAGGCTCTGCCCCCTGCCACCGCACCCCAACATCTTAATCTAGCTCTGAGCTCCGTGCTTCCTTTCCTTCACACTAATCACAGTTTGTAAGTATTTCTTATGCTGGTTTGTTTTTAATCTACTCCCCACCCTTGAAAGTGGGAATGAACCATTTAACAAATAAGTACCAACCACCTCCCATAGTAATAATAATATGCACTACTATCTATTGAGTACTCACTATTTTTCAAATGCAAGTATTTTTGACCCCAGAACAACACATTTCTCTATTAGAGTAGTGGCTCTGACTAAGGCTGTGTGAACAGTGGAGCTAGACAGAAGGATGTCCTTTGGAGGTTAAGCCAGCCAGCTGATGGATGGAATGTGGGGAGCGGGGAAATTGCCACCTAGGCTTTTGGCCTGAGTGGCTGGAGGAGAGGGGCCATTTACTGCGAGGAGAAGGCCAGGAAGCAATGAGTCTGTGTTAGGTTTAACAAGGATTCATCAAGTACTCACTGTGTGTGTCTGGCACAGTTGTAGAAACAAATGAGCAAGATGGCATGGTCTCTACCATCATGGAACATGTAGGGAGCCAGAACCAAGGGGAAAGGATTTGCTAAGGTCCTCAGTGAGCATGAAAAGGGCTGGGGTCCACAGGCCCTCCCTCCCTGTACCTCTGCCCCAGATGCGACTCTAAGGCAGGGACCTCACCTCCAGACCAGAGAAGGATGGCCAGGCTAGGGCAGAGGCCTGGAAACTCCACCAGGAGACAGTTGAGAGGCTACAGGTTGTTCAGCCCAGGAGACAGAGGGATGCAGTTGCTGCTTGTAACTCTCAGAAGGGCTGTTCTAGGCCAAAGGTGCCCCCTATTTCTGGTGCCCCTTGTGGAAAATCCTAGGAAGAATATAACTGGGTGATGGACGCAAGAACAGGCTGCTTTGCAGATAGTCCAAGCAGTCGGGTTAGGTATATGCTATTGAGGGTGTGGGCATCTGGACTTTGCTGGGTGTTTGGTCTAGCTGTGTTGTCCAAAAGAACTTCCTGTAATGATGACTCTGTATCTATACTGTCCAGTGTGCTAGCTATTAGCTACACATGTCCACTGAGCACTTGCTATATGGTTAGCATGACTAAAAAACTGACTTTTTAATTCTATTTAATTAATTTCAATTTAGGTAGCCACATGTGGCTAGTAGCTGTCATATGGGACAGTGGAGGAAAATTCCTCTCCAGGGTTCCTAGAACAGTAATCCATTCCTGATGTGCCCCTTATTCTCCACTGAGGATTCTCTTGCCTCTTTTGTCTCTGCAGTCATCATCTTTTCCTTCTTCTTCCTGATCCTCCTCTTCCTTTCCCTCGTCTCCCCACTCCTCCCTTCCCCTCTTTCTTTTTCTCCACTGTCACAGATAGCTTTTATTAATATCTTGTTAAATACATGATCACATCTACTCTCCACTGCTTCCATGTCTGAAGGAGGCATTTCTGTCCTCATTTCACAGATGAGTAATGGGATTCAGAAATGTTCAGTGACTTGCCTGGGTTCCCACTGCTAGCCCCTGGGCGGGCTGGGTTAGAACCATCGGGTCTATTTGACTATGAACTTTCTGTCTTCTTCACTGCCTCCCGTAGCTGAGTCAGATTGAGGACATCCTTGAAGAAGATAGGTGAGGGGAAGATGCAGAGGCGGCTTGGGAGGAGGAGGGGGCAGTGCTGACTGAGCTCAGTGACTAGGAAGGAGGGTGACAGTGGGGTGGAGAAGCTTGCCTAAGCCTGCAGGGCCCCTGAGTGTGGCTGGTCTGGCCATCCTCTCATCTCACCCCCACACCCATGCTAGCCTCACTCCTGCTCCAGGAATGAGCAGGAGTGAATGAGGAATTGTGCTAGAGCAGCTAGGACTGGTAACCAGTCAAAACAAGGACTAATCATGGGCCCAACAGAGAGCCTCATGGCCCAGGGAGGATATCCATCTATCATGGAACTGGGCAACAGAAGTCCACCCACTGGTCATACACATGGGGAATGGGTCCAAGCTGAACATCACATGTCCAGCTGGTGGCCCAGCCAGACCTCCCGACCCCCAGGCAATGCTCTTTGCCCTGAGGGCCCCCATCAGGAGGCATTCCTCCCTCTCCCAAGGGATCCCTCCAACATCCACTTCCACAAATAGCTCAGTTCAGCTTGTTGTCTCCATAGCTCTTTGCCCTTTACAAACTGCTTTCACATCCATTCTGCTCCCCAGCGGGAAGGGAAGCCCAGAGAAGTTCAGCCCATTGTTAAGTCCACTAGCTAAGGATGAAGACCTGGGCCCAGGTCCTTAAGGGTGGGCTCAGAGCTACAGAGAAGTTCAGAATCTACAGGGCCCTGGGAGCTGACACCCAACCTTCTTCTGCTGCATAGGAGAAACAGGCCCAGAGGGGAGAAGGGACTTATTTACGGCCACACAGGTGGCACAGCACCAGGACCTACTTACTCCAACTGGTGATTCAGAATCCCCTCTGGTAAGCTTGTTAAAGATGGCAGAGAGACCAGGATGCAACAGGCCTGAGAGCTTGTGCATATATATTTTTAACAAGCATCCATGCTTGCCTGTGTGCATTTCTCTGTGTCTGTGTATGTCTTTTGGGTGCGGGGGATTTTGATGTACAGCCAGTGGGGTTGGACCACACAGAGAGGGGTCATGGATTTGTGTTCCCAGCTCTGAGGGCCAGAGCTGGCAGTGTCATCCCTCAGGGCCACAGACTCAGCAGGAAGAGGTCAAAGGAAGTGCTGACCCAGAGGCCACTTGATTTTCTGGGAGCCACCAACCCCGCCCTGGGGGCAGAGGCAGAATTCTGTCCTTGCCTGGCCCCGGCTGGATGAGGAGGCCCCACTGCAGACCACCAGGCTCCTGCCCGCACCCTCCAGCTGGGCAGACTTTGTTTCTAGACTCTCAGACAGGGAAATCAGTCTTAGAATTCTTTCAGCAATAATAACAAATATAATCAGAGCATCAACAAACATTGGGAGCTTTATGTTTCCAAGTTGGAAGGGACCTTATAAATAAATGGTCTCATCCAACATACAATCCATTGCTTAGATCCATTTCCCAGCATCCCTGCCATATGGCTATCCCACCATGGAAATCATTAGGATCTACCTTTCTCTGCATGCCTACTATGTGTTCGGTATATGCTAGGCATCATTCATCCATCCATCTCAAGTGATCTCCTATATACTCGGGGTGGGAGTTAATTATGGGAGACCTTACACTGGGTGATAGGTTCTAGCGCTGTTTCTAAAACTAGACAGACCTGGGCCAGGCCCCACCTGCAGATGTGCAGACCTTGCTGGGCCTCGGTGTTCTCATCTGTAAACTGGGGCTAACACTTGCACAACTTCATAGGTTGTTGAGAGATGTATACAAAGTTCTTGACACATGGACATATTGGCTATTATTAGAATAATTATCCCCATTTTGTAGATATAGAACATGAGGCTCAGAAAGATAAGGTGACTGTCCTAGATCACCCAGCCAGTGAGAAGCTGGACAGCAAGCCCTAGAGGTCTGCCTGCCCAAACAACCACATGTCATGGTCACCTGGAGAGCTATTCAAGTATCAAATCTCTGAGCCCGATTTTAGTCCCCCTGAGTCTGAACTTCTGGGCCAGAATCTGTGTTTTTAAAAGGCTCCTCAGGCATTTGAGGCTGCTGGTCAGGAGTCAGGACATTTAGCCTGGAGCTTCCCAGGGCCTCTGCTGTGCATGCTTTAGGGGTGGGGAGCTTGCTAACCTCTATGGGAGCCTGATGCATATGGATGGACCATTCCTAGCATCCTACAACTAGAGCAGAGAGAAAGACTCTCATTTGGAGAGTTATCCAAGGCTCTTGTCCTCCCATGCTTCACCCCTAAGAGCTGGTGGGGGGATTCCCACCCTCTCTCCCACCTACGTGCCCTGGCATCTGGCCCAGAGGGTTACTCATTAGGTGACTGGGAGTGGCCTGGCCCCCATCAGACACCTGTTACAGGAGTCTGGACTTCCCTCTTAGGCCCAGTGTCCCAAAGGCCTGTAAATCATTCATCTTGGGCCCTCTCCCTGCCCCACCGCTGTCACGCACCTCCCTGCTCCCTTCCTCCTGGGCCCCCAGGGTGGCACAGATGATAACAGGAGGGGAAAGGAGGGTTGCTCACAGCAGTGGGGAGTTCTGGCCCAGGGCTCCTGACTGTCATTAAAAATACAAATTCACATTTTCAGGGGGTAAAAATGCAAACACCCCAAAGAACCCCTCCTCCGTGTGGCTCCCCAGGCTTCAGCCCCTTCTGCAGGCAGCCCCGATACTGGCTTCCTGTATATTCTTTCAGAAAGCACTCTATGGGTGCACAAACATGTTTGAGTGTGTGTATTCCATTTTTATACGAAAATAGTAACATACTATTCATACCATTTTGCCTTTTTAAAAACATGTTTTTTAGAAATTGCTTCATATTGGCACATACAGAGCTTTGTAATTTCTTCTTAATGACTGACTAATGATCCTCTCCATGGATGTACCATCTCTTATTAACCAGTCCTGACTCACAGACATGTACATTGTCGTTACTTTTGTGCTATCTGAAACAGCTACCTCTCTGGGCAGTTTTCTGTGGGATCAGTCCCTGGAAGAGGGATTCAGGAGTCAAAGGGCATGTGCATGTTAAATGAGGCTGAGATCACCAAGTTGGGCTCCAAGGAGGACATTCCTGTTATCTCCCTCTGGCCAGCAGATGGGACTTTCTGGTTCCTGGACCACACAGTGTGATTTCAAACATTTGATTCTTTGGCAGAGCCATTTTCTCAGCAGTAAATTGTGTGCTTTGAGCAACTTCCCCAGATAGAAGTTGGTCAGTGGGTTCCTGAGCCCATCAGCCCCTCTCTTGGGTTCAGGAGGCTATAACAGGTCCTGGGTCTTCACTGGCAGCCTTGCTAGAGGTGCAACTATGCAGAGAGGAGTAACTCTGCAGCTAGAACCCCATATCTTGTCTAGTTCCTGCTGCCCCCAGAGTTGGGGGAAAGAGCCCAGGCTGGAGGTCAGGAAACCTGAGCCCGAATTGATACCACTACCAGCCAGGATGACCCTCAGCAAGTGCCCTTTTCTGAGCCTTGATTTCCCCCATCTATGAAATGGGTGTAATGGATCCCCACTTGCTCATCAGGGAGGGTAGGAGTGAAGGTTGGATGCCTGAGGAAAAGGGTGTCTTTATAGCCTCTCAGGCTGAGGTCTGGGTGGGCAGGAAGCCTCCTCCCCCTACTGCCAAAAGTGAATCTTTTTGGCATTTTCAACCTGAGGGCCATCCAGCCTCAGCCAGGACTTTTGGGGATCTGCCCTCACCATGGTCTGGACCCTCTCTTCCAGAAATACAGGTAGACCATGGGCCTGCAGTTTGAGCTTTTATTGCCAATGCTTACAAGGCCATATAGCAGGCTCTGTGGACCCCAAATCTGGTGGGGTGAGGAGCTATGCACTACAACAGGAGCTGCAGGCCTGGTAATTGCCTGGGGCTTCAGTAATCCTGAATGTACAGGTAATTTGGACTAGAAGAACTCACAAGGCCTCTCTTATTTGGACCTCTGGCTGCTGTATAACCATTCTGAACGTCAGTATCTTCATCTATAACATGGGAGGAGACTGAACTTCTATGACCCTTTCTGACTTTGGCCCAGTGAACCCAGCGGGGCTGTGGGTTCAGAGATCTGCTGGGTTCCAGCGGTGGTGGCATTAGGCAGAATTGTTTTTGAGCTGGCGTTGAATTTTCTAGGTCAAGAAGGGGCCCCATCTGGAGCCAAGGCCTCAGCGGCCACTCCCTGGTCCCTTTCCTGGGTTAGGCCTGGCTGAGGGCCGAGGCTGTCTCGTGCTGTGTCGGGCAATGGGCTGAGGTCAGTGGTTGTGGAAGAGTCCAGTGTGGTTCTGCTGCTCTGGCAGGAAACTCAAGGGAAAGAGCCCAGGAACATCTGCTGTCTTCTGTTCTCCACAAACCATTTGGCTCTTGGGAAGCCCAGCACTGTCCTGCCAAGCTGTGTGGGCTGGGTGGGGAAGGCGGAGACTGGAACAGTGTGTGGGGGGGGGTAGTTAGCACAGGGGTGCTGAGGGACAGACAGGCCCAGAGCTGGGACCACGGAGGTGAAGGTCAGGTTGTTGTGGGGGCATCTGGGTGAAGTGGGAGGGGGTCGATGTTATTCAGACTGGCCATGCCCTGGTGAGATGCAGGGGTGAGTCTGAAAATGCTTGCGTGTGCCTCCTGCTCATAGCCACGTGCTTTCTTACAAAAGGACACTGGTATTGAGTCAGGCCCCCACAGCAGCCCAGGCCAAGCATGACTCTTTAATAGTCTCTCCAGACAGACCTCTGGTCCCAGCCCGAAAGAGATCCCTGACATTAACCCATCCAGTTCCTGGTCCAAGGCTGAGTCTCATGTGGAAGCCAAGCTATTACCTTCTTTCTCCTGAGTTATGGCAGGTCTCTCCACACTTCTCCCTTCTCACCAGTCTGTTCTCTATGCAGCAGCCAGAGGCATCTTAAGAGGCATCTTAAAACCTACATCAAACCTCATGTCTCTTCTGCTCAAAACCCTGTAATGGCTCCTGTCCCAGACAGAGCAAAACCCAGAGTCCTTTCCATGGCCTGTGGGCCTTGCACGACCTGCCCACTCCTTCTGCTCACTGTATCCTGGGTGCACCAGCCTCCTCACTGTTCCTCCCTCTTCAGACAGCAGGCACATCCCCACCTCAGGGCCTTTGCACCTACTGTTCCCTCTGCTTGGGCACCTCTTCCCCAAACAGCTGCATTGCTCTTTCCCTCACTTCCTTTAGATCTTTGCTCAAGCTCCCCTTCAAGGTAAGGCCTTCATGGACCACTCTATTTAAAATCATAGCCTCTCTCCTCCCTAAATTCCCAGTCCTTTTTTCTCTGAAATTCTTTTCATCAATTAACATATCAAGTAATTTTCATATTTTTAGATTTTTATTCATCTCCCTCCACTAGAACCTAAGCTTCATGGGGGCAGGGACTTTTAATTTTGCTCATTGCTGTACCCGGGACTTGGCCCACAGCAGAAACTCAGTAAATATCTGTGGGCTCATCTGAGCACTTCTGCTGTGCGCCTGGGCTCAGGCTAGAGTGTGAATGGCTCCAAGCAGACCAGCCCCTGGTGTGCAGCCCCAGCTCAGGGCTTCGCGTCTAGAACTAGGGTCTTTTGAGAAACTTGACAGGTCCTGGGGAACAACCAGCAGCCCCAATACTTTCTGTCTGATTGTTTGGCCAGCAACCAACAGGCATTCAACAGGAATTGAGGAGCATATACCCCAGGGCAGTTCCTGAAAGCTTCCTGCTTCCAGCCTCTAGCTGTGGCGGCCCTTCCTGCTCTCTCCACCACAGGAGAGAAGAGCAGCCGATGTCTCATCTCAACCTACCTTTGCTGCCATGTGTTCCTCCAAGGATCCCTAAATTAGAACCACCTGGGGAGCTTGTGAAAAATGCAGATTCCACCCCAAGGCTTTCGAGTTTACACGCTCAGTGATGCTCTGGAAGCTGTGTTTTTCACAAGTTCCCCATGTGTCTCTTGTGCAGCCACACCTGGGAACTGGTGCATAAAAGCTGGTGGGCCTGGCAGTCAGAGTAGAGCTCTGGGTTAGCAGACCTGGCTGAAACCCCAGCTCCACCTGCAGCTTGCTGGGTAACCCTGGGCAAGTTGCATCCTGTCTCTGAGCCTTGTGCTCAGTCACTCGGTCGTGTCCGACTCTGCGATCCCATGGACGGTAGCCTGTCAGGCTCCTCTGTCCATGGGATTCTCCAGGCAAGACTACTGGAGTGGGTTACCACGCTCTCCTCCAGGGGATCTTTCTGACCCAGGGATTGAACCCACATTCCCTGCATCTCCTGCATTACAGGCGGATACTTTGCCTGCTGAACCATCAAGGAAGCCTCTCTCTCAGTGTTAGGGACCCCAGATGGGCATGAGAACAGTGCTTGACTCCCAGGTTGGGAGTCTCCAGGCCTGATTGTTACTCTCTCAGCATTCTTCTTCAGGGGGCCTGGATTGCTCTTCCTCCTGGGAGCCCTGCCTTGGCCTTTTGCGGGCTCCTCTCCCCACTCATCTCTCCTTCTGGCACTTCTGCTTCTCAGGTAAGACCCGGACCAAGGACAAATACCGCGTGGTCTATACCGACCACCAGCGCCTGGAGCTGGAGAAGGAGTTCCACTACAGCCGTTACATCACCATCCGGCGGAAATCAGAGCTAGCTGCCAACCTGGGGCTCACTGAACGGCAGGTGTGTAGGGCCGCTACTTCAGCCACAGGAGCAATACTGCGAGTCTGGCCTCCAGGCTACCAGGCAGATTATGGAGCTCAGTCAAGGGAGAACAGAGAGGTTGTCTCCTGGCCATGGTCATACAACACAACAGAAACTGAGCTGCTGCCATAAATCCCCTGGTCAATAAAACCCAATATCCCTGGGCACTAATAGGGGGGTAGGGGGTCTTATTAATTATAGGCTACAGCAGGCTTTAATCAGTGCTGTTTAAATCCAGAAGAGGGAGCAGTCACAGGGAGAACAAGGAAGGCTTCCTGGAGGAGGGGTGTTAGAGCCTGGCTTTGGAAGATGGAGAGGAAGAGGGTTACAGAAAAATTTGTCTTAAGAGCAAAGGAGCAGGGGTGGAGGGGTGGGTGTAGGGGTGGGAGGGAAGCTCAAAAGGGAGGGGATATATGTATACTTATGACTGACTCGTGTTGTTGCACAGCAGAAACCAACACAACATTGTAAACCAATTATCTTCCAATTAAAAATAAATAAAATTTAAAAAGTAAAAAGTAAAGTAAAAGGATGGAGGAACTGCTGCAACTCCCATATATTGCTGGGCAAAATAAAAAAATATTACAGGTACTTCAGAAAAAAAAAAGGCAGGGGAACAAGTTCCAGAAGGGAAGAACATGTTCTGGGTACATGAACAGTTGGGGTAGCTAGAGCCGGAGGGAAGCCCCAAATGCCACACCAAGAAACAAGAGCTCCACTGCCCTCTCTCTTCCTCTTGCTCTGTCATTCGGTCTCCACACTGCCTGCCCCATCTCTGTTCTCTGACCCCACAGGTGAAGATCTGGTTCCAAAACCGGCGGGCCAAGGAGCGCAAAGTGAACAAGAAGAAGCAGCAGCAACAGCCTCCACAGCCACCCCCGCCAGCCCATGACATCACCCCCACCCCAGCGGGGCCACCCCTGGGGGGCCTGTGCCCCAGCTCTGCCGGCCTCCTGGGCTCCTCCTCCCCAGTGCCTGTCAAGGAAGAGTATCTGCCATAGCCCCCTGACCAGCCTTGTGGGCTGGGGGCCTTGAGGACTCAGGTGCTGGGAATGTGGCTTCTGTTGGGGCCCAGGAGTCTGAGTCCCAATCCATGCCACTGACCTTCTGAGTAACCCTGGACAAATCACCCACCCTGCATCCCCTGGGCCCATCTGTGTAGTGAACCTGTCGAATAGGACCTTTTCCCGCTTTGGTGTTCTAGGCCTCAGAGGGATAAGGGCGCCTGGGGTGGGAAGTCTTAATTCCCAGGGAGCTAGGTGAGGAGGGGCTAGCTCCTCCTCCATAGGCTCAACGGTGGGAGGCTGTTGTAGGGACCAGACTCCTGGAGAAAGGAGATGGAATCCAGAGAAGATGGCTTGCAGACCACGACCTGAGGGGGTCCAAGGGAAGGGTGTCAGCTGCTACCTGCCTTTTCCTGCAGCCTCACTTCTCCCTGCCCCCATCATCACATGCCTCAAACCCTCTCCTTGCGGGATGCAAAGCACAAAGCCTGCAGGATTGAGCCTGGGCAAGAGATGAGCGTCCTCTCTGGGCTACACAGCATATCCCCTCACACCCATTCTCAGTGGGGTTTCCAGATTGTGGGGAGGCCCCTGAAGAGGACACAGGGGCAGAGTCTACCCTTCCAAGTTTCTACCACCCCACCAGGTTGTCCCTTGGGGACCAGGCCTCAGAGAGCCCCAGAGGACTGTCTCTGAACCAAACAGACCTCACAACTGGGCTAGTGTGTTGCACAGAGAATGGAATCTCTTGGATGCAGCTTCAAGAATAAATTTTTTTTTCTCTTTTTAAAAATGTATAAAAATCATTATACATAGCATGAAAGGAAAATATTAAAAACGTGTAAATCATCCTCATCCTTCTCAGCAACTGCATAGTCCCTCCTAGTCTCTGCAGGCCTACAACAAGGTCACCTTTAAAACACATTTGAAAGATCAAAACACAACATCATTAGAGTAGGTCTAAGAGACTATGTCCAATTTTAAGTCCATTTTGTAAGCAGAATCATCAGATTCAATCTTTCAGTCTTTTGAATTTTTCAAATACTCAGGGATTTCTTTTAACAGATGACATTCATTGGGCACTCCCATGTGCCAGGCATGGCTGGACCTGGGGAATGCACAGTCCTTGCCCCCCAGAATTCCCAGTCTGAGCTATGCTTTAGGTGTCAGGGGAGCAGAGCATCCAGGGAGTCCAGAGAGAGCTCCCAGCTTATTTTGGAGGGTCTGGAAGGCTTCCTGGAGAAGGTGATGTTTGAAGTGAGGCCTATAGGACTAGGGTGTTGTCAAGTCAAGAAGGAGGAATGGTTAAAAAAAAAAGAGATTATGAGCAACAGGAGCTTGAAGTCTACTTTTTAGAAACTCCTGAGAAAAGCTGCTATTTTCAGCTCCTTTTCAGAGGTGGAGAGGAGTCTGTTGCCTGGGGCCTTCACTCCCTAGAGGACTCCGGTGCCAGCTGCCTGCCCCTCTGTTTACTGTTCTGGGAGGTGGCCCAGCCATAAAACCTGTGTGCAGTCTGCCTGCCTGCCCTTTGCTCCTGGGACACATGACAACATGCATGAGGTGGATCCAGTCCCCACGAGTCCCTGAAGAGCAGAGGCTCTTCTCCCTCCTCCTCCTCCTGGTGGCCTGGGAGGCACCATGGTCTACCTGAGGATGGTGGACATCAAAGGCATGCGGACCTGGTGGAACCAGGGTGAAGGACCGGGCTTCCAGGAGCAGAGGGAGAAGACTGGCGGCAGGCTGGCTAGCAGGGACTGAATATAGTTTTCTGATCTTCAGAAACGTTTGCTGTGTGACCCTCCGGTAATTGCTTCCCCGCTCTGAGCCTCATTTCCCCATCTGTACGACAAAGGAGCTTGTTTATCAAGGAAAAAAATGGCGCTGGTCAAGTAAGTTTGGGAAGTCCTGCAGACTCAACCCTTCTGGGATAGTCACAGTGGTGTATTAACACATCAAAGACTGACAAGCCCCACAGCAAAGAAACCCCCTGAATTTTCTTTAATCCAGCATTCCTCATGCTTCACTATCCAGGAGACCCTGACCAGCACCTACCAGCACCCCACAGAACACTGTGTGCTCTGGACTGTGGGGCTGGAGGGCCATGCTTCAGCTGTGACTCAGTGTTTAGTTAGCAAGATTTTGTTGTCACAAGGCCTGGACTCCAGCTTGGCTACTTCCAAACTGTGACACTTCAGGCAAGTTACTTAGCATCTCTGAGCCTCAGCATCCCCATGTGTCAAATGGAAATAAAACACTCTAAGCTGTCTCAGAATTGTGTTTAGCATAGGGCCTGGCATATAATAAGTCCTATGTTTTAGTCACCTGCTCCCAGGGCTGCTATATCCTAGGGTGACACGCTGGCAGGCCTGACTGATGCTCTAACTACCCCTGCCCCCAGGGCTGAGGACAGATGGTGGCTGGGAGGATCTGAGGCAGGACAAGCCTGTCCCCAACCACAGGAAGACCTCTGTGGGGCTGGAGGTCAGTCACCAGGCCTGGCAGGCTGGGGGAGTTGCAGCTGCTGTCTACTGGGAAGTCAGGGGGTTGGGTGGGACCCACAGGTTGGGCTGGCCATCACCTGTCAACTGCTGTTTGAGCTTCATGGAAAAGGACACTTTGATCTAAGACAACTTCCAAGCAGTGTCTTGAGCTGCCATGTGAGATAATACATTCCCTGCCACACAGAGAGTTCCACCAGATCTGGGGGTGTTATAATGGCTCAGGAAAAGGACACTTCAAGTACTGTCAGACCCTGCAGTCACCCCAGTTTTAAGAGGTGTTCGGGTTTTCCTATCAAGAATGAGCCGGTGCTGCTTTTGCTTTGCATATAGTGACTTTATGCTTCCCCCCTGGCTGGGTGGCAGGCTCTGAGTTGGTATTAGAGATGCAGGAAGTGTGGAGGCAAAAGTGAAATCTGGCCTGGCCTGGCTGTGCAAGGCGCAGGGCCTACTCATGGCCTCTAGCAAATCCGAAACATGCGTGTTAGCACTACATTTCTGTAGACCCCTAACACCATGTTGAGAACCTGAGTCTTGTGGACGAGACTCCGTCACCAACTGCCAAGAGCCTGGTGTGGGCTGAGCGGAGAGGGCCACAGATCAAGACTAGGGAGAGACTTGGGGCTGGGAGTGGAGTGTCCACACAGAGGAGGTCTCTAGCCAGGAAGCCAGCCTGGCTCTAAATGGGTGAGATGCCCAACCAGTGGGACACAGAAGCTGGCAGCAGAGCAGGTGTAGGATGGGGCAGCTTCAGAGGGTATGGCCGCTCCAGAACTACTTTCTCTGAATCTCACCAGATGGACTAGCAGTCTGGATCCTCATCTTTCACAGTCACCACTGGCTGGTGTAACAAAACACATGCTCTTCAGCGATAAAGTCTGAACATTTAAGCAAACTAAAAATGTTTATTTATATGCATTTAAAAATACCTTCCTAT
Organism: Okapia johnstoni; assembly: GCA_024291935.2. NCBI lineage: Eukaryota > Metazoa > Chordata > Mammalia > Artiodactyla > Giraffidae > Okapia > Okapia johnstoni. The sequence continues at coordinate 53,308,212 of CM044316.1, forward strand.
ATAATAAAAGGAAGTACATTTTCATCTCACATTTTCTTTAAGTCCAGTACATATCCTCATTTTTCTGGTTTGATGTGAGACTAAGAAAAATAAAGGAGAGGGAGAGGGAAGGGAGAAAGGGAAATAGATTATTTATTAGGTTTGGATTCCTAACTAGTTATTTTGCCAAGTGGTACCCAAATTTCCTCTTGGAGGGGGAGGGGGGTCGTGTTGAGAACAACTGTCAAATGTGCTCAGTGGCAGAACTCATGGCCAGTTACATGATCATAAAACCAGGGTTTCAGAGGGTGACTGACTCATGTGGACAATGTCTTGTAAAAACTATTGGGGGGGGGGTTGTTTGTTTTATGAAGTACAGACTTTTCCAACAAAGGCTGTGGTGATGAGGGTGAGGATGGAGGAAGTTGTGATATGGAGGGCACAGCCTGGGTGGGGTCAGACTCCTTGATTCCAGGCCTCACCTGCCTCTACTTCACTCAATGATTTTCCAAGTCCTGCTTCCTCTGGGCCTCACTTTCCCCATGTGAAAGGTGAGCCCCAGTGACTGCTGCTGTTGCTTGGTGGTCACCTCATGATGTGTTTGAGAATGGCTAAAGTCCCATCCCTGATCTCTTCCCCTCCCCTAGGGCTGGCTCCCTCCAGGGCTGGATCTGGGGGGAGCAGATGCTACTGGGAAGTGGCAACAAGGAGGCAAGTCTGTTAGCGTTCCTGAGCCAATGCCTCGTCTCTACTCCCTGTTCCCATGCTTCTCTGTGCCTTGCTTAGAGTCTAATGAAACCTGCAAGCCAATGAGAGGGAGTGGTTCAGTCAAGCTGCCACCCATCCTATAAGAGGTATGATGGCAGGCCCTTGGATCCAGGAGCCACTGGCTTTTGCCTCTCCCCAGGCATGGCCTGGAAGCAGATATCAAATTGCCAACATCTGTTGGATCATCGAAAAAGCAAGAGAGTTCCAGAAAAACATCTACTTTATTGACTATGCCAAAGCCTTTGACTATGTGGATCACAACAAAACGTAGAAAATTCTTCAGGAGATGGGAATACCAGACCACCTTACCTGCCTCCTGAGAAATCTGTATACAGGTCAAGAAGCAACAGTTAGAACCAGACATGGAACAACAGACTGGTTCCAAATTGGGAAAGGAGTACGTGAAGGCTGTATAATGTTACCCTGCTTATTTAACTTATATGCAGAGTACATCATGAGAAATGCTGGGCTGGATGAAGCACAAGCTGGAATCAAGATTGCCGGGAGAAATATCAATAACCTCAGATATGTTGATGATACCACCCTTATGGCAGAAAGCAAAGAACTAAAGAGCCTCTTGATGAAAGTGAAAGAGGAGAGTGAAAAAGTTGGCTTAAAACCCAATATTCAAAAAACTAAGATCATGGCATCCTGTCCCATCACTTCATGGCAAATAGAAGAGGAACCAATGGAAAACTTGAAAGACTTTATTTTTGGGGACTCCAAAATCACTGCAGATGGTGACTGCAGCCATGAAATTAAAAGATGCTTGCTCCTTGGAAGAAAAGCTATGATTAACCTAGACAGCATATTAAAAAGCAGAGACATTACTTTGCTGACAAAGGTCCATCTAGTCAAAGCTATGGTTTTTCCAGTGGTCATGTATGGATGAGAGAGCTGGACTATAAAGAAAGCTGAGCCTTGAAGAGTTGATGCTTTTGAACTGTGGTGTTGAAGAAGACTCTTGAGAGTCCCTTGGACTGCAAGGAGATCAAACCAGTCAATCCTAAAAGAAATCAGTCCTGAATATTCATTGGAAGGATTGATCCTGAAACTGAAGCTCCAATACTTTGGCCACCTGATGTGAAGAACTGACTCATTACAAAAGACCCTGATGCTGGGAAAGACTGAAGGCAGGAGTAGAAGGGGACGACAGAGGATGAGATGGTTGGATGGCATCACCGACTCGATAGACAAGAGTTTGAGCAGGCTCTGGGAGTTGGTGACGAACAGGGAAGCCTGGCATGTTGCAGTCCATGGGGTCGCAAACGGTCAGACACGACTGAGTGACTAAACTGAACTGACTGAGGCATGGCCTAAGGCCCTCCTGGCTTTGTCTTCAAAGCTCAAATATTCAGTGATTTGTGACCCTGGTTATACAACTTCACTCCTCGAAGACAGTTTCCTCAGATGCAAAACAGGGAAGCACAACTTGACTTTCCAGGCTGTTGGAAAGAACTAAAATTTAGATATTGGATATGAGCTGGTCAATGCACACAGTAGGGCTCAATGAATTCCCCTTCACTTCACATTCATGGCTAAGGGGCTCCTTCCTTCCTGGGTCTGGAGAGGCCCTGCCTGCCCTGTGAGGCCAGGCTTAAAGAAAGGAGCAGCTGGGTGGGACCTATAAATCACTCACTCCAAAATCATTGCAGATGGTAATTGCAGCCATGAAACTAAAAGATGCTTGCTCCTTGGAAGAAAAGTTATGACAAACCTAGAGAGCATATTAAAAAGCAGGGACATTACTTTGCTGACAAAGGTCTGTATAGTCAAAGCTATGGTTTTTCAAGTAGTTATGTATGGATGTGAGTGCTGGACCATAAAGAAGGCTGAGCACCAGAGAATTGATACTTTCAAATTGTGGTGCTGGAGAAGACTCTTGAGAGTCCCCTGGACAACAAGGAGATCAAACCAGTCAATCCTAAAGGAAATCAACCCTGAATATTCATTAGAAGGACTGACACAGAAGATGAAGCTCCAATACTTTGTCCACGAGCTGACTTACTAGAAAAGACCATGATGCTGGGAAAGATTGAGAGCAGGAAGAGAAGGGGGTGATGGAAGATGAGATGGTTGGATGGCATCACTGACTCAGTGGACATGAAAACTCCAGGAGATAGTGAAGGACAGGGAAGACTGGTGTGCTGCAGTCCATGGGGTCATAGAGTCAGACACGATTTGGCAACTGAATAACAACAACAAGGTGGGACCTGGGGAGGAGAGGTAGACCTGGGAGCCAACCAGGTCCTTTATCTAATCCTGTGCTGTGCTTTAAACTCTTCCTGTCTCCCGCTCCAGGGAGAGGAGAGGCAGTAGACACTTAATCTCATTCTCCCCAAAGACCTCCCATGTTGGCTGCCAGTAGGGCAATGCCATGAGTGTCTAACTTGGACACTTTTGAGAGTGAAAGGAGCATGATTTGTAACGTATATGCTGGGCCTGCTACCAAATACGGGTTCGGTTCCACAAACCAATGCATATAATTGTGCTTGTTCAGTCATTTCTGACTCTTTGCAACCCCATGGCACCAGGCTCCTCTGTTCATGGAATTTTCCAGACAACAATACTGGAGTTGGCTGCCATTTCCTACTCCAGGGGATCTTCCCAACCCAGGGATAGAACCTGAGTCTCTTGCATCTCCTGCATTAGCAGGTAGATTCTTTATCACTGCACCACCTGGGAAGCCCTAGCTAATAATTTCCCATCCTACCTGTGGGCTCACTGGACCCTTACAACACTCTGAGAAGTCAGCCAAGCCCAAACTGGCTCACGGCCCACTTTACAGATAGGAAACTAGAACATTTTCAAGCTCATACTTCTGGGGAACAAGAATGCACGTGTTTATGATCTAAGTCGCTAACTATCACCACCATACAGTGGCACTTGCCCTATTCTTTCTTCTCACCCCAAAGTTCTTGTTTCATTTTCATCCCAAGGAAAGAGGCATGTTCAGGACCACTACTAGTCTAGAAGGTCCAAGAGGCCTGACTCTGTCACTAAGGTCCCTCACTAGCTCTGTGAACTTGAGTAACTCAACCTCTCTGTGCTTTAGTTTCCCCTTCTGTTAAATAAGGATAATAACCTCTTCTCCAGGTCACTGTGTTGAGAAAATATTAGCACCTAGCCCAGGATCTGGCACACTTTAGGTGCTCAATAAATATTGGTAGGTTAGGTGATTGAATAAATACCTGACTATTGGCTGTTCATTTGTTGGCAAGAGTGGACAACCCATACTGGCCCTATGCCAAATGTTTTCTATGCACAAACTTCCTGGATTCCTCACATCCTTGTCAGGAAGGTAGTTTGTTGTTCCCACTTTACAGGTAAAGAAACGACAGCACAGAGAGTTTAAGTAAGGTGGGCAGGGTCACACAGAGAAGAGGAGGCACAGGGATGCTGGAACCCAAGACCAGGGTCTCAGTGTTCCTGTGCATGGCCTGTCTCCCTCATTGCCCAGCTAAGGGAGAGGGAGGCCCAGAGAGGGCAGAGTACTTGCCCAAGGTCACACAGGGGGCGATAGCTGAGGCCTCAACACCGAGGGCTTCCTTCCTAGACTCCCCTCCGCACGCGCTCGGGGCCCCTCCAATCCGCAGTTCTGCTTGCGGGGGTGCGCATCCCTTCCCCCCGCCTCCCCCCTCCTCCGCTGTCCAACAGTCAGCCCATCAGTCTGGGAGTCTACACCGGCTCAGCGGTGCACCCCTCCCCAGCCTCGGGTACTGCGCAGGGAGAGGCAGGGCGTTTGCAGCGCCCAGCCCGCGCCCCACGCCCGCAGCAGACGGTAGCGCCTGCGCCCGCGGCCCCGCAGCCGGTGTGCGGGGAGTCGCGGAGGCCAAGGCGCGGCAGCCAGCCCGCGGAACGATCTCTTGCTCCCTCGCCCGCTCTCTGCGCTCAGGAAAAGCCAAGCCGGGAAGCCCTAGCGACCTGCCTTCCAAGATGAAGAAGCTCCAGGGAGTTCACCTCCGCAAGGTAGGGCACGAGGGCAAGGGGCCCACCTGAGGGAGGGGTGCAGAGGCCCGCCCCCTCTCGAGCGCCCTGGGAGGGTTGGAGAGGACTCCGGGGGAGGCCGGCTGAGCTGGATTGCAGGGAGGGGCGGGGTCGCGGTCTGCGCGGGGTAGGTGGGGGGGTGGCCTTCCCCATCTGGGGTCCGGATGCAGTGTGATGGCGGGGAGGGGAGGCGGGGAGAGGCTAGGGCTCACTGGGCCAGGTTCTGCGAACAGGTGTCTGCAGCCACAGGAGGCGGGAGGTAGGGGTGCTGGGGCTAGGCACTCGCCCCTCCCCGGTACCTTCATCCCTTTCGCTCAGGGGCTAATTCGGGGAGTGGGGGATGCTGGAATAGCTGAGACAGCCTTGATCTGGATTAATGAGGGTGGGGGCTTGGACCAGGTCCTTATCTGTGCACTCTACACTGAAGCAGCCTCAGGGAGCCATCAGGGGCACCCTGGTTTCCTGCCGGTGCTCCTGCCCTGCAGCGCCCACCACCTGCTTCCTCTCCACCGGCTTCGTTCTCCTGGCAGCTTTAGCTTCCCTGCTAAAACCCCATGCTGCCCCTCAGCAGGACACAAGGGAGGCAAAGGCAAGGAGGGAAGAAATGCAAGACCTCACAGCTTGGGAGGTGTGGTGGAAGCTAGCATGAGAGAGGAGGCAAAGTCTCTGTGTTCCTGGGCCCAGACCCCAGCCCCTCCCCACCTTGTCCTTAGGGTTGGACTCCCCAGCCAAGTTGCAAGTGCATGAGAAGGGAGAGTCTTGGGGGAAGTTTCTGGCTCTGGGCTTAAAAGTACCAGTATTAACCAAGGAGTCTAAACTCCTGGGTAGTGTTTCTGCAAATGCCACTTACCCAGTGACTTTGGGCAAGTATGTTCTCTAACCTGGACCATCGCTGGTCCGTCCCCAGTGAGGGGCACCAAAGCAGGCCCCCCAGTCCTGGGGTGGGGGGATGCCATGAACTCACAGCAGCTGGTATTGTTGACTGTCCTTTCTCCCATAAGCCACACCCTCACCCCCAACATGCACTCATTCAAGCTCTCTGCCCTTGGGCAGTTGAGTGTGGAACTACTGTGATAAATGGGTTCTTTTTATTTACTGACCTGAGTGACTTGTCAGGGTCATTTGTGGGTCTTTTGGGTCTTAAGTCCAGCCGCTGTTCTTTTCCATCCTATTCTCTCCCCCCCTCCCTCCTCACAAGCGCCCCCGCCCCTCACTGGCACAAGGCCACTTATTATATAAATACCCATGTTGTGTGAAACCTTATCTCAAGTAATTCTCCAACAATTCTGGGAGCTGGGTCTTATTATCCCCCATTTATAAACAAGGAAACTGAGGCACAGAGAGGTGCAACTTACTGTTTTCCTGAAGGTTAAGCTGAGCAACCTAAAACCAACAGGGCAGGGCTGGGGCGCTTGGCCTCAGGGTCCCCTCTCTTGGTCTTTAAGAGAAGGGGGCAGGGAGTGAGGAAGTACCAAGTGTGGCAAAGGAATGGTGTTGTTCAGAGAGGAGCATACAACTGAGAGTCGGGGGTCTGGGTCCTGGCTTTGCTTTGCCCTTAACTTACCATATGACCTTGAGCTCACCCCTTTTCCTCTGAAACTCATTTCCTCATCTGCACAATGATGAAGTCAGACTCCAGATTCCTATTGTCTCTCTCATCCTGAAGAAGGTATGAGAGCCTTGGCTTGGGAAATCCTACCTTTCCCAGACCTGCTGCTGCTGGTGACTAAATCTGCTGGCCCCTAAAAGAGGGGTGAGGATCTGGCAAGCTCAGAAGTGTGTTCCTCTGCGACTCTGGGTAGGGAGCAGGGGGATCAGGGATGGGAGCCTCACATTCAGGCAGAAGTGTGAAGCTATTCATTAAGCTTCCAGCCTGCCCCATTGATTTGGTTGCTTTCCTGTCTCTCAATGAGTTCCATCCTCGCTGTGCCAGCCCCTGGGATCTACCCCATGGTGGGGATGGAGGCACGACATAGGTTTTGGATTGGCTCAGCTTTGGAGGATCCCATCCTCTGTCCCTGGAGCAGAAGCAGGTTTCCCTCTGATTGGGGGAGGAGCTGACAGCATCCTGCTCTTGAAACTCTTGTCACCATGGAAACAGAGAGCCAGGACCGCTCTGTGAACACAGAAAGGGCAGCAGCTTCTCAGGAGGGATCAGAGGAACCTCATTATCGGGCCCTCCTGCCAGCTGGCCTGAATGGGACTGGGGAGTCACAGGGTGTCAGGCCTGCCTCCCCATCCAATACCAGGGGCTAGTGTCAATGGCTGCTACCCTATCCCTCTTAGAGTTCACCTGGGAGGGAGTGGCTCCAGAGGGCTGATACCCATTCAGCTGGAGAGGGAAAGGGGATTCAGAAGGAAGAGGTGGGTTTCATACAGGTCTGGGAGCTGCTGCTACCCTCACCCCAGCATGTTTGGGATCACAGCTAAGAAATTACCAGCAACATACTGGTTTCAACCCTTAGATCCCAGTTACTTGAAAAGCAGCTTTTTCATACTCTTCCTCATTGTCACTGTCACCCATAATCATGCTAGGCTGCCCCCATCACCACTGCCCCTCTGGCTGATAGCCAGCCTCAGGCAGGATCACCACCACGGCTGTCATTATCACCGAGGGCCCAATGCTGTTACCACATTTCTGCCACCGCAGCCAGAAACCTCCAGTCCTGTGACACCTGGACCCTCCTTTCACCATCTTCATCCTAGCACTGCTCAGATGACAAGTCACCAGCAAAGTTTCCTCTGTCACCTGATGTGTATGTAGACCTCCTTGGGCTGGTGCCAGGAAGGGCAATTTTAGGAGATAAAACAAATCGGGTAGTAGCTGTTTGCTTGGACCTGATCTGATTCGTGACCACTGCAGTGAAGTCTCCTTGGTGAATCTTGCCTCACAGACCATCAGAGCCAGAAGACGACTAACTAAAGATTATCTAGACCCACATTTCCACCAGGTATAACCCGGCACGCTAGCTCCTTGAAACCCTTTTCTTAAGTAGAATTGGAGAATAGTTGTCTGTTCTAGCCCCTACTTGGAGAGTCACAGTGCATAGTGGCCCATTAAAAGATCTGACAAGTCCTGCAACAAATAAACCTGTTTTACCTTGTGATAACCCAGCTTTCCCCAAAATTTTGAATCAAAAATCCCTTGTTCCCTCAAACATCTACAAACATTTCAAGTGATTTGTTTTTGGAAATCTCCTCAGTGTCCATATGGGGAAATTAAGGCTCAGCAGAGTCTTTCCTAAGGTTGCATAGTGAATTAGCACAGACCTGGGGTGAGAATCGTCATCTCCTGACATCCAGTCTAGTGGAATCACTGTTTCCTGAGGTTGTTCCTCAGCAGGAAGCAGGAGGTCCTTTTTCCTCTCTGAAAACCATGACACTATTTGATAAGCTGCCTTCTTGGCAGCTCTGTTCTCCTCTACATGGGACATGGCTTTCAGAATCAAGCAGAAAAGGTCTAACGGTCCCCTTTCTCCTGCCCCGCTCCCAGAGGCACTTCTGGGAACTGCTGTGTGAATTTTAGATGGTCATCCTGGGGACTTTGGGCTTCCATCTGGGTCCAAAGGCCAGACAACTCATGGACATGCTACCTCACATCCCTTTGGTCAGGATTCCAAGCACCCTGAGGAGGGCCTCCATCTCCCAGCCCCAGCCTAAAGGGAGGATGCCCAGTGAACTTCTCCACCCTCCTTAAATTATGGGAGGGGATCTTAGGGACGGCTGGTTCCCATTCCTCTCTGTGCAAGCATCTCTCCTCCAGAGACAGGAAGGTCACAACTTCCTTAGACAGACTGGGGCTTCAGTAGCTTCTTCCTGCTTTGGAACTAAAATTCACAGTCCTCAGCAGGCCTCCTTGAGCCACACAGCATAAATCTAAACCCAAGGGAGCCCACATTCCCTCCATGCCCCATCCTTTCCATGCTAAGGGCCCCCGCTTCTTCCTCTTGTCCTCCTGTAACTGCTTTTCCTGAACATGCTCCAGTCCAGCCACCTGCTTTGTGCACATGCTCCAAACTGCTGGTATCGTTCTTAAAATACAGCGCTCAGAATGGAGTAGCGGAACTCCAGCACTGGGTGATTGAAGATCTGGACTTCAGCATCAGGAAGTCTGGACTGAGACCTAGTTCTCCCACTAGTCAGCCTCGTAAAAACTCTGGATGTGTCACTGATACCTCTTTGAGCCTCAGTTTCCCTTTGATGAATACTTAGCTCTCAGAGATTCCCAGGTGGCTCAGTGGTAAAGAATCAGCCTGCCAATGCAGGAGACACAGGTTCAATTCCTGGGTAGGGCAGATCCCCTGGAGGAAGAAATGGCAACCCACTGCAGTATTATTGCCTGGAGAATGTCCATGGACAGAGGAGCCTGGCAGGCTACAGTCCATGGTGTCGCAAAGAGTTGGACACAACTGAGTATACACATACCTCTGTTTGTCCCTAGCTCTCAGAATTGTTTTGGGAATGAAATCAGGTAATGTGAGTAAAATGTTTTGCACAGTGAGTGCATGATAAGTGCTCACGCATGGTAACTGTTATTAAGATTATCATCAAAATAGGACAGTCACTTGATTTGACCTCTGTGTTAGCCAAACTAAGATTAAGGTAGCTTTCTTAGTACCAGAGCCACCTTACTACTCTCAAAAGTTTGTAGTCACCTGAAATCTTGAGGAGCTCCTGCCTGCTAACCTGTCAGCCCAGGTTAACAGTGAGAGCAGTTGATTATCTGAATCAATAAAGTTCTTTGCATTTAGCCCTGTTTGAGTTCATATTCTTATTTGAGATGGGGGGGGGATCCCAGTTCAACCTGGCCTCACCTTTCTGTCTTACCTCTTTGGTGTCTCTTACTGGCAGCCTGTCACCCCAGACCTGCTGATGACCCCAAGCGACCAGGGCGATGTAGACCTGGACATGGATTTTGCCGCAGACAGGGGGAACTGGACAGGCAAGCTGGACTTCCTGCTGTCCTGCATCGGCTACTGTGTCGGCCTGGGGAATGTCTGGCGCTTTCCCTATCGAGCCTATACCAATGGAGGAGGTATGAGCCTGATGCCTGCATGAGGGGTGTCGAGGCCAGTGGACCAAGGCTCAGGGTGGAGTGAGGTTTTAAGTGACCTTGGCCACTGTCCCCTATGTGACCCTGGGCTGAATTAGTTGAAAGCGGTGACCTGGGCTGGAAGGAGGAGCTCACCCTGCGTAGTCCCTTTTCCTCTCCCAGTCCCTTCCTTCCTCTCTCATCCCCAGTGTGGATACTCACTCAGTTTTCTCCCTAAGCCTTGGCACTTCCTGGGCCCTGAGTGATGGGCAGAGAGGGCTGCCTCTGCTTTGTGATAAAGGGCTGTATCTGCCTGTTAGTGGTTACTGTGCTCTCAGAATTCTCCCCATCCCTTCCTCTCCCACCTCACCTCCCTTGGAACCCCACTCCATCAATCAGTCACTCCTGGGTTCTTGAATCTTCAGCCTAGCATTGCCTCTTGGTTCCTTCCTTTCAAGCTGCAAATACAACATGTTTTCCATCTTAAATTCTCTGTCCCTGCTTCTTCATCAAGTGGCTATTTTAAGTCTCACCACCAATAGCTGGGGTTGAGCACTCACCATCTGCCAGGCCCCAGGCCTGCCTCACTTAACCCTGATGACAACCACCTGGGTGGGCACTGTTGTCTTGATGAGGCAACTGTGCTTGGAGAGGCCAGGTTCCTTGCCCAAGGTCACACAGTGGCAACCCAACGTTCCACCCCAGGGTTATCATCTCTGGAGCCAATCTGTTCCTGCCAGCACTCCGTGTCTCCTCCCATGTCTACCAAACTCCTTAAAGAAGCACGTATTGGCAGAGCAACAGAAATGCAAGTAAAACTAGATGAAGCAGGGACAAGATGAATTGGGATGACGGGGAAGTATGGGATGAGTGCTGGCCTCTGAAGCTCCGGGAACTCAGGGATGGCCACAGTGGTCTCTGCCCTCCCTCTCCCTGGTTCCCGAGGCCTTTTCTCTCTGTGTGCTGACCTCATTTTTCCCTGGATCAGACTTCCTCCCTACAGGTGTGTCGGGGGTGGCCAAAGACAACTATGGAATGACTTCCTCCTCAGAACTGTTCCCTCTGAATGAATCTATGTTGAATTGCAGGGAAGGTCTCTAATTGGCCTGCCTTGGGATATGTGCCCAGGAAGGGTGGGCAGGGGTTGGCTGGTGTGACTGGCAGCCCTTCCAGAGCCATATGGTGGTGGGCAGTCTTGTAAAGGAGCTAGCTGCCAATATGAGAAGAAAAGGAGGAGGGATGCTGGGCACAGGCGACCACAGGTGGCAGCCACAAGCATCTGAGGTGGCATTGGGAGGAGGGAAGGAGCAGGTAGACAGGAGCCAGATTCTAAAGGTCACCGATTTCTGTACTGAGGAGTTTGTACTTTATATGGCAGGGAATGCATTCATTCATTCACTCATTTGTTCATTCATTCACTCAATGTCTGCTCTGAGCCCAGTCCTGGCCTGGGCACTAGGGCTACAGAGGTTAAGTAAATCCCCATACGTCCACTTGGCCCTCAGTGATCTCCTGGCAGAAAAGAAGACAGTCCTGCAGTGCCCAGCCCCACGTGAGAAGTGAAGGCGTCTGCCAGTTACGGGAGGGGGCGGGGCTAGAGCTAGGCTTTAAGGGGAGCCAACCTCCCATCCCTAGACCTTCCCTACTCTCCCTCCTCCTCCTTGCAGGCGCCTTCCTCGTGCCCTACTTCCTCATGCTGGCCATCTGCGGCATCCCCCTCTTCTTTCTCGAGCTCTCTCTGGGCCAGTTCTCCAGTCTGGGACCCCTGGCCGTCTGGAAAATCAGCCCGCTCTTCAAAGGTGAGGCCCTGAGGGGTTGTGTTCAAAGCCTGAGGGAGGCAGGGAGGTTGCCCCCTACTCTCTCTGCCCTCTGGGCAGAGAAGGAGGTGAACTCTAGAAAGGGGATGGCTTCCCTGGCCTGAAGCCGCCCCTCCCCGCCCAGGTGCCGGCGCGGCCATGCTGCTCATCGTGGGCCTGGTGGCCATCTACTACAACATGATCATCGCCTACGTCCTCTTCTACCTCTTCGCCTCCCTCACCAGCAACCTGCCCTGGGAACACTGTGGTAACTGGTGGAACACGGACCTCTGCCGCGAGCACAGAGGCTCCAAGGACGGCAACGGCGCCCTGCCCCTCAACCTCACCAGCACTGTCAGCCCCAGCGAGGAGTACTGGAGGTCAGGCCCCTGCTGGCCCAGCAGCAGTCAGGGAGGGACAGAGGGCAGGATTGTGCCCGTGCTCCCATGGGGCTCTACGTGCACCTCAAAGTTGAGTTCAGGTGCTGTGTTGGATGGACTCTGAGTTCTAATCCCAGTTCTTCACCTGACCAGCTGTGTGACCTTGAACAGTTTATTTGGCTTGTGATGCTTTATCTTTGAGTCAGGTGTGATAGTATCTGAAGGCTACTGTGAGGATTAAAGTAAAGAAGGCATATAAATTGTGCCGCTCAGCCTGGTGGATAGTGAGGGCTCAATAAATGCTAGCCGATAGTAATGATGCTGATGATAACAGTCATTGTCAACATCTGGAGCCTCAGTTTCCTCCTCTGTACAAGGGGTAGTAAGAGTCCCTGCTTCACAGGATGGTATCAGTTAGTCACTCGTTTATTCATTCAATCTGTGTTATTGAGCGCCGACTATATATTAGTAGGTAAAACACTTAGCAGAGACCATGGTCACACAGGACCTTCTTGGGTTAGTCTAACAGGAGAGAGGAGACTCTAGGAGAGAAAAGGGTTGCTTGAGAATGACACAGGTAACTCAGAACCAGCCACATCACGAGCCCCTGTGAGTGGCAGGGGTCAGAAGGGCATCACTGCCCATTGGCCTGTCCCAAAGCCCCACTTAATAGCTGAGAAAACAAGGCCTGGAAGCTTGCTCAGTACTTACTGGCAGAGGCAGTACTGGAATCAAGGCCTCCTGATGCCTGATCCTGTTCTGGAACATTCCAGAGTAGCCTTGTTCCTAGGTAGGGACCATTGGCTGACCAGAGGACACCTACCAGATAACTATAACCCTTTGCCTGCAAAAGGCTACTCTTAGGAATTTTCTCCCAAATGAGCCCCATGTTTTTAAATGTTTTAGCCTCCAACCTGCATTTATTACATAGTTCATTCATTTGAACTGAAATGAATGTCCATTTGAAATGAATCTAAAGTGTCTGCACCTGCTGAGGAATATGTCTGACCAGTGGGGAAGGACAGGATTGGGTCTGCAACTAAAAGCCAAAGAACATGACATGGTCACTGGCAGCTGCCTAGGGTCTCCATGGCAACGCCATGGCCTGCTGCATCACTTGGGGAGCAGGCAGGAAGCAGATGGCACTGTCACAGGGCTTCACTGAAGGGAGTTGAGTGAGTGGAAGGACTTCACAGAAGTGAGGGGATCCACATGGAAACGTGAGACACCAGGGACTAGCAAGAGGGACAGTCATACCACCCCTGAGGCAAGGAGGCAGTGTTATCAGAATCAGGGGAGATCAAAAGCCTCAGAGGAAGGGCCACCCAACCAGAGCTGCGCTGTAGAAAAGGTAGTCACAGCCAGACCCCCTGATGGTGTGTAGGCGTGCATGCTTATACATGTATACACGCATGTGTGCAAATACCCTAACCCATCATCTAGTCTCCTGCTATTGCCTCCCATTAGCCAGACTCATGTGGAAACTGAAGAGGAAGGAGCCTGGGTGATACTGTCTCTAGAGGCCCAGCTCCTGGGTGCAGAGCTGATCAGAGCAGGATGGGGAGGAATCAAACAGAGAATAGCCAGGAAAGCCTCGTGGGCTGGCCACAGCTTCACTCCATGTCTATGGAGCATGGCAAGGTGACCAGAGGACATTCAGACCTTGTCTCCCACAGCCGCTACGTCCTCCACATCCAAGGAAGCCAGGGCATCGGAAGTCCCGGGCACATCCGCTGGAACCTCTGCCTTTGCCTGCTGCTCGCCTGGGTCATCGTGTTCCTCTGTATCCTCAAGGGTGTGAAGTCCTCGGGCAAGGTGAAGCTGGGAGGCCCTGAAGGCCTGAGTGTCTGGGAAGGGTGAGGGCTTCCTGGAGGAGGCAGGGTGTGGACTGAGCCTGAGAGGATGAGTGGACTTCAACTGGGAAGAGGGGAAGGGAGAGGACATTGAGACTGGGGAAGGGGGAGGCATTGCCTGAAGAAAGATGTGGAGATGGGGCTGGATGGTGGCTAAGCTGGTTCACTAGACTAGAAACACGCCAAGGGCAGGACCTATCTGTTATCTAAGCTTGTATCCTAATCTAGTACTTGGCTCTTTGAAGAAGCTCAGCAAGTGTTTGTTGAATGCCTAGAGGGTGGGCATGAGTCACAGCTCTTTGAAATGCAAGGACTAGAAGCCAGTTATCACATTCAGTTGGAAAGTCCAAAGGGTCTGCTTCAGGTACAGCTGGGTCTAGGGGTTCAGATCAGGAATGTTGTTCTCTTGGTCTCTCAGCAATGCTTTCCTCCAGACTGACTTCTCAGGCTTCATTCTTCGTGAGGTTGCCCCTAGCAACTCCAGGCATACATCTTTCCTACCTAGTGTTCTCCCTTGCCCTAGGTTTCAAAAATCCTAGAACTGAGCCTTACTGGATAAATGGGTCTTAGACTCATCTCTGGACCAGTAGTCACCTTGGGCAGAAGGGTGGCGTGCTCTGCTTGGTTGGGCCTGGAGCTGGAAATGGAATCAGTCCCAGGTGGAAAAGTCAGGCAACTGTTATGTGAAAAAGACCAGCTAAAAGCTAGGAAGACAAAGCCCACTGTAGCTTATGGAGGGCAGGAAGGGCCAAAGAGCTGTTTCACTAGTTGGAAACCTTCTGAGTGGTTTACGCAATCATTTATAAATTAGAACTTGTCTCTCTGCAAAGTGCTGAGAGATGTTGTCCATGAGGAAAAGAACCATTAAAAGAAAGGTTAGAAAGCGTGGAGACCATTAGAAAGCCAGGAGAGGTCATCGTGGTGCAAGCCAAGGCAGTGAGGGGCTTGGGACTTGATGGTGTTTGCTGAGGGTGAAGCTGGAGGTTTGGGAACAGGTCGAGACAGGACAGAGGAGAGTTTGGGCATGTCCAGTGTCTGATGACCTTGCAGGCTGGGTTTGCATGGGGGGAGGGGGGGGGGTGGGGGGTCTGGACCAGGGCGCAGGGCTGGAGAGAGTGGATGGGTGGGAATAGCCCTGGGAAGCAGTGATGTGTGGTGGGAATGAGGGAAGGAAAGAGAGCATCAGATGGTGGCTGTTTCCAACTTGGGCTACCTGAAGATTGGGGGAGGTGAGTCAGTAAGATAGGGATTTCTGAGAGGAGGAGAGAAGAGAGAAGGTCACCCCCATCTGTCCCCATTTACTGTCTCTCAGGTGGTGTATTTCACGGCCACGTTCCCCTACCTCATCCTGCTCATGCTGCTGGTCCGCGGAGTCACCCTCCCTGGGGCCTGGAAGGGCATCCAGTTCTATCTCACCCCTCAGTTCCACCACCTGTTGTCTTCCAAGGTGAGACTCTCAAGGCCAGCATGTAAAGGGAGAGGTCAGGCTAGGGAGTGGAAAGAAGACTCCCTGGGGAAAGGGAGTGGGGAGAGGATCTTCCACATGGCGAATATTATTATATATGATTCTATGCAGTAGACATTATCCTCCCATTTTACAGATGAAGAAACTGAGGCCCAAAAGAATTAGCAGATCACACGGCTAGGGAGCAGCAGAGTTGGGATTTCCACCCAGACCTGACTCTAAAACCCAAGGAGGGTATTAGTAATAATAATAGAAACAATGGTCCTGATAGGTAGCATTCTTATTTGTTGGTGGATGACTACGTCTGCCCCTACTCTAGCATTGTGCATAATGTAGTCATGTGATCCTTACCACCAGCCTATGATACCATTCCTACCCCCTCAGTACAGACGGGGGACCTGAGGCCCAGAGAGGTGATTGGCCTGGACAGTCTACACGGCTCAAAAGTGGGGGAACTGGGATTCAAATCCACGTTCCTCCAACTCTAGGGAGGCAGTAAAAGGGTTACAGGGGCTGATTGTCAGTACACATCTACTGAAAATTTATACAAGGCACTACTTTCTTCAGAACTGGACCAAGCTTAGAGAGTATCTTCTAGATCCTAGATGGGGAAACTGAGGCCCAGAGAGAGGAAGGAACTTGACCAAGTCCTGTAGTGTTAGAGCGGGCTTGCTCCTAGGTTATGTCACTCATCAGCCGGGCCCTTCACCACAGCATCCCTGGGTCTGTCAACTGGCTCTCACCCTACCTCCTTCCCTCTCTGGGCACCACAGTGTGCCAACCTCTCCTCTCTGCCCTCCCTCTGCGTCCTCCCCTGCCACAGGTGTGGATCGAAGCTGCTCTTCAGATCTTCTACTCCTTGGGTGTGGGCTTTGGAGGGCTCCTCACCTTTGCCTCCTACAACACATTTCACCAGAATATCTATAGGTCAGTGCTGCCTCCCAGACTCTGGCGGCTGGAGTGGGTAGGAGAGTGGCTGGCTGGGGAGGGCCTTGTGGGTGAGGAGGGGGGCCACTCACCCTGGCCTGTGCCTGGACTTCTCCTGGCAGAGACACCTTCATTGTCACCCTGGGCAACGCCATCACCAGCATCTTGGCTGGCTTTGCCATCTTCTCCGTGCTGGGCTACATGTCTCAGGAGCTGGGTGTGCCTGTGGACCAAGTAGCCAAAGCAGGTGGGCAGGCTGCCTGGCCCTGGTGGGTGGAGGGTGAGTCAGGCACAGCCGGGCTGGGCAAGTGAGCATACATGTGGACCAGCAAGGCTGTGGATGGGTATGGTGTGTGTATGTGCATGCACGGCATGCGTGCATGAATGTGTCTTAGCTGTTTTCTGAGTGTTCAAGTGCAAAAGGATGGGTGTGCAAATGAGTATGTATCAACCTGTGTCTGGAGAGAAGTGACTTTCTGGAGGAGATTGTCGTGTTTTGTCACATCTCAGGAACTTGCCTTGCTTGCCCAGATGAGTCACATCCTGTATGGAGGTGCCTGTGTAAGTGAATTGAGGGCTTGAATGATGTTGTGAATCAGTGTCTTGTGCCAATGGGAGTATCTGAGTGTGTGAGTGTGTGTGTACGTGGAACTGTTTGTGCAAATGATTGTGTACATAAGTGTATTCAAATGAGGGTTTATATTTGGTCTTGTGTTTACTCATGTACTCATTATTAATTCATTTTTTTTTATCAATCTGTGTTTATGGAGCACGGACAGTGTGCTGACCTGTGTCTTAGGAGTTAAGAAAGTGTTGGAAGTGTGCAGTGAGTGTACATCTCTGGGTTTGGCCCAAGTGGGTGTAAGTAGTAATCATGTGTGTTTAAGTACATATGTGGGGCCTCCACGTTCCCCAGGCTGCTGACCCCGTGTGCCCTTGGCCCAGGCCCTGGCCTGGCCTTTGTCGTCTACCCACAGGCCATGACCATGCTGCCTCTGTCACCCTTCTGGTCCTTCCTGTTCTTCTTCATGCTGCTGACTCTCGGCTTGGACAGCCAGGTGAGCTGCCCATGCTGGTGGGTGTGCCTTGTGGTATGTGTCTGTGATGTGTGTGCATCTTGCTGTATGTGTTATCCGTGTGTGATGTGGGTGTCTCTGTCTGTATGTGTATCTATGTTTGGGTGTATCTGTCCAAGTATAAAATGTATGCCTGTGTATCTGTGTATGTCTTCACATGAAGTTTCTCTGTGTATATGTGTGATGTGTGTATGATATGTGTGTGATGTGTGTGTATCTGCATCTGTGGGATGTACATCTCTGTGTGTGTTTGTATGTGTGTGGTGGGAGCAGAACTCTAACCCCCTTGCTCCCCTCAGTTTGCCTTCTTGGAGACCATTGTGACAGCTGTTACGGACGAGTTCCCATACTACCTTCGGCCCAAGAAGGCTGTGTTCTCGGGGCTCATCTGCGTGGCCATGTACCTGATGGGGCTGGTCCTCACCACGGATGTGAGTGGTGCTATGGGGTGGGTGGACAGCTGGTGGGCAAGGCTGGGGCCAACACCTGCAGCACTGCCTGTGACCAGGCCAAACACGCCCCAAGCTATCTGCTTCCTCCTCTTTAGGAGAAAGCTAGTCCACCCCAGACCCTCTTTCTCAAGGGGCAGCTTGGCCTATGACCCAGAGTTCTGATTTTGGAGTCTGAAAAGTCTTCAAGCCTTACTCCTACACTTGATGAGTGACCTCAGGACAAGTGGCTTCACCTCCCTGATCCTGTTTTCCCACTGATAAAGTGGGGTCTACATATAGGCTATAGGCTTGTTGTGAGACTCAAATCAGATGGTGTGTATAGAGGGCTCGGCAGGCAGAGAGCAGTCACCCTCTCACCATCTTGCTCTTCCTACTGGCCTGCCTGCTCCCTGCTTACTTCCTGCCTGGAGAAGGGGCGGCATTGAGGATCAAGGCTGGGATGAGGGCACTCTAGAGCTGTGACTTGTGTTCCAGGGGGGCATGTACTGGCTGGTCCTTCTGGACGACTACAGCGCCAGCTTCGGGCTGATGGTGGTGGTGATCACCACGTGCCTCGCTGTCACCCGGGTGTATGGTGAGAGGGGCTGTGAGAAGCGGAGTCAGGTTCCCCGCTGTGGGAGAATGGGAGTCTACCCTGGAGCCCCCCTGTACTGGGTCTCTGGTCCCAAGGGCCAGGGTTTCCAGTGGGGGCAACTGGGGTGGAGGAGGGGCTGACGGTGCTTGTGGGGCTGTGGGTGGGGCCATTCCCCTCCTTTCCCCGTGCAGGCATCCAGAGGTTCTGCCGGGACATCCACATGATGCTGGGCTTCAAGCCGGGCTTCTACTTCAGGGCCTGCTGGCTGTTCCTGTCCCCAGCCACACTCCTGGTAACCAAGGTGGAAGGGAGGGCTGCTGGCTGGGGGCCCAGGGGTGAGAGCAGGGCCCCCGTGGGCATTCAGTCTGGGAGGACTGCCCTGGCCCTCAGTGGACCTCTGTTAGGGCTGGCGGATAGAGTGAGTACTAGGATCCTGGTCTACTCCCCTCCCCCGTGGTGCCCCCAGCTTTTGTAGCTGTGCTGGGCCTGGCCCTGCATTTGATTGGCAGAATGAGTGGGGCTTTCTTAGGCTTCAGAGCTTTAGGGCTGGGGTGGTGAGGCTGTGCTTCTCAGCCTTGGATTTGGAGCAGCTCAGGGATAGGCCATCTCAGAGCTGGACTGTCTCAGGCTTTGGCATTGGGTCAGCTTTGGATAGGGCTATCTCAGGACTTGCAAAGGCTCCAAAGATGGGCCAGCTCAGGTTCTAGTATACTTAGGACTGGGCTTTCTCAGAGACTGGGTGGCTCTGGGCTGGGCTCTCTCAGGCCTTGGGATGGCCCTGGGCTGAGCTATCTCAGGCTTTACAGTAGCTCAGACCTGGGCTATCCCGAGCCCTGGGGCCTGCCCGAGGCCCTCTGTGACGCTGGGAGCCCCCACCTGCAGGCCTTGCTGGTGTACAGCATCGTCAAGTACCAGCCCTCAGAGTATGGCAGCTACCGCTTCCCAGCCTGGGCGGAGCTGCTGGGCATCCTGATGGGCCTGCTGTCCTGCCTCATGATCCCAGCCGGCATGCTGGTGGCCGTGCTTCGAGAGGAGGGCTCGCTCTGGGAGGTGAGTCTGCCCCACCCCTGCTTGCCCCTAGTCCCCAACCCCATGGCCCTGCTCTGTGCCCAACCTCTAGAGCACACAATCTCTGCTCCAACACCTTTTTCAGGGCCTGCAAGGTGGTTTTAACTGGGAAGAGCATTTTTTCCTAACCAGTAGCCTGAGTTGTGAATCAGCTCAAATCAGCTTGGGCTGCAGCAGACTCTGAGGGCCAGAGTCCTGTTCTGTGGCCCCTCATACCACGCGGGGCCTCTGGCAGGGGAGGAGTGCAATCCAGAGACCAGTAACGTTGGTCAATGCCCACCTGTCCTGGGGGAACCTGAAAGGACAAGGGGTTTATCCACCATCCCATGGTGAGTTGTGCACGGGTCAGAACTTGAACTTGGGTTGCTGGCTTTCCTATGGAACTCAGGGTCTGAAGCAACATGGAGAGACCCCAGGAATGAGCTGTCACCCTCCTCCTGTGACCAGGAGCCCTGCCCATGGCCAGGGCTTTGTGGGGAGACCCACGAAGCATACAGAGTGCAAGCCGTTTGGCATGGGATTCTGCAGGCTCGGAAGATGGGAGTAGGGGCCCTCTGTGGGTCAGTGGACATGCCGGCATGCTGTGTGGCTGCTGGAGACCCACCCCCTCTGAACCTCAAGTGCCCTCTGCACACTGAGTCCTCCACTTCTGAGGCAGTGGGCAGGGAGTCCTCTGGTGGCAAGAGGGTGTCACAGTGAGCAGGACTGAGTGAGCATGCTAGGGTCCAGAGACAGCCTTGGGACACGCACACATACACGCCCACTATCAGAAGTGTACTGGAGCCACCAGCACTGCTTCATGAGAGCTAACTGTTAAATATTCAGGAAAACTGTGAGCCAGTTGTTAAATCGTTGATAACTTGAAATTGACAAGGGTGGGAATAATTATTACAGTGAAATTGGCTAGCAATCAGGCCTCCTATGCCCTTCCACCCCTCCCCAGCCTGCTAACCAGCACACTACTGCCCCCCTGCTCATTCACCTTCACTGTTCCTTGGCTGTCCCTCATCCCACCTTCCAGTTTCTGAAGAGAAGCTCAGAGCCCTTCCCTGGCAGAAGTGGATTATGGTCACACAGCACAGACCACAGGAGAGTCCTGGAGTCCAGCCACTGCTCTGTCTCCAACTGCTGTGTGACTTGAGGCAAACTCCTTCTCTCTCTGAACCTCAAGAGCCCCACCTGTGCTACTAAAGGAAACTTGTCTCCATGTTGAGAGCCAGGGTGTCTGCGAAGGGAAGGAGGAAGTTTATGGCACCCAAGCCTGGCTTTGTCTCCCTCCTGTCCTGCTGCCACCACCACCCACAGCCAGGCAGAGGGGCCAGGGCGCTGGAGGATCTGTGAGTCCCACAGAGGAGTCACTGTCCAGCTCAGGAGCGCCACCTTCAGAGACCAGGGCTCCCAGCAGTGACACACTAGGACAGGAGTCCTGGGGCTGCCACTTGCCAGCTTTGGGGTCCTAAGCAAGTGAATGCACCTCTCTGAACCTTGCTTTCTCTGTCTTTAAAATGAGGGCAGTGTCCTTACCTGTCAGGGGACTTGCCATCATCACGAAGGTGGTTTTCCAGGGTGTGGTTCATCCATTGCACTCCAGATGTGCTGACCCCTGTGATTTCCCCAAATGTAGAAAACTCGACCGCATAATTTGTGGTAGTGGGGGACTGAGCTCACGCTCTTCCTAGAGAAAAAAGGGGGAAAAAATGAGTACAATGATACCTGCCCATAGGGTTGCTGTGAGAAGAAAAAAAGCTCATCAACATAGTCAGTACTGTGAGACACAGAAAAGCAGGGTATTTTTCAAGTTTAGGATGCGGTCAAGACTGCCTGGGTTCGAACACCAGCACCACCTCATCCCCCCTGTGACCTTGGCCAGTTTAACTAATGTCTCGGAACCATTCTTTCAGATAGTATCTGTGGGGCTGGAGGTAATAAAAAAACCCTCTCACAGGGATACTCAAAGGATTAAATAAACCTATCCTCAGCACAGAGCTGGGATGCACGAGGCTCAGTTCTAAGCCAGTTCAAAATCGCCTCAAAATCAGGGGTGATTTTGCCCTTAGGGGACACTGGGTAATGTCTGGAGACGTTTTGACTGTCCTGAGAGGGTAGGGCTGGAGGAAGAATGCTACTGGCATCTAGAAGTCAGGGATCCTGCTATACACACTGTTCAGCGTGCAGAACTCCTCTCTGACCACAGTGTCAGCAGGGCTCTCAGGTTGAGCAGCCTGGTCTAGACACTAGAGTGCAGCTGCAAAAAATTTCAGTCCTTAAACTCAGGGAGCTTGTATTTAAATGCAAGAGACAGACAATAAACAAACATATGAAGGCAGTCGTAAGTGTAATACTTAAAAACAAAACCAAGCCAGAATACAGGAATAGGGAGTGAAGGAAGTTCTGGCCAGAGTAACCAGGGGAGACCTCTCTGAGGAGGTGATAGAGACCTGACTAAATCGCCAAGGTGATTGGTTTAGATGTCTAAGGGGAGAGCATTCTAGGCAGGACAGTCAGTGCAAAGGCCCTGAGGCAGGAGAGGCTAGCATGTTTGAGGCCAGCAAGGAGGTCAGTGAGACTGGATCAGAGCTGGTAGAGAGAGTGTGGCAGGAGCCAACATCACAAAGATAGACAGGGGCTAAGACACGGAGGCCAGGTGAGCACTTTGGATTTCATTCCAAGGGAGATGACAAGTTTTTGGCAGGTTTCTCATCAGTGGGGTAACATGCTTCCAATAAACAACATTTTAATGGACATCACTATGCTTTGAGTATGGGGCCATGCGAGGCCCTTAGCCCAGGACTCACATACATTATCTCCCTTGGAACCTACACCCCGTGGCTCCTTACTCTTGGTGTCTTTCTTCACTGAAGAGTCTGGGGCTCTTCTCCCTAGCAGGGCAGGCAGAGAGCTTTGGGAATGTGGTTTGAGGAAGACGGAACCCTAGAATGTCCAGGCTTAGTCATCATCTCAGTCAGCTCCCTCCTTCCATAGAAACTGGGCTGGGAGAGGGAAAGGTCAGACATCAGAGTAAAACAGAGGCACGATGTCAGAGATGGCCACTCTGGGATTTCCCTGGTGGTCCAGCAGTTAAGACTCCATGCTTCCAATGCAGGGGATGTGGGTTCAATCCTTGATGGAGGAACTAAGATCCCACATGCCACCCACTGTGACTAAAACATTAAAAAGAGAGAGACATGGTCACTCTGTCTCTATCCTCCTAGGGCATAGGTGTCCCACCAAAGCTCCCAGCTCTTCAAGACTCAGCATTTAGGGAAAGGGACCCAGAGTGGACTCCCAGACTACCTGCCACGTAACCACAACATCCACCATTTAATGGGCCTTACTCTGTTGTCAGCACCCTGCTGAGAGCTTCACCTCAGTGCCTTCTAACCATCCTTTGAAGGCATCCTGTTTCTCAAGTTACAGATGCTGGAAGCAGAGCTTAAATCTCATGCCCAAAGACCACCCACCCAACTTGTGAGCTGCAGGGCAGGATTCTCTCCACTCATGTGACACTCCTCTGGGGAAGTGACAGCACCCCCTCTCTTTCCCCCAGTTTTTGCAAAGACTAATCCAGGTGACTTGGTGAGGGTTTTGCCAGTGCTCAGCCGCAAGAAGCACTCCACCAGCCCTGGTTCTCACCCCTGTGGTTGCTTTGCTGCAGCGGCTTCAGCAGGCGAGCCGGCCCACCATGGATTGGGGCCCATCACTGGAGGAGAACCGGACAGGCATGTACGTGGCAACACTGGCTGGGAGCCAGTCACCCAAGCCATTGATGGTGCACATGCGCAAGTACGGGGGCATCACCAGCTTCGAGAACACGGCTATCGAAGTAGACCGTGAGATTGCAGAGGAGGAGGAATCCATGATGTGAGACGGAAAGAAGGCAGACATCAGGCCCTGCCGGCCCCCAAGGGGAGCTGCACACCCTCTGGGGTTCTGAGAGGCCTGAGGCTGTTGAAGGCTGCCATGGTGATGCTGGTCCCCAAAGCAAGTCCTTCTTTGTGACCTCTGCCTCTCCCAAAACCTCTGTCTGCTCCCTACACACACACAGGCATTCAAAGCTGAGGTGAGCCAGCTCAGCCCTTCCTTCACAGACAGACAGACTGAGGCCAAGGAGGAGGGACTTACCCAAGGTCACATGGCAGAGGGGACTGGACCCCAGGCCTCCTAACCAGCTAGCTCCCTCTCTCACACGGCAGCTGGCACCACCCTCTCATCTCTGTTCAGGACTCAGTCCCTTCTCTTTCCCTAAGGGAGCCTGCCGCATACACTTCAATGCAGCCAGAATCTTGAGCTGGGCAGGGAAACTCGGGTGTCCCAAGGTTCGTGAGGCCCCATCGTGGGTTAGCAAGTCAAGTGGGAGAAAGAGCCCCATGGGGACACGAGTGCAGGCCAAGTTTCCTAAAGGAGGTGGGGCCTGAGGCCCTGGAGGATGGGCAGATTTAGAGAGAGAGAGAAAAAGAGGAGGGCAGGGTGGGGAGGGCCTCTGGCCAAGGTGCTCACCCAGCCAAGGTGTGGAGGTTAGAATATGGCCCCCTTTTCCTCCCCTGGGGCCAGGAGGCAGTCCAGGGAGTGACCAAGGGCAGAGAGAAGGGAGAATGGTGGGAGATGCAAGCGTTTTCAGGTTACAACCGGATTCAGGTGCGAACGAAGACTGAGGGGGTGGGGGAGTCAGGGACGTGGGTGGGCAAGGCATTTGCATGATCCTGTGCTTTAGATAGAATATACTTCTGGCTCAATGCATAGGGTGGAGGTGGGAAGCCTGCTGAGGACAGAGCATAGGGGCCAATGCCTAAGCTAGGTTGTTAAGCGGGTGGAGGGAAGGGAAAGGAGGAGGACCCCACAACTTCCCTCACTGGACCCCATTTCCTCCTGTGCAGGGAGCCGTGGACACGATTAGGACTGGGGGAGGGGGTACCTGCCCTGCCCTGTCGAGGTGGCGACAAGGGGTCATAGTCAGGACCTAGGTAGCCCCCACTGTCCTGGTAGCCCTGTCTCCACCAGCTCCCGGCATTGCTGGGGAATTGACCTTGGCTATGGACCACCAGGCAACTAAGAGACTTGGAGCTGGTTCACACACATGACTGTCTGGTCCCAGTGCTGCCCACTCTGCTTCAGCACACGGGTCCCTGGGCATGGACATGAGGGTAGAGGCAGAGAGCAGCTGACACCCCAGGCCTGTGACCTGGGGACAGGTTACCCAGAGACTTTGGTGTCTTCAATCCCCAGGCATGGGAGGGGCTGTCCTAGGGTCCCTCCTTCCTGAAGGATGAGGGTGAGGTGGGAAAATGCCTGAGCAGGTTCCCTGCACAGGGCATCCTCTGTGGGGCAGGGTGGCCTGGAGAAGTTGTCTAGCCTCTGTGCTCTCTCTCTCTCCCAGTGTCTCCCCAAGTCATCTGTGTTCTGTTGGCTTATTGTTAATAAACACCAATGAAGTCATCTTCCTTACCCTGTCTCCTTGCCACTGAGAGCCACAAGGTGGGCAGCACAGAACTTTCTGGTTCTTAGTGGACAGATAAGGAAACTGAGGCTCAGCTGCCTCCTTTCCTGGCCCTCCTGGCCTGACACTAGCTTTGTGATTTCTCCAAGGCAGTGGTGGGTGGGTGGGTCTTAGGAAGGATGATGAGGAAGGTCCTTAATGACCACTTAGTCTCCCATTATACATATGGACAAACCAAAGCCCACCAAGGGTTAGAGACTTGCTCAAGTTTACCTCGTGGAGACAGGCAGAGCCAGGGACAAACCAGGGCCCACCAGTCCTCTTCTTTTCCCTGGCTGGCTGCCCTCCTTTCCTCCCCAGCCTTACCTGCAGTAGCAGCTAGAGCTCCAAGAGAGGGACTGGGAGGAGCCAAGAGTTTCCCAGGCTGGAAGAATTTCCTGGTTCTACCCACCCCCATCTGGCAGGACCTTGCCAATATATAAAAGGGCCCCAGGGCCTTTCAAATGCGAGGCCCAGGTGTCTGCAAAGGCTTTGATTGGGGTGGAGAGGAGGGGCTGCTGCATATTTCGGATATTAATAAATTTCCCCTAACAAAGGGTCAGAGCTCCCTCCGCCCCACCCCCCTTTGGGGCTCTAGGTGGGGGACAAGATGGGTTTGCTAATTTGCGAAGGATGCAGGAATGGCCATCACAATTCAGAAGGCTTCTTCCCACACTCTGGGGGTGGCGGTGGGGATGGGCTCAAGCCTTGCTCACAGAGCCCCTGGTGCCCAGCTTGCTCAGAACTGCCCTGGCCCTGGAGGAAGCACGCTCTGGACTTGATCTAGGACTAAGCCTGGACTCTAGGACTGAGCTGTAGGCCTGAGTCCTGGGAGTCAGGACTGGAGGATCCTAAGAGTTTAGGCTTATCTTTTCCTAGATTCCAAGTCTGCATTTGGAGGATTCTAGGTTTCTACAGAGCCCCACCAGCTTCAGCCTCTCCAGCCTCACTCACCTGCCCTGCTTCCTCCTGCCTCTGCTTCCCCTGCTCACTGCCTTGCCTCTGCAGCTCCTGGACTGTCCTCCCTGGCCCAGTCTTCCAATCTTTCCTGCTTTTCCCATTTCTGCTGCTCCCACAGCCTTCCCTGCCGCACCACACTTCTGCTCCCTCTGCTGCCCACACCATGTCCCTACTACTCCCATCCTGGTCCCCATATTGACTTCATATCTCCCTGCCTTATACCAGTTGCCAGTTAGGCCCCAATTGCAGCGGGAGCTGACTGGGGATCAGGGACCCACAGCTGGAGGAAACCCTGACAGCACAGTGCTCACTTGAGAGGAGACATCGGCCCTGTCTGGAGTAGAACCCTGGCCTGGAATCCTAGAATGTCCCAGCAGGTGCCAAACCCAAGTGCCTACAGGGACTTGGGCAGGGAACCTGGGCGAGCAAAGCTGTAGATGTGAGTGAGAGAGTGAGTGGCAGCTGACCCTTAGTGAGTGTTAGAGAGACGAGAGGGCCTGGTGTGGATTGTGGTGAGCTGGGAAAGAAGGTCTGTCTCTCTAAAGGAACAGCTACCCCCTCAGAAGCGTGGGCCCGGGTTGCCAGATATTCTGGGTTTTTAAGAGAAGAGGGAAATCTGGAGTTTTACAAAGTATGTCCCATTTCTAAATATGAGCAACTGATTCAGAAGGTATAAAGCAGCATGGCTCAATTAAGGCCTCCTGTTGGGCCCTCAATGCAGGCCAACAGCTTGGCAGACTTAGGGGCTTAGCAGTCAAGAGAGGCAGGGCTTGCCTAAGAATCTCCAGTGAGAATGACCTACAGTGCAGCCCCGCCCAGGGTGCCCCACACCTACTCAGCGCTCTGCTTCTTGTCTTAGTTGATCTTTGTGTCCGTGGACCCCTAACCTTGGGAGGCTGGTGGAGGGTTCTGGGAGGCAGTGAATGTGCCTGGCTGGGGTGTGGTGGAAGGTGGCCTGGGGCCCTCCATTCCTATTCTGGGACTCGTCAGAAAAGGTGTTTCCTTGGGCAATTCTGGGAGGCACTGAGATGGGGCCCTGGACCAAATGCAGTGACTTCCAGCCTAAGATCTGCGAGAGCAAATGGGGGTGGGGGTGGGGCAGAGGAGAGAGAGGCTTCTGGCCACACATTAGAGCAGTCATATTCCCAAGGTCAAGTGAGGGTCAACAGATAACACTAGGGGTCACACTGGTTATCTTGGTGTTTGATCCTCAGTAGGCCCTTCCCCTTGAGTTCCCATTCACCACCCCAGCCAAGTTCATCTCTGCATGGTTCCCTGTGTAGGTCCAGGCTCCCTGACCCAGTGCCTCCTCCATCTACCCATTGGAATCCTGCCCATCCTTTTAGCGCCCACCTCTATACACTCTTCAGCACCCAGGTATGGACTCCTGGAGTCTTCAGGGCGGCTGACTCAGCCCTACATCCAGTGAGCTCTGACAGCCCAGCCCAGCCTGCACAGGGCACTCATGGTCTTTTGAGATAAATCATTTCATAGAATTATGAATACTTTTTTTTTTCACACTCCTTGGACCTGAGTGCTTGGGGCAGCAGCAGGGCACCATGGGAGGGATGGGTGCACTGCTCAGCCATGCAGGCGTGGGGTCATTTCCAGCTCTGCCTGTCTTGGCTGTGTGGCCTGGGGGACCCACACTGCCGCTTCACAGCTTTGCACGATGGGTGTAGCATCAATCTGAAAGCAGTTTCTTGGTGGCTCTGGGGACAGCCAGGGAAGAGTTAAGACAGTCCCAGCCCCTCTGAATTCCACATGACCCAGGGTTGCTGAGTCTCCCGGTCTGCGGTGGACACTGTTCTCCAGGCTCATTTTTTGCTAATGGCTCATGGAAAGTTTGGCTCCTTGAGCTCCAGACTGCTCCCTCTGGGGCCTGAGGCCTCGCTGACGCTGGTCATGCCCTGGAAGGGCGTCCAGAGCAGCCTCCCTCCTGCAGAGCTATGGTCAGCACCTCTGATCCATGTCCGCCTGACTTCCTGCTGCCTGACCTTCTCCCCCAGGACAGAGCAGCAGCCGGCCCCTTCTGGCCACATGGAGGCCTCTTCCCAGCGCCCCCATCCAGGATTACTTTTCATTTGCGAGGTGGGGGCAGAGGGTGAGGGGAGCCTTTTCCCACTAAAGTCCACAGCATCTGTGAACTGTATCCCTTTGAGTACTGAAGTAGGTAGCAGCTCAGGAAGACTTGGACATCCGCTGGCCAGAGTCCAATCTCGACTCTATTGCTCACTGACTGTGTGACCAGCTGAATCGACTTTCCCTCTCTGAACCCAGGTGTCCTCAGACTCAGATGGGGAGAATAACAAGAAATTAAACGAGATAATATAGCTGCTTGATGCATAGCTTTAAAAAATGATTAGAGTGCTTCACATAAAACATGGCATGTAGAAATTCTCCAGGTGGGATGGTTCTCATGAGCCTGCTGTCCAGATAAAGAAACAGAGCAGGGGTGTTGTGCTTGGAGCCAGAGAAGGGCCAAGATGGAGGTGCAGGGCTTGCACCTTCCAGCTCCATGGCAAGTTCCTTGGAGGCTAGGCCAGTGACCCCATCAGTAAGATGAATGGGCTGGACAAGAAGCTCGTTGTGCCCCACAAAGGTGACTGGAGGGAAAGCCGTGGGCAGAGGAGAGCTCTGTGCCCTTGCCTGCTCAATTCAGCCTTTTGTCAGTGACCATGCCAAGGAGAGCTACGGGGGGAGCACCGCCTCTTTGGAGCCAGATTCAGGGGTTGCCCTCATTTGCAGGATGGACTTCATGAGTAGGAGCCCTGATGGTTTCTTCAGTGAGCTGGTATGTCCTGCGAAACCAGTTGGAGGTGGGGGATGTTGGGTTGGGGCTGGGGAGTGGGACAGGAGTAAAGTCCTCTGGGCCAAAAGCCTTGATTTGACCTTGATTCTGCTGCTCCAGGGTCAGGGTCTCAGAGAGTTTCAGGGGTTGGGGTGACAGGAGTCAGAGGCAGGGGAGGAGCCGATGGTCAATATTGATCTAGCTGAGTCAGGGGAGCAGGATGGGGAAGCAGGAAGGCTGGGGTGTGGCCTGCCGATAACTGAATCCCAGTGTGACTGTGGGAACCAAGGAAGGGGGGTGCTCGATACAGAATTCCCAAACTAGGTCCTTACGAAAACAACAGTGGTCTGGAACCCTGCCCAGTCCGAATGTGTCCTAATCCCTGAGGGTGGGGCCTAGAATATCTGTATTTTTAGCAAACTTCCTGGGTGACTCTGAGCAGCCAGGCCAGTTTCTATATTTGGGGGCCACAGGATTACCCACCTAGTTGTAATAATGAGGAAACTGAGGTCCAGAGAGGGAAAGTAACTCACCCAAGGTCATACAGTGGTGATAATCCACCTCTTTTTCCTGAGGAAAGCTATAGTCCACTACTAGATAACTCCATTCCCTGCCTGCTGTGGCCCAGGGCTCTGGAAGGGACGGATGCCCAGAGGGAAGTAGCCATGGAGACCTTGGCAGGCCCAGGTGGAGAAGGTAGGGTGGGGCTCATCCCGGGAGAAAGGACATAGTTAGGGGGGGGGGGGGGCATTCCCACAGGACTGGACCTGCCCTGCCTTGCCCTCTGCAAACACTCCCATTACCAGCTGGGGGATGTCCCCTAAAAGATCTACTATGGCCCTGGTTTGGGGAAGGCCTTTTCCATTGCTCAAGACCCACCCATGCCCTGGAAAGGCATGCCCCCAGCACGACAGGGGGATTCCCAGGTGGCGCTAGTAGTAAAGAACTCATTTGCCAATGCAGAAGATATAAGAGATGCGGGTTCGATCCCTGGGTGGGGAAGATTCCCCTGGAGGAGGGCATGGCAACCCACTCCAGTATTCTTGCCTGGAGAATCCCATGGACAGGGGAGACTGGCAGACTACAGTCAATAGGGTCGCAAAGAGTCGGACACAACTGAAGCTACTTAGCACTCAAGCAGCATGGTAGATTCAGGGGCACTCACAGCCTTCTGACACTTCTGGCCCCCTTCTCCCCCAACCCCTAAACAACCCACCAGTCAGGGCCCTCAGCTCAGCTCTTGCCTGCATGCTTCCCCCACATCTCAACTTGCTGAGCATCCGTACAAATCCTCCCAGAACTCCCAGGCGCTACCACCCTCTCCTGCCTCTTCTTCTGGCTCCTGAAATCTTGCTACCAGGTCCAGCCATCACCCTAGTCTGCCCTGAGTGCTGGTTCTCACTCTCTGGGATGGCGTCAGAGATTCCTGGGGACAGGAGACAAGCTAGCTCATCTCTGCGTCCTTCCTGGAGCCCAGTCCGGCTGCTGCATGCCCTAGCAGGTGTTCGGAGTGGTTCCGATTCTGAATCTCACCTCCTTCTGTCCCTGGGCCATTTTGGGCCAGTGTCTTCACTTTCTGCACCACAGTTTCCTTATTTGTGGAATGCAGAGAATCGTAGTCCCCACAGAGACGTGAACCGAGGGTCGTGAGAGCACATATAAAGGAGGTCAGGTGTGAACAATTTTAGCAGCACACATTTGTCAGGGGTCTACCCTCGGCAAGAATGACGATACCTGCTGCGTGCATCCGGAACATGGACAAGGTGCTGACTGACTTCAAGGAGCTCATGGTTTTGTGGACGCTTGCTCAGGTGACTTCAAATCAGTGAGCTCTGGTGAGGTAGGTAGAGGAGGCTGCGGAGCCTACGGAGGCTGTGGACCTAACGCAGTGCATGCTGGGAGTGGATAGTGGCAGTTGCGGAGCACGTGGAGGAAGCTAACTCAGTGCATGCTGGGAGTGGGTAGAGGAGACGGTGGAGCCTGTGGAGGGACCTAACGCAATGCATGCTGGGAAGGAGGTGGGGCTTCCAGGAGAAGGTACCACAGCTGTGTCCTCAAGGGAGCAGAGACGTTGCTATGCACTGAGCAAGGAATAAAAAGGAATCCAGTCCTCTGCAGTGAATTCGGGAGTAAATGGGCAATGAGGAGGTGGAGACTACAGATGTAGACAACTAACAGAAGGCACCAGCTGGAGTGGATAGCGGTTAAAGAGAAGGGGGTTGGTAGGGGGAGGTTCCTGAGAATCCCAGCCACTGTTAGCTGGCTATCCACAGACGGGGAAACACAGACCGGGGCCCTGGAGCTCTGCTTGCGCTAGTCCTGACTCTTGCAAGAGGCCTCTTTGCCTCTGAGTCTTATTTTCTTCTTCTTCAAAATAGGACTGTTCCAACTAGGGCAAGAGGTGTGAAAGCACCCTGTGAACTCTAAAAGATCATGCTCTTGTAGATAATAATAGCGCTTTAAGTGGATACCTCAAGGTTTACCGGGAGCTCCCAGAGGTTTATAGACTCACAGAACTCTGGACCTCCTGTAATCTGCTCCTGTGCTGCCACCTGCTGGCGAATGTCTGCAATGACAGCTCAAGTTCTCAAGTCCTTCCTGCTACCCAGGAGGAAGATCCAGGGCATCTGAGGGCTCAGGTCCAAGCAGTCTTGGCGCTGCCATGCCAGGCTCCAAGACAAGAGTGCAAATGAAGGGCCTGGATCCCTCTGCTTTACACCTCCTTGTGCTTTTCTGCCAAGCTCCTCGCATGTGCTATAGGCACATGACCTGTAGAAATGCCCTCTGGCCATCTCACATGCCAGCAGCCAGGATAGACCCAGAAAGCAGCTGGTGCAGAAATTCTGAAGCCCAGGCACCCAGAGCATGGTCTGGAGAGGACCGTAGGCTCCAGAAGTCACACTCCCCCCTCCCCCCAGTCCTGTGGAATAATCGAATACATCAAACACAAATTGGCACTTGCCATCAGCACTTGCCATCTAGCTCTACAAGGATTAAATCATGTGCTACTGCAGCTGCTGATTTTTAATACCCATTGAAAGGAGTTCAGGGTGGAGAGCAGAAATTAGGAACTCTGTGCTCTGGGAAAAACTGGCAGAACAGGTCTTCAGATTGTTAGATATTTTTAGGTGCTGATTTTATGAGCCCAATTCTTGTATCTCCTCTTGTCTAGAAAAGCACTAAAATCCTTCGTGGTGATAACGCCTCATGACTAGCAGACACCTTCTGGAAAAAATATGTGCTTAATTGCATGTACTCCCCCTTCACCAGAATCACATATATACTGATTTTCCCCTCTACTACTTTGGAGCAGTTTCTCAGAGCTATCTGAAATGCTGTCTCCTTGGATATTGTCTTCATTTTGCTGCCAAATAAAACTTACCTTGCAACTCTCACATTGTGCTTTTTTTTTTTTTTCAAGTCACATCTCTTAGGTGGGGGCATGACTTACAGTGAGCAACTCATCTGTTTTGCATGAGACTGTTGGGTTTTGTACTGAAAATTCATGTCAGCAATGAATGGTTGGTCACCCTGTCATGGCCTGAGGGGGTCAAAACCTCTGCATCACCACCCTGGGTCAGCCTGAGCAACTTGGGGTCAGGGAACCAACTAGCCTCTAATGTGGTAGTAGCCTCCCTTCCCCCAGTGGAGCCTTTCCTCCACTCCTTTCTCCAGCCCCAAGGCCTCTGCCCTAGACTCTAGGTTCACATATAGTCTGTGGTAGAGACCCTTCCTCTCCCTCCCCCTCTCAAGGCCTCTGGGGCTGGGGCCTTGTCTGTGACGTTGGGCAGAGGAAAAATATTGGGTAGGAAGGGACTTCTGGAACAACTTCTTCACTGTACAAGGAAACCAAGGCCCGGAGGAGAAGAGCCTTGCCCCAAGTCCCTAAGGGAGACTTTCTGTTGGCCACTGGTGGCAACTCATTGCTCTTGTGAAGGGCACCCCAGCCCCATCCCCGGCTCTAAGGCTAGGGCACACAGGTCCAGGCATAATCCCATAGTGATTGACTCAACCTTGAGCTTGTGACCAAGTTAGTCCAATCAGAATGAAGACCTGGGTCTTTATTTTGCAACTGGGAGGAACTAGAACAGGAAACAGACATACTCCCCCAGTGCTCTGCTTGACCAAGACAGAGAGACAGCAAGTGCACAGAAGTTGGTAGCTATTTATTGCACTGAAAACACCAAGAATAAAACAGACACCCCTTCTTCCCCCCAACCCCACAATAGCAGAAAGTTTGAGCAGTGGTCATTCAAGTTCACAGCCACATATTTTAAAAAAGAAAGAACTGAAACAACCCCCCAAACAAATAGTAACAAAGATACCAGCACGGGGAGTCTGGCAAATACATCCCCTAAAGGGTCTCCCCTTGAAGGGAGACAGGAGGCCAGGGGCCAGGATCAGCGCTTGCTGGGCGCACACACGGGAGAATGCTTTCCCGTGAATGTGTTTGCATGCTGGAGCCTAGGACTTGTCTTAAGTCTGGATTTTTTTGCATCTACAGGATTTTTGACTGTCTGATGGTATTGGGCTCTGGGCCACTTTGTCTGCCAGTCTCCCTGCCTGCTGTCTCAGGATCACGCCGTGCCCTGTGGTCCATACCAGCTGGCTGCACACCCACAGGCATGGCCTTCGCAGTGGAGCCATCTCAACTTGGGGTAGGGACCAGCCTCCACTTCTCTGGCATCCAGAGAGGGGCACAGTTGACAGGAGGCGTGTCAGCAGACAAAAGGCAGGACGCTGGTGTCCTCCAGCTCAGCTCCCTCTGGTGGGGAACCGAGGGGAGAGCAGGGAAAGGACTTTCCCAAGGTCACACAGCAAGTCTGGTCAGAGCTGGGAATGAAATCCTAATCACCCCAAAATGTGGCTCTTTCCCCTACAGTCCTCCGCTGATGAGCAGAGGACAGGCGCAAAGAGGGGGCTGCAGGGTAGCTGGGGGAGAGATGGGGGACTGGCCGGCCCAGAAAAGGACAGGAATCCAGCCAGTGACTCACCCTGTCGATTCTCATGTGTATATTCAGTGTTCAGTCTTCACCCCAGTGTTCTGTCTGATCCCACATCAGCCCTGTAACATAGGCTGGGCAGCAATATTTAACCCTTTTAACGGAGGGGGAAACTGAGGCTGAAGAAAGGACCAGACTTTGCCTTGGTAGTGGCAGCAATCCCTCACCTTTGGCTTGGGGCCGGCTGTGGGAGCTGGCAGATCGCAAGGGAGGCAGGCAGTTTTGCTGCTGGGACGCTGGGATCACTGGGCCTTACTGGGAAGCCCTCTGGACCTAGGACAGACCAAGTGCCTGCCCTGGGCCTCGGCAGCAGGGTCTCTGCCAAGGAGAGAGGCCAGTGATCAACCAGTTTGGAGACCAGGAGGGCTGGGTAGCCTCTCTCCTGGCCTGCGGCCCCTGCCCAGCCTGCCTCACCTGTCCCGGGGGCAAGTGTACAAGAGAATGGGCCCAGCAGACAGCTCATGATCAGGGAAAACTCAGGAGGTACTGGGTCACATCCCCTCAGTCCTGCTCCGCTCAACACCCAGGATACCCCAGAGGTTTGGAGGGATCAGAGATTCCTCCAAATGTTTGGAGATGTGGCTCTTCCTCCCCTAAAATCCTCCAGAGGGGACAGTATCTCATGCTGGCAAAACACGGCCACACAGAGGCCAAAAGCACAGAGAGGCAGCAACATAATTCCGAGTCGGACACTGAGAATACAACCTCTATTTCTCTTTTTGTCCAAAACATGTAGATTGGTTTTGCTGAGTGTTATTTCTTCTTCTTTTTTTTTTTTTTGTTTCAACATACTTACTGCATATAAAGTCATGCAAAGAAAACAGCGCAGACAGTAGATCCAGGTGGATGTGCCAAGGCATTCCACATCAGAGTCAATCCCAAGGGAAGAGGGAAAGAGAAAGGAAAAGAGAGATGCAAACCACAGCCGCCGGAGGAGGTGTGAAGAGGAGAACTCCCAGTGTTCTTTTTGGACCCGCATGAAGACGCATGCTCATGAATCCCCCAGAGATGGAAGGGGGGGCACTGAGGGTAGTGCGCAGGTGCAGTGAAATCCTGGGCTGCATGGTCGAAAGGACCTCAGTTTGGGAGGCAAGCAAGATAAAGTCCAGATACTGCCACCCTGACAACCTCCCCGACTCTCTCTGCCCGGATTTGCTATTTCTTCATCAGCACTAACATCTGATGCTTCTCCAGTCCCCAGGGGAACCTGGGGGCTGAAATATCAGAGATCCTTCCCCACCAGGCTGAGTCCACCTCAGCCCCTGATAAGCCACAAGTGACAAAGTCCATCTCAAAGATGACACACACACAAAAAAGACCTAGAACAGGAAAAAAAAAAAAAAACTACCCCTCACCCCTCTTCCCACTTCCCTTCCCAACCCAAACCTTCTCACAATAATTTGAGAGGTCTAGTTATTACATAAATATCCATTAACGCGAAATCCATTTACGAAACACACAGAAGTTTGGCTATAAAAAGGCATGCAGTCCAAGTAGAAGTGATACCTAAAGGTTGTTTTCTTTTGCCCTCAAAAAGCAATCAGATTCTCTCCTTTGGATATGATGAAGCTGGAATTCTCCAGGCCTGATGGATGGGTGGAATGGGCAGCTAGTGTTGGAAGTAAACATCAGCAGAAGGAAGAAAGGAAGAAGTGGGGGCACCCTGAGAGGATCGAGCCCCCCACACTGAGGGAGGAGGGTCGGCTGGAGAACAAGAGGGCAGGACAGGATGGGAGAAGAGTTAGGAAGGCAGTTTGAGGCAGGAGGCTCCTGACATCTTGCTCCTCTTTTGCCCTCTCCCGGGGGGGAGGTTGGTGCGGAGGGCTGGGGGTTCTGCCCTTCTCCGAGGACCCCAGAAGAGGGGAGATCAGGGAGGGGGTTCTGGCGGATGCCACATTCCTCCTGGCTCTGCCCCTCCTCCCCAGCCCCTGGGTGAACACACAGCTGGGACCGTGGCCTCCAGCCAAGGCAAGACCAGGCCAATGACAGCTAGGAGGGGGGTCCTCGGGGCCAGCACCCAGGGCACCTGGGCCTGAGGAGGCCCCACCCTGGCAGGCGACAGAGAGCAGGAGTGACAGGTGGAGATGGGGAGATGTGGCCATTTGCTCTGAAGTCGTGATGGCTTTGCGAATGGACAGGCTTTTTCTTGACACAGGTATGAAGGTGATGGTGATGGTGGTGGTGGGATGATGTGATTGGGGGAATTCCAGCAAAATCCAAGTGGGAGAACCAGCAGCCACATTCCACGGACAAAGAGTGGATCTCTGCGGTACAGCGCCTCCAGCCTGGTCCTTCAGCTGCAAGACATGGTTGACGCGGTGGGTAACGTGGGTGCTTCTCAGGGCACCGTGCCCACCTCCTTGGATGGAGTCCAAGTTGCCTCCGGGGGGGTTCTCCCCCCACCCCCTGGGACCCACAGGCCTGGTCTCCTCCCAGTGGTCTTCCCACCCCCGCCTCAGGGCCCGTCCAGCAGCCGGGTTCCCCAGCGTGTACCACCTCCAGATTGACACCACCTCATTCTTTTAGATTGTGGGAAGCAGGGGCTCTTACTGTGGCAGGACGGAAGGCGCCCCGGATCTGTGGAAGTGGACGATCTGCCATTTGCCATCCCGGCGGTGCCAGACGCGGGTCTCTTCCGACTGGGCCGTGCGGGGGATGCCGCCGGCGTCCAGGTACTGCGTGATGCGGATGTAGGCGATGCAGGCCGACTCGTCACCCATCAGGTGGATGTGGGGGTTTAGGATGGTGGTGTGCACAGGCTTGCTGTTCCGGGACCACACTGTAGGCAGGGATGGGAGGGGGCGGAGGAGTTGCACCTGGGGGCCTCCGTCTCAATTCCTTCCCTTCCCCACTTGTCAGCAGCCGCCTCATCAGAGCACCTCTGCCTGCCTCATTTCCAGAGGAGCAGGTCTCTGTGACACGGCTCAGCTACCTGGGAGTCAGGGCACCGCTTGTAGATGACTAGATCAGACCCCAGCAGAGATACGGTGGACTGCAAGACAAGGTGAATTCTTCAAACGCAGGGGAATGGAATTTGAGAATCATGATATCTCAGACATACAGGTGAATGTAGTGTCAGGTGAGCTGAGACCGGAGTCTCAACCCAGATCCCTACAGAGGCCAGGAGAGTACACAAACAAGGGGGTTGAACTGGGTAAGAGATGCTAGATGACTACGGAGCCTCTGTCTCTGGGTGAGGGGACAATCGGGAGTGGTGGGGACCGTGATGAACAGTGTACCATGCCCCTTCTAAGGAGCTGCCCCGGACGAGCTTCCCCGGCGTTTGCCGTGTAAGTGGGAGCCGTGTTGCCACACCTCATTTTTCAAGAGACTCTAGAAATCTGGATTTCTGTGTCAAATGCTCCAGGTTTAATTATTGCTTTCAAATTTAAAACATCATGCAGACCACATGAAAAATGTGTAGTCAGATACGCCTTATGGGCACCTCATTAGCCACCTCTATTCTCAACGTATAGAATTATGGAAACTTGAAGAATATTAAAACTGTAGAATCTTGGAATTGTAGGGATGGTACTGGTGGCCGTGGGATGTGGTCGCGGAGCTTTCCAGAGTTAGGGGGAAAGGCACAGCTCTTGTAATCATGATAGAACTGACAATAACCAGCCCTCTCTGCGTAATATGTGAGCCGCAATTATTACTATCATCATCATCACCATCTTGGTTCTAGGAACTCAATTTTTTTCAGCAAGATAGAAAACAAAACACAGGAAGACAACATCTCAGGAGGGGCTGGACAGGGGTCACCAGGATCTTGGGCTTCAGTGGAACCCTCACACCTTCCCTCAGTGTAGCCCAAACGTACCCAAATCCCACGGGAGAGATGATTCAAAATATAGATTGCCCAGCCCCGCCCTTGGAGATGCCAGTTCAGGAATTTGTCATATTAAAAAAAGCTCCCTTCCCTCCCCCATCCTCTGATTCTGATGCCCAGCCAGGTTTGTGAGCCACTGATTTCCTGAAAAATCAATTTTTTCAATCAATCCTAAAAAAAAATTTTTTTCACAACTTCAGAAAGCATCCAATAGTATCTGCACCTAAATGTTACACTCACATTATATCCAGGTTTTGGATAAATGACCCCAAATCACTGAGTCTTAGATATGTAGACTAAGAGGCTTTTACAATTCTGGGCTCTTGTATAGCAAGAGTGAAGAGCTTTTGCACTATAAGCTTTGGAGTGACCTCAGAGGTCAGAGGTCACCCCTTGGCTCTCCCACAAAATGCAAGGAGGCCTCTGTGAGCATCCTCAACAGCATTCGGGGCTGGAGGCTCTCGACACTGTTTAGTTCAATGCATCTATTTAGCAGATCTGGAAATTGAGGTCCAAAGAAGCAATTGGACTTGTCCAAAGCTGGGCCAGTCTCTGAAAGAAATGCAGTAGAACCTAAAGAAGTCAGTCTCTAGGTGGAACTGAATTAGGACAATCTAGAACAATCCCCAAAGGGACAGAACTTAGCACTGTTGAGGGCACTGGGCCTTACTGTTGTCTGCCAGGGCTGGGGTCCTGAGAGTCATTTGTAAAGCAATGGTCACCCTAAAGTGGCATCTCTTGAACGGATTCTAGGCTCCTAACATGTACCCTCGTGGATAGCATGGGAGAAAGGGCCAGGTCCTCCAGCAGGAAAAAGCAGGCAGGAGGGTGAGACTTGCCCCAGGGCAGGCAGTTACTCTGTGTCTTGCTCTTTTTGATCCTTTGATGTGATCAGGTGTTCAAGCTCAGAGTCCAAGGAGCCAGTGTTATGATAGGATTCACTGCCAGAGTTAGGCCAAGGGCTTACACAGCCTTCCGTGTCTCCTCCCTCTTTTGCATTCCCGAGTCTTAAAAGCCAGCTCAGCCTGATCTCTGCTCTGTGGGGATTGTGGTGTTCATTGTGGGGAACCAGCACCCCCCAGAGGACAGACCAGTAGAGAGGTGTCCCTGGCGATCAGCTAGGGAGCTCCAGGCTGAGCGGGACTGACTGTGGGGTCCAGCCACCTCTCTTCACACTCTACCTCTGTTGCTGGCCTTGGAAAAGCAGAGTTTGATTTGTCAAAGAAAACGCAACTTCCTTCTTCACTGCTTTTTGGGGATGCTCTTAAGCCCTCGTACTCTGCAAGATTCCATTAGTCTGTGTGCAGGCAGGAGAGGAGTGCCCAGCTCTGTTGCCCAGGTGAGGAGAGAGTACAGGGAAAGAAGGAGGCTCTGGTGGCAGTCGGAAGCCAGGTTCTGTCACCAACTTTCTGGGTTCTTTGGACAAGTTGCTTCCTCTCTCTGGACCTCAGTTTCTCCTCTGTACAATGAAGAGTTGGACTAGAGCCAACTTCAGTTGCTTAAGTACTACCTTTATTTTTACCATCCACCTGTACTTACTTTATGGCAACCCGTTCCAGTATTCTTGCCTGGAGAATCCCATAGACAAAGGAGCCTGGTGGGCTACAGTCCATGAGGTCGCAAAGAGTCAGACATGACTGAAGCGACTTAGCACGTGCACATACTTACTTTATGAAAATATTTCCTTAAATCAATTCACTTTGTTAACGTATATACATTTATTTTAAAAGGCCACTTTCTAAAACAATCATTAATGAATAACCAGTCTTACAGAATACACTTTTAATAAGCCCAATGAAAATGAAATCGAATTACATAATCCTAGCTCCATGCTCTTTCCTGCAAGTCACCTGGGCCTGAGACTGCTCTCTTTTTGATAAAGAGGTGAGTTAGAAAGTGGGTAGGTATTTAAGAGATACTAACATTAAACTGAGCCTTTCCTCTTGGCAGAGCCAGATATATTGAAAGAGAATTTAGAAAGGGACCGACTTTCTCACTGTGTGAACCAGTGCTGTTTCAATAGGTGCCCACAAGCACAGGAAATCACAGAGCATTGCCTCAGTGCCTTCCCTCTGGGGGACCTTGGCTGTGCCTCTTCTCAGGGCCTCCCTCCAGGTCCTAAGCTACATGAGTCTAACCTGTGAGTGCATTGGTTTATCCCTGTCTGACCCCTGGCTAAGGTGAGACACAGACGCAGGCAGAAAGCGCCCTAGGTCAGGCCCAGCCTCAGCCCCCTGACGGCCCCGGGTTGCAAAGCTGCCAGGGTCTCTCCTGCAAAGGAGAGGCCCGGGAAGGACAGACATGCAGACAGAGACCTAGACAAACAGGCAGGGCACAGCAGTGTGAGCTTGGTCCCCTTTTCTCTCCTAAGAGCACATTTCCATGCCCACCCACTGGGGCACCTGCATGACAACAACCTACATGCCAGTTTGCGACCAGCTGGTCATCTGGGGTGGCCGCAGGCATTCAGGTGACTGTAACTTGGGGGTGTGCCCCTGGGGGCTCCCTTATATGTAGAAAGGGAATAAAGGTCTTCCCCAGGCTCTCCCAGGGTCATGGGCAGGCGAGGGCTGGGAGACCTTGTCACACTGATCCAAGTTTCCCATCCACAGCCACAGCAGTTGGACGGGCCAGGGTTAGGAGAGAGACCAAGGAGGTACCAAGCCCTGTCCACACAGGCCCTTCCTCCTCACTGGCTCCTGAGCTGCCCCAGGGGCCCTGCCCATCACCCTGCTGTGCCATCTGGCAGGACACTGAACAGAGCAGACAACAGGCAGCCCAGAGGGAAGGGATTGCTCACGGTTTTCAAAATAGAATCGATGGAAGTCCAGGCCCTCGACCAGGTTCCCCAGGGCCTCGGGTTCGAAGGCCGTCATCCCAGGGTCACACATCTTCCTGGGGGGAGGAAGTCAGAGGAAAGATGGGCTGGGTTGGCCTCTCGGGTGCCCCCTCTAATTCCAGGGGCCTGGACCCCAGGAAGGGTGAGCCTGTGAAATCAAAAGTGACTGCACCCACCTCATAGGATCAATGAGGCTGTGGAGGGGACAGGGCTGGGACAGGTGCAGTGTGGACACTGCTGACTGGCAGGCGCTACTGGGAACTGGGAAGCCTGGGTCCAAACCATGGCTCTGCCACTTACATGTCATGAGACCACCCCCACCCCCCGCCCCCTAGCAATGGTTTGACGTATCTGAGCAAGAGGGCCATACCGAGATGCCAGCGGGGATAACTCAGCCTGTACACAACTCTCCAAATTACATCACACACCCCCACCTCAGGCAGCAGATCCCCCCAGAGAAGGCTTTCCTAATTTGTCTTCCTTGGGCAGGGGGGCCTTTTCCTTCACTTTAAATTGACTTCTGTTCACCAAGCAGATGTGTCCCTGGAGGGGGTGTGTTTTGCTACATTAAACGAAGGTGTCCTCTTGTTGGCAGCAGCGTCCTCTGGGAGCCCCATTTCCCTCTTCTGTAAGATGAGGAAAATTGCAGTCCAGGAAGCGATGCCTGGGAGGAAGGAGCCCGGGGCATGGCTAAGCACGCCCTCTGCTGTGTACTTTCAGCTCAATGCTCCCACTCGGGTCTGCTTTCTGGGAGACCCTAATAGCCAGATGGAGGAAGGAAAAAACTCTCTCCCCCATCCCTAGGTCTCTGAAATCTTCTGTGACACAACGTGGACCCCTGTGACAATGACAGTGAAGCCAGGGACAGGAAGTACCCCAGGACAAAAAAAGATCCCACCTGGGGAGGGACTGAAGACAAGGGTGGAAGGCCCAGCCTCGTGTGAGCTGGAGCTGTGCTGAGTGCAGGGCACCCTGCCCTTGTTCTGCCCTAGCAGCTCTGTCTGTGTGACTCCAGACAACTCGCTTCTCCACTCAGAACCTCAGGTTCTCCTGATAGATTGGCCAGCGGGGTTGTTCTCAGATCATGTGGGATTCCCAGGATCCTTCCAGATTCAGAGTCCTCTAAGGCGGGGCTCTGAGCTCTGACCATCTGGAAGACTAAGCACCTCCTCACTCTCTCCAAGGAACCCCTCTCCAGGAGGTCTCTGGGCCTCTGAAGGGACTCAGAAGCCATCTGCTCCAGTTCCATTGTACATGTAGGGAAACAGGCTCAGTGAGACGAAGGGGCTTATCCAGGGTGACACAGGGTCAGACTCAGCCACCACAGACTCCAGAGGTCATAGCAAGGGGTCAAAACCTAGGCTGCAGAGGAAGTGATATCGCAGAGGTGGAAGACTTGGGGGGTTTGGGGTCAACAGGAGACACCTCTCCTTCCCTCCCTCCCTAGCTGTGTCTTCAAAGCCACTCTCGGGCTCTCTTATCACCGACTTAATTCTTTCCAGGGCCAGATGCAAAATCTGTTCAACAGCGCATTTCCATGTCTTTATGTAACCCTCAGGGCACACATGCACACATACCCATGCACACCCCTTATGCACGCAGTCACAAACGTGCACGTTACGTGTGCATAGGTACATCACACTCACGTGTACATGCAGCCTCCTTCTCACACCTGCACCTTCCAAGGTCCTTGTCTCTCCAGAGATAATCAGCACATTGCCGGGGCTTTGTCACCCGCTGCTGCTGAAACCCTCCCACGATCAGGATGCATCTGGCCTGCCCAGCCTTTGAGAGACAAACTTCAACTCCTTGGCATAGCTGTAACCAGGATCAGGCTGCCCAAGGAGCAAAGCCCACCCAGGTCATTCCTACTTCACCCAATAGGCAAGGGTCGTTCTGCCCTTAGTTGGCAGCTTTTGTCCACCAAAAAGCATAGGTAGGGGCTTCAGACCCGGGCCTTGTCAGCCCTGGCCAAGACGTTGAGGCCTCAGCCCAGAATCTTGGCTCTCCTGGGGGCCCACTGAGGTCCACTCCTGGCCTAGACCAGCAAGGCTGAAGATGGCCACCAGGGGGAGGTCCAGCCCAGTCTTTGTACACTGGTCACTTCTCCAAGGGCTGGTCCAGGTATGTAGGGGATGTCTCATACCACTTGTTTCACACCATGCTATTTTTGTGCACTCTGCCTTATTCCTGGATGGCTCAGAATTGCTTTTTGTGGTTCTTTTGCTCCCCGCCTGCTCACTGAAGTTTGGTTTCCTGCCTGCTCCTGCCCATCTGAGGTCAGGGGAAGTCCAGTGGCCCAGGCCCACATGGCAGGACTGAGGAAGGGCCTGCCTCCCTCCCCTCCTTCCCAGCTTATCTCCTGAGGAGGCCCATGTTGCAGTGGAAGCCACCCCCTCTTTCCTTGGGGAAGGAAAAGAGTTCTCTTGGAATTCTTCCTAGACACAAGATAGGAGCAGGAAGAGGAGCAGGACTGAGATACAGACAAGTACTATGAGCAAAAAGCTTAATGAAAGCATAAAGTCTGAAGGCAAACCAGAGTTAATGAGTTCAGCCTGATTCATGGCACATGCAGTGTGAGTGAATGAGGGTCAGAGACAAAGACCCCCCAGAGTTAGCCATCAGCACCCCCTGATTCAGGCAGGACATGCAGGATGCACCCAGCCAACTCACGTGTAGGACTCAAAATCTCCATTGCTTATGGCTTCAATCAGCTGCTCTGTCACTTTTATGATTTCTTGTTTCCGCACTGTAAGGCAGGAGGGGACACAGAGAAATAATAGTGATCGTGATGGAGCTGTGGCACCAGCCACCATATCCTGAGCCCTCACCACGCACCAGCCCCTGTCCTGAGGGCCTCACATTGTCTCAGTTGTCCTCACACTGTCTGTGGGTGTCATCACTCCCATTTCATGGAAGAAGAAACTGAGGCCCAGAAAGGTAAGGGTGTGAAAGTCCCTTTAACTACAAAGGGTAGAGCCTGTGTCTTAGTTGGCAGCCTCTGCTTCCAGAGAGCAAGCATGGTTCTGGCTCTAGGTCTGATTGAACCCAGGTCTTGACTCCAAAATACACTTCTCCATCACCTTGTTTTGCACCTGAATCCAAGCAAGGTTACCTGTGATGATCACCACCAAAAACCAGAGGTTCCCCTGTGGTCCAAACTGGGGCCACTAAGGAAGGGCTTAGGGCTTATTTATCCCTTAGGTCTGGGTGAGTTTTTATTCCATTTGCATACCTACAAGAATCAGGCACTGAGCTTTCCAGAACTTTCCAGGCATAATGAATCCCAGTTACTGACACCTGGCCTCCCCTGTCTGCCACTGAAATACCACAAACAGCTGCTGTCTTTCTAGTAGAGGATTAGATATCAGTTTTCTTATTAGGTGTGTGATGTTCTGTGCCCTAGCTTTCCCATCTGTAAAATGGGGATGCTATCACCTCTCATACATTCAGTGTTGAACAAGTGGTGTAAAGAACCTGGGCTTCAGTATCAGATAGCCTTC
Source organism: Okapia johnstoni (assembly GCA_024291935.2). Classification (NCBI taxonomy): domain Eukaryota; kingdom Metazoa; phylum Chordata; class Mammalia; order Artiodactyla; family Giraffidae; genus Okapia; species Okapia johnstoni. Next base: position 53,351,970 of record CM044316.1, read on the forward strand.
ATCTAAATCCCAGCCTGGGTCCTTATTAGCTGTGCAGCCGTGGGCCACAAGGTTGTTTTCTCATTCATCATATGGAGACGATAATGCCCTCATCCCAGAGTTGCTATGACTATGGGATGAGATGACGTGCCTGAGGCACTTGGACCAGAGCCTGGCGCATAGTAGGTACACACCGTAAGTACCACTTCCTATATCCTCCCACATGCACTGTTGTATCTGCTCCTCACAGCCTGGGAGTGCAGGGAGGCAAGGCCAGCTTCCTGCCATTTGACACATGAGGAGACCAAGCCTTAGCAATGAAGGACTGGAAGTCGAATGTCCTGGCTCAGCAGGGCCGTCCTACCAGAAGCCTCACTCAGTTTCCTGGGGCCTCCTTCCCTTCTTCCGCAGGCTCAAGCTTGGCCTCAAACCTGGTCAGTGAACTGGCTGGCCAGAGAAACCTTAGGTGAGATGAATGGACATACTGCCCATCTCTCAGGCTGGGAGCGTGGGAAGGAGACTGCTCCTGTCTGAGCCCTTGACCCTGCCTGGCCCTTTCCTTACCAACTGCAGGGGCAACCCTGTCCCACCTCACGCTGGGGAGCTCATCTCAGGCCCAGAGGATGCAGAATCACAGAGCACTCAAGCTACAAAGAACCTTGGAGACCAGAGACTCAGCCTCCTTATCCAGCTATCGGGGAAGCAGAAGCCTGGTCAGAAGTGCAGGCTGTCCAGGACATAGAACATCCCGGGTGTGCAGTCTGGCTCCCAGCGCAGGGCCTTTCCCAGAACCCGGGAGCTCCAACACATTCCCTGTCACGTTGGGCCCGTGGGCTGTCTCTTCCCCAACTCAAATATTTAATATGAGCACTGCAAAGGCTCACTGGCCCCTGGAGCAGGCCTGGCCCCACAGACATTCACTGCAGAGTGAGGGAGTGTGCCAGTGCTCAAGCCTTGGAGCTTGAAGTCTCCCAGCACAGCTTCCTATGGTGCTCACTCCCCATTCAGAGATGAGCTCCAGCCACACTGGAGGTGACAGGTGAAATTGTCTGCTCCAGTATCTGTGCAGCAACAAAGCCATCATCGCCGTTTCCGCTCCCCTACATGCCCCTCAGGGCAGGGCCCGATGCCCAGCACAGCTCTTGGCATGTGGTGAGTACTCAGTAGATGTAACCATCTTGGAAGTTACCATCTCCAGTGTCAGCCACCACAGTGAGCCACACAGTCTTTTTGGCTCCTCTAAGAATCACCAGGACTGGGAATGAGTGTCTTAGACCATGAGCTCTGCTGGGTGACCCTGAGGTCTTGCCTGGCACTGAAACAGGTGCATGAATGAATGAGTGGATAAACCAAATCAGGGTCTGGGGCTGCTGTCTTTGCTCTGTTCCCTGGAACTGCCCAAGTTGCCTAGTGGCCTCTGTCCCTTGGAGCCCAACAACCCCGTCTCCTGATCAAGCTAGAGACTGAGGATAGAGAGAAACACACCTCTATCAGGAGACGCCTCATTCCAGCCACTCCCACGTGGAATCATGGTGACCACCCAGGGCAAATTCACAGGCTCCTGGCGGGCCCTGGGACCCAAGCCACTCCCCTTGCCTTGTTTGCACGGCTTTACGTACCCTTTCCACTTGACATTCCATGAGCTTCTGCCTAACACCCTGTCTCCTGTGGGCTGCTTCTCCCCAACGTGTCAGAAAGACTAGCCAAGTGTTCAAGGGCACAGATTTTGGAGCCAGACTCCAGCTCTACTACTCAGTAACTGTGTGCCCTTGGGCAAGCTTTTTCCCCCTGCCTCAGTTTCCCATATGTATAATGGAGCTACTAATAGTACTTACCTCATAGGGTGGTTCTGAGGGTTGAGTTAAGAATATATCAACAAAAATAACTAACACACATATGGTCCTCACTCAGAACCAGCTACTGTTCCAAGCCCTTTATATCAAGTCATTTATGTAAATAATGATGCATTATGTAAAGCGTTGAGAGCAGTGCCCGGCACTCCATAACTGAGAGCTGTGATTATCCTCAGTGGAAAGCTCTGAATTGGAAGTTCCCCCTGAGGACAGCCTCTAGCCAGGCCGGGACACTTCCCAGCAGCCTAATACATGATGCTTCAGTTTTGGTTGAAGCTTTGGGGCTTGCAGCCTGCCTGGGAGGCCACCACACTGCTGTACAGCTTCTTCCATTTGCACCCATGTCCTTCTTTTAAGTTGAAATTTCCCCCTAAAAGCCCCTTAGTTACTGGGGCCCTGCACTATGCACCTGATATCCCAGACTTGATGCCTTCCACTACCAGCCTTTTCTTCTCAGGGCTGAAAGCCTCCAGCATGTGGTTTGCAGGATCTCACTCAAGCTGGCTATCTACTCTTCTGGGGTACTTAAGCTGTTAGATGCTTCTGTGAGTATGAGCACACAGTCCTTGATGTAGCTTGAGTATTGTAGAATCTCAGGCCTAGGGTAGCACTCTTTATCCCCTCCCCAATTCTGGACACTATACCTCTATTAATGCAGCCCGAGACAGTGCCTAACCTGGCCTTCACTCACATAGGACACCAAGTTTGCCAATGGTTAAAGCCTGACAGGCGGGAATCCCCTTGCTTCACTCTCTGGGACCAAAGATCTGGGGCTCTGCTGCTCCTTAGATCTAGAGAAATTCAGTCTTGTTCTGAGCCCTTCCCATGCCCTCAGCAGACCCACTGCTCTATGAAAGAGTCATCCAGCAGCTGCTCAGTAGCAACTCTGGCATTTTTAATCTTCTAGGCATTCACCCAGACAACCAAGAGTGTTCCCTCATAGCTGGGGAAGCTGAAGCCCCAGAGAGGTTAAGACACTCTCTCAAGGTCACACAGCATGTAGTGGCTGAGATGAGATCAGCGTTCCCGGCTAATATTTCCCAGAATGTTTCTGCCCAGATTCGGAGGCAGCTCTTTGGAAAAGAAACGGAGTTTTCAAGGAGTTGACCAGGAGGAGGAGGGTGGTGGGGAGGAAGCCTAGCAGAGCCCTGTGCAGCTTGGAGGGTGAGAGGCCTGTGTATCAGCCTGAGGGGCTCTGAAATATTCATGTCCCCTTCTTTGCTCAGGGGGAAATGTTCCCTGGAGGATGACATTTCTAATTAACTTTAATGTTAGGTCAGAATCCACCCTACCAGCTGCTATTCTCACTTAGTAAGAAGACTTAACAAATTAACACCAGAAAATGGTTCTCTGGAAATTTTCTCTGAGGTCTGAAGAACCTGGGGGAGGTGCAGGCCTCCTCTCTCCTGCCAAACAGCGGGAGAAGCTCCTGGTTGGGCCAGCATCTCTTCCAGCAGATGTGGCCCTTTACATGTATGGAAACTGAGGCAGGGAATGGGCTCCAAGTCCTACCATTAATAACACTGACATGCCCTTTCTCTTCTCTTGGCTTCAGTCTCCCTCTTTTTATTCTATTTATTTATTTTTGGCCGTGCTATAGGCATCTGAGATCTTAGTTCCCCGACCAGAGATCAAACCTATGCCCCCTGCAGTGAAAGTGAGGAGTCTTAACCACTGGACCACCAGGACAACTTATTCTTCTCCTCTTTAAAAGGGATATAAATGAACTAAAATTCAAGACTTCACAAATGTTCCTACCCTGATATCTCTAAAGCAGAGGATAATGATTGTAAACATCAGGCCTTGGGGATACAGCCCAGAGCTGTTACTCCAGGTGGAAAACGTCTTTAACGGGTCACATTGCACATTACATTAATAGTGCATGCAAACTTTACATTCTATTTCAAACATTTCTCTGTCTGTTTAACATATAAATATTTATCTTAAAATAATCTTTGAGTAAAACTGACGCTCCAGGAAAATGCCGTATAGCTTCCAGTCATTCAACCATAAGCTCCAGTGTGAAAGAAAAGAAATTAAGATTTATTAAACAGTGACCATATGCCAAGTACTGTGTAAGCACTTTAGACACAGCCTCTTGTTTCATCTGCACAGCAGTCCTCTGAGCTTGGTACTATTATCATCATCTCTTTACAGTTAAGGAAACAGAGACTCAGAGAGGTTCAGTAAGTTGCCTAAAGTCACCCAGCAAATAGACTCCAGTGAACAATCACAGAGCTCATTTGCCTCCACAGACCCTGTCTGCTCTGAGACCAGGATTATGAGGCCACAACCAGTCTCCTCAAAACACCCAGCACCTAACTCTTACCACTAGGACAGGGAGCCTCAGATACAGCAAATGTCTCAAACACACCCTCTATTGCCCCACCACAAACCTATGGATTCAGGATCCACATGAGCAGGGCCAGGAATATGGTTATAAATCATGCTTGAGGGGCTGAGAATGCTGGCCTGATCCCAAGGAATTCTTCAAGATATTGCAATTTGAAGGCTGTCCTGAGTGCCATTGTAGAAGCTTGATTTGTTCTGACACCAGGCAATAGTGATGGAGTGACCACCCTCCAACCCCCTCCCAGCTGGGAATGACCAGAGAGGGATACACACAGGGTGGGACCACTCTTCCAAACATCCTGGTAGAATCAGGAGGCAGTCACAGTGTTTAGTGTGTCGAAACTGCCTTAAATCAGCCTGAAAGGCAATGGTGCAGAATATGTGTTACATAATAAAACGCTCTTTTCCTCATGACTGTATTCTTTTAGAAGCAGGTCATCTAAACCCCTGAAAATATCTCAACTGGCACCACAGTGGTCTCTCCAGGTCGGTGCTGTTTTTCTAGATCTCAGAGACTCCCCAGCCCGAGTATGCCCGGGCTGTATCTCAGGCAGGTATCTTGGACACATGCCGAGTATGAGAACCCCCAGTCTTGCTGGTTCTTCTTGTCCTGGGGGAACAAGGAGGGCCACGTACAGGCAGAACAGCAGGACATCACTAACTCATCCAAGAACTTGGTGCCCCCCTGGGCAGATGTCAGTGTTCCACCCTCCCTCCTCTAAGCTCCAAGCACACTTTCCACCCAGCAAGGCCTCCCCAGCCGAGGTTACAGGCCAGGCTCTGGAGGTGCACTGCCTGGGTATCCTAACTGTATCCTTTATGAGCTCTGGGACTTTGGGCAGATTTACTCAACGCCTCAGGTTCTGGGCTGTTGAATGGGGTTAATCACAGTACCTACTTCCTAGGCTTGTTGTAAAGCTCAGGTGAATATCAAGCAGTTGACACATGTCTAGCCCACAGCAAGTGCCCCATAAAAGACAGCCATTATTCCCATTGCCATCCTATTATTTCCTCTCTTACTATCAAATCACATTTATCTGGGGTCTTGCTCCCCCTTCCATCTGAGTGCCGGTGAAGACTATTAGTCACTGGCTACAGTAGCCCCTGCATTTTAGGTTGGTCTTTTTTTTTTTTTCTGGCCATGCCGAGTGGTATGCAGAACTTCCCCAACCAGAGATCGAACCTGTGCCTCCTGCATTGGAAGTGCAGAGTCCTAACCACTGGACCACCAGGGAAGCCTTTGGGTTGGTCTTAGGCAGTGTTTCCCATATTCCAGTTTGTTGAACTTTCTACATTTTTGCTTTCCCTTCCTTTACTTCGAGTTTTTAAAATCAACTTGTCTTTTTTAAAAATTTCAAAAACACTTCCAAAGGAAAACGTATACTACTACATTTATGATGTGACTGTGTTAATTTTTTCATGTTGAATTAATTTAATACATGTTAAAGTCAACACATAACTGCTGCTGTAAGAAAAGTCCATCTAGGTGCCACTAGTGGGCTAGGCACGCCATACAGGAAAATGCTGCCCCACAATGTACCCAGACTATAGGAAGCAAAGTAAGGCTTTCCGTAGAGAAACAGGACACAAAGTTGGCCTAGGGGCCCCTCCAGGCAGGAGACTGTCAGTGCAGGGGGCCCACCAGGAGGCCTGGGAGCCCTGATGCTGAAGGCAAGGCCCCTCCTACCTTTGGTGTCTTCATCCTCAATGGTGGTATTGGTGCTCTCTGAAGATTCCTGCCAAAGAGAATACGGGAGGTGGTGAGGCCCATTCGCTAAGCAGAAAGAGGTGGGGTCAGCTGGGGGCTGCCCCAGCTGCCCGATGCTGCAGCCCCGTTTCCGTAAGCCTCATCGGCTTGGCCGTCCAGATGCTGCACTGAAAAATCCCATCAGCCTTCCGAGCCTAAGGAGGGGCCGGGCCCAACTCAGCAGGTGGCTGGTGGCGGGGAGCGGGGTGAGAAGGAAGGGGTGGATGCACAGAGAGCCCTGGCCTTTCAGGGAGGGCTGGGTGGGGGGAGCTGTCCTGAGCCCTGTCTGCTGGAGGGAGCAGAGAAGGGGTGTGGAGGGCAGAGAGGCACATGGTGGCCACAGGATGGGGAAGGAGTACACACACTGGCAGGGGAGGAAGAGAGAGACAGGAGGCCCAGTGTGAGAGAGCCTGGGCTTTTCAGGGGGAGAAAAACCACACAACTGAGGGAGACAGCAATGGAGTCAGAAGAAGAGGGGCGTGGGCCACCATGCCACCACAGGAGCCCCTAGACAGAGGCAGGGGCTGGTGGCTCCTCTGCCACCGGCAGGCCCTGGGTTGCCTCGCAGAAGCTCAACAAGGGCCTCCATGGCTTTGGCCAAACCAATCCCCCCAGCGGCCACAACTGGCACAAACCAATCCCTGAGCTGAGTTCCAGAGCCAGGGTGGGGAGAAGCGAGAAGCCACGGGCTGGATGTGGGATGGGGTTCAAATCATCCTTTGCTTCCAAGGGAGTTCCCAGGTCTACTATCAGGCTGCTGGCCGGGGCCATGGAGTTGGAGGTGTCAACAGAAACACGCCAACAACACGCACACACAACACACATATTGTCACACGAGGCACACGTACCAAGCACGCCCTGAGCCCCCTCTCCCCGCCCCGGGTTCCCATTACAGCCTGAAGGAGGGAGGCGGGAGCGAGGGTTCGAGGCCCAGGATTTACCGGCGTTTGGGAGACGGCAGACACTCACCATTAACTGAACGCTGGAACTGGACTTTCTTTTCTGGAAAAACAAGGAGAAGAGATGGGACAGGAAAAGACACAGCGTGAAAACGGCAGGGAGCAGAGGAACGAACAACAGGGGAGGGTTGGAAGGAGGATGGGCCTCGGGGTCATCCTCTGTGGTCCCTTGCCAGCCACAGTGTCGGGACAAGGTCAGGGCCACCAGCAGCAGCTGACCTGGCAGGGACAGTCTTCTCCAGCCTGGAGTTCTGGGGCCTCGCGCACAGCTGCCTGGGTCTCAACAACACGACCACCAAGCTCCAGGCCAAGCCTCTCCTGGACCAGGGCTCACCTTATGCCAAACTGGGATGTAGAAACAAATCCTGGGTCTCAGATACTAGTTGCCTAAGGCTGCCAGAATCCAAAACTCTTGAGGGACAAAAGGATGCTCAGGTCTGGAGACGAGGCTCAATGTCTCCTCCTAGGCTCCCCCTGTGTCTCTGCTGAAAGGACCCCACTCCTGATTTGGTTGACTGTCACAGTCACTCAGGAAGCTTGTCCAAAATATACATAACCAGGCCCCCTCTCAGGAGTTTGATAACTAGGTCTGCATCAGAGCCTGGGCATATTTATTTTAAATGATATTCCCAGGTGATTTCAAAGCAGAGACAGGTGTGGGAACCAGTCCCCTAAGTGACCTCGAAAATCCTGCGGGCCCTCCCTTTAGCCTATTCTATCTTTGCAGGGATTTGTCATATGACCTGTGGGAATCAAGGGAAGGAGAGAGGAACATGTTACTTATCTTCTCCTTTTAGTTCTAAGCTCGGAGTCTTAAAGACTCACACTCACAGGAGGTTGCAGGTTAAGACTGACACTTGCATTGCACAGGTGGGAAACTGGGGCTCAAGGTAGCTCAGATAGCTGCTAGCAATGAAGAGGCTGGGACCCCCGATGCAGGCCCTCTGCCCTGTCTAGGTCTTCAGGTACCCAAGGCCTGATGGTGGCTCTTCACGGCTCATCCTGGAAGCACATCTGAGAGGCCAGAAGGCTGCTCCCTGTCCTGCTCTGTGTGGGGATCAGCAGGGAGATGCCCTCTGGGTAGGCCTTTGCCGGGGGAGGCACTGGATATTCTCTGAGGGTCCTCAGGTCTAATTCTGGGCTTTCTGACTCCAAGATCCAGGAGACTGAGATCCTTTCCTCTCCACCCAGGGCCTCTGCAGAGGCGGCCAGGGTGGCTCACTGGGCTTTTCCAGTGTCAGTGCTCGCAGCCCCTGCCTCTGCCCCAGCTGGCCTGGGCAGTGTGACTTCCGCAGCCAGCAGCCAGTCCCTCCTCCCCTCCCCTTTCCTCCTAGTGTCGGCTTCACTCCTGGCTGGAGCCAGGCCAGGCACAGCGTGTGTTGGACGGGACAGGCCCACACAGCTCGGCTGTCAGCAGAAGCCCGAGAGTGGCGTGGGGGCCAGGAGGTTCCAGGCGGGACACGAGGAGGGAACACAGAGCAGAGACTGCATCAGATTCGGACATACAGTGACAGGATGGGACATGGAGGGGAGGGGTCATGACGCACGGATGGGACACCAACAGGGGCAGTGAGTGGGGTTGAGGGGTGGGAGCAGCAGCCCCTCTTCATGGAAGTAGTGGCCTAGCAGTGGCTGGGACGGGGGGGCATTGCTTCTTGGTAATGGAAAGACTCAATTTTCCTGAATCACAAAGATGATGATGATACTAATAATAACCCCACACCAACCAGCATGTTAGTTCATTTCAAAAGTGAGCTGTCACCAGAAGTAGAGTCACATCTCTTAGAACCACATGGAGAAGACGGTTCTAAGGTTGGCAAGGATGGTAGAAACGGACGATGGTCAAAATTAGCCTTGAAAAGCCCTCAAAAGCCTATAAGGTACTGTATTGTGTTATGTCTTGAACCAGCCAGTTTTTCCTCCAGCGTTGGAACCAATCAGTGCTTCTTCAACTAAGCTCTGGGTGGAATCAGTGGTTTGTCTCTAGGGACGGAGTTGGAAGAGGAATGTGTGTTTCCCACTTTGGCTGAGCATGTGTTGGTTACAAGAGAGCATCATGGTGTGACTCCACCAGGCACCCCCGCCCCGGTAGGAGACCCTCACCAGCTCCCCGAAAACAGCTGTTCTCCTCTTGCACAGATGACGGAACTGATAACCCGGACCCCCAAGGGAGGGAACAGGGCCCGGGCTCAAAACCCTGGCTTCTTGACTTGAAGTCCGGTTTCAATCATAGTAAAAACATGAATGGACCTCCCAGAACAACATCTTGTAAGCCAGATCCTAGGCCAAGCCCCTTGGGTCACTCTCATCTTCCTGCTAGACGTTTCCCCTCCTACATCCCAAGCAGGAGGAGAAGGCTGAGCTGCAGAGAAAGGGTCGGGCCAGGAACAACAACCTTTGTGTGTCTCTTCCTCCACACCCAGGCCACCCTGAAGAGTCACCCGGAGTCTGTCCTGCACTATAGGGAGCAGAGGCACGCTCTTCAGCTGTGCCCGCTGGAAGGTCCTGCAGTGACCAGCCAGAGCCCTGCCATGCTATAGGATGTCCTTGCCCTCAGACAGCCTCTGCCTCCTAGCCACGACCGGAGAGGAGCCAGACTAGAGCTCCATTCCACAACCTGGCCTGAGGGAGGCCCTGACCACGACTTTGCCAGAGTTATACCTGAGTACCAAGCAGACCTCGGCAGCCCTGTCTGGGCCTCTCCTCCTCCTACATGGGCCTCAGCCCACCATCACCTGTGGCTCTGCCTCATATCCCTCAAATAGGATTTTTCTCACGGCACCCAGCACCCCCAGTGTCTACACATGAGAGCCAGATTGAGCCCCAACTGCTCCATGCCTGCCCCCCACCCACACTGCACAGCCCTCCATCATCCTTTCAAATTGGGAGGGGAGGGGGTGACTCATGGGTAACCCCAAACAGCAGGTAAGCCAAAACTCAATTCTGGATTCCATTACAGCATCTGGGATGGATGCATGTCAACTTTCTAAACTAGGCTGGCTTTAGATCTGTGGTTTCCAAATATTTTTTTGAGCAAACTTCAGAAGAAATCTTACCCAAAAGTCCAATACATAGAACAGAAAAGATAATACCGCTGACTAGCATCTCATGAGCAGGTCTCACATGCCAGGACTGTGCTAAGTCCTCAAAATACAGTATCTTAGTACATCCTCACAAACAGCTCTGGGAGGTGGGAGACCCTTTCTACCCGTTGCTTGAACAAAGAAAGACAGACTGAAGAGATTCAAATAATGGGCCATAAACTCACCCAGGCTCTCTCAACCACTGTGATGGCTAGTCCATGGAGCTGTTCTGGCTGAAGTAGGTAAGCAAGCCCTGGCCCTCTCTGCTCAGTCTCCCACTTTTTAGTCCCTCCCCAGCTGCTGCCAGAGGTGCCTCCCAAGAAGCTTTGGGCTCCAAAGAGTTCCATTTGAAAATCATGGGCTTTGACTGATAACCAAATAATAACATATTCCTCAAGCACCCAAGATGAGAAGAGAAAATGATTTTTTGTTTGTTTGTTTTTAAAGCTGAAATCTTGGAAATCACAGAGTTCACATCGCCCCGCTTCCCCACTGTACTTATAGGGAGACTCAAGCCTTCAGAAGGCTAAGAGCAGAGAGAAGGCCCATATCCTGGCTTCAGGCAAACAGCCCAGCCCCCTCCATGCAACCCCTGGCAGATCAAAGCCAGGAGCCTAAGACTCTACATGCCACTATGAACCAAGCCATAAGCCACCAGACCACCTGGGTGGCTGTGTTTGGACAGCATCCCACACCTTCCAGTGTTCTGGGCATAGACCAGCCCTGGGGCCCTTGGCCAGGCAGGGCTCTGAGCCCAGAAAAAGGCAGGGTCTCAAGAGAGGAGAACCCACAAGGCGAGCCAGTGGCAGGGGAGGAGGGAGCTGCAGAGAGCAGGGGACCAGGCCCCAGAGAGCAGAGGGAGAAGAGAAAGGAGGGAGGGATGGGTCAGTGGGGTGTGGAGGGAAGCAGCTTGGGCATCAGGGGTGGGGACGGGGCAGGCCTGGGTTGGGGGTGGGGTGGGCTGTGGGGATGAGAGGAGGGGATTCTTAGCACTGAACCGGCAGGCCTTGATGGGGGTGGGTACCTCTGGATGTCAAAGCTGAGAGGAATGGCTGTCCATCCCCTGCAGGCTTTGTAGGTTGGACTGGGGCATGCATTGGGTCAGGGGCCCCTTCCAGCCAGCCCACACTTGGGAAGGAGAAGGTCACCCCTCATGGCATCTCTGTCCCTTCTTTGTGCCCTCTCACTCACCAGTCCTCCAGAATCACAGAAATCTCCTTTAATTTACCTTTATGCCCACCCCAACCCCAAGCCACCTGCCTCTCCAACCCTCTTTCAACCCTCCCTTCCCCCACCTGCTCCCATCCATGCTGGTGGAAGGGTGGGCACCGAAGCCCAGGTCTCTGGGTCTGGGGACCCCAGGCTGCACGAGTGAGCGCATCTGCCCAGAACCCTGTCGGCAAGCCTGGCTCTCACCCCAGCCCTGCAAGCCGGGCCCTGCAAGCCGGAGGCAGGCCCTGCTAGGCTGGCTGGGGCTTACCTTCACACCATCGTTCTTCTTGTTTCCTCCACTCTTCCCGCCTGCAGAGGAGAAAAAGTAGAGGGTAATCAACACCAGGCAGGGCACCAGGGCCCACAGCGCGAGGAAGAGCAACATCCACAGGCCGCGGAGGACACGGAGCTGCAGCAGCTATATGAGGAGACCTCCTCCTCTTGCTCTTCTTCCTTGCTGGGTGGCCCGGGGACTGCCGGTGGCCCACCGTGTAGGGGTGGGCCTGGGCTCCCCCCGGTTCTCAGCAGTGTCAGGCGTGACCCTCTGGCTCCATGGGTTGAGGAGGTGCCCACTGTGCCCCAGACCGTGGGAGCGCTTTCAGTCTGGGGATTCCCTCCAGATCCCGGTCACCACTCGTGCTGGTAGTGGCCAACCCGGAGGCCCGGCTCCCCAGCCCAGGGCTGGACGCTCCCTCCCCGCCCCGGCTCGCTCTAATTTTAGCCCCATGCTGCTGCGGAGGTCATGTGTCAGCCCTGCCTACCCACTCTGGACAGCTGCGAGCTGCATTTTGCTGGTGAAAAGAAGCAGATGCCCACCCCCACTCCCTGCTCCTCTGGTGCCCACCCCAGCTAGAGCACCCATTCCCTGAAGAGGCCTCCCTATCCTCAAACTCTAGAGCTCTGCGCTGGGGCTGGCCATCTCCCTGGTGGCCAGGAAAAGCAGAGCAACCACTCCCATGGAGGCCTCACCTGGCATTTCCCATTTCCTTCCTTCTCACCTGCTGGCCAGAGCCCTTGGAGAGGGCACCAGTCAGGATAAGGCATGAACGCCCAGCCCTGCGCAGCCTGACTTATGGCAGCTTCAGATTTCAAGCAAATGGCTTTAAGTTAAATGAGACACAGCACTTGACATGTATGCAGTAGATGCTCAGTAAAGAGTAGCCATGCTAAGTCCTTTACCTGATGAGAGCAAGCTGGGGAGGAGGGGTGGTACTGAACATTGATGCCGCAGAGGTTTGGAAGGATGGGACTCACAGCTGGTCCAGCCCCCCAGTCATCCTCACATTCCCACCGATGACCCCTCTCAGGCTCTCGTGCATTTTTCCCCTCTTGCCAAGTTTCCACCTTACAAAGCAAGTGGGGGGCGGGGTACCTCTGGATCCAAAAGCCGAGAGTAATAGCTGTTCCATCCTCCAGGTACTCTGTGGTCTGGACCAGGATACACAGCAAGCCAGGGGAGGAGTTGCCCTTCACACCTCCAAGGCGGCCCCCTCACACTCCAGCCCACTATGACTGGACTGGGGATCCCCAGCGGCCACACATTCTAATTTTCAGGATATTTTCTATGAAATGAGATTTTCTATGAAATCTCCTGGTTTTTAAGTGCTGGAAACTCTTGCCCCCACCCCCCCCCCCCAAAATTTTTTGAACCACCACTGGCCCCCCAAGCACATGGAGAGAGAGGGAATAACTTATGCACTCCATTTTGTGAGCTCTGGACTAGAGTGCCCGAGGGGCCCTGCAGTTGTTAAAAAAAGACTCTGACTGCCTGGGCGGCTCATCTTTCAGTTTAAGGAACTTCAGGATCCCTGTCTGGAAAGCGCGTGGGAAGGCAGCTCTGTGTGGTGGGGAAAGCCCAAATCTGAAGTTCCAGGGCCTTCCTGGGCCTGGGTCTCATTCTCCCAGCTGGTTAAATGGGCAGGTGGGCCCTCTCAGAGAAGCCAGGCCTGTAGCTCCCCAGAGCCGAGCCCTCGAGGTGGGGCTGGCCACCTGTCCACAGCAGCCCTCCCTGGCCGGCTCCGGCACCAGCCCCAGCCAGAGGGCCCCGTGGGTGAGCTTTGCTATATCTGCTCAGCTGCCCCATCAGCCATTCTGGGCTCCCCAGGGAGAAGCCTCTGGCGGGCGCTGGGTGCGGCACTCTCTGACATGCCAAGGGGAGCTTCTTGCTAAGCCTTGATGCTAATCCCTTCCCCTTCTCTCTTCAGGGCCACATGCCGCAGGTCACTGGGCCTTTCCTGCCTTAACCAGCCTGGCTTTGACCAAGGCCAAAGGCTCCTACCCTGGACTCCTTGGTGACTCAGCCTGGTAAGGGCACGTGCTCTGGACTGGTCACACCTGCTCTGAAAGCTCCCTTTAGCAGCGTGATCTGGGGTATGTCAGAGTTGACCTCCCTGAGCCTCTGCTTCCTCATTCAGAAAACAGGGGTTGCAATCGCCTTGTCACAAAGGCCACATGAGTGAAAGCATAGGAAGTGCTTGGTAACTGTGGGTAACAGGAATGCCACTCTCCCTGGGCCTGGCTCAGTCCCTCCCACACCTGGACCCTGACATATGGGAGGCCTCCCCACAGCTGGCCCAGCCTGAGAACCCAGCACCACTGTGAGGTAGGAGAGTTAAGGGTTAACTTCTAACCCTTCCTAGTGGGCCCCTTGGCTTGATGACCTTTGACCTTTACCACTTCTGCAGGTGGTATCAGGTGAGCTAAGCCCTTGGTCACTGAATCCTCTACACCCCCCATCTCCCCAGGCCCTCTGGCCTGAGGGCACCCAGATACCCCATCCGACAATGCCCCCACCTCCTGCAGGATGTATGTGAGGATGAATCCAAGGTCCTACCACCTACCAGAGAAGTTCCTGGTGGCCAGCATAGTGGTGAGGATGGCTCCCTGCAACAGAGAAGAGGAGGCGGTTTTGGGGAGAGGAGGCCAGAGGTGAGGGGAGAGGAGAGACAGAGATGGGAGGGGGTGGGGAAGGAGAGGAAGGGGCTCCATTCAGACACAAAAACCTTCCAAAGTTCCTTGCCCTCCATTTCTCCCTCCCGACAGCCCTGAGACCATTCCCGCCTCCCGACAGAAGGGTGAGGCAGAGGTGAGCTAGGCCTTAGCTGGCACTGCTCAGGGGATAGGGCCATCCAAGGAGCAGATATTAATAGATCCCCCCGGCCTGGCCAGAGCTGGTGGATGTGCTTGGGGACACCTGTCAGTGGAGGTTCCTAAAGGCCAAGGAAGTTTCCTGCTGGGGCAAGGACACTAGACTCTGCACCCCTCAGCTCTCTGTCTCCATTTTCTGCCTGGGCACAAAGCTCCTCACTCTAGTACTGGTTCATCCCCCTCTCTGTAGTTCCTGGGCTCAGAACCTTGGAGGATTAATGATGAAAAACCCTCCTCTATCCATAAGGGAGCTGGAGACCAATGGCCAATTCAGATACTCTGAGTCCAACGGTCCATGATTTTAAGACTCCCTGATTCTGACATTTTAAGACTACATCTATGACAGCTCCCACTGGGGGCTGGGGGTGAGACTCAGCTCCCCTGGCATCGTGCTCACCACCATCCCCTTAGCCCATGTTTCTGTCCGGAGCCAGCACACCAGGCCTGGGGGCAGCTGGTGAGGAAGTTCTGAAGGAGCCAGGGCCTCAGCATCTGTCACTCAGCATGCTGATGGCTTCTCTGATGGGACCCCCTCTGTCATCCTTCCTACCTGCTCACAGGGCCTCCGGCAAGGTCTAGGACAGGACCTGTCACAGCCCTGAGAACACACAGACCTGCTGAGAGGCCGGCAGCTCGGGGCTTACCTAGGGCACACTGTGGCTTCCTCAGGGCATAGCCCCTGTCAAGTCCCTTGGCCGTTCCTTTCCAGCGGTTGGCAGCTGGGGTCTCTCACCCCTACCATGGTTGCATATTATCTCTGGAAACCTTTCCCTGCCCCACTGAAACCCTTGCTGTGCCCCTAAGGGCTCAAGTTCACGCTTCCAGACTTCTGCACAGGCTATTCTCCATGTCTAGAACACCTGACCCATCTGACTTTACACTGTTAATACCTGCTTATCCTTCGGGATCTCAGATCAAATGCCACTTGCCCAGAAAGGCTTCTGGGATCCCTCCCTAGTCCATGCAGATCTGTTCCCCTCTCTGGCCCCTCTATGGATCCCCACAGCCTCAGGGCAGGCAGTCACAGCACTCACCACTGCCGCGTAATGTCCTGGTCACTTGTCTGTCCTTGCCACCGCTCACTGCCCAGCCCAGACAGCCGGTGGTCAACAGCACTTATTGACTCAATGATGGAAAAAACTAGTGAGAAGGTCTCTTGGCCTCTGTGCAGACCCAGGCCAACCTATTCCCTTGACTGTGGGGCATGGAGGATAAGGACCTGCTGTTACCTTCAGTTTTCTCCTGGCATTGAACTTCTTCAGGCAGTCCACGGTCTCCTGTCTGTGCATGCAGGAGGCCACGGTGGACCGGTGCTGGAGGAAGTGGGGGAGAGGTCTGTGAGTGGAAGGCAGGCCCACCCGAGGTCCCCCCACTCCCAGAATATCCTGTGGATGCGGTCGATATCTTGTGAAGAACAATTCTCTGTTCTAGGGGATGGTGTAACCATCCTGGCGCGAGACATTTGAAGCCAATAGCTCCCCCCTCCATTCTGCCAGCTCTGAATGCCTCCCACTGCCACTCTCCACCTGAGAACCACAGCAAGGTCAGTCTCTTGGACTAAGCCCCCTCAGCCCCATGCTGGGCCTGAGGGGCAGCAGCAGGTCCAGGACTCTGTAAGGACCTTGATCCTGAGGTCTGGAGGGTTCCTCAGGAGGATCAGCTTTGCTGAGGAAGGCTCACCGAGATCCAGGGGTGCTTGAGGGCCTCAGCGGCCGTGATGCGTTTGGATGGGTTGATGGTCAGCATCTTATTGATCAGATCCTTGGCTTCCGGGGTAACGGTGTCCCATTCTGGTGATGGGAACTGGAAGGGGCAGAGGGGCCAAGTTTGCCCAGCCTACCCCAGGCCACCCCTGCGATCCCCCAGCCCCTGACTGGCAGGGGAGCAGGCAGGGGTCCTACTGCCCGTCCATTCGGGCATCCACAACCAGGAGGAGTTGGGGCAAGGTCCCCTGACCCCAGGACAAATCAGAGCAATGGCAGGGGGAAAGGAGGCCTCCCTCTGCTCTTCTGGGGCTGTGCCTTATCTGGAGAGCAGCAGGTCAGTGGTGACAGCCCAGACTTCAGAATCGGAAGGTTGGGTTCAAGTCCCAGCTCTGCCTCCTGGGCTGTGTGACCTTGGACAAGTCACCTTGGACATATGACCCCTCAAGCTAGCCCTAGAGATGTTGCAAGGATTAAATATGATATAAAATGCACGGCACATGGCTCAATAGATATCAGCTGTGCAGAAAAGCAGTATACTTGGTAGGCAGAAGCATGGACACTAGAGCCAGACTGCCTGGGTTCAAATCCCAGTTCTACTATTTCTTAGCTATGTGGTCTGGCCAGTTATTTAAATTCTCTGTGCCTCAGCTTCCCTATCTGTAAAAAAGCAGTAATAACAGTACCTATGTCATGATTGGTATGAAGATTAACTATAATAATAGAAAGCATTTAGAAGACTGCTATGTGTGTAGTCTATCTATATACATACAATATATAATTGTGTATGTAAAACTATGGAGAGATAATCTGGCTTCTGGGGCCTGCCCTCTCTATATCTCACCCTACTTTTGTGCTGATTCTGCCTTCTGCGGCCCCATGAACTAAATCCCCATCACTTAGATGTTCCAATCACTAGCATGGCCAGCTCATGGTCTGGCCCCAGTCAGCCCTCAGGCTCCACCTGCTGGTCACCCCTACCCCATAGCTAGAGAGTGGCAGGAGGGCAGGAGGGAGGCGTCCTTGGGTCTCTGGCCTCACTGGGCCTTGACTCTCACTGGACGGGGCCCCGGGGCTGGCAAGGAGGCTGGAGACAGGAGCACCACTCACATCATAGGCGCCAGCTTTGATCTGCTGGTACAGGCGATGCTGGTCCTCATCCCAGAATGGGGGGTACCCCACCAGCAGGATGTACAGGATGACCCCTGGGGAGAGGACCAGGAGAACCTTAAGCCCCAGGAATAGGAGGGATGGGGGACACATGGAGGAGAGTGATGGGAAAGGAGAGAGAGGGCACCAGAGGGCAGGCAGCCAGGGGGGTGGAGGGGCCTTCAGATGGACTCACCACAGGCCCACAGGTCCACGGGCTTCCCATACGGGTCCTTCCGCAGCACTTCTGGGGAGAGGTATCCAGGTGTCCCTGCGAACCCTGCTCCCCAGACACACAGACAGGCAGACACATACACAGAGGTTGGCACGTAAGTAACCGGGAGCAAGATCCTGCTGGAAGAGGGATAAGGCTGCCCTGGAGATGGGGAAAACACCCCTTGCCCCCAGAGCCAGCCAAGGGCTGGAAGCCCTGACCTGGTAAGACAGCAACACCTCTAGACCACAGTGGACAAGGACACAGTACACCGTCACCACCTGCCTTGAGAGCCTCATGGCAGAGTCACTGATCCATCCCAGTGTCCTTTCCACAGAGTCCTGCCTCAGAGTCACAGATTTCTGGCAGAACCCTCCCAGAAGCCTCCACCAGTCAAGTGCTGGTGGTCCTTGAAGTGAAAGGTCCTGGACTGTCAGCTCCAGGCTGAGCTAAACCCTCACCCACTCTCCACTCCATTCAGGATCTGGTCCTGGGGTGGCAGGAGGCGTATCCCTAACGCTGGCTATGCCCTAAGTCCCTTAAATAGGTCCCTTTTCCTTTGGGGCCTCAGTTTCCTCATCTGTGAAACAAGGGATTAGGGATTTCTATCCTAAACACCTGCCAGCACTGTTGGGAGAACTACTTAAAATAATGGACACCCAAAATGTTTTGGTAAGTTATTGTGAGAATAGTTCCTATAAGGAGTATGTATGCTAAGCAAGACTGAACTTTCTATGCCTGATCTCATTTAATCTTAACACAGTCCCAAGGAACATACTTTTATTATCCCCATTTTACAGACAAGGAAATGAAGTCTCAGAGAGGTGAAATGACTCACTCAAAGTCATACACCTTGTAAATAGCAGTCAGGATATAAACCCAGAGCTCAAGCTCTTAACCACTGATCAACATTGCTCACTAAAAAGTATTCTCAGATAGCCAAAAGGACTCAATTATGCCAAAATCTCAAGAGCATGCTGGGTCAACTGACTCCACCCCTTTTAATTTCCTTTGACCTATTCTTAGTTTCTTAGCCTCCGTTCCTCATCTGTAAAATCAGGATGATAATCTAGCACCCAGGCTGCTGGGGAACTCACGGAAGCCCCCAGCCAACAGTGTTGGGTGTGCACGTGAAGAAGTCACGCACTGTTTAAATGACAACCAAGTCCCAAGCCTGGACCCCAGGGAGCTAGGATGGGCAACAACCACTGACACAGGCCGGGTAAGGGGCCCTCTGCTCCCTGAGCCCTGGGCTGGGGCAACAGCCACCTCCAACCAGCCCCTGCTCTGGCAGAGTGTTCCTAGAGGCCAATGTGTCAACTCAAGGCTGGCCGTCAACACCCCTGCCACCCCCTGCCCTCACTCACCAAACCATGCCTGCTGCTCGCCCTCTACCTCTATGGCCAGGCCAAAGTCCGCCAGCTTCACCGCAGCGCCCTTGAGCTTGGAGGCCAGCAACAGGTTCTCCGGCTTCCCAGGACCAGAGAGAAGAGGAAACACGGGAGAGGCAGAAGTCAGGGAACAGTGAGCAGATTCAGAATCTCACCTCCAGAGGTCTGGGTTTTCAGGAGGAGCAGCTGAGCGATCCAGAGGCTCCCTGCCCCTGCCTCCCTCCAGCCCCAACCTCAGGACCCCTGCCCTTCCCAGAGACGGGACTACCCCACTGCAGTCCTCCACCTGCTGCGAACGGAAGACCCTTCTTCAGCCTGCCAACCTTCCTTCAGCTTCCCGCAGGGTTTGGTTCTGGAGCTGAGGTGGAGTGGGGCAGTGCTTCTATACTATATGCCAGTCCCTGGGCTAAGGGTTTTGCATACATCATTTGATTTGTCACCCCAACAATCCTTTAGGGTAAGCACTCTCCTTCTCCAGTGACCTTCTTACATCCTCAGAAACAGTCACTCTCGTTCCACCTCAGGGCCTTTGTACTTCATGCTCCCCTTGAGTGATTTGCTCTTCCTCTGAACTTCACAGGTGTGGCTCCTTCTCATCATCCAGCTTTCACCATGTCACCTCCTTCAGGAAGCCCTCCATGACTACTCTATCTAAAGGGGGAGTTCCCAGGTATCTTCTGTCTTAGCAGCTTGTTGTTACCTTCATAGATCTCATCACAATTTCTAAGTGTTTTCCCATCTGTCTGTGTGCTTATTCATTATCTGTCACCTCTGTGCAATACGAGTTTCTGTCCACCAGTGTATCACTAGCACCTAAAACAATGGGCAGCACACAGCAGGCACTGAAGTTTGTATAAAAATAAGGAAACTGAAGTTCAGAGAGGTTTAGTTACTTGACCGAGGTCATACAGCTGGTGATGAAAGAACCAGATCGAGGCACAGTCTGGCTAGAGATGTGCTCTGAGCCCCTCCACGCTGATTGCTGCAGGGCCTCCTACCTGCCACCTGTCCTATGGAGGCATGAAGGCTGCCATCTTCTGCTGAATCTGAGGACAGAAAATTCTTCTCCTCAGGACAGAGAGGTAGTAAGAGTGGGGACTTTCCAGTTAGAAAGCCCTAGCTTCTGATCCCAGTGCTGCCATTCTACACTATGGAACTTGGGTAAATTCATTTCACTTCTCTGGCCTCAGTTTCTTCTCCAAAAGTGGGAATAATGCGTACTTCATGGGGTGGCATATGGATTAATTGCAATAAATCCCTGTAAAGCACTTCCCAGTGTCCTACAAGTGTTTGATAGGCATCGGTACTCATATTTTTTGTTTGTAGATGGTGGGGTGTGGGCTCCCAGTCTCTGCAGATAGCTGGTTTCCTCTGACCCGCTTTCCCACTAGAACTTAGGAGGGGTTCCACATCTGACCTTTCATTGCCCAAAGCTAGGCAGGATGCAAACAAGTATAGCTCCATCTACCCCTGGTTAAGGCCTCTTTGGTCCTCTGGGGACTGTGTTCCCAGCATGTCCTGGGTCTTGGTAGCTGTTCTGCCCTGGTTTGATGAATGTGCCACTAATTAATCTACCCAGAGTGGCCTAAATTTGTGCTGCCTCTCTCCCCGTTCCTCCTCTCGGGCAGGGGCTGTGGTTATAACAGGAACAGACCCCTGGGGAGAGCTGCCCTGCAATCCGGCCAGAGACCCTCTTTGTGTGCACACTTGCCTGTGGGTCTAAACTGAGACACGGGGAGCTCACCTGGGCTCAGGTACGGAGTCACAGATGGCTCGTGACCATCAGGGGTGAGCAGGGGTTCTGGTCAGAGCACTGCACCCCAAAGAGGGATCTGGACTGACAGGAGGATAGCCAGGGAGGGGGCCAGGATGAGGAAGGCTTGGAAATTCCATCCTGGGGGGAATGTAGAATAGCCTGCAGAATTCTCAGGAGCTACTGCAAAGCCACCCACATGACTCCAGGGCTGCTCTGAGCTGGGGGCTTGACCTCTGTGTGGCCTCAAAGGGTAGAACTGGGGTTCACAGGTGAAGCCCCCACCACCTGTGGGGGAAAGACTGGAGGAACATTTCCTAACGGTTCAAGGGGCTACCCCATTAAAAGTGAGTTCATAGTCACCGAAAGTCAAAAAGCAGAGAGTTGATGGACGCCCAGCAGGGTCACCTAGAAGGGGCTGCTACAGAAGCAGGAGGTACAGTCAGTGGCTTTTCAGCCCAAGCCCAGTGAGGGCAGGGGACCTGGGTTCAGGAGGCCAGGGCTCCAGCCCTAGCTCAGACACAGCTGAACTGCATGTTCTCAGGAAAACCTGTTGGACTCTTTGGGCCTTCGTTTCCTGCTCTGGAAAATGGAGGTGATGTTAGGCAGCTACCAGTCACTGATGCTGTGAGGCCCAGCAGAGGAGCACCATGAAGTTGTGCTGACTGGGCGAGGCTGTGCAGCCAGTGCCAAGCCTACACCCTGCATCTGCTTAGTCCTGCTCATCTCTTCAAGTGGGAAGAGGGAGGACTCGGAAGGCCTCAAAGCCTGCTTTCCTACCCATCACTCCCTTCCAGAGACCGGAAGCAAGATTAACAATGCCTCTACCTTCCAGGCACTGTGCTGTCTCCTTTGACATCTTCACTGACCCTGTACCGAGGTTGCTATGGCAACCCCCACTATAATGAAGCTGAGGCCTTGCAGCTAGAAAGTGGCCTCGCTGGAATCTGGACCCCACCAGAGCCAGCCTTGGCAGTCTAGCCGCCTCTCACCTGGCCTGGGACAAATCACCTGAGGCTGGGAGTCCGGAGACCTATGCTCTGCTTCGCTGAGCTCAGTTTCCTCGTCTGAAGAGTGGGAAAAATTTTCCCACGAGCCCAACTCAGGAAAGCTAACGGGGCTATGGTAATAACACTGGGTCCGCAGGCTGAGGGAGGGGCCGGCCGCTGGGGTGGGGGTGGGGGTGGGGTGGGGGTGGGGGCGGGTCGCTCACCTTCAGGTCCCGGTGCACCACCCCCATCTGGTGGCAATGCAGCACGGCCTCCAGGATCTGCTGGATGCAGTGACTGGGGGGAGAGAGGAAGGGGTGGGGGTGAGGGCGGGCCTCCCCTGGGAGGTCCCAGGAGGGAGCGCCCTGCCCCCAGGCGCCCGCAGCCCGGCTTCGCCTCTCACTCACCTGGCATCCGCCTCACTGTAATACTCCCGGGCAACTATGTCTTCAAACAGCTCCCCGCCGGTGACGCTGGGGAGACAGGCACAGAGTCACCCTCCCACAGAGGCCCCAGGCGCCGCATCTTCTGGAAGAGTCTCCAGGAAGCTAAGGATGGGGCCCAGGGACCTCAGAATCTCAGCCCCAAAGGGACGGGCCCCAGAGGCCACGGGGATGCCCCCTGATACAACCCCCTTCCTGACTTCCAGTCCACCCTCCCCTCCATTCTCGGCCTTCTCCTCCACCGGAGCCAGGCTGAGGTCAGGACTGGGGATGGGACACTCAGAACTGTGATTCATCAGGCTCTTGGAAATCCAAGCGCTGGAGCTTTTTGTTGTTGCTTTTTTAATAGACTTTTTTTTAAAGAGTAGCTCTAGGTTCCCATCAAAATCGAGCCGAAGGCACAGAGGTTTCCAATAGCCCCACTGCCCGCCACCCACTCCCCGACCCCAGCCATGCACAGCCTCCCCCATTGTCTCAAGTGCTGTTCTTTACAGATGAGGCCAAGAACCACTGAGGCCTCTCAGTTTGCAATTACTTTTCCTTCAATCGCCTGGCTTTAAAAACTTTAAATTTATTTTGAAAGGAAACTTCATAGCACCACTAGAAATGGAAAAAACCAGCATCACTGGCCACAAATAGAAGCAAAACTAAATATATGATGATCAAAGTTAAAAGTGTTTGTTGGTGTGTCAGGAAAACCAGCCTGCACTGCTTGGGTGGCAGGCCTACCACATTTTGGGAAACTTTATCAGAAGAGAGAGTTCAGCCCAATCTGGGGGCTATGGGGGCCCTTCAAACCAAGGGACCCAGTGAAGTCATCCCTGCCAGGGCTGCCCCCATCCCCACTGGACACCCCAGGGTGAGGCCAAACTTACAGGTCAAAGATCAGGTAATGGTGTCCCTCCTCAGAGATACTGTCATGGAGCCGGACTGCAGGAGGGGCCAAGGTAGCTGGTTATGCAGGACACAGGGCTCCCCACCCACCCCCCTCTCACCCTTCAAATAGCCAACATTCCAATTTCTCTGAAAGTCACTGAGCTCAAGCCAGTTACCAGGTGCCTTGACAAAGCAAGAACAAAGGCTCATCTTTGTTGTTGTTTAGTCACTCAGTCGTATCTGACTCTTTGCGACCCCATGGACTATAGCCCACCAGGTTCTTCTGTCCAAGGGATTTTCCAGGCAAGAATACTGGAGTGGATTGCCATTTCCTACTCCAGGGGATCTTCCCAACCCAGGGATTGAACCTGCATCTCCTGCATTAGCAAGTGGATTCTTTACTGCCTTAGCTACCAGGGAAGCCCTCACTGACCTCAGGCATCACCCAAAGAAGCCTGAGCGTAAAGACAAAAGACCCCAGCTTTGGTCAGAGTTTAGTCCCCTCCCCTCTCCAACCTTCAGTTTCCCTGCTGGGCAGGCCAGGGTCATGGAAAGAGCCTGTGACTCAAATCTCTGCCACTTGCTAGCTGTGCATCTTTGACCAAGTTGCTATACCTCTCTGAGCCTCTTTCCTTGCTTGGAGGGCTTCCCTCAAGCCCTCAAACAGTAAAGCATCTGCCTGCAATGCAGGAGAACCAGGTTTGATCCCTGGGTTGGAAAGATCCCCTGGAGAAGGAAATGGCAACCCACTCCAGTGTTCTTTGGACAGAGAAGCCTGGTCGGCTACAGTCCATGGGGTCACAAAGAGTCAGACATGACTGAATGACTTCACTTTCCTTGCTTGGACAATGAGAATGAAACTCCTGGAACTGCAGGCTTGTTGTGAGAATTCCATGAGGCACATAATCCATGTTGACTCAGTGCTGGCCCTGAGCTAATAGCCCTCCTCTGCTTCCAGGTCTGAGGAGATAACAGAGCTGGTGGACGAGGGAATGACAGCAATCCCAGAGTTCTAGCCTGCTGAGAAACTGTCATCTTTTCATACCTCATTTACCAAGAACAGAGGTAAAGCTCCCAGGAGCCCAGAGCTTCCAAACTTACCCCCTAAGCTTTTTTCAAAAAAAAAAAAGGAGGGAGAGCCCAAGGCCTGGGGCTGACTCTAAGGGGCCTGCACCCTGCCAACCAAGGGAGAGTTCTCCCAGGTCAAGTTCATGTCCTTCCCTGTGCCACAACCTAAACAGGGCAGGGGGGAGGGTGGGCTCAAAGAATTATGGTACATCACACAGTGGAAAATGTTAAAATAATGCAGTTCTTTATTCACTAGTTTGGAATCATATCTAAATTCTGTTGTTTGGTAAAAGAGCAAAGAGCAAAGCAGTATGCACAGTCCTTTCTAAAAAGGAGGATGCATTTCAGCTTGGGTATGGCATTAGTCTCTCTGGAATGATCCAGCGATGTGGGCACTGAGGTGGCCTTGGGGAAGGGAATTAGGACAGCTGGAGTTGTGGGCGGGTGAGACTTTTCACTGTAAGCCCTAGTGCCATCTGAATTTCTGCCACATACAATATTGAGTCCCTTAAAGCATATGGCCCTCATGTCGCTGTTCAGTTGCTTGGTCGTGTCCAACTCTTTGTGACCCCATGAACTGCAACATGCCAGGCTTCTCTGTCCTTCACTGTCTCCTGAAGCTTGCTCAAACTCGTGTCCATCGAGTTGGTGATGCCATCCAACCATCTCATCCTCTGTTGTCCCCTTCTTCTCCTGCCCTCAATCTTTCCCAGCATCAGGAGCTTTTCCAATGAGTCAGCTCTTCGCATCAGGTGGCCAAAGTATTCTCCGCGTAAAGTTTGGAGAGTGGGTGCCTACGCAGATGGGGCCCCGAGATGGAGCATGAAGGGATACAAATTTAAATAACATGTTTTTTAAAATCTTAAATAGTATATATTTATAAATAATGACTGAAAGATGTTTTTAAACTATTTAAAGCAAAACTAAAAACTAAGTAGCCTGAGTATGTATAATTTAATCCTGCTTTAATTTTTTAATCAACATTTTATAAGAAAAAATTTCAAAATACAGTCAAGTGAATACCTATGTACATACCACCTAGATTCTATTAGTAGTGTTTTCTCAGATGTGTGTGCATGCTCAGTCTCTCCGTCATGTCTGACTCATTGTGACCCCATGGACTGTAGCCCGCCAGGGTCCTCTGTCCAGGGGGTTTCCCAAGCAAGATTACTGGAGTGGGTTGTCATTTCCTACTCCATTTCTTATATATGCCTTACTATATTTCTATCTATCCCTTCATCCTTCAATCTATTTCAATTTTTAAATGTGTTTCAAAGCAAAAATAGACTTTTGAAATGTATGTGTGTTTTGAACTGAGCATCCTATATTTTGTGTGTGCAGAATCTGAAAGCCCTATTTTGGTGCCCTGCTCAGACCTCCTGTAGGAAGATGATGCAGCCATCCTGAAGCTGCTGGGGGGTTGGTTAACCATGCACAGGTGCCCTCCTTCTCTGGAGAACTGCTCACTACTGATGGAACTGCCCACATTGCCCACAAGGTTATCTACAGCCTTCAGGCAATGATGAACTAATGTGGGGAGGCAGAAGCCATGCAGAGGGCCAGTCTGCCTTAAAGGAGGAACAGCTCCAAGACAGGGTTTATGTTCCAGAGGCCTCCCCACTGCACCCTCCACCTGGGATCAGGTCAGAGTTAGACTTGACCTGAAGCCACATCTCTGCTTGGTTCCTTTCCCCTTCCTCTATCCTGCTTCACCTTATCCTTATAGGTCTCCCACGCCCTCATGTTCCCACACACACACCTGAATCCTTGCCTCAGGCTCTGCTTCTAGGAAACCTGATCTGATATGTTTAGATGTACTTAGGAAGCTACAGACATCAAATACCACATGGAAGTATATATCATCAATGTTAGCTCCAGATGCTGAGATTATAGGAGATACTTTAAAATCATTTGTCTTCTCATTTATCTACCATACACTTGCTTTAGTAGTATACCAAGGTAAAGTTTTGAGAAAGACCCTTTACTCCAAAAGGATTCTTCAAGAGCAAACTCCTTCTCCTCTACTCTGCTCAGGTGTTTGAGGTTTTAACTCCTTTTTTTGTGATTGTGAGAATCTCTGAGAAGCCAAGCTGCATCCAGAACCATCTCAAGAAAGGGCTTTTAGAACCAGGTCAACAGCCATTTGGGAGGAGCTCCAAGAAGACTAGGGTTCCCTCCAGCCAGAAGCCTCAGCCTCTTTTAGAGAAGGTCCTCAGGGCTCAGGGAAATGGACAGAATGGGAGAGGGCATCTCCAGAGCTTCCTCTAGCTCCGATGGTGCCTTTGTACTGATTGTTGAAGGCTGGCCGTCTGAGCAGGGGGATATGGGCTGGATTCCAGTCCCCACCTGTGGGACAATCCTGGAGTTGGCTTCAGTCCCCAAGAGGTGGCTAAATCTTGGCTCAGAGCACAGGAGACAGGACTCCTCATTTCAGTGCTGTTTTCATGCATAAAACCTCTCTTCTTGTGGTTGGAGGCCACCCTGAGGAGAAATTCAGCCTAGAGCCCAAGAGAGGCAAGGATTCAAGGGCTATGGCCTATGTGACAGTACCACTGCCTGGTGGGGAGACTGGCACGTCTGTGCTCATGGACTTAGGCTGTCACTGTGACGGAACAAACAAATCTGTAACCTAGTTTTCGTTTGTGTAGCTGGATTCATGAACTTCTGACATTCTGTCCTATTTCCAACAGTTACCATTTCTTTCTCAGAAATTGAAGGGTCATACTTGTTCCTCTGGCCACTGCCCCTCAACAAGACACTCCTGATGATCACAGAAGGACTGAGAACATGGGCTTTGCCGTGAGACTCTCTGACTTTGCCTTCCAGCTCCACCTCTTAGAAGCTGTGTGACTTTGGGCAAATTATGTAACCTCTCTGAGTCTCCTTTCCTAGCAGCAGAGCCAATACCACTACACCGGACTGGTGTCGGGAGTTAATTCAAGATGCTAGTAAGGCACTCAACACAGTGCTTGGCACTGCTGCTGCTGCTGCTAAGTCGCTTCAGTCGTGTCCGACTCTGTGCGACCTCATAGACGGCAGCCCACCAGACTCCCCCGTCCCTGGGATTCTCCAGGCAAGAACACTGGAGTGGGTTGCCATTTCCTTCTTCAATGCATGAAAGGGAAAAGTGAAAGTGAAGTCACTCAGTCGTGTCCGACTCTTGCAACTCCATGGACTGCAGCCTACCAGGCTCCTCCGTCCATGGGATTTTCCAGGCAAGAGTACTGGAGTGGGGTGCCATTGCCTTCTCCGGCTTGGCACTAGGAAGAACTTAATAAATGAAGACATTGTCATCTTCATCGCGAACCTCACTTCCCTTGGCCACCCCATATCACCTGCTAAACTCTCAGGTTATCTCCTCCTGCTCCTTGGGTGGCTTTTAAGGTGGGGGTGGGGGTCCACTTCATCAGCACATGCTAATGGTACAGAGAGCAGAGTGCTGTCCTCCCCGAAGCAAGATCTAGGAGGGAAGTGCTTTGTGTATGGTGCACTTGTTCCCCCTGTGCTGAGCCAGCGACCTCCCTGACTTAGTCTCTTAGGGCTGGGCTGTGGCTACAAACGGGCAGAGAGCAGGGAGCTTGGCTGGGATCACTAAGCAGGCTGAATAGTCTACTTTCTTTGGGCACAGACCCACTTCTCAGGTTCTATAGCCACATCTGGACTTCTCTCCACTCTTTTGGACAGATTACAACTACTTTGAACTGAGGTGCTTGGAGGCTCAGAAAGTGGTACCCTCCAAGGGCCCTTCCAGCCTTGACAATAGCTTTAGGTTCTTCTGAGCATCCTCCTGTTCTGGATCTCAGCTCTGTTCTCTACTTCCCTGTCCATCAGCTACCCCACTCCTCTCCCACCCTCATTTCTTCCACATGTCCTCAGAGACTAGCAGTGGCCTTGGCACATGGTGGGGTCTCGGGTGTCCTTGACATCAGGTGAATGAATGAAGGAGTCATAACTCAAGTGATGATGATGATGAAGATGATGGCTGCCATTTCTGAGATTCTACCACCTGCTAGGCTTGTGCTAAGTACTTTACTTGCAATATCTCACTTAACCCTCACAACAGTTCTAGAAAGTGGGTACCATGATTATCCTTATTCACAGAGGAGGGTACTAAGTCTGAGAAGTTCATAGCCTGCCCAAGCTCAGATACCAAATAAAAGGTAGAACTGGGATTTGAACCCAGGTGTGTCTGACTGAAAATTCCATTTTCTTAACCAGCATATTATATATAGTGCCCCCAAACCAATGACTGAAAATCTTGATGGCTCAGAGGAATGAGAATCACATGAAGAATCAGGCAAAAGGTAAGTCTCCGGTAAGGTTGTTCTGTTGGAGGGTGTAGATTGAGAAAAGATGGAGCAGCTTAATGATCCAGAGCACTTCCCTGGGGCCTGTCATTGTGCTATGCTTTGTTTGATCATCATAAGCCTACAAGGTTTCTATCATTCCCATTTTCCAGATGAGAAAACTGAACTTCAGAGAAGTTAAGCAACATGTCCTGGGTTACACAGAAATTAAGCAGCAAGCCAAGGATCTGACTGTAGTCTGTCAGCCCCAGAGCCTATAACTTACTGCTCCCTGCTAGAGCTGGGAATGAGTGACCGAAGGATGAGGAAATGTCAACCGGAGCCAACTGCAACTGTGCAGTGGCACATGCACGCGTGCACGAACACACACACCACATCTCCTTCTTCCAGGACTAACGGGCTTTCTAAGAACCGTGGAATTTTACAGTCAGAAACCACTCACAACTACCTGCCATTGTACAGCTGGGGAGCTGGAGGCCAGCCCAGATTGGGCAGGAACCGCCCATGGTCATAAGCAGGTCAGGGGCCAACCAGGGTGGCTCCCCACCAGCCGCCTTGCTGCCCCTTCTCCGACTCTAGCCCCACACCTCCAGCTGCTGTCTGTGCAGCTCTGCTCCTTTTCCCAGGCACGAGGAAGGGGAGGTGCCTTCTGGGTATAAATAGCAGATGGAGATGCTACTCTTCTGCAGGGGAGTTAACTGTTGGGGCCCTGGACACAGAGAGATGCTTCCCTCCTGAGGGAGAAGGCGTGGTAGCTGTCAGGGTTGGAATGTTCCTTACAGAGCACCTAGATCTTGCTGCTCAAGTGTGACTGGTGAGCCAGCAGCTTTGGCATCACTTCACAGTGTGTTAGGAATGCAGACTCTCAGGCCCCATCTGGACCCACT
Organism: Okapia johnstoni; assembly: GCA_024291935.2. NCBI lineage: Eukaryota > Metazoa > Chordata > Mammalia > Artiodactyla > Giraffidae > Okapia > Okapia johnstoni. Next base: position 53,381,082 of record CM044316.1, read on the forward strand.
CAACTAGAATCTACCTTTTAACAAGATGCCCATCTTGTCCAGACAGCCCTCTCCTTGCGAAGATGGGAGAAAGTGGCTCAGAGAGGGTAGTGCTCTTACCCAAGGTCAGACAGCCATTCCCTGACAGAACTATATCTAGAATCTGCACTCCTTCCCCATCATGACTCAGAGCCCTGCCACACAGTGATACAGCCCTTCTGCTGTGCAGGGACGGGGGAAGGGAGGTCAGGCAGCCAGGTGTTATTTCAAAGCCATCCTGCCTGCCCTGGGCTCAGCCACTCCATGCAGCCTGCATTCAGTCCCTCTGGGGCAGGGGCCACCTTGGGGCTGACCTGGAGAGGCCAGCACTGCAGGTCCATGCAGGTGAGAAGGGCCATGGTGCCAGGCTGACTCAGCATGGGGGTGGGCTTGGGGAGTGGGCTACACTGGTCAAGGCTAAGCCTGGCCTATTTTCATCTCTCAGAGCTTCGGAAGTTTTCCTGAAACAGCTTTTCTGAAGGAGGCTGCCGGCAGCGTGGGCTGGGAGGAAGGGCCCCTTCTTCACCTTCCCCCCAACCAAGCTGCTCTCTGAGGAGTATGGAAACCATGAAATACACCCCCTTTCCCACCTCTATTTGCTGCCGTCCCCAAGAAGAGAACAGCTGCCCCCTTTCCTCAACAAACACCCACCAGGGTGGGCAGGGGAGCTGGGCCAGGCCCCACCCACACCTCTCGCCCATTCCCCATGCTCACCGATGTTGGGGTGCTTCAGCAGGCGGCAGATGCGGGCTTCACGCTCCAGCTTCTGGTGATCTGAAACACACAGATGCCCAGATGAGTCCAGGGGAGGGAGGCACCTCCACCCACCCCATCTCTCCCTCCTCACAGCTTCTAATGACCTCTCCCTCCCAGGGCCTGGGCAAGCCGCCTGGGCAGAGTCTCTGGGTTCTCCAAGAAGACAGTGGGATGCAGCTGAAGAGAGAGAGACCCAGGGTGCAGTGAGGCAGAAGTCCCTTCCCCGCTCTGGGTCTCAGTTTTCAGGGTTCTCAACAGAGGGGCATCTCCTCCCTGTATCAGAGCCAAGCTCCAGGCAGCCTGGAACACCCCCACCCTCACATCAGGCTCCGACTGCCCTCCCCCAGCCCTGCCCCTCCCACTGCACCTCAACCGGTTGAACTGCTGAATCTCAGCTCTCCAGGCACGCTCTGCCCAGCCCTCGCACTCTGGGACCTTCACACATGGTTCTCTCAGCTTGGAAAGCTCCCTCTCAGCCTCCCACTTGCTCTTCACTGGCCATCATTCACTCCTATCCATCCTTGGATGTCACCCTCTCTGGCAGCCCACCCTGACTGCCAGCTGCTGGGGGCTCCTCCTCTGCGTTCCCAGGGCCCCTGGACAGCACATGCCACTCTGTCTCAGGGATGTCGCTGTCCTTGAGGGCAAGGACTTGGTCTCTGTTGTACCCCTGGCATCTACCTAAATCCCTGGCCCATGGAAGGTGCTCAAGAAATAACTGAACGGGCTTCCCTGGTGGCTCAGTGGTAAAGAATCCGCCTGCCAATGCATGAGACACGGGTTCGATCCCTGAGGCAGGAAGATCCCACATGCCTCAGAGCAACTAAGCCCCTGCGCCGCAACTATTGAGCCTGTGCTATGGAGCCTGGGAGCCACAACCAATGAAGCCCAAGCGCCCTAAAGCCCATGCTCCGCAACAAGAGAAGCCACTGCAATGAGAAACCCTCACACCACAATTAGAGAATAGCCCCTGCTCTCCGAAGCTAGAGAAAGCCCGCGCAGCAATGAAGACCCAGCACAGCCAAAAGTAAATAAATAAATACAGAATTTAAAATACGTAAATAAAAAGATGACTAAAGCTAAACCTTTAAAAAAAAAGAGGAAATAACTAAATGAAAGAACAAATACTTGAATGAACGAATCTTTCTAAGGGAGTGGGTATTCTCTGCAGGAGTAGGGCTGTATTAATTTACATTGCCTCCTGTGAGAGAAGTCAGCACCAAGGACACAGAGAGTCCCAGAGAATCTGCAGGGTAGAACTTGTCCACGGCAGCAAGGGGGCTTACCCAGAGATCTCCCACCTGCTTCCTGGGACTTCTGTCCAAATCCCCTAGATTTCCCTGCCCACCTGGGAGAGAGGCCTTGTTCAGGATCTGCACCCATGATCTGTGACTCTGAGACCGCTGAACACAATCATACCCGTGACCCCATTCAGTCCTCCTGACAAGCCCGGGCTGTGGGCATCACTGTCCCTGTTTTAAACATTTTTCAATTTCCTTTGTGGTACTTTTCTCACAATTTGGTATTTAATGCCTTAATCAAAAAAAAAAAAAAAAAACCAGTATAATAGGAGCCAGTCACAAATACAGAATATCTACTATGTGTCAGGTATTATGCAGAGCACTTTACATACCTCTCAAGCCCTCCCAATAATCCTCCGAGGATAGCGCTACCATTGTGTTGGCCTTACAGAGGAGGAAACAGAGGTTCAGAGAGGTTAAGTATCTGACTCAAAGTCACACTGCTGTGAACAGTAGAGCCATGCTTTGTATCCAGGTAGTCAGGCTCCACGGGTGAGCTGTAAAACCCTGTCGAGGAGTTCCCCGGTGGCCTAATGGTTAGGATTCTAGGCTTTCACTGCCACGGTTCAGCTTCTTCCCCCGGTAGGGGAATTGAGATCCGGCAAACCATGTGGCACAGCAAAAAAAAAAAAAAAAAAAAAAAACCCTCAAAAGATAAATAAATAAAAATAAAACTCAAAACCCAATGCTAGCCTGTTCTCTACACCCTGACTCATCACTATCATCTCCATCTGCCTCCTATTCCCAAGTGGGAAAATTCAGGCCCACAGGAGGGAACTCACACAGACACTCAGAGGTGGAGCCAGGACTAGAACTCTGCTCTCTGAATGGCCCCTCCAGGGAAGGCGGGCACCGGGGAGGGTGATGAGGAGGAAGAAAATCCCAGCCCTGTCCCTAGGCTGCCAGCTCCCCTCTCCCCTCCCCTCTCCATTAGTGGAATCACCAGCTGTCCTCCAAGGGCTGCAGAAACCAAGATCAATACTGAAATGTGGCTTTTCCATCAGCAAAGCAATTAAGTCCAATCCTCTTTCGGTAGAGTGTAAGCTCCACTCCCCAGCTGAAGGCAGCTGCAGGCTAGAGGAGGACAGCTGGCCCAGCTGGGGGCATCCTCGTTCCTTCTCCCTCTCTGTCTCCTTCCAAATCTTTCAGGGTAGGGAGGTGGAGGGGAAGGAAGGCCGATTCCCAGCCAAAAGAGGGGGATCCCCATCCAGAGCTGGCCAAGAGCCCTCAGTAAGCAGAGGATGGCTGAATCCTCCCCAGCTCCAGACCCTGCCCCCCACCCACCCATCCCCAGCAGAACCAAAAGCCAGGCAGCTCAAAGTGGGGCCTATCAGAGGGGCTGAGGGGACTCCTGGCTCAGGTTACATATTCAGGGGACAAAGGACCTAAATCCAGAATTCCGATGTTTTTCTCCATGTAAGTTCACCTGGGAGCATAGTTACACTAACAGGATTGAAAGAAGAAAACGCTGGTCACACAGCTTTAAACATGTGACTGGTTACCAGAGGTCACTGCTGGAAATGCTAGGAATTGTTTTTATAAATCTTGTAATCATCTTGTGCATAATACAATTACACTGCATTGCAACCTTCAGTGCTAAAGGCATTAATTTGTTGAATGTAAACATATACTTTATACAGTAATTTCTGTAACTCTGTTTGAAATGTTTTCATTGTCTAATATGCAGGGAACCTCAAGAAATATAGGGACTGAGTTCCTCTTGACCTCTGAGGCCTTGTTCCGTTAAGCAGTCTCTTGACAAAATCAAGGTAATCATCAGTGTGGTCAAGCCTTGTTACAACTCAGAACTTTCAGGAACCACTCTTAAAGTCTCCCCCCAGCACCCCAGTCAATAGTTAAGAGGGCAGCCAAGGAATTCTTATTAAAATATAAATGAGATCCTGCCTTCAAACTTTCCAACAGCTTCCTGGAGTACTTATAATACAATCCAAACTCCTCAAAAACATCCAGAAAGACCCTGCAGGGTGCTGAGTTCTGCCTCTTCTTGGCCTTGAAGCTCCCCCCACACTAGCTTCCTTTGTGGCCTCAGCCACTGCAAACCCCTTCCCACCTCAGGGCCTTTGCACCTGCTGTGCCCTCTGCCTGAAATACTCTTCTCCTGGGTCTTCTCATGGCTGCCTCCTTCTCCTCAAGCAGGTCCCAGCACCATGTCACCTCCTTAGCTTTCCCAGCTGCCTTTTCCTCCAGCCCCATCACACCCCCATTACCCTGTCTTATTTTTTTTGTTAACACTCATCACTACTTGAAAATACCCAGCTTACTTGTGTGTTTAATGTTCTTTTCAGTCTCCCTCCCTAGAAAACAGGTGCAATGACAGCAAGACCTTGACTGTCAGTCTCTGCCATGTTCCCAGGACCCAGAGTCATAAGCAGCTTGTCCAAATTCTCATACCCAAGAAGTAGCAGAGCTGGGATCTCAATCTGTGTTCATAATTACTGTTCTGTATTACCTCCCATTTTCATAATTGAGAAATCAATCCATCCAGTTCAGTGAAGTCCCATGATGGTGAGAGATCTGAGAGAAGCTAGTCTGCAGCCTCCTGCTTGGGCACCAGGAAGCCTTGCTCCCAATACCCGTTGTGATAGATGCTTTGTGAATTTTCTTCCTCCCTCCCAGGGGGCAGACCACCAGGTGTTGGGGTTAAGGGGGCCAGGTCTGCCCAGAGCTCAGCAGGCAGTGGGTGGGTGGAAACTCTGGGGAAAGGTTCCTGGGGCCAGACAGGACCAGCAGGGCATGATGGGGGAGAGCAGAACCTGGGGAAGCCTGAGGGCTCTGCCAGCAGAGTGAGTGGGCTCCAGCAGGTATGTGGGCAGTGGGGTTCTGGTTAGAGGCACAGGAGCCAGGGCAGAAAATAGACCTCTAAGTCTCAGAACAGGAAATGTCCCCTCCCTCCACAGGACTTCAAAAAGCCTCCAGATCCTGGGCAGTTGGAGAAATAATCTGGAGGACCAAGAAGGGGTGGGGAAGTAGATGAGAAAGACAAGAAAGATGCATCTCACTGCCTCCTTGCAAGCTCCCTTGCATAAACCTGAAGCTCAGGGACAGCTGAATGAGCTCATACCATGCTTCCCACCTGGTGTCCTGGGACTGGTCATTAGGGAGCCAAGGAAGTGACCCCTCAGCACTCAGGTGGACAGTGAGGCTTGTGGAGGTTGCTGGATGAGGGCCAGCACTATCCAGGTCCATGGGCCCACCATCCCCTAAAATGTTGATGAATTCTTTGTTTGTCTGCCTGGTGAGGCTGTGGCTAGGAAGCTTCCAGAGCCCCTGCCAGGGAGTTAGCGCTGAGCATCTACTGGCTGTTGCCACTGCTGACAGGACTTTCTAAAGGCAGGGACTGGGGCCTCACCTATTGAATCCCTCACCCTCAGGAGTGGAACTGGGGCAGCTGTAGCTTTCAAAAGGCTCCCAGGGGGATTTGGCAGGGATTGGGACAGGAAAACATTTTTACCTTTCATTTCATGTCTTTATGGCTTCTTGGAATTGTTTATAGTATTAGCATTTTATATAAAAAGAGTAGTTTAAAAATACACACAAAAATCATCTCCCGGGTTTGGGAGCTGCTCAATAAAAGAGGCTGGCCCCATGGGAAGGGGGAAGCCATAGCTCCTGGGGTGGGGGGGTGGAGGACACCCTGGGGGGCATGGCCCCCTGCTGGGAACTGCCAGAGTCACCCAGGAGTGCCAGCAGGAGAAGTTTGGAGAGTGTTGCCAAATATCCAGCATTAAAACGCTCCCCACTCAGGCCCCAGGCAGGATGAACAAAGAAATCTGCTAAAGGAAGCTCTGCCCCTCCCCACGCGCTGGGAGAAAAGCATCCAGTTGGCAGACTTCTTTGGGAAGGTTCTGAGACCCTCCCTCCAGCCCCTCACACTCACCTAGGCCTGGGCATCTTCCTCCCAGGAGGTCGGAGCTTTCTCAAATCACCAGAGAGGGGGCTTGGCAGTTACCGCACAGACCAGAGTCTACACTTCCCCAAACCCTTAGTTACCTTCCAGAAAAAAGGCGATGCTCCTTCCATTCCCCCACATGTGTTTCTTTCTGTCTCGTGCATGTGTGGATGTGGCTCTGAGACTGTGGTGAACGGGCCCAAGATTCCCCAGCATCCAGGGAGGACCCTGGTTTCTGATTCTCCCTCACTGGGGAGGGGGGGCAACCCAACCTGTCACCCCAAGCCATGACTCTAGCCCTGCCCCTGCTGTATCTCAGGGATTGGGACATCTCCCTTGACCAACTGTGATATAAAGCACAGAGAGGGCACCAGACAGCCACTAGTCACACAGCAACGGCCAGGCGAGCCCCAGCATCTGGGTGTGAGGCAGTGCTCCTGCTGGCCTTCCTGCCTGCCCTGGCTTCCCGCCCCAGGCTCTGGTCCTGGACCTTCCACAGGGCTCGCCCTTCCGCACGAGCATTCACACTGTCTGTGCGCCATGGCGGGCCCCGGTCTTCAGAGGACCACCGCCACCCCAGCCTCTTTTCCCTGCAGGATGCTGATCTGTCTACGGGGGAGTTCGGTAACTACAAAGTGCTGGGCTCCCAGCAACACTGAGCCAGAGACATGAAAGGCAGCAGCACACGGTGCAACACAGAGCCTGCTGGGAGGCCCGTGGGGGCCAATGTGAACATCCTGTACCGGTCTCTGTGAAACCCACACCTGCTGGGCCCTGGCCCAGACAGCTGCTGCTATGCCAGACAAACACCTGGACACTCTGCCCACCCCCTTCCACGCTGCACAAGCCATGGCTGCACAGCCCCCTCCTGTACCTGCCTCACCCACCAGAATGCCCCCCACACCTTGGAGGTCCCTAAGGCAGCTCACACCCACTGTTCAGAGTGGAGACCTTTGAAGACAATCTTCCCCAACATGCTGGCTGTGGTCAGCACCATCACCACCCTAACCACATGCTAAGGGCAAGAACATAGCTTCGGAGCAGGCACTCCAAAGTTTAAAGTCCATACAAATTACCGGTGTCTTGTCAAAATGCAGATTCTTATCCCTTACATCTGGAATTATGAATTTGCATTCCTAACAATCTCCTAATGATGCTGATGCTGCGGGTTTAGAACCACGTCCAAATTAGAATTACCTGGGGATCATTTCCAAAAACCCAAGTCACAGCCCAGACTAATTAAATTACAACCTTGGGATGTGGGATCCAGGCATGAGGAATGTCTGAAGCTCTCCAGGGGATTCCAGGCTGGGAAGCCACTGTCCAGGGGAGTATTTAGGAACCAGAAGGTAGACTGGCGCAGTCGAGGCATAGTGCGCCTGGTGTTCATGGGGTGCTGACTGAGCGCCCAGATATGTCAGGTGCTGTCCCGGGTGCTGGGCACAGACTGGGAATGAGACCCATCCCCACCTTCTTGGTGCTTATGGTCATAAAAGAAGATGAATATTAAACAAGGTACCAAAACAGTAAATGGGATAACTCCACGTTGGGGAAAAGCCACAAAGATAGTAAACAGTAACAAGAGACAGACAATGGGGAGGTCATCCTCAGATCTGGGGGTCAGGCAAGTCTCTCAAAGGATGTGACATTGAACTGAGACCTGAAGGCTGACAAAGAGCCAGCCTTGTAAGCAGCCAAGTAAGAGCATCTAGGCAGAGAGAAAGATAGGTGTGGAGGTCTGGCAGTGAGAATGGAGGTGAATGGCAGAAAAGCAGGGAAAGGAAGGCCTACCTGGCAGGTTAGTCTTTACCTGGGTATGTGGATGAGGGGCAGAGAGCCTGGCCTGTGAGAGGCTATGGCATCCAGTCTAGACCCCCTAAGGAAGAAATATGGAGGCGTCTATTCTCATAGTACCCACAAGAAGAAGAGCCCCTACCTCTGACAGCAGCATCACCCAGAAGGAGAGACCCAGGTCCTGGTTCTAACCCAAGGGACAGAGGGAGGGCTGAAGGCAGGAGAGCCCTGGAGGGCGGGCCAGGCATGAATCTGGCACCTACCTCTGGCCGAGAGCTTCTTCGTGTTGATAATCTTGGCAGCATATTCCTGGCCGGCCAGCACCTTCACACACCTGCGCACCACTGAGAAGGCTCCCCTAGGACAGAGAAGGCAAAGAGGGTGAGCAAGGGCCCGAGGGCTGCGTTCCCAGGAGACACTACAGTTCACGCAGCTGCTCTGTGCTGGGAGGGAGCCTTCCCTCAGGGCTGCTCGAGCTCGTAGGGGCTGCTAGCGGCACACCTTGGGGACAGAGCAGGCCTGGAGATCCATGGGAACCACTGGTAGCAAATCGTTAGGAACTTGGCCTCAGGAGAGATGAGCTCTGTCCAGTCATATTAAGTTAGGCTCGACAAATTCTAAAGCACTAAAATCATGCAATGTTAGAATCACAGAATCTAGGTCCCTGGAAAGTGAACCCACTCCAGTGTTCTTGCCTGGAAAATCCCATGGATGGAAGAGCCTGGCAGGCTACAGTCCATGGGGTTGCAAAGAGTTGGACACGACTGGGCGACTTCACTTTCACTTTTCATGTATACAAGTGTCTGCAAATAAACTTCTAGAATAGGTATTATTTGGTCAAGGGTAGGTGTTGTTTTCCCCTGGAGAAGGAAATGGCAAGCCACTCCAGTATTCTTGCCTGGGAAATCCCATGGACAGGAGCCTGGCAGGCTACAGTTCATAGGGTCGAAAAAGAGTCAGACATAACTTAGTGACAAAAAATACAAAGGTGTTGTTTGGTAATTCTGAAAGATAATGAGAAACGATCCATCTTAGAGATGTACCAACTTTCATGCTAATGTGTGAGGGGACCATTTCCCTCCGCCTTTGTCAATACAACGTGTGATCAAACTTTTATATCTTTACTAGTGAGACGTGGAGCACGGTGATTCAATGTAGATTTAATTTGGAATTCTTATATCAAGAGTGAAGCTGAGCATTTTTTTCATGTGTTTTTAGAGGCTCCTGGGTTTTTATCTTCAAAATATTTGTGGCTGGAAGAACTTGAAGCAAGGGCTGTGGGTTTCACGGCTCACAGGAGACATTGTTGTCATGTCGAAAGTGGCCCATTTTCCACACTATTTGATTTTTCAAGAAAAAATAATATTCTGGATATTTTAGTGACATTTCCCAAATTTCAAATACTGGTATCTTATTCCAAAAAATTTAACTCCCTGTGTCACGCAGGAAATTTCCAAATCTGGTGCTCTGTGACAACCTAGAGGGGTGGAATGGGGTGGGAAGTTCAAGATGGAGGGGACGTATGTATACCTGTGGCCTGATTCATGTTGATAGATGGCAGAAGCCAACACAATACTGTAAAGCAATTATCCTCCAATTAAAAATAAATAAATCAAAACTAATTTAAACGTAATATTTTGCTAAACAAAACTAGCTTGAGGGCTAGATCTGGCATCTAGGTGCCATGTTATACCTTCTACTACAAACATCATCTGGCACAACCCCTTCACATCACAAAGGAGGCCCCTAAGGGGCCAGACACTGCCCATGGTCACCACTATTACCACCCTAACCACAGGCTAATGGCAAGAAACAAGTCTCCTGTGCAGCCTTTTCCAGTTTTAATGTGCATATGAATTACCCAGGCATTTTGTTAAAAGGCAGATTCTGATTCCTTAAATCTGAGGCAGAGCCCAAGACTCTGAGCTTCTCCATAGCTCAGGGGACATTGCTCAAGGTCACACAGCCAGCTACAGGCGGTGCTGTGTTTTGAACTCAGATATTTGGAACCCCCGATTTTTGGCTTCTGCACCCAGTGAGCCTGCCGCTTACGGGCCTGCACATCCAGTTTCCTGACATGGCCGTGCCCCACCATATCTTCCAAACTTTGATCCCCTCTCCTAAGCACACCGGCAGGTCCCAGCTACACAAATGCAGCTGATGGGAGCAGGGGCGGACGCTGGCAGGCACTGAGGAAGCCTGCAGGCTGGCAGAGATGCCCGTTCTCACAGGCCCCAGGGTGTTCTGTCACTGGCTTCATGTCTGAGCAGCATGAAGGGAATGGGTGGGAAACTGTGGAGAAGGATGGGGAAGAAAGATCTGGGAGGTGGGCTAGAGGCCAGGAAAGATGACCTCGTAGGAAAGCTGGGGAAGGCCAGAGCTCATGGGCACAGCCACAGACCGCCATCCGGCTGGGTGGCTCTGCCTGTCCTCCACATGGAGAGAGCAGCCCAGCGGGTCTCCCCCTCGAGAAGCACCCTCCCGTGACAGCACAGCACACCTCCCCACCTAGTCCAGGACCACGGCTGCTCGTCCATCCACTAGACAGAGTTCCTAAGGACTAACAGGGCCTCCATAAATGTTACTATAGGAACAGGAGGTAGATTTAAGTGAGAGGGACTGAACTTAGACAGGGAGAGGGCTTCAGTCTGGGATGTTAGAAACGGGAACAGGTATCTGAGGAAGGTGCCCACCCTACTCAGACCAGGACGTTCAGGTTCCTGCCCAGTGGGAGGCCATGATTCTCAGAAGCCCCAGAGGAGAGAGCATGGTTCAAATGGCCCCTTCTGGAAAGATTCTGAGGATTCCAGGGAGAGGAGGGGCAGGAAAGGAGGGTTTGTCTCATTCACCAGCACCTAGCACATGCGTGGGGCTCTGTGCAGAGGCTTAACAGGCTCCACAAACCTAGGCTCTACCCCAGGAACTGAGGACCTGAGAGCCATGTCTATAAAGTAAGAGAAGCCATGCTTGCTGAACTTTCTCTTCACAACACAGTGTCAAGCTTTTGTGTAAATCCCAGGTTCTAACCCAGGTGGCTCTGTGGCAAAGAATCTGCCTGCCAAAGCAGGAGATGCCAAAGACGCAGGTTCGATCCCTGGGTTGGGAAGATCCCCTGGAGGAGGAGGATCCCCTGGAGGAGGAAATGGCAACCCACTCCTACTCTTGCCTGACGAATCCCATTGACAGAGAAGCCTGATGGGCTGCACTCTATTGGGTTTCAAAGACCCAGACACGACTGAGCACATACGCACGTAGAGGGAGTTTATCCAAACCGATTCAGAGCTACTAATCCAGAGAACACCAGACTTGCACATACGCAGAAGGTATACTCCCTTCCGATGCACCTTCACCACTAAGCTCCTTGGCTCTCACAACAACCCTGCATAGTAGCAATTACGATCCCCCATTTTCTCAGGACGTGAAACTGAAGCCTCAAGGGAGCAGGCATATTCTTCCGGAGGCTGTGACAAGAATCCAGGTCACCTGTCCTTGTTCTCCTGACTCCACCAAAGGCAAGACAGCGTGACCCTCAAAAGCAGGGGCTCTGGCCTCACAAAGCCCTGTGATCTGATCGTGACGGACCCCCAACTGTGTGGTACTGAACTTGGTTGGCACTTCAACTCTGTTTCCTCCTATAAAATGAGGTCAACAATAATACCTCTGTCCTGGGTTTTTCCGGGAGATTAAGTGAGGCAACACACGCAAAACACTGGGCACAGTGCCAGGGCACACTGATCACTGAAGGGGGCGAGGAAATGGTCTGGGCCAAGGAGCCTGTTTTCTACCTATGAGGCCTCAGGTCTTCATCCACGAGTGGAAAGGCCCCTCCCTGCCAGTTCTGGTGCTGGGGATCAGGGATGGGGGTACAGAGGAGAATCTGTAGCAAAAATGAGAGTGTGGGCAGCAAGCTCGCAGCCCTAACTTCCTCTCTTTTTAATCTTTGTTTAAAAAAAGGCATGTTTCTTCATTTTCGTCCTGTGGGAGCGAGTGGCCACAGCCCAGCAGCTTTGGCAAAAGGAAGAGCCAGCCCACTCCTCCCATGGCCCTGAGTTGAGCAGGTGGCCAGTGGGTGGGTGGGCAGGAGCCTGGAAACAGGACAGGGCCGAAAAGGGGAGGAAGCCAGGATGGAGAGCCCAGAGTGGGAGAGAGTGACCAGAGGTCCAGGGAGGAAGGGATGAAGCCTGCATGGGAGGGCCCTTGCAGGGGGAGGATGTCCTCGGGTGGATCCTGGGTACAAAGGGTTCAGGGGCACATGTCTGCCCACACGTGTGTGTCAGCAGCTTGTCAATGCCCTCGTGTATGTGGTGACAAGTGCCATCACCCTGGGTATGTACACGTGTTAGGAGAGGGTCACAGAATGTGGGCAGGGAGGAGTGTGTGTGAGATAGACAGACACTGGAGGGACAAAATCTCAGAACTCAGCCCTGCTGGGAGGTCTTGGGGAGGGGTCTGCCCCAGTGTGGGCTTCACAGGTTTCGTGGGGATTGGTGTGGGAATGAGGCTAAAAAGTATAGAGGCCTTTCCACCTTCAATATTTTTTATTTTTTTGTTTGTGCAGCATGGCTCGCAGGACCTTAGTTCCCCAACCAGGGCTTGAACCCAGGCCACGGCAATGAAAGCACCCAGTCCTAACCACTAGACCACCATGGGATTCCCTCCACCTTCAATATTCTATACTGGAGCTGTCCAACGGAACTTTCTATGATGATGGAAATATTGTCCATCGTGACAGGCGCTAGCCTCCTATGGCTATAGAGCACTTGAAATGTGGTTAGTAGGACTGAAGAAATGAATTTTTAATTTTATTACATTTCAATCATTATAAGTGGCTAGTGACCACCAGGTTGGATGGTGAAGTTCTATGTTGATAAGAACTGGCAGTCCTGAACCAGACCAACCAGAGTGCAAATTGTGGTCCAGCCGCTTACTAGCAATTTATTTAATCTCAGTAAGACTATTTTCCTCCCCTGTAAAATGTAGGTAAAGACTAGTACCCACCCTGAGCAGTTGTTTCAAGGATTCAATATGAGACTAAGGAATGCAGTGGGTTTAGTCCAATCCTTGGAGTGTAGTAAATGCTCAGGAAACAACGCCTTTTATAGGCATCATTATCTCCGAAGTGATGAGAACAGCTGGCATCATCAGAAGCAAAATGGACCTTGTTTGCCAAGCTCAGGGAAGAAGCAAGCCAGGGAAGGAGTGTGTGGGGACCATCATGAGGGGATGGGGTGCTTCCCCAGGCCCCAGAAACCTGTTGTTGGGTATAAGCTGGCAGGGAGGCAGCACCTGGTTCAACAGACAGATGGGAAGGGCGAGGGCACGCTGATAGTGGGTCCATCGTGGCTGAGAATGTGGGAACGTGCTAATGGGCCGTGAAAAGCAAGATTTACACTGGGAAATTGCTTTTCCGGCTTCCTGGCAGGCACGGTGTCCTGGGAGTTGCTGGCTGCCTGCCCACAGGGGGCTCATCACCCTCTCTGGCCCAAAATACCCCCAAATGCTGACTCGCAGTAATTCCAAACACCTGGGGTCCTCACTCAGCTTGGCTATCAGCTTGCTTATTCTTCCACCTGAAAGATGGACGCAAGGAGCCGCAGCCCCACTTCCTCCTGGGCCATCTGTGAAACGTATCTGCTACATAGGAACGGGAAAATGTCCCTGAGACCCAAGGTCAGTTAGCGCCAACTTGCCCTCAAGGCAACTTCCCCACCTTCACTCCAGAGCCTCCCAGAGCTCGGGGCATGCCTATGGGTATCAGCAGATGGGGACAGACACAGCTTATGAGGGCACAGTCCCAGAGCCACTCAGCACTCCTTGGGGGTCTGACTGTCAGAAGTCTCGTCAGTCTCTATGTCTTCCTTTCATTGGCTGCTTCCTCAAACACACCCAGGACTCCCTCATTCTGGAAAAATAAACAACCGTCCTTCCCTCAAACTTGAAAAGCTGAAAAACCAGGAGTCTTTCTCTCGACCCACAAGCCTTGGCCACTTCCTTCTTCCTCCCTTCTCTGCTGCCAAACTTCCAGAGCAAGTGTCCGACATTCACCGCCCCCTCTTCCCACCTCCCACGCTTCATGAACCCACCGCAATCTGGTTCCCACCCCCGGCTCCCTGGAAGAAAAGTTGTGCCAGGCCTGCCCACCCAGTGCCCCCCACCCCCGCCCCTGCAGCCCCCAATGGGCTTGATATGCCTAGGCTGCCCCACGACAGCTGACATTTGGCCCCAGTGGCCACCCAGTTTGAGGCCCATCTTCCCTCTCATTTCTGGGTCACCACACTCTCCCTGGCACCCCCCCCCCAACTTACTTTCACTTCTTCATCCCCTCCCATCCCCCTCTGAACATCACTACTCCTTGTTCTCTCTCCACCCATCCTCACCTCTTCCCCTGTCATCCCTTCTACCCAGGACCACTAAGCTGGGACCTCTGGGGAGGCTCCGGGCATTCATGAACATCCCTAAAATTTTAACTAAATTATTCTGTGTCTGTGTATTGCTCTGTGCAGAGGACGCATAGTTTTCATTAGCTTCACAAGGCATTCTCTGGCCACCACCACCCCTACTCCCCTCATGCAAAATGAGGAAAGCCACTGACCATCACCCAAGACTGAAACCTGCTTCTATACAGCCACTCCTCTCTTCAGAATTCTAGTCCCAAATTTCTAGCTACTCACTAGAAATACTATGTGATCTGCACCTCTTAATCAAAGTCCAGTTTTCTCCCTCCAAATCTCACCACTCCGGGTTAATGTGCCTAAGCATTCTACCTCTCTGAGATGAGCTGGGGTGATTTCAGAAAGTTTCTGCTCAAACAGACCTGTTACCTGCGAGAGGATTAACTTGTTATACTTCTTGGTGGGCAGTAACTCACAGTCCAGGTTAGCTGGTCTGATCACTTGGCACAGGGCAAGGCCTGGGGGCACGGAACAAAGAGCAGATGGGGTTTGAATATCTGGGGGAAGGGACAGAGCTGGGGTTGGCCACTGGAGCAGCCCCAACCGAGGGGCTAAAGTGTGGACCACAAGTGGCTGCAGTGGACGCTGCAGTAATACCTTGCCATTGAGATCTACTCTCTCCCCATTCTACAGTTAAAGAAACTGAGGCCAAGACCTTGAACCCAGGAGTCCTGAATCATCATCCTTTGCTCTTTCCAATACCCTAAATTCTCAGACTCTCCTAACTTGGGGTCCACAGATGGGCATTAGGGTGGGGGGTTTGTGGGAAATGATATACAACATCCTGTGAGGTGGAATGAGTGTGTGTTCTCGGGGGTGACTGTGGCT
The DNA here is from genome assembly GCA_024291935.2 of Okapia johnstoni. Lineage (NCBI taxonomy): Eukaryota > Metazoa > Chordata > Mammalia > Artiodactyla > Giraffidae > Okapia > Okapia johnstoni. The sequence continues at coordinate 53,396,141 of CM044316.1, forward strand.
CATGTGAGATTCTCTGAGGGCTTCTGGATTCCTCAAACAGTTAAAAAGCTGGGATCAGATTTGTTCAGAAATGAAAGGAACATCCTGTTTGCACAACATGTGTGTGCGTGTGCTAAGTCGCTTCAGTCGTGTCTGACTTTGCAACCCTATGGACCGCAAAGGTTCCTCTGTCCATGGTATTCTCCAGGCAAGAATACTGGAGTGGGTTGCTATGCCCTCCTCCAGGGGATCTTCCCAACCCAGGGGTTGAACCCATGTCTCTTATGTCTCCTGCATTGGCAGGTGGGTTCTTTACCACTAGAGCCACCTGGGAAGCCCCTGTTTCCATAACACCCACCTCTATATACTTTAAGCAAATCCCTTCACTTTGTGCGGGCTTCAGTTTATCCATCTGTGAAATCAACTGTTGATGATTTGTAAGCCTTCTCTTTCTTTTTCTTTTTTTTTCTTTTCAAGCAATAGTACCCTTTCTTAATAACAAACAAACACAGCTATGCAGGTCCCCAGATGGCAAACAGAGCAGAGGTGGCAGGGGCTGGGGGCTCAGAATCCCCTTTGCTTGGTTTTCTGTCTCTTCTCCCCATTTCAGCATAGCAGCTCTTCCCCAAACTCCACAAACTAGCATTTGAGAGCCAGAAAATCCTAGGACCTTTTCCTGAAACCACACATCCCTCCTCCTCTCTACCCCAGCTGCTGCCACCCACTTCCAGACTCCAAAAGATGCTGCAAGCACGCAGTGTCTTCGAGCCGTCCCGCACCCCCAGGCCTGCCCCACGCCAACCCAGCAGAAGTCTTGCTGGGGACACAGAAGGCCTGGGAACCAGAAGAGTCTGTTTGCTGCAGGGAACATTGAACCAACAGAAGTTCCAACATGTTCCTTGTTTGGGCTGTGCCTAGGTTTTCTTGAATGGGTTACAAAAAGAAAAATTAAAAAATATATATACACAGAGCTTGGTGACAGGATCATAGCAGGCAAAACAGGGGGAAATGGTGAAGGGCTGCTTTCTCCTGCCTCAGGGAGCCTCCCAGCCTGGCTCCAATCACAGGTACACCCCCAAAGACCTTCAGAGAGAAAGGCTCCAAGTGGTGAAAAGCCAAGAATTGAAATGGAAAGAGGCTGAAGGGCCCAGATCTCATGTGTCACTGACTTGTGTGACCTCAGGCAAGCCCCTGACCCTCTCTGGACCTTATTTCCCCATCCTTAAGACAAGGGAGCACTCTTCATTCTGATATTCGTATGCAATTGAGGCTATTCTGACCCCTAAACCATCTCCCACTTCGTGCTTATAGCAAAGCATCTTACCAGACAAGGACAGGGATGCAGGCAAGGAGGGAAACAAGACACAGCAGTGAGAAGAGGGCTTCCACATGCGTATCTCTGCTGGAACAGGGCTCAATATTCCCCAAGGCATGTTCATCTGGGGGTATAGGGTCAGTTCTGACAATGAGAAAGTTCTTTAGGTTGAGCTGAAATCCACCTCCCTATTACTCTAGATATGTGGCCCTGCTCTGCCCTCCAGAGCCATACAGAGCAGTCTTTTCTCATCTCTGGGACCCAAGATGTCCCTGCAGGGATAAGGGGAGAGAATATACCCCTGAGGGGTCTCTTTTCTCTGCTAAAGTCCCCACCTTCTTGGCCCTCTCTCACCTGATTTGGCTTCCAGAACTTGGCCACCCAGCACACCTTCCGCCCCTTCTAGACATGCTACAGGTTTTTAATATTCCTTCTAGCCCCTCGGTATCCAAAAGTTGAAGGCAAGGACTTCCTTGGTGGTCCAGTGGCTAAGACTCCATGCTTCCACTTCAGGGAGCACAGGTTCAATCCCTGGTCAGGGAACTAAGATCCTGCATGCCCCATGGTGCCACCAAAAAAAAAAAAGTTGAAAGCAACAGAGCATGCCTAAGAAGAGTTAAGACCACCAACCCCCCTGGAGCTGACATGCTCCATCAAAATACACACCTCAGAGACTTTGCCTGTGCTGTTCCCACTCTGAGAAACACTCTTCTGCCCTCCTCCCTCTGACCAGCTCTTACTCAGCTTTCACTCCCCAATGTCACTGCCTCAGGGGAGCCTTCCCTGATTCCTCCGTCAAGCCAACCAGTTGAGGTCTCTTTGTAGCTTATAACTCTGTGTTTGTGCTCATAGCCTTTATCCAGTTGCATTTAAATAACAATATCTGAAGTGATTTAGTTAATGTCAGATTTCCACTAGACTGTGAGCCCCAAATGGGCAGAGATGACATAAGTCTGGCACGTGGTACATGCTGGGCTCAGCTCGGGGCCAGGAACAGAGTCTGTGCTCAGGAAATGCTTGTTGAGTGGATGCAAGAGTCACAGACATGTTCTTCCTTTTATGTGACACCGAGACCTCAAGGCCGACAGTGTTTTCTAGCACAGAAGATCCCACCAGTCTCACAGCCCCACCTGACATCTTGGTGGGCAGCCAAGCCCCAAAGGGACCTAGATCTAGTGCCTGGGCTGGGCTTCAGCAGCCTGCGACATGCCAGGTGGTGGTGCAGAGGTTGCGCCAGGTTGGCCTGGGCTGGGAAGCTTCCTACCACACCACAGAGAGGCTCGGAAGAGACCGTGACACACCAACGTGTGTGTAGGAGGGGTGGACTGTGGCCAAGGGACCAGCACACAAAAGAGGGAAGGAGAGAGAAACTGAGACCAGAGAGATGCAGGGAAGTAAGAGAGGGAAAGGCAGAGAGAGAGAGAAGACAAGAGCAAGGGAGAGTGAGAGAGAGACGGTGGCGGCAGGGGGACAACCCAGAAGCCTACCCAGCATCATCTTGCTCTCCCCGCACTGGGAGGTAAGGCTCTTGCTTGATGCCCTGTTGGAGCCAGTGTGTCTGCACATACACATCCATATGCACCCATGTGTGTGTGTGTGTGTGTGTGTGTGCACGCGTGCACTAGCAACAGGATGCAGGCACTGTGTTCCAAGGCTGTGCCCTCACCGTCTAGGAGGGCCGGGGCCCCAGACTGCAGGGATGCTGGCAGCAGTCACTGTGTGCTGTGCAGAGAGGCGGGCAGGCGGCAGTGGGGCTCGGCAGTGTCAGTGTGTCTCAGCCTGTGTGGGGGCGGCCGCGTGGGGGCGGAGGGCTGCCGCAAGCACCAGAACATGTGCGTGCCTTCCGCTCTGGTGGCTTGGGGGAAGAGTAGGGGAAGGCTGTCCCCTTCCCTTGTCCCACTTGCCCCCCAACTTCCCATCCTTAGCTGCTGCTGCTGGCCCATGAACATCACCTGGCCCCCTACCCTGGCTACCGTTGCCACAGGCTCTTCCTGCGGCCTTGGGCAAACTGCCTCTCTCTGGGCATTGGCTCCACCACTGATGCTGTGAGGAGACAATGTCTATGTCCTCCCAGCTCTGGTGTTCAGGAAGCCTGAAATTTCCCACAGATGCCTTTCACAGACAGAGGCTAAAGAGGGTAGCAACTCTAACGATGCTTTCCAGCATCTGCAGAAGTGCTCTGATCCCCAATTCACAGATGGTAAAGCTGAGGTACACCAAGGACAAGGAATCTGGCGCAATTAGAGGCAGAATCATGATGGGAAAACAAGTGACAGTTCAGAGTTCCCTCACCCGTAAGGGCACACCCTTTTCCCTTGGAAGTGTTCCCCAGGCAGGGCACCACAAGGGGTCCCCCTTATTAATCTTCTCTCCATATGCGCAGTGCTGGGGACCTACACACAAGCCTGAGCACTGCCACCAGTCCCCCTGAGCAAGGTCATTTCACCTTCTCAAGTCTCAGTCTGCTCATCTGTAAGATGGGCGAGTAAGGCCTCTCCCTCCCTCAGAGATGAGCTAGTGGGTGGAGAAGTGCCACACTGGCCCCAAAGTGCTGTAAAGGTGACAGGTTGTCAGAAGCAAAATAAAAGCACAGTCTTGTCTTTGCAGGGGGTAGTGCCTCATTGCACAGGTATTTTCTCTTCTCCAGTATTACACCATGGATCTTCCTAACAGCCCTGCCGGGAGAGAGTGGGATTAAGAAACGCATCCTGCAGATGTCAGAGCTTGTGTCCAACAGCGAAGGAACCTAAGCACCCAGGACCCTGGGCTTCCCCCCTCCACCCCACCCCAGAACAGGGAGCTGCCTCTGGTCCCCAGTGTCCCCCACTGATCAGGCCAGCCTGAGCCTTGTTCATGATACAAAGCCATGGGGGCTCCAGAGCCAGCTCTCCGTCCTCCCTCAGGCAATCTTGCTGGCCCCTACAGCTCTTCCCCCAGCTCCAACACCACCCTTGAGTCCATTTCAGATCCCTGTTTCTAGAGAGAAAAGACTGGGTTGCGTGTTCTCTCCAGCCTCCCTCCCTTCTCCCTCCCCCTCTCAAGTAAAATCTCCTTCCCAGGCTCTCTCTGTACAGCCCAGTGATTACACAGGCTGCAGGGTAATTCTCCTTCTCTAACTAACCTCTTCTGGGACTGGGATTCAAAGCCCGGAGAATGTCAAGGGCTAGAGGAGGCATTCTCCTTCTCTACCTCCTGGAATTCGCCCCTTTCTCCCCCCGCTGCCCCCACCACCCCCAGGTCCTGGTCTTCCAGAAGGTTGGGTCTGCAAGGAGCTCTGGCCCTAGTGCCCAGGCCCACTCTGAGCCTGGAGCTGGAGGTTCTGCAACCTGTCTCCTGCCTCCAAACAAGCCTCTGTGCTCCTAAGGTCTGGGCTTCCGTTTCCCTCTCCCATGGGAGGAAGGGGGACTGTGGGGGTCAAGGGAGGAGGGAGTGAGCTAGTCTCTGGGTCCCCAGAGACAGCCCCACCCCAACCCTCTAGGGAAACTTGACTCAAGTTCCTGGCTTATGTGAATCATATGCTGCAGTGGGACCTCATCCAGGAGCATCAAGAGGCCCCAGAGCACTAATTCCGACCCCGACCCCTCAACCCCCTCAGCTGGCTACCCCCTAGGTGGGGCAGGAGCCCCTCTTCTGACATCTTCTGCCAGCCCTACCCTGGGCTCCTCGAAGGCCTGCAGTCAGGAGCCAGGCCTCACTGGGCAGGGCGCCAGGAATCCCTCAAGAGGCTCGTGTCCTCCTCCTGTCCTTCTCTGCAGCTGGGAGGCCAGGGCCCTGCAAAAGGAGGTCAAAGACCCCCATGGCCCCTTGGAGGACCAGCCTAGCTGCCTCTGGCAATCACCATGCTGGTGATCTGAAGTGGGCTCCTGGAAATGGGAAGCTCAGCTTCGAGGTGGTAATAGCAGTGTCCTGGCTGGCTGGGATCTTGGGTTACCCCTTGAAGGATGGGCCCCATAGGCATCTGCGCTGCTCATCCCAACAGAAGAGGAGCTGTCCCATCCCAGCCAGACTGGTGGGTGAGGGTCAGGGCTCGGTCAACCTCTTCTGCCAAGCTGGGCAAACTCCTGTCAAAAAGCAAAGCCCTTGAGGGCAGTGGTGATCCCAGGGTGCCACAAGCATCACTGTGTCTTCATGAGAACCATCTCACTTCATCCTCCCAGTCCCTCTTTATCTCCAGGTTACAGGTTGTGGGAAACAGGTGCCATAGCCTGCCCAGTGTCACAGCACTACGGGTGGTAAGGTCCAGGCTTTGTGCCCTGTGCTGGGTGCTGCCACTACCTGGTCATTTGGACTGAAGCTTCGAGTGAATTGGGAAAGCCCTGACTCCCCAGTGATGCACCCTGGCCTTTTAAACCCAGGCATCAGAGGGGTGGCGCCTCATCTCCTTTGTTTCCAATACAAGCATCCTCAGGCCCCATCCTTAGGCTTCCTGCCGTCCTGCGAGTCCTGACCTTGCCCACACCATTTCGTAGGGTCGAGCATTTTTCCAGGGAAGATAGACTTTCATCAGATTCCTGGAGGAATATGTGACCTTAAAAAGGTTAAGAGCACTGGTAATTGTGGAAGGAAATTGATCAGATTAGGCCTGGCCATGCCTGCCACTCTCAGTCTTTCTGCCATAGTCATAAAAGGGCTCTCTGTCTCCAGAAATTCTGCCCATGCCCTGATCCCTGCAAGAACCCTGGCAGATAGTGGGGCCGGGAAGGCTCATGAAGGCTCTTCCTGCCAAGTCACCCCCAGACCACCCAGTCTTCATGATATCCATCTCCTCTTAGGGCACAACAGCAGTTTCATAAGTGCCTGAGTCACATCTCAACTCCATTTCACTGCACTCTGTGATGCAGTCCTCCCAGAACCGAGCCTTGGTCGCACCCTGAAAGGCAGCGCCCAGCTGATCAGGGAATCCTTGGCCAGTGGATGCTGGAACCCAGCTGAGAAGGGGTCCCTGCACAAGTGCAGCAGACACCCTGGGTCCTCCAGAGCAGCCCCAAACATTTCACTCCTGCTGTCCATGCCACACCCCAAGGACAAAAACACACTCAGAAAGACAGGAAGTCTGCAGACAGAAGTGAGCACACATCTGCACATGGATGTGTGTCTGTACAAGGGTCTGGTGTATGCCTAGCGGTGTCAGGATAGCCTGGTGTGCAACTGTGTGTGTGCATGTGTGTGTGCAGGCAGCCTACTTGTACACAGTTACAGGCCCACCTCCCACACATATGCAGACACCAGCCTGAGCTTGCACATGCCTTCAGCACCCACACTCCCACCTGAGCCCATGGGCCCAGGCCTCAGACACACACACATAAATCTTCCATGGGTATGGCCCCCGGTCCACACAGATGTCCATATCCAGGCCTCACAGGGACACCAGCCAGCCCAAGTCCTACCTGCGCATCCTTACACAGACATATATTTACACACAGCTGATGTGCACACAGGTCCAACCAGCCATACATGTGTACATAAGTGACCCGTGTATGCACCTTCGTTCTCATGCAAATCAGCCAACGGACCTCCTTGTGCCACTTGCATCCCTCCACCCCTGCAGGGCACACTTGCATTTTCAGGATTTCCACATGAAGCACACACCAGCACCTGTCCTCAGGGCACATACACATGAACAGTTGCACACCTTTTCAGTGCATGCAAGTGTACCACAGAGTCAGTGCTTACACAGCAACACACATCAAAATGCACCCTTGCATGTGCATATGCAGACCTTCTAGCAGCACATACCTGCTTACAGGGAGCCTCTCCCCTGCACTCCTGCTACTATATCAGGGGCCACCCAGGGCACTGGAGCTGCATTGCCCATAGGGCAAACTTTGCCTCAAAACTGTACCCCTACTACGGATCTATCTCCAGATGCTCCACAAACCTAGCTGGTGGCACCTGAGAGTGCTCCCCGGACACTCCACAATCCATGGGGCTATCCCAAGGGGCTCTCCTCTCCCTCCCCCACCTCCTCCCATCTTTCTCTCCACACCAGTCATCAGAGGCAGGAAATGAGCTCTGAGGCTGGACAACTTTGCCAAGGGACCAGAGCTGGTGCACCCTCACATCACTAGCCCCTGCAATAGCAGAATCCCCCCTCCCACAGCTCACTGACTGTCTCTCCCCTCCTCCCAACATCCAAGAAGCCTCAACAGTGGCTCAGTTATTAACCCCTGCTGTACCATTGCTCTCACCCTTGGCAGAGCTGGCAGGGGGAAGTTGGGGAGGGGCTGTGCTTATAAGGAGAAGTCAGCCACTCCGCACAGCCACTGTAGGTGCCTAAAGGCAGGAGGAACTACCCAGGAGATGATGAGCTCTCTGTCACCAGAAGTAACCCAGTTGAGGCCAGATGGCCACCTCAAGAAAAAAACTCAACAGGGGATTCCAGCCTTGGACTCGGCTGACTGGGAAGAACCCTTTTAAATCCTGAATTTCTAAGAATCCGTGTGTGCCCGGGTCATGTGCAGTTGTGTGTGTATGTGTGTGTGTTTGCATGCACAGACACTGCCATGCACTGTCAACCCTTCACCTCTACAAACACACTCACGCAGCTAGCCTTGGCACATCTTGGCAAACATGCCTGTACCCAACTCTAGGCACTCTGCACATGCAAGCCCCTCCAAGCATGTTCAGTCTTCCTTCCTGTGTGTGCACGGGAAGCAGTGCGGGTGCACAGCCCCCACCCATGATGCTGAGCCCCCTGAGCCCTCCAGGACTCTCTGAGGTGCAACTCACTTTCCTAGTTCCTCGAAGAGCTGGTACTCTTCCGTGAAGCGGGTGCAGGTGATGGTGGCCATCCTGGCGCTGGGCGGGCAGGCGAGGCTTGGGGCTGTAGGACCAGGACCAGAGCGCTGCTGCTCCCAGAACTAGGGGCCACTAGCCTGCCCGTGCTGCCAAGTGCGAACTGAGAACCAGCTTGACTGACGAGCCCCGGGCTTCTGAGCAGAGCACTGTGGCAGCTCACAGCCTCGCGAGCCTTCGTCAGCATCCAGGTCCCCATGGCAACCACCTCCGAAACGCCCTGTTCCCGTTGCCCCAGTAACTGCCTCCCCAACACCTGCCTGCCTTCCACTGCAAAACCTGCTCCCGGACGCCCTGGCCCTACCACACACAATACTGCAGGCCTGTGTGGGCCCGGGGGTGGGTGGACTCAGCACCCCCAAGGTGATGGACTTAGGGAGGGGCTGGCAGAAGGGGGGAAAACAAACTTAGTCCACTAGTGATCTTCAGTCTTCCCACCACCCCACTTCCAACTGTGGGGCCCTTGTAACAGACAGGATGGGATTAAGTGGGGCAAAAAGGCAGTTACCATGGTAACGGCCAGTGGGTGCCACATTCCTGATGGGCCCCAGAAAAGACAGGAAGCAGTTACCCTGGCAACTTCATCTCCTCTGGAGAGACAGGTATTGCCCCGTTGCCCTGGCAACAGCCAGGTTCTAAGGTTTACAGGGAAATGATGGCTAATTCATTGGAATCTCTCTCTCTCAGTAGATCACTGTAGCCTCTGTAACTATCTCTCTGCTCCCTTCTCATTTTTTTTTGCCTCTGCCTCTTTCTTAGTTTGCTCTCTCTCTCTCTCTCTCTGTTCTTTGCCACCTTGTCCATCACACTGGCACTCTACCTAGGGGCAGAAGTGCAGAGGAGCTACCAGGGTTCTGGAGGGAACATCCCTGGCAGCCCACTCATCCCAGCCCCTCTCAGCTATGACAGTCAGCTGTCCCTCAGGTCCCCTCCTGAGGTCTCTTCCTTAGCCATGCTCTTAGCTCAGGCCCCCGGAGGGGCCATGGAGATCTGGTCTCCTGGGGCTCATGTCCCAGTTTCTGCTTGTGTTCCACGTCAAGGTGAAAGAGGCGGAAGCAGCCGTGGGGAGGGGAGCATGGCCTGGCTTGGAGGGGAGTGGCCATGGACCTGCCCTAAAATTCTCATTCCCAAATTTTGTGGGCACGTTCCCTGCCAATTTCAGCTCTTCAGGGTGGTAACCATATCTATGGCCCCAAGATCACACCCCAGGACCTGGGGGTTAAGAAGAAAAAGGACTGGCATTTAAAGATCTGAGTTCAATTCCAGTCTTAACATATATTGACTGTGTGATGCTGGGTAAGTCACAGCCCCTCTCTGAGCCTCTTGCTCCTTTTAGCTGCCACTGGAAAGGAAGGCTGTGAAGACAGAGTAGGCTGAGAGCTGTGGAGGCCTTTGGGAAGTATGCAAACATGAGGCCTCTTTAGTTTCTAGAAGTGGCAAAAGGAAGATCTAAAGTGAGACCATGACTACTCCCATCACTGCAGCTTGAACTCAGAATCTCGGACCCTCGCACCTACCTCCTCCATTCAAGCTCCCTTCGTAGCCCTCCATGTCAGCACTTGCCCACAATGACCACACAATGAAAGGATCCAGGATCCCAACTCTCTTGGGTTTCTAGCCCAGCCCTTCAGAATCTCCAAATCACCTTACTGGTCACCTCACTTAGCAGACACATTATCTGCTTGTTGGTAATCCCCAACCCCAGCAGATCCCTGACCCTACAACCCTAGGTCCCCTAGGGCCCCTGGGGAAATCTGGGTACCCTCCAGTTCTGTCCCTCTTCCTGGGCTAGTCGGGAGTGGGAGAGAATGATGGAGTTAATGCTGATGCAGCCACTTCTTCCCAGGAGAGAAACAGGAGGGAGGCAGAGAGGAAGGAGGGGAGAAGAGTCAGGGAGGAGGGGGTAAATGGCTTAGCCACTAATTGCACCATTACCACCTTCAGAAAAAGGAAAAACCACTCAGTTTTGTTTCTGTGCACAATATGCTTCCTGCTTTGCCGCCAACGTTGCAATTCAGAGGCAGAGAAGAGAGGCCTTTGCTCAGGGGCTGCACAGCTGGTGGGTAGCGGGAAGGGCACAGAATATACATCTAAAGGCGAGAGGCAATTGCAAGGGAGCTGAGGAAGGGCTTTACTGCCACCCGCACCCCCATCCCAGACCTGCTAGCCTGTCCCCAGGAGGAGACTGCTTCCACACATGAAAGCACTGGAACCGTCTTTAGCGACCACTGAGGGCACCTGAGTCATTGCCCAGAGGAGAGGAGAGGCAGCATTGGGCAGTGGTTAGAGTGACTCCATGACCTACAGGCTGTGTGACTGGGGATGAGTATCCTAGCTTCTCTGTGCCTTGATTTCTTAATCTGCATAATAGAGCTAACACTCCCTAGCTCCAAGGCTGTTCTAAGGATTAAATGAGATGAGCACAGTGTCTGACATGCTATAAATGCTCAAAAGATGGGAAATGATTCTTATTAAGAAATTCAAAAGTCACTCCCTCTTCATACTGCTCCCTCTGAATCATGGAAGGACACATCACACATCACTACAGGTGCCATTCTCTGAGTTCCCACTGGAGCTGAGCTCAGGGTTGAACATCACCTTGCCTGTCCTGGTTTGCAGCATTCCTGCAGAACAAAGGACTGGGGCAGGAGAACAGGCCCAGTATGTCAGGTACTAACTTAATGCTGCTTTAGAAATTCACAAACAGGACAAAAGGGAATTGTGCCCCAAGGTTGTATTAATGGGGATCTAATGTTCTGAATAAAGGAGGTGATAGTCCAGCTTGGCTTGGAGCTGGCCTGAGCCTCTCCCCTCTCCTCACTCCTTCCTTGCTCCCCTTGAGCCCTTCCTTCTCAGGTATCCATCTTTCCTCTTCCCTTTTGTCCCTTTTCCAAGTTTCTGTCTCCCTTCCTCTCTTTCTGTCAGTCTCATTTGTTTTCTCCCTCCCCGTGCTGGCCTGGACCCTGTGCACACAGTCCTAGGGGATGGGCAGGACCCAGGCTGTAGGGTCCTGATGTTGCAGAGATGCCTGGAGAGAATGGAGAGGGAGAAAGAAAAGGGAGAAGAGGAAAAGTCTCCTTGGCAACTCCTTCTTATACACACACAAACACACCTCCGAACTTTCCAGAGCCTCGCACAGGGCTGTGGGCACTGCCTCAGACAGGCAACCTCCATCCTGACTGTAACTGCCACCCTGCCGAGGAGACACGACTGTTAATTCACTGCTTCCCCTGTGCCTGAGAGGCTGGTAGCTGTGCCCAGTGGTGGCGGACAGCGAGGAGCCAGCCTTGCCTGTGTGGTGCTGAGCGCACAAGACTCTGATTGCATCAGGGGGACTGTTTCTGCCAGACTCCCCACTCCCCAGGGAAGCAGCAGGCAGGAGAGCCCGCATGTGCGCCCCCCCAGCTGCAACTTGCATGCAGTACACAAGAGCAGGCCTGCCTGCCACAGCTTGGTGGCCAGGGGTGGGTGCCCTGGAGGGTGCTGAGCTTGGATCCTATACGCTAGGACAGGGAACAGGAGCACAGGCTGTAGGCCATGGACCTGGGGAGGGACAAACGGGGAGCGGGGCCAAATTCCTGGGTCACAGCAGCGGGTGACAGCTGACTCACGTGCCACCTTCCAGAGCCCCTACACGAGCTCACATGCACATGCCCGAGTGCCCCAGGGTCCTGCAGGGCCTGGGCAGGCACCATAGAAAACGTGCCATCCACACGGTCCCCGTGAGGCCTGTCCCATTAAGGGCAGTGAGCATGGGGGCAGAATCGGCGGAAAGTGGGCCAAGAGAGCAATGAGCCTACAGAGGGTCTGGGTGGAGAGTGATCTGGTTCGTTAACTGCAGTGAGTAATGCCAGCCTCGCACTCAGAAGGGAGAGGAGGCAGGGGTCAGGCCCTGTGCCCTGAGGTGTCCCACAGAGGTGGCACTCCTTGCAGGGGAGAAGGAAGCAGTGAACCAAGAGACAGAAGACAACAGCTACTCGGCCCAGGTTTGCACAGCACAACCTGCGGCTTGAGGACCCAAGTTCAAGTTCTGCCGTTGGCGGTGAGTGCTTATGGCAGTTCTTCTTTCCCACTGAGACCTCCGTTTCTTCCTGAGAAATGTAAAGACAAAATGTTCCTTCACTAACTCCAAGGACATGAAAAATAGTTCTTTCCACTTTAGAGCCAAGCCCTGTGCTAAGCACTTTACATATTGCACTATTTTTATACCTCACAACAAATGTCCGTGAGATTGGTACAATCATCGCCTGCTTTGCAGAGATCTGGCAAGACCTACTAGTCGAGGGTCTGTTTGACTTCAGCACACCTGCCCTGTTTGTAGGACTCCACTAGGGCTGGACGGGCCCAGAGTCAGCCCTGTCCCCTTACGGACAGGGGACTAAGGCCCAGAGAGAGGAAGCTGCCCTCATGCAGTCGCCGAAGTCAGGGGCTGTCAGGATGACAATCCAGAACACCTGACTCCCACCACAGTGCTCCTTCCCGTATCCTCTGCCCACCTCTTTCCTGCAGTCAGGGCTACTTGACTAGGTCCCAAGGTGCCCAATAGGCACCAACAGAAAGGAGGACATGGTGCCAAGGCCCCGCAGCATACCTGCCCAGAGCTCTGCTCCTCCAGCCAGGTTGGGGTTCTCTCCTGGCTCCCAGGGGCCTGGTCATCTCTACCCAGGATGCCTTGGACAGGTTGCAGCTCGGACAGGGCCGCCCCAGGCTCTAACCCATCTGGCCGGCAGATCTACAGCTCTTTGGTCCAGTCCAGGGGAAAAGAGGCAGCCTGTCTGGCATCTCCGGGCCCCACTCCCCCCAGATCTATGACCAGGGGCCAGAGCTGCCTCTGATCTGCCCACCCTTCTACCTCTCCCCACCATAGGTGCTGCAAGCATCTGCCTGGGAATGCCATTCAGAGGCCTGACGCAGAGTCCAGACCCAGGTGCCCTGGCTGCAGGGGAAGGTAGGAGCCATAGGCAGTGGGAGGAAGGGGACCAGGCAACATGCTCCTCGCTGGGCAGAGCAGAAGCCATGGCAAGCAGGTTGAGCCTCTCATCACATTGTCCTGAGCCCCGAGTTGCTCCTTATCCTGAGACCCTTCACCAGTCCCAGGCCCCAGCCAGCTACCAGCACCCTGGTTAGGTAGGCTTGGGGTCTGCTTGGCCATGGATAGGGTCATAGGCTGAACTTGAGTGGAGCTCCTGGCCTGTTTGCTGGTTTATGGGTTGGGCAGGAGACTGAGGCTGATGAGCTCTAGGCTGGGTTGAAGATAAGATCGGGCCTCCTTCTCAGGGCAGTAGGAGCGGGCACCAGCCCCAAGCCCCCCGTCCCAGGTGGGCTCTCTATGTTTAGGGCCCAGTGGGCCACAGAGGGGATGCCTTGGTGCCTAGGAACAGGCAGAAATAGGCCTTTTATGGTCTTGCACTTGTGGCCCCCAAAGGCAGAGAAGTAGGGCTGGCTGAAGCTGGAGGCGGGGCCGCTCAGACAGAGCCAACTCAGCACACACAAGAGAGGCCTCTGCTCAGCTGGTGTGAGTCTGGGGCGGCAGGGGAGTCCTGGCTCCATACCACTCTGGAAGGGCCCAGCCCGCACAACTGGGACAAGGGTCCTGCAGAGCTGCAATACCTCAGGTAAGCGGCAGACCGTAGATGAGCCAGTCCCGGGGTATGCTGGACCTGGGACTGCAGAGTTTCCCTCCAGAGCAGGCGGAAACGCTGAGGGTGGCTGGAACCCAGAGGCCTCAGCTGGTCGTGGCCCCTGTCTCATCACGACCCAGGCATTGACGTTCTGGAGACAGAGAAGGGTTCTGGTTGAGGGAATCCAGAATAGGGAAACGAGAGCAGGGTTGGGGGGAAGGGGCCCCGAACATGGAGGTCACCTCCACTGTGCAGCCCCAGCCAGACCGTCACTCCTGGGCTCAGCCACACTCTGCAGTAGGACTGCCGCTCTGCCACCAAGTCTTGAAACCCCTCACTGCACCGCACCCACCCCACTCCACCCCACCCTACCCATCCCGCTCATCCACATGCTGACGAGTCCTAACAGTCCTCCTTTGCCAGAGACAAAAATAACTATTTTCAAAATTCACAGCAGGGCTTTCGCCTACACACGCTGCACGGACTGGAAGCTGAAGGGAGATATGCAGAACGCAGTGTGCGGATAGAGGCCGCTACCCAGCCAGCGAGCCCTGAAACCCCCACGCCCTCCTCCCCACTGCCCAGCTCGTGTTCCCCAACATACGCACAGGCCCAGTGGTGCCCAGAACACCTAGGGGGAGGGCTCTCAGTCCATTCACTGTACATGGAGACAGTGAGGCCCAGAGGGGTCCCGAACCACACAGAGGATCTGGGGCAAGACTGGGCCAGAACCCACATGTTCTTTCCCCTGGACCATACTCAGGACCAATGGCGAGCTCACACCTGGCCCAGGACGCACGTGCACACACTCACACAAGCTCACAATAGCACTGCAGCCCTTGCTTCTGTGTTCCTGCGTTTTAATCGAGTTCACGGGTTCCTCTACAACCATTACTGCAGCCGGTCCTCTACAGGCCTGTGAGGTAGGCAGAGCCAGGGATAGCATCCCCTTATGTAGGTGTGGAATTTGAGGCCCAGGGAAGAGGGCTGGACCCAAGGTCAGAGCAGAACCCAGATGTTCTGATGGTTGGTGTGGGGCTCTTTGCACCGCTGTTTCCACTACTTTTGATCCTGTAGCAGCTCACAGCCAGGCCCAGTTCTCCCCTTCCCTCCCAGGAAGGGGAGCTCACCACCACCAGTCTGTTCCCAGGACTGGCCCAGGCCTCGTGAGGATCCAGGAAAGTCCCAGGTCCCTGCACCTCCAACCTCAGCACTCAGGGGATAGCTTCAGACAGAGGTCAGATCATCATGCCTCAGCTCGGGTCCAGGCCTGGAGCTGCCTCCGGGTGGCCCCTCACCCAGGAAGTACCACAAAGGTCCAGGGTTCAAGAGCAAGGCCTTAAGTGAGCTAGGTGGTGACAAAGTTGGTGGGAACTTCACCGTGGTCCCAGGCACCAGATCCACACCACAGAGCAACAAAGTCATTAGAGCTCATTCTCCAGATGAGGAAAATGAGGTTCAGAGAGCTCGTGCAGGTCACCCAAGGTCACAGAGCAAGTCAACAGAGAGGCAGGACTGGGACCCCAGGCACCCCAGTCTTGTTTATTCTCCCCCAAGCCCCAAACCAAGCTACCCATCCTTCAACTGAGAGACTCTATGGTCCCCATTTCCCTGAAGAGGAGGACTTGACCGGGAGCCCCTCCCTGGTGAGAAACAGGGCCAGCTTGCGTGGGGAAGTATCTCAGCCTTGCCCATCAGATCCGATGGGACATCATTCTGGTGTTGAGTTTACGGAAAAAGGATCTCAGCTTGCAAATCTTGCATTTTTTCTTGCGTCGCCCCCTGGACTGGCTTCGAGCCCTGCCTTCCTCCTCCTCTTCATCTTCTTCCTCATCACTGGCCCAAGGACCCCATGCACCCCCATTAAAGTCAGGATGGGCCCGGGGATTCTCAGCTGGGTATCGCACAGGGATAGCTGTGCGGTTATAGTCCACCAAGCGGGCCAACAGGGCTCTGACCACATCCGGCCGCTGGCCAGCGAGGTCCTCCCGTTCGTAGGGGTCAGCACTGATGTTGAACAGCCACACGGCCTGGCGGGCACTGGCCATCCGCTCCAGGTTCCACCAACTGCCAGGGAAGGCGGCCAGCGTCTGGGGTGGGATCCAGTCGCCATAGCCGGGGTCTCCTGTCAGCAGCTTCCACTCGCCCACGCGGATGGCGGCCTGCACGGCAGTATTCCAGATGCCGAAGCCGCCCTCCAGGGAGCCGTGCCGGGCATGGTTGTAGAGTGGGTCAATGTTGTGCAGAATCTCTGTGCGCGGTGAGGCCCGGCCCTCGCTGATGGCTGGCCACACGTCATAGCCATCCAGCCCATCAGCCGCAGAGGCAGTGCCCCCTGCCAGAGCCACCAGGGTTGGGTACCAGTCAGTGATGTGCACTAGTGCCCGGCTTGTCCGTCGCTTTCTCTTGAGCAGGGGGCTGTGGACAAAGCCCAGGCCCCGCACACCCCCTTCCCAGTAAGTGCCCTTGCGTCCTCGCAGCGGCCAGTTGCTGCCCCCGGAGAAGGTCTGGCCACCGTTGTCACTGGAGAAGATGATGACACTGTTGTTGTAGAAACCATGGCGCTTGAGGGCCCAGGTGATGTTGCGCACAGCCTCATCCATGCAGGTCACCATGGCCGCGTACTTCCTCCGTGCCACATTGCCCATGGTGCGGTAGCGGTACAGGTACTCGCGTGGGGACTGCAGAGGTGTGTGGACCGCCTGGAAGGCCACGTAGAGGAAGAGGGGCCGCTGGGGACTGTGGCTGGCTAGGATGTGGCTGACGCGCTGAGCGTAGAGCAGAGTGGAGTACTGGCCGCTGAGCCCCCAGGCCACACTCTCACCTTCGTGCAGGTCGAAGCCGCACACCCCAGGGCCATCGCAGTTGTCATAGGTGTAGTAGTCCACGTTGCCTGTGAGCGAGCCCAGGAAGGTGTCAAAGCCCCGGCGGGTGGGCAGGCACTCCTTCCGGTAGAAGCCCAGGTGCCACTTGCCCACCATATGGGTAGAGTAGCCCAGCTCCTGAAGCTTCTGGGGCAGTGTCACCTGGTCCAGGGGCAGGCAGTTGGGCTGCCGAGGGCGGATGATGGAGTGCTGAAGTCCTGTGTGGATCTGGTATCTGGCGGGAAGAGGGGAGGACACAGAAATCACTGGTGAGCCAGAAACCACTGTTCTGGCTCCCCAACCCCCAACACTCACTCTGAGGTGGGCTCAGGTCCCAGCACTACCAACAAGAAAAATAAAGTAACCAGTGCTGTGCATAGTCGCTCAGTCATGTCTGACTCTTTGCAACTCCATGGACTGTAGCTTGCCAGGCTCCTCTGTCCATGGGGATTCTCCAGGCAAGAATACTAGAATGGGCTGCCATGCCCTCCTCCAGGGGATTTTCCCAACCCAGGAATCGAACCCAGGTTTCCTGCATTGCAGGTGGGTTCTTTACCAACTGAGCCACCAGGGAAGATCAACAATACTGGGATGGGTAGCCTATCCCTTCTCCAGGGGATCTTCCCAACCCAGGAATTGAACTGGGGTCTCCTGCATTGCAGGTGGATTCTTTGCCAGCTGAGCTATCAGGGAAGCCCAGTGCTGCTGCTGCTGCTGCTAAGTCGCTTCAGTCGTGTCTGACTCTGTGCGACCCCATAGACGGCAGCCCACCAGGCTCCTCCGTCCCTGGGATTCTCCAGGCAAGAACACTGGAGTGGGTTGCCATTTCTTTCTCCAGTGCATAAAAGGGAAAAGTGAAAGTGAAGTCACTCAGTCGTGTCCGACTCTTAGCAACCCCATGGACTGCAGCCTACCAGGCTCCTCCGTCCATGGGATTTTCCAGGCAAGAGTACTGGAGTGGGGTGCCATCGCCTTCTCCGGGAAGTCCAGTAGGTGTTATCACATGTGCCCAGAACTTCAAATGCATTAGCTCACTGAACCCTCAAAGTCAACTGAAGCAGGTATTTGTCATCTTACAGATGAGGAGGTTGGAGCCCAGAGTGGTTAAGCCACTCAAGCAGTATCACACAGCTAGGAAGTTGGGGAGTTATGAGTTGAACCCAGGCTAATCATGACAACAACAATTACAAAGGCTGACGCCAAGCACTTGTTGTATGCACAGTATTGCGGTGCTACGCCCTTTATAGGAAATATCTCACTAAATCCTCACTTTAACCTAGGAGGTACCTATTGTTATTATTATTCCCATCTCCCAAATAAGAAAACGGAGGCTCAGTAAATTAAATCATTTAACCAGCGAGTCACACAATTAGTAATTAGAATTGGGATTTGTATCCCCAACAGTTTGACTCCATATTTCAGAGTCCCTATATTCTAAGCTACTAACTTGTCATGGGGTCTAGAGCAAGTTCTACTCTCCCAAGAAAACTCCTATTCATTCTTCAAAGTCCAGCCCAAATGTTACCATCACTATAAAGTTTCTCACTCAAAGAATGAGCCACTTTTGCTTCTGGGTTCTCACAGCATTTAGTACAAACCTTCACTGGTCCAACGTGGCCATGGGATTCTACTTGGCTGTACATACATGTTCTTGGGCCCAGTGATATTTAATGAGACTGCCCCTTACTCCTCTTTGTATTCCTAGTGCTCCGAGATGTTTCAAGGACACTCAATTACTTATGAAATGAATGAATGAAGAATGATGCTCAAAGGATTTTAGAACCAGAAGGGACTCAAATCATTTTCTAGTTTATTCATCTCAACTTAAAAAGAAATTAAGGTTCAGAGGAAGGGAAAGACTTTGCTTAAGTTCACTCAGTGGTCTGCAGCAGAGCCAGGACTTGAACATAAAGCCAGAGTCCCCAGTCACAGACCCTTTTCTGGTAAATTAGGCTGCCACTTCTTTCCTCCATGGAGGCCCAAGTTAGCTCATGTGAGGAGTGAGCTGGTTGGAATGGGACACGTGTGAAAACCTTCCAGCTCCCAAATGTTATGAGACCAGTTCTCAGGTGCCTGCCTGCAAGTTTATGTGGCCCTGAGATCCAGGTCACTCACACAGGCTAACGCCCTGAGGCAGGAGCAAACGGTGAGCAGCACTCTTCCTTCCCCATTTATTCATTTCTATCCCATTTCTTCTTCTGTGATTAAGGCACCCAAGTTATCTGCTTAGAGTGTCGCCTTCACTCAAACTTACAAGCTCCAGACTAAGTAGGAAGCCTGGAACTTCACAAGTGTATTAGAACCCCACACCTTTTTCTCACTGCCAGGCATCCAAGTTAAGCCAGTCATGACCTAAATTCCTGATACCTTTAAGCCGGGCACTGGGGTACATTTTTCTGTTTTGGTTTCCTTATCTTAAAGCTGTTTTGCTTGTTAGCTATCATTAGCTACTACTGCCATTTTTAACACTATCGGCTGCACACACTATTTCACTTACTTTGCCTAAGTAACCTACAGTGAAGACTGTTATTACCTCCATTCCACTGATGATAAAATTGAGGCTCCCAAGAGTGCAGCAACAGGTCCAAGTTCAAGATGGCTGGCAAGCAGGAACACTGAGCTTTGAGCCCAGGTCTCTGTAACTCACACTCAAAATCTCTCAGTGATGGCCTCTGCAGACCCTGGGTCAACCTAATGAATGATTAGATTTGATACAAGAAGTACCCAAGGGCCCCGAGTGGCAGCGGGCCTCTTTTTTGCAGGGGTTGGACACTATAGAACCCTGCTTGGTAAAGTGGGTAGGCCAGCTAAGAGTCACTGTAGTCTGTCTGCAAGTGAGTAACATGGGAAACTGGCTCTCTCCAGCTTTACCAAACATGACTGGATGCACTAGCAAACACTAATGAGAGTAGTCAGCATCAGTCAGATGGAGCCAGCTAGCTGCAGGGGGCGGAGGGCAGACGCTGCCCGGCCATGCTCAGCTAACTCTGCAGATGGGGGGGGTGGGGAGGTGGCAAGGCTAGAACGCTGCCCTGCATGCTGCTCATTCCCCTGCTTAAACCAAAAGTCATATCTTGGAGAGAAATACTAACTTGTGCATCACTCTTGTGAATGCAGATTCCTCCTCCCTCTTCTGGAGGCCGGCTAACATTTGGTCTTTACTGTCGGCCCTCACCCCCAACTCCTACACTCGCGTGCCTTCCTCTTTCCAGTTCTCTCTCTCAGTTCCTAGAGCTAAATGCTAAGTTCCAGATTGAAGAAAAGGCACCTATTTGATTCCCAGCTCCAGGGCCCCTCTAAGCACCTGGCTTCATGCTTCAGCCTTCTCTCCTACCCATCCCAAAGCTGGACACAGGCACCGAATTTGGCCCTCCCTCCCTGACTCTGTGACTCAGTTTCTCCCATCCAGGAAACAGGAAGACTATGGCTCTGGTTTCTGAGATCACGCTAGTGGTTTCTGGATGGAATTTGGGAGAAAGCACGCCTTGGATCCCATCCAAGGAGGATTAGCTTCAGCCTTGCCAAAGGATTTTCTCCTAAGTGGCCAGAGTTTGCCTTCCACACCCCCACCTCCTGTTTCCCTGATCTATTAATCCTGTAATCCTACCACCTTGCCTGTGGACAACTCCTTACGGAGAAAGCAGCACGTCTCCTTGGGGCTCCCAGCCAACTTGGGAGGATTTTGCAGATGAAAAAACAGAGGCTTTGAGAAATGAAGTAACTAGCCTAAGGCTACACAGGTCAGGCATCCTGTGTGTGCCTTTCTCCTCCACCTATCCATTCCTTGGCTTCCTCCCAATGTCATCATTAAACAATTTGGAGACTTTAATCCTTCCAGTGACATAGAGGCTGCCATTTATTGATAATCAAGCAGCCTGTATGCAACTGGTTCCATCCTTACCACTCTTCTTCAAGATTAAAAACTGTTCTTCACCCCATTTTATGGGCAAGAAAACTGAGGCTTAGAGAAGTTACATGTGGTGCTCAGGGCCTCAAGGTATGTAAATACTAACAGAAGCAATATTCAAACCTAGATGTCAGAGGCTTCCATGTTCCTCTAACAAAGAGATGATCAGATGTCTCCTTCACATGGTGTGGAGTCTGAATGTCCTAGAACATCACAGGGAGAAGAACCCCAAAGATGATCCAACCCATTCAGTGGGTTGGTAGGGAAACCAAGGCCCGGAAAGGACAAAGGTCTTTACTAATGATCACACAGCCAACTAGAGACAGAATTGGCTGTGAGCCGGGGCTTCCCAGCTCCCAGTGGGGTTAATGTCAGTACAAGTGAAACCTACAGCTGGGTTTATTTGGGGCTTGGACCAGCATCAGTGGCTTGGGTCATGCTTACCTGCCAGTGAGAAGTTGGCTCCGTGAAGGCGTGCAGATGGGCTGGATATAATAATTCTCCAACTTGACACCCTCAGCTGCCAGGCGGTCCAGCGTGGGGGTTTCGATATCTGAGCCATGGTAGCCCACGTCGTGGTAGCCCTGGTCATCGGTGAGGATGAATATGATGTGGGGAGGCTGCGGTGGAGCAGCCGAGGGGTGCTCCACGCCTGCCTCCGCGGGCGCGTCGGCCACCAATCTCGGCTTGGCCCAGTCCCACGACAGGTAGCCGAAGCCGAGCAGGCTGACCAGAGAGAAGCCGGTGAGGGCGCGTGCATCGCCATGCCGGCTCGTGCGTCCCGGCGCGCAGGGCTCCCAGGGCCTCACCGCCTCGCGCGCCCAGGGCGCACGGCCCGCACGACCCGCCGGCCGGCTGGCCGGGATGCTGCTAGAGCGCTCAGCGTCCCGGGGGGCGACCCAGCGGCCGGTCCGGGACTGGCTGGACGATGAGGCCGAAACTGCGCGGCCGCAGCGGGGCGCTCTGAGGAGGTCAGGCCCGCGACCAGCAGCCTCCAGCCGCCCCAGCGCCCGCCCCGCGCCGCTCGTGTCCCTCTCCCCTAGTTCAGCCAGGCCAGCCTGAGACACGGTGTGGCGGCTTCCAAAAAGTGCTCTCGACCATCCTCTAACTCCCCTCTTCTTTCTAGCCCTTGATTTCTCCCGCCTCCTAATTTCTCTCGCCTCTGCTTTCCCTTTCTCCTCCTCCCGACCCTCCAGCCCCCGGCCCGGCCTCTCGCCCCGCCCGGAGTCGGGAGAACTGTCGGCTCTCCTTAGGGAGGTGGGCAGGACCCCAGAGGAGAAGGGGAGGGAGGCACGGGTTGGGCGGGTCAGTGGGGGACACCGCGGGAGAGAATGAGAAAAAGTTGTAACATCTGCCGGGGCCGAGCCCCAGGTGGAGGGGCGGGGCGTCCAGCGGCGGCTCCGCCCCCGGGCGGGAAGCCCAGGCCGCCCTCTGGCTCCAGCCTCCGCCCTGGCCCAGACTGGGGAAAGGAGGGAGGGGGGCTGCTTGGAATTCGATGGAATAGCTCTGGAATGGCCTGGTCAGACATTCCTCGATCATAGAGTCTTAGCTTATCCGAGCGCCAGTCCTGGAAGGGATGCGTATCATTTTCTATTCCAACCCGGTCATTCCACCACTGGAGACACTGAGGCCTGGACATGGCCAGAAACTCGTCTAAATCACAAACAAATTGGTGGCTTCTTCCCCCAGGCTCACAGTGGCTGTCTAAAGTAGCAGTAGAGACAGCAGTGGAGAATAGGGAAGGCTTTGCCACTTACAGGATCTGGAAATCGGGAAACTAGGTACTGGCCTTGCAGGCTTACCTCTCTCCTCAACCTCTCCCCTTCCTCATTCTTCGGTTGACAGCTAGACTGGCAGTGCTAGTATCCAGAGGACAGGAGCTGTTGTACACATCTCCTTATCCCCAGGCTCCAGAAGCTCCATCAGTATAGGTATCGCTGGGATGAACAGATGAATGGGCCTCGAGGGTCACCCAGGCCAACACCCACTCAAGAAAATCTCTGTACCAGGGAACGCAAGCTTGGGGGACTCCTGGGCCAGGCAAGTATCACACATGAGTCAAGCAGAGAGGCTGCTGTGTTGCCAGAGGAAGGCAGGGGCCGCATGGGGCAAAGGACCTCAGCCTTGAGTCCAGCTGACCTTCGTTATGCAAGAATGTGGACCAGTGTTTCCAGATCTTCTGATTTTCCAAGAACACCCAAATCTAGATTGTTATGAGAAATATTCTGATTGTTAAGAGCTAATAGCTCGTTTAAAGCCAAATCAAAGCACTGTACAGGCCAAATCAAACCTATCAGGAGGGACTGCCCTGGTGGTCCAATGGTTGGGAGCCTGCCCATGCAGGGAACATGGGTTCAATTCCTTGCCCAGGAACTAAGATCGCACATGCTCTAGGAAAACTAAGCCCATGTGCCACAACTAATGAGCCTGTGCTCTAGAGCCCACAAGCTGCAAGAAGAAAAGCCTCCACGATGAAAAGCCCAGGCACCACAAAGAAGAGTAGCACCCGCCTGCTGCAGCTAGAGAAAACCTGGGAACAGCAACAAATACCCAGTACAGTCAGAAATAATTAATTAATTATTTAAAAAAGAGAAAGAAAAGATTTGCATACTGCTGTCTAAAGCTACTTCCAGCTCTTCAAGGACTGGCTCCCATCAGTTAAAAAAAAAAAAAGTATCAGGAATATTTTAGGCCATCGGGTGCCTGTTTGCAACTTCCACTCTGCATCATTGTTTTCCAGATTTTAAACGAGCCTGTATTTTTTAATGGGAGAACTGAATTAAACAAAACTAGTTAGTGGTTGTTTTTTTTTTTTTCGTTTTTACTACCGGAACTTCAGTCTTTAATATGCTGATCTCCAAAAGCTGTATTTCCCAATTTTATGTAACCAAGGACCCTCTTTTTCACAGAGCTCCTCTAAGAGCCAGTGTTTTAGGAAATTTGACATACAAACACTGCCCAGGTGGGTCTTCTCTCCCAGCATCTTTCTCCTGCCAATATTCTGCCGTGATCCCTTCCCTTTTCTTTAAAACCACTGTGTGTGGGGAAAGAAACCAGACCTCCAAAATAGCAGCCCAAAGTGAATCTGCATTTCGAAATGAGGGCTGCGTGGGGCTGGCCACTCCTGTTTGCTCAAAGCCCCATATTTAGGATGACCAGATTTATCAGAAGGGAAAACTGAGCCTGTTGTTCTGGCAGAAGAAATGTTGAGGACAGACAGGAAAAATACAGCCTCTTGAGGGGAATGCTGCTAAAATGGTGCTTCTGGAGGCTTCAGCCTGAGGCTGTCCAGGATGTCAAAGTGGGACAAGTCACAGGAGGTCAGATGGACTTGGGTTTTGCATTCTTTGCATTGCCTGTCCCAGACCTGGGTTCTTGGTTCCTGAAATGACCAAGTTCCTCCTGAGAAATGGCACGAGGAGAAACAGCAAGGGGGATGGGGTGGAGATGCAACCTTGAAGATACAGATCCAGGGAGGCTGGCTCACAGGCTGCGGATCTCTGTGGGGTTGCCATAGGGACAAGACAAGCAGAATTTCTGAGGGTTCAAGACCGTGGACTCTGATATCACACTGCTTGAGTCCAAATCCTGACACTTATTTGTGGTTAGGCCTTGGGCGAATTACTTGGCCTCCCTCAGCCTCAATTTCTTCATCTGTAAAATGGGATGATAATATAAACACAATACAACACAGTGCTCAGTAAATGCCTAGCACACAGTAAGCACTTGATGAATGTCAGTTGTTCTGATGATTGTTCTCTGTGCTTCTGAGAGAAAAGATTGAGTCCTGTGGGTGCAAGTTACTGGAAAACAGATTTCAGGCCAATTTAAGGGATTACTTTTGTGGGAAATCTGGCAGCTTGCTTAATAAAAGGATGGCAGTGATGGGTGAATCACCTTGTGGAGAGGAGTGGGCGGACTCTTGTTCCCCAATATTCACATTTCTTTTAAGAGTCCCTTAGTAATCACTGAAACCCACAGTGGCTTCAGAGGGTTCCATCCTTGCCTCTGATATTCTAGAGAAATAAACCCTGACCCTCGAACTCTTCCTTTAATGCCATTATACAACTGGGTCAGGGTGCAACATTGAAACTAGACATTTCTAAAGGCTCAGGGATGACAAGGGGGGGAGCTAAATACACAGAGTAATGTGAATTCAGGTCATGTCGCTTTCAGGAGGTGGCTCACTCTTCCTTCCCTTTGTGTTCTCTACCATGTGCCTACCTGCCCTCTTCCCTAGGACAATGTCCATCAGCCCTATCCCCATCCAGGTAGACTCTCAAGAACTCCAAGATGTCTCAAGTTCAGACCCAGGAAGTGAGGCTCAGAGGAACACAAGTTCCCTCTCCAGCTAAACCTTCCAGAAGCCTTTGCAGTTTCTAGTTGAGAAGATAAGATGATTGACAGCAGAAATATTCACAGGGGAAATCTGTTCCCCCATTCCCGTAGGAGCTCACCTACCCCATCAACCCCAAAGGACAGCTATATGAAAACCCTACCAAAAGCCTAACACCCGCACACAAAATGCAGATCAGATGTGGCAGGGGTGTAGTGGCGTTACTTGTGTCGGATATTTCCATTGATAAAATCAGGCTTCGAAAAGCTCTGAGCTCCTCATTACTGGAACCAAGCAACAGGAGGGGAAAGTGCCCGTCTGTCCAGGAGGTAATAGGAAAGATTCCTGAACTAAAATGGGGAGCAAAACTGAAGGACTTTGGAAATTCTTTCCAATTTGAAATCGTTATACTTCTAACTCTTTGTCCCTGGAAAATTTAGGCTGTCAAGATATAAAGGTGAAAAACAGGTGAGTCTTTTTTTGTGGCTTTGTCTTTCTTTGCTGTGCGTGGTATGTGTGTGTGCCCTTATGTAGGGGTGTGTGTATGTGCGTAGGTGTGTGTGTGTATTACTGCAGGGGGGATGTATGTGTGTGTGTAGGTGTGTATGTTATGTTTAGCCATCTTTGAACTAAAATTACCTTAGTACAGATATTATTTCCTTCTGATTTAATTGACCTTGGCAAAGATCTTATGCACAGACTATGCATGCTGTAATCCTCTGGAACTCAGTTTGTCTATGCTGGACCAAATCAAGGATCTAAAAGAAAACATAGAAGGCCTCTGGACAAACAAAAATGTCACAGAGTTCAATCCTTTAACTTAGAGCAGAGCTCCTCAGGCCTTCCTCACTCCAAGCCTGCTGACTCTTACTTTACACACAATTCTTACAGGGCTAATGATTTCATGTGTCAGCCCAAGTATATTGGGAGCAGCTCAGAGGGAATATATAAGAAGGTGGCAAGAGGCACCTGCCTGTTTCATAGTAATACAGTTTAATAGTGAAAACATTAAGGAGAAATAAAGGAATACACATAAAATCAGCCTGATAAATTCCACAAGCCTGAGAGTTTGGAGCCATTTGATGCAGAAACAAAGAGCCATATCCACCCAAACAGAATCAAGGGCATCACCAAATCACAGCTGAGCACAGAAGTAATGATGGGTTGTCCTCCAGAGTGTCAATCCTGTTCAGGATCCTCTTTTTAAGAAAGCTAGGGAAGACATCAACTATTTTTTCCCATCCAAAATGGTTACTATGACAAATTCATGGTATAAGCTCAGCTTCAGTTTGTAGAGGATCCTCCCGGAGGTTGCAGACTCAGGAGGCATCGCGTTCTGTAGTGGTTCCATGGTGATGAGGGTGCTGCGCAGCTGTGATGCTGGAGGTCAGGCTCAGCAACTAGGGGCCAGTCCAGCTCATCCACTTCCTGCCTCCTCTTCGCAACTCTCAGAGGCCAGCATTATGATCCCTGTTCTTCGAGCCCCATAAGCCTCTGTAGCTTGAGAGGGTTCGTGGCACTTGGCCAAGAAGCACACCAGTGGGAGCACGGAATTCCACTCCAGGGGCCGTTTCTGATAGTTAGGCTATATCCTCCTACTGAGGAGAAAAGACCTCCACAGGAGAAAATTCCATAGGTGCCCTTGTTTGCATTGTTCAGTGACCACTGGCTCTTGCTTTAACCCCTATGCTGTCAACTAGGGCATCATTAACTATAATTCATTAGTGATTAATGGTAAGGTCAGAGGTGTCTAAGAAAGCCAAGCTGGCTGCCATAGGAAAATGTATTGCCAGGGCCCCAGTGAAGTGTGTGTGCAAGGAGCTCAGGTAGAGAGAGACCAGCCTGCCCACGTGAGCCAGTCTCCCCAGTGGGCAGGCTGAGGGACAGCTAAGGCCTGGTTCTTGCTGGATATCACTGTATTGGGGCAAAATGGTTCTGGGAGGAAAAGTATTTCCTCCTTCATGCTAGGGCACCCCCTTTAGCATTTCCAGAGGAGGCACATTCCCCCAACCCCTGCTTCCAGGACCTTCTGGCGGTCTCGCTGAGCACCCCTTGCCTGTCAGGATCCTGTGTTAGACATCTGAGCCTGGAGTGGCAAGAGCCCATGCACCCAAAGCCCCTTGCTTTTAACCCTTCACGGGGCCCCAGCCCAGGGCATTTCAATGGCTCCTTTCTCTGGCGCTCAATGAAACATTCTTCCGAGCAGATTATTGAAAGCAGAGCTCTGGGTACACAATGGGCGCTCTGTGCTCACAGTCGCTGCCCAATCTGTTTGCCCAGCCCGACTGTGGCCTTGCCTCTCCGCACACTCCCCACCCTCCACCCACCCGACCCCGGCCCCACCTCGAGGCCAGCTCAAAGGGAGGCCGTATGAAAGGACTTGTTCTCCGCCTTCTCAGAAGTTCCCGCCGTGGCATCTGCCAGCCTGGGGAGAAATTAGTCTAATGGGTCCCAGGTCTGCCTCCAGCCCATCCATCGATCTATCTGGGGTTCCTCCCACTTTAATGTCCATAGGCTTCTGTCCTCACTGATCAGCTGAAGTTTCTCTCTTTCTCTCACATACACACACAGATATGCACATGTGCACACACATATGCACACACCAGATGGGACTTTCAAAGAGGTGAAGTCTCAGAGAATCAGACAGAGACTGGGGGCCACTGAGGCCCAGTCAAATTGGGGGGTTCCTGAAACAGAGGGTGCCAGGCTGCCCAGCAGCACTGCCACCCCCTCCTCCCACCCTAGGGCTCCACGTTCCTTGCAGGTTCAGGAAAGGCAAGAGCATTTGGGTTAAAGGTAAGACGCCGGAGCCAGATTGCCTGTGTTCCAGCCCAGCACTGCCATTTGCTAGCTGTGTGACTTAGTTATATGAGTTAACCTCTCAGTACCCCAATTTTCTCATGTGTAAAATGGAAATAATAATAGTACTCACCTCATAAGGCTGTTGTCAGGATTATAACAGAAAAGGCAAGTGAAACTCTTAGCACAGTGCCTGGTACATAATAAGCTCTCCAGAATTGATGGCTATTGTTGTTGTTGTTACTATACTTCGATTCTAATGTCATTATATTTAGAGTCTATTCCTACAAGTGTACAGCCTCAGGGACAAAAATCCACATTTTCTCCAAGTCAAGTCATTCCTCTCCTCCAAAACGTTCAATGGCTACCCACTGGCTGCAGTAAAAAAAAAAAAAAAAAAAAAAAAAAAAAATCCAGCCCCTTGGTCCAGCACTTAGAGGGGAGAACTTTGATTTCCTCCTTCATCTTAGGCACTGGATACATGGAAGGTAAATGAGTACCATCACCATATTTCAGTTGTCATCATCTATTGTACTCCTTGGAGAAACTGGCTTTTAGCACAAATTTGTAAGGAGACTCTGCCTGGGGGAAAAAAAACCTCTAAATGATTACCAAATTGAAGTTTAGAAGTTATAATAATAGCTTGCGTTCATTAAACCTCTACTATGCGCCTGGTACCATGCATGACACTTTACATCCATTATCTCACAATTCTCATGCAGTCCTGTGATGTAGGTAAAATTATTACCATCATCTTGGAGAAACTTGAGAAATAAAGAAAGAGTGGCTCAGACAGTAAAGAATCCTCCTGCGATGCAGGAGACCTGGGTTCTATCCCTGGGTAGGGAAGATCCTCTGGAGGAGGGCATGGCAACCCACTCAGGTATTCTTGCCTGGAGAATCCCAAGGAGAGAAGAGCCTGGCCGACTACCATCCATGGGGTCACAAAGAGCCAGACATGACTGAGCAACTAAGCACAGCACAGCACAAGTCTTTTGCTCAGGGTCACACAGCTGGGAAGTGTCAGCGCCAGGATTTGAAGCTAGGTTTAAAATCTAACGACTTCTGTCCATTCTCCCTCCCGTTCAGGACTCCAGGCCTATCTATAGTGTCTTCACTACCATTTTCCCCTTTGCACTTGAGTGGTTAAAAGCCACCTCTCCCAGTTTACTGGAATGCTCTGGTGATCCCAAGGGCTCTGGGAGGTCTGAATGGGCCTGGAAATGTCACAGATACATACTCTAGGAAGCTCCCTCACACCAGCATCCTAGGTGGGTCTGGCTCCTGAAGGACTTCACCCCTCAGGCCTCGAGGGGGGAGGGAACCATCTGGCAAGGCTGCTCTCAGGCCTGTTCCCTGCCCTCAAACCCCCATCTTTGAGGCCCCACTGCCAGCTCCAGTAGCTTCAGGATGTCCCAAAGCCCTTCAAGGCACAGGCTTCCCCTGGCTGTCTATCTTCTCAGACCCAGATGTCACCTGTCAGCTTTGCTTCCCTGTGAAACAAGAGTCAGCCTCTCAGGGCAGCAATCTTGCTGGGCTTTTTCTTTTCCGGGACAGCACAGCACAGCCCCCGCTGCCTCCTGGCCTCGGCTAGACAGCTCGAAGGCAGGAATGCTCACTAATGACAGGGACAAGGCTTGCCTCTGTTCCCATGGCAACTGCTGCGCTCTACTTAGTCAATCACTTTTTGAAGCTCCTGCTGGTGTGAAGTTATTTTGCAAAGAAATGCTTAACTCTTATCCAGGAACTCTGCTTTGGGTCTTCAGATCCTTCCAGGTCCCTTATAAAGTTGATTTTCTCTTTCCTCCCTTTGTTGAAGTCCTTTCATCTTTAAAGCTCAGCTTCAAATCCCACCTCTTCTAAGAGACCTTTCCAGATTCCCCACACCCCTGCCTTCCCCACGTGGAGTCAATCTCTTGCTCCCCACCTCCCCTGGGGCGTGTTTATGGCTTTATTAGATCACAGCCTGCCTGTTTCACAGTTATTTATGTGTCTCCTTCTGAGCCCCTGGTGAGTGATCAGCCCATAGTAGGTGCTAAACAAACATTTGTTTGAATTTATTTGAATTTCCCTTTCAGGGTTTTTAAAAAATTACTATTATTACCAGTACAGGCCATTACTTAATAATCCCTTATGCTTGTAAAATTATTTACAGTTTATATATAGCTTCATGCTTGAGGGCACTGCTTTAAACCCCAGCCCCACCCTAACTAGCTAGCTGTGTGACAGCATACAAACCTTGGAACAGCTTTCAACCATCAGTAAAATGGATTGTTGTAAATATTAAAGTAAACATGTAAAAGGTTTACTTAGCACAGGGCCTAGTGATGCCTCAATAAATGTTAGCTATTATTATTTTTGTGGGGTCTCATTTGGACCCCACAAAAGCACTAGGATATGAAGAAGGACAGGGCTTTTGTCAGTGTTTATACACACAAAAAGACTGAGGCTCAGAGGGGGAAAGAGTTGCCCAAATGTTCAGACATCAGTCGAGTGCTGTGGTGGGCACCTGCTGCCTGCCTTGGAGCCATTTTCCCCTCTCCTGGAGACAGAACCCAGATTTTCCTTTGCACAACTGCTCCTCAAAAAAAAAAAAAAAAAAAAAATTATTTATTTTTTTTAAAAGATGACTTCCTTGGTGGTCCAGTGGTTAAGAATCTTTCTTCCAGTGCAGGGGACTCAGGTTCAATTTCTGACCGAGAAACTAAGATCCCACATGCCTTGGGACAACTAAGCCCATGAGCCATAACGACAGAGCCCATGGGCTCTAAAGCCCGGGGGCCACAACTGGAAAGAAGTCCATGTACCACAATGAAGATCCCATGTGCGGCAACTAAGACCCAACACAGCACCTCTTCCCCCCCAAAAAATATTTAAGTTAAAAAAAAGAAGAACTATTCCTCCCCACTGGTGGGTAAACTCCTCCAAACTGCAGGCTTGGATAATTGGAGCATCAGATGTCCCCCTGCCACAGGGATGGGCAAGAGATCCAAGTCTGTCCAGCGAGACTTGATTCTTAGATTTTGATTTGAATTTTTGAGAAGAAGATAGTCTCTTTTCTGCTGGACTGTAAGCCTGGACCTGCCTGGGGCTAAGCCTAACAGAGAGGAAAGCAAAGTGCAGAGGCAGAGGCAGATAAATCCATAATAACAGCATCTGAGCACATGAATCATGAAGCTGGAACTACCCTTGGACGTGAGTGACGTGAACCCATACGGTCTTCCTGGTGCCAGTTTGCGTTGATGTCTGTCACTTGCATCTGAACAAGTACCGGCTACTGCTCCTCCACACAGAAGTCAAGGATCTCTTCATCCCATTCATTCACTTGAACACTTATTGAGCACAATCTGTGTGCCATTCACTCAATTGGCCTGAGGCTACAGGGGTGGACAGGACAAACCACCTGGCCCTCTGGGAGTAAATAGTCTATTGCCATCCCACTTCACATATGACTGAGGCTCAGAGAAGGGGATGCCCCAAAGTATGTGCCGTTCAAGATGATTTAGAGGGCCAGGGTCCTGGGTGAAGCTGGGCAGGGGCTGAGGCAGGCAGCTGGGACCAGTCAGTTACCAGCAGGACTGGTTTAGGGAATCATGACTTTCTGCTCATCCTGGGTCAAAGCAGGAAGGTTCTGGGCCAGACCTCAAGCTGAATGTAGAGGCTGAGGTTCTAGTCTCCTGTGTTCAGAGCTCCAGGCAGGGAACAGTTTCCTGGGAGTAGTGTGGCTCTGAGGTCTTAGTTGGGGGGATTTGACTCCCACGCTCTTGGTTTAATGGACAACCTCTCCTTTTGAGCTGGAACTCTGATTGTTAAAGGTGCTCCAGCATCAAGATTATTTTGGTAGGATAAATCTGGGAGGAGGCTTCTTCTCCCAGGAGTTTTCACCACACTTTTCAAAGGGAAGGGCCCCACTTTCCAGCCGAAGCTAAGGCTAGCTTTTCTGCTTTATTTGATGACTCATGCCTGGGAAAACCCAGTCTCTCCAAGGCTGGGCCCCTCAGGGAGACTGCAATGTCTAGATGCTTAATTTGCATTCAGTTTGTTTTATCTGTCTCTGGCTCATCTGTGTCTGACACGGGGTCTGGCACATAGTAGGTGAATAAGTTTTTCTCAAATGAATGTTTGTGGGATTTTTTTAAGACTGAGAAAGTGCCCGTTCTGAGGCAGATGGACCATAAAATTAGTATAGCATAATCTTCAGGATCCCTTGCTGGCATGAGCCCTTCCCTAATTCCCAGGAGGGGCCCTGGCCATGTGTTCACATGGTCATGTGCTTCTGTGAAATTTGCACAAGTCATTTTAACTGCAATGGGTTGAGATCACTGACTCCACTCTGACCTCCTTCCTCTCTGTCATATTTTCCTCGTGTCAGGATGGCCGTGGCATTTTGGGGTCTGGCTAAAGGGAAGGTAAATTGGGGAAATATTTAGTCTGCATCAGGTGGCTGTGTAGGTTCCATGTACAGTTAAGTCAGCTGTGTTGGTATTGAAATGTCTTTGGGACCCTCTTTCTGTCCATGGAGGCCATTCACCTGTCCAGATGTACAGGCTCAGATCTCACACAGTGATGTGAATGTGCCCCCCCGTATATGGCCATGAAACTATATGTCTTAGAGAAGAGAAACAGTTTGAAATCTAAAGGGCCAGAAACTAGGCTGTGGAAAATTCTTCCAATTACCAGGCCTGGCCAATTGTAAGCAGAGGATTTAGTGCTCAGAGATACTTAGACAAAATGGAAATTATTTGTCAGGAATATTCTTTGTAATACAATTCATACAATTAAAAATGTACCATAAACTTTTGTTTCCTTTTTAAAAAATTATATTGGAGCATAGTTGTTTCACAAGGTTGTGTCAGTTTCTGCTGTACAGCAAAGTGAATTAGCCATATGTATACATATTTCCTCTTTTGTTTAGATTTCTTTCCCATTTAGGTCACCACAGAACACTGAGTAGAGTTCCCTGTACTATACAATAGGTTCTCATATGAAGAATAGTATGGATGTTCCTTAAAAAACTAAAAACAGAACTACCATATGACCCAGCAATCCCACTCCTGGGCATATACCCAGAGAAAACCATAATTCCGAAAGATACACACACCTCAGTGTTTATTGCAGCCTTATTTACAATAGCAGGGACATGAAAGCAACCTGAAAGGCTATGAACAGAGAAATGGATGAAGAAGATGTGGCACATATATACAATGGAATTTTACTCAGCCATGAATAAAAACGAACAAAATTGTGCCATTTGCAGAGATGTGGGTGGACCTTTTATTTCCTTTTGATGAGTATCCTGTTGTCAGTGAGTCAAATGGTGTCCCTCCAAAAGGATATGTTGAAACCCTAACCCCCAGTACCTCAGAATGTCACCTAATTTGGAAAAGGGGTCCTTATAGGGGTTCTCAAGTTAAAATTAGGTCAGTAGGATGGGACCTACCATAGTATGACCAGTGTTCTTATACAAAGGGGAAGTTGGATACAGAGACATGAACAAAGGGAAGACCCCACGTAAGATGAAGGCAGAGATCAGAGTGAAGCATCTGCAAAACAATGAACACAAGAGATTGTCAGTAGAGCACCAGGAGCCAAGAGAGAGACCTGGGCAGATTCTCCTTCATGGCCCTCAGCAGGCTCAACCCTGCTGACACCTTGATTCAGATTTCTGGCCTCCAGAAATGGAAGGCAATAATATATTTCTGGCATTTAAGCCACCCAGTTTGTGGTGCTTTGTTATGGCAGCCCGTGTGTCATGTGAACGAAGACACACATAGAATAGAACTGGACAGAAGACCTGTGTCTCTAGGCCACCAACCTGGAGCAGTACCACAATCAGTGGTACATCCTGTGTGAAGTCCTGTGTTTTATGCATTCTAACTATCAGAAAGTAAAAAGAAAAATGCAGGGGACTTCCCTGGTGATCCAGTGGTTAAGACTCCACCTTCCAATGCAGGAGACACAGGTTTGATCCCTGGTGGAGAATTAAGATCCCACAGGCCAAGGGGCAGCTAAGCCCATGTGCCACAAGTACTGAGCCAGAATTACAGAGCCACTGTTTCTTGGTTCAAGTTAAAAAGTCTTGGAGATTTAGTGGCTATATTGTGAATGGGAATGTAAAACAGCACAGCAACTGTGGAAAACAAAAAGCAATGAAAGATCCCACATGACGAAACCAGGACCCAACACAGCCAAATAAGTAAATATTAAAAAAGAAGAAGAAAGAAAGAAAACTGCAACTAACCATGAAAGAGGAAAGAGTGATTACCTTTCCATTTTCTCTATAGGAAACGGTGACAAAGTCATTTTCCTACCAACAGTTTACCCTGTTGGCAACAGATTGCCCCTGTGGCCTGCCCTCATCCCCTAAATACTACAACACTCAAGCCATCCAGAACATTTTCCCATTGTCCACAGCTAAGACATACCCCAGAGGCCCTCTTCCTGGGGCCAGTGTGTGTTCCCCAGATCCTATTTAGAAACGCAAGCAGGTGGGCTCTGTTCCCAGATCACAGATTTGAGACTCTGGAGAATGAAGGGATCAGAACGGCATGGATACTACTTCCAAAACCACCTTTCCCGATCACTCTTCATCCCTTTTCCCCATCCAGAAAACAAAATCAGAGTTATCCTCTTAGAACCTGAAGGAACATTGCCTTCATGTTTGGCCACGGACGCACTGTCTCAATTACTCTGTGAAAGACCATCTAAACATTGGCAATTCTGCTGAGTTTTTCTTTCCACCTTTTCCTCCTCCTACCACCCCCACCCCACACCCCCCTACCCCCGGTCTGGCCTCCAGCCTGCCTTCAGTTTTCCCAGTTTCGCAGTGTCCTCAGGAGAACCCCTGCCCTCTTCTCCACTCTAATCCACTTCCCACCCGCCCTTACCACCAGCCTCCTTGGCTGACTCTCGTTATAGGACCAGCCAGGGTCACGTTTCCTTAGGGTCTGTCTGGGCTCCTGGCTGAGGACCTGGGGAGCAGCAGAAGGAGACTTTGGTTGAGCCATTTGGCTTCAGGGTTCAGGTGGTATGCGGTGGCTCCCCATGTAGAGGGCTGGGTCTGGGGCACCCTCAAACACAGCTTGAGACATCAAGATTCTGAACGCAGCACTGAGAAGAGGGGATCCGTCAGGACACTTGGGGGCACAGAAACCCAACCTGCCAGTGTAGGCAAGGCTTGTGTAACCATGAGAATGGAGGTGGGACAGAGGGAAGCTTTGGGGATGACTTGCAGTCTTTCCATCTTCTACCTTCTCCCTTCTGTGGGTGTCATTTTCACATCCCCAGACTCACCAGGAAGAGACTCAGAGCTGCTCTTTCTTGGTTCAAGTTAAAAAATCCTGGAGACTTTGTGGCTATATCATGGATGGGAGTGTAAAATGGTTCCGCCACTGTGGAAATCAAAAAATTAAACAGAATTACCATATGACCTAGCAATTTCATTCCTAGTTATATACTCAAAAAGACTGAAAACAGGAATTCAAACACATATTTGTACATGAATGTTCATAGCAGCACTATTCACAGTAGCCAAAAAGTGGAAACAGCCCCAAAAGCCTTCAAGGGATGAATGGATAAACAAATTGTAGTAAATACGTACAATAGAATAGTGCGGCTAAGTCGCTTCAGTCGTGTCCAACTCTGTGTGACCCCATAGACGGCAGCCCACCAGGCTCCGCCGTCCCTGGGATTCTCCAGGCAAGAATACTGGAGTGGGTTGCCGTTTCCTTCTCCAGTGCATGAAAGGGAAAAGTGAAAGTGAAGTCGCTTAGTCGTGTCCGACTCTTCGCGACCCCATGGACTACAGCCCACCAGGCTCCTCCGTCCATGGGATTTTCCAGGCAAGAGTACTGGAGTGGGGTGCCATTGCCTTCTCCGCAATAGAATAGTACTCAGCCATTAAAAAGAAGAGAGTTCTGATACATGGTACAATGTGGATGAACCTCAAAACTAATATGCCAAGTGGAAGAATCCAGACACAAAATTTCACATATCATATGACTCCATCTATGTGAAATATCTAGAAGAGGTAAATCCATAGATAGAATGTGGATTAGTGGTTGCCAGGGGAATTGGAAAGGGGAAATCAGAAGTAATTGCTTAACTGGTATAGGGTTTCCTTTGGAGGTGACAAAAGGGTTTTGGGACTAGATAGAGGTGGTGGTTGTATAACACTGAATTGAATTGTTAACTCTTATAATTGTAGATTACATGAATTTTACCATAGTGAAATTTAAAAGTCCCAGAGAAGAGCTCTGATTGGCTTAGCTTGGAATCAGGTGTCCACCCTGGCCAATCAACAGGGACTAGGGGTAGATCTGCAGAAAGAGGGCAATTCCCATTGCTTGTCACATGGTTGCAGTCTGGAGAAGTTACACTTCCTGAAGAGGTGGGAGGCAGGGGGCTCTTCTGAGAAAATGATACTTCAGTTTAATAAATAAAAGAACCTTTAAAGATCAGAGCTAAAAGAGAATTGGAAAGAAGCTTGAAGTCTGTTTATAAAAGTAACACGCTTGTCACATATACTTTAGAAAACCTTGAAAAATATTAAGAAAAAATAAATATCACCATAATTGTCGTGACTCAGAGATTATCATGGTTAACATTTTATATAGATAAATAGATATAGATATAGATCTCCTCCAGACCTTTTTTTTAATGAATTTCTAGCTATAAACACACATATATAGATAAAAATGCCTTTAATGCTTTTTATTCTGTCTCCTGTTTTTTTTCACTTAATCTATTTTGGACTTTTTAAAATGTCATCAAATGTAGATTCATGCCATCATTTCCCATCATTTTAATATCTGTGAGCCATGAATTTTGAGTGGAAGTTTCTGAAAGGCTCCTTTGATGAAGTGGCATTTGAACAGGCCATTGAATGATCAGGAGGCAGACACAGCAGCCAGGGCTTTCTCAGCAGAGGAAACCGTATGGACAAATTCAAGTCAGTGACCATCCACTCTGCCCACGAGAAGCGGGCCTTTGATGAGGAAGACAGAGAGGGGAGGTAATTTTACCAAGGTCATGCAATGAGTTTGTATGTTTACCAAGGTCATGCACTGAGTTGGTGTGAAGGGGCCGATGAACCCAGGACTCCCAGCTCCCCAGCTCAGGGCTCTGGCCTCTGCCAAGTCCTGTCCAGCCTCCTCACACCAACACTCAAGGCCCCACATCACCTGGCTCTCATGCACTTTCATTATCTTCACGGCAGATGACCACGGGTCATGGATCATGCTTTGCTTTTTGCACAGACAGGGAAGTTCAAGGCCCACTGAGGGAAGGGCTGTCTGAGGTCACGAAACTGGAGGGTATCAGTGGCTCGTGTGGAGACAGCCCTCGTGGCATGCCCGTCCCGCGGCTGGGGCTTGGCCTGCACTCCACGTGGAGACCCCTGCCTCCTCCTCTTGGAGCCATGCCTGTACCGCCCCTGAGTCACAGCGGCCAGCCCGCCTGCCGTGAGTCAGCAGCATTCTTCAGGGCTGAGCGCACGGAAGCATAGCCACAGGCCCTTCCTTGTAACTCGGGGCGAGCCTCGAGCATCCTCTGGCTAGCCTGGGTTTGAGAGCCAGCCGGGTGAGTGGCCTTGGGTCACGGCCTGACGGCCCGGGAGCTGACCTGTGGGGCCTCAGGGATTCAGATGACTCAGAGAAACCTCAGTTGCTTCGGTGCTGCCCGGAAGCTAGACACTAACCCTGTGTGCTCTCAGTGAAGGGGCCTGGCTGGAAGGTCCTGGCAACAGCCTAGTCTGGGAGATGAGGCAGTGAGATGGGAGATGGGAGGCAGTGTGAAGATTCTCTGACACCCCCTCCACTCCTCTTTGGTCAGGTCACTCCCCACCTCTGGGTGCATAGGGAGTGGGGGATGTTAAGAGCACAGAATTTGCCATTAGACAAACCCGGTTTGCAGCTGGAGCTGCAATTCTGCCTCTTATTAACATGTGACCCAGGCATGTTCCTTAACCTCTCTGGGCCTCTGAAAATGGGAAGACCAGTACCCACCTCATAGAGCTGCGACAGGACTAGATGAAATACTGTATATAGTTCACTGAACGCAGTGCAGGACAGCGAGAAAGCACTTAAGAACTGAATGCTATTATTAAAAGGACAGTAAATATTATCCAGGCTGTTTTCTGGCATTCTTCTTTTATTCATTCACCCATTCACTTAGCCAATATTTATTGAATACTTACAGAGCTGAGAACAGGGCTTTCCAGAGACTAGAAGTCATCTTGTTGCTGATGTTCATGGTTGAGATCTTGGCTGAACAAAGAAAACGCAGATGTTGACAGTAGGCGTGGTCTCCACCATCATGGAACTTACATTCTAATGGGAAAAAGTGACATCATAAGTAGGCAAACAGATAATAAACAAGAAAGTAACAGATATGGTTGAGGGTGATTTAGGGAGGCCACTTAGATGGAGTGACCAGGGGCGGCCTCTCTAAGGGGGTGATGTTTACCAAGATGAGAGGGTTGAACTGTGAGAGGCCAACTTTCTCAAGACGCAGGAGGGGGAGTGCTTCCTCCAGGGTGAAGGCAAGGGTGAGCCCCAGCACCCGGTGAAGGCTTGCTGGGGCAGGAAGGGTGAGGAGGTGGATGAGGCTGCCAGCGTGGCAGGATCTTTCGCGCTGTGTTAAAACACGTTCTTTTCTTTTTAAACGCAATTCGATGACTCTGTGGGCTAGGGTTCCAG
This sequence comes from Okapia johnstoni, assembly GCA_024291935.2. Lineage (NCBI taxonomy): Eukaryota > Metazoa > Chordata > Mammalia > Artiodactyla > Giraffidae > Okapia > Okapia johnstoni. Next base: position 53,434,454 of record CM044316.1, read on the forward strand.
GGCAAGACTCCCGAATGCCTGAATCAGAACTCAGCTGGGAGAGCTTGACCGTTTTCCCCAGGGGACAGCCCGTGTCCTGTCCAGGATGCTGTGACCCTCAGCCCTCCCAGCACCGGCCAGGGCCTCTCTGGAACAGGGAGACCACAGCAAAGCTACCCAGCGCTGGCTATTTCTGGCGGGGGAGGGGGCGCCTGGGCCCTGCAGCTGCATTCCTGGAGCAGATCTGCCCAAATGGTTGGGCCTGAGGAATGCAGAACCACCCCTACCCCAGACACAAGGAGCCTTTTCTCACACAGGCCCCTGGAATGAGGCTCTCCGAGGGCTGGAGGTCACTGGATTTCTGCTGTTTATGGTTAAGACCTTTGCTGAGCAGAGAAAACACAGCTGTCAGCTAGAGGCCCAGCACAACACCTGCAGGGAGGGACCCAGGCTAGAGAGGGGAGGGGGCTGCCAGACCCACCTACTGTGTTGAGTCCCACTGGCATCTATGTGACTGTCCTCAGCAGGGATGACAGCCTGCCGTAGATACTCCCCTGAGCCCACTTTAGAGGCAGGGAAGCTGAGGCCACTCAGCTGGATCATAATTGCTCATGTCGAGAACTTATTATGGGCCCTCATTGTAATAAGAGCTTGACCAACATTTCCCAACAGCCCTGTGACGTGATATCTCCTATTGCTGACATTTTACAGATGGGGAAACCGAGCCTTAGAGGGATCCCATTACATGCCTGATGTCAAGAAACTGTTAAATGGAGGAATCTGGATCTGAATCTAGGCCTTCTGACTCTAAAGCTCCCACTGGGATTTTTTGTTCTTTTTTTCCTGGTCTTGTTTTATTTACTTAATCTTTTTTCTCCAAGGAAACTTCTTATTACTACTATTAACGAAAAACCCATCTCAGGCAAAGGTAAAAAATGCAGTGAGGGCCTTCCCTGGCCCCAGAGGCTAAAATTCCATGCTTCCATTGCAGGGGGCATGGGTTCAATCCTTGGTCAGGGAACTAGGATTCTGCATGCTCTGTGGCATGGCCAGAAATTAAAATAAAGAAAGAAAAATAAATGCAATGAAAATTGAATAACATGTGGGGACTTCCCTGGTGGTCCAGTGGCTAAGACTCTGCACACTCAATGCAGGGGGCCTGGGTTAGATCCCTGGTCAGTTAACTAGGTCCCACATACCGCAATGAACAGTCCATATGCCACAACTAAAGATCCCAGGTGCTGCACTCGGCACAGATTAAATCAATCAATTAATTAATTAATTATTAAGAAAAGCAAATAATGTGAGTAAAGTCTAACTAAATACAGTTGCAGTCCAAAGATCTGAACCTGAGAGTTGCTCTCAAATGATGAGAAGGAGAGATAAACACGTGTCAGGTAGGTGTCTGTGACACACTAGCGCTACACGGAGGCTTTCTCCTTGACAGAATCTGAAAGCTAAAATGAGAGGGAAAAGGAAGCCAGTTTTTCACCATGTGCTTCCCAGTCCTTTAATGCAGCTTGGCTATGTGCTCCTCATTAGTGCCGTCCACCAAGCATTTCTGGATTTTTGCCTTCCAGGCTCAAGGAAGGATGACATCTCCTGGTTGCATTGTGGTTGGATGGGGCCACATGACCAGTTCTGGTCCTGAATTGTACATTATTTGAGGCTGGAACATTTAATTGCTAATTAAATGATCCTCTAATACTCTCTTTTCCAGAAAGTGGTTGCCTCACAGCCAAGGTTCCTGAGTCAGGACCAAACCAAGGAAAGTGAACACCTGGCGGAACCACAGTGAATAGGTAACATAGGCAAGAAATAAGCCATTAAGGCTTTCAGGTTGTTTATTTAACACAGCACCACCTAACTATCCTGACTAATACAGCATGTCACCCAGAAGCACACTGAAGATGCAGTGTGGGCTTCTTTTCAGAGCCCACAGCCTTAATTCCCGTGTGGTACTGTCACTGGCCTGACCCAAGCCTCGGTCTTCCTTATGGAAGGCTCTTACCTTTACCAGGTCTCCCTCCCTGGGCTCACTACTTTAGAAAACTATTGAAAACATACTCTTGTCCAAAGTGCCCTTGACTCTCCTCCTCCCAGGACTTTGCTTGTCCATTTGTCTCTGGCACGAATGATACACCTCCACCTCTGCCCCAACCAGTGTCATGGTAAAGAGACAGACTGCCTATATCTGGATCCAGGCTCTGCTGATTGTCAGCTGTGTGATCTAGACTCATCACTTCACCTCTCTGGGGATGTTTCCTCATCTATAACATAGAGATGGCAACAGAACTTTCTATTTGCATAACTGTTGTGAGGATTCAATATGGTAATATATGTAAAACACAAAGAACAATGCCTGATGCATAAGAAGATATTTATAAGCATCAAGCTATCAGTATGTTCCCTCTTCATTGGAATCCTGCCTTGGCCTTGCTTCTGGCTTGTGCATGAAAGGCCTGGGGACCCTCCCCCTTATTCCTGAGGGTTCTTTCGAATACTAGGTGGAAAGACTGGACACCAAGTACAAGAGTTTGCTAAGGCTCTCATAACAAAGTACCGCAAACTGAGGTGGCTTAAAGCAACAGAAATTTATTCTCACACAGTTCTGGAGACTAGATATTTAAAATCAAGGTGTCCACAGGGCCATGCTCCTTCTGAGACTCTGGGTAGAATCCCTACCTCTTCCTAGCTTCTGATGGTGGCCATCGGACCATGACCTTCCTTCGGGAGCAGGAGCATCACTCTAATCTCTGTCTCTGTTATGTCACACGGCATTCTCTGCGTGAGCTGTATCTTCACAGGGTGTTCTCCACGTGTGTGTCTCTTCTCTTTTTATAGAAGACACCAGTCCTATTGGATTAGCCTACCCTCCCAGACCAATATGACCTCATTTTAACTTGATGTCACCTGCAAGACTATTTCCAAACCAGGCCACATTCACAGGTACTGAGGTTAGGATGTCAACATATCTTTTGCGGAACATGATTCCACCAGAAGTGCCAGGAGTCGGGAGACATGGCCTCTTGATCTCTGACTTTCCCCATGGGACCACAGAAACTGGGACGCAGGTGGGCGGAGAGCTTTGGCTGGGGCATCAGGACACCTGCTTCAGCTCCCAGTGTGACCCTGGGCACTCCCCTTCCTGGCCTCATTCTTCTTCATGGTAAGACAAGGAAAAGCACCCAACTAGCTTCTGTGAGACCCAAATAAGGTAGGAGGTGGTATGAAGGGGCCTTCCCACTTGAAACCCCATGCACAGATCAGAAGATTTTCTCTCAGCCCTGGACGGCTCTCCCATCCTCTCCCATGAGCTGGGCAGACTTACTGCAAGGACAGCTTTTCTACTGACTTTGCTAATTAGACGTGCTCTAGCTCAGCCCCCCAACCCTTTCCATCTCTGAGGTTCTCTCATGAACTCACCCTTTCTCCTGGCTTCCTTAGTTCAGTTTCTTGGCTCCCTAAGTCTCAGTTTCCTTCCCTGTAAAGTAGGAGGATTGGTTGCCACCTCGTATGCTAATTGCAAGAATTAAATTTAGAGGCAATGCAGTTAAGTCAGCACAGTGCCTGACACATGGTAAATTGAATAAACATTCATTAATATTGATTTGATCATCACCACAGGGAACTAGCGCATACAACATAGAAACTGCATCCAAGTCATTGCATCTCCCCTTAGCCTTGGGCCCTCATTCATGCCTTTATCCAGCAGCCTTCGATGAGGCCCCCTACTCAGTGTCTTGCTAGGCTTCTGAGAGGATGGGTCTGGTGTTTGGAAATCATGCTGGCTGGGCTTTCTGAGAGGCTTGAGGAATAACTCCCCTCTCTCTGGTTCTCAGTCTTCTCTCTTGCACAATGAGGATTTGAGGCTGTGCAGGCTCGGGGAGGCCCACCTGCTTTCCTGTTGGGTAATTCCAGCCTGAAGTGGCCCTTGAGGGTACTTCTGGACCCAGACCAGGAGCGGTTGAGGATGGGCACAGCGGCAGGGGCTCGAAGGCCAGGACTCCTGGTTCTGCTTCCTGCCCTGCCGCTGGCATGCTGGGGCAATGCCTTCCCCTCTTTGAGGGGCTTTGCTCCTTCATCACAGAAGAAGCTGGCTGGGATGGAAGCCCTTCAAGTCTGTCTTTCTACAGCTTAACAACCAACCACTTTGGAACATGCCAAAGTTGCCCTTGCCACCCAGCCTTAATACCTGCCATGCCTGCCACCAGGAGCTCCATTCCCCCACGTAAGCATGACACACCACTTCACTTCATTCCGGTCTCCAGGAGTCAGCGAAGTGTCCCCTTCCCAGCCTGACACCACACGCATATACACAGCCCTGACACTGTTGTTCCCTAAAACATTTATCCTTACCAGACATTGTACCCTTACTTGTAGCTTGCTGTTTCCCTGGTTCCCCCACTAGAATACAAGACTTATAATGACAGGGACCATCTCCATTGCATTTGACACAGCACCCCAGTGCCTAACATAGCACTAGGCACATTGTAGGTGCTTGATATATGGTGGAAGGAGGAGAGGGAAGGGTAATCATGAATTTAGCCAAGATCACCTAAGAAGTCTTTTCTTCCTCACCATTGCTGTTGCTAAGCAATATTTTTTAGCTTGTATTTATCTGTTCAACCAATATTTACTGCCGGCTGGCTCTGCCCCAGGCATGGAGCTGAGCCCAGGGGTTATGGAGGTGAACTTGATGCTCCAGGGCATCCACTCCCAGATCTTACATGTTGTGAGGAAGAGCCAAACAATAAACTCGGCTTGCAGTCAGTGCCATAGCAGAGAACTGAGCACCATGCGAGGGTGGACTAAGGTCAGGCTGGGGGCAGGGAGGAGTCAGAGAAAAGCTTCTCAGAGAAAGTGACTTGGGACCTGTATGGTCACTCAGGGAATGGGGAGGAAGGCTGGGGGCTGGGTCCCCGGTGTGGACCATGACATCCAGGGACAGTGCTCAGCCGTCCCAGCTCGGGCCTCCTCTGCCTGTGTCCCTGAGAATCCTGTCTCCCTGGCTGCCTGGTTGCACCTTCCTGCCCCTCAACCAAGACAAGGCCCTCCCTCTACTCTGTGTACACATGGTGGCGGGTCCTTTCTGAGCTGTTCCTGTCTTGTGGTGGCCTGGCAGCTGCCTGACCCGCCCCCACTCCACGGAGCATGTCCTCCCCTCCCTCATGTGACACACAGTGGGGTCGGGCTCTGGACCCCCTCCCTGGCCTCGGCACTGTTGCAGCTTTCAGACTGGGCTCCTCTCTCTCCAGCTTCACCTCTGGGGTGTCATCTCTCTGATTCCTTTCTTCCGTTTTCTCTCCTTACTCATCTCTTCCCTTCCCCTGAGTCTCAGGTGCAGCCCCATATTTCTTCCCAGAGTCCAGACCTGACAGGCTCCAGGTTATGTTGAAGGACATGTAAAGAAGCCATTGCATGCAGACTCCACTGAGGAAGAAGAAGACAAAGATGGAAAAGGAAAAGAAGGAGACAGACAGGAAGAGAAAGAGAGGGGCTTCCCTGGTGGCTCAGTGATAAAGAATCCGCCTGCCAATGCAGGAGACACAGGTTCAATCCCTGATCCGGGAAGATGCCAAGGAGCAACTAAGCCTGTGGGTCACAACTACCGTACCTGTGCTCTAGAGCCCAGGAGCTGCAACTACTGAAACCTGAGCACCCTAGACCCCATGCTCCAAAACAAGAGAAGCCACTGCATTGAGAAGCCCATGCACCACAACTAAGGAATGACACCTGCTCACCACAACTAGAGAAAAGCCCAAGCAGCAGTGAAAATCCAGCACAGCCAAAACAAACAAACAGACAAAAAATTGAATAAATAAGTAAAAAATTTTTAAAAAAGAAGAAGAGAAAGAGAAGTGCTCCCCTGCACCGTTTCCAAGCATCATCTCACTGCACCTCACAAGGACTCTCTTGGCAGTCCCATTGTACTGACGAAGGCCTGTAACATTGGCCTTACCTTTGTAGGTGGTTGGGCAGGGGCTCTAAGCCAGGGCGCCAGCACCCAAGTCCTCTGTTCCACCTCTCCCTCATGCCTTTCAGAAGGGCAGAGTCCATCCACTTGGCACCCCCATGGTGGGGCTTGCCCAGGCTGCCAAGTGAGCCAAGGGCCTGAAGCTTCTCCAGGGAATCAAAATGTTTCCCCTGATGAGGGAGTGGGATAAGGTTGGGAGGTGATCAGAACTATAGAATTTGTCAAGTTTGGGCAAAACTTCAGGAATTAGATGGCCAGCCTGCTCTCTGGACATTTTCATAAATAACAATTACAACAGCTACCATATGTCAGTGCTTAATACATGCTAGGCACTGCTCTAAGCAATTACACATGCATCATCTGGCTTGATTGTCACAAAAACTATTATTCCCCAGGACTTACCTGGTGGTTCAGTGGCTAAGACTCCACCATCCCAACACAGGGGCCCCAGGTTCAATCCCTGGTCAGGGAACTAGATCCCACTTGCTGCAACTAAAGAGTTTGTATGCTGCAACTAAAGACCTGGGGCAACCAAGTCAATAAATATTAAAAAAAAAAAAAAACCCTATTACTCCCACTTTACAGATGAAGAAACCAAGGAGAGGAAACGTTTTATCCACACAGCTGTTAAGTAATTGTGTTGTAAGTAAAACTAAAAGGCTCCAGAGTTGAGCTCTTAGCTCAACTGATTAAGCATTTCTCAGGCACCAACATGGCCCTTGCACACAGAATCTCCCAGGCTCATCGCCACTCCACGTTGAAACACACGAGGGTAGAGGGGCCACTCATCACAGCACATACACCCCCAGGCCTTGTCCTCAGCCTTCTGAACGTTTGTCCTCCAGACCAGAGGCTGTTTTCTCTGTGATGGGTCTGGATGCCTTTTAGAAGGAAAACACAATTTTCTTTTCCACTCAACAAGCCCATGTTTCTCTCCCCTACCTCCAGCCCCAGTGTTTATTTCAGCAAGGAAATGGCCTTTGAAGTCCTTACTTCTTGAAAGCTGACAGGGAGAGGGAGGCACTCCAAACATTTAAAAGCATGTCCACATTTGGGTTGGAACATGGTATTTTTTAAGGGATTAATAACAGTTTTTGGAATCCACAGACCCTGCTGCTCTTTCAAGGTGAAAAAAAATAAATAAATAACCTCTTGCATATCTCGGCTGTCAGGGTCTGGGGGAAAACCCCGCTGGGGCAGAGAGTAGTGCCAATGGTGTTTTTAGGCAGAACGAGGCAGAATCTGACAAAGAACGGCTCCAAATCTGGTCCAAGGGGAAGATGTCATAGCTCTACAGCAAAATGAGGGTAAGAACAACGTAGTTTTCCCTAAAGCTCAGTCACTCAGTTTAAAGAACTGTCTTTTGTTCAGGAGTTATGCTCTTCCTGCTTTGTCTAGTATCAAAAAGTTCTTTCTTTGTGGAAATCATGGCTATCTTAAATGATAGTCTTTTGATAGTGTATTTTGCAAAAGAAATAGCTGGCAATCCTATCTCAGTCTCTTTTTTTTTAAAAAAAAAAAAAAGCTTTTTGTGTGTGATTTTTTAATTAATTTATTTTTTATTAAAGGATAATTGCTTTACAGAATTTTGTTGTTTTCTGTCAAATCTCAACTTGAATCAGCCATAGGTATACATATATCTCCTCCCTTTTGAACCTCTCTCCCATCTCCCTCCCCATCCCACCCCTCTAGGTTGATACAGAACCCGAACCCGGGTTTGACTTTAAAAAGATTTTATTTTGTATCAGGGTGTAGCCGATTAACAATGTTGTGATAGTTTCAAGCAAACTGTGAAGGGACTCAGCCTCCCAGTTTTTAATTTAAAAATTTTTTTGAAATGTGTCTGGTCTATGAAATCCCAGGTCTGAGGAGAAAGGAAGATCTGGAAGCAAGTAGTCACAATATGAAGTACAAACAGTGACCTCTTAGGGACCTCCCTGGTAGTCCAGTTGTTAAGACTCTGAGCTTCCAAAGCAGGGGGCGTGGGTTGGATTCCGGTTGAGGAATTAGGATCCCACATGCCACAAGGCCAAAAAGAGAGAAAAAAGAGCAACTTAGAAAAAACGTTTGTGAGACCCTGGAAACAGAGACTTCATAAGACACTGGCCAAAGTGTTGAGGAGGTTCAGGGGAGGTGTCTCCAGATGCAGATCCTAGGGAAGGCTTCTCGGAGGAGTGGACACTGGCCTAGGCCAGGAAGAATAGGGACCACCACACACTCAGGGCTGAGAGAGGGCACAGAAGGACCAGAACCACAGAGAAAGAAGCAGAAAGGCCCTGAGAGGACACCCGCCCAGCCACAGGCTCCCCCGAGTAGCTGATCTTGTGTACCCCTCACGACAAGCTTGCCAGCAGTGCACTCCAGTTATCCTCATGTGACCCCTCAGGAAAGGAAGGCACAGCAAGGTTAAGGTCACATGCAAGGTGGCCCAAGAGTCTAGCCCTTTCCTTCCTATGCTTTTGTTTTCTATTCCATGGTGGAGTTAAGAGAAAACAAAACCCAAATCTACAGTATACCAAATTGTTCATCAGTGGTTTGCATGGGAGATGACACCATAGGTTCTGTATAACTCTCTTTTTAAAAATAATAATAATAATAATGACATGTGAACAGCTTTAATCATAGTAAATTTCATTTTTTTTTTTAGGTTTTTATTCTGTGCAGCATGTGGGATCTTACTTCCCTGACCAGGGATCAAACCCATGCCCCCTGCAGTGGAAGCACAGAGTCTTAACAATTGGACCGCCAGGGAAGTCCTATGCTCATTTTTAATATAAGTGTGAATTTCTTTAAAATAGAAAAGAGGCGGGTGCTTTGCTTCACTGTTTTGGTGGTTTTACCAGTAGGACAAGAAGGTTTATGGAGTTTCCTGACCATTCTCTGAGCTTCCCTTCCAGGATTGCTTGGTTCCTCTTTGTCTGTCCTTCTCTCTGGCTCCAGACCCTTTCCAACCCTGTTACAGGGCCCCAGCCTGGCCCTGGTGTATGATTAACTATCAGGACCACAGTGTGTCATGATAAAGCAGAGCATGTAGACCAGTGGGGAGACCACAGTTCTAGGACAGGAACTAGGTCTACTTCCTGCTTTGCCAGGAATGTGCTGTGTGGTCTAGGACAAGCCCCTTTCCCTCTCTGGTTCTGATGTTACAGTAAGGCCCTTTCATACAGAGTGGCCTACGGCTGAATTAATGCAGTGGTCAAGGAGGCAACCCCACCCACCAGATCCTGCCTTGAGTTTCCTTCTTTTCCACCAAGAGCAAAGAGGGAATGATGTAGGGCAGTCTGGGGAAAGGCAGTGTGGTACAGCAGGAGGAATGCTGGGCTTGCCTTCTGGAATTCTAAGTTGGAGATTCTCCATGTGGGCAGAATCTAGAGTATTCTACTCCAAATTCTCTGTGGCTTCCAACTGCCCTAAGAATAAACCCCCAGTTCCTTGCCATGTTCCTACATGACCCATCTCACTGGCCTCCTCTGCTCCTACTTCTGCGTATTGTTCACTGGCCCCCTGCCTTTCCACCAAGCTCATATACCCTCAGGGCCTTTGAGCTGGCTATTTCCTCTGCCCAGAACACTTTTCCTTATATCTTTACATGGCTGCCTCCTTGAATCTAGAGCCCCAAATGACATGCCACTTCTCAGAGAAGGTTCCCCAAACTCCATCCCCATCCCATGAGCCCAAGTCTGCATCCCTCCCCTTCTCCCTCCCCATGACAATCAGCATTGAGTGGGCCAACAGGGACCTACTGTCTGATTCCAACTGTGGCCTCAGTGCTTAGACAGTCAATAAATATTTGATGAATGGGTGGGTGATCAACTAGAATGGGCCTTGATTTTCCTATCGACACAATGGGAGGGTAGGTATATCTCAGGAGTTCTGGCCACAGACAACTTTTCAAACATAATACAGCTTAGGGATCCTCTCCCCAAGAAAGCACATTCACAATAATTTGCGCCAGCTATCGGGAGAGGGGTCCTCAGTATCTCTGATACCTACCCCAGACTCCTTGATCTTGCTGAGGTTTTCAGTTTGGGAAGAGAAAATAATGAAAATCAAACAGCTCTTCCTCTGGTTGCAAAAGGCATTCAGGGTTTGGTGCTCGCCTTCTGTGGGGTTTTTATTTCCTCATTTGGAGGCGAAAGTGCCCCTCGGTGTCCCCTCTCACTCTTGCCTCCACCTCCTGGCAGTGCGGGCTCATTATGCTTGCTCTTTGCTTGGCCTCCCTGCTTCCTTCTGGCCCTTTCGTCTCCTCTTCCTGCCGCGAGGATCTTAAGACAGCAGACTCAGTGCCAATGCCCACCCACCCACCCCCCCCCCTCCGCCCCTCCCAGAGAAATAGTCTCCCTTAACACCAATATGGTCCCCCATCTATAAAAACCTTTCAACTTCATAAACTCGTAACTGCAGAAATCTGTCCAAACATTCTGGGGCGGTTGTAACTATTGGTGTTGGCTTGAAGACCTGAGCTGAGCTGCCAGGGCTTTAATGAGGAAATACTTAACAGTCCCAACCCAGGGTAACAGCCAGAGAGGGTGGGGACCCTGCCGCTGGGTGCCAAGGAGCCTGAACTGGCCTCCGTGGGACAGTGGACAAGACAGGCTATGGAAGGATTTCTCGGCAGAGTGAAGTTGACTTAATCCTGTTACCTTTTGCGGGTGTGGTTGAAAGAACCCGAGAGGGGTCAGAGGCGGTGGGACGGCTGTCAAGAGAGAGAGCTTAGCCAGAGCTGAACTTTCATGTTGAGACCTATGTAGCCAGACAGATGAAAAAGGCACTTTTTCCCTCCCGGGCTGAGGCGTGCTGTCTTTTCCATGATTAATGTAGGGAGAATGGCTTAGACACTTCTGAGGGCCGGCGATGAGGAGAAGTGGTCCTTTTTTTCCTCCTCCTCAGGCGCCTGTCTGGAAGACAGTGGAGGCCAGAAAGGGTCAGGCATGTTGCTGGGGGCTGCTACTGGGTCACCTGGAACTTGCGCAGGAATCCACATCACGGAACACCCAGGGCACCTGGCCCCCAGGAGGTGGGCTGCGGGCCACCTCAGGAAGAAGAGATGCTGCAGCCCCAACCGGGCAGCTACAGAGAAGCAACTGCCTGTGGTGTTTCCCCTCCCACGAGCCACATGAAACAGTTCCCGGGGAGAGGGAGAAAGAGCATACTTCAGAAGTGGGTGTGAAAATGTAGGGCTGGCAGATGAGGTGCCCCCCATGAGAAGGGGGCAGCACTGTGGCCTTGGATCTCCTGGAAATTAGCCTGAAGGAGTTCCCTGAGGTCTGGTCATCAGGAGAAAAGGGCTCATTGACTGTATGGTTAGAGGAAACTGCTGTCCCCATGATCCCTAGCAGAGACCCCCTCTCCCTACTGTGTGAGGAAGGGCTGGGACCTGGATGGGGCACACTCAGTGCCTGTGGCTCGGTAGGCAATTCTAAATGCAGGGCACCCAGAGGCACTAGGTTGGATCAGCATGTCTGATCTCCCCATGTGGTCCAGCCTGTCACTGTAGCTTGAAGCCCCAATTTTCAGGGCAGTTGGCCCCAGGCCAAGGAGAGCCCATAAATTTTCAGTCCCTGGAGAAAGAAGGTCACTCTGGCACAAGCTGGGGGTTAGGGATCTTTCTCAACAGAGTGATGAATCTCTTTTCCCGTCATCCCGTCCACAGCTCTCAAGATCTTGCTTTGTTAACATCCTGGTTCCCACTGAGATCCTCCAAGACACCCTTGGGATGGAGCCCTTCCTTTTCCAGATAAGACCCTGAGAACTATGCTTGCAGCTCTGGGCATCAGGAAGAGTGTTGGTTAGTTTCCTAACTATTGGACAGAAGAAGAAATTGAGGCCCCAGGAAAAAGCTGAGCTAGAATCATAAAATGGATTTTCCCTTGGCAGGCATTTGGCAACATTCTGGTCTGGCAGGAGAGGCCTCTACAGCTCAGAGAATGGAGAGGACTAAACATGCCCCGATTCCCACACCTACACCCCACTGTACTGCATGGGACCCCTGAACATGGCCTCCCTTTCCTCTGCTCCTCTGAAGGGGTCCCAGCAGCCCAGCCCCATGCAGATGTCCCCCCAGCTCCCAGCAGAGGCCGGGCCTGGGCTAGTGGTGCCTCAAGAAATTCATCATAAGACTTCCCTGGTGGCACAATGGATAAGAATCCACCTGTCGGACACGACTGAGCGACTTCACTTTCACTTTTCCCTTTCATGCACTGGAGAAGGAAATGGCAACTTACTCCAGTATTCTTGCCTGGAGAATCCTAGGGACGGCGGAGCCTGGTGGGCTGCCATCTATGGGGTTGCACAGGGTTGGACACGACTGAAGCAACTTAGCAGCAGCCAATGCGGGGGACATGGGTTCAATCCCTGGGCCAGGAAGATTCCACATGCCACAGAGCAGCTAAACCCGAATGCCATGGCTAATGAGCTCCCGTGCCACAGCTACTGAAGCCCACTTACCCTAGGGCCTGTGCTCCGAAACGAGAAGCCACCGCAATGAGAAGCTTGAGCACCTAGAGAAAGCAACTAGAGAAAGTCTGCATGCAGCAATGAAGAACCAGCGCAGCCAAAAACAGGCAAACAAATAAATATAGAAGTGAGTATATGTAAAAAATTAAATTTAAATTTAAAAAAAAACAGAGAAATTCATCATAGCTGAGAAGGAAAAGAAAGTCCCAGATGCAGGGGCAGGAGCTAAGAGAGCTGATTTCAGTCCCAGTTCCCTGCTAGAAAGTCCTGTGACTTTAGGGGACCCTTTTCCAAATATTCTTAATGTTTGAAGAACACGTTGTGTTTTACAAGGCTCTTTCACATATGTTATTTCATTCTATCCTTAATCTCTAGGGGCCTCAGTTTCCCCACATCAAAATGAGGGAATTGAACCGACAGATGGCTTCAAGGCCCTCTCCTCCACATGCAAAGATTTTGTGAGAGACTATGTTTTATAGTATCCCATATATTATATTATTCATTTTAGGGTTTATGGTTCTAAGATTCTGTGTCCTGGGATTCTATAACCCTGGGCTTCTAAAATTCAATGGTCTTTGATTCTGAGAATATGTGACTTTTTTTCCACGATTGTATGTGTCAGTATTTCCCAAATTTCAGGGGTACCCATACCACCTTGACCACGTAGGTTATGTCTGCAAGCCACCTGTATTATTATTCATTTAGTATTTTTCTTTAAATAGACTGTTTTTAACTTAAATGTCTTTAAAATGGAAACTTTATATCACTACTGCAAATGGAAAAACAGTCTCACCTGCCATAAATAGGAGCTAAAAGTAAAAATAAATACCACAAAAACAATGTTATTAAATTCTAACTAGATACTGTTGCCTGCCAAAGGCTCCGAGCCCAAGGTCTGCTTTAAAAAAAAAAAGATTTTAGTGTGTGTGTATGTATACACACACACACACACACACACACACACACACACACACACACACACACACACACACACACACACACACAGAGGCTAGCAAAGCTTAGAGAGGTATTCAAGACATGTTAGCATCAAATTAAAATGGTATAATGAGAAGGCCTGAAAATACAACAGAATTTTTCATTCCGTTCTCATTAAGGGATTCAGTGTGCAGCACCGTCTCTGGACATCACCTCTGTTCATCACAGGAGTGTCTCCCTTTACTGTTCAGATCCCCTGGCCCTGCTCTGCGGATGAAGGCATTGGGAACCCTCACCTCCCTGGCCACACACATATATCATCCAGAGATAATTGCCCTCACTTTTCCTGTTGGTTTCTTCTCTTCTGAGGTTTATGCCAGGTCCCCTCTACATTACTGCAAAACCAGGCCCTCAGCATTAGGCCTGGGGCTTTCTCTGCTCGTCTCCCTCTGGCTAAGAAGGGGGAGACCGGAAACCCTCAAAGTGAGCTCCCTGGAGACTGCTTGAGACGTCCGTGGCCCCGGAGCCAATGGCAGGACTGAGCCAAGCAGAAGTGTGCCAGCTTCAGTACAGGGCTGAAGACAGCTGGACTTGCGGGTGACGACTTTGCCAAGGGGGTTCAGGGAGGGCAGGCACTGACCCATTGGGGCTGCACCCCCAGAGTCAGGGAGGGTGAGGGGCTGTGGGAACCGCCTGGCCTGTTCAAGGCTATGCTCCCCTTCCCTGAGGCTGGCTGCAGAGCTAGGGGCATCAGGCCAGACCCTGACCTCTAGGAGTGCACGCATGCTCAGTGGCTCAGTAGTGTCAGACTTTTTGAGCCCACCAGGCTCCCTCTGTCGATGAGATTCTCTAGGCAAGAATGCTGGAGTGGGTAGCTGTTCCCTTCTCCAGGGGATCTTCCCAATCCAGAGATCAAACCCGTGTCTCTTATGTCTCCTGCACCGGCAGGGGAATTCTTTACCCCCGCACCACCTGGCAAGTCCTGACCTCTGGGGAGGAGGACCCAAGTCCTAATCCCACCCACTGCTGGTCCACAGTGGGACCTTGAGCAAACCTCTCCTCAGTGGAGTCTCTTCCTCCCTGTAAAATCAGGATGGATACACTGCCTCTGACCATTGTGTCTGACTGCTTGCTGGCTCCCAACTGTTTGCATCTCAAGTAAATGGCTCCTGACATTACTGCTATAACAATAATAATAATTATTATTTGATCCTCATGATTCTTTGGGGAAGAATTCTTTGGGAGGAGCAGCAACTTTCTCATTGACAAGGTCAATGTGCTGAAACATATAAATGTTCTGGTACAGGGAAGTGCTTCATAAATTTGGTAACAATTCTGTTTTCCTGCTAGGCCCCCTGGTTCCTGAGGACAGCATCTGTCTCTGAACTGGGCTTGGCTTCTGCAGCTGGCAGCATGACAAGTTCTCTGTGATGGTGACCTTGACCTCACATCCAAAGCAACCTCTCTTCGACTTCAGAGCAACAAATAAAAAGCCAGGATGGCCTTCCTCCCCGCTCCCTTTACCCTGTATACGTTGCCACCTCTTGGCCTCTGCCTTTGCTCCTGCCTTCACCCTTGTCTCTGCCCCTGGCTTAATTCAGCCCTCAGGACCAATCTCTGAGACTAACATAAGGGTCCTGGGTGGACACCTGACCCTCTGATTACTTTCGGGAAGTCCCATGGCTGCTCTGGGCCTCAGTGTCCCCATATGAAGCAAAGCATTGAACTCAATGTCCTCCAGGTTCCTTTTGGTCCTGCATAGGGAATTGGAATACGCAGCAGTGCCCACCACAAGAAGAAAGTGACCCTTGCTACTTTGACCCCCTTGGATCAACGAAGATCTATCAGACTTGCAATCAGGAGAATGGGGACAATCAGCTCTATGGCCTCCAAAGATTTGTAGCCATCACCTTTGCAGGCATCCAGAGGACAGGGCCATGCCTGCATTTACCCTCACATCCTCAGCCCAGTACAGTGTTGTTGTGCTGAGCCCAGTACATAAAAATTGTTTTGTGAATAATAGTCAAATGAATGCATGTATGCTTGAAAAGTGGTGTAAGACTATTATTAGAAACTGAAGTTGGAGTCAAATGAAATCAAGTTAGGGCTCCTTAACTTTAAGTTCCAGGAAGAGAAGCCCCCTCATTCCTTCTGGCTTTTCCTCTAGGCTCAAACTGCTGCATCACCCCAGTCCAGGCATCTGTTGTGGGTGGGGGGAGGTGCGGCGGGGAGGTAGAGAAAGACTATTAACTTATTTTAGCTATGTAGAGAAGACTTGCAGACTTCCTTGGTGCCTTAGACAGTAAAGAATCTGCCTGCAATGCAGGAGACCCGGGTTCGATCCCTGCGTCAGGAAGATCCCCTGGAGTAGGGAATGGCAACCCACTCCAGTATTTTGCCTGGAAGAGTTCCATGGACAGAGCAGCCTGGCAGGCTACAATCCATGAGCCTGCAGAGTCGCACATGACTGAGTGACTAACATACAGAGAAAATCAGATCTACAGGCATCCTTATCCTACTCACTATTCATTCATCTATTTCACAAATATTTCTTGAGAATGTCTGTGTAGTTGGAGCTATGCAAGCCTCAGTGGAGGACAGATGTGGAATTCGGTAAGTCAGAACACTTGATTCTTAGCCCCAGCTCTGACAGGCACTCTGACAATAAGCAAGTAGTTTCTCCTCTTAGTAGCCTTAGTGTCCTCATCTGTGAAATGGGGGAATTAGACTTGATAATAACTAAGACTCTTTCCTTTCTTATTATCTATAACCAAAGTCTCAACCTCTGAGCTACAGATTCCTTGGTGGGGAGGATGGGGAGGAGGGCAGAGTGGTTTTGTTGTTGTTGTTGTTTTTAAGAGGTCTGGGAAGTCATCAGTGCATCAGGAATTGTCTACAAACTAAACACATGAAGTTACAACTCCTTTCACATGTGTTGGAATAAGGAGAAAAATACACTTTGCAAAAGGGTTTCACAAAAGGTAGAAAGGTAGAAAGGTAAAAAGGTTAAAAGGTAGAACCTCTGATGTGAATGGCACAGGCTCTAGTCCTGACTCATGTGAGACTTGCAGTTTTACAATAAAATAAACACCAAGTCGCTTGAGGACGAGAAGAAAAACAGACATGGGTCCTGAAAGTCCAGAGACAGAGAGACCAGTGATATTCTGGAAGCCACAGACCCCACTGAGAATCTGAGAAAAGTACTGACTCTTCCCCTGTGAAAATGCATACTGGCACCAAATTTCACATACAATTTGTTTTTTAAAAACCGTGTTTATCTGCACTGGGTCTCAGCTGCAGTATGTGGACTCTTCACTGGGGCGGGTGGGATCTTTAGTTGTGGCTTGTGGGATCTAGTTTCCTGATCAGGGATCGAACTTGTGCCCCATGTATTGGGGATGTGGAGTCTTAACCACTGGGCCACCAGGGAAATCCTCACATACAGTTTCTTGGTAAGCAAGGGTCTCCTAGTTCATTTCACAGACCAGAAGATAAGAACTCTTGATTTAGATAAGCCTGTAAGCAGGAGGCAGGCGACTCTAGAGAAAATCCCTACATTGAATTCTGAAACAAGAGCAGCAGAGGACTTATTGAAGAGGCTAGAGACGCATCAGGGACAATGGCCTAGGGACCTGAGGGACCAGAGAGAGAAGGGAGGGGGGAAGCCTGGGTGAAGTAAACCATGAGCCCTCTTCTCTTGTTCCTTTTGTTAGACAAAGAAATTCTGTAAGCTTTTGAAGGACCAAACTCACAAGCTTCAAAATATAAACGAGCAGAGCCTTTTAAATCACCGGGGAATTGTTTATGAACATAATTATTGGATTAAATTGTCTTCATAATAAACAGAGACTGGACTGAAAATCTAGTACCTCTGTGATTGGATATAGAACAGCAGAGTATCAAGAAGGGCCCCTGTCCAGAAGAGACCCCTTGTTCAGAGGCAAGACCACCAGTTGAAAAACTCTTTTTCCATTTTCATGAACATGTACCTCCAGGTGCTAGAATCTTGATGGGCATACAAGATTTAAAAGGTGAAAATATGCTTTTGATCCTTCAGTGGTAATCATTTTAAAAGTCATGGCCAAAGCTGCCAGCGCTACAATTACACCCAGCAGTCTCGTGGCAAAGGACAAAGGACCCAATGGCCAAGTGCAGTTTGATTGAGGCTGTTTGGCAGTCAAGGGCGTAGACCCCCTGAGTGGCTGTGGGGGTGGATTGGCTGGGGAGGAGGGAAGAAGTATGTACCGCTGAGAACAGGCTTCTCACACTTCAGTGTGTATCTGAGTTGCCTGGGTACCTTGTTACAATGAAGATTCTGATTCAATAGACCTGAGGTGCAGCTGAGATTCTGCAATTCCATTAAGCTACCAGGTGATGCCACTGATGCTGGTTCTCAGGCCACACTTTGCTAGCAAGGTCTCAGATAACAGGCGTGACTACCAAGCATGGCTAAGCCCGTGAACTTTGCAGTCAGACAAACCTAAATGCAAATCCTAACTTCTCCATCTCACTTAGCTGAGTAACCTTAGTTACTCAGCTTGTTTGAGATTCAGCTCCTTATCTGTAAAATACAGGTTATAAGGAGTATTTCCTTCATTCAACAAATATATATTTGGCATCAGTTCTGTGTCAGGCTTGTGTTGGGCCCTGGGGACGCAGTGGTGAGATAATACAGGCTTGGTTTCTGCTCTCATGGACCTGACAGCACTGGAGATGATGGATGTGAAGGACTTAGCACCGTGCCTGGTACATGGTAAGAGCTCAACAAATTACATCTATTTTTACCAGAGGAGAGGTATCATCAATTTCACGTGCCCAGGAAAGAGAACTCTTCTGTTAAATGCTGACTGCTTGAAAGGATTTGGGATTCATTCTGCAATCCTGGGGAAAGAGATGTGAAGAGTACATGGTCTGTCTCCTTGAGGACCTCCTGGTTTAGTGGGAAGATAAGCATTTAGCCTGAGTGGCCCCTGTAAGCCGCCCAACTCTCCCCAGCTGCACAAGTTAGAAGTGGGTTCACTCTGCTCACATCCTTGGTCCTGAACCACCAGACTCCACTCAGTTCTCCAAGCTGGCCCTGGCTCTCTCTTGATTGTCCCATCCCAACTTTAGTTTTCTTACTCCGCTTCCCATTTATCTGCTCTTTGCCCACCACTTTGACGTGAGAAATGCTATTTCGCCTCAGTAAGGATCCTGACTTCACTCTTGCTGTGCCAGCCAGACTGCCTGAGAGCTCTCACTTGGAGCCAGGCACCGACCCCCATGGACCTCCCTGTCAACCTAGACACCAGTGTTGTGGGGTTCAGAGTGGGGAAAGTACAAAGATTCAGAATGCTCTGGAAATCTGCATGCTACCCTCAGGGAAAGGCCCAGCAGAGCCGGATAGGCCTAACCAAGAGGAGTTCGGGTAGTTGATGAAAGAATGACAGCCACATCCAGGGGGGCCTGGCTTCCAGGGCCCCACCCTGTGTGCTTTTTACCTGACACAGGCTTCACTACAGTGGGGTTGAGTCAAGGCCAGTGAGAAGGCGCGGGACAACTTCCAGGAGCAGCCAATAACAGGAGACCCGGAGGCAGCCTTAACCATTAAAATGAACTGCAAATACATGACAGAGGCTATTAAGAAACTATCGTGAGCAGCTCTGGGCCCTGAAGACCCCATGAGGAGCATGGCTGAGTCCCTGTCTTTATGGAGCTTGCAGTCTAGGGGAGAAAGCAACCCAGCTGGCCGGACGTTTCAGTACCAGGCAGTGGGTCCCATCACCGGGGACACACAGAATTGGTGAGTGATCAAAGCAGACCTTTAGTGGGGACTTTAAGGAGAAGGAAGGTAAGGCGGGGAAGGATGAAGGCAAAGAAACTTTCATGATGGAAAACAGCACATGTGAGCGCTGGTCCATGTGGCTCCCATGAGGAGAGTGAGGAAGGGGTGTGCTAAGGAACGGGGCCACGCACAGGCCATGAAGGTTTGACCACTCTAAGGAGCCTGTCACTCTCCTGGGGGCAACAGGGAGTCAGCGGATGGTTCTGCAGTATGATCCAGCAGTACAGCTACCAGCCCCCTTTACAAATGGGGAAACCGAGCCCCTGAAGTTTGGTAGGTCACTGGCCTGAGGTCACTCTACCAGAAAGTGAGGGGTGAGGGTGCAACCCCAGCAGTCCAAGGCCAGAGCCTACGCTTTCAAGCTCGTCACTAAGTACGTCTGCAGATAGAAATGCACATATGTTAAAATTTACTAAAAAAAAATTTTTTAAACAACAACTGCACCTAGAGCGCAGGGCTCAGCCAGAGGCCGTACAGGCAAACCCTATTTAAACCCATTTAACAAGGAGCCTCTTAACGATCTCATTAGCCCAGACAAGACCCTTAGGAAACTTGAGGTGAGGCCCTGCTTTAAATGGGGCTTCTTTGAAGTGGCCACCACCTGAAGCAGCCACCTGAGAGAGTAGGCACAAAGCCAGCCTGTGAGGCCTGCGCCCGCTTGGGTCGGTGCCACGGGGATGCTCGCACGGCAGAACTTGGCCTCGGTGTGGCCCAGGATGCCCTTTGGGTTTCCATTAGCTCGCTCCCAGCCGCCCTCTCCATAGGCTCATTCAGAGGGTCGAACTGGCTGGCCGCACATGAGGTCATGCATTACGATGGTGACAGCCGGAAGGGACCTGTGGCCTTCTCTGGGCCTCACCCTCTGAGGTCTAGACTTCCAGACTCCTCTGAACCCTGGCCTAGATCATGGCAAGAGATGCCCTAAGCGTGGGCTCACTCTGACCCGTGGCTCAACCTCCACCTCCTGTATCCTCCAGTTCCTTTCATCGGTTCTCTCTCTCTCTAATTCTTTTCCTTAAATTTTTGTAAAAAACGTATTTATTTGGCTGCACCGGTCTAAGCTGCAGCATGCCGGATCTTCGATCTTTGTTTCGGCCTGAGGAATCTTTAGTTGTGGCATGCAAATTTGTACTTTGGGCATGTAGGATCTAGTTCCCTGGCCAGCAATCAAATCTGGGCCTCCTACATTGGGAGCTTGGAGTCTTAGCCCCTGGACCACCAGGGAAATCCCCTCAGCAGTTCTCTTGTTTCTGGGCTGACACCCCCCTTCCCTTCCAGCCGCCCCCACTCTTATTTCTCCACGACCCCCTCTAGGACAGGTGCCTGATCTGCCACAAGAGCATCTGTGGAGACCCCAACCAGACATTCCCCCTTCCACATGGATGTCTGTTTCTCGGGCCAGCTCCGGGTTCTCGGGGCTCCCCTCCCTCTGGCTGCGTCCAACATGAAGCGGGGGGAGGGTCAGCATCCCAGCAGGGCCTGGCCACAGGTGTTGGAGCTGCCCCAGCCAAATCTTAGGGTGACTGACCTTCCGAGAAACGAGCACCAGGCCTATTGTTCCACCACAGGGTCCAAAATCCAGACAGGCAGAAGGAAGAGATTCACCTTCCCAGAATTGCATGCCGAGGCCCTCCCAGCAGGCTGCGGCTGAGGCCCCTGCCTATTAATAGTCAAGCAGCTGTTTGCCTCCCTGAATGAGACTCTTTATTGCAAGCTGCGTTGACAAAACAGATCCCGCTTCTTCCTGCCCAGAATATTTGGGGGTGGAGGGGCCACAGGGAGATGTTCCTTCCTTCCAGGGAAGTTGAGAAGGTCAGCAGTGGAAAAGACCTTAACGGTGACCCCCTCTCAGCACTCGGGAGGCCAAAACCAAGCTCATTACCACCACTTCTTTGCCCTCACCTCACTCCTCCTCCCACGTTCCCAGCTCCAGCCAACAGACCACTGTTCACCCAGTATTTCCTCAAATTCTCTCCCCTCCCTTGTCCCAGTCCCAATCTAGAAGCCTCAGAGTCAAGGCCTCGAGTGACGGCTCTCTGCTGACATCCAGGCTCTCATCTCCCAGGCCCAGGCCCCTTCAGTCCACTGTGTCTGTGAATCTCCATGCTCTACCTCAGCTCCTGGCCTTTGCACATGCCATTTCTCCTGCCCTCTTCCCGTGTTTAATGGTCCCTTAAGTCTTGGCTTAAAAGAGACCACTTCAGGAAGACTTGTTTCCCCATACCCAACTCAGCATGCTTCATGCTCTGCTAAATCTTCCTCCTTGTCTGAAGTTCTAAGGGGGTAGAGTGAGGTGGTTTGTTGTTGTTTTTTTTCATTTTATTTCTCCACCACCCACCAGAACACTATATGCCACTGAGCTGAATAAAAAAAAAAGGGGGGGGGGCATGTGAATTCTTCCTTCCCCTTTCTCATGCCCCGACAATGTCACCCATCACCACACCCTGTTAATTCAACCTGATTGGGAAAAAGAGATCTGGACAAGGGCCGCCTGGGTTTGAATCATGACTCTGCCACTTACCAGTTGAGAGACCTTGGGTAAGTCTAACCTTGCCACGCCTTCGTTTCCTCATCTGTGAAATGAAGCCAGCCATAGGGCCTCAGAGTCAATGAGAGGTCAATGAGAAAAGGATTGCAAAGTGCTGAACCCAGTGCCTGGTACGTTCAACAGAGGCTGTTAGCTGCAAAAATAACTGAACTCAATGTTCCATTCACCACAGAATCTTTCCTCCCCTCATTAACCACTGTCCATGATGGCGGGCTACAGCCCATGGGGTTGCAAAGAGTCAGACATGACTGAGCGAGTAATTGCATATGATGGCTGATGTTCCATAGCATACACTTTGAGACATACCTGCCTAGGCTGACCCTCCTCCTATTGAACAGGTGAGGGATGTGAGGCCAGAATGAACAGAAGAAAGAGCCATGAACCTCAGAGTTAGACCCAGGTGTGCGTCTCCATCTCTGTGTCTCGGCCTGGGCAGCTAAGTCCGTGGCCACCTGATAGTCCAGCAGCTGGTTCAGCAATCCTCCCAGGATAGCACCAAGCCCGAGGGGGCCCACTGTCTTCACATTAGAGCAGCCTGGACATACGTTTGGGTTCCCAAAGCCCCTTGGGGTACCTAAGGCATGTTTGTGCCAGGAGTTGAAGGGATTTGTTCCTTCTCTGCCTGATGGGGGTAGAAAGGTGCCTGGGGTGTGGTGGAGGCAAGAAGAAGGAAGGAGGCATTCATTTAAGCCTTGGCGCTGGCACCCTCGCTTCCAGGAGGCTGGCTGGTTGCTCCTGCTCTGCTGGGCTTCACAGCCTTCTTAAACCATCTTCAAAGAGGGAATGCATATGTATTCCTGCCTGGTGCAGGATTTTTCAGTCCCCAAAGCACATTTACTTCAATGATCTCACTTGATCTCTTAATTGCCCAAACTGTGAGCAGAATAAGGGTCTCCCCCACAAGGCTGATGATAAAATTGAGGCTCAGAAAAGGCAACTACTTTGCCTAATGTCGCAGAGTGGGTGTATGACCTTGCTGAGGCTGGAACCCAGGTCCCTGGATTGCCACCCAGTACTCTTACTACTCCACCTGGCTGTTGATCAAGGTAGGTAGCAGAATGTTCTCTGTGGTGTCAGAGACCCAGGCCCTTTAAGCAAATAACTCTATGTCCATAAAAATATGAAAAGATATTTATCCTTATTAGGATTCAGGAAAATACAAATTAAGAACTTTATGAGATATAAT
The DNA here is from genome assembly GCA_024291935.2 of Okapia johnstoni. NCBI lineage: Eukaryota > Metazoa > Chordata > Mammalia > Artiodactyla > Giraffidae > Okapia > Okapia johnstoni. Next base: position 53,457,360 of record CM044316.1, read on the forward strand.
TTTACATCCACTAGATTGGCAAAAAAAAAAAAAGGAACCCAACAATGCCAAATGCTGGCAAGGATGGGGATCAACCTGATGCTTTCTGCTAGAGGAAATGTCTGTGGGGATAAGTGATTTGGAAAATGATCTGTTATCATATTTTATAAAGTTGAACATTCACTTTCTCTACAACCTAGCAATTCCACTCTTAGAGATATATACTCCCAGGTATTTATTCACCAATGCTTACCATTCTGACCCCACTGGTTATTAAAATTTTGAAATAATTCCATGTTGCTATTAGTAACCAACTAATACCGATTGATAAATAGCTACTACTCTGAGTCTCTCCCCAATCTCTTGACCACGTAATGCCCTATGCACTGGATGCCCCAGCCCCTACCCTGGGGATCCACCCTCCCCCAACCTCTCCAGGATCCAGCAGCTATCAGGTTAACACCTGGCCTCTCAGAACACCTCTAGGACCAGATTCCAGCTCCATAGCATTCATCTTGATTACTCAATGCCCTTATTTTTCCAGTTGTTTATTATTACTATTGTTATGTACACCCTAGAGAAACTCTTTTCCACATTCATCAAGAGAAATGCACAGTTTATTCATAGCTCAATGTTCTTAGTAGAAATAACAACCGCAACAACCACAATAACAAATCAACTATAAATAACTTGATGTGCATGGACAGGAGATGTCCATCAGAGCTGCTTCCTCCAGCTGGGTCAGAGAAGCTGCTGGGGGCTCAGGCAGAGGGAGGAGCTGGGCCCACACTTAGCAGGGTCCAGGCCCCATCAGATGGCCATGCTGGATAGCAGGTACTAAGCGATATCTCTGGGCCAGGTGCTCTGTGCCTTTGGATTGTATCTTATTTACCAGCCGAGGAGGCAGTTACTAGTATTCATCCCAGTTTACAGAGAAGGAAACTGACATGTAGAGAAGAGGTAAAGGGGCTTGTCCAAGGTCACACTTCTTGGAGCTGGGGTTTGTGCTCCTATCTGTTTGATTCCAAAGCCCAAACTCTTCTTTGAAAAAAAAAAAAACTTTTATTTATATTGGAGTATAGCCAATTAACAATGTTTTGATAGGGACTCAAAGGAGCTCAGCCATACATGTACGTGTATCCATTCTTCCCCAAGCTCCCCTCCCATCCAGTCTGCCAGGAAACACTGAGCAGGGCAGAGTTCCCTGTGCTGTGCAGTAGGACCCTGAACCCAAACTCTTCTTCACTACTCTGTGCTCATCATCACAGACTGGAGGTTCCTGGGATGTAAGATATCCTCCACTCGGGATCCCCAGCATCCAGACCAGAGCCTGACGTATGGAACGTACTCAGCACAGAGACTTGATACAATAAATCAATCAATCGATCAATCATCCTGTTGTGTTTGACCTCAGCCTCTGGACTGGGCCTCACTCTCTGCTTACCACTTGCCTAGTCCCTGAAATTCAAGCCACAGGCCATTTCTGCCCTTACTCCTTCGCTTCCTGACCTCCTGGTTTTGAACAGGGATTTTTGAGACATGTCTTCACTGAAAGGCCCCTCTGAATCTTTTTTTTTTTTTTTAATATATTTACTTATTTGGCTGTGTCAAGTTTTAGTTGGGATGCGAGGGCTTAATTGCTCCACAGCATGTGGGACCTAGCTCCCTGTGAAGGATAAAGTGAAAGTGTTAGTTGCTCAGCTGTGTCTAACTCTTTTCAACCCACAGACTCTTTTTGACCCATCAGGTTCCTCTGTCCATGGAATTCTCCAGGCAAGAATACTGACTGGAGTGGGTAGCCATTCCCTTCTCCAGGGAATCCTCCTGATCCAGGGATCGAACCTAGGTCTCCTGCATGGCAGACAGATTCTTTACCATCTGAGCCACCAGGAAAGCCCCTCAAACTGGTGTCCCTTGCATTGGAAGGTGAATTCTTAACCACTGGACCACCAGGGAAGTCCCACCCTTCCGAATCTTTAAAAACAAAGAACCTGATGCTAGCTACCCATGCCTTCATTCTCTAAACATTGATTGAGCACCTACTGTATGCAAAGCCCTGAGCTAAGCTTGGAGGAAACAACATTGTCCAGACATGGTCTCTGATTTCTGAAGCTCAAAGCCTGCCCTCAGTGACCCTGACCCTGAAACCACATCTCCCAGAGTAGCAGGTGCTGAAAATGAAACACACATACCCAGCTCAGTGGCCCTTCACCGCAGCCAACTGGTAAATCAAAGTGTCAGGCACTACAGGGCTTGTTTGGGTAATCTGTCTCCTGTCTGACCTTTTGCCTGAGGAAGAATTTGCTTTTGCTCCAGGAAGAGAGGTGTGGTTGTGGGGAGTTCAGTGTGCTCGTTTATTTGTTTTGATTTCCTTAATTCAATCTCTTTAACAAATAAAAATAAAGATAGTGTGTTTGCCCAAACAGTGGCAGGCCCCCTCTGAGATGTTATTATTACACTTTCCAGAATTAGAATCACACCATCACTGCTAATGGCCTAGGTTCCCCGGGGGAGTGCAGGAGCACCAGGTGAGGTTAGGAGCCTGGGTTCCCAGCCTAGCCCTGCCAATAATTGATGTTGAAAACGTCGTTTCACCTCCTCCCACCTCATCTCCCTCCTTCATGAAATGAGAGAGCTGAACACGTTTATAAAGACTGAATTTTCACATTTATTCTCTCATTTTTCCTTCGTAATATCCTGTGAGGAAGGCGTTTTGATCCCTGTTTTATTGATGGAGAAATTAAAACAGAAGAGGCAAGAGAGTCCAGGTGACCCAGCCAATCAGAGGCAGAGACAGGACTCACATTCAGGCTCCCGACCCTTGCCTGGCGTCCTCTTGTCTTTACCAAGTTTCTGGTACTAGAGTAACATCCAGATGCCTTTAAAGATCCTAAGAATATGTCAAGGGATCTTGACTGCGGGGCTCTGCAGACACAAAATATAAGAAACTGCTCAGTTTGATCTACATGAAATTCTTGGTTTATTCAGGGAGCTGTGGCATCCTTGATTCTCCCAGTGCCCTTATGATCATAAACACAAACACCAACACGGGTATAGTCACGTGGCCATGCAACATTACTGGACAATCAGATGGTTCAAAAATATAATTTTTAATTGTTTTAGATTATCACTGGAATGAACATGTAAAAAGTCATAGAGAACTGGTACGTAGAGAAAAATCTGAGATTTTGTCAGGCTGACTCCACATCTCTGAAAAACCCCTCCCAGTTGTAACATTCTTTGAGTCTCCCTGGTAACCATCTGCTGGTGGAAATGACAATTAAGCTGTTTTGCAGCCTTGTTCACTTAGTTCCCCCATTATGGCTCTGTGCCAGGGTCAAGAAGGCCTGAATTTATCCACCTGCAGCAACATGACAAGGGAAGAGGAAACCTCCCAAGGTTATGGATGTGTCTCAAAATACCGAGTACAACAGGCCTAAACCTGGGTGGATATCATTCATTCATCTGCCACCTCCCATTCACTAATCCATCATTCTTAGAACATTCACTCCTGCCTGTTATATTCCAGGTCCTAAATTTGGGAGAGACAGGATAAGATAGAAAAACAAAAAGAAGATTTACCACAGTGTGTGTAATGTGCCACCATCAATGTCATGTAAATACATATATGTATGTACTCACCAGTAATGTTGCTTCCTCCTAGGAATCTGGGGGAGGGGTGGGAAGCTGGGAGTCTTATACTTTTCTCTGCATCCTTTTTGTACCTTTACAATTTTGCATCATGAGTATGTACCGCCTACTCCAGAAATCAGTTTCAATGTAAAAAATGTTCCCGACTGCCAACCCAGTGCTCTGGTCATCTGAGCAGGCTGAACCCTCTGTCTGTGGTGGTAATGGTGTCAGTGGTAGTGGTCCGGGGTCAGTAGGTAGGACAAATAAATAGGTATCTTCTGGCCTTGTTGACCACAGTTCTGTGGCCTCATCCAAGAGGCTGCTGACCTGAGAGGGCTCTGCCCACCCACTCCCAGCTTGATCCCACCCCCTCAGGGTGCTGTACCCAGGATGGAGGTAACAGGGGTAACCTACATGCTGTGGCCTCAAGAGACCTGTTTGTGTGGGCGTCATGTGGTCACATGTGAGTGAAAGTCACCCGGCCCATGTGCCCCTTTCTTTCCCCGACAAATATTTCCCTTGGAGCCATCAGATGCTCTCCCAAGCCTGCTGTCACGCTGGAAGGGCTGCTTTCGGCCGCTGTGGTATGTGTCCTCCGTCCTCTCCTGCCAGATCCAGGAATGCCACTCACTCACATCCCTGCCTCCAGAGCTGCTGAGCATGGCTCAGGACCCAGGGGTGGTAGATCTTGTTTCCCCATGTTCCAGTTCCTCCAGAGGCCCAGCCCCACCAGTACTTAGATCGGAGGAGACTGTGTTGATCCCTTTGGGCCAGACGAGGCAGGGGAAGACACAGTGGATGGGTCTCAGGGGTTAACTTCTCCAGAGACTTTTCTCAGTGAGTCCTCCCTGGGGGCCTCAGTACTTCGTGCCACTCCCCTGCTCCCCACCACCTCCCAGAGAACTGGAGACTGTCCTCATCCCTAGTTCATTATTTATTTTTTTTATTTTTATATTTGCCTGCTCTGTGAGTCTTGCAGGATCTCAGCTCCCCAAGCAGGGATTGAACCCTGCCCACAGCAGTGAAAGCACCAAGTCCTAACCACTAGCTGTTGTTGTTCAGTCACTAAATTGTCCAACTTTTTACAAGCCCATGGACTGCAGCACACCAGGCTTCCCTGCCCTTCTCTATCTCCCAGAGTTTGCTCAAACTCATGCCCACTGATTTGGCGATGCCATCCAACCATCTCATCCTCTGTCACTCCCTTCTCCTCTTGCCTTCAATCTTTCCCAGCAACAGGATCTTTTCCAATGAGTAGGCTCTTCACTTCAGGTGGCCAGAGTATTGGAGCTTCAGCTTCAGCATCAGTCCTATGAATATTCAGGGTTGATTTTCTTTATGATTGAATTCCCCCTTCATCCCAATTTTAAAAGTGAGGAAGCTGGAACCCAGAGGTAAAGTAACTTCCTGCCAAGTTCACCTAGCCCATAAACCTCTCAGGCTGAATTCAGCCCCAGGTCAGCCCGGCTGGAAAAGCCACCCACCTCTCACTCCACCACAAGGCCTCCCGAGGGGACGATACACTGGAGAAACAGGCTCGGCTTCTACAGCTGACAGAAGCCCAGACCACAGAGGAAGAGGTTGGCGCTGCTGGTTATATTAAAATGTAAAACCCTCGTGCATCAGGACTCCATAAATAAAGCGAAAAGACAAGCCACTGACTGGCGTAAGATAGTAACAGCAGACCCAGGATTAGAGCCGTCACAGATCAATAAGATCGACACAAACAACCCAAGGAAACACAGCCCAGGATACAAAGGCAATTCACAGGAGAGGAAATCCAGAAGACCCATAAAACGATGAAAACCTTTCCGCTCCAATGATCAGAGACATACAAATTCAACAATATGAAGGAGAGGCATTTGGCCCCTCTCAGACTGACATAAATTCCGAAGTCTGACGATTACAGCTTAAGCCTAGATGGGGCATGGCAGAAACTAGCCAGACTTTTAGATTCTAGGATGTCCACAGCCGTGTGGTTTGTATGGTGGAAAACTGGGAACAAATGCCCATCAACCAAAGAAAAGATTAACAAATTGTGGTACCTAGAGTGAAAAGGATTAGAACAGTGATGATGTACTCTGCAGAGCTCTGCACATTAAAGTGGATAAATTTCAAACAAAATGTTGAATGAAAACACATTGCAGAAGGCAACGTACAATATTATATCATTTATGAAAACTTGAAAAATCTGAAAAGCACAACTTTATGTGTTTTATGAATACATACATACATAGCATAAATATGAAAACGTGTACAGGAATGATTCACAGCAACCTCAGGGAATGCGGTGGTGACCCTCCGGGCTGGGGGGGTGGGCGGGGGGTGGGGAAATGGGCTGGGAGGCCCTGGTTTATTTGTGATGTCATGGTTCACAATCTAGGTCCCTGGGAACATGGGAGTTGTATGTATTTGGCCCTGTATTCTTCATGTTAAATGTTTTATAATAAAGAAAAGCCGGGAGCTGGAAGTTGCCCCAGGGTCAACTGTCCCCCGGGTCACTAATTACTGTTAGAAAATCTCATGTGAAATGTATCCTAGTCACTGCTCCTAATTCTGCTCCTTTAGGATCCCATGTGAAAACCCAACTATTGATGGTGTCATCCGAATTGGCTCCTGCCCTCAGAAGGCTAATTGTGCAGGCTGGCAACTTCAAAGAGAAACCCGCATCTCCCAGCCACCCCTTCCATTGCCACCCTCCTCCACCCCTCACCAGCCCTTCCGGCCCTCTCAGCAGATGGCTGCTCACACAGCATGTTCATTTCTGTGGAAAATCCTTAAGAAGCCCAGAGGCAAAGGACGCTCAAAAAAATTATGTTTGCCAGTGGAGTTCTCTTTGCAGACTGTGGACCAGGCTCAGCAAGGCATACTCAGTGGGAGAAATGAGCTGGGAGTCATCAGGACATCTGTTGTTGAGTTGCTGTGTGACTCTGGGTAAGTGACACAACTTCTCTGAGCCTTGGTGTCTCCCCAGGTACACTGAGGGAGAAGCAAACCTAGAAGCTTCAGCAGGGACTGGGGAGCTTTGTAAAACACAGACGCTGGGGCCCCAGAATCAGAATTGCCTAAGGTGGGGCCCTAGAATAGTCTTTCTAAAGAATTTTCCGGTGATGCCGATGCCTGGGCAAGTCTGAGAATCATTAGATGGTGATTCCAGGTTGGACATCCACATCTGTGAGCAAACGCTAACCACACCACCTTGCTTTCTCTCCCCATCCCCAGTCCCTTCCCGCATCCTTGTTAATCATCACCCTGAATAGTTTATGCCAAACAGGGTGCTGGGTGAGAATGAGGGAGCAGATGAGCTCTCAGAACACAGCCCCTCGCAGCCTCCCACTCCTTAGTAACTGCAGGGAAGCTGAGAAAGAAGGCGGGGAGGAGGGCAAGAACCCTACCCTCCACGGGGAAAGGAAGGGCTGGTGGTGGGGACACGGCCCATCTGCCGAATTCCTGCCCCTCTGCTCCAAGACCCAGCGCCCCAGCTCCTAGAGCAGCTCCTTCCTTTCTTCCCTGCCTCCACCCCCAGCGAGGACAGGAGTCACTGCAAATCACGGAATTCTAGAACATCAGAGGCAGACCAGAGTTTTCCCAATTGTAGCCATTCGCCGTCATCTTACTACCTGCACTATTATTTAATTGATACTTTCTTTTACATTGACTCCCTTTTTTTTACTCGAATGCCTACTTTAGCCCCACTCTAAGCAATAATATCTGAGAAATAACAGGTTTGAGGTGCTAGTTATTTTTTTGGTCTAATACACTTTAAAATAAATACATAATGATTTCCATTTTTAAATGTCCATTTATGTCTCTCCACTTTTCAGAAACATCAAACCAGTCCATCCTTGTTGTTTTACAGAGATGCAAACTGAGACGCAGGGAGAAGTGGCGTTTGCCACTGTTCACACCACTGGGTGGAACCTTATATTACTACAGGCATACACACTGGAGAGACTAAGGGGCACACACCACACCACAGTGGGGGTGGGCTCCAGGCACCCTGGTGACCTTGACCTTTAGAGAGACCTTCCTTTGGTTGTGCACTGCCCCCTCCTGGCCGGTCCTTCTGTAATGTGGCTCCACCTGGACGGAGCCACCTGGAGAGCAGGCCTAGCTGCATTTAAGGATGCTGAGATGAGAAGCTGGGAAAGTCAGGGAAGGCATCACTGAGGAGGTGGCATTTGCCTTTGGCTTTGAAGGATGAACGGACTGGGATGAGCTTGAATGTCTATTAGGAAACTGTGATAGGATCCCATGGTCAGTGGTTCATCTGGGGGAGGTTTGGTAAGCAGAGGAGTAGTGTCAATGTGGCCCCTCCCAGTGCAAGGGGCCTGGGGAACTAGGTCCCCATGCCGCACCTAAGACCCCTGGTGCAGCCAAATAAATAAATATTGTTTTAAAAGATAAATAAAAGGACAGGCAAGAAGAGAGTGACAGGGGAGAAGATCATGAGGGCAGAGACTGCCTGGAGGGAAGAACAGTGTAGCAGCGGTCCAAGCCAAGAGCAATGGGACTTACCTCTGCCCCTATCCCACTGGGGACCCCTCCAAGTCAGTCCCTACCACTGGGCTTGTACCTTTATGGGCAAGAAGAGACAACTGGGTTCCTTGCTCTCCAAGGACACTTTCAGCTCTGAGAAAGAAAATCACATAAAGAAGAAATTATGCTGATGAGACTGTGGTTTGTTACAAGCCTTTGGGCAGTTAATCTGGCTTTAGCTATTAAAATAAATCCATGCATCTCCTCTGGCCCACTTTTGATTCCATCCTACAAAAATTGAAGCTCCAGTCTGTACAAATGTATTTACTAGGCTGTTTTGAGTGGCACTGTTGTCTTAGCCAAACAACTAGAAGGCACTAAACTGTATCATGCTGTCTCCTGCCTCTGTCAATTGCCCCACTGGGAGCTGGTTAGGGCACTCTGGCAGCCAGAGCCTGTCCAAGTCGTTCCACTCCCCGACTGTGTGGCTGAGGCCTTGACCTCACTGAACCTCAGTTTTCTTACCTGAGAGCTGTTAGGGACTTCATTGGTGGTCTAGTGGTTAGGACTCCACACTTTCACTGCAGGGGGTGTGGGTTCGTTCCTTGGTCAGGGAACTAAGATCCTTCATGCTGTGCGGTGAACAAAACAACAAAACAGGGCTGATAACTAGCTCTATGCTTCCTACGGGGCATCCCATAGGCTCATGGTACCCACTCTACAAATGTGAGCTGCTACTATTACTCAAAAGCCAGTGGCAGAGACAAACGTCTGGAGAAACAGCTTTGATATGTTATTAACTGAAAAAGCAAGTTGTGGACTTTTGTGTTTAGTATGACCCCCTTGTGTAAAACAAAAAAGGGAGAGTGGACTAGGGGACTGAAACCTTGTGAAGGATGCCTGTGTCTGTCTGTAAGGAAGAACATGAGGCCAGGCCCCTGAGCTGGTTGAAGGGAGCTGAGGGTAGGGAACGTTATGAAAGCTCAGCCTCTCTGTACACTGGTGCCGAATCAAATCTCAGAGACAGCTCTGGGTGAAGCAGAAAAGGACAGCTTTATTGCTTTGCCAAGCAAAAGGAGACACACGGATTTCTGCCTTGAAAGACTATGTGTCCCAACCCAGGAGGATTTTTTTTTTTTTTTGGCCGTGTAATCCAGCATGTGTAGTTCCCAGACCAGGGATCAAATTCACACCTCTTGCATTTGAAACACAGAGTTTTAACCACTGATTGACCAGGGAAATCCCCAACCTTGGAGAATGTGGTGAAGGTGTTATAACAATGGTTCAAAGGTGAAGTCTCTGACATGTGAGCAGGGCTTAATCTGATCTCAGGTGGCCTCCAATCTTGATGAGATTCTCTGGTCCCTTTAACTTTACTGCTCCTCTCTTAATTGGCAGCCATTCAAATCTGCACTTCGGAACTCAGGGAAAATCAGGGAAGCTAGAGTCTTGTCTATAATAAAGAGGAGACAAAAGGGACTTTGTACCTGGGAGCCCCACAGGGCCTCACTTGGGTGTCAGGAAGTGGGATGGGTCTATGGCCATACCACCCAAAAGGTGCCTGATCGTGTCTGATCTCAGAAGTTAAGCAGAGTCAGGCCTGATTAGTACTTAGATGGGAGAAAGTGGGCTGGGAATGAATGAAAGAGAGAAGACTAACTCAGTCTTTATATATCTATAAACTGTTTAACTTGTTACTTCAGTAATAACTTTTCAATCTTTTATAACCTTTAAAAACTCCAATGAGGCTGAAGGAAAAAATAAACAGAGAAACTGTCATCCTAGAAGAGAGAAGAAAGCTGTGGGAAACCAGCTGGCCCAAGTGACTTGGCCCAGGGAGAACCCATGGTCACAGCAGATAAGGGGGCCAACTTTGGGTGCTGGGGGCAAAGGGAGCCTCTCTTGAGAGTGTTTGTGTTGGTTTTAGTCCAGTTTCTCCAAAGAAGAAAAGAAAAATTGAAGATCAGAGAGGGCAAGAGACTAGCCCAAGGTCACACAGCAATGCCAGGTCAAAAAAAGCAGTTTCCTGACTCCTGGCCCAGGAGCCTCTTCCTTGTATTGAGCTACCTCCCACCTCTGTGCAGGAGCCACTTTTGCTGGGAAAATAAGGGAGTAGAGTCCTACCTGTTTAGCTTCCTTCCCTTCTATTAACATTCTTTCCTTCACTCATTTCCTGAGTGCCCTGCTCAAGAAGTCAAGATAACCAAGGCATACTGCTTACCCTACCCAAGAGTCACTCACAGTTGAGTGGCCTGGAAGCTTCTGGCTTCTAACATTAAGAAAGACATCTTTTTCTAAGTGGTAGAAAAATGCTCTGAGGCCAGTTTTGTGTGTGCTTTGTTTTGTTCTTTTTTTTTTTTTTATGCACTGTTTTGTTTGTTGCTGCCTTAATTGTTGCCATGTTATATTTTATCAGTTTAATGTTTTGATTTTATGCTTGGGCCCCCAAGGCAATTCAGTGAAGAGTATGATTTGGAAAATCAAGGAAATAAAGAAATTGTCCACAGAAGAGGCAGCCTCTCAGGAGCCAAGGACAAAGCAAAGTGCCTAAAATGAATTTTATTAGGAACAAAACAAAAACAAACAACCTGTTGCCAGACAAAAGGTCTTAGACTGTCTTGGTTTGGTTTTTGTTTAATTTAATACCAATCTCCATTTCTCCCAAGGTCATCCAAGGACAAAAGACTTAGTTCCTTCTCCACTGACTTCTAGAAGCCTCCCACATTTCCGCTTCTAAGTCTGTACTCACCTATGCCCTGTCTGCTCTGCCCTCCTCTCTTCCTCAGGAGGCAGGCTATAACCACTCTTGCATTGACCAGTATTTATGGACTAGGGTTGGGAATAATACAGCCAACAAGAGAACCATCAGTCTGCCTTCAAGGAGTTTACATTCTACTAAGGCAGGCATTCTTAACTGGGGCCATAATGCCCCAAGGGGCTGAAACTGGTTCTTGGAAGGGTTAAAAAAAAACTTTGATCTTCCTAATGATGTACATGTTTATCACCCAGTTTGCCATCTCAGTGAGTAGCCCCACCAGCCACCCAGTCAGTGGCCAGGGCACAGTCATCAATTTGAGTTGCCAATCCCCTCTGAGCTCAGGCTCCTGGTAATTGACCCTGTGGCTGCCCAGTCCATGAAGACTTCCACTCTCTCCCTGAAAATGGACTGCATCTGTCTTCACTTTCCACATTGCCCAGCCTAGATGCCCGGGCCCAAAGGTTAGGCATCTCTTTTGCCAACATTTTAGACTCTTATGGCCTTTTCTCCACCCATCTGGCACAGCCCTGGGCCTGAATAAACCTCACCCAGGACTTTCCCCTGCTTGCACGTGGGTAGGTGAGCTACAGTGGGGGAAATCCCCCAGCCAACAGGCCAGGATACAATGGGGTTGTCAACACTGTCAGGCATTTGAAATGTTGTGGGCAAGTTTGCTCTTCTGAATGCACACTCTCCTCCTTCCTTCAAACGCCTCACCACCTCTCCCTCGCTCTCAGCAGACCTTGCCTCCCACTTTGCAGAAAAAATAGAAGCTGAAGATGAAATCTCCCTTAACATCCCACTATAAACCTACATCTACATCTGCACCCATCCTCTCTTTGTTCCCTCTTTTGGTTCTAGAGAAGTCATCCCTCCTTCTTTCCAAGACCAGCCCTTCCACCTACGTGCCTGATCCCATCCCCTCGCACATGCTCGTGAACATCACTCACTGGTTTCCTCCCCTCTTTCCCACACCCTTAATTAATCTCTCCCCTTGATCCGCCATCAGCCTGAAAACAAACTCAGGTCTCTTCCACCTTCTAACACACCTCCCCTCCCTCAACACACATACACACACACACACACACACACACACACACACACACGGAGCCTGTCACAACATCTCTCTCCTCCCCTTCACACAAATACTTCTCAAAAGACCCAGTGCCTCCCTCACCCTTCCTTCACTCATCAAACCGGGGCAATCTGACCCTCTCCATCACTGCGCAAACAGTATTCCCTAAAATCACCACTAATAGTCCCCATGTCTGTCAATAACTAAAGCCGCTGGTCCCATCCTCATCCTTCTGACCTCTCAGAGCATTGCCCCTTGACTCTTCCCACTTGCCCGAAACTCTCAGCTTCCTTCCGTTGGCTTCCTTCCCGATGCCCACTCTCCTGGGTTTTCTCCCACCTCTTGGGCCCTCCTTCGCAGCCTCTGCAGGTACACTCTCATTTTCACAGCCGCAACCTGTGGGTGTGCCTCACAGCTCCATCCTGGGGCACATTCTCTTCTCTCTGGCCAATCCAGGCCTCATCCACAGCCACGTGATCATCTGTCTCCTGACAACTTCCCATCCTCGTGTGCTTCCAAACCCAGGCCTATTCAACATTTACCTCCAGGGTCCCAAAGGTCTTTCAAGCTTAACATGTCTACAGTGGAACTTGCATTTTTCATGACCCCATCCTCACTCACCCAGCAGCCCCTCCCAGTTCACCTTCAGTTTTCCCCATCTCAGTGAAAAACCACTGCCTGTTTGCATGGAAACCTCAGAGGTCATCCTGACACTCACTCTCCATCCCTCCATTTCCACACATCTCTGTGATGATTTTACTTCCTGATACCTGGAACCTTCCACACCCTTCCACCTGTACTGCCACCAGCACCACCTCTGTGATATTCTCCCTGGATGCCTCCCTGCCCTCCTAACCCTCACCTGTCATCTTGCAGCTACTCCTACACACACACACCATTCTACTCTCTACCTACAGGGGCATATTAAAATGCAAATGTCATCCTATTCTTCTTGGACCTACACTGTCAGTGGCTTCCTAAATCTCTGAGGATGAAGATAAAGACCCTCAATATGGAATCTGCCTCTGCCCTCCTTCCAAACTCCCCAAGCCCCCTGCTCTCCCTCTGGGCCCTGTCATGAAGGCATTTTCTCACCTCTTCTCTCAGTGGTACCTCCTGCCTCAGGCCCTTTGCACAGGTCCTTTCTTCTGCCTAGGATTCTTCCCCCTACCCCACTCTCCCCTGCACATAGTTGAGAGGTCCTCACAAAGATCACTTCCTCAGGGAATCCTTCCCTGACCCCCAAGCGGAGATAGATCCTGTCATCCTGTCGGATGATTTCATGGTAATGGCTAACGGACACACAAGCACAGTACTATTCTTGGAACTTTTCTGTGCGTTTCTGCTTAGAACTCATTTACTCTTCATGGCAACCCTATCAGGTAGAAATTATAATTACCTCTATCTTATGAATGAAGAAACTGAGGCACCAAGAATTTATGTAACTTAGTGAAGGTCACCTAGTTAATAAGAGACAAAGCGGGAGTTTGAACCTGGGCAGAATGACTCCAGCATAGCTTTTAAACACTCCTCTTCCATAAGAAAAAAAACTCTATCCTTTTCTTTTCTACACTTACTCACCACTGGCAAAAATGTATTTGTATGTATTTGTTTTTGTTAAATAACAAAAACGTATAAATAACAAAATACAAGTAATAAATTATACGTATTTGTTTAGCTCATGTCTCCCCATTAGACTATAAGCTCTATTGGGGTAGAGACAGTTTTATTTCCAATAGTAGTTGTTCAATAAATATTTGCTAAATAGCTAAATGTAGATTAGTCTCCTCCCTCTTCCTCACTTACCATATTCCATCAGTTACCTGGTCCTGCCCCTATTTTTCCTGGAGCACTCGTTCCTAAGCCTAGGATGGTGAGGTATGTGCTTACCCCGTATCCTAAAATTGGACGGAAAACGTTATGTGTCTGTACACCTTCAGAATTTTCTACAGCATACGTTAGGTGCTTCTTGCTCTCTTCAGTTTCCCGATGGACCCATGAAGTTAAGAACAGCTGATTCAGGGCTTCCATGTTGGTCCAGTGGTTAAGAATCTGCCTGCCAATGCAGGAGACATGAATTCAATCCCTGTTTTGGAAAGATCCCACATGCCATGGAGCAACTAAGCCCGTGTGCCAACAGCTACTGAGCCCATGCTCTAGATCCCATATACCGCAACTACTGAAGCCCTAGAGTGCCCTAGAGCCCATGATCTGCAAGAAGAGAAGCCATTGCCACAATGAGAAGCCCAAGCACTACAACTAAAGAAAGGCTGCGAGTAGCAATGATGACCTAGTGCAGAAGACCAAATAAATAGGAAGACCCAAATAAATAAATAAATAAATAAATAAATAAACATCCAAATAAATAAATAAAAATTTAAAATATATGTTAAAAGGAAAAAAAAAAGAATAGCTGATTCATATATTCCCCAGCCTAACTCACCCTCTCCCTGCCAATCTCATCTCCACAACTATAACACCCTCACATCCAGTTTGTTCTCCACAAGTCCATCCTCTATGCGTTGGTCATAGCAATCTTTTGGTCATAGAAATCTTTTTTTTTTTTTTGGCTGTGTTTGGTCTTAGTTGCAGCACGAAGGATCATCAATCTTCGTTGAAGCATGTGGACTATTTAGTTATAGCATGAGAAGTCTTAATTGTGGCATGTGGGTTCTAGTTCTCTGACCAGGAATCAAACCCAGGCCCCCTGCATTGGGAGTGCAGAGTCTTAGCCACTGGACCACCAGGGAAGTCCTCATTGCAATCTTTAAAAAACACAAACCCAAGTCATCCTCCTGCATAGAATCAGACAGAGACTGGCTATTGCCCTTGGAACAAAGTGCAAACTCTGGCCAGGGGGAGGGGGTGTTGTAGGCCCTGTTAACTTGTCCATCTTTCTGTGTCCTCACTGGTTCCCTCAACCCTCCAACTCAACAGTCCAGCAGTACAGACCGTGTTTTATGTTTCGGTTTCCTGGCCTGTACCGGAGTGGTTTCTCCTGTCTATATTCATGCAGTGTCCTCTGCCTGGGATGCCAGCCCTCTCCTCTGCACCTAGAAACTCCTACTCTCTCTGTCTTTAAGCCTCAGCTTAGATACCCCCTTGGGGTTAGGGGCCCCTCCTTTCTCCCGTAGGCTGTGCCTGCCCCAGACAATGTACAGAAGACATTGAATCATAGTAGCTTGATTACCTGCCTCTCTCTTCCCTGTGAGCTTTGAGGGCAGCTGTCACAACTTATTTATCCCGCAGTCCTAGCCTAAGCGTTTGCCGAAGGTATGACGCTCAATAACTATTCAATGAATGAATGAACGATGACAAATAGCACCGGTTCATGTGTTCTAAAAAGAGTTGTGAAATGATTAAATGAGTGGGTAAGTGGAAGTTCGAATCTAGAGAGAGCTGGAGAATAGGATGTTCAGAGATGAGTAAAACCCGATCGCAGCTGTCACACAGCTAAGAGGAAGACAAATGCCTTCAAGGAGCGAGTCTGAAGGATTTAAGAGGGAGGCATTCAACCCTTAGCCGGCCCAGGGGGCGTGTCCGGATCCGATTCCCGCCCTCCCCGCCGATACGCGGTCTCATTGCCTTCGCTGTGCTCAGGGCGCGGCCCGGGGTGCCGAAGTCCTGGCCCGCAATCTTCCCGAGAAGTTCCTTTCTGGCCTCAGTTTTCCTTATCTGGGGCCGGGACGTGAAGCTCTGGGCTATTCCCGCGCGCCCCTTACCATCCACCCTCTTAATCGTCACGGCCCCCTAGGGCGAAAAGGTTGCTGCGAGTCTGAGGAGTGGATCCCTACCAGCCCTGGAAGGGGCGAAAGAGCTTCCCGAGAAGGGGCCTGAAGCTACTTAATTGAGCTGGAGCTCAAGCCCTTAGCAGCTCTTCTGTACTGACTGGGAGTTGAACTCGTGGTGTAGTCATTCTTACTTCATCCATTCCTCGAGCAGCTGTTTATCTGGCAGTGAGGGTGCTGTTGATAGAATAGTGAGGAGGGTCCCTTGGCTCACTAATTAGAGTTTACAGGCTAAATCTGTTAGGGGAGATTGAGATAAATCAAAAGACCACAAAAGTAACTGTGCACTCAACACTGCATTAACTGCCAAGAATGAGAAGCATAGACATAAGACAGGAATGGCAGATTGCCTTAGTCAGGGATATCCAGAACTGCTTTCCTGAGGAAGTGAATGCTGCTTTGAGATCTGAGAGAAGGAAGTGGATGTTCCAAGTAGAGATGCAAAGTGTTACATATGTACTGGCCGCCAGAAAGTTTTTTATGACTGAAGTGTGGAGTACAAGGGTGACAGAGATCTCTGGGGAGACAGAGGCAGGGAGCGGGCTTCCTTTGGTTTTGGTAAAGTAGTGGTAAGCCACTGGAAGGTGTTAAGTTGGTGTGGTGGCTGTTGACTTGATTAGTCAGTGTCCCTTTGGCTATGGTGTAGGTTCTGGTCATGATACTTGCTCTCAGGCCCTCTGGGAGAGACTAAAGAATGACAAATAAGACATCAGCTGTGCTTTTCCCAATCTTTGGACCTCGGTAGCTTTTCTTACTTCAGTTATATCACTGAACAGCTACAGGGAACAAAAGGGAGTACCTATCTTCTTTGGGGCATTTGCCTAGATGAAAGAATACTGCCCTTATGAACTATACATTCCAGCAGGAACAGACAAATGACGGAATTTTTTTTTTTAAGTTAATGATACAGTGTGGGGGGGTGATGGTAGGTGCTAGTCGTAAAAATAAGGCAGGTGGAAGGGATAAGGAAGTCAGAGTTAAATTATCTATAGGGTGGTCATGAAGCCCGAATGAGAAGGTGACTTTTGGGCGAGGACCTGAAGAAAGTGAGGGAGTGAGCCATATAGGTGACAGGAGAGAGCATTGGAGACAGCCAGCCCCGATGAGGGCGGAGTCCCCTGACAGATTTGAGGAACAGGGAGGAAGCCAGCGTGCCTGGGGCCAAGGAAAGTGAAACTGACCCTTTCAGTCACTGTCAGTTACAGTCTGAATGTTACTGGCTGCTGTGCTGTGCAGTTACTATTGTAGATTGTCTCCTTCAGGCCTGAGAGCAACATCTTAGATGGGTACTGCTGTTATCCCCAAATAAAGAAAGAACCTGCGAGTTTAAAGAGCTGAAGACAGTAGACTCTCCAGTTAACAAATTCTCTTTGCCTGACCCCAGATGCACCCTCCTGGCCACTCTGCCTAAATCCCTGACCCCACATTACTCACTCAGCCTCCTTGGGGCACTTGACACCTCAGGTTCTTGACATTTGCAGAGAGTAGACGTCTGATCTTGGCTCCAAAGGGCTTTGCTTCTACCGAAGGATTGGCACCATTTGGTTCCAGTCTCTGCCCAGTGGGTGAGCAGACAGTGTGGGTGTCTAGTCTGTGGTTTGTACTGCCTGGGGAGATTGACCAGCCTGACTTTTGAAAGGTCAGGGGTGGAAAAAGCCCTGTCTTGTGACACCTAAGCCTGGAGAGTGCCAGGGAGGCTGGGGGCTGGATAAATGCTAGCCTGGAATATTCCCACTCTACTCTGTCAAAGGTACTTCTCACCAGAATATTGTCTTAAAAGGTTCTAGTTGAAAATACTTGCCCTGCGTGTCTCTGAAAGGTTCGGGTGGTCCTGGCAGGGCCAAGCAGACATATTGCCCAGAGCAGAAAGACCCCCTTCTCAACCATCTCTCTGCGGATCATGATGTCATGAGAGTGGGGCCCAAGGAGGACCCTTGCTGTGCTCAGGAGGGTTAATTGCTGCTTTCTCTTTGCCTCTCTGCAGAAATGTTTCCTGAGTCAGCCTGTAACCCTTCTGGACATCTATACACACTGGCAACAGTAAGTCTAATGGGGCTGAGGGAGTGCAGGAGGGACACCCCAAGCTCTCAGCATGAAATCAGCTAGGATACTAATCTGGTATAAGATCTGTCCCCATAACCCACTGTAGATACTATTATCACCTCTAGGAAGCCACACCACAGATATGGGTCTGTCTGGTAGTAGAGAGGACACTGAGAGTTGTGAGCAGTGTCTCTTAAGGACAAGAGCTTCTCAGCAGCTTGTTATTCATTCAGTCAATGAGCATTTATTGAGTAACTGCTGAATGCCAGGCTCTCAGCACAGAGATATTGTCATGAGTGAGACATGCATGGTGGCTCCTTTCCTGAAGCTGACATTGGAGTCAGGGAGGTAAGCATGCCACAGAGAATGAGACAAATGAGTATAAAATTACAGTGGTGGTAAGGATTATGAAAAAGAGGTCCCTGGGGCCAAAACTACCTGAATAGGTTAGCCTCACCTCATTTAGGTGTTTAGGGTGTTTAGGTGTTCTCAACCTTTGAGTTGAGAACTGCAGGGAGTGGGGAAGTGAACTCAGCAATAGGTGTGGAAAGGTTGATGGAATGTTCCTGGCAGAGGGAGCTGCTGGTCTGAGGCCCGTAGCTGCAGTGCAGTGCAGACGAGACTGGACAGTCGGCAGGGCCCACCCCATGCCAGGCCTGATCACCCATGAGGAGAAGTTGTGTCTTTGCCCCAAGAGCCGTGGGAGCCATGGAAGGGTGAAGTGGAGAGTAGTGAGATCACTGGCTCGACTGGGTAGGCTGTGGATATCAGCCTCCAGACAAGAGCTGATGGGGCTTGAGGCAGGAATAACATAGGAGGGAGACAGTTTGCAGGAATACTAGAGGATGAGATGAGGGTCTGCCGATGGTTTGGAGAGGCAGTGTAGTCAACTCCCAGGTGTCTGACTTGTACGCTTGAATGGAAGGAACCCAATGTGGAGGGAAAGATTTCAAAGACATGTTGAATGTGAAATGCCTGTGAAACATGCAAAACAAGGAGGGGGGATAATCCAAGGACTTATCAACAGAGGAATGGTTTGAAAATGAAGGAGGGGATAATCTTTCCCTCAGTGAACTGGCCTGACCACAGCCAACTACGGGAGTGAAGGACCTGCAGTTGTGACCCATGAGGAATGATAGTGAATACGCAACTGTCTGGGTGGAAAAGAGATGGCAGAGGGGCAGTGGAGGAACCACTATCTGCACATGTTTGGAGACAAAGGGAGTGGGGGTTCCCTGGGGCCTGAGAGACTCAAGTGGGACCCATGTGAACCTGCTTTAGGAAGACAAGTGTCAGCTTCTGAATAAAAGCAGTTGGTCTTCAAAGCTGTCCAAAACTGAGGTGGGCTACAGTAGAGTGGTGAGACCTCTGTCATCAGAGGCGTGTAAGCAAAGGCAGGCATGGTGGAGAAGGGATCTCAGCTTCCAGTAGAGAGCTGAGGCCTTTGCAAGCCCTGTCAGCCCTCAGTTCTTGGCTCTCCTCTGCTGCTAAGGCGAGCACAGGGCACACCCCCCACTTCCTCTTCCACGTGCCCAGGTGTCTGGCTATTTGTGCAGCACTTCCTTCCCCAGAGAACTGCTTCACTGAGCCGCGCCACATGCCCTCCCCTATCACCAGCCCCTTCTCTGGATGAGGGGTACTGACTTGGACGAGGATCTCACACCCACCAGAGCCAGCCTAACCTGGTGGTTCAAACCCAGCTGTATGACCTTGGACAAACTTGACCTCCCCAAGTCTTTCTCCTTCAGTAAAATGAAGATAATAATAGTAAATAAAGTGCTAAACCTGGCCAGTGGAGGCATTACCCCTCTACTCGCCTCTGTTTAGAGAGCACCTACTCTGAGACAGAATTGTTCTCGATGTAGCTGGAAACAAACTGGAAGGAAAAAAATCTCTGCCCCTGTGAAAGTTACATTCTATGGGGAGAAGAGAGGCAGAGTGAACCTATACGTATGATAAATGAAACATGTTTTTGCAGAAGATTTCCCAACAAGTGACCTTCCTGGGAACAAGGGAGCCAGGCAGCACATCCCAAACTGTGGCACAGCGACATCTGTCCCATATGGAGAGTGTGGGACGCAGACAGTGACCCCCTCAGACAGGAGGCTGGGCTCAGAGGATGTGATGCTTGAAAATTCTGGCAACTCAGCCATCTGGGTGCTTATCCTCCCCAGAGCCTCAGACTGTTGACTCTGGGCAGATCACTTAGCCATGAGACTTAGGCTAGGTACTCTAGGTACTGTAGTAAGCTGGAAAAGGTTCTGCCAGCCCTCCCCTCCCAGGGCATGCAGTGGGGGCATCAAGCAGGAAGTAAGTAAAATAACAGGAGAGAGAAAAGTACTCTGAAGAAAATGAAACAGGGCAGAGAATATCTTAGAGGACAGTGGTGACTGGGGAGGGCCTCTCCAAGAAGGCTCTACTGGAGTTGAGGCCTGAGGGACAGCAGGGACCTGGGCATTCTTCCAAGAAGAGGTCACTGTGGGTGCCACAAGTCCTGAAGGAAGGAGGAGCCTGGATGGTTCTGTGAAGTGTATACAGTGCCGGCACTTAGAGCTCTGTGACTCTTCGCTGCTGTTAGAAAATACTGTCCACCCTTCCTGAGTGTTTGGAGATGAATAAACTGTAAAAATACAATGAAATGAGTGAAGATGCATAACACAGAATTGTGTCTGCACTCTGTTTCATCACTCTTTAAAGTCTCTTTATACACTTTCCCTTTGGGGACAGGGAGGATGTGGGAGGTCTTCCTTTTCAACTCTCCTAGGGTTGTCCTTGCCCCCTGGTTGAGCTTGCCAGTCACCCTTGTCCTGCAGAACTTCGGAGATTGGCCGGAAACGGAAGGCAGAGGAAGATGCGGCCTTACAGGCCAAGAGGACCCGCGTGTCAGACCCCATCAGCAGCTCAGAGAGCTCGGAAGAGGAGGAGGAGGAGGAGGAGGCAGAAGCCAAAACCGCCAAACCCAGTAAGAGCCCTGGGTGCTGAGAGGGCCCCCGTCTCTGAGCTGGGGGCTCGGTGAAGTACCTTACACCTCTCAGGGACAGGCTGTTGTATATTGGATTGTTCCAAGGGAGAGTCCACCTCCAGCTGCACCTTCCGTGAGCCCTCAGAGGACCAGGTCCTTTTAAAGGGAAGGTTGTAAGAGCCCCACATACCTATTTCAGTCTTGATTTGAGCTCTTCCTCTGGGCCAGACATTGTGTCCCAGATGCTAGGAATCCAGTGGTGAACAAAAACATGAATGGGCTCTTAGAGTTTAGAGGCATGTAGAGTCAGTCTCTCCAGTCCAGGAACTGCATTTTTTTAAGCCTTCCAGATAATTCTGGTAAAAACAGAAAAGCAGCCCACACTTTCAGGAGAAATGTTAGAGAGATTTCAGAGACGACAGCTGGCGGGTCCCTCTTCTGTGTGCTCAGGGGCTGTTTCAGCAGTGGCCTCTCTGAAGTGAGCAGGTTTAGCACCTGCACGCTGTCCCAGGCACTCTGGTTCCAGCGCATTGGCAGGGGCCACCCTGTGAGGCCTTCACAGCCCCTCCTCCCCGCGTTCTCCAGGTAGTTTGTGCTTTAAGCAACAGTGGTCACAGCTCCACAGAAGAATTACTGTTCTTCTTTGCATTATTGGTTTTTACTTACATAGAAGGTAACTTCTTAATTTTTAAATATATTTTCTAATTGTAAAAGAAATACAGGCTTCATTATAGTCATTATAGAATATGTGAAAGTGACCTTTTAGAGAGGTAGGGGAAAATTACCCATATTCTTGGCCACATATAATTTGGCAAATTATTCTTCCATTTATTTTTCCTGAGCATGGTTTTTCAAATATTGGCGATCATACTGAATATATATTTTATACTTTGCTTAATCTTTGAAAATTGTAATGCAAAACAAGTTCTCTGTGAACTCTACAAAAACATACGGAAGAGAAGTGGGAGGTTTCCTGTTCCCCTTGCCTGCTCCCTTTCCTCTTCCTAAATGTATCTCCTGGAAGGTAGCCTGACAATGCTGACAACGCTCCCCTTTGCATCTGCACTCACACAGATAGACATCCGTACAGGCCTACATTCATACTTAAAAACTATTTGAAACAAAAGCTGTAAAATTGCCTAGTGACTGGTTACTCAATATTAATGAATTTTTTAAGCTGTAATAATGGAATTATAATTATACTTTTTAAGAGTCCTCATTGAGAGAAACCTGCTGAAATATTGTTGGGCAATATGATACGATGTCTGGTGTATTCTTCAGAATAATACTCACTGGGGGTGGATGAATGAGGGGCGCAGCTGAAGTAAAGATTGGCCACAAGTTGATAATGGTTGGGCCTGGGTGGCTTAATCCTCTTCCTCGATACTTATGAAGGGGCCTAAAGTGTTCCATAATTAAAAATCAAGAGAGGGCTTCCCTGCTGGCTCAGTGGTGTAGACTGCCTGCCAGTGCAAAAAACATGGGTTCAGTCCCTGGTCCAGGAAGATCCCACATGCCACAGAGCAGCTAAGCTCGTGCGCCACAACTATCGAACCTGTGCTCTAGAGCGTGTGGTTTGCAACAAGAGAACCTGCCACAATGAGAAGCCCATGCACCACAACTGGAGAGTAGCCCTGCTCTCTGCAGCTAGAGAAAAGCAACAAAGCCCCAGCTCAGCCAATAAATTTAAAAAAAAATGAAGAGAGATGTAATTAAATGTCAGGAAAAGATTTAGATCATGTCATTCCTCTCAACAGCATCATATTTTTTAACCTGATCAACACTTGTTTTCTCTTGGCTTTATTTATTCATTTATTTTTGGCTGTGGTGGGTCTTCCTTGCTGTGTTCGAGGTTTTTTCTAGTTGCGGTGAGGGGGTGGCTACTCTTATTTGGTTGTACAGGCTTCTCCTTGCGGTGGCTTCTCGTTGCAGAGCACTGGCTTAGTAGTTGTGGTGCATAAGCCTAGGTGCTCTGTGGTATGTGGGATCTTCTCGGACCAGGGACTGAACCTGTGTCCCCAACATTGGCAAGCGAATTCTTAATCACTGGACCACCAGGGAAGCCCCCAACAGCATCTTCTTTATTTCACAGCATACGTTGGAAATCTTTCCCTAACTTGAGCTCAAAGGAGACAGTATCCTAGTATCAAGGCAACAAGGATATGGAAACCGACATCTAACAAGATTCCAGTCTTGTAGTTCAGCTCCCCACCCACTGGGAAATGGTTTAAATTTGGCCAGCTTTCTCTGTGGACCTGGGGCTGTGTGACCTTCCCCTGTCTTGCTAAGTGGCGTTCGGGGCTGCAGTGTGGCAGGTAGCCTGTGGGAATGGCATCCCTGGAGTTGTTCGGGCCTCCAGGGTAGTATGCAGTAGGTCTGGGAGCCAGTCCCTTTTCCTCTGGGGCCCTCGGTATCTCGGGTCTCCAGAGAACTGGGACCCCATTGGAGATGCAGTCAGCCGACTTTCATGTCGCCACTCTCCTTTCTTGCTCCTGGGAGATGTGGTTGAGCACCACAGAGCCCTTCCTCAGTCCAGGCTCAGCCTCAAATCTCATGCCAACACCAGGCAGCCATACAAATTGAATTGTTAGGTGAGTTGAAAGCTTTTTTCTTCCCTGAGAAAAGGCTGGTCTGGCTCACCCAATGGGTATTGTGTCTTGCAGCCCCGAGACTAGCAGCTACCAACTCCTCCGTCACAGGGACAGTTTCGTCTTCAAGTGTGAAAGAAAAAGCCCAGGTGAGTGGGACCACCTTCCACGCTGTCACCCATGGGAGGTGAAGTCCCCTGTAGGACACGTTCCCTGGCGTCAGAGAAGGATTGGTTGTGAGTAATTGCCCAACTTGGGTTCAGATCTCAGTTACCAGCTGTGTGATCATGGTGTGTCCCATTCAACTCTCCGGGCCTCAGGTTTTTGTCTGTAAGATGGGGATGATGCCTACTGCTGTGAGCCATTGGGCACCTTACGTACCTGGGGTAGACGGCGCCTTTCCTCCTCCAGCCCTGCATTCAGCTCTTCACTCAGCGAATCATTACCAATACAGTTATGTTCCAGGTATTATGTGAGGCAGTGGAGACACCATAGCAAACAAGACACTTGTGGCTTTGAAAGCTCAAGAAACATTTTCTAGACTGGAAGCTACTTAGAAGGCAGAATATCATTTTCTGGTCATCCACAAAGCAGTGTCTCAGACATGTAAAGGACTGTGTCCCTGATACTGACTGGAGCATTAGCAAAAAATATGTGGAAATAATCACAAGGCCATGATAACATCCACAATAAATTGCTACTTACCACTTAGCAAAACTGCTATGCCCTAAGAACTGTAATTCAGTTCACACCTCTGCGAGGGGAGGTACCATTTCCATCCCCACCTTGACTGGCCACAGGTTGGTGATGAATCCGTAACTTCGAAGATGAAGAAACATGCTTAGAGAGGTCGTGCGCCCAAGCTCACGGGTCTGGGAAGTGACAGAGGTGGGAGCCGATGTGGTCTGTGCTCTTATCCTCCTGACCATACCCAGTGTCTGTCACTCCTGTTCTCTGTAGGCAAAGACCACGAAAGCCAGCAAGACGGTGAACTCCACGACACACCCTGCCCCTGGAAAGGCAGTGGCCCACCTCCTCACTGGGAAGTCACCCCAGAAGACGACGGGGCCCTCGGCAAATGCTGTCTTGGTGTCAGAAACCGAGGAGGAGGGCAGCATGTCAGCCCTCAGTACCACTGCCACGCCTGGTGAGGAGCCCCAACCTCAAGGGCCAGGCCCCAAGGGCAGGCTGGGGAGGCAGACCTGGGCATTGCTTTGTCAGGCCCCCGGGACATTCTGGAATTCAGGCGGTTGTCTCCATGAGGGCGAGGACCCCCGCCTCAGGCCACTTCCCCTTCCCCTGGGTGAGAGACAATCTGCTGCAGGGATACCTCAGGCTTTGCTGATGGAGTGTGAGCAGCTGGGGTGGGGTTGGAGCATTTTCTGATTTATTGCTCTCAGGTGGGTACAGCGCCCTCCACAGAGGCTTAGAAGCTAAGCCTAGAGGCCTAGATTTGCCTCTGTATCACATGTAAAATAGGCATTTGCCCTGCCTGCTGCCCTATGATGGTGGAAGGAGGTTTTCTAAGCCACCAGGTGCTGGCGCTTGTGTGTTAAGACCTATTGTTACATCTCTTACGAGGCCCTCAGCTGTGCAGGAGCAGGGAGGGGTGTGGTATGCACCTTAGCTGTTCGTCTTCCATGGGGGGAGGGGCAGTACTCATACCTGGCCCTGAGTAATTGGTATGGAGGGTGCCAGCGAGAGGCAGGCGGGTCTATAAAAGGTTGGCCCTCAGTCTCCTCCCTGTTTATCCCTCAGGAATGGCATCCGCCGACCAGGCTGACAGCTCCAGTGAGGATACCACCAGCTCGAGCGATGAGACGGACTTGGAGGTAATTGCCACCCACCCTCAGAGCAGCCCTCTGCAAAGCTCTAACCCTCCCGGGGCCTGGCCAGGGGGCCTCACCTCCCAGTAGTACCGGTGTCACTTCTTCCCGTTCATTGGGTGTTTTGGGGTGACCAGGAGCTGGAAGACTGAGTCCTGGGCAGGTTGAGAGCCAGATTTTCACTGTGCTCTGGGCAGGAAGAGGGCCTGGAGTTGGTGGGGAGAAACACCATCCTACCTGTGAGGCGGGGGCAGACTTTCTGGGAGGGGCGGCACGGGACCAGGGCCTGACGCACAGGGGGCTCCACCGGGTGGGCGTGTCGGGGCATGAGTATTCGAGCAGGAAAAGCTGCACGAGCAAAGGCCGTGGGGTCAGGAGCGTGGCTCTCTGGGGTCAGGCTACTGAGGAGGTTCTGGGTCTGCCGGTGAATGCTGGGCCTCAGCACTGGCCTGAGGACGTCCGTGGCCTTGTCTCTTCTGTGAACCGTGACCTGGAGTCCCTGCAGGTTATTCCTTGGTGTGCACCTTCCAAGTAGTAGGCAGGGTTCCTGCTGCTGTGGGGGAGTGAAAGGGACCCTCAGAAATTTAACTGCAGTGGTGATGGTTAGTATGAACGGAAAACACAGAAAGCCATGAGGGGCAGTAATAGGAATGTGATGTGGGCAGAGGGACAGCACGGGCAGGGATGGACACACAGCAGATTTGGTGCTTTTCAGAAACAGTGATCCGCAATTTCATGAATGAAGGGGAAAGTGATGTAAGATGAAGTCCGAGGTAGGCAGGGGCCAGATCTGTGCCTGACCATGAGGACCACTGAGAGAAGTTTGGGTTTTGCAGGGTTGCAGGCACACAGGTGAGGTGGCCTGATTTATGATTCCAAAACATTGCTGGTTGTGGCCTGGGTTGGAGGACGGTGCTTCATAAGTGCAGTGAGATGGTTGAGGGGGCTATTGAAGTAATGCTGTCAGGAGATGCTGAAGGCTGGCACCAGGACACCCAGAGGAGAGATGGGGAGAGAGAACAATAGGATTCGGGGATCAGATTGACCTGGCGCCCACGGTGCTTCCTACCTTACCTTCCCACCTCAACCAGGAACCCCTGAAGGTGCAGGCCTAACTGCGGGCTGCTTCTCACATTCCATCCCACCTTTGGGCCCTAGTTACAGCCAACTATAAAGGCACCCTGGGCTTCCATCTCCAGGCTCTGTTAAGGGAAGGGGCACACACCTGGCCCTGGAAGCCAGCAGCTAAACACGTAGCTTCAGTGGGCCAGAGCCAAGAGAGGGAGGGAGTGTGCCCCAGGAATCTCAGCAGGCTGGTGCCAAGACTAGAGTTCAGGTCCTGGCCCTTTGGCCCTTGTGGTAGCCACCATGATCAGATCCTATGTTAATATTTGGAGGGGTAGACAAGTGTGAGCTGTCCTGCTTGAGAGAGGCTGCCCCTCCACTGGGCCCTGTGTGCCAGGTGGTGGAGGAGGTTTGTGGTTGAGAGCTCTGCCCCTTACTATCAGCGTTAGTGGTTTAACCTCTCTGAGCCTTTTGTCTTTTTCTGGAAAATGGGTGTAAAGATGGTTTCTTAGGGAGTGGTTTGAGAACCAGATGACATTAAGACAGAGCTTTACAGACTATGAAGCGTCTTACACCCCTCAGTGGTAGACAGGGGTATTCTCTGATCCCATTCTCTTATTCCAGGTGAAAGCTGCAGTAAAACCACTGCAGGTCAGAGCCTCAGCTGCTGCAGTCAAGGAATCTTCGAGAAAAAGTGCAGCCCCAACCCCAGGAAAGGCAGGGGGTATGACACCCCAAGTCAAAGGCGGTGCTGTGACCCCAGCCAGCAGGGCCAAGAAGCCAGAAGAGGTCTCAGAGAGCAGCGAGGAGTCTGATGAGAGTGAGGAGGAAGCCCCTGCGGGGACACCCAGTCAGGTGAGGCCCAAGGGAGGCCTGCTCCTCTGGTTCCAGGGCAGCTGTGTAAAGAGCACCTCCCCTGCCAGAGGACACTGGCCCTGGAGTTTGGGGAGAGGGAGGCGGGGCTCTGGGAGTTGAAGGGCAAGGACACCTGATTTTGCTTCAGCTGCTTCTGGAAATTGCCCTTCCTGCCCAAAGGGAAGAACCCTGCCCAGTACCCCCTTTGCCTCAGTTCCCGTGTCCAGTAAACAGGCTGCTGTCTTTGTCCCAGCTGGTCCTGCTGTGAAAGGACTTGAGAAGTTTTAGTTACCTGGCCCTCTGGCTTCTCAGGCCAAATCATAGCTTGTTAGCAAACAGGAATCCAGCTCTTTTCCATATGCTAGGACCCCCTTCTTGCACGGGTGGCCAGAGCTGCAGCTGGGCATGTCCTGAGGGAAAACCAGAGGCACTGGGAAACTGTTGGAGTCAGAGAGCAGCGAGGATGAGGGGTCAGACTGGTGGTAAAAGGCCCTTAGAGCCCTGAGCCTACCCAGGTGAGGAGCCTGTCCACCCTGGCCATCATGGAAAACGGGTATAAGGAACTGGTATCTATCTGGTACCCAGGGGATGAGGCATTGATGGTCAGGTGAGAAGGACAGGGGGTTTGAGGGCCCCAGAAATGAGGAGATATGGCCATCTGGCTGGTCGGTCATACTGGCTGGAGCGTCAGTCAAAGTGGGGAGTGAGGAGAGAAGCAAGGGGTCTTGTGAGCCTCACTAAGGGCTCAGGCTTCATTCTTAAGACATCACAAGAGAGTTTTCAGAAAGAAATGAACAAACCATGCTTTCTCTTTTACCAGGTGAAGGCCTTGGAGAAAACTGTCCCAATCAGAGTTGCTCCTAATCCTGCCAAGGGGACCCCTGGGAAGGCAGGGCCCTCAGCCGTTCAGGCCATGACAGGGAAGCCAGAGGAGGACTCGGAGAGCAGCAGCGAGGAGTCAGACAGCGAGGAGGAGAAACAAGCTATCAAGACTCCAGTGCAGGTAGGACCTGGAGAGAGGATCTCGGAGCTGGCACCCCACCCAGGAGGGCTTCTGAGGGCTCGTTCTCCCGCTGCACACGCCCCAGTCACGCACAGGGCTATGTGGTGTCTGCGGCGTCTTCGACCCCATCTGCTCTCCTGTGTTTCCTCAAGTCCACCGTCTGGGCTCTCTCCCCTAATTCTGTTTCTCTCTCTCCAGGCAAAGCTCTCTGGGAAGATCCCCCAGGTTAAAGCTGCCTCCGCAGCACCTACCCAGGCGCTTTCCCCTAAGAAAGGGGCCCCTCCAGCACCTGCTGGCAAGGCAGGGCCTGCAGCCACCCAAGCCCAGCCCAGGAAGCAGGAGGAGGAGGAAAGCAGCAGTGAGGAATCGGACAGCGAGGGCGAGGCGCTCACAGCCGTGCGGCAGACTACAAGCCTGGCTCAGGTGAGGCTGGAGGATGCCCAGCCCAGCCCTGGGAGTCGCCTGCAGAGACCCTGTGGGCCTCTCATCCTCTGTACCAGAACCTCCATTCGCCCTCCTCACCTCCTGTCTTACCTCACACATTCCCCGCTAAGCCTCCTGTCCTGTCCTCTGTCACTGCCAGGCAAAGCCCTTGGAGAAAAACTCTCAAGTCAGAGCTGCCTCAGCCACGGGTGCGGGACCCTCGGCGAAGGGCACGGTCCCAGCGCTGCCTCAGAAGGCAAGGTCTGTGGCCGCCCAGGATGGGAAGCAGGAGGACTCAGAGAGCAGCAGTGAGGAGGAGTCAGACAGTGAGGAGGAGATGCAGAGGGCAGGGACCTCAGCCCAGGTGAGTCCTCTGCCTGTGAGGTTCATCTCTCCTGCTTAGTGCCCGAAGCCCCCTCCTCCACCTCCACTCCCCGGACCGGGTGACCCTCTCCATCTCTGTGTCTCACTGTAGGCACAGTCCTCTGGGAAAGCCCTCCAGGTCAGACCTGCCTCAGGTCCCACCAAGGGGACCCCTCAGAAGGCCGGGACTGCAACCACCCAGGTCAAGGTTGAAAGGGCCGAGGAAGACTCGGAGAGCAGTGAGGAAGAGTCAGACAGTGAGGACGAAGCTCCAGTAGCCAAGACTCCAGCCCAGGTAGGGTCTCGGGAAGGGCGGCTGCACAGCCTGACTCTGAACTGCCCCCGCCAACCAGTCAGCTCCACAGGGTTCTGTGGGGATGGATGGCAGTGAGCTCCAGCCCTGAGCACATGGGGGCTCAGTCCAAGATCCTTCTCGAGCTTCTGAATTGTGTGTCCCCTCAGGCAAAATCAGCTGTGAAAACTTCTCAGATCAAGGCCTCCCCAAAGAAGGGCACCCCCATTACACCCGCATCTGCCAGCGTCCCCCCAGTGCAAGTCAGCACACCAGCCCCCCGGACAGCAGCAACAGTGAGTGCGCCCACCTGCGCGTCATCCCCAGCCATAGTCAGACGCACCCAGAAGCCGGGGGAGGACTCTTCAAGCAGCGAGGAGTCCGAGAGTGAGGAGGAGACAGCTCCTGCTGCAGCAGCGGAACAGGTGAGACCAAGTTCATTTGGCTGGGTTGAGGCCGGCCCTCATGGGTCCTTTGGCCCCTGTGATAGGCCTCTCTTCTGTGTCATCCTAGATGAAGTCTGTAGGGAAGAGCCTCCCTGTGAAAGCTGCCTCAGCACCCACCAAGGGGCCCTCAGGGAAAGGGACCACCCCAGGGCCCCCTGGGAAGGCAGGACCCACAGTGGCACAGGTCAAGGCTGAGGTGCAGGAAGACTCGGAGAGCAGTGAGGAGTCAGACAATGAGGAAGTGGCTGCAACTCCCGCACAGGTGAGGCCTGGGACAGGGCTGAGGATGGGCTAACCCGGGCTGCCTTTGCCCCGGGTATGCAGAAGCCTGAGCGGCACCCTCAGCTCAGCCTCGTTCCACACTTTCCACTTATCTCCTCTGCCCGTAAGAGCTGCAGGGTCGAGTGCCAGGGTCTCCTTCATCGCCTTTTGAGCTCCCACTGAGATTTCTTTTTACACCAGCTCTGTTGAGTACTCCGTCTGCCAGGTTCCATCCTGTCTGGGGCTCCTTTGGCCCTGGCTCTCATAGTTCCCAGCCTAGATGGGGAGCATGGATGTGAACACAGATTGTATCAGCATGTATGGAGGATGTGTGCCTAGGCCAGCAGAGCATGGCAGACGATGGTATCTAGGGCTTTTTCAGGAGAGAAGATCTCTTGGATGAAGTGGCACCTAAACTGTGGGCTGAAAGAGTTGGCCAGGTGATGTGGAGTTCTCCAGGCAGAGAAACCAGCCTGTGCGAAAGCCAGGAGAGTGCCTGGCTTTTTGAGTTCCCCAAGCAGAGTGTTCTGGTGGGATCACTAGGGGAGACCGTGTGAATGGCAAGTGGTGGGAAGTTTGGAGCTGGGCTGCCTGGGTTCAAGTCCTAGTTCCACATCCTAGCAAGTGCCATAATCCATCAGGGCCTCTGTTTATTCTTCTGTAAATTGGAAATCGACCTGCACAGAATTGAATTTGATAAGCTCTTACCTGCCACATCCAGCCAAGGTGCTTGCACACAGCAAGTTCTCATCCATCTCCCTTGAGGGAGCAGACTCAAGAGTTGTCTTCCAGACTGGGAAAGCGGGGAGAAGTGAAGATAGCTCACTCCCTGTTCACCCACCCACCATTTATTATTTTTAATTGTCTCTCTTTTTTTCACTAACCACTCAAATTAGTCATTTCTTGTTTCCCTGTACCAGTACACATTTCTGTGAATTTTTTTTGTCTTGCTCTCACTGTTATCTTGTGGGACCCAAGGTCTTGTAACTCCTTTACTGAAATTTTAAGCTATTCTTGGCCTTCCCAGAGTCTCAGCTCAATAGGCTCCTATCCTGTTTTTCCAAGCTGCAGACACATTCCAGACCAGTGCCTTAAAAGTTTCAGTGTGCTGATCACTTAAGCACATTACTTAAGTCTTCACATTTGAGCCTTCCACCTGTCCCATGAGACAATGTTCATTTGCTTTGGTTTCTGGACAAGGAAATTGGAGTGTAGAGGAGTTGTTTGGTAACTTGATCCAGCCCCACCAGAAGCCCCTGACTCCAAAGCCTTTCCCCCTTCCTTCTGCTAAGGTTTCGTTTGTTTGGTTTTTTTTTTGGCCAAGATGCATTGCAGGGTTTTAGTTCCCCAACCAGGGATCAAACTCATGCCATTGGAGTGGAAGTGCAGTGTCTTAACCACTGGATCGCTAGAGAAGTGCCTTTCTGCTACATCTTTACCACAACTTTTCCAGCCACAGAAAGTCGTATTTTGGGGCATCGTGTTCTCTTGGGTTGAAAAAAAGAGCAGCCAATCCCTCTCCAGGGGCCTAGCCTTATAGCCTGGGGCTCTGTCAGACGAAACTGCCTTTCCTAGCTTCAGGAGGTCTGACGAGCCTCTGCTAAAACAGGCAGGACTGATAAAAGGAGTCTTATTGGCCAACTTCTTTTCCTCACCTTCATCCAAGGGATGAAGATAATAACTGCCTCTGTTGTGAGGTTATTATGAGGATTAAATGAGATAATACTGGTTTGGCCTCACCCTCAGTGCTGTACATATTAACTGGTTTCTAATCAGTATTCTCAGCATTGCTGAGGTCAGAGATTGATCTGCTCAGAGATACCCAGTCAGCTGCAAGTAAACCGTCCACTGAGGAAACTGAAGTTCAAAACAAACAAATTAACAGTCAGAGGATGGGTTCTGAAAAATCAAATGTGCCAAAGACTCAGGAAGGAGATGATTCATGATTTAAATGCCGTGAATAGAAAGATAGCTCTGGTGTGAGAAAGGCAGGGGAGAGATGTTCAGTCACTGTTTGATGAATGGCCAAATAAGTGGTGTGGTGCCTTCTGGGCCTGACTTTGTGATGTGTATGGTCTTATGTCCTGTGACATTGTTATACTTGCTTATCGGTTCAAGTGACTTTTGTAGATTCCTTAGGATTTTCTATATACAGATCATGCCTTAAAATTAAGGACAGTTTTACTTTTTCCTTTCTAATCTAGGTAGCTTTTATTTCTTATTCTTGCCTTATTGGACTGGCTAGAACCTCCAGTAAAATGTTGAATAGTAGTGGTGAGAGCAGACATCCTTGTCTTATTTTTAATCTTAAAAATAAAGCATTCAGTTGTGTGATGTTAGCTGTAAGATTTTCATAGATGCTTCTGATCAGATTGAGGAAGTTTCCTTCCATTTCTAATTTGTTGAGAGTTCTTATCATGAATTGGAGTTAAATTTTTGTCAATTGCTTTTTCTTTATGAAAGTGAATTTTTTTTTTCCTTTGGTTAATATGTATGACATGAGTTGTTTTGGAGGTATTAAATCAATCTTTCGTTCTTGGAATAAATCCATCTTGGTCAGAGTGCATTCTCCTTTTTATTTGTTGCTGAGTTTGGTTTGCAAATCACTTGTGAGGATTTTTGTGTCTTGTGTTCACAAAGAATACTGGTTTGTAGTTTCCTTGTGATATCTTTGCCTGGCTTTGGTATTGTGTGATCCTGCCTCATAAAACCTCTTTTCTCAGAGTTTGTGTTGCACTGGTATTATTTCTTTTCTTAACGCAATTCAAATTCATAAGTAAAGCTGTCTGGCCCTGGCCATTTTGTGTATGTGGGTGAAGATTTTTAATGACTCAGTCAGTTTCTCTAATTGATGTTGGTGTATTCATTTTTTCTTCTGAATTAGTTTATATTTTGTACCTTTTAATACTCTGTGCACAGTTAATAATTTGTGCCATTCTAGAAACTTGTCCGTTTTCATCTCAGTTGTGTAGTTGATTAGCTTAAATTTGTTCATAATATTCCTCTATATCCTTTTAATATCCATAGGATCTGTAGTGATATCCTGCTTTCTTTCATAATTTTTGGTAATTTGTGTCTTCTGTCCTATTACTTGGTCACTTTAACTAAAGAATTGCAAATTTCATTCTTTTCAAAGGAATAACTTTTGGCTCCATAGATTTTTTTTTTCCTCTTATTTTCATGTTTTCTATTTCATTAATTTCCAGTGATCTTTATTATTTCTTCCCTTACTTTGAGTTGGATTTGCTCTTCCTTTTCCAGCCTTTTAAGATGGAATCTTAGATTTTTTTTTAATTTTAGATTTTTCTTTCTAATTTAAACATTTAACACAATAAATTTCCCTCTGAGGACTGTATTAGCTTTGTCCCACAAATTTTAAACTACTGTATTTTTAATTTTATTCTTTGAGCCATGGATTATTAAGAAGTGGGTTGGGACTTCCCTGGTGGTCCAATGACTGAGACTCTACACTCCCAATGCAGGGGGCTTGGGTTCAATCCCTGGTCAAGGAACTAGATCCTCTGTGCTGCAACTGAGATGCAGTGCAGCCAAGTAAATATCTTAAAAAAGAAGTGGGTTGAGGGACTTCCCTGGCAGACCAGTGGTTAAAACTGTGTGCTTTCACTGCAGGGAGGCTGGTTCAACCCCAGGTTAAGAAACTAAGATCTCACATGTTATGCAACATGGCCACACACCAGGGGAAAAAAAAAGGGTGGGCTAATTTCTAAATGTATGGAATTAATACAGATTTGTTTTTGTTGATGATTTTTAATTTAATTCTGTTGTGGCTATAGGATATATTTTGTGTGATTTCAATCCTTTTAAACTTACTGACTTGTTAGGGCAACTTAGACATGGTGTCTTTTGTGTTTATAAGTCTACATCAAAGACGTTACTCCCCTCTGATAATTTGAGTTCTGTGCTGATTAGCCCCTTTTCTTCATCACACATACACTATGCTTTAGACTGTTTTCCTTGTTCAGTTCATGAATGTTAATTTCACTTGGTCTTATATAAATGAGGAAAGCTAAGTTATGGGGCATATCTCTGCTCAGATGACATCTCTGAATGACATGGGCCTTGAGATGCTACCAAATCCCTCATCCTATTTCACATTAGCAAGGTTTCCTTTGACACTCTTATTAAGGATTTTGCTTTTTGTTGCTCTTGAGTTTCTAGGTCTGTGTTTGCTGGAGACACTGATAAACTTTTAGGGGATTCCTTGGACATCAGTTAAGGTTAGGTTAAGCTGAAGAAAACCTCAGACAACAGTGGTTTTCCTTTTTGTTCTGCCATCCTGAGTACCTGGCTTCTACCTGATAAACTAAGATGGCTGCTTGAGCTCCAGCTATTGCCTCGGTATTCCAGGCAGCAGGAAGGAAGAAGACACATCTCCTACATGTGTAAGAAAGTCAAATGTATGCTTGACTTACATTCATTAGCTAATCACATGGCCACCTAGCTGAAAGGGAGCCTGCAAAAACCTTTGTTCAGGGTAGTCTTATGCTTAGCTAACTCAAAGAAAAAGTGCTCACAATGGTAATGAATTTGAGTGCATATTGTGTGCCAGCACTGTGTTAAACACTGTGATAGCTCCCATTTCGTCCTCACCCCTCCTCATTCCCATTTTACAGAGGAAGAAAGTGAGGCCCAGTGATGTCAAATGATTTGCCCAGGTTCATACAGGTGTTGGAGAAGGAAATGGCAACCCACTCCAGTATTCTTGCCTGGAGAATCCCAGGGACAGCGGAGCCTGATGGGCTTCCATCTATGGGGTCGCACAGAGTTGGACACGACTGAAGCGACTTAGCAGCAGCAGCATACAGGTGTTATTGGAGGAGTCAGAATCCGGACTCCGGCATCTAACTCCAGAATCGGCATTCTTGGCTAGCTGCTTACATCCTTTACATAATTAATTCCCCTTTCTCCTTCCAGGTAAAGACTTCAGTGAAAACCCCTCAGACCAAAGCCAACCCTTCTGCCACCAGAGTGACTTCAGCCAAAGCGGCAGCACCAGCTCCTGGAAAGGGGGCCCTTGCTGTTGCTCAAGCCAAAGTGGGGTCCCCAGCCAAGGCAAGTAGGACCAGAGCTGAAAGAGGTGCCGGGATGGAATGGAGGGGAGGACCAAGTAATGGCCCTAGCCTGGACAAGGGTCCTACTCAGGTGGGAGTGACCTCCCCAGAACCGTGCCCTGGGTGGGGTTTCACCTAAAGGGAACTGTGCTTTCCTCTTCCTTCCTCAATACCATTCCCTCCTCCCGATTCAGGTAAAACCACCAGCGAGAGCCCCCCAGAGCAGCACTGTCCCTGGGAGGGGCCAGGCGTCTGTGTCGGCTGCAGGGAAGGCAGTGGCTGCAGCAGCCCAGGCCCAGCCGGGGCCTATCAGGGGCTCACAGGAGGACTCAGAGAGCAGTGAAGAGGAGTCGGACAGTGAGGGAGAGGCACCTGCTCAGGTGAGGCCCCGGGGGGCAGAGAGCAGCCCCGTGCTTGTCCTCTGGACCAGGAGCTGCCCACAGAACAACTGCATGTGCCCCAGCCATCTCCCGCCCCCACCTTTCCTGATCCTGTTTCTCTCACTGCAGGCAAAGCCCTCAGGAAAGACCCTCCAGGTCAGAACTGCCTCAGCCCCCACCAAGGCATCCCCCAAGAAAGGGGCTGCCCCGGTACCCCCTGGGAAGGCAGGACTCCCAGCTGCCCAGGCCAGGAGGCAGGAGGAGGACTCGGAGAGCAGCAGCGAGGAGGAGTCGGACAGTGACGGGGATGCGCCAGCAGCTGCACCTCCAGCCCAGGTGAGGCCTCACGAGGAAGCAGCTGTGGTACCAGGCCTCCAAGCTTCCACCACCTACTCCCATGTCAAAACTTGGGTTCAGGGCCAGGTGAAGAAGCCAGACCAGATTTGGGCTCTGACTCCAGGGACCTTTCCCCCAGCTGCTGTCCCCTGTGTTTCCTTAGGTAAAACCTCATGTAAACAACCCCCACCCCAGGCCAAACCAGGGCCTCCCCAATAAAAGGTAGCTTTGGTACTCCGATATCTACCAAGGCCTCCACGACTCGAATGGGCCCACCAGCCCTGTGGGAGGCCATGCCAGGCCCTCAAGGATGTCCCAGTCAAAGAACCAGGAGGGGGCTTCGATGTGGTACAGGTACCATGAGGCCCTGGAGAGTGGGAGGAAGCCAAGTCTCTCACCCTGTTGTCCTGTAGGCAACGGGGCCTGGGGCCTCCTGTTGGTATGTGTCTCTCTCAGGGAGAGTTCTTCTAGCTCAGTGTAAGCCTGGGGAGTGGGGAGAGAGAAGGAATGAGGACCCGACTTTCATCTGGATGATTTTTCCTCTGTCTGCTTGCAGGAGTGGCTACAACCTGTAGTTGAGGGTGACAGACTCCAGGACTCACAGGGCTCAGACATGTGGTGGAAATGACTTGAGTGGTGCAGGCCTAGTGGAGGTGATAGATGGCAGCTGACATGAAGCCTTGGTGTCAGGAGAGACCAAGGGAGTGGTGGCAACAGGGCAAACTAGAAAGATGGTCCCTCTTGGCTCCAGCCAGTTGTGACCTGATGGACATGTGTGGCTAGATCTTCCGTTCCTTAGGGGAAGCTGACAATCCCTGCTCCAGGCTGAGCTCTAATCCCTCGTGGATTTGTGTTTCCTTCACAAGTGAACAAGCACCGAGAGGTGTAAATGCTCAGAGCACTAACCTCTCTGCCTTCCATGTAGCAGATCAACTACTGAGCGTGCGGTCTTGTTGATAGAGATGAAGGCGTGAAAGATGTTGGCCCTGCCCTCAAGGAACTTGTAGTCTGTAGGGCGAGGCAAGGTGACGGGGTTACTGGAGCATGTTCTGGTAGTGCTCCTTCTGATGGAACTGGGAAAATGAGTGTCTGAGAGGCTGGATGAGATGATTGAGCTGAGCTTGGAGGAAGACCTGGGGTTCCCTAGACACTAAAGTGGAGATAGGCTCCCCAGGGAGGAGACGGGAGAGTGTGAAAAGGAGAGGGGTTGTGAAGTCAGGTGGGCTCAGCAAAGGTCAGCTGTCCTGCAGACAGCAGTCACTTCTAGTTGCTTGTTACCAATAATATCTATGGGACCCTAATGCCAGAATGAGACACAAGGGTCCTAGCCATGTTTTGGACTGTGAAGCTTTTTGTAAAGTTTTAATCAGGTTATTGTATCAGTCAATACATCTTAATCTGCAAGAGAAAACAAGAGCTACTTCATAAGAGCTCAGATGGTTCTTAAGGGGATTGGTTATCTCAAGGCATGAAGTTTCATGGTAGGGCTTCTGTGAAGGTGGTCCCTTCAGCTCAGCATCATTGGTGACTCAGATTTCTTCTACCTCCATGTTTTATCTGCCTTATTGTCATAGCAGGGCTGCAGCATCTCCTAAAGAGAAAATCCCCCAGTTGACTTCCCCTCCACTTAGCTCCTTGACCAAATCTAAGGCATGTTTTCTACCTGGCCTCTGCCATCCCCACCCAAAAAAAAAAATGCCACTCACTGATGAGGGGCCTGTAGTTCCCGTGATTGGCTGGGAGAAAGGGCCACCCTCTCCAAAGCCTGTGGTGGGGCCCGCCAGAACAGAGTCAGGGTTCTGTTAGCAAGAAAGACACGAGGACTTGGCTGTTGCAGTGTGCACTGTAGTTGACCCAGTAAAAAATTGGGAAGTGCACACCCAAATCTTCTAGCTTTTCTTAAGAAATTGGAGGCTCCAGGGACTTCCCTGGTGGTCCAGTGGCTAAGACTCTGCGCTCCCAGTGCTGGGGCCTGTGGTCAGGGAACTAGATCCCACATGCAGCAACCAAGGCCCAGTATAGCCAAATAAATAATGAATTAATTCTGTGCGTGCTAAGTCGCTCAGTCATGTCCGACTCTTTGCGACGTATGGCCTGTAGCCTACCAGGCTTCTCTGTCCATGGGATTCTCCAGGCAAGGATACCAGATGGGTTCCGTGCCCTCCTCCAAGGGATCTTCCCGACCCACGGATCAAACCCATGTCTCTGAAGTCTCCTGCGTTGGCAGGTGGGTTCAAGAAACTGGAGGCCCCAGCAGTGTGGGTCCTGCTTTTCTGAGTAGTAAAAATTGGACCTTCACGCCAAAAGGGAGGCACAGAGCTGCCCTCTGCCCTGACCTGGGCTCCCCTCCGCCACCAGCACCTTGCAGTTTAGTCCCTGCTCTAGGTCCTCCTCTGGCTCCTGACTGCCATCGCCAGCCAGCCTCCCTCGTTTGTTCCTGGGCTGGCAGGAGAGGATAACAGCTGGTTGAACTGCTCTCAGCCAGCTCTTGCTTTTAGCTGGGGATGTAACAGCCAGATGTGAGCTGTGCTGGGGCCTCTGGCTCACCCCTGCCACCTTGTCCCAGGCTGCTGTCACCTTTCATTCAGATGCCTGGCCAGCAGTACGCCAGCCCTCGGGTTTTAGTGGTGCCTGACTCACACACCTCTTTCATGGTTGGAGTCAGCTCTGGAGGGAGGATCGGCAGTGTGGAGGCCTGTGTTCCCGGTGTCTGTGGGGCATGCTGGCCACCCCGCCACACACTGTAAAGGGGGTCATGCTATCTTCCCGGGAGAGTGAGGATCATTGCTCGCCGGCCTCTCAGCTGTGCTTCCTCTCAGCTAACAAACGCCCCCTTGCCCACCATGTTCTTGTCCCCTCAGAAAGAGGGTAGCTCCAAAACTGCCACAAGCAAGACCGTGGCCCCAGCATCCCTGGAGAAGAAAGCAGAGGAGTCCTCAACCAGCAGTGACGAGGACCTGCTGTCGAGCCAGGTAGGCCGGGCCTGTCCCTGAGGGCTCTTAGGCTAAGAGCTGGGCAGATGAGCCTGGGAGATGGCAGGGCTGGGGGTGGGTGGGGCACAGGGAGGGCAGGTCTGTCCCACTTATAGTGCTTCCCCATTTCCAGAGCTCTTTCTTTTTTTTTTTTAACACTTTCATCTCCACAATAACCCTAGGAGGCAGGTAACAGAGCCTACCAATGGAGGGTCAGAGTTGGCTCCCACAACTCCGAGGAACAGGTATACAGCATGCCGCCTGACAGGGAGGGTCTGTTACTGCAGGAGGCACGTGGTGTGTCAGGAATCAAGGCCCAACAAGCTGGAGTGATCTCCCCAAACTCTTATGAACTGTAAGAAGCCCAGGAAGAGGCAGGCACTGGCCCCTGGTTCCACGTATACCCCACTTCCTGTTGGGAACCGGGAGCCTTCTTTGCAGGGTCTGTCAGAACTCCACTGGCCTCCCAGACCTCGCTCAGGAAGCTACGGCCCATCTCCACATGCTGACAGCCATATACCCCTGAGGGCGGAACCAAGCCCCCGTCTCCCCAGCTCCAGAGGCTTGCTGGCGTTCACCTGGCAGGTGTCTGAGCTTCTGTGTGAACCCCAGGCCTTTCCCACAGTGGGCACTGCCCTTTGTCCTCCCCTAGCCCCAAGGTACTAGAAGCTTCCGCCAGGCCCTTCAGAGATGCTGGAGTCCACAACCGTCAGATGAGTGGGGTCTCCCTATCCAGCTTCCCTTAAATATCACATCATACACTGATTAGTCCATCAGTAGGGTCAGGTGTCGTGCACACCCATGGTGTTGGGGTGCTCACTGCCTTTCTCTCCTTAATAGCCTAGATTAGAAGAGTAACTATGAACAACTCCATCTACCGTTGGCCACTTCCTGAGTGCCAAGGACTGTGCTAGTTCCCATATTTTCATTTTTCTGTTCAATCCCCACACCAGCCCTATGAGGAAAGGTGCTTCTTTTATTCCCATTTTGAGGAGGAAGGAATACGGCCAGAGAAGTTGGGCGAGCTGCCCCAGCATCACATGGCTGTCATAAGGGGACAGACCTGGTGTTAGTACTCTGCTCGCTCCCTGGCCCTGCCCGGGACACTCCCCTCCCGGTGGCAGGAAGACAGCAGGGCTCAGGCCCTTCCCTCGGGCTCTCTTTGGAGCCTTTGGGAGCCTGCCTCCTTTTCTGTGCAGGATCTAAACAGCTGGGAGAGAGGGGGCCGCTTCGCCCTTCTCTGCGGGGGCGGACTAACACAATTAAAATGAACATCATGCTTAAACTGAACCATTTAATTGGTACGTTAGTCCTCAAGGTTTTGGAGTCCCTGTTAGAAAAGAAAAAGGAAAAAAAGTCAACACTTTGTGCATTCCCCGGAAGGATTCGGGGAAGATGGCACAGCCCAGGTGAGCTACAGCCTCCTCCCAGCTTTGGGGTTTTTTGGCTCCTTAATCCCCATCTCTCTAATTATGATTATTATCGTTATTATGCATTTATCAAGCACTTCTCTACTGATGAGTTTCACTGTTTTTATTATTAGCCCATCACTGAGAGAAAGGGATTGATACCAGGGTGGTGGGCAGAGCCCCAGGCTGGGAGGCAGAGAGGGGCTATGGCTCCATTCCCAGGTCCCCTTACTGTGCCTCAGTCTCCCCCGCTGCAGGGGTTGGGCTTACCCCTTTGCTTTCAAAGACAAATCAGGGGATGGTCCCTGCATGGCTCAGCCCTGTTGTGCAGGCATTAATCCCAGGCCAAGTTCTATGCCGGGGCCTAGGGTAGGTACCAAATTTTAACAGGCAAGGCCCTGCCTTTAGAGTTCCAGGTTGAGTTGGAGAGAAAGAAGAGATCTCTAAGAAGCTGAAATTAGGTGTTAAATCAGAGATCTAAGATCTAGCATTGTTGGTCCTAGGAGTTCCTGTCTGGTGCTGGGAGGACCAGCTTCCAGCCCTGGCTCTGACACCAGTTTGCTGGTCACCTTGGGTGAGGCCGCTGGCCCTCTCAACCCCTGGGGTGAGACTCCCTGAGGGCTGGTGAACCATGGAGGCTCTGGGCCACATGCCCAGGAGTGGGATTTTTCAGCTCCTTCAGGTGTGGGCCTAGGATGTGCTACCAGCTCCAGACAGTTCCGGGAGAGGCCTCAGAGAAGTGCTGCCATCTAGAGCTCGGGTCCCCTCTTGTCTGTGTCCGTCGTCCCCAGGGTCAGCAGTCTGGGCCAACCCCGCCCCCACCGCAACCCGAATGAGGGCACTCTTGTGATGCACTCAGCTGTGACTTCTAGAAGGCCACTGGATTTGGTCCTACAGGCACTGACTCTACAGTAGAAAGGGATCCTGTGTGTTCCTCTGGGCCCTCACTGCCCAGCACCTACAGGCGGCGGGGTGGGGGTCCAGCCAGGTGTTCAGGCTGCTTCCACTTCCAGTGAGTCTTTCCTGACCCACCCCAGAAAGGAGGTCCATGTCACCCCATGTGTATCATGCTTTCCAAAGCAGACCAGAAGCTCTTTGGTGAGAGAGCCCAGGCTGGGTTACTAAGAGCCCTTCCAGCAGATGGGAGAGTGAGGCTCACTAATTTCAGGGTCTGGGCCACACGGTGAGGTCATGGCAGAGATGGGGTCAAAAGTGTGTCCCACGTACCCCACCTTTGAGCTCTCCTCTCCCATCCAGGGCTCCGTGGGCAACCCCCTGCCCCACCCCCAGCTCAGAGGCAGGGCGGGCAGCGTGGGCAGGTAGAGCAGGGCGGAGGCTTCTGCCGAAGAGCTGCTTTTAATATCCCAGACGCTATTGTTTGCCTCAGTGGGTTCGCTGCCTCTCTTCGTCCCCGACAATCTGTTCCTCTGTCTTCTCACATATATATAGATCCCCCCTCCCTCAACTGAAAGCCTTCTCCCACTTCCATCCTTCTCTCTTTCATCACGTGGGAAGGAAGTCTCTGGAAGTGGCAGATCAGAGCGGCTGTGGGGGAGGCTGTTTGGCAGGGGTAGGCAGGGCCCGGGCCCGGCAGAGCTTCCCCCTCGGCGGGCCCCTTTCTGCTTTCCATTTCATGTTGCCTTTCCCGCAGCACCCTGCAGGATGCGGAGTCAGGCCCAGTGGGGTGGGCAGAGACCTGGGTTCCAGGCCATGGCCATGGGCAGCTCCCCCCTGCTCTCCTGCTGCCTTGTGGGGTCAGGGGGTGGGGGCAGAACTCAGACCAGACCTGACCTCTGGGGAGTGGAACGTAGGCTCCCCGGGTGTCCTCCTATGTGGTGGGCATGTTCACTGGAGCTGTGGTTCTGAGACATCCGCCAAGAGTCCACAGGGAGTGTTACTTTTTTCTTTTTTTTTTTTCAGTGTCTTATTGGAAAATGCAGAGGATGCCCCAAACTAGAACAGTGTAGAGTCTCCAGTCACCATCCCAGCTTTGGTAGTTCTGGACTTGTGACCAGGCTTGGTTCATCCACATCTTCACTCTCTTCCCCAACACCACTAGATTCCTCCTTTTTTTTTTTTTTTTTTAAAGCACAATCACTAAAAAGTTGGCCCACCTAGTTAGCATCCCCATTTCCCCAGTTGCCTCATGACGTTTTCTGTATCTGGTCAAATAGGAATCTAGATAAGGGCCATCGGCTACATTGGGTCCCTTTGGTCTTAGTTGGTTTTCCCTGAGCAGTTTACTTGTTGAAGATCCTGGGCCTGTGTAGTTTGGGCCACATTCCTGCCTCTTGGCAGGAGGCAGCATCAGAGTCTTGGGCATGGGAGCAACTACACTGTGAACAGCCCCCTAGGTGAACCGTCAGGCGGCTGACGGGGCATTGCTCAGAGCGCCCCGCACAGCAGGTGTGTGTCTCTGAAGTCAGCGAGAGGAGAGAGGCTGACCTCCACATTCTGGGCCTGACTCGGCTTCGGTTAGGCTCTGTGACCTTGGGCAACTCTCCCCCCCCCTCAGGACTTGTGATTTTCCCATCTGTATGATGGAGCTGATACTGCTGATCTCAGGGGTTCCTCTGAGGGTCAGGTGGGCTCCTGTGAGCTCTGAGGTGCCCTGCAGGGTCTTGGCTGGTGCCTGGGCTGGGAGTGAGCTGGCAGAGCCTTGGGAGCTCTCTGGAACCCTTGCCTTGTAACACCCTCCCCTACCCACCTTCCCTTTCCCCTGGCCAAGCTGTTAATCACTGCGGGGGTGTGTTTTGTTTTTGTTTTTCAAGGTGATTAAAACCCCTCTGATTTTTGTCGACCCTAATCGTAGTCCAGCTGGCCCAGCTGCTACCCCCACCCAAGTGCAGGCTACAGGCACCCCGAGGAAGGCTCAGGCCTCGGAGAGCACAGCCAGGAGCTCCTCTGAGAGCGAGGATGAGGACGTGATCCCCGCTACACAGTGCCTGACTCCTGGTGAGCACGGGCCACCCTGCAGGGCCGACTCCCTGGCTGCAGCTGTCAGGCATTTGCACACACACGCGTGCACACACATCCATGGAGGTGCCAAAGGGAGAAGACACTGGCTGAGTCTCAGCAAGTAGTTGGTCTGGAGGGGCTTAGGGCAAGGTCTTGACCCTATGTTAGCTCATCCCCACAAGGATCTGGCTTGAGCAATAACTGTGCCAGGGCTTCTCTGTGCGGGCTCCAAAAGGTAGAACCCAGACTAGAGACTCGAAGCTGCATTGACCAGGTTTATAGTTCAGGAGGAGCCTTGTAACAGCTGGCTGACTGAACTTGGAGAGGGCTGCAGGATAGTGAGCCTCCTATTCCTGGTGGCATGTAAAGGAGATCAAGTAATCCCTAAACAGAGAGATGTAGGGAGGAATTCCTGGAGACAGGACCAGATCTGGGCTTTCTTTGACTTTTGACAATCTGTGATTCTGACAGTGATAGCAAGAAAATGGGTAATCATTATTGTTGTTACCACAACACTTTTTGATGAGAATATTAATACCTGATCTTGGCGGGTTTATTAAGAAATGCAGATTAGCAGAAAAGAAAAAGCATCACTTGTAATCCCACTGTCCAAAATAATCACTGTTAACATTTTACAGCTATTAACTTTACAAAAACCAAAGGTACACTGTGTATTTTTAGTGAGACCATACTGTACATATGCTCAGTAATCTTGACATGTTGTGATGTTCCATAGTTAGAGCGTGGTCACCTGGGAATCCCGCAGTTTTTTCAGCCAGTGTCAAGTTGGAGGAAGCTAAGAGTTTTATTTGGGGTGTTGGGCTGTTACAAACAGTGCTGCAGTGAACACATGTGATTGAGCCTCTGCACATGACCAAGGCTTTTCTAAGAGAGAGGGTTTTAAATGCGCAGAGTCGTGTTTGGCTCCAGTGCTCTGCCTGTCATTCAGGAGGAGTGGCTTGGCCAGCGAGGGGGACTGCAGGTGGGGAGGGGCTGAGGAAGAGGCCTGGGGTGTTGCCCACAGCTGCCGCCTCATCTCCTTATAAAACATGGAGACAGTGGCTGCTTCTGCCTGAAAGGCTTGGGAGGGGGTTTAAGGGGCTTCTACCACATGGGCCCTGGGCACTGCACCAGGTTCCCAGGATGGGCCGATAGAGCGGGTTTTGCTGCTTGGGGGAGGCCACAGGGCTTCTCTGCCCTGACATACCCCCTCCCCCTCCATCTCAGCCACTAGGACCAGCGTGGTGACTGTGCCCACAGCCCCCCCAAAGGCGGCCCTCAGAGCCAGTGTGGTGGGGGCCCCCAGCAGTGAGGACAACAGTCAGGGGTCTGCAGGCAAGAAACAGGAGGCACCAGCCACTCAGGTACCTGGTGGGCAAGGGGGTGCTGACAGGCC
This sequence comes from Okapia johnstoni, assembly GCA_024291935.2. Classification (NCBI taxonomy): domain Eukaryota; kingdom Metazoa; phylum Chordata; class Mammalia; order Artiodactyla; family Giraffidae; genus Okapia; species Okapia johnstoni. The sequence continues at coordinate 53,501,722 of CM044316.1, forward strand.
AGTGGGCTGAGGGGCCCCCTCCTCGACACCACTTCCCCTCAGGGTTTCTGGGTGGCACTGTAGTTGCTCTCACCCACCCTGTGGAAGCCAGGGCCTTTCCTGGCCTGGCCATAGCCCTGATCCATGCCCCCGAATTACCCTTATGAGGTCAGGAAGCATCCTCTGGCACGTGGCCCCGCCCCGGGCAGAGCCAGCCTGACTCCAGCAGCTTCTCCAACAATACCAGGTTTTTGGTTTGATATTTCTCTCACAGTTTGCCATGAACAAAAGTTGCCCTTTGTTAATGTTCATCATAGTGACCAGTAGTGTTCTTCCTGGCCTTCACTATTTTCAGTGCATTTTTATTTCTTTGGTCCTTGCTGGAATCTAAAAAACAAGCAGGGGAGAGTTAATGGCTCATTGTTCAAATGATGGAACTGAGCACCACGCCCTCAGCAAGAGGGTCAAGACGTGTCCAGGATCAGGCAGGATCGGAACCCAGGGCTTCTGGATCCTAGTTCATTGTTTTCGGGGCCCATTGCTCGTGGGGCCATAGCCATTTGTTTTCCCAAGCCCTTGCACCCGCCCCTTTTGTTCCTGAGATGGCAGGAGCGAGAGCTGGAGACGCCGAAGCAGGATTTGGGCACCTCTACTCATTGGGGCTCATCATGACCTCCTACCCAAAAAAGAGCTTCCTGGGAGCGTGGTTGCTGAGTGGGTGGCTGGGTTGTGGTCACTGCACCCACCAACCTGCATCCATTTGGCCTTTCAGCCAGCAGATGGTGCTGAGCATCTGTCCATGCTGGGAACTGGGGGTACAGCAGGAAGAAGACAGGGAGGGGCCCTGCCCTCATGAAATTCCCAAGGTGGGGGACAGCCATTAAGCAAGGAGACCAAGAGTTAAAGTACTCACCAACTGGTGGGTGCTTTGAAGGGAGTAGTATCGATGTAAGCAAGGAACAGTGGAATGACCTGCCTTAGAAAGGATAGGCCGGGGTGGCCTCCCAGAGGAGGCGATGCTGGGACCGGAGAAGCAGCCAGGCCTGGGCAAACTGGAGAGCCCTCCAGGCAGGAAGACCCAGGCGCAGAAACCTCTAGGGAAGCACTTGGGGGTGTGAGAGCTGGGAGAAGGTGGGGTAGCAGGGGCAGAGGGGCCAGGCCTCACGGCCCATGGTGAGGGCTGAAGGGGGCCTGGAGATTTTAGCAAAGAATCACACCCAGTTCTCATTCCATTCTCTCCTTGGCTGCTGGCAAGCATGGGAAACAGGAGCGGCACCAGGGAGCCTGTTGAGGAGTCTGTTGCAGCCGCTAAGCTAGAGGCTCAGACTCAGTGGCGGGGCCTCCAGAGGGGCCTGAGCCCCTTCCCTCCCCTGGGCTGGGAGCTGTCTGTGGATCCTCAGAATGATATGATTAACTTCTTTTCTGCCTAGTCAGTGGCAGTGCCCTTCGACCGCCCCTCAGCCCTCCACTCCACCCCTAGGTTCCTCTGGCAGCTACGGGTCCCCTCCCGCCACAGCCAGGCAGGATGTGACCAGGGTGTGGCCTAGATGCCATGCCAAGAACTCAGGAGCCCCAGGCCAGGCTCTTATCCACCTGTGCAGTCTTAGGCTGGAGCCAGCCCCTAGGTCATGTGTCTGGGCCCGTCCTCTTTCTGGGGGCCCTGGGCAGGGTCCTGTCTGCATGGAACCAGGCTGGCCCCTCACCTTTGCCTTTCACAGGTGACCAAGAGGAACCTCCCGCTGACACAGGCTGCCCTGAAGGTTCTTGCCCAGAAAGCAAGTGAGGCTCAGCCTTCTGCTGCCAAGACCCCATCTTCAAGTGGGGTGAGCTGGGGAGCTGGGGGCCAGGCCTCACCCTGGAGGGGATAGTGTTCAGAGACACAGGAGGTAGAAGGCAGGGTGCAGGCAGGGGCCCAAGTCCCAGCGCCAGCGTTTAGCTACCCTGTGACCTCAGCATACGCATTTACCTTCCCAGGCTTCTACTGTGCATGCCCCTGCACCAAAACTTTTTTTTTTTTTTGGTGTACTGTATGGCTTGAGGGATATTAGTTCCCCAACCAGGGATTGAACCCAGGCCCTCGGCAGTGAAATCCTGGAGTCCTAATCACCGCCAGGGAGTCTCCCACTGCCCATCCTAAAGAGTGGTGGGAGAATTAAATGGGGCCTGTGTGGAAAGCCTCTAGTAGTGCCTGGCCCTTCACTGAGTTATTCAGTAAGCACCAGATCTTATTTCCCCTAATTTTCCCTTTCCATTCTCTCTCCTTTCCCCGAATCAGACTGACAGTGCTGTGGGAACACTCTCCACGGCGAGTCCCCAGAGCACCCCTACCCAGGCCAGAATGGCCAACAAGCTCAGAAAGCCTGAGGTTCCCGCAGCTCAGCGGGCCACAGCCACTCCCTCGGGGCACCCCACAGCCAAGGCCCCTGCGACCTCAGATGACAGCAACAGCAGCTCTTCAGGAAGCGAGGACGATGCCGAGGGGTCCCAGGCGGCCCTGTCAGCCCACAGGCCAGGTGAGGCTCCTGGGAGGGAAATGCTGGAGGGCCTGGTGGAGCCCTGGGCTCAGGTCTCTGCTCTGTATCTGCCCATGTTCTGTGACTTTGACCTAGGCATCTCATGCAGGACCTCAGTTTACCCAGCTGCACAACCCCATGACCAAATTGGTCCACACGACATGAACAACCTTTTTACTTGACTGTTTGGCCATGCCCAACCTTTTGGGATCAGGCTTCTCTAACTGATCCCCAGAGTCCCAGGACCATACCTCTCTTAGGGATTAGAAGGTTTGGGCATGCAGGTATCTCACAGGAAATGCTGTGAATAGCAGTAGACCATGGAAGGGAGCAATGAGGGGCAGATGATGCCTTAGATCAGAGGGTGAGGCGCGTAAACAGGGACCAGGCCACCTTGGGGCCCTCCCGCTCCCAGAGCACTCTGCCCTGTCCAGCGGGCAGAGGGAACCTGGGGTTTCCAACAGTTACCTGTGCTTCTCCTATAGGCCCAGCCCCCTCCAGGAGGGAGACCTTGGTGGAAGAGACCACAGCAGAGTCCAGTGACGACGAGGTGGTGGCACCTTCCCAGGTAACTGCAAGGGAAGGGGCTGGCAGTCTCGGGAGCCTTGAGGTGGGAGCCCCAGGCCAGGCTCTCACCCACCATGCAGTTGTGGGCTGAGGCCATGCTCTGGGTCATGGGTCTGGGCCCTGGCCTATCCTCTTTCCGGAGGGCCTGGGCAGGGTCCTGTCTGCATGGCTCTTCTCCTGAGGTCCCACTTCAGCATAAAGCTGTGAGAAGCAGACTCTTGGAGTCTATAGAAAGGATTTACCTTGATTTTAGGTAATTTCCAGATAAAAACATTCTCTAACAGATAACAGATGGGATTTCTTTTAAGGTTATCATCTGTATGTGGCAAGTGCTGGTGCTTTTCCGTTTGCATTAGTAATAAGTTTCCTTTTTAAATGCGCCCATTTAAAATATGTATTAATTATAGTAGTGCAGGAAGTACACACACAGAGCTGATGTGCCTGCCACCCAGCTGGCCTCAGGGTCCCTGGGCTGGTCTCTTCCAGCGGGCCATGCACTGCTGGGCTTCTTCACACTGGGCTTCTTCAGTCTCTCCTCTCAGGTTTTGTGACCCCTGGGCTGACTCCAGCCGGTTCCAAGACTTCAAAGGCCATTCCCAAACCAGACGCCAGCCCCTCTGTTTCCTCTACTCCGGCCACCAGAGATGCCCCAGAGGGCAAACAGGAAGTGGAGCCCCAACAAGCAGTAGACAGCATGTCCCCTAAAACAGGTGAGTCGAGGGCCGTAGGAAGGACACAGCAGGATGTGGAAGAACAAGGCAAGGAACCCCTTTGCCTCCCTCAGGAGCAGTCCCGCCAGCATGGTCCTGTCTGCCAACAGGGCCTCTCCAAGTGAGGTCTGGTACCCCTACATCAGGCCTGGAGGTGCTCGTCAAAATGCAGGGGCCTGTACGCTAGTGTCTGGTTCCTGTAGTCTGGGGCTGCCTGGAGGTCAGGTTATCCAGCCCTGTGGGACGCTGGTCGGGGTCCAGGTGGCTTGGCTTAGGGGTTGGGGGTGCAGAGAATATGCACATGGCCCCTACCTTGGAGGAAATGCACCTGAACTTACAGGGTAGGCCTTGGCTGTCTCTAGCTGTTCCTGTTGACTTTTCTTCCTAACAAGTGGGCTCCTGGTACAGGGTGTAAGTGCTTGGGATAGCTCAGACAGAAGATGGGGTCACGTTTGAAGAAGTCTGCACGTGGTGAAGACCCCGGGCAAAGGACTGATGCACTCTGAAGCCTCAGACAAGCCCATGGCGACTCTGGACCTCGGTGCCTTAACCATACAGGACAGGGGTTGATGGATCCATTGGTGTCACATACAGAAAATGGCACATGTGGAGAAAGTCACGTGGTATTTGGAGGGCAGACTCGAGTGCTCAGGTCACCTGGCCTAGGGTGTCAGCCACTGCTGACTGTGCCAGCACTCTGGGATAGGTGTCTCAGAGGGTTTGCCTGGGATAGCTCTCGAGGTTCCCTGGCCTTGGCATTCTAGGGTGTGTGGTAGACAGGAGGCAGAGAAGTGGGTTGCTGAGGCACCCTGAGCTCTCCTTGGCTAGCTGACTCCTATTCTTGCCATGAAGAACCAGAAGACTGAAGTGGGCCTCCCTCTGCCCTGGGACCCCCTCTGTCCACCTCCCCAGCCCCCCAGGGCTGTGAAGCCAGAGCTGCTGCAGGTCCCCTGCAGGGAACAGCTTTATCCTCCCCACATGGAGCAGGGCCAAGCTACCAGCACCTCCCAGAGTGCAAGGCGTCGCCGCTCTTGTGCTGTGACACCCCAAAGTGACCTGCGAGGTTGGGGCAGTGCCGGGACATATGCTCAGCTCCCAGTCCTGGGGCCTCTAGCTGCAGCTTGCCCAGTGCTGGGTCAGCAAGAGGAGTCATTGCTCATTTTCTTCCCCAGTGTTCTTCTCTTTGTGAGAGGCGGGTGTGACAAGGAGACATTTTAGAGGGGGCTGTGGAAGTTTTTTTTCACACGTGTAGTCAGCACACAATTATCAAAGGAGAGCAGAGGCGTGGAAAATTCTAAACAAAGGCTGCAGCAGAAGTCGCTCTGGCAGGCAGTAAACCTGCTTAGTCAGCCGCCATGTGCATATTCTCTGCACCCCCCAACCCCGAGGCTAAGCCACCTGGACCCCTGACTGCAGAGGGCTGCAGACCCACAGGGTACAAGTGGGCATAAGTTGGATGGCTACATGACCTTGGCTTTTTTTATGCATCTGTGGTTTAGAACAGTGAGGGGATTCAGTGCTCGTGCAATGCCTCATTTTATAAACAGGGAACTGAGTTTGGTTTTCAGACCCAGGACCCAGGCGTCCTGTCTCCCTGCCCTGGGCTCCTGACTGGAAGGTACCATCTATCCTGTCCCATAGATTCTTTGATTTGTTGGCGGATTACAAGCCCTTTCGGAGAAGGGAATGGCAATCCACTCCAGTATTCTTGCCTGGAGAACTCCATGGACAGAGGAGCCTGGTTGGGCTACAGTCTGTGGGGTCTCAAAGAGTTGGACATGACTGAGCAACTAATACCACAAGCCCTTTGGTTAACATTCTGAAGTTAATTTCCATCCCCAGCCTGAACTTGAGTTTTCAGTGTGAGGAGACATGAAAAGAGCTCCTAAGTGAGAAGCAGGGGGAGAGGTGTGGGCAGGAGACCCAGCGGGTTCCCATGGTCCCATCTGAACCACACCAGAGAAGGTCAGGTCTATGCTGGACTCCGTTGGCTTTCATGCCACCAGAGGTCTAGTCCCTGCTTCTCTCAGGTCCATGACCCCAGGTCCTCTCTCCATAGGCCGAAAAGAGGCTGGTGCCACACTTCAGAAGCCCGGGAAGGGGCCTGGGAGTCCCCCGGCCTCCATGCTGGCGCTGCAGAGCAACATCACCCAGCGCCTCCTGAGCGAGCCCTGGCCCCTGAGTGAGGCGCAGGTGCAGGCCTCGGTGGCGAAGGTGTTGACGGAGCTGCTGGAGCAGGAGAGGAAGAAGGCCGTGGACACCGCCAAGGAAAGCAGCCGGAAGGGCCGCCTGGGCCATAAGCGGAAGCTGTCTGAAGACCAGACAGCCCCCAAGGCCCCCAAGAGCAAGAAAAAGAAGCAGCTGGCAGCCACGGATGGTGGGGAGCATGTTGTCTCCTCAGAAAAGGCCCCCAGGACTGTCAAGGGGAAATCCAAGAAGGACAGAGCAAGTGGTGACGTCAAGGAGAAGAAGGAGAAGGAGTCTCCCGGCTCTCAAGGGGCCAAGGAGAAGCCGGTAGGGGAGCTGGGGACCCCAAAGGGTGACGGGGGAGACCACGGAAACCTCAAGATCAAGAAAGAGAAGAAGAAATCCGACAAGAGTAAGTGCCCGCTGCAGCCCAGAGTGCACTTGCCTGGTCCTGCTGAGGGCTGTCAGTCACCACTTGTGCGGGAGGCCCTCAGCGAGCACAGAGAGGGCTGAGAATGTCTTGTCCATCTTGGGAGCAGGATGGGCAAAGCCGGAACCAGGTCCTGGAGTAGCAGGGCCACCACCTCCAGAAAGGCACTCACAGCTCCAGGGCATGTTCTGCTCGCAGAGCCCTGCACTCCCTCACGGCGGCCACAGCTATGCACACTGGCAGCCCAGGCTCCTGGGGTCCAGGCTCCTGGATAGCAGCCACTCCTTGCTGCATTCTTTGCTGGCGTCCTCATCCAGCCAGGCCACGTTTAACCCCCACCCCTGCCCTGTCTGATGCGTGATCACTCATTCCCATTTTACAGGTTGAAAGTGTCTTTTTAAAATCAGTGTGTAGAAGTTTTACAAAGTGAGTTAAAACGGTAACAGTCCAGGGCTTCCATGGGGGCAGAAATCATAAGACTTGTGCTTCAGTGGCCCCCCAGGGTGTGGAGCATGGAGAGGAGAGAGCTCTAGGGCCCCTGGAGACTTGCCCTATGTCTGCTGACTTTGACCCCAACCCTTAAGATTAACATCTGTTGTTTAGCAATTTTACTTTCTTCCCTTAGAGAAAAAAGACAAGGAGAAAAAGGAGAAGAAGAAGAAAGCAAAAAAGGCCTCAACCAAAGACCCTGGCTCACCATCACAGAAGAAAAAGAAGAGAAAGGTAGAGTGAGTCCCAAGGAGTCTTGGGCTAGAAAAGGGGACCCAGACCCAGTCCCCGGGTGAATGTGATCAGCCCCAGCCTCTAGATGTCAGGGTAGAGGGTGGGGTGAGCCAGACCCAGTCGCTATGCCCCTACCATTCTCAGGGTCCTGAATGGGAGCTTGTGTATTGTGAGACATTGGAGAAGAGCTAGGAGGTGGGGGCTACCCTGAGGGGCCTGAGGTCTGTGCATGTGGGAGCCATGGAGCAGCCCTGTCTTGCCTGTGAGGTAGGAGGATATTATGACAAGTGAAGAAAAGAGAAGCCCCCCTGGGGCCAGGAGACTAGCTAGGCTGTTATAGGTTTCTGGGTGAGAGAAAACGTTCCCTGGGATGTGTGTGCCACAGCTGGCGGGGTATCCCCACAGCAGAAACACTCATGGTCTGCGTCATGCATGTCAAGGGCTGACCACCTGACCAGGAGCCCTCAGCTCCTCATACCCTGATGCAGTTCTCACCATGGCCAGCAGGGCCACAGCCGTGGTCAGAAAATCAGAGCGTCTGTTGCTGCGAAGTCCTGGGCTCCATCCTCCAGGGCGTCCGCACCCTCAGGATCTCTGTATCCCCAGTATCTGTTCTGGGGGAGCCACGGAGCCTCGGGAGGGAACTGTCATAGCCCCTCCTGGTGGGGGTGGCGTGGGTGGGGAAGCACCTCAGGTACAAGAGCCTCTCCTGCTTCTCTCTTCACAGAAGAAGACAGCAGAGCAGACTGTCTGAGGGACACCAGGCGGCAGGTACACTCCTGACCTGGGAACCCCTGCTGACCATCTGGGCGCTGGGGAGGGCGGGAGGTCAGCTCCAGCATCCGCCGTGGTCCTCAGGAGCGAGACAGGGCCTCGTGGGTAGACCTTAGGGGAAGGGGTTTTGGAGAAAGAGGGTTCAGTTCCTCAAGGGCAGTGGGTGATGAGAGTCCGGACAGTGACCACCACTGAGCTGCTTGGAGCGGGGGGGTGGGGGGGGGGGGTGGGGGTGCTGGGATGTGGTGGGGAAGGGGCACACTGGCATGCTTCCTCCTTATACATGAGGATAAGGCTTGAGGTCGGGGACAGCTCAGTCTCTCCTTTGCCACTGTCATTCCTTTTCTTTCCTACTTTGTCATTCGAGGGCCTTTCCTCATGGGAAGGAACATGTTTTGCTCAAAGCAAGCCATTCTGATGGCTCCGTGCTTCCCTGGTGGTGGTGAAGGGGTGGAGTGCTCCGCCCAGCTGAGCAGGCCCCAGCCTGCTATAAACAGGGGTGATACAGGCCTGGGCAGGTGGTGAGGCTTCAATGAAGCTAAGCTCTGAAGCCCTTGTCCCAGTTCCTGGGACACAGTCAGCACCACCAGGTACCCACCGTGGTTAGTTAATGCTCCTCTCCTGCATGGGGAGAGGTTTGGATTTGATTTTGTTCTCCTTGGTGGAGAAAAAGTTGGGGAAGTCTTATATCTCCTTCTCCCAGGGATTTCTTAGCCAAGTGGTGGCCAGCCCCATGCCTCTTCCCTTTGCCCACCAAGGGTGGGAATTGACTTTTTAACTTCCCCTCCCTCCCCAGAAGATAATGGCCAGCTGCGGGGTCCATGCTGGCCAAACCAGCGAGCCCAGCAGGGAAGCTGGTCCAAGGAGGAAGCCTGCCTGGCTCCATGACCTCTGCTCACTGAATTCTCTCCAACGCAGGATGCCTCGGATGGATGGACGTGTACAGTATATATATATATTTTTTAAGTGACCTGCCCCTCCCTGCTCAGCCCCAACATGCCCAGAGGCCTCAGGACTTTCTGCCTCTGCTCTGTAGACCCAGTGAGGCTCAGTCTGCAGCTCCTTCCATGCCCTGGTCTCCGGCTGATGCTGAGGCTTTGTTCTCCTTTTGTCAGTTTATTCCTGTTTTGTTTGTATGGTTTTTTTTGCAAGAACTCAGAAAATAAAAGACTTGAAGGAAGGGTGCAAGTTCCCAGTGCCCCTGGGCAAACACTCTGCAATTAATTGATTCTTGGAAGGGAGAGTCTGACTGACACTGGGAGATGAACAGACCTCATTTGCTCAGGATTTATTCTTGACGGTGTATCAAGACTCTGGGATACTGTGGTGAATGACACCCTGTTTGCCAAAGGAGGAGACTCAGTGAAGGGCCCTGATCAGGTGGGGAAGGCTTCTTGGAGGAGGTGGCATCTAACTAAGCTAAGGGGGAGCTCGGGCATGGTCAGGCTAGGTTACAAAAGTTCTGCTATGATGAAAGCAAGAAGTGGAGGCACTCAAAAGATGTGTCAGGGTGACATCCACAGGAGTTTGTGATGGCGGTGATGGGGGGATGCCACTTCCCTGGGCCCAGAGCAGTGTGAAGCACCTCTGGTCGTGGAGGTCCAGGGCTTTTAGCCTGCTGGAGATAGCGAGAGGCCGTGCAGAAACAGCACTGGGCTTGGGGGGTCTGGGAGAGTCAGAGTGACAGCAAACTGTACCCTTAACTGGGGGCCCCTGGGCAACGACCCCCTCCCAGGTCGCCTCTCTTCCCCTAAGTGTGCTGGCTAGAACAGAGGCTGCAGAGCATTGTCCTGTTGGATTCCTTTGACCCCTAGCAAGCCTTCAGACTTAGAAATGGAGAGATTTCCATAAACTTTTTCATTTAGGGCTCCTCTTGGAAAGTCCAGAAATGTGACCACAGGGTCCTGTGCTCCTCCTGGCAACAAGCGGCTGGGGCCGCACAGCGGCCACCCCTTAAGTAGGACATTGGCCCCCAGTTCCACAGCCCCCACTCCCTGGTGGTCCCGACACAAGGGCCTGCGTTGTTGCCATCTGTCATTACACTTGTACTGTTCTTAGTATAGAAATGAAAATGGGAACAGGAGAAGCTGGACCCAGAAGAGCTGGTGCTCAAAGAATTATGGGCAAGAGCCTATTTCTTCATGTTAGAAGTAAAGTATTTCTGTGTGTGAAACATGGAGAAGTAGTCTGTGTCCAAGCACTGCAGCCCCCCAGCCCGGCATCTTTGTGTGGGCTCCCCAGGCTGTGACCTCCCTCCTCGACCACAGGATTCAAAGACTTCAGTTCACCTCCTTGGGGTAGACAGACCATGCCCAACAGAACAGCTGAGAGCTGGGAGTGTTCTACTCACTACCTTTTATTCTCACAGGAGCCATGGCCAGAGGGCTGATGACAAGCTTGGCTGTGCAGAGGGAACTGGGGGATAGCAGAAAGTGAGGGGAGGGGCTGCAGTTTGGGGAGGCTGGTTCTTCTTGGGTGTATGATGCTGGGGAGAGGGAAGGGGTGGCTCATGCCCCCAGTTAAAGGACTGGAAAGCCGAGGCCTGGAGGGGAGAAGACAGCAGAGGTGTCCGTCCTGGGACTTGGGACAGTGCCGTCCCTTCTCCCTGCACCTGCCCATCACTTCCATGGGCCTCGATCTTGGAGTTCCATGTCAGCCTGCTGTGATGTCAGCAGTGGGGGTCAGCCTCACTCATGGTCCATGTCCCTCGGCCTTGCGTCCCTGCTAGTGGATGGGAGTTTGGGCAGCAAGTGTACTGCTAATCTGTGCCGTTCTGATATGATTGTTGTGTCCAAGGATGATGGAGAGGCAGAGTCTCATAGAATGAGGTGCAGGGTGGGAGACGGCAAGGGAAGGGGTGTGTAAGGGAAGGAGAGGGGCTGGGGCAGGGAGGTAAACTGTGGCCTTGCAGGGCTGTCTGGGTGCTGGTGTCTGCGTCTGCTGAGCTCATGGGGCAACTGCAAGGAAGGAAGCATCAGGTTAGGGCTGGAGTCACTTGGTCCCTGCCCCCTCCCAGCATCCTGTGGCCTCAGAGCAGTCGAGGGCCCTTCACCCTCCACTGCCTCCTACTTGGATACAAGAATTGACCGCCATGGCCCCGGAAACCCCCAGCCCTGGTCCTCATCTGTGAGAAAGAATTTGGAGAATGGCCTGGGGTCATCATCCATGAGCTAGTTGGCCCCTCTGGGGATAAGCTGCTGGGGACCAGATGCCCTGCAAGGGTGCTTACCTGACTAAAATCCTGCTTACACCTCCAGCCCGGATGACGGATACTCCATCTCCATTGGGTCTGCAAAGGAGCAGAGAGTCCACTTGTTAGTTGCAGTCCAGCCTACTGTGCCCACTGGCAAGGAGCCTGGGTGGGCTAGTTCTTCCCAACCTTGCCACAAGCCTGGTGCTTGGTAGAACAGATGTGAATGGAAGGACGCTTGTTGGATGGCTGCAAGCGGCAATGAGATATGGCTGGGGAACTGAATGAGCGAGGCCAAGGAGGGGGTGATGAAATCAGATGGGTGGATCTGGAGGACCCTGGATGCATGCGTGGATGGGTAGAGTGGAAGGGTTGGAGGACAAACGAATTAAGTAGATGAGTGTGGACATAAGGAGAGAAATAATAGTACACAAATAAATAAGGAATGCACAAGTGGGTGGATGCATGGCTGAGTGGCTGCTCCCTGGAGTTGGCACCTTGCGTGTCCTAGCCCATGTGCCAGGGGGACGACCTGCCCTTCAGCCTTTCTGATCCTTCCTGCTCCTGGTGTAGTGGCCACTGCTTACCACTGCAGTTATGGCGCCCGCGACTCCTGGTGTGGGGGACCTCGGTGCCGTTGGGGAAGACGCACCAGCAGTAGCCGATGCTCCCATAGCACTGGAGCGGCATATAGTTGCCGTTCTCGTCGCAGTTGGGCTTGAACACGCCCGGGTGGATGGCAGGGATGCGGCTGACCTCTTCCTGGCACTGGGTCAGTACTGAAGCGACAGGCACGGTGAACACAGTGAGTGAGCGGGCTCTGGGCTGGGGTCTCAGCAGAACCAGAGGTCCACATACCACTGTTGTGTGCCTGATGCCTTCTGTCCAAGTGGCTGCACTTGCTCTACCCATTGCACAGATGGAGAAACTGAGGCCTGGACCAACAAGGTCCAGGATCAGAGAGGAAGTGAATGGCTGTGTTGCTAATTCATCCCAGAACATGATGATTTCTTCTGACACTCAGTGCCTATTAGAGTTTAGAATTGCACCTATGATTCTGATTTCTAGAGAAAAGCAGTAGATGCCTTGCTAAGTCTGAGCTCCCATTACTGGGGGTATCCAAGTAGAAATGGGGGTTACCATGTGATGAGGCTGTTACAGAGGGGATTTGAACATTAGCTGGGAGTTGGTCAAGATAACATGCAAGGTGCCCTCTGAATCCATGATGGAGAATCCTGGCGTTCAGGAACGGTGGGCCCCTGATCTTCCACTTCTGAAACTGAAGCCCAGAGAGAAGAGACTTGCCCAAAGTCACATAGCCAATTAGCACCAGGATGAGAACAGAGCACCCATAAAGGCTTTCGGGCTGAAAACCCTGGTACACATTGCCCATGAGATGGAAGAGCCCCAAGGCCCTCTTATGTAGCAGCCATGGCTGTGTGACCTGGGAGAGGTCCCTTGGAAGGGTGGGAATCATGAGCCCAACCCTCTCATGGGAGCCTGCAGGATGCAGTGCTGGGTGGGGAAGGTCATTACTATGACTCCTGAGATGTTTTGGGTGGTTTTTGCTCTAGGCCTCCTTGTGCAATTCCATCCTCCACAAGGGAGGTCACCTTCTGAAGGTACAGGATGGGGCCTGGGGGCAGCCGAGCCCAGAAGAACAGGCAGGAGAAACAGGAGTGAGAGCTGAGAGGTTGGGAGACCCTGTGCTTGGATCAGGGAGCACCCAAGGCACTATCCCTGAGGGAGCTCCCAGAAACACCGCCTCCCCAAGATTCACGTTCCCTTTACCTTTTGGTGGAACCTCAAAGGGCTTCTCCTCCGGTGAGTTCTTGCTCATTTCAAACAAGAGCCACTGATGCAGCCAGCTCTCAAAGAGCTAATGGGGATAAAAGCAGAGGGTCAAGCTTAGTAGCCCACTCCCACCTTACTGACTGTGCCCCTGGGGACAGAGACATGGAGGGCCAGTGGGGACCTTAGACACCCCACAGGGTTTGGTCAAGGTGGTTCCTTGAGTCCAAGCATTCTCCCATGGTGGGAGCTTCCTAAGTGCTGGGAAGCCCCCTCCAGCTTCCTGAGAATGGCTTCCCTGCTTACACCCCTCTTCCCAGGGCTTCTTTAGATAGGGAGGCAGGGTACTAGTGCAGGGAAAAGCTGCTAACCTTCCAGTCCAAGCCATCCATGGAGTCCTTAAGGTGTTTCAGGTTTTCTGGCAGGCTCCCCTTCAGCTGCGGGTACACCTTCAGGGGGTCTGCCTTCTGCAGGGTAGCAAGGCAGGAAGGAAGGTTAAAAAGCTTCCAGGCAGGCAAGGTTTAATGTACAGTTCATGTTGCCCTGATCTTTGGTTCTGAGGTGTGGAGCCCAGACCTCAGCACACTGGAGCTAATGAGGAAGGGGACATGTTACAGTAATCCAGAGGCCCAGCTACAACACCCCTGGGCTGGGAGTTGGGAGACCCAGTTCCAGGCCCAGTTCTACCAACAGCCCTCAGTCTTCTGATCCTTGCAGACTCTTACTCATCTTCCAGGTCGCACCTCCTTCAGAGGGAATCCTTAACTTCATCCCAGCCCTCTTGCCCCAGCTAGGTCAGATCCTCAGCCTCTTTTTCTCTCAAAGCCCCCTGCACATCCCTCATTACCTGGTCACTTGTCTGTCTCCCACGCTAGCCTGAGATCTCCATGGATTAGGAACTGATCTGATTGCTTCCCACTGTGGCTCCAGAGCCTTGCACAGTGCCTGGTGCTGAGTAGACATGCAGTAAATAAAACAGGCATCTTCAGCAAGTCACTTCCAGACTCTGGGCCTTAGTTTCTCCATGTCAAACACAGAAAAGTGGGGAGCAGTGGGGCCGAACTTCATAGAACATTAAGGGCCACATTTGTGTTCCTTCACTAATCTGCGGAGCTCATGTTGAATGTCTGCTGTGAGCCGGGCCTGGTGCAGGTCTTAAAGCACAGCCCCAGCCAGGGGCCTGTGGGGATGGGTGGGAGGTGAGGCTACCTGGTCGGGTTCACTTACCAGGAGCAGGCGCATCACATGGTCCTGGGTCATGTTGCCGTACTTGGTGGCGTTCTTCATGGGCTGTGGAAGGAAGGAAGGAAGGGGGAGTTCCCAGCACTGGCCCCTGGGGGTGGGGCCCAGAGCAGAGCCAGCAGCTGGGGTCTGGGTGAGAGTCTGGATTCCCAGATGTTCAACAAGTCCATCTCTACCACCTCCCACTGTGAGAGCTTGAGCAGGTTCCTGCCTCAATATCCTGTTCCTCTACTCTGCATAAGCTTTCCTGCCCAAGGCTGTGTGGACAGGAGGTAGAACAGAACATCATCTCTATATCCAAGGCTCTGAAAATAGGAGGGGCTGTGAGACACTCTGGGAAATGAGAAGCACTTTGTAATTTGTGGAAGGCTGGGCCTTCCTCCCAGAGAGGGCCCCAAGAGGCTCTTTCCTCCTTCACCTCTGGAATTTCTGATCTTCCCCGAAACAGCCAGGACCCCCCTCTCCAGCTGCGCTTTTCCTGAGCCAGCTGTCCTCCTTTGTCCCTTGGCACTTGCCCTCCATCCAGGCGGTGTAAGCCTCCCTCTCCTACTGCCCTGGGCTTGGCCTTACCTCCGGGCCTGCCATGGGCAGCGCCCGCATCAGCATGGGAGTGGCCATCCGCATCTGACTCAAAGGCTTGGCAGCTGTGGGGGCAGAAGGCACAGCATGAGTGTGGCCCCAGTGCCCAGGGAAGAGGGTACTCAGACCCGGGGACCAAGAGCTCAGACCCAGATGAGGGGCTGGAATTCCAGACCAGAGGGCGAGGACAGTGGGCCCAGCTGGGGCAGGAATGAGGGTTCTCTGAGGTGAGGGGCGGGGGGGTTGTCGGGACAGAGGTGGGGCACGCACGCTTGGGAAGCTTCATGCGCAGGTTCTCCAGCTGCAGGTTCTGGGAGGTGACCGTCAGCTTGTCCAGCCGGCCCTGCTGCTGGTACAGGAAGTAGGCAGTGGTGGCCTGGCCGGCCAGGAGCAGAGCCACCAAGACGGAAAAGCCTGTGTACAGGGCTCCACGACTGCACTTGCTGTGGGAGGGGAGGAGGGGGACGTAGATCAGAGGAGAGTCCACAGAGGTGGCTGCCCTAGGGACTGGCTGGGAATGGGAGAATGTGCCCCCCCAGTTCCAGCCCTTGCCCTCAGCTGCCCCTAACAGACATGCACTTTAAGCACAAGTAAGTGCCTATGAACATACAGCTTGACGATATTCCCCTGGCCCCCTACCTCCAGCCACTGCTGCCCCTATAGCCCTCCCAGATAGAAATCCTGGAGCTGTCCCTGTGTGGGGAAGAGCCAAGAACAAGGATCTTGTCTTCTTGAGGAACCAGCAAGGACAGCTGAGGAAACTCCAGGAAGACCCTGCTGCCTAGTAATTCATGACATCACAAACATGGCTCATTCTCATTGCCTTGCTGCTCGCCAATCCTCTGTGATTTCTGGACCAAGGCTCAGTCCAGGGGATTATTACTCTGAAAGGAAAATGTAAAAATCCTGTGTGGAGAAAAGGAGAAAACCAGACAAGAGGGGAAAACAAATCCTACTTTTTGACCTTCCCAAGGAAGAGGGGCAGCCTGGCCTCTGAAGTGGTGAAAAGTCCACCCAAGCTTGGGTCTTCCTGAGTTCAAGCTCTATAGCCTTACCTCTTCAGCAACCCCACACCCAAATTGAGTCCCAGCTGTGCCTCCCACTGTCTCTTCTCTGAACCTCAGTTTCTCATAAGGTCTAAGAATCTAGAGAGTCATAATAAAGATGAGACCCTGTAACCTGGATTGGAATCCTGGTTCTGTCATTCTCTTAGCTCAGGGAACAGGGGCAAATCACTCAGCCTCTCTTAGTAACTTGAGGTAAGAATATCTACTCAAAGGGTTGTTATATAAAATGAGATCAGGATAAAGCTCTTGACTCCATACCTAGCACCTAGTTAGCAGTCTGTAACACTGAGCACTAATCTCAAGGGAGTTAATAATTAACTTTAGCATCTGGTTTCCTTCCTCTTTATGCATCTTGATGGCCTGTCTCCTGGTTCTGGATGAGTGCCAACTCTTGCCACTTCCTCCTTTCTACTGCCTCTTTCTTGAATAAGTAATTGGCCAAAGTCAGGAGCCAACCAGAACTGGGAAGAATCATGGTACAAATGTTGCCAGGCAGAAGTGTTCACAAAAGGGTCCAAAACAGGCCAGGACAGTTTTTAGAAGCAGTAATTGAACTGAGGGAAAACCAGACAAGGACTTGACAAGGGGGCACCCTTTCTGCTCACTGAGCCCATGCTGGCTCTGCAACTCACTGGGTGGCCTGAACTCAGAGGGGACCCATTTCCCCTCCCTGCAAATTGTGCCTCTAGAAGGGGGTCAGGTGGTAGACAAACTCAAATTTTAATATCAGACTAGTCCTGGGTTCAAATTCTGGCTCCAGTATTCACTAGCTGCAATAACTTTGTAACTTACTTGTTAATACGAGTCTCAATTTTCTCCTATGTAAAAATGGGACTAATAAAAGTACCCAACTTAAAGAGTTCGTAAAAGAATTATGATTAAGTTTAGCATTTAGTTATATGCCCACCACGAAACTAATCATACTAATATCTAACAGGGACTGAGGATTGGTAACAAGTATACAGTGAATAGGAACTATTATCATAACCACTGTCATTATTGCTGCTGCTGCTGCTGCTACTGAGACCCAGAGAGAAACTGTGATTTATACAAATCATACACGACAGTTGCAGAACCTCGACCAGAATCCAGCCCTCACAAGAGTTGGCCCTCCTAGCCATGGGATTCCCCAGGGTTTTCACAGGCCAAACACTAACGGTCTATCTCTAGTTACATGTCCCGCAGTATGCAGTTCCTCATGACATCTCTGAGAGTCTCTCCCAAACCCCTTTCTGCCTGGCAACTGCTGACATCACAACAAGTCCCTGTAATATGCAAATTATCGGGGGGGGGGGCAAGGACATCGGGGTAACTGTATTCTAACCATTCCCCATTTTTTTTCAGGGAAACAGATGGATAAGGATCTGGGAAAGGGTTCTCTGGATGGCTGTGCTGGCCCCTTGCTGCAAGGGAGAGGGGCATGGGCAGGGTACCACCCACATCAACCCACAGCCCCTTCTGGAAATTTAGCCAGAGCCCCCCCACCTCACCCTTTTCTGACCCTCCTCCAGCATCTCTCATTCCCTCCTGTGATAGCAAACATCTTCATCTACTCTGAAGACACCTGCAACTATAATTCCCTCGATATAAACACATACACCAACTTATGATAACTAGGAGGAAACTCCTCTATGATGAGCTGCTTCTGCCATTCTCTTTTAGAAAATCTGCTTCTCCATCTAGGACCCATAATATTTTCAAAATTTCTAATCTAGGGCTCATGGCCCAGCTCCAAGGGACTCTGGGAAGCTCCTGATACTGTGGGAAACTGTAGGGAAAGAGTACAGAGCTCTCTGATTTTCAGAAGAGAGGTATGTGACACAAAGAAAGTTAAAACCCCTGCCCTAGAGGAACTCCCCCATTTTACAGGAGGGAGAACTGAAGCCAGATGGCCAGAGACTTGCCCCAGATCACCCAGTTAGTGTTGCAGTGAGAGCCAAGTTCATGCCTCGTCTGACTCCCGGTCTAGTGTTCCTTCTATAGCCCCTGTGCACGTATGTCTGTGCAGTCCACGATTCGGCTGCTCTCTCCTACTGCTCACACATACCTCTCCTGGGCTCCAGGGCGCTGGCCCAGCATGGGCAGCTGCTCATGGTTGGAGATGAGGTCACGCTGGTCTTCCATGCTTCTTCTGACCTCTGGTCTTCCTCACTCCTACTGCTGCCGCTGCTGCCTGCGTATCTGGGATGCTGAGCCCCCTGCTCACCTCTTGAAGTTGGAGCTGAGGAGGAATCTGATTCGTCCACAGGAGGCCACTCCGCCCACCTGGTAGAAGTGGAAGTGAAAGCCACAAAGCTGGAAATACCCCCACTTCAGCAAGTTGCCTTTAAAGGGACAGGATCAGTAGGGGGAGCCCCCACCCAGGCAGGTGAAAAGGCCAGCATGTTTCCATTGGCTGCCCACGTCCCTTGTCACTTGTTTCTGGGCAGACCTGTGGATTCATAAGGCTCTTTGGAGGTTTCAAGAAACAGGCAAATGTTTACTCCCTAGACAGGAAATCACTTTGAAGCAAAAAAAAGAGCCGAAAATTCTTTTTGTCTCCCCTCTCACCTGTAGATGAGTGGGTACATAAAGGAGCTGCCCCCCTTTTGTGAACTTAGACAAATTCCTTTCCTTCTCTCAGGGCCTCAGTTATGTCATCTCAAAGCCAGGAGAGGAAAGTTGGATTCAGTGTTCTCTCTGCTCTCTCCTAATGCAAGCATTTTATGAACCTGAGTCCCTGGTTCCAAGGCTCTGGTACTAGTGTTTGCCAGCACTTACCCAGCCCTCCTTTGAGCTGGCACTGTGCTAATCATTTTGCATGCTTTGTTTCATTTAATCTTTACAGTGACCTTTTGAGGGCTGTTTTATTTTATTATCTCTGTTTACAGATAGAGACACTGAGGTTTTGAGAGGCTACATGTTTGCCCAGAATCATGCATCCATCTCTTGATTTTAACCATTCCACCCTTCTGCTTCCTAATGCTCAAATTATGTCATTCAAATTCATGATAGTGGAGGCCTCTACAGGGAGGGAAGGAAAAGGGTCTGGGAAAGGGTACCCAGGGGAGGTTTAACTGTGTTGGCATGGTTTTATTTCTCACTATCTACGGCTTGTAGACCATATTTGTTTTATTAATCTTTATGTCTTTTGTGTGTATGTTTAAATTTTCATCAAATTTAAGGTCAATAAGCACACGAAAAGATGCTCCACATCATTAGTCATTAGGGAAATGCAAATTGAGGCCACAATTAGGTACCACTTCACAAGCCACTACGATGGCTATAATCAAAAAGACAAATAATTACAAGTGTTGACAAGGATGTGAGGGAATTGGAACTCAGATATTGCTGGCAGGAATGTACTATGGTGCAGCTACTTTGGAAAACAATTTGGCAGTTTCTCAAGAAGTTAAATACAGAGTTACATATGACCCAGTAATTCCACTCCTGGATATCTACACAAGAGAGATTAAAGCATGTATCCATAGAAAAACTTACACGCAAATGGTCATAGCACCATTATTCATAATAGCCCCAAAGCAAAAGCAACCCGAATATTCATCAACTGATGAGTAAACAAAATTTGGTATATCCATACAATGGAATATTATTTAGCCGTAAAGAAGAATTAATGTCTCAATAAAAGCCTTATTTAAAACAAAAAGGAATGAAGTACTGATTCATGCCACAAAATTAATTTTCAAAGCATCATGCTAAGTGAATTTGACCAAACATCTGAAGAGACAAAGTTTGACAAAAGTTATTTTAGAAAATTCTGTTCTAAATCTTAAAAGACTGAGAAGTATTGATATGTAAATAAAATTCACTTATCTATTTCAACTGAAATTGAAATTAGATGCTAAGTGTTTAAATTTGTATACACTTTAATAATGCCATTTAATTATCATGATACATATTTTAAAAAATCATGATAAGTGAAATAAACCAGACACAAAAGGCCACATATTGTACTATTCCATTTATATGAAGTGTCTAGACTAGACAAGCCATAGAAACAGAAGGTAGATCAACAGTTGCCAGGGGAAAGGGGATGGGGAATGATTGCTGATGGGTATGGGATATCCTTTCAGGGTGATGAAAATATTCTGGAATTAGACAGTAGTGATGTTTGCACAGCTTTGTGGGTATATAGGAAAACCTCTGATCTATACCATTTTAAAAGCCTGAATATTATGGCAAGTGAAATTGATAGTTCAATTTAAAAAAAGATTTCTTGGTAATGATGGCTAGAACACATATATGTTTGCTTCCTCTTTCAGTTGGCTTCTGTCACTAAAATGACAAAAAGTTTATTTTTTTTTTTTAGTGTAGATCTGTAAGGACAGAGAGAAAGGGAGAAAAGAGCAGAATTTTAGAAGCTGGAAAGCAAATGGATTAGGGGTAGTCATTAACAGAGCCAAGAAAGGTTAATTCTAAACCTGCAGCTAGAAAAGCTGAGAAGCCACCAGTTTATGTGGTAGAACAGGTTCAGGAATTGAGTACTAGACACCCTGGGTAGGAGTACAGTTGGATGTCCATGTCCTGTCCCTCCCCAACTACTCCTCCCTCCCTGAAAGAGGGCTGGAAGTTTATCCCCAGGCACAGAGCAGGGCATGGGCCCAGCTCTGAAGATGAGTCCCAGCCTTCTCCCCGACCCAGTTTCCAGAATGCCAGAAGCCAGACCTTCTTTCTCTGGGCAATAAATGAGAGAATCCTTCTCTGGAGAGCATGACCATCCCACAAGGAATGACCTAAAGATTCTGATACTGGGGTTCAACGATGAAACAACCCAGCCAAATAACCCTACAGGGAAGACCTCAGCCAATAAGCCATTCACATCGGTCACAGCTTCCACTTTATTTTTTAGACAATCAAGGCTCTTGGGACATCTGAAGAAAACCTCTAACATAGAAGAGAGTGAACAAAACAAATAACCAAATCTCAAAAAAGAACGATGGAGGAAACAAATAGATACTAACAGCTTTAGGGAGATAGAGGAGATACTGCACTCATGATACAAGAATAGGATGCTATAAAGATAAATGTACTGTTAGAACAATGATGACAACAACAAAAATGCATTGAAGATTAAAAGCATAAGGGTAGATATTAAACAATCAGTAGGTAAAAGATAGTTTTTTAATCTCCCAGAAAGTATACCACCAAGATAAAAAGAAATTGAGAGAAAAAATAAGAGAATTAAAGACCAATCCAGGATGCCCAATAGCCAAGTATCAGTGTTCCAGAAATAGGGAACAGAGACAACAAAGGTGAAAAAAAAAATCAGTGAAAAAATTCAGTACAATGTCCAAATTGATAGGACCTAGCGAATACCAGAGACAAAGTATGAAGATAATTTCACACCAAGGTACATCAAGTGAAGTTATAGAAAAATAAAGACAAAGAGAAAATTTCACAGAAAGAAGCAAGACAGATACAAAGGACGAGGGATCAGAATGACTTTGGACTTCTTTAGAGCAACCCTGGAAACCAGAAGATAATGGAGCAATGCCTTCAAAATTCTATGGGAAAATTATTTCCATCCTAGAATACTTACAGAGCCAAATTATTAAGTAGGTATGAAGGTATTGTAAAGATATTTTCAGACATTCGTTATCTCAAAAATTTTTCTTCCTCAGAAAGCTTCAAGAATGTATGTTCTACCAAAATGAAGGTCTTTACTAAAAATAAAGGAAGACTTGGAATATAGGAAGCTGAAGTTCAACTCACAAAAGGGAATGGGGATCCCCAGAACGATGGCACAGAGAAATCCCAAGAGAAAAGCAACAGATTCGGATTGGATCAGGTCCACAGGCTCTGAAAGACATTTCTTCAATAAGATAAAATTGATAGACAGCTGATAGATCTGAACGTACTGAGAGGTGATTTAGATCATTTTTTGGAGAGTATCAAGTTGAATTATAAATTTCACAGAAAATTAAGCAAATGAAAAAAAACCAAGACAACTATTTTGTTGTTGTTGTTTAGTTGCTAAGTTGTATCAAGACAATTATTAATTTTGGGGAAAACAAAAGTTATATAGGAAATGAATAGTCATCACACCATACTACACAGCACAGCTATAAATGGCATTTACTGTCGTAATATGGTAAACTTTGAATACTGATCTAACTGAACATACAGTAGAGGCATTTGGGGAGAGTGCTGCTGCTGCTGCTGCTGCTAAGTCGCTTTAGTCGTGTCCGACTCTGTGCGACCCCATTGACGGCAGCCCACCAGGCTCCTCCGTCCATGGGATTTTCCAGGCAAGAGTACTGGAGTGGGGTGCCATTGCCTTCTGCATTGGGGAGGGTGAGAGGATAGGAAAAGTGACTTAGAAGAGAAGGAAAGAGGACTAAATCTTGGTCTTGTGTCCATAGTGAAAAGCCAACCAGATCATGTTTAAAACTGAAACAATCTGGAAGTAACAGTACCAGAAGTTATTGAGAGACGTAGAGGTTAATACAGAAAGAACCAGCTAAAAACGTTTTAAAGTGGTGGGAAAAGGAAGGTAAGGAACTTCTGTTTTTTGCAGCCAGCCTTTTAGAAGGATTTGATTATTTAAATATGTGAATTTATAACTGATATGAAGTAAAACTCCATTTAACATCAAAGCCAGTTGATTCTGAGCCGACTGTGATACCAAAATGGCAGTCTGAAAAAAAGCCTTTTCCTTGTGAAGCAGCTTTCAGTCAGAGTTCAAGGTGACCCCAAAGGTCATCCTGTCCTCGCCCACAAGAGGCTGGAGATGATTCCAGCTAGAAGAGTGGACTGGATGATGGTTCCCTTCTCTTCTTCTAGTAGGGTAAGAGGTCTCAGGTGTCACACAGGCCCCACTGCCCAGTGAAGGAGTCCTGTCCTACCCATCCTCTTGATGGAGATGGAGACAGAATGACAGGAAGCAGGAAGGCTTGGTGTCTGCCACATCCTGAGAGGGACCCAGGATTAAGGCAGGATTCAGCTCCCCCACTGTTCATATGAAGAAAGTCTGACTCAGAAAGGGGAAAGGAACAGGTCCAAGGTCACACAGAGCTGAATCTGGTCTAAACCAAAGAGCTCTGAGGCCAACTTCTTGGAATAACATTCCAGTGCCAAAATGGTGGATCCCAGGGCTGAGGAAGGAAACATAGGTGAGTTGGAGACATCTTTTTTTTCCCCAGAAAGCAAAGAAGTGCTCAAGGACCACTGGTGTTTGTCAGAAGGACCCTGGAGCCAACTTGAAGGAGCACCTGCCAGCCAAATATGAGACAATTCCAGCATCAATAAGAATAATTTACCCTGCTTCTTCAAAAGGAACTATATAGTTCAATCCCAGTTGATAAGGAGTTTTTCTTTCCTTTCTTTTCTTTCTTTCTTTTTTCTCTTTACAGAAGAATGCAAGCTAACTAATGTAAAAGAGAAGACAGAATTAGAAAATCACCTGCTTATAATCCCCAGTGTAATAGTTAACTCAACCACCAATGGATGCCAAAATCATAAGACAAAGGGTTGAGGGACACAGGATATCCACCTGCCGTGGTATCTCTCCAGAGTCCTTGCTGGTAAAAGCCACCCTGCGATGGTGCAGACCTGCGGTTGCCACCACATGATCAGACTTTTAGCATCACCAATCGCAGAGCTGTGTGACATTTTGTGTTTCCTAAAGAGGTAAGATACTTAGCATCAGCTGGGAAGTATCTTTGCTAAAAAAAAAAATCATTAAACTGAATCTGCCATTAGACCTAAATTCTAATTTACCAGACACAGAAGAATGAATGAAGTAAAACTATGAAGAAACAGACGAATTCAGAGACAGTCTCCAAAGAACAACGGTACCCAAGGAAGAGTCAGTGTCATGAAAAAAGATGTGTGTGTGGGTGTGGAGAGGGTTCTGTATTTTAAAAGATTAAAGAAACATAATAACCAAATGCAATTTGTATGTTCTGACAAGATGTTGGTTGGGGAAAAAAGCTGTAAGAGATATTTTTGTGAAGCTGGGGAAATTTGAATATAGACTGAATTTTAGCTGATACTTGGGGGTTATTTATTGCTTTTCTTAGGTGCAATAATGGGATTTTAGTCTGCTAGAAAAATATATTTTTAGAGGCTGAAGGCTGAATGAAGTACTTGGAGGTGACATGAACTGCGGTTTGCAAGTTATTTTCAAAATAGCTCAAGAAAAAAGAAAATAGATAAAATTAACAATAGGTGAATCTAAGTGCAATATATAAACATCTCTGTATGTTTGAAATTTTGAATAATATATGGTTGGGAAAAAATTAAAGGCAATAGTGTACAAATCCAATCTCCTCCTATATAAAAACTGTGCTAGCTGCTCAGAAGACACTATATTTCCACCACTGTTCCCTTGACACATTATTACATTGACAGTGGGCTCTTCCACAGCATAAGCAAAAAATGTATGTTGTAGTCCTCCTTGAAATTTCTCAGAAATTATCAAAAGTTTTGTATTGATAAGAAAAAAATTCCGAGGACTACCTTGGTGGTTGGGACTCTATGCTTCCAATGCAGGGGGCCTGGATTCGATCCCTGTCAGGAAATTAAATCCCACATGCCACAGCTAAAGTTCCCTCGGGCTGCAAGTAAGACTTGTCTCGGCCAAATAAATAAATATTTTTTTTAAAAAATTCCACCTCCACTACTACAGGATGTGTGATTTTGAGCAAATGACTTAACTCCTCTGTGCCTCAGTTTCCTTATCTGTAAAATGGGCATACTAATAGAACTTAAATCATTGGCTTTTTGGGATAATTGAATGAATTGATATACATATGGCTGAGGTAGAGATTAAGTGTGCAATAAGCATTAGGTAGTTCAGTGATAACTTTTTTTCTGCAAACTTTTAAAAAGTAATTTTATTTATTTTTGGTTGCAGTGGGTCTTCATTGCTGCATGGACTTTTCTCTAATTGCAGCGAGCAGGAGTAACATTGCGGTACATTGCAGTAACTTCTCTTGTTGCAGAGTGCTGGCACTAGGGCTTCAGCAGTTGCAGCACATGGGCTCACAGTTGCGGCTCTCGGGCTCTAGAGCACAGACTCAGTAGTTGTGGTACATGGGCTTAGCTGCTTCACAGCATATGGGATATCCCCATGTCTCCTGCATTGGCAGGTGGATTATTTACCCCTGAACCACCAAGGAAGCCCCTCTGCAAACTTGCTGAATCTGAATCTGGGATTGTGCCCAGAGATCCGGAGCTGCACAACACAGCCAGAGGGGCCCTTATCCCCAACCCCGGATCATCCTAGGAGTCTCCTGCTATGGTGTCCCTGTTGAGCTGGTCTAGGTTGAGATGCCTGTTCTCCCTCAGTCTGGGCACTCCAGGCCCCAGAGGTGTGAGTTCCTGCCAGTTCACTTGGGTGAGCCAGGAGGTGGAATCCCCCAAGACCTCTAACCATCTTGTGTTCCTTCTTGGTCCCCAAGTCCCAGGAGAGGAAAGAGCCACCCCAGGTGGTAGGTGGTGTATGCCCAGCCCCATCCACCACCCCACATGGCCTGGCCATCCTTTCTGTGTGGGGGCCCCTTGGATCCTAGCACATCTTAGCTATGGAAAAGAGGCCAGAAAAGATCCTCTCTATGGGGAAGGAGCAGGCCCACACTACAGCCCTGTACCTGTCACGCCTGGCCTGGGCAAGCCCCTTACTTCACTCCTCTCACTTGCTCATTTATACTTTTGACAATTATTTATTGCCCATCTACTCCGTGCCAGGTGCTTGGGCTATGTCAATGAATGAAGCAGACAGTATCCTTGCCCTTACGGAGTTTGCATTCTAGTTGGAAACAAACAAGCAAACTTGTTTGTTAAAGAGTGATGGCAGGGATGGGGAAACAAAAGGTGTTACTACATTGCAGGATGGGGGCAAGTGGTAGTACTTTATAGGGTGTTGGGCTGGGCCTCACTGACAGGGCGAGGTTTGGGCACAGGCTTGAAGAGGAGGTGGTTAACCAAGGCCATGTCTGAGGGAGGGATTCCCTGGACAGAAGGAATGGCCAGAACAAGGATCCCAGAGTGGGGATGCACCTGGCTGAGGAATAGCAAGGAGGCCAGAGTGGTTGGAGTGGAGCCACTGAGGTGGGGCATGATAGGACATGATCCTATAGCCAGATCTTATAGCCATGGTCACAACCTTGGCTTTTACTCTGAGTAAAATCAAGAGCTATGGGAAGGCTTTGGGACTTACCTGGTGGTCTGGTGGTTAAGACTATGCTTCCACTGAAGGGAATGTGGGTTTGATCCCTGGTTGGGGAACTAAGATCCTGCCTGACAAAAAAAGAAATAAGCACCGTGGGAAGGCTTTGAGCAAAAAGTGTCATTATCCAAACTGCGGTTTTAAACGGTGGTCCAGGCTGTGTTGAAAGTCAGTACAATAGGGGCATACAATCCCCACCACCTCATGGGCCTGCTGTGAAGGTCCAAGGAGAACGAGAGTGAGGAAACATTTTATAACAAACAGCTTTGAATCCACCTGCAGTGTGGGAGACCTGGGTTTGATCCCTGGGTTGGGAAGATCCCCTGGGGAAGGGAAAGGCTACCCACTCCAGTATTCTGGCCTGGAGAATTCCATGGACTGTATAGTCCATGGGGTCGCAAAGAGTCGGACATGACTGAGCAACTTTCACTTCAGTTCACTTCACAGTGTTTCTGGGAGAAAGAGACTAGTTGCTCTGTTCCTTCCCATCATACTGAAGGGACAATTGAGTGAGGAGAGGATTTGATTTGCCCTAGGTCGGATGTTCTGCAACCAATTTAGGATCTGGGACTCCCCGACTCTTCTCCCAGCTGCTGTCTGGCAGGTAGGTTAATAGTGTGGCCTTTGGACATGAGATCTCAGCTAGTACAGCTGAGCAAGACTGATCAAGCCCTCTCCTAGGATTTATTCATCCAACAAATATATATCAAGCATCAGTTCTGCGCCAGTCACCAGGACTCAGGGGCATATGGAGACACCTGGCGACGGATGAGCCCCAGTCTTGGTCAGAGACCAGGCTACAGTGGCCGAGGCTGGGATTAGGGGTCAGGTCACAGCTGAGGCTGGAGGCAGGGAGATCAGTCAGGAGACTGCGGTGAAAAGTCAAGCTGGAGAGGCAAGCCTGTTGGGGGCCATGGCTGGGAGCATTGCAGGAAAGGTGACAAAGAATAAAAATGTCAGGAGGAAAATCCACAGGACTCAGACCAAACTGAATATGGATAGAGGGGTGAAACCAAGATGTTGCTGAGCTTTTTGGCTTGGGTGACGGAGATGATGTCTTTTCCAGAAACAAGAAGTCCTTGGCACATTTGAGGAACAGAAAGAAGTGCAGTGCGTCTGAGCTTAGTGAGTGAGGGGGAGGGTGGTTTCGGATGCTGTTGAAGGGACAGACGGGGCTGCAGCTTAGGTATTATTTCAAGAAAATGGGAAGCTGGTGGGGAGTGCCAAGCAGGGAAGGGCTGGGGCTGGTTTGTGTTTTTTAATGATGTATGGCATATAGATTTCCCAGGGGCAGGAGTGGGATTCTGGAGATCGGTTAGGGGTAAAATCGTTTAAGTGAGAGACGGTGTGGAGACAAGGAGAAGCAGATGGGTTCGATAGCTGTTTTGAAAAGTAGAAATGTCAGGACTTGCTGTGGGAGTGATGTCAAAGATGGTGTCCAGGTTTAGAGCTATACAATGGATGGTGGCATTCACTGGGATGGAGGAGATGGGAGAACACATTCTGGGATAGGAAGACCCTAGCGTTTTGTTGTGGCTATAGTCTATATGACAGCCATGTGGAGACATCATCGGTGATTGACGGTACCAGACTGAAACTTGAAGAGTGATTATACACGTTTGTAAATGATCAGCTTGCAGACACTTTTATACCAGGGGATGGGGGCTGAGCTCTGGAGACCCTCAATGTGTAGAGATAAGATGAGGAGCAGCTCTGAGCAGTGCAGAGGAGTAGTCAGGGAGCAGAAGGAAAATAGGGAGAGGGTGTGATCACAGATCCCAACAGAGGAGTGAAGGAGTGTCAGCTATGTCAAACACCGATGAGGGAAAGGCCCACTGGACTAGGCCACACGGAAGTCATGGGAGATCTTGACAAAAGCAGGTCTGAGACTTGGGTTGGGAGGTGACTGGGAGGGAAGAAGTGAAACCAGCACAGGAGGGGGAGCAGAGAAGTGAGGGTAGCCTCTGGAAGAGGATGCAGGTCATGGTGTTTGAACGTGTTGTCCAGAAAGGAATGCCTGGGAGCGGGGGGACCGATGATGCTGCAGAGCAAGGGTTCTGCTGGGCTCCTGCACAGCAGTGTCGCTTGGCTGATCAGTCTTCTCCCCAGGCAGGAGTGGTCCTGGAGTGTTTCTCCTCCTAGGCACCAACTCCCTGCCGCCTCTCTTTTCCTGCTCTCCTCTCAGACCTGCTTCCTCAGCCTGGCAGCTCATTTTGCAAATGCTGCCACCGTCAGTCCAGTCCACTGGGTTTGAGGGGAAAGTGAAGCTTTCTGAATTACACCAAGGCCTTGGCTCCTGACTTTCCTGCCTTGGCAGAGCTCGTCTCATCTCTGAGTATAAGCTATTCTGTGTTTCCTCATTTTACTGTCACAATAGCCCTGTGAGTCTCAGGAAGATTAGATGAGATGTACAAATATTAGCTAAGTGACAGCAAGTGGCAAATCCAAGATCTGAACCCATGTCTAAGCTGTCCACAGAGCCCATTCTCTTAACTACTATGCCATGCTGCTTCCCATAGACCCCTTACTTGCTGTGACCAATCTTAGTGAAGGTCATGCCTCCTATAGCGCCTGTTCCCAAGGCGATGGATTAGAAAGACAGGATTCCTTCCTAATCTTTGTGGGCAATTTACTCTCTTGTAAATTGCCCACACTTCACTATCAGTTCACTAGTTCTGTCCTACTCAGGAATGATCCTTGTCTTGAGCATTTCCTCACATCTCTGGTGGTGTGCTAATATGCCTCCAGAGACAGTGAGCTCAGTACCTCCATGAGGAGCCCATTCTAGGCAGTAGGATAGTGTGGCAATGCAGAATGTCAACACCAGTTGGCTGAATCTCAAGTCTGCTTCCTACAAGCATCCTGTGCCTCAGTTTCTTCACGTGTAAAATGGTAAAATAGTAGTACCTACCTCCTAATATGATAATGAGGGTTAAATAAGATGCTGCATTTAAGTTGCTTAGTAAGTGTTTAATAAATTTAGCTACTGACACTGTCATTATTGTTATTTTTTCTGAGGCAGAGTTACAACTTGTGCTCCCTATAACTTCCACACTTTGGGCCTAACCCTGTCCCTTGAAATTCTACCCTCTCCCACACTCCCTGCAGATTATTCCTATGGTCCTGCATTTCTCATTTTTCACTTTCTCCTGACACCAGATTTTTTTTTTTTTTTTGGCAAGCTCAGTTATTCATTACACTGACATGATCTTCCTAGGATCATGATTTCCTCTTGACAGAGTCACTGGCTATTTGCTAGGCGAGCTCAACGTTGCCAAACACATAACTCAGGGTGGGAGAACGATAGCTTCAAGGCCTCTTGCTTACTGCCGTCACAGGCCTTCTTGTTGGCTCCTGGGCTTTTGCATTCCCTGGATTTGGTATCCCAGTTAGTGGGTCCCACTGACTGTATATCCTAAACATCTCCTACCAGGACAGGATTATGTCAAGATGAAGAGCCTACACTCTGGCGCCAGACAGAGCCAAGTTCAAATCCAGACTCTTCCACTTACCTACTCTGTGATCTTAGCCAAAAAGCCTCCCTGAACCTCAGTTTCATTATCTACATAATTAGACTGATAATAATCTTGCCTATTTCATAGGGTGTTATGAGGACTGAGCAATGTATATAAGACAGTATAGTGCATACCTCAATAAATATTTGTCATTAATATCCTAGGACTATGCTGTCTACCAGGGCAGCCACTAGCCACATGTGGCAGGTGAAGCCTTGAAATGTGGCTAGTCTTGAATTGAAACATGTGCTATTAAGTATAAAATACACACTGGATTTCAAGGTGTAGTTCAGAAAGAAAACAAACTATCTTGGTAATGACTTTCTATATTGATTATACATTTAAATGATATAATCACTGGATATATTGGGTTAAGTAAAATATAATTAATGTCACTTTTTATATTTATTAATATAGCTACTAGGAAATTTGAAATTATGTGGCTCAGTTTTGTGGCTTGCATATTTCTTCTGGACAGTGATAGTATAGTGGGGGTTTGCAGCAGTTGGAGGGGCTTGTTGGTGATGGAATTCTGGTTTGGGGGTATTTCTCAGTGTGGGAGAAGAGAAGCAGTATATTTGATTTGGGGGCATTTGACTTCCAGTGGCTGCACCTGTCTCTTATAGATGGTATTTGAGCTACAAGGGTTCTTTAGATACTATAGAGATCTAATATTCTATCTGTGAAGATGGGGGAAACTGAAGACCATGAGAAATGGGATACATCTAGGGCTGCAGAAGTTAATGGTGGCAGAACCCAGACCTCCCCCATCCTGTCTGTATGATGCTGCCACCTGGTGGGCACCAGAACATGATGGCTGTGAACCTGACAGCCACTGGGCTCCTTCAGGAGCAGCCCTCTGCTGCCTCTACTTCCCAATCTTATGCAAGGACAGGGAGGGTCCTCCTCTTCCTACTCCTCAACCAGACTGTACCGAGCTGGAGCCTATCAAGGGTGTGACAGCATAGTGATTGAGGAGGGCACACTCTGTGGTTTCAGACAAGCATAGGTTTGAATCTCTGCTCTGACCCTTTCTAGCTATGTGCCCCTGGACAACTTAATTTCTCTGACAGTCAGGTTCTCTGTAGGTAAAATGTGGATAACAGTACTTGCCTTAAATCTATTTAAACGAGATATCTGCAAAATGAGTCAACAAACATGTAGAAAACACCACAACTTAACGTACTGCTCCTGGTGCTGGGATATAGCAGTGACCTAAACAGACAAGTCCAGTGGTTCTCCAAGTGTGGTCTCCAGACCACTGACATCAGCACTGCTTGGGGACTTGTTAGAAATACATGTCCTCAGGCATCCATCCCAGATCTACTGAGTGTGATGCACATTCAAGGTTAAGAACCACGGGACTCAAGAGGCACAGACTCCACACTAGGGTTAAGTGCTATGAATGTGGCAGGTAAACAGCTTGAGAATGAGGGCTAGAGGTGGTGCAGGGGAAGAAACATTAATTGATCTGTGATGATCAAGGAAGGACTATTTGATAAGGTGACAAGTTCTGGCAAAGATCTGAAAGCAAGTATCTAGACATTATTTAAGACATTTTCTTCTAAGTCCTGGGGCTGTAATATACAGCGTGGTGACTATAGTTAGGAAAAGTAATCTCTATTTTGATCAACCATGCATCCAGCTAAACACTGAGGCTGCTATTATTCATAACAGAAGATGAAGGAGCACTAGGGAACAACTGTCCCTGCCACATTGATTCTGATTAGCTAGCCTTTGGGGGCCTGGCTTACACTTGTATGCCTCCAATGATTAGGAAGTAGTTTTATTTCCTCTTAGCAGCTCTCTTTTAGAAAACTCTCCTTTACCTGATGTTTAAATCTCTCTATAACTCCTACCCACCCACTGGCCAAGTTCCACCACCTTAGGACTACGTGCAACATGACAGAACTTAACTTATTTGAAGTCCCTGATACACCTTCACTTTGGACCACTTAAGGTCACCATGCTCCCCCTGAGGCCATGTTTTGCAAAAGGTTTCCCATATCTTTCATTAAGAGACTGAGAATTGCCTTGACAGTATTCTCCTGGGCAAAAAGGGAGCCATGACACCATCACCCAGGTCAATGGAGTTAACTGGAAGAAAAAACAACTGTCAAGACCTCAGTTGTAGGTGGCTTCCCTGGTGGCTCAGACAGTAAAGAATATGTCTGCCATGTGGGAGACCTGGGTTCGATCTCTGGGTTGGGAAGATCCCCTGTAGAAAGGAATGGCAGCCCACTCCAGTATCTTGCCTGGAGAATCCCATGGACAGAGGAGACTGGCAGGTGGCACCACAAGAGTTGGACATGACAGTGACTAACACTTTCACTTTCTCCAAAGAGGACTTGTTCTTCTACAAAGAGCCCAGAGACACTCCCACCTGTGACCACATTAACTCTGAAATCTGAGGGTTCCTGGGTTAATATGAAAGTCCAGTTCCCTCACCCCCGGGCCTGTGGTTGGGGCTGAGAACAGAGCCCTTAGGGGATTAAGCTTACTTAACCTCCTGGCACTAACTCCAGTATTTGCCCTGAGGGTTACTCCAGCTTTCTTTCCTATAGCTCTCAGCTCCCTAAAGCATTTTATCTTGGTGTCCTTTTCTTTCCCATTTCTTCAATGCTCCTGGGAATTTCCTTCACTTTCTTAGAACCCAAGAATGCATGTTTGTTTCAATGTATCTAGAATCTATTAGAAAAGTCCTTCAACTACAGAAGGTGAAGGCAATTCTTTCAATGATTCATCAAATAAGTCTTTAGAGAGCCCCTACTTTTGCAGACTGGGAGCTAGGCTAGCAGACTGTACAAGACACTCTCTGCCCTCTCAGAGCTAGCAGATTAGCAGGGAAATGTGCTATTAGAATAGAGGGAGACTAGTGGTGCCACGAGGGGAGTAAGAGTGATGGGGGAACTGAGTGGAGAAGCACCTTGAGGGACATGCCACAAGATAACTTTGAGAGAGTGATGAAAAACTGATTCCAACAGGTGAGTGGTAGGTAGTGGGGCCAAGTTGGAGAGAGGAGATATCGAAGGAGACAGACTGAAGGCATGGAGAATTGGCAAAGTGAAAGGAACTAGGTTTGGTTTGGGCAGAGAGGGTGAAGGATATGGCAGAGTTAGATAAAATACTGGCGATTCATGGAGACTGGATTCTAGACTGAAGATAAGAGTGAGGCATGGATAAAATAGCAGGAATATGTGTGACAGGATCCAATTAATTTTAGATCACACAGCTGTAGTGTGGCCTAGGCATAGGCATGGGCCAGAGGGAAGACAGGGCTTTCCTGGTGGCTCAGTGGTAAGGAATCCGTCTGCCAATGCAGGAGATGTAGGTTCAATCCCTGGATCGAGAAGAGCCCCTGGAGAAGGAAATGGCAGCCCACTCCAATATTCCTGCCTGGGAAATCCCATGGACAGAGGAGCCTGCCAGGCCCTGGTCTATGGGGTCACAAAGAGTTGGCTATGATTTCAGTTCAGTCGCTCAGTCGTGTCCAACTCTGTGACCCCATGAACCGCAGCACTCCAGGCCTCCCTGTCCATCACCAACTCCCGGAGTTTACCCAAACTCATGTCCATTGAGTCGGTGATGCCATCTAACCATCTCATCCTCTGTCGTCCCCTTTTCCTCCTGCCCTCAATCTTTCCCAGCATTAGGGTCTTTTCCAATGAGTCAACTCTGCTCATCAGGTGGCCAAAGTATTGGAGTTTCAGCTTCAACATCAGTCCTTCCAATGAACATACAGGACTGATCTCCTTTAGGATGGACTGGTTGGATCTCCTTGCAGTCCAAGGGACTCTCGAGAGTCTTCTCCAACACCACAGTTCGAAAGCATCAATTCTTCGGCACTCAGCTTTCTTTATAGTCCAACTCTCACATCTATACACGACTACTGGAAAAACCATAGCCTTGACCAGATGGACCTTTGTTGACAAAGTCATCTCTCTGCTTGACTTATGACTAAACAAAGAACAGAGGGAAAACAGGAAGACCTGTTAGGAGAAAGACTGTTGCAGGAGCTCAGGTAAGAGAAGAGAAGAGGGATTGAACCTACATCTCCTGCATTGGCAGACGGATTCCTTACCACTGAGCCACCAGGAAAGCCCTGTCTTCCCTCTGGCCCATGCCTATGCCTAGGCCACACTACAGCTGTGTGATCTAAAATTAATTGGATCCTGTCACACATATCCCTGCTATTTTATCCATGCCTCACTCTTATCTTCAGTCTAGAATCCAGTCTCCATGAATCGCCAGTATTTTATCTAACTCTGCCATATCCTTCACCCTCTCTGCCCAAACCAAACCTAGTTCCTTTCACTTTGCCAATTCTATGGCCCTGACTGAGGCTGCACTTACAGTGGCTGGGATTCCATGGTCTGCAGTCTTAGGCAGGCAACAGGCCAAGTCCTGCCGTGTCCACCTCAGTGGCCAATAGGCCACTTACATTCCAACCTGGACTGCACCAACTAGCTCTTTGCAACTTGCAAACAAAACCTAGAAATGAACTGCTTTCAAAAATTCCTGATTACATCCCTGGTTACCAGGAAACAGCAGGACAAGTTGCAAAGTCCCATCACAGGAAATAAAAAGAACGCTTCAGTGAGCGCCAGCATGTTCCCACCAGGATTCCAGCCAGCTGTCATTCATGATGCTTGGCAGAACTGAACAGGCATTAAGAATAGGAGCAGTTTCTTCAGTGCCAGATTAAACGCTTTAATCTTTCTTGTGATGCACTATGAGGCTGCCATTATCACAGGAATTTTCACTAAATGGCTGAGAGGTTAAGTAATTTGCCCAAGGTTGAGTCCAAATCTGGGGAACTGGGATTTCCACCCTGGAATACCTGCCTCTTGAAGGTCTGTGTACCATGCCCTGCCTTCGAAACCAGAATGACAGTAGAAAAACACCCTCATTTCCCCCCACCCCTGCGATATTTGGGAATACTTTTAGATTTATCAAAAAGTTGCAAGATATGACATTTCTGTATATCACTCATTTGGTTCCTCTAATGTTAGTATCTTACATTTTTAACAATTCACTTGTCAAAACTAAGGAGCACAGGTACATTACTAGTAATTGGAGTCCAGATTTAGATTTTTTTTGGCTGCACTGGCCTTCACTGTGATGTGCGGGCTCTTCATTGCAGGGTGTTTGGCCTCCCTGTTGCAGAGCATGGGCTCTAGAGCACATGGGGTTTGTTGCCCTGCAACATGCAGGATCTTAGTTCCCTGAACCAGGATCAAACCTGCATCGGAAGGCAGATTCTTAACCACTGGACCCCAAGGGAAGTCCCCAGGTTAATATTTTATTAGTTTTTACACTAATGCCCTTTCAGGTCCAGGATCCAATGCCTTGTTATTCCATCTCCTTCAGCTCCTCTGGTCTTGAGTCCTTGTTTTTTTGACAATTTAAAAGTTGATACATTGTAGAATGCCCTCTAACTAGATTATGGGTTTTCAGAAATTGAAAATTCAGTTCTTAGTATTCATCATCTTGTCAAGGCAGAGTACTAGAAACATGATTTATCCAAGTGTTTAGCAACCTTAATAGTTCAGCCAGTTCAACCTTAACAGTTCATCTCTCCAAAGTTAACATCTTCTGTCTTCCATGTTCTTTTCTTCGGAAAGTGAGTCACTAAGCCTAGTCCACCATTCACTTCACTTACTGGAAGGGGGAGCAACTATTTTTAGTTTTTGTTTGATTTATGCCTTCATCTTAAAATCACCTGTATCAGCATGGACTCATTTTATACTTTGTGTTGTAATTACTCACTTTAAAGATGATGAAACAGACTCATTTATGGTTAATTCATCACACACGGTAAGTTGATAGGAGCCATGGCAAGACTCACCTCTCGAGGGCTCTTCCAAGTGGGATGGGAGTTGTGAATAGATACTCAGGAAATTGATGCTAAACAGCAATAAAAAGCAGTGAAGTACTGAAACATGTCTGCTGGGATGAACCCTGAGACCATTATGTCACCGTCTTGCCTCAGAGTAGAAGTCACCATCACAGGGCCCTGGGCTAATCCTCTGCAGAACACTCAGTACCATCTGGTGCCACTGGGTCCTTGGAGTTGGATGCAGGCTTCCGGAAAGCAGAATCTTTTATTACTGATGAAAATAGGGCTTGGTATGTGTTTGTGGGTGACTGAATCTTTATGTACTTTATGTACTGATGTGGAACAACCTCCTAGATCTGCCAAGTGAGAAAAAGTAAGATACAAGACAGTGCACTCCCTTTTCTGCACAGAAGGTGTGGGGGGTGAGTGCCCACCCACACGTTTATACATGGCTGTCTGGAAGGCTCTTCTGCTCAGGCTACATAGGGCTCAACAGTTTCCACTCCACTCCGGCTGTTTAAGAATTGGTCCATTTTTGGAATCAACATCTCCACTTTCAAAACAAGGTCTCCAAGGCCTTGGGTCTCTTTAGATGACTGAGGCAACTAATGCCACAACCAGCAGTGTCGAGAAGACCCAAACCGTAGCACCAGAATCTCACCTCTCCTT
Organism: Okapia johnstoni; assembly: GCA_024291935.2. Taxonomy (NCBI): domain Eukaryota; kingdom Metazoa; phylum Chordata; class Mammalia; order Artiodactyla; family Giraffidae; genus Okapia; species Okapia johnstoni. The sequence goes on from CM044316.1 coordinate 53,537,668, forward strand.
CGGCTCCTCCTCTCAGGAAACCAGTTCAGTGAACACAGGCTCACCCTGTCCCAGGGCAGGGACTGGATCAACACCTCATGTTCCTCTTTGACAGGTTAATATACATTCTCTGAAGCAATGTATCTATTAAAATGGCTGCTGGTTTATCAATGCACCCATGACCTCAAGACAGCCCCATACCCTGGTTAAATACAGACAGGAAGAAGGAATCAAGTACCCCCAAGCAGTGGCCCCTACATAAAGGAGAGATGACTGGAGTCAAAAACAGCTTACATCAAAGCAATTTATTAACAGAAAGCAATAATTTGAGGAGTTCTGTTCACAGACGGCGACCACGGCGACCCCCCTTCCTGCGGGTGCTGTCGGAGGGGATGGGGGTGACATCCTCTGTGGGGAGAAAGAGAAAACATCATTGTCTAGAGCTGGATGGGAAGGGGCGCAGGCCGCCCGAGGCCAATGGTCAAACAGATCAGCAGTGGATCCTATTGCTTCACAAGTCCTCAGTATGTAACAGATGGGTGTGCATCTGCTCCCTCAAAACTTCTCATGTAGTGTGAACTCAACTTTCGTGAAGGGGAAACAGGCTCAAACAGAGGTAACTTGAATAGGATGTCAGAGGCAGGTTGACATATCCAGGTCTCTGATACCTAGCCCATTGACTCTAGTGGAAAAATCCTCTCAAACTGAAGAATATCTCCTTTCTAATAAGTAAAGAAGATTGAAAATGTTTTGAAAAAAAATCTCAAGAGAGAGATGGACCATTAGGTCGAGGGATCAGTACACGCTGCCACAGAAACAGCAGGGAAAGGCTAACATCTCCTTCCTAAGAGCTAGAAATGGTCATATCACAGACACGAGGGTATAAATGCTACGCAAGTATAGAGAACTGCTGTGATTCTCAACCGTGGGAGCCACTGCCCCCTCCATATATTTTTGTCACAATGACTGGCCCACTCTACTAATATGCAGTAGTCAGACCCCTAAAATACTGAACACAACTCCCTTGAAAACACTAGAAAGGACAATTCATCTCCCATTAGTTCCACCAGCCACCATCAGGCACGGAAGTTCAGAAATGAGATGGTGCTATCCCAATGAAGGACCTTCATGTCAAGGTGACTTGAGTGTTTAGGTAGAGAGTTTATGTCACACGGTACCTCCTGCACACCCCATTAACAAATCTAACTGCCTCAAGTTAGCAGACCAGGGCCTATATCCTCTACACAGACCGCATCCTTTCTGGGGTCACATCTGAAAGAAAACCAAGCATCAGCCAAAGAGGGGTACTCACCAATCCGTCCAATCTTCATCCCTGAGCGGGCGAGGGCTCTGAGCGCTGACTGGGCCCCTGGTCCAGGAGTCTTGGTCCTAGAAAATGAATATCGAAATTAAGAAAAGCCTTTGGCCAAGTCATTAGAAAAGCCCACAACCCTCTAGTTCAGGGATCTGCAAACTCTTTTTGCAAAGGGCTAGACAGTAAATACCTCAGGCTTAGTATGCCACTTACATTTTGTTGCACACCTCCCCCACACCATGGGCCATAGTTTGTACTCCACTCTGCCTGCAGCCTGTTTAAGGCAGTGCCCTAGGATAACTGCTTTACAGTATTGTGTTGGTTTCTGCCAAATATCAACATGAGGACGTGTCCCCTTTCGTCACATGCTGTGATTCTAAGTCTTTTTGGTGATCTGTCCTTTCCCACCCTCCCAAGATCAATGGATCACTTAACAACTTCCTATCTGTCTCTTCCCAACACAGCAGCCATCTTTAACAAACCAACCAACTTCAACCTCAAATCATTACCATTAAAAAGTTTTCATGCCCAGAGATGTGCCAAGCTCATTTCCACTCCAAGACCTTTTCCTTCCAATTGTCCCTGGCTGGAACACTCTCCCCTGTCCTTCCTTCACTTGACCAGTTCCTAATATCACAACATTAGGTCTTCATTTAAACTTTATTATCAACCCAGCCCTGACACATTTCTGCTTCCCAACATTTGCTGCAAAAAGGAACCACACACTCCCCTGCTCTGTATTAAAGCCTGACTCCGCCAGCCTAAGAGCCACAGAGGATGGAGACAATATCTGCTTCCCCCCATCACTTTCTTCTAGTACTTAGAACACAGCACTTCACATGCTGTGTATGCTCAATTAACACAGTCAGTTGGGGCAGGGGTGGGTGCAGAAACCAATTACATGCACACCTCATTTACCTGTGCTTCACAGATCATGCCTTTTTAAAAAAGAAGGCTAATGGTAACCCTTCGCTGTCAGATGGTTACATTTTTTAAGCAATAAAGTATTTCTAAATTAACGTATGCTGCAGTTTTTGTTAACGACATAATGCTACTGCACACACAATAGGCTACAGTATAGTGTAAACATAACTTTTATACATATGGAGAAAACAGTGTTGCTCATTTGTACTGAGATATTGTTTTTATTGCAGTGGTCTGGAACCAAACCCACAGTATCTCTGAGGTATGCCCATATCAATTACATAGGTACCTATGATGCCTTGCCAGAGCTCAGTGACCTCACTATCCTCCCAGCCTTACCTATTTCCTCCTGTGGCTCGGAGTTTGATGTGGAGGGCAGTGATGCCCAGCTCCTTGCATCTCTGGGCTACATCCTGGGCAGCCAACATGGCAGCATATGGAGAGGACTCATCTCGATCAGCCTTCACCTTCATCCCACCAGTTACACGGCAGATGGTTTCCCTGGGAACAAAAGCATAGGATCCTTTCTTTCTTATCCATCAAGGATTCAGAGTGCATATCACATCCTAAAGACAAAGAGCACTACTGCCCAGGTAGGGCAGAGGATGAAGGTCAATCTGAACAAGCATCCTGATCCCACAAGACTGCCCTAGGCTCTGTCATGATGGTGTTCGAAGATCCCAGATTAACACTGCATCACAACTTTACTCTTACCTTTAATCTTACTACTCGAGTAATAGGAGTAATCCCTCCCCATTTTACATAAGAGGCCCCCAGGCTGTAAAGGCAAAAAATGTGCCTCCTTTTCTCTTAGAACTCCAGCACCTAGATTACAGTATCTGTGCACTAATCAACCAAGCACATATCCTTATCTGAACATCTTTAATAAAAATTATTTCCAGAGATCCCCTTCAAGTGCTACTCAGTTCCCTGGTCATTTCTAACCCCAGCCCTTGCTAACTGGGTCCTGTGCCTCTCCACGGGGGTAACTCACTTGCCAGAAAGATCGGTGACGTGCACAAAAGTGTCGTTGAAGGATGCAAAGATGTGGCACACACCAAATACATTTTCTCCTTCAGCCACCTGAGGGCCGAGGCTGATGACCTGTTCTTCCTTCTTTTCTTTCCCCTTGCGAGGTGCCATTTCTTAAGGAGAAGAAAAAGAATCTCAATGTTAACGACAAAACCCCAAATGTTTACAACTCTGGGAACAGAATACTTCCTCCCCGAGAAAGGTGAGGAGGACACTGAAGAGCTCTGGCTCTCCCGCTCCAGGCCGCCAGGAGCAGAAATCAGGGTTCCCAGATGACTCCCAACCCACCCTTGGCAAGACTAGAGTGCTCATCTCTGGCTTCAGGAGAAACAGGCGCTTGATAGGTGTTCAGCAAACAACGATGTGCAATTCCTGCCCTCAATTTCTGGCTCTGAGAGACCCGCACAGAAATTGCAATGTGCCCGACTTAGCAGTCACTCGGATTTAGGAAGCACCTAACGAAAGGCCGTTTCTTCTGCATTCCCTTCTTGAATCCTCACCACATCCCCACGGGATTCATGAGACGATTATTTCTACTTTTCAGATTCGAAAACTTAAAATTAAGATCAGAGGCCCGGCCTGAGACTGCCCAGGACAAAACCGGTTAAGGAGGGAGCTCACATCAGACCAACTTATTCCCCGATCCTTCCCAACCACGGTGTGCTGCCGCTTAAGGTAGCTGTGGTCGTGGCGCCGGGCCTACGCCTTCGACGCTAGATCCGAACTCACCCACACTTAACAGGCTTTTTCCTAAACCAAGACCGCCGCCTCCCGAGACAGGGCGCGAAACCGAGTCTGGGTCAGCCCGCCGTGCTCCTCGCGCCCGGCACTAGGTTTGTCTTCCGCAGAAAGACCTCAGCCCCAAGCCCTCGGCCCCGATGAGCCCCCGCGCCGCAGGATGCCCCCTGATTTTCCTTGCACAAGGATCCTACCTGCGCGGCTTCTCCAGACTCCGCCACCGGAAAGAGAGGGTGGAAGAGGGCGGGGCGACGGGTCACGCTCTTGTACCGGAAGTGCGCGTCTGAGGTCATGGGGGCGAGGACAGCTCCCGGAAGAGGCCGATTTTAGCGTTTCCAAGAAGATTAAAATGCCCTCGAGAACTCGGCTTACTGAAGGGAGCGCCTAAGGAGGTAAGGGCCTGGGTATCTTGAGCGGTCTGCTTCTAAGAGTGCAGGAAGCAGCCACACCCGGTGGGTGTGGAAGGCCTGTATTCTAAGATGGCGGTGGCCGCGGCTAGACGAACTTCCACCGCCCTGACCCGGGAGCCTACTTAGCCTGAGGGCGGCAGCTCCCCTCGTGGTGCGGAGGCAAATGACAACAACAGTTGTCTGTCGTCTGATTCTGCAGTCCCTTCGACTGTAGCCCTCCAGGTTTCTCTGTCCATGGAATCCTCCAGGCAGGAATACTGGAGTTGGGTTGCCTGACATTCCCTTCTCCAGGGGATCTTCCTGATCCAGGTATCGAACCCCGGTCTCCTGCATTGCAGGCAGATTCTTTACCATCTGAGCCACTAGAGAAGCCCTTCCAGCTGCTGAGTACTTGGCAAAATAAGAGTAAATTATTCAATTTTGTCATTGTATACCAGCCTATATTCATATGCATTGCTTCATTTAATCCTCACCACATTAACAGATAGATACTATTAAATAGATACTGTTTGACTTCTCTTTTAAAGAAAGATTTTTTAAAACATTTTATTGGAGTATAGATTTTTGGTTTTTTTGGGATATAGTTTATTTACAGTGTTGTGTTAGTTTCAGGTGTCCAGCAAAGTCATTCAGTTATACGTATATTCATTCTTCTCCAAATTCCTTTCCTCATGTAGGTTATCGGAATACTTAGTAGAGTTTCCTTTGCTATTCAGTAGGTCCTTGTTGTTTGTTTTTTATTTACCTTGTATATATATTGTATATATTGTATATAGTAGAGCCTGCATGCTCTGTCAGTTCAGTCGTGTCCAACTCTTTTGCAACCCCACTGTCCGAAGCTCACCAGGCTTCTCTGTCCATGGGATTTTCCCCTCAAGAATACTTGAGTGGGTTGCCATGCCCGCCTATATATGGTGTGTGTACCTTAATCCACTGCCTCCCCCCCCCGCCCCCCCCCATCACATTTTCCCTTTGGTAAGCATAAGTTTGTTTTTTTTTAAATAATTTTATTTATTTATTACTTAATTTTTGGCCACGCTGGGTCTTCGTTGTTTTGTGAGGGCTTTCTCTAGTTTCCGAAAGCGGGGGCCACCGTCCCTTGCAGAGTGTGGGCTTCTCATTGCAGTGGCTGCTCTTGTTGAGGAGCACAGGCCCTAGGGCTGGGGCTCAGTAGTTGCGGTGCACTGGCTTAGTTGCCCCAAGGAATGTGGAGTCTTCCTGGATCAGGGATGGAACCTGCGTCCTCTGCTTTGGCAGGTGGATTCCTATCCACTGCGCCACCAGGAAGTCCCTGTAAGTTTGTTTTTGATATCAGTAAGTCTGTTTCTGCTTTGTAAATAAGTTCATTTGTATCATTTTTTAAAAATATTTAGGGACTTCCTCCGGTGGTTCAGTGGTTAAGAATCTGCCTTTCAATGCAGGGTATTCAGGATCCATCCGTTGTGGGGGAACTGAGATCTCACATGCTGCAGGGAGACAAAGTGCAGTGCCACAACTCCAGAGCCTGTGTGGCCCGTGACCCAATGAAGAGCCCGCATGCTGCTACTAAGACCTGACACAGCCAAATAAATGAATGTTCTTAAATAAAAGAAGTCATAGCACCTCAAAAAAAATTAGATTCCACATATGAATAATATCATATTATTTTTGTCTGATGTACTTCACTTAGTATGATAATTTCCAGGTCATCCACACAATCCATGCAATTGGCATTATTTCATTCTTTCTCATGGTTTAGTGATACTCCATTGTATGTATTTACCACTTTTTTTAAGATTATCATTTCTAAAATAATTTTTATTTATATATTTTGGGCTGTGCTTGGTCTTTGTGGCTGTGCAGGCTTTTCTCTAGTTGTGTTGAGCAGGGGCTACTCTCTAGCTTCGGAGCTTGGGTTTCTCATTGTGGTGGCTTCTCTTGCTGTGGAGCATAGGCTCTAGGGGGCATGACCTTCAGGAGATGAGGCTCCTGGACTCTGGAGCACAGGCGAAATAGTTGTGGCACATGGGCTTAGTTGCTTCACAGCACGTGGGCTCTTCCCGAATCAGGGGTCGAACCAGTGTCTCCTGCATTGGCAGGTGGATTCTTTACCACTGAGCCACCAGGGAAGCCCTACCACTTCTTTATTCATTCCCCTGTCAATGGATATTTAAGAGGCTTCCACATCTTGGCTCTTGTAAATAGTGCTGCAGTGAACATTGAACTGCGTGCATCCTTTTGAATTCTAGCTTTCTCCAGAAATATGTGTAGCAGTGGAACTGCTAGGTCATATGATAGTTCTGGTTTTAGTTTTTTAAGGACCCTCCATACTGTTCTCCATAGTGGCTCTACCAATTTACATTCCCACCAACAGTGTAGGATGGTTCCCTTTTCTCCACACCCTCTCCAGCATTTATTGTTTGTAGACTTTTTGATGATGGCCATTCTGACCAGTGTGAAGTGATACATCATTATAGTTTTGATTTGCATTTCTCTGATAATTAGTGATATTGAACATCTTTTTATGTGCTTTTTGGCCATCTATATGTCTTCTCTGGGGAAATTTCTATTTAGATCTTCTGCCCATTTTTTGATTGGGTTTTGTGTTTTTTGACATAATTCCTTATTGGTTACTTCATTTGCAAGTGTTTTCTCCCATTGTGTCAGCTGTCTTTTCGTTTTGTGAGTGGTTTCTTTTGCTGTGCAGAAGAATTTGAATTTAAGGAGGTGCCATTTTTTAATTTTTGTTTTTATTTTCATTATTCTAGGAGACAGATCCAAAAAGTATTGCTGTGATTTATGCCAGTGTTCTGCCTATGTTTTCCTCTAAGAGCTTATAGTGTCCAGCCTTACATTTATTTTTAAAATTTTTTTTTAAAATAACATCTGGCAGTTTATTAAAAAATGGAGCATACTGAACAACAAACTATCTTACATCTTTCAGGAAGGAAAAAAACACTAAATTTGAAAAGATATCACCCACTGAATTTGGACACAACACCTCTACTCGATTAAGAGAAACATTTATACAGTCCAGGTCTTTATTTTTACACCCATCAGGCCATGAATTCATAGGGAATGGGCTCCAACAGTTCGGGTTCCTTTCCATTGGTTCTCACGAAGTGTGCTTCTCTGGGTGGAGCAGGCTGGTGCTTCAGCTGAACCCAAGTCCCTTTCTCTTTGGCTTTTTCTGATCATTTTCCTGCACACGTTTCAGGAAGCTATCGCGTCTCTAAGAGTGCTTAATATGCTCAATACTCACATTAATTCTCTTGGCAAGAATCTTGCCCTTGTTTATTTACAATGATGCCAATAGCATGCTGGGTAACATTGTAGACTCTCCCAGTTTTGCCATGGTAACATTTGTGGGGCATTCCTTTTTGAACAATACCCCTTCCCTTGATAACTACAATATCACCCTTCTTGTAGATTCGCATGCATGTGGCCAAAGGAACAACTCCATGTTTTCTAAAAGGCCTAGAGAACATGTAGCGGGTGCCCCTCCTCTTTCCCTTTGTGTTGGTTATTTTGGTGAATTACTGGAAGATGGCGGTTCCGGCCAAAAAGCCCAGCCTTACATTTAAAGAAGGCGATTTTAACTGAAATTACACATTTGTGGGCAATTTGGAATTCTGACTTCAAAGTCTGTGTTTAATAACTACTTCCATATATCACTCTAATAACAACATTGAAGGACCTTGACGGATTGGAATGTATAGATGGAGATATGAAGAAGGGACAAAAAGTAGGCTGTGTGTTGTGCTCTGTGTGTGTGTATGTATGCAGAGGTGTGTGTATATTAATATATCAATACATACATATACATATAAAGCCTACATAGTGAGAGAGATATATGTACATATATAATTTTTTAACAAAATGAGCGATTATGTAACATAGCATGTCACTCTTTGTGTACTGTGATTGATGCCATTGAACAGCTTGGGCTTGATTTCAGAAAGTTTTTTTAATTTATTTACTTGTTTTTGGCTGCACTGGGTTTTCGCTGCTGCACGTGGGCTTTCTCTAGTTGCAGTGAGCGGCGGCTGCTCTGTAGTTTCGGTGTGTGGGCTTTTCATTGCGGTGGCTTCTCTTCCTGAGGGTGCTGGGCCTTCAGTAGTTGCTGTATACCAGCTGAGTGGCTCTGCTGCATGTGGAATCTTCCTGGACCAGGGATCAAACCTGGATCCCCTGGATTGGCGGTTGTACTCTGAACCACTGGAGGAAAGTCCAGGGAAGAACTTCTTTTTAAAATTATAATTTTCCCTCTTTATGGAAAGTAATTAATTAAAGAAAACCCATAGAATAGAAATATGCAGAGTGGAGAGCAAAAAGAAAAAAGAAACAGCGCTCTAACCCACCACTGTTAACACCTTTGTGTGTGTTCTTTCCAAACGCCATCTTTGCATGCGGGTTGGCCAAAACGTTAGTTTGGATTTTTCTGTAAGATGTTGTGGAAAAACCCGAACAAATTTTTTGGCCAATCCAAAGCATACAGAAGAGACAGATTTTTTTTTTTTAAATGGGGGTATAATTGATTTACAATGTTTTGTTAGTTTCAGGTGTACGGCAAACTGAATCTGTTATACAAATACATGTATCCACTCTTTTTTATTTATTTATTTTTTTTACTTTTTTTTCCCCCGCTCTTTTTTAGATTCTTTTCCCATATAGGCCATTGCAGAGTATAGAGTAGACTCTGCTGTGCCAGACAGTAAGTCCTTCTTAGTTATCTATTTTATATATAGTAGTGTGTATGGAGGCACTTCTTTTTTAAAAGAAAATAACTTTACAACATTTTTCCCTGATGGTATTAAAAAAGCATGCTCATTATAAACAGTCCTCACACTACAGAAAAAGTATATAGCAAAAAGTAAAAATCATCTCTAAATTCTTTCTTTTCGAGGTACCACTATTATCAAATTGGAGCATCATTCCAGAAATAATTTTGTTTACTTGTATCTGTACCTATAATATATAGTCTTATGTAAATGAAATTGTGTTCTGTATGCCATGTAGTGACTTTTTTTTCTCACTCAACATTGTGGACATCCTCCCATAACAACTAATAGAGACCTACAACATTTTTTCACAGATATTTAATATTTCATTTATTATTGTGAATACTAAGTGCATTCACACAAATTTAAAAATTAAACATACCAGAGCTCTTCCCCTGGCACTGCCCTCTTCACCCTGTCCTAGGGCCCTGGGGGCTGACCTGTCCCGAAAACCTCAGACTCTGTCCCTGCCCTCTGGTTCTGGTTAGCACTCAGAGGAGACTGGAAGGGAGAAGCAGAGGGCAGACATTTCTCTGGTCTGCAAGCTGGCTGGCTTCCGTGACTTGGGCTTCTGTGGGATGCACCTTCTCTGTCTTCAGGTCTAGAAATATTCCCTCCATTCTAGGGAGGAGACATTACCCGCTGTTAACATCCCAGGGGCCTGTGGTTTCCCTGCATTCACACTGCTACAGCTTTATACCTAATTTGAATATTAAACTCTTCTCCCTTTGCTTAAGGAAAAAAACCCTACTCCTCTCACTTCTGTCCTCAGAAACCCAATCCTTTTCTTTGCAAGCAAGCAGGAATCCCTGTAGGGGTTCCCTGTAACTCAGTTGGTAAAGAATCCACCTGCAATGAAGGAGACCTGGGTTTGATCCCTGGATTGGGAAGATCCCCTGGAGAAGGGAAAGGCTACCCACTCCAGTATTCTGGCCTGGAGAATTCCATGGACTGTATAGTCAGTGGGGTCGCAAAGAGTCAGATAGGACTGAGCGACTTTCACTTTCAGGAATCCCTGTATTGTATTATTTTTTTTTACTACTATATGATATTCCTCTCTATAGCTGTCCCACTGTTTATCTAACCAGTTCTGTATTGTAGGACATTTATTTCCAGAATTTTGAAATATAAACAGAAGTGTCACAGATACACTTGTGATATTCTTTCTTTGGGGTAAATTACCAGCAGTCAAAGGCAATATGTACTTTAAGTTTTGATATTTGTAGCTAAACTGCCCTCCAGAAAGTTGATACCAATTTTCACTTTTGTTAAACTGAGAATCTAAATTTACCTCCTTACTGTATTGTGTTTCTTCTGTAATTAATAAGGTCAGACACATCTTTATGGATTGTTTTGCACATTTGTATCTCTTCTTGTCTGTTTATATCCTTTGAAAGAAAGGATTTTTTTGTTCTGTAGTATTGAGTTTGGCAACCCACTCCAGTACTCTTGCCTGGACAATCCCATGGACAGAGAGGAGCCTGGTAGGCTACAGTCCACGGGGTCGCGAAGAGTCCAACACAACTGAGCGACCTCACTTATTGAGTTCCCCAGTGGAGGAGGTATGTTAGCAGAGACGAGCATTATGGAGTAAGTTTCTGCTTTGGTTAAGAGTTGTATTAAGGATATCCCTGGTGGTCCAGTGGCTAAGAATTTGCCTTACAATGCAGGGGACATGGGTCTGATCACTGGTCAGGCAGCTAAGATCCCATATGTCAGGGATCAACACAGCTACGGAGCTTTTGTGCTACAACTAGAAAGTTCACGCCCTGCAACGAAAGATCCCGCGTGCTGCAACTAAGACGCAATGCAGCCAAATAGATAAATAAAAGAGTTGTACTGAACAAACAGATCCCTAAACCTCCGTGAGGGAAGGTTTGGTGAAGGGAGCGCGGCTTGATCTTGTGGCTAGAGGCAGCCCACAGTCACCTCAGGACAAATTTTTCCAGAGGAAAGTGCCAGAAGCCTTCCAAGTCAGTGTTTTCAGATGCCACTGTCATTTTCTAATCAACGTGTTTATTACTTCAACAAAGAGTTATTGGTTGTAGGTCCTTAGGCAAAAACTGTAACCTGTCTGGGCTTCAGCTTTCTCTTCTGTGCAGTGGGATAATAACAGTATTTTTTTAAAAAAATAAATGTATATTGAGACTTGTATTTTTATAGGGGACTTAGTGCCAAGCTCTGAAACACAGTAATAATGGCTTTAAGGTAAGACTTGAGACTTACCTTAAGAGTAGGAATTACCAAACAAAAGCAGGGAGAGTGGCCTGGGCGTGGACTTCAGTATATGAAAAGGTCCTGGGGTGGGAAGGCATTTAGAGAGTTGAAGGAATTAAAAACAGCTGGGGTGTTGTGTGTGAGGGCAGAGGGGTGGGAGGTCGGGCTGGAGGAATGGCCGGAGCCACTGTCTGTGGGCTCTTACCTCCCTTCTGCCTTGTCTCTTTTCCCCACCCCACCCCACCCAACATGCCGTCAGTACTGTGAGCACAGGGAGTATGTCTGCCAGCACCTCCCATAGGTGATTCATGCATTCATTAAATACTTACTGATCACCTAGTATGTATCTGGTCCTGTTCTAGATAATGATCAGTTCCATCTTGGAGATCACCTTCTGGCAGGACAGGCGGATGTAGTATCTAAGTTAATTTTCTGTTGTGTTAGAAGATAACCAGTACTATGAAAAAAGAAGTCCAGCAAGGTAAAGCGTGTCGAGGTGTCTGAGGAAAGGGGGTGGGACAGGTAGGAAAGGGGGTGGGGCATTTGCAGAATTAAATAGAGAGGCGCTGACTTCCCAGGTGGTCCAGTGGCTAAGTACTCCATGCTCCCAACGCAGGGGGCCTGGGTTCAATCCCTGGTCAGGGAACTAGATTCCACATGATGTGACTAAGACCTGGCACAGCCGAATAAGTAAATTAATTTTAAAAATATCAAAAAAAGAGAGAGGGCAGCATAGCCTCCTTGAGAGATTTGAGCAGAGGCATGAAGGAGGACGGGGCAAGCCTTCCCTTTATCGTCAGTAAACTAAGGGAGGATCATTCCTGGCAGAGGGAACGGCGTGTACAAAGGCCCAGAGGTGGAAGCACCACTGACATATTCAGGGACGAGCAAAGAGACCAGTGTGGCTGGGTTTGGAGTGAGTGAGTGAGGCGGTGTGGGTGGGCAATGAGGAGATGTAACGATGAGAAAAAAATGGTGGAGGGACAGCCCAGGTGGTCCAGTGGGTAAGAATCCACCTGCCGATGCAGGGGACATTGGTCCCCTAGTCCGGGAAGATTTCACATGCCATGGGGTGACAAAGCCCATGCACCACAACTAGTAAGTCTGCACGCTGCAACTACTGAAGCCCTCGCGCCTAGAACTCGTGCTCTTGCAACAAGAGAAGTCACGACAGTGAGAAGCCCCCACATCTCAACGAAGAGTAACCCCCCCACTCAACACAACTAGAGAAAGCCCTTGCACTACGCAGACCAAGCACAGCCAAAAATTTAAAAAAAAATTAGAAAAAGAAAAGAGAGTGTGTGGCAGGGGCAGATTATTATAGGCTTTAGGTCATTGTAAGGATTTTGGCTTTGGCTCTGAGTAAAAGCATTGGAAGGTTTTGGGCAGAGAAGTGACGGAATGTGACTCATGTTTTAATAGGATCAGCACGGACGCTCTGTGGAGGCTAGTCTCTCAGTGGGGGTGGCCTGAGGGACTACAGTGGAAGCAGGGGTCACTATTAAGAGGTGAAAGATGATTGGGTCGGTGGGACCAAGGTGGCATTAGTTGAGGTAGCAGGAAGTGCTCAAAATATGGTTATATTTTGAAAGAAGATCCAACAGGATTCCCTGGTAGATGAAACCTGGGCCATGAGAGAAAGGGCTGGCAAAGCTGCCTCCAGCACTTAAGGCTGGAGGAACTGGAAGGACACAGTTGCCATCGGCTGGGGTAGGGAGGCTGCATGCACACATGCTCCATGGTTCAGTCGTCTCCGACTCTTTGCAACCCTGTAGAGTGTAGCCCGCCAGACTCCTCCGTCCATGGGATTTTCCCAGGCAAGAATACTGGAGCAGGTTGCTGTTTCCTTCTCCAGCAGATCTTCCTGACCCAGGGATCAAGTCCACGTCTCTTGCATCTCCTGCATTGGCAGGTGGATTCTTTACCGCTGTGCCATCTGGGAAGTCCTGGGGAGGCTGAGGGTGGAGTAAATTCTGGGAGGAAGATTAGGTGTTCAGTCTTAGGCCTGAGTTTGAGATGTTTGTTATATATCTTAAGTGGAGATGTCAAGAAAGTTTTGGGGGTAGATGAGTCTGAAATTGAGGCAAGGCTTTCGGCTAGAGGTGTACATTTGGGAGTCTTCTGCATCTTGATGATATTTAAAATTATGAGACTGTTTGTGACCACTCAGGAGTTGCGTGTAGATAGAGAAGAGATCCAAGGTCTGAGCTTCAAAGTGTGGGGATGAGGGAAAGAGATAGCCAAGGAAAAGTAGCAGGAAGCAGTGAGATGGGAGGAAAACCAAGCCAGGGGATGCCCAGGAAGCTGGGAGAGAAAAGGGAGGCCAGGAGGAGGGAGCAGGTGGCTGTGTCCTTGTGAAGAGAGGTCGGGTAGATGTGGGCCAAGAATGACTACTGATGTAGCAGTTCGGAGGCCACTGGGGACCTTGGCGAGAGGTCAAGGTGTGTGTGGCAGGGGCAGGGGAGGGGAGTGCAAAAGCTTGAATGGAGTCAGTTGAAGAAAGAAAAAGATGGAGGTACGGACGGTGCTCAAGTTTTACTGCGAAGGTGTGCCGAAGGGCAGAATGAACAAGCAGGATCAAGAGGTTCTTTTTCTTTTTCCTATTTTAATAAAACAGAAAAATATCAGTAACAGATACTTGTATGCCAGTGGGAATGGTCTAGTAGAGAGTGAAAAAAGCTGATGGAGCTGTGTTCCTGGGTAGGAAGAGGTGACCGACTCTAGTGCACAGATGGAGGTAGCAGCTTTCAAGAAGAGCATGGATAGCAGATCTGTGCACATGCGGAGAAGGGAGGGGCTGGAGGGTGAGCATGTGGGAGTGGAGCTTGAAAACGTTCTAGTCAGGGAAGTGGGGCGAGAACAGCTGTGAGGCTGGGGGTGGGTGAATATTGAAGTTTGGGGGTGAGAGAAGGTTTGAAACTTCACCAAGAGCTAGAGGGAAGAGAGGGTGATTCCGGGCAGTGCTAAGGGTCCACTTGACATTTTCTCAGCCATGTTCAGCTGCATGGTTGTAGGCATAGAGTCAGCAGAGAGTTGGATTTAACTGAGGTTGCAGTTTTGCCAAGAGAAGACAGCTGAGAGAGGAACAGGGGATTGGAAGGTGAATATATGAGAACCGTGACTGCCACTGAGCAGGTGCTAAAGCTGGGGTAATGGGGGTAGAGAGAGCATCAGGGGTGAGGGACAGCAGGAAGATGGTGGAAACAGTGGATTCGAGGGCCCACTGGGGCAAGGGAGGGCTGAAGTGCAGGTACCAGCTGATACTTTGAGATGGAGGTCAAGGATGGGGCGGCGGGGGGCTTGAGATTGAGATAATGGTTTGGGGCAGAGTTTCAGACCTTGGCAGTGAGTGGTTGACACTGGGGCAGAGGGGACAAGATCCTTAGGAATAGGTCAAGGGACCAGAGGCCAGGGTGATGGCAGCAGCATCTCTGAATAATGGAATAACCAGGAACTACAACAGGAACAAACTGGTTGAGAGTGATACCGTGGCCAGGGGCAAGCCCTCAGAGATGGGAGGCTGTGACCCAGAGGCTGGTAGACGCCTGCGCCGAGGTGGAGGCCTGGGTGCTGCAGTGTGGAGACAAGGTTCAAAGATTCAAAACGGGCATCCTTTAGGGAGGAGGGACAGAGAACAGCCTGAAAAGGACAATGAAGAGCAGGGAGAACAGCCTGTGGTTTCTCCCTCCCCTCTTCCCTTTTCTCTCCTGTCCCCAGGCTGTGGAAGAGAAAGCCACTGGGGGGCCTGCAGGGGAACAGAGCGTCCTCAGAGGAGAGCAAGCATCCTTAGGCAAGATGAGAGCTCCGCTGCAGGGGTCCTGTCCAGGAGGACTGGGGAGGGGCTGCCTAGGGCCCATAGGGAGCAGAGTGCTGGGCCAGGGAGGCCCTGGGTGCCAGGTTTGGGGGAGAGGCAGCGTGAGATCAGCGACCCAGCACTGCAGTCGTTCCATGAATAACGGTAGCAACAAGCCCTTCCGTTGAACACGTACTACAGCCAGACCCCATGCTCAGTGACTTGCATGTATGTTCTCACTGAATCCTCTCAATGACTCTATGAAGCAGAAAATTTTATCCCCTAATTTTACAGCTAAGGAAGCGAGTTAGCAGCCAACAGCCATCAACAGTGGTGCTGGGATTGGAGCCCAGACAGTCTGACTCCAGAGCCCCAATACTTTTAATCTCAGATCCAGGCTTTTCTTTTTTAAAAAAAACAAAAAAAACGTATTTGTTGAGTGGATGAAGGAAGAACAGGGAATTGACCTTGAGAAATCCAAACCCTTTCCTGCACCCTCAAGCACAGGAAGCGTGGAAGGCCCCCATGCTCCCCCTTCTTAGCCACAGAACATATTTTAATTTGCCCGTGGGCTTCATTCTTTGAAGGGAAGTTCTGCAGGAGGGAGCAAGGGGGGGATAGTGGAGAGAGGAAGCTATGGCCCAGAGAGGGAGAGTTAGCTCACCAGAGAAACATCGCCAGAAGTCAGAGAGTAACTGCAGCTCAGTGGGAGCTGGGGCTCGAAGATGGGGCCCAGCCTGAAGCAGCACCCTGAATCCTTCCTGGAAACCCTCAGTTTCCAGTCTTCCATCGGTTGTGACCCACCTGCTTTGGATTTTTACAGAACTCACCCGCAGTCTGAGCTTATGGGCCTGAACTCGCTCAGTACTTAGCATACAGAGGGGAGAGTTACAGGGTCTGCTGTCATTGTCTTTGTCTAGGACTTCCCAGGTGGTCCAGTGGTTAGGACTCTGTGATTCCACTGCAGGGGGCACGGGTTTGATCCCTAGTCAGAGAATTAAGATTCCTGCAGTGCAGAAAAAAAATTGTACAAAACAAAAAGCTAAAAAAAAGTCTGTCTGAGGAGGAATATGGATGTGAGAGTTGACCATAAAGAAGGCTGAGCACTGAAGAACTAATGTTTTGAACTGTGGTGTTGGAGAATACTCTTGAGAGTCCTTTGCATTGCAAGGAGATCAAACCAGTCAGTCCTAAAGGAAATCAATCCTGAATATTCATTGGAAGGACTGATGCTGAAGCTGACGCTCCAATACTTTGGCCACCTGATGCAAAGAGCTGACTCCTTAGAAAAGACCGTGATGCTGGGAAAGATTTAAGGCAGAAGGAGAAGGGGACAACAGAGGATGAGATGGTTGGATGGCATCATGGACTCAATGGACATGAGTTTGAGTAAGCTCCGGGAGTTGGTGATGGACAGGGAAGCCTGGCGTGCTGCAGTCCATGGGGTCGCAAAGAGTCGGACACGACTGAGCCACTTAACAACAACAACAAAGGAGGAATACGGGCAAGAAACAGTGTGTGGATCAGGTTTAGCAACAGGCGGTGAGGGCAGCTCTGGCTTGGTCAGGGGCCTCTAGGCAGGTGCCTAGAGTAGGGAAGGGTGCAGAGTAGGAGCAAGGGTCAGCCAAGACAGAGAGAAGAGGGTGGGGAGAGCTCCCAGGCGGATATAACAGCCTGTGGGAAGCTTGAAGTCTGGGGAGGTGGGCCCTTAGGGGTTCAGGGTTAGGACTCTGTGCTGTTGGGGAGAGGCTGACGGCCTTGACAGGCAATGAGCAGCTCCTCCACTCCTGCTAAGTCGCTTCAGTCGTGTCCGACTCTGTGTGACCCCATAGACGGCAGCCCACCAGGCTCCCCCATCCCTGGGATTCTCCAGGCAAGAATACTGGAGTGGGTTGCCATTTCCTTCTCCAATGCATGAAAGTGAAAAGGGAAAGTGAAGTTGCTCAGTCGTGTCCGACACTGAGTGACCCCATGGACTGCAGCACGCCAGGCTTCCCTGTCCATGGGATTTTCCAGACAAGAGTACTGGAGTGGGGTGCCATTGCCTCCACTCCTAGGCCTAGCTATTTCTGCTGGGTGAGGATGGTCAGGGTGGGGTCCCAGGGAGCTGCCCCACCCACCTTGAGGACTGCGAGGAGGGCTGGAATGCTGTCCCTCTCCTGGGTGTCCACTAGATGGCACCCGATCACCAGGCCTCTGGGGGACAGACAGGCTTTGGCTGGGGCTGGTACACTGGAGCGAGGAGGGGGGCGGTGGTAAGCTTTGTAATTTCTGAGCCTCGAGGTTGGTTGGGGAGTGTAAACGTGAGTCAGCGTGTGTGTAAATCTTCACTTTTGTCAGGACATCTACTTGGGACATGGCTGTGATTCGGCCTTGGTGTACATTCTCCCTTAGGGCCTCGTCACACCCCAGGAGCTCAGACTATTAGTTTTCCAAAGTGGGAACCTGAGACAGGAGAATGTTGGGGCCGTGCCCAAGGTCACTCGGCTGGTTCAAAGTGGCATAAGTAGAGATTGCCACCAGGTGTCCTAGGACAGATCCGGGCCACATGGCTGGACCCACTCATGAAGGACTTGCTCTGAATCACTCTGAATGGAAGAACAGAGCCCAATGGGTTGGTGGTACCAGAATATGAATCCTGGGCATTTATCCATTTAGCATATTTGTTGAGCACCTACTACTATGTGCCAGGCACCGTGCTAGGCATTGGTGAACGATAAAGCAACTGGTAACAGACATGAAGGCTGTCCTGGAGACCGCCAGACATCATGCAAGTTAGCCAGCTGACAAGCAGACCCAAGAAGGTTGTAGGGGGGAGGCGGCTCAGTCTTAGAAGGGCAGCGACAGGACTCAGGGTGAGAAGGTGCCACCATGAGGCGGGCAGGAGAAACAGTGTTCAGGCAGAGGCAACAGCTCATGCAAAAGCTGCCAAGGCGGGAAAGTGTTGAGGAACTGCATGGAGATGGGGGGCTGGCTGGGAGAGGAGAGGGAGGTGAGGTCATCCCTGGGGCGGAGATGGGGGGTGGGGGAAGAGGGTGTCTGACGGACCCTGGTGAGGGGTGTGTATTGTCATCTACATATCGTAAGAAGGAGAGGAGCTTTAAGCAGGGCTCGAACGTTGTGATTTGCGTTTCAAAGTCCACTCTGGCTTTGTTTATAGATTCGGATGAAGACGACCACACAGGTGAGAGACGATGGTGGCTTGGAGCACGCTAGCAGCTGGTAGAGGACAGTGTCTAGGTTTGAGAGGTACTTTGGAAGTAGAATCAGCAGGATTTTCAGATGGATTGCATGCAGGGGTGAGGATGATTCCAGGTTCCAAGCATGAGCAACAGGTGGACAGTGGGGCCATTTCCCAAGGTGGAAGAGCCTGGGGAGGACATGAGTTGGGTGGAGGATGGGAAACAAGGTCAGGCTTTGTTATTTTTGAAGCCACCTCTGTGCAATCCTAGTAGAAAGATGGGGCAGGCAGTTGGGGCGCGTTGGAAAGGTTGAGGCCGCTGAAATAATTTCTAGAGCTTCTGTTGTTCACTGTTCAGTTACTAAATAGTGTCCGACTCTTTGTGATCCCATGGACTGCAGCACACCAGGCTTCCCTGTCCTTCACTGTCCCCAGGAGTTTGCTCAAAGTCATGTCCCTTGAGTCAGTGATGCCATCCAACCATCTCATCCTGTCACCCCCTTCTCCTCCTCCTGCCTTCAATCTTTCCCAGCATCAGGATCTTTTCCAGTGAATCAGTCAGGAGTCTGTAGATTGTACTTATTACTTATTATTTTAAAATATTTATTTATTTATTTGGCTGGACCAAGTCTCAGTTGCAGTGCTTGGGATCTTCTATCTTTGTTGCAGCATACAAACTCTTAGTTGCAGCGTGTGGGATCTAGTTCCCTGACCAGGAATTGAACCCGGGTCCCCTGCTTTGGGAGCATGGAGTCTTCGCCACTGGACCACCAGAGAAGTCCATAGATTGTACTTAATGTCAAGGGACTGGATGAGCTCACTCAGCCCAGAGTGCAGGCAGCTCAATAATGGGAGACTGTGAGGAGGGCCCCATGGCTGCAGGTGTGACAGGGAGCCTGCTGGATGTATTGATGACTGCTGGAGAGGGGTGGCCTCTGTGAGGGCGGTGCATGGCCCCTGAGGATGTGAAAGACCAGGACTCAGGTGGCCCTGGGGCCACGTGGAGGAGCTGGACTTGCTGACTCTGCCTCTTTGTCTGGTGAGACCTTCCTTTCCAGTAGCGCTTCCCCCACCACCATCTGGCAGATGGCCCCAGGGACGCAGACCCTGGTCCGGGGCTTGGGGGGAGGGCGGCCTCCGGGATGGGGCTGTAATTTCAGTTGGGGGCCAGGCTTCTGGGTTTCAGTGCCACCTGGTGTGAGGTTCCTCTTTCTGGCACCTCCCCCTCGACTGTCTCTGCTGACCGCCCCACCTGCCTGCTGCAGTTAGTGAGCCTCCCGCAGAGGAGGGGAGGAGGGCCAGGCCCAGGGAGTGCTCCCACCTGGAAGGGGCTGCCAAGTTTAATTAGTGGTTGTGAAGCCCTGGAACCTGCCTCTGAGAGCACCACCCTCCTCTCCCTGGACTTTCATCTTTGAAATTTCCCCACCAGCCTGGATGAAAGGGCCAGGGAGGGGCCAGGTATTAATAGTAATTATTAGTTTCACAAATAAAGAGGAGAAACGGGATTATCACCAAGCCCAACCAACTCCTTCTCCCCTCTTTGTCTGCCTCCCCTCTCTCCTTTTCTGGCTCCATTTCCTTTCTCTTTCCACTTTTCCTCCTCTTCCCCTCTCCTCCCTCCCTCCAGGTCTTGCCTCTTCTGTCTGTCCCCATCTCAAGGCCTCGGGATTCCCCTGCCCTTCTCGGTCTCTCAGCTCTCTGTGTTGGGATATCCGGAGCACCAGGACATTCAGGGAGCACCCCTGTGCTTCTCTGGGGCACAGAGGGAGAGTGAGAGGCAACGTAGCAGGGAGATGGGGTGGAAGGGTGTCTGTGTCCATTCATTTATTCACTCACTGTTTTCCAGATAGCTATTGAACATCTACTATGGCCCAAGCACTGGACTGGCCCCTTAGGACTCAGTGCTGGACAGAACAGACACGGCCCTGCCCTGGGGATCTCCTGGGGAGGCTAGGTAGTAAACAGTTAACAGACAAGTTACACTTGAGGGCACAGATAGATGCCTGCTAGGAAGGGATGAACAGCAGCTATGATGGAGAGCTAAGGGTGGGGGGCCCGTGAGGCTGGGGGATGAGGGAGGCATCCCCCGAGGAGGTGGCATTCGGGCTGAGAGCTGAATAATGAGAAGGACCTCACGAGAGAATTGAGAAAAGTGTTCGGGGCAGGGAGAACAGCCTTTGCAAAAGCCTGAGGTGAAGATTGTGGACCTTGTGAGAATGTGAGAGGAGGATGAGGTGGCAAGAGGGGGGTCCAGAGAGTGAGGCCGAGGTGTGCTGGGGCAGGTGGGCCCACAGGCGGGCCCCTGTGCACTCACTTGGGCCCTGCACCTCACTGAATGTCCTGCTGTCCCTGTGTTGGAATTCTTAATTTATTTATTTGGCTTTGTCAGGGCTTAACTGCAGCATGCAGAATCTTTCACGGTGGCTCATGGGCTCCAGAGTGCTCAGAGGCTCAGTAGTTGTGGCATGGGGACTTGGTTGCCCTGCAGCATGTGGGACTTTAGGTCCCCGACAAGGGATCGAATCTGTGTCCCTTGCATTGGAAGGCAGATTCTTAACCACTGGACCACTAGGGAAGTCCCATTGGAGTTCTTCATTTTTAAGCAAGGGGTTCTTCTGCGTTTGCATTTTGTACTGGGCCTCATCAATTATGTAGCTGTCCCTGCTTGGGGAGGTCAGCAAAAGAAGTGACTGTCTTAAAAAAAAGTAAATGTGTGTAGAGATATGAAGGCTGGTGGGCTGGTGTTTGGTGAATGAATGAATGGAGGAATTTGTGTGCACACATGTGTGAGCTTACCTGTGAGGCTGTCACCGGGCCACGTAGGCCTGGCCAGGAACGCTGCTCACACACAGACGTGGCCCTGATGTGCTCCCGAGTCCTGCAGCGCCTACTATGTTTCTCAGGGCCGTTGCCAGAGAGGCTCCAGGGGCTATGTGCACCAAGGCCAAAGCAGCACCATAAACAGGGGTGGTGTGGCCAGGCTTCTTCTAGGCCCCCTTTCGGGAAATAAGGTGACTCTTCTACACCAGCTGGAGGTGGCCCTGTCTTCCCTGTGAGACCCGAGACTTTGGAGCCAGAAAGATTTGAGTTCAAACTGCCTTCACATCTTCACAAGTGGATGTGTGGATGCAGATAACTAGATTTGGGCAGGTGATTTGCTTCTCCAGTCCTCAGTTTCCTCATCTGTAAAATGGGGATCACTACTTAGAATTTCTGAGACAATTCAATGTGGTAATGAAAGGTAAGTTTTTGGCAGAGTCAGAGCTTCGTGAATATTTGTAATAATAATAATGATAGTTTTTATACCCATACAGTCTCTGGAGACTTGGGTAAAGATTTGCTTCTGCCCCCAAATGTCTGCATAATCATGAACAAGTCTCCGAATCCTCCTGGGCCTCAGCTTCCTCTTGTGTTAAAATTAGGGTGATAACAAGCTAACTTGTCTAAGCAGGGTGGTCAGGATGATCCCACACATTCACTGCGGAGCTTCTTTGAGAACTGATATGCCCATGTGACTTGTTGGCACATTCCCGACCCCCGCCTTCCCCATCTTGGGGCAGATTTTCTCCAAATACGCCCCCTCCTCGGAGAGAAAAGTGTCCCCCCTCCCCACACCTCATCCAGTTCTTGGCAGCGCATGGAACCCAATCCCTGGATTCCCGGCCCTGAGGGTGGTTGTCCTCACGCTAGAAAGTCTGCCCGGGAGTGACCCTCGAGGTCAGGGTCTGAAGTTGGGCAAGGGGGAGGAAGGTCCACAGCTGGGGCAGCGTCGGGGTGGGGGTGGGGCGAGGTGTGGGGGTGTGGGGGGTGAACTAAAGGCAAACAAAGGAGATGGAGCCTCAGTCCCCGGGCAGTCTGGCTTCCTGCCTCCCTCTGGGCAGGAAGCAGCCAAAAAGCTGTGAGAATCAGTCTCTGACTAAGGGCTCGGGCGACAGTCTTGGAGTGGGTAGAGCCCCGACTTCATCTCCCACGTTCACCACCAAAGGCTGATTTTTGGGAGCCTCCAGAACCCATGGGAAGCCCTGAGCAGCACCCAACACCAGCCTGGGAAGGGGAGCCCCTCCTGACAGGAGTCCTGGCCAGAGGAGACAGGGAGAGCTACAGGGTCCTCGGCCACCCGCGAGTGAAGACCCCGTGGGCTCTGGGGGCGGGAAGGCTGGGTCCGTGTCCAGCTGCTGCGGTGAACCAGCAGTGTGACCACAAGGTCACTGAGCCTCTCTGTGCCAGCAGAGAGGTTCCTCATTGGGAACGTGGGGGTAATAGTCACGCTTTCTCACAGTGTTACTGGGAGAACTAAGTGCCCTAAGGTTCTTAACAAAGCCTGACACATAGTGAGTGCTTTGGAAAGGCTAGTTATTATTATGGGCTTTAAAAAAATGAGGCCATGCCGTGAGCCACGACAGAATCTATCAGATCTCTGGATGGACTAGTTTGATGCCTTCCCCATTTTGTTTATTTTTTGGATGTTCTACGTCTTTCTTGTTGTGCACGGGCTTTCTCTAGTTCTCTAGTTGTGAGTGGGGACTACTCTTTGTTGCAGCAGGTGGGTGGGCTTGTTGCAGCGGCTTCTCTTTGGAGCATGGGCTGTAGGTGCACAGACTCTAGAGCACGTGGCCTTCACGGCTGCTAGAGTTGTGGCGCATGGACTTAGTTTCCTCGAGGCATGTGGAATCGCTCCTGACTAGGGATCAAACCCGTGTCCCCTGCATTGGCAGGTGGATTCTTAACCACTGAACCAGCAGGGAAGTCCAGCCTTCCCCTATATTTTGCTCTATTCTTGGCTGGCAACCGTCATTCATTCGTTTATTCAAGAAATATTTCTGGAGCATTTTTGTGGCAGCAAAGTGATGGGGGACCCCAAAACGGATCAGTTCTTGGACGGGGCATTTGAACGAGAACTAACTGTGGGCTTAGTTTATGTATACTCAGATGCCCACTGCCCTGGAGCTGGGTGTCAGCCAGTTCACAGAGCAGGGAGCCCAGGGGAAGTCGCGGACACAAGATCACACAGCTACTGACTAGCAGTAATGGAACCCAACCCTGGCCCACCTCAGTCCAAAGACGTTGCCTTTCCAAATCAAGGTTCCAGGGCTGCCTCCCTGCAGCACCCTTTGACCGCCGCATCTGCACCCCCACTTTGGCAGAGCCAGAGGCCATCGCCACTCCCTGGAGGCCAAAGGTTGGGCTGTTTTCTGCAGCCCTCTCTGGCAGGATTTTTGTCATTTCCTCCCTGGTTCTCCTGACCATGCAGAACAACCTTGGGGCTTTCCCCAGAGGGGAAACCCAGCCTGGAAGCAGCCCAGCCTGGAAAATGTGGCTGTGGGTAACTCCTGATCTCCTTAGCTGCAGAGCATCTGAGTGCCTGGGAATGGAGCAGGACCAGGGGCGGGGTCCCTGGGGGGGGTGGTGCTCCCTGAATGGGTGCTGAGCCAGTGATTCTGTAGCCCGAGACGGGTTACAGCCCCACTCTAGGCCTCAGTTTCCCCACTTGTGAAAAGTGGAACAGTGACAAAGCTGCAGCACCAGGCAGGCCCTCTGCATGGACTTTGTGCTGGGAGTTGATGGGCTGATGGCAAGTTCTCCCGCCCACCTTTCCTCTTGGGCTTTTGTGAGGATAAAGGAGACTGTGGCTACAAAAGGACTTGGAAACAGAGGACAGAACTGGATACCAGCTGATGCAGAAGCTGATGGCTATTGACGGAGACCCTCCCCCACCAGGTCCAGCTTCTGCCTCACCCAGACTCTGCCTGTGCCCAGGCCCCCATCCTCCAGATCCCTTGTAGAACCTGGGGCAGGAGGAGCCTGGGAAGAGCCTGGTTGGAACCAGGAAAGCCTGGGCCTGTCACAAGCATCCCCAAGTCATGCGGTCACCCACTTGGCTGCAACCCCCCCGTGGACCTTCCAGCAGCCTCACTGATACCCTTCCATGCCGGGTTTGCACCTTGCCTTTCCCACAAGCAAGGGTGGGGCAGGGATAGCAGGAAGAGGAGGCCTGTGGCTAAGCAGGAGGCCACCTTCTGGCAGATCACACACTCACCTTATGCCTAGGTGGGCCTCAGTTTCCACATCTGCATTGTTCAAGCATACATCACAGGACTTCACAGAGCCTTCTGAGGTGCAGTGGGTGAGTCTCTGACTTCTGCCATCCTCAGACCTCCAGGCCCTAGCCTCGAACAGATGGAGACCACTTCCACCCTCAGAGCCTTCCATCTGGGATCTGAACCACAATCCCCAACCCCATCTGCTTTCAGCAGCCTCCCAAATGCTTTCCAGAGTGGATGGAAACCAAGGGTGGGGAGGCAGGGGCACACCCCCTCCCCAGGAGGACTCAGAGGCAGGAGTCTCACTGCCAGGCTTGTGCGCACGGATGGAGAGGTGAAGAGCCGGAGGGATGGTGGGAGAGGCAGCGCCATGTGGAGAGGCCAGCACCCTGGGCACACAGGCCCGCCCTCCCCCGATTCCTCCGGCTGGGCCAGATGGTGGGGGCGGCCGAGGAGAGGGATCCTCGCTCCCCTCTTCCCCCACCTAGGGGCTCTGCAGAGGCCTGGATTTCTTTCCACACAAAAGACATGTGGAGAGAAGTCTTACCCACATGCAGACTTGGGGTAACCCGTTAATCTGGTGGAATCACAGTTGAAGCGTTACAGAACCTGAGTATGCTGGAGAATTATAGAATCTCAGAGGCATAGCATCTCAGAATTTTAGAAAAGTGAGTCATAGATTGTAGGTTTCTAAACTGTGCTGGCCCAACACTGTAGCCACTGGCCACGTGTGGTTATTGAGTCCTTGAAATGTAACTAGTCTGAATTGAGATGAGCTGTACATTTAAAATACATAGCAGATTTTGAACACTTCGTACAAAAGAAAGACTTTTAAACATTTCATTAATAACTTATATTAATTACATGTCAAAATGATGATATTTTGGATATATTGGGTAAAATACAATGTATTACTAAAATGAATCTCACTTTTTTTTTTTTTTGCTTTTAAAACATGACTGCTAGAACATTTTAAATTTCATGTGTTTCATTTCAGAATTTTAAAGAGATGGAATTTCAGAACCAGGTTTCCAGATCTTTACATCACTAGCTGACTTTGAGCCTTAGATATTAACTCTCAGAGCCTGGGAGAATCTGAGAAGAATCCTGGTCCTTCTCCCAACGCAGGGATCCTGTAGCCCACCCTGACCAGCACTGAACAACTTTTGCCTACCCATTCCCTCCTCCAGTGGAGAACTCAACTGCTGCCATGGCTGCTAGGCTTTTAGAATGGCTCGAGTTTCCGGGTGTTGGGTAGGATCTACTTCCCATAGCTTCTTCCACCCTCATAGTTGGTTGCCAGAGCCTCTTCCAGGGCCTCCCAGAACAGGTCTGCATCCTTCTTCCCTGTGAAAGGTGTGGAATTTGAGTTCTGACCGCCCCCACCCCGCCACCCCTCCAGGCCATTGTCCTACAGGCTGCAGGGTCTACCTCAACCCCTGTTCCCTACCGGTGAGCTTCAGGGAGTCTCAGCTCCTGATGCCCCTATCTCTTAGCAGAACCTGGGACCCCAATGATCGGATGAGGGTCTTCCAGTCTCTCCCAGTCTATGGATTATCCTGTTTGTCTGTCTGGGTAACTGCCTGCACTGCGCAGTCTCCAGGCCCTGCCCTGTTCCCAGCTCCAGATGTATGACGGGTGACTGCTGGTGCTGGGATGTGGGGGTGACACAGGAATCGGGAGGTTGATTCAGGGTGCCTCAAATCTGCTGGGAAAATGCTTTTTCCGATTTTAAGAGATGCTGGGGAGGAAGAAGGAAGAGGCTTTCTTACTGACAGACTCGAGAATTCCAAGGCAGTACTAATAGGTGACTCACTCAGCACCTGAGCAGTTCCGAGAAGAAAGATGAGAGGTCAGTCAGGGAAGGCACCCTGGAGGAAGTGGGATTGGAGCTAGGACTTGAAGGAAAGGAGGGGGTGTTAGAGTTGCGAAGAGGTGGAGATGAGGGCATTCTCCTCGACAGGAAGAATGCTGGGCACACATGGCTGGGACCCAGGCCTTGAGGGTCCCAGGTTGCCTGGAGTAGAAGGGTCAGAGGGCAGTAGGGCTATGAGGATGGGTCAGCCGGCTGAGGGCCTCTGGGGAGGTGTGTGTGTACAATAGAAAAAGGGGGAATCCCAGTGAGCTGCAGGAGCGAGTTGGGTAAAATAACAGTAACGACTATAGCAGCTATGCCAGGCATGGTTGCTACGTGGTTTCCTAATATTTCATTTATTTTTATCAATAACTCTATTACGTAAATACTGTTATCCCTCCCCATTCTACAAATAAACAACTGAAGCCATGTTAAGTGAGAGTAAGTGATGAGTGACCTTGGATTTCCACACAGGATAGTCTGGCTCCAAAGCTCTTAAGCACTGGATGGAAGGGAAGTTGTGGGGAATGGAGATTGGTGGGGTGAGTGTTGTGTGCAGTGGATAAGTGAATGAGTGTGACCCTGTTGTGTGTAAATAAGGGGGGATAATCCCCGCCATTTCCCTCCTGCTTCCCTCACCCAACCCCAGCTCTGTCTCAGGACAAACTCAGCCCAGACAGGTCTGTGTGAAGATGGGGCCTTGGAATGATAAGAATTTCCATGCCTGTTGGAACAGATAGCCCCAGACAAGAGTCTGGTCACCATGGCAGTTTTAGAGCCAACTTCCCACTGAGGTCAACACTGCCCTTCCCTCCCTTCCTTATATGCTGGCACAACTCCGGGACCCAGGAACGGTGTCTAGACTTGACCCTGGGTGCTACCTGCTCCTCAGCTTCTGATGCACACACAGCTGGGCAAGTGGGAGAGTTACAGGCAGGCGCCTCCTCCGGGTGTCCTGGCTTGGCTGCATCGCTGGTGATGGAGGCAGGCCCCTGTTCCTCTCTGAGCCTCAGTTTCTCTGTTTCTGTAAGCAGGCAGATTGCATTAGTTCAGGAATCATAAACTAAGGTGACCAGGTGGCCCAGGAGGAGAATGCAAACAAATGAGGTGGGGTGGACCTGTGTGTGTGTGTGTGGTGGGGGTTGAGGACCCAGGAGAACAGGAGGCAACTTCCCGACCAGGTGACATAGCCCGTCCTCCCTGCTTCATTTGGTGGAGCCCCCGGGACCCTGAGACACAGTTTCTTTAACTGGGAGTTGTGGTGCCCACCCCATGGGAGTGGTGAGAATGAACTGATGAGAATAATTGATGGAAATCTTGAGGAGAAATGCCCCTTCCGTTTTGATGACTGTAATCTTTTGATTTGAGTCATATTAAAAATATTTATGACTAAGCTCATATAGCTCAATATCAAAAAACAATCCAATTAAAAGATGGGCAAAAGACCTAAATAGGCATTTCTTTCTCCAAAGATGATATACGCATGACTGAGAGGCACATGAAAAGATGCTCAGTGTCACTAATTTTTAGAGAAATGGAAATGAAAACCACAATGAGGTATCACCTCACACTGGTCAGAATGGCCATCATCAAAAAGTCTGTTAATAAATTCTGGAGAGGGTGTGGAGAAAAGGGAACCCTCCTACACTGTTGTTGGGAATGTAAATTGGTGAAACCACTATGGAACATTTCTAAGGTGGCTCAGATGGTAAAGAATCTGCTCTTAGTGCGGGAGATCCAGTTGCGCTCCCTGGGTCAGGAAGATCTCCTGGAGAATGAAATGGCTACCCCCTCCAGTATTCTTGCGTGGAGAGCTCCATGGACAGAGGAGCCTGGTGGGCTACAGTCCATAGGATCAGAAAGAATCGGATACGACAGAGCAACTAATACACACACAACATGGAAAACAGTATAGATGTTCCTTAAAAAACTAAAAATAAAATTTCCATATGATCCAGTGATCTCACTCCTAGGTGTATATCTGGAAAAAAATGAAAACTCTGAACTAAAAAAGATCCATGCACACCAGTGTTCATAGCAGCACTGTTTACAATAGCCAAGACATGGAAGCAGCATGTGTCCACCAACAGATGCCTGGATAACGAAAATGCGGTATATATGAACTGTTGAATATTACTCAGCCATAAAAAAAGAATGAAATAATGCTATTTGCAGCAACATGGATGGACCTAGAGATTGTCCTACTAAGTGAAGTCAGAAAGAGAAAGATGCCATTTGTTATCATTTATATGTGAAATCTAAAAAAATAATAGAAATGAATCTAATTTAAAAAAACAGAAACAGATTCACAGATACAGAAAACAAACTTATGGTTACCAAAGAGTAAGGTGGGGAAGGAATAAATTAGGAGTATAGGATTAACATATACACTACTATACATAAAATACATGTTGTTATTCAGTTGCTCAGTTGTGTCTGACTCTTTGTGACCCCATGAACTGCAGCACGCCAGGCTTCCCTGTCCTTTACCATCTCCTGGAGCATGCTCAAACTCATGTCCATTGAGTCAGTGATGTCATCCAACCATCTCATCCTCTGTCGTCCCCTTTTCCTCCTGCTTTCAGTCTTTCCCAGCATCGTGGTCTTTTCTAAGGAGTCAGCTCTTCTCATCAGGTGGGCACACATGGCTGGGACCCAGGCCTTGAGGGTCCCAGGTTGCCTGGAGTAGAAGGGTCAGAGGGCAGTAGGGCTATGAGGATGGGTCAGCTGGCTGAGGGCCTCTGGGGAGGTGTGTGTGTACAATAGAAAAAGGGGGAATCCCAGTGAGCTGCAGGAGCGAGTTGGGTAAAAAACAGTAACGACATAAATATTAAATACATCAGGTGAATGTATTTAAGCTTCAGCTTCACCATCTGTCCTTCCAGTGAATATTCAGGACTGATTTCCTTTAGGATTGACTGGTTTGATCTCCTTGCAGTCCAAGGGACTCTCAAGAGTCTTCTCCAACACCACAGTTCAAAAGCATCAATTCTTTGGTGCTTAGCCTTCTTTATGGTCCAACTCACATCCATACATGACTACTGGAAAAACCATAGCTTTGACTAGACAGACCTTTGTTGGCAAAGTAATGTCTCTGCTTTTTAATATGCTGTCTAGGTTTGGCATAACTTATCTTCCCAGAAGCAAATGTCTTTTAATTTCGTGGCTGCAGTCACCATCTACAGTGATTTTAGAGCCCAAGAAAATAAAATCTGTCACCATTTCTATTGTTTCTCCATCTATTTGCCATGAAGTGATGGGACCGGATGCCATAATCTTCGTTTTTTGAATGCTGAGTTTTAAGCCAGCTTTTTCACTCTCCTCTTTCACTTTCATCAAGAGACTCTTTAGTTCTTCTTCGCTTTCTGCCCTAAGGGTGGTGTCATCTACATATCTGAGGTTATTGATATTTCTCCTGATAGTCTTGATTCCAGCTTATGCTTCATCCAGCTCGGCATTTCGCATGATGTACGCTGAATATAAGTTAAATAAGCAGGGTGACAATATACAGCCTTGACGTACTCCTTTCCCACTTTGGAGACAGTCTGTTGTTCCATGTCCAGTTCTAACTGTTGCTTCTTAACCTGTATACAGGTTTCTCAGGAAGCAGGTAAGATGGTCTGGTATTCCCTTCTCTTTAAGAATTTTCCAGAGTTTGTTGTGATCCACACAGTCAAAGGCATAGTCAATGAAGCAGAAGTAGACATTTTCCTGGAATTCTCTTGCTTTTTCTATGATCCAACAGATGTTGACAATTTGATCTCTGGTTCCTCTGCCTTTTCTAAATCCAGTTTGAACATCTGGAAGTTCTCGGTTCACGTATTGTTGAAGTCTGGCTTGGAGAATTTTGAAAAAATTTGAAAAATATATGTAGCAATAACAGTTTACAGCTCAGGGAACCATATTCAGTATCTTAAAATAACCTACAATGGAATAGAATCTGAGAAAATATATATAGCAATCACTTTCTGTGCATCTGAAACTAACACAATATTGTAAATCAACTTTACTTCAATTAAAAAAAAATGTATTTAGCACCTGGGGATCAAGTGAAGAGAACTGAAGAATGTGGAAGCCAGATAGTGGAGGAGTGGATGAGAAATGGCCTGGGGGTGAAGGCAAGACCAGTGCAGAGCCCCTCTGGAGAGGTTTGGGAAAGAACAGATTGCTTGAGACCCTTGGCTTCTGCCCCCAGATCGGCAGGCTGGAACTGGGCCCTGCCTCACCCTCAGAGGACTTTGAGCCTATTGCAGTTACCAATTTATTTACCAATTTATTGCAGTTTAGAGACCTCAAGTGCTTGTGAGTGTTTTTCTTTTGCCAGGTTGTAATTGGTGCATCACAATGAACACAGTAAAAAAGGGAAATTAACCGATTTACATTTGTTTGCAGAGGCCATTATCTTCTCTGTGTGAAGATTCTGAAGATCTTTCACCCTCCATCCCTGTTCTCTTGGTCAAGTTGAACCCTCTAAGGATTTAGAAGACTTTGGGTCGGTGGCCTGAAATCCTGTTCAGCTGCAGCTCAGCTCTTTGAACAGCCGAGGGGATCTCCCACAGGTTGGCCAAACCTCCATTTAATCATCTTTAAAATTGGGTGAAAAATCCTCCACTGTGAAAAACTCTCAGGACTACTGTGGAGTCACCAGAAACTGGTTTACAGAATGGGAAAATGCGTTAGAAAACACGGGGAAAGTGCTGCACCTGCAAAGGATTGTGCTAGCCGAGTCCTTGGCCCAGGCAGCTCCTGGGAGTGAAGGATGGGCTGAGGAAGACGGGACACACATCCTTGGGTGGGCTCTGCCTGAAACAGGAAACCTGGCCCCAGAGGCAGGACTGCTTTGGAAACCAGCTACAGGTGCTCTTCATCAGCAGCAGCGTAGATGAAAGTGGGGGTGCAACAGGGAAGGGTTGGGAGAACCCCGTGGAAGTGAGGAAGTAGGGCACGGAACCCAGGTGGTCCTACACAGTTTGGGGACTCATTGCCCCTGGGCACTGAGGGGTGGGGTAAATGGTAAGAATGTAGCCTTTGAGTTGGGTGGACCTGGTTTGAAAACTCCTCTGCCACTCCTGTCCAGGTGACCATGGGGCAGTTGCTTTACTTCTTTGAGCTACAGCTCTCTGGGCTGCTCAATAACAAATGGAAAGCAGGTAGCATGCACCAGAGTAAATGATTAAGTGCTGTTAATTGCTCCCGTCTCCCACCTTTGACAGTCTTTTGTTGCATTCTAGGACAGTTTATATCCATTTTCCATCTGATAACCCGCCTGTTTCAAAGATTTTTTCCTTCATTTGTTTAACAGAAAGCAAATAGTCCCCGTACTTGAAGAAGTGTGTGTCTGTGTGTAGGGAGAGAGAGAGAGAAAGACAGGAAACTCTTACAGCATGTGGTCAATGCTGTAATTACGGTGACCATGTTCTCCAAACCACAAATCAGGTCACATGGTCAGACAGAGGCTATTTTCTGCCTCCACTGAAGTCCAAACATGAAATCACACGTAGTTACACATTCATTGAATTACCTTTTGCTTTAGAGAAGCAAATGACATGAATTTGGATTCTCCTTGACAAATCCCATCATCGTCCCGAAAAAAATCACTAGAGCTGTGACTAAGTCCCATACAGAGAGCACTGGCAGGAGCAGGAAGACTTCTTGTAGGAGTTGCTGCTTAAGTGGGGTCTTGATGTCTGAATAGGAGGTCTCCAGGCAGAGAAAGATGGGGTGACCTTAGTGCCCTTAGGACCTACCCTTCCTGTTCTACAGAAAACCTTGTTAGAAACTGGGGGTGGAGGTAAAGTAGGCAACAGTGTCTGTTTCTGGTTACTTTTCACTTTCATGTTCCAAAAATCTCCTGGGAAATAGAATTGTTACAGGCCAGTACAACACAGTTACATGGCATCATATCTTGTGATGCATTTATGTGTTTGTCTCTGCAGTGGACTGTACATTCCTTGAGGACACAGGCCACATCTGTCTTGTTCATCTCTGTGTCCCTCTACTTCCCCTCCCCCACCAGGATGGTGTGAGGAAAACTCTAGGAGAGGTACTAATCAATGTCAAATGAAAAAAATGTATAAAATGCTGTGAATGGGCATTTTGTAGGCAGACATTGTTCTTTGTTTTGTGATGAATCTGTTGACTTTTATTTTGTTTAGTTAGCAAATATGGCCTGCTTGCTGGCCTGCCCTGTGCCTAGCACTGTGGGGGGGTCCAGAGCTCAGCTGGGTCTGAGACAAATGTGGTCCTGCCCCTGCACAGCTTGCACTCTAGAGAGAGGCAGCCCGCAAGTAACTACAAGGGTGATGAAGAGGGACTATGACAGGTAGACCTGGAAGTGGTCTCGGTTAGGGGCACAGGGAAAGCCTCAGGAGGAAGTGAGATTTAACCTGATGTCCCCCAAATAAAAATTAACCATTTAGCTAACATTTTAATAGAGCTTATTAT
Source organism: Okapia johnstoni (assembly GCA_024291935.2). NCBI lineage: Eukaryota > Metazoa > Chordata > Mammalia > Artiodactyla > Giraffidae > Okapia > Okapia johnstoni. The sequence goes on from CM044316.1 coordinate 53,570,357, forward strand.
GTGACAGGGGCTTCCCTGGTGGTTTAGTAATAATGAATCCACCTGCCAATGTAGGAGGCATAGGTTGGATCCCTGGGTCAGGATGACCCCCTGGAGAAAGGAATGGCAACCCACTCCAGTATTCTTGCCTGAGAAATCCCCTAGACAGAGGATCCTGGCGGGTTACAGTCCATGGGGTTGCAAAAGAAGTCGGACACGACTCAGGGACTAAACAACAACAACTTCATGTGAGAGGCACCATTCTGAGGGTTTCTTTACATGTTTGACTCATTTAATTCTCGCAATGGCCCTATGAAGTGCAGACTACCATTATCTCACTTCAGAGATGAACACAGAACGTTTGAAAAACTGGCCCACGGGCACACAGCTTGTAGAGCCAGAATTCAAACCCAGTTAGTCCACACACTTAACAATTAGGTAAAGGGAAAGGCCAGGCATATCATTTAGGACAAGAGATAAGGCTGGACAAGTTGGGGAGTTTATTGTGAGAGCAGTGGGAAGCCATTGATGGCTTTAAGTAAGAAATGAGGATGGTGAGGTTACATTAGAGGAGGCAAAGTGGGGGGGAGGGAGCTGTTAACATGGGCCAAGGCAGACAAGACGGTGACTTGGACTAGGGTGGTAGTGATGAAGAGGGTCAGATGGGATTGGGTCAGAGAAAAACAACTGGAGGCAGAACCAATGGAACTGGCTCATGGATGGGATGCGGGGAGAAGGGGCTGGTGTCAGGTATCTGCACTGGACATATCCATGGAGGAGGGGGAGAAGCAGGTTTGAGCAGATGCAGGTTTGGAAGTTCAGCCTTTGATTTATGGTGTTGGATAAAGGGGACCTTGGGACGACCGAGGAGCATGTCGAGTGGTCAGTGAGGGGAACAGTTGGACTGAGGAGAGGGTGTGGGCAGTGGGGGTTCTGAGAACAAAGAAGGTCCCCAAAGCTCCGGGAGATGTGGGTGGGTCCTGAGGGGATGGAGGAGCAGGGCATCTCGACAGTCCTCCTCAGAACCCCGGGGTATGGTCAGAAATGGGAGTCCTCAGCTCCACCTAGACCCTAGACCCAGGGAGGCCAGTTCCCTGGGTGGGGCCTGGGCTTGGGCTTTTTGCAGGCTTTCTGGGCGACACTAAGCAGGAGGGCCTTGGGCCCAACTTGGTGAACAGTAACTCTGAGGACTTGAGAAGAGTCGGAAGAATTGTCAGGGATGGGGAGTTACCCCAGCTCACAGCCTCCCTCCCCCCAACCCCCCAGCTCCATTGATGAGATGCTGGCCCTTGCTCAGCTTGGGCAGGAGGATAGCTGCGTGACCTGACTGGCCTCCCGTGGCATGTCTCTTATCACCTTCTTCACCTGCTTACAGCCTTCTCACTCCAGCTGGCCCTCTGGATAACATCCCTTCCATTGGATCCCTCATAGCAGGTCACCCATAAACTGCTTCTAATCCACCTCTCCAGCTTTCTTGCTCATTCCTTCCTTCCTGTTCCTCCACCCTTCCCCCTACCCCTGTCCATGCAACACTCAGCTTTTCCTGAATCCTTTCCATGTGGCCTGTAACAGGTTGTTCCTTATACCGGGAATGTCCATCTCCTCACCTCGATCCCTTCCGGTTTCTCTGGATCCTGCTCAGAGGCTGCTTCCCCCTCAGAGTCCCTTGTTCTGCTCCTCTCTTACTGTGGGCCACAGCACTTGCCCTAGGTCTGAGGGGATGGAGGAGCAGGGCATCTTGACAGTGTCCCTCAGAACCTCCCAGGGTATGGGTTAGAAACGCGAGTTCTCAGTTCCACCCAGACCGTAGACCCAGGGAGGCCAATTCCCTGAGTGGGGCGTTTTTGCAGGTTTTCTGGGTGACAGTGAGCTGCAGGGCCTTGGACAGCCTCTGGACACAGAGAGGGACATGCAGATCATCTCCAAACACACCCAGACACTTTTTGAGAGTGCAGATCTGTGTCCTTTCAACCCTGTATCTGTTACCAAGAACACAGGGCCTGACACAGAGAAGACGCCTGCAGGACCTCATGTGGATGAAAATGGTCTTCTCAAGCAAATTTTAGCGTTAAGATTCTGGGGCTTGTTTAACCTGCCCAAGACCCAGACAGTATTCAGGGACTTTAGATCATAGACTGCAGGAACATGGATTATAAAAGAGAATTTGCTGGTGGATGCTGATTTCCCTGGCTAAACTGATGGCATGCCTGGAGTATGCACTAGGAAGTCACAAGCCTGTCTTTGAACAAGGCCTGCAGTTTGGGCCTGTGGTCACCCACCCTAGGCTAAGTCCTACTGACTGTGCTCCATCTAAAGCTGTCACATGGACATGACTGGTCTCGAGCCTGGTCCCATCCCCCAGCAGCATATCTTGCTCAGGCCTTTGAGTCTTTCCCTCTCTGAGACATGAGTGGGCTGGCTGAAACCCCTCCTCCCTCTCAACCCCCGACCAGCACAGGGAGGTTACTCTTTAGGGAAATTGGGGCGAGTCTTACTCTTAAGTGTCCAGCTTAACTTTTCTACCTCTCCTGGCTTTGCTTTGGTTGCTCATATTTTTTTTTTCCACTTATAGTTTTTGTTTTATTGCAAGATATTTGCTTTACGGTATTGTGCTGGTTTCTGCCATACAGCATGAATCAGTCACAGGTATACATTTGTCCCCTCCCTCCAGAACCTCCTTCCCATCTTCTACCCCATCCTGCCTCTCTAGGTTGTCACAGAGCACTGGGTTGAGCTCCTTGTGCCACAAAGCAAATTCTCACTGGCTATCTGTTTTACCTATGGTAATGTATATGTTTCCATGCTTCTCTCTCAATTCTTCCCACCCTGTCCCTCCCACACCATGTCCACAAGACTGTTCTCTATGTCTGTGTTTCCATTGCTTCCCTGCAAATAGGTTCATCAGTACCGTCTTTCTAGATTCCATACACATGTGTTAATATACAATACTTGTCTTTCTCTTTCTGACTTAATTCACTCTGTAAAATAGACTCTAGGTTCATCCGCCTCATTAGTACTGACTCAAATGCATTCTTTTTTAAAGCTGAGTAACATTCCATTGTATGTATGTACCACAGCTTCTGTATCCATTCATCTGTCAGTGGACATCTAGGCTGCTCCCATGTCCTAGCTACTGTAAAAAGTGTTGCAACGAATAATGGGGTGCATGCGTCTTTTTCAGGTATGGTTTTCTCAGGGTATATGCCCAGTAGTGGGATTGCTGGGTCATATGGTAGTTTCATATATATATATATTTTTAAGCTTTGCTCCTCCAGTGAAGTAATCTTGAGCCTCTGAAGGCCCTTAGGAAACCACCAATCTATTGCTTTCCAAATTTGCTCCAGGCCCATGAGTCAGACCTGTAGGGTAGGGTAGGGGCCTGGTGATCTACATCATTAAACAAGCTCCTTATGGCTCCTAATCAACCAGTCAACTAATGACCCAGCCCCTCATTTTACAGACAGGCTCATGGATGGCAAAAAGCCCCACCTGGAACAAACACATCTGTGTGCAGGCTCCAGCTCTCAGCCACTTAAGAGACTCCCAGAAATCATTTTGTCTTTCTGGGCCTCACTGTTCTCATCTGTTTAATGAGGATGACCACTGTAATCCTGCCTAATTTAAAGGGTCCTTGAGATCCTTGAAATAACACTGGAGGTTGGAAACTGAGGCTTAGTGGGAGAAGAGATTTGCACAATGTCATCCATCTCTTCCTCTGCCTGTTACGTGCCAGGCTCTGGGAATTCAGCTGGGAACAACTTGTTGGAGGAGATGACATTCTAGTAAACAATGAAACCAGTAAATGAACAAGATAATCACGATAAAGGGAATAAAGGGGTTTTCGAGAGTAAGGGCAAAGGGGTAGGGGGTGCGGGGAAGAACTGCGCACGCAGGAGGGGTCACTCCAGCAGAGACCTGGTTGTTGGGGAGCCGTCAGAGGAGGCCCTGGAGGGCTGTCACAAGCGTAGTGGCGGCAGAGCCACGAGGCCCCCTCGGGCCCGCCGGGCCGCTCCCAGGGCCCTTGGAAGCACGGCGGTCGCGGGTCTTTGTCTCCCTCGGTCTCTCTGCAGCCTCTCCGACCCCCCAGTGCTGTTCCCTCCTTGACCCCGAATAACTTGTTGGCTTCACTCGGGCTTTGTTTCCTCGAGGTCACCGCCTCCGGGACTCCCGGCAGCCGCCTCGGGCCCTCGTGGGTCCCGCATCTGACACCCCCTCCCGCCCCCGCCCCCTACCCGCTCCGAGACTGGGGTCAAAGGCAGCCCGCGTCACGTGGTCGCCGAGCAGCACCGAATCGGCCGGGAGAGCCGAGGGAGAATCCGGGTGGAAGCCGAGAAATCCAGCCCCGATAGCAGCGCCCAGTCCCGCCCCGGCCCCCGCCCCGGGGTGCTCGCCGCACGCCCGCCGGCCGCTCGGGCCTCCGGCACCGATCTCCGGCCGGCACCCACGCTCCATCACGGGATCGAAACCCGCCTCCACCGCCGAGAATCGGGGAGGTAGGCGCCGGGGCCGGAGGGTGTAAGGGGAGGCAGGCGTTGGCGCGGGGGTCCCTTGGCGCGCGGGGTTCACCCCTCTGTGCTCCGCGGGCCCGCGCGGGGGGCGCGCCCCAACTTCCAGTCTCCAGGGAGACCCCCCCACCTCCCACCGCGGGATGAGGGGGGAGGCTGAGCGGTGCCCCAGCGCAGTGGCGGGGGCCGGGACTGGGGGCTGGGCACCGGGAGGGAGGGCCTGGGGGTGGAGAGCCTGCGGAAGGCGGGGCGGCGGCGGCGGCGGCGTGGAGCGGGGGTGGGAGCGGCGAGAGGCGGCCGCGAAGGGGTTAACCCCGGCCCCGGCCAGTGCCCCGCGGCGCGCGCTCGGCCCGGGGGACCCAGGCGTCCGGCGGCTCGCCGGGAGCGCCCCCTCCCCCGGGTGGCGCCCTAGCCGAGGCAGGTAAGAGTCTGGGAGGGCCGGAGCCGGCCAGTCCCCTGTCGCCGAGCTGGCGGGGCCCGAGTCGAGCCGGGCGTGCAGGCCGCGCGGGGCCCGAGTGGCTGCCGGCTCAAGTTTGGTGCGGGCGGGCGCCGGCCGGGTTCGCAGCGTCCGCGGGGCCCCGCTCGCGGGGGTGGGGAGGACTAAGGGGTGGGGGACCGCGCGGGGGCCGGGGGCAGGCCGGGGGTGCCGGCGAGGGCAGCGCGGCAGCTGTAGGTCACGGATAATGTCACTCACGAGGAATGCCCCCTCCCCCTCCCCACTCCCGAACAGGGGAAACTTTTGTCTGGCGAGGGAGGGGGTTAGAGGCCGGGTCCCCGCTTCGGGAAGGGAAGGGTAAGGCAGCCGGACCGGTTTTCCCTGGGCTGTGATCCGTCTGGTCTCTTAACTCCCCTCCTCCCTCAGGTTCTCGGGAGCAAGGACACCCCCTCTTTGAACGCTGCCCTTTAACAACCTGGGACGAGGTAAGAAGGGGCGTACGTGGACACGAGGGCTCTGGGACAAACTGGGAAATTGGGCACTGGCCTCCTGGCTCTTTCCCAGACTCAGGCCCAGCTGGGTCAGCGAGGAGCCATGCCAAGCCCGGGGGGTGCAGAGCCCCACCATCACACCCTAGTGCTGTACCCACCCGTTCAGAGCATTTGGAATGGCCTGGGCATTATTTTCCCTGGTTTGAGGTTCAGATTGACCTGGGTGCCTGTCACTTCCCAGCTCTGTAACCTTGGGCTGGTTCCTTACCTTCCCCTAGCCTCAATTTTCTCACCTGTAAAATGGGCACAGTGTAAGAATGGGCCAGAATAAGAATGAAATGAGAACCTGTGGTACCTTAGTAAACAGAAGCATGCTTATATTCAACAAGTATTTGTCCTCTGTGTACTATACACCAGGCCCTGGGCTAATTGCCTTATGTACGTCATCTCATTTAATTCTACCATGTGACTATCAGCAACATTTTACAGAAGGGCAAACTGAGGCACAGAAATTGGGAAGATTACACAGGTGAGAAGCGGTGGAGCTTGGATTTGACTCCCCTCCCCCAGCCTGAGTCTCAACTACAGGCCTGTATAAGATCCTGCTGTGACCCATCTCATTTTCCTTTGAAATTATCAGGACACCCTTGGCCTTTCCCTTAACCCCCAGGTGTTGCTCCTTCTGCCCAGTCTCATGCGGGCTGAGGTCTTGGGCCTTGGTTCATATTATTGTGGGCAGCTGGAGCTTGGGCCTGGCGCTGGATAATGGTCCAAGTTCTGTTGCTGGCTGGGACCATGGCAGCAACTTGCTGGTCGTGCGGGTGGTGCAGGGAGGTGTTCTGCCTGGCTCTGGCCGGGGACAGCTGGCGGCTGTCTCCTCCCAGCACCCATGGGACCGAAGAGCTTTCCAGCTCCATTCGGACCAGGTCACTTTCAGATCAGCAGGGGGCAGAGATAGGGCCAGGAGCCGAGCCCTTGGGGTGATGAGAGACCTATGGCCAAGGGACTTATATTCCAGGTGTCCGTTGGTGTGACTCATTGGCAGGGTCCTCATTGCAAGAGTAATGGGCTGCTTTGGTGCCCCAACCCCAAGCATCCTTGAGGATAGTCATGAAGGGTGGACTTTGAGCCTATGTCTCAATTGCAGAATCCTCATGGAAGATGCATGGGCTTCTGAGCCTAGGGGACACTGTAGGCCCTCAGTAAATAGCCCAGAAATGAATGTGGGGTGGCCTAGACTTTCACTCGCATAAGTGCTCTGTGCTAGCCCATTCTCCTGGTGGCAGTACCAGTCCATGACTATGGATCAGGCTCTGAGTAGGGACCTTGAGTAATTTATTTAAAAATAGAAAACAAATTGCTGGTTAGTAAATGACATATTAGAACAACAGAGTGGGAGTAGATAATGAATAAAGTTTTGGGGAGAGGAAAGTTTGTGCATTACTGTTCTAACTGCTCCAAGGGCTGTTCCAGCAATGAGTCTGGGATTTTCAGTGTCCATAGGCTTTTCCTGGACCCTGAGAGTAGGTGGTCCTCTTGGACTGACAGTTCATTGCCAGTTTGTAGGAACAAGAAGGGAAATTTGACTACTTAGCTAGACTTTAAGGGCACTCAGAAGTGGGGGATTGAAAAGAGTCCTGAGGGATGGGAATGACACTTGGCATGTGGTCAGACTCTCCTTGTCTTCATGATCAGAGCAAGAGAATCAACAGGTAAAGGGAGGAGAAGCCAGCAAGGATGAAAAGGTGGATGGTGAATGTCCGGTCACAGGGGTATGCAAAGACAGTTTTACAATCACAAGTTGAGGATGTGGTTAATGGTGTGAAATCATAGGCTGGGGGTTGACCTAGGGGCCAACTGAGAAACCCCGCATGTGAGACACTTAGGGATGGACTCTGGTTTTTGCAGCTTAGAGCTTTCTCTGTCCTGGGCTTTGGACCTGCGTGACCTGTCTTCCAAACTCTGAGGTCAAAAACAGGCCTGTAAGTCCCTGGAGACTGGGCCGACTTTTGCTGGCTTGGAATTTGGTTTAGAATATGGCTTGAAATATCTGGACTGTTTGGAGAACTTGGACATTCTTTACTTGAAATGGAACGTTCGGGTAATTTGTTAAATATGTATGGAAAATGTCTGTGGACGGGGGTGACTGGGAAATGGGGTGAGGTGCTGCTGCTTTCTGACTGGAGAGTCTGCTAATCTGATGGGGGAGGGAAGGCAAGGATCAAGTGATGGCGAAGAGGCAGGATGTGATCAGTGATAGATGGGCTTTGGAAGGTCAGTAGAGGGGAAAAGCTCTTCTGGTTATTAATGTCGACAGGGCTTCCTGGGGGAGGAAGTGCCTGTGAGGGTGCAGGCAGCGGGAAGGGGGGCAGTGGGAGGCAAGATCAGGTCATGGGGAACTTGCAGTATCCTGCTCAGGAGTTTGGATTTTATTCTGTGGCTGGTGGAGAGGACAGAGGGTTGTAAGCACCTCATTGAGTTGGTGCCTGTTACTGTGTCTTGTGCCAGGCTCCTTACAGACGCTCCATTGAAATCTCACAATACCCCTGCAAAGTAGCTGCTCGCTGCTCACTCCCAACCCCACCCCATCTTCAGATAAGGAAGTGGAGGCTCAGAGGGATTGAGTCACTTACAGACCTGTGTTTGAGCCCAGGCTCGAACTGTTTATGCCCTCTTGTGTTGCTTCTCTTGGGGGTCATTTGGCCAGAGATGGTGGCAAGACTGGCAGGGTTGAGACCAGCCCAGAGATGATGCTAATTGTAGTCCAGCAGAAAGTTGACCGAAGTCTGACTCAGGCCCCAGGACGGACTAAGAGGGAAGGAGGGGGAGGCTACAGGACTTTGTAGGTGCCTTGGGGATGGGATCATCACAGTTGGCCTAAGGTTTGGGGAAGGACCCATAAGTGGCTGTGTTACTGCTTTCAGTTCCCTACAGGGCTGTCTCTGGGCAGAGGGCATAATCTTGTCCTGTGTGGCTCTCAAGGGCAGAGACAGCACCAAGGGTGACAGTGAAGCTAACAGGAATAAATTGCCTGGGAAGACAGCAAGGTCCCATTACTGACAACACACAGAGAGGCTGGAGAGGGTGCAGAAGGCATGTGCCAGGACGGTCTGGCCTGGGTGACTTCTCTCAGTTCCCTTTTCACCCGAGAATCTCAGCGTTTAGGGTGTGCTTGACCCATTTCCACTTCATTTTTCTCATAGCTTTTCAGAAATGCCCCTTCCTGTGCGTTTCCAGAAGTTCCTCTGCAGCGCTTTGCCTAGGAGAGCTCTTGCCCCATGGAAAACTCTCAGCCCAGCTGACCTTTCAGAGGCCCCTCGGGATTTCTAGATCAGCCACCAAAGCCTGAATTGCCAGGGCCTGTGGTTTCACATAGGCCTGGAACCTTTTGCCTTCCTTTCTCAGTCTGTGAAATGGGTTCAGTCTGTCTTTCCTCAAATATGAGGAAATAAGGCTGAATCACGAATCAGGCTGACTCAGTTAGGGGTTGGTTTGAAAGTGAGGAGTGGATGGGGTGGGATGTGTGTGTTGGGGGCCAGGGGTATCTGCCTCCTTCCCCTCATTAGAGGTTAAAGTAGAGTCTCCCAATCTCAGGGCTCACCAGCCAAGTTGCTTTCTCCTGCCTGTGGGGTTGTCACAAAGCTCTGTCAGCTTCAGCTTGGAGGTTGGGAGCTTGGAAGAAGGGGTGGATTGGGGTGTCTTGGACTGTGTGGTGTTGGGGCCAAAGCCAGTCTGTCACCAAAGGTGTTACAGAGGTCCCCAGTGGCTCAGCGGTAAAGAATCTGCTTGCAGTGCAGGAGATGCAGAGATTTAGGTTCGGTCCCTGGGTCGGGAAGATCCCCTGGAGGAGGGCATGGCAACTCACTCCAGTATTCTTGCCTGGAGAATCCCATGGACAGAGGAGCCTGGCGGGCTGCAGTCCATAGGGTCACAAAAGAATCAGATATGAGTGAGCGCGCGCGCACACACACACACAGCCTGACACTCTTATCTCGATGAAGAAAAGTTTGTGTCCAGTTGCCTCCTGGACCTTTTTATTCCTGCTTGTTTTATTTGTTGATACAGATTGGATTACTCTAATTTTAAATGTGCACTGTAAATGAACACTTATTTGAGAGCCAGGCATGGGAGGTGGGTGGCTTGCCGTATGACCACAGTGCCCTATCTCCCAGTCCTCCTTGACCCTCACAAAGAAACTGTGCCCTTTCCCTCCCTGAGTGTGCCCAGTCCCTTCCTGTCTCCACATCTCTGCTCACAGAGACGACACTGCACCCCAGTCACTTCCTCTTACCACCCCAGAGTCCCTCCCCAGCCAGTACCCAGCTCCAGCGTGACCTCTTCTTAAATCCACAGAGCTGGCACTGCCTGCTCCCTGCTTTCCATGCACAGTCTGTTATCGGGGCCTCTACAGGGACCTTCATACACCTGGTTTTGAATTCTGGCTCGTTAAGGACATGTCTCATCTCCAGGCTCCATGTTCTGGAGGCAGTGGCTGCAGGCAGCCTGTTTCTGCCCCACTGGATTTGGGCAGCATTGCACAGTGGAGTCAGAAGTCCCAGGTTCATGTCCCAGCTCTTCCATCGTTAGCTATGGGATCTAGATCACATTACCTAAATCTCTCTGGGCATTGTTTTCTTCAACTGCACAATGAGGATAGTAATAGTCCTGTTTTGCAGGGAGATGGAGCAGATCTGTGCCTGACCTAGTGTCAGAGCCCAGTAAGTGGGAGCTGTTCAGGGATAACAATGGTTATCATAATTATTGTTTATATCTAGGAGGTGATCTCTCTTTCTAGAGATGAAGGGAAGAATCTCTGGGGTTTCTAAGCTTTCTGTCTAATGACTTGAGGCTTGTGTGGGTGAGGAAACTGAGACTGGAAAGAGGGGGCAGTTTTCATGGGGCATGGCAGCTGCCCGTCTCATCCTGGAAGCCTGGCAGGATCTCACTCTCTTGGTTACATCTGATTTCCCTCTTTTTTTTTTTTTTAAACTAATCTTATTTATCTTTGACTGTCCTGGGTCCTCCTTGCTGCACAGGCTTTTCTCTAGTTACGGAGAGTGGGGGCTACTCTCTGGTTGTGGTGTGTGGGCTTCTCATTACAATGGCTTATCTTCTTGTGGAGCACAGGCACGAGGGCCTCAGTGGTTGCATCTAGGGGACTCAGTAATTGCAGTTCCCGGGCTCTAGAACACAGGCTCAGTAGTTGTGGTGCATGGGCTTTAGTTGCTCTGTGGCATATGGGATCTTCTCAGATGAGGGATCGAACCTGTGTCTCCTGCATTGGCAGGTGGATTCTTTACCACTAAGCCACCAGGGAAACCCGTTCTTCTCTTCTTTCATGGTTAAGATGCTCAAGTTCTGTAGTCCCTGCCTCCTCCTTGGTGGCCCTGTTGAGTGGTATCTAAAACTTGTGCCAGATAGATTGGCCTAGCTGGCAGTCCTCATGACTGCCCTCAAGACCCGGGGCCTATACCCTAGACTATGGGCAACTGTGGAGGCCACAGCCTCTATAGGCCTCCTGCCCAGCCTCCCTGTGCCCCAGGAAGGGGGAGAGGATGGTGGCAGGGAGTGGTGACCTGGGCTGGATCTCAGGATGGGCTGACGGGGACACGCGTTGAGGAGAGGCTGGGAACCAGGCTCTGGAGCAGGATAAGCTGGGTTCACATCTCTGCTGGGCTACTTCCTACTTGGTGGGACCCTGGCGAGCTGTTGTAGGTTCTCATCTGTACAAAGGGGATAACTGTCCTCATCTCACAGCATTTAGACAGAGAACACAAGGAAGATGCTTAACTGCAAGCCCAGTCAATGTTAGTTATGGTTATTGTTGTAGCTGATGATGTAGTTAATGACTAAGGACCCCATTGTCATTCTCCCAACAACAGAAAGAGGTGGGCACTGTTACCACCCACCTTTAGCGGATATGGCAACTAAGGCCCAGCGAAGTGGATGACTTGGCCTGGAGAAGTTCAGACTTGGCAGGTCTGTCATTGGTGTCTGGTGGTTTCTGAGGGACTGCTCCTGTCAGACGAAGCTGACTTATATGAGGTGCTGGAAATGTGGAAGCAGTCTGAGCTGGCCCAGATTGAAGGGGATATGTCTGAATGGGTGTCTGTAAGTATGGAGCAGAATCCTGCTGCTCCTCGCTGAGAAGTAGTGGAGACCTGAGAGGTCTGGCTCCGTGAGGCGTAGCATGGATTCTCCTCATCTGCAGGCCAGCCAAGGATGGGCCTGTCAGGGCAGGTCTGGGGTGGCGGTCGGTGGAGATTTGCTGTGGTTATTACGCAGCCACCTCTGGTTTATGCTGCCTGCCCAGGCAGAGGCCAGGTGAGGAGAAATGAAAGTCATCCTTGCAGGGCCTTCTCTCTGGCTGCACCGTCTGCCCAGGTCCCCTTCCTCCTGCCCTTACGCCGGGCAGCTCCTGCGTGTATGTTTACAGGACTGTTAGCATCCCTGTTCATAGAAGCTCTCCCTTATTCACCTTCATGTTAATTCACTGGTTCTCAAAGTTGGTTTCTGGACCATTGGCATCAACATTACCTGGGAACTTATTAGAAATGCAGATTATCCAGCCCCACTCCAGACTTACTGAATCTGAAACTGATGAGTTAGGGATGAGGGGAATCCAACAATGTAAGTTTCTCAGGTGATTCCAATGCATGCTTAACTTCCAAAAGTACTTGGTTGGATGGTAAGAAAAATTGATGCTTCTCTCTTTGGAATCTGAACATATTCAGACACCAGCAAATGCGGGGGACCCAGAGGAAAGCCTGGTTTCTCTCTAGCCTGACTTCAGAGAGTTTCCATCTTGTAACAGCCTCCCCTGCCTGGGGAACATTCTTGTGCCACAGTGATGGGGTTCAAGAGAACCCCAACGTGCTTACAGGAAACAGTGCTGGGGCCACTTGGGAGGTTGGGGGACTTGGAGGTGGCAGACTGTGTGAGTGGCAAGGATGGGTGTCAGGAACAAGCTGGCTGTGTTCTAGCACCGGGGTCAGAGTGGTTCCTGCTGCAGAGAAGGGTGTGTGCTGGGGCCAGGGGCACATATGTGCACGTGTGGTCACAGTGACCGGATGTGGTCCAAGAGGGCCACGGGGCCTTAGCTGTTACCAGTCCAATGGTTTTAAAGCATCTCAGTCATTTTAATGATGGTGATCATATAATTGCCACTCACTGTTGTGGAGAGCTTGTCAATGTTTGCTAGACACATCCATGTAGTCTTCTCTGGAGTAATCCCCAGAGTAATCTTACAAGGTTGGCATCATTATTGGCCCCGTTTTATAGATAAAAATACTGAGGGTACACAGCGATAGGTGGTAGAATCTAGGAATTTTATTGTGGGGGCCTTGGAAGCATGATCTCCTAGGTAGAAAGGCTATGGAGAATTGTTTTGGTGTGTTTGTGTAGCAGGCTTTATAGAGCTGCATTCTATCAAATGAGTAAGTTGGGCTTTACTGAGGAGGGGTGATGGGAATGTGTGCGGGTGGTTAGGGCTCAAGCCTCCAAATCATGGCCTCCTCTTACAGACACTGTCATTCTCCCTGTCTCATGGATGGGCCATTTGAGGCTCAAAGAGGTGCTGAGCTGAGTTCCAAGTTCCACAGCTAGGGCAAGAAGTAAAATCAGAAAAAACCTGGGTCTCCTCTGGTTCTAGCAGGGGGGTTAGGGGAGTCATGATCAGAGAGCCCAGTGTGCTCCCTGCTGTTCTCATCTGCCTCTGTGTCTTTGGGTGCAGTGCACGAGCATCCCTGACACAGTATAGGAAGGCCTTCATCTCTCAGGCAGGAGCAGGCACCCACACAGGGCCACCCACCATGTCACGATTGGGACCAGACCTGGAGCGCTCTCTGTTCTGACCAGGGGAGGCTTTGTTTCCTGAAAACTGTCCCTGCTCCCCACCCCTCCTTTGGCAGGCTGGGTAGCCATAGCCCTCAGGGTGGCCCAGACCAGTGCTGGGGGTAGAGAAGGGTGTGTCCGGAGGAGAAAGCTGCCAAGAAGGGTGGGGCGGCATCCAAGGGGAAGAACACCAAGAAGCCCAGACCCCAGACGGAAACCAAATGTATTTTCTAGGTCCTGAGAGGATATTTGAAACAATGGAAGTAGAATGGGGGAAGTCAGACTATAAAAAGGGCTTCTTGATATCCTTACAGGAAAAAAAAAAAGTCTTTAGGTTTGACTTTTGTTTCTCCGAAGGATGTTTATGTAACTTCCTGAAAGCAGGATCCCAAGGCTCTGTGAAGTTTGTCAGGTGCTGCTGTTTATAGACTTGGGCCTGTGGCTCTGGGTAGGACTTGATACGGTCGTCTTCCCACTTTATAGTTGGTGAAACTGAGGCTCTGACAGGTGGGGGTGCTGAGATTGCACAGTGAGGCAGCAGGAGACTTGGGATGGGAGCTTGGGTATTGTGGTACTTTGTAAGGGGCAGTTGTCTCCATCTCTTGCTGCCATGGCGCCAGTTGGCTTGGAGCCCAGTGGGGACCGTGGAGGGTTCCCTCTTGGAAACAGAGCTGCTAGAGTCCGGGCAAGGCCGGGTCTAGCCTGTAGACAGGTGACCCATTGAACGGTGACGTGCAGGGTGCGGAAGCATGGTGGTAACCTTGACGATGCCACCCCCATCCAGATGCTGGGGCCCAGCTGCGCACTGTCTGCCTAGCAGCTGGGAGCTGTGAGTCACTCCCAGTGGGTGCAGAGGCGGGGGCTATTGTATATTATAGTGATTCATTCTGTTCTCCCAGCCCTGAAGGGATGACTAGGCCCTGGGCCCTGATGCGTGCCCACGCCTGTGGACTAATGTGGCTGTCCATTTGGGCTCCGAGTTCAGAGATGAGGGGACCAGAGAGCCACGGGGAGTCCCCTTCCTCCACTTCCCCCCAACTTTGAAGTATTCCATGCTCTAGATCCGCTTTGCTCCCCAGCGCAGGCCCCTCAAATCTCCTGCAATGTTTTGTAGGCATTTCTGTGGATTCTTTTTCTGCAGAGAGAACCTGTAGGTTTCATCAGGTTGTCAGAGGACTCCCAAAGTGCTGACAGGAGGCCAGGGGGCTGCATGTATGCCCTGTGGGCTTGAGAGAAGGAAGGTGAAAGGCAGTGTGGTTCTAGCAGAAAGTAGCCTGATGGCAGTGTAGTATCGTGGTTCATTGTGTGGTCTTGGAGGCCGCCATTGGGTTCTGAAAACTGGTGGCTCCTCTGAGCCAGCTCCGGCATCACCTTGGGTAAATTAGTATGTCTGTGCTTTAGTTCCCCCATCTGTAAAATGGGAAAAATGAGAGTAGTTATCTACAGGTGTTGTAAGCTTTTTAAATAAGATAAAGATAATGTGTGTAAAGGATTTGCGCTCTACCTGGCACAAAGTAACCACTTGGTTAAAGTTTGCTGTTATTATCAGTTTCAGCTTTGCTGCTAATTTGCTGTGTGATCCTGTTAAGTGCCTTATCTTGGGGTCTTAGTCTCCACCCACAGCTCTGTTGGGCTTTTAAGGAGCTGCAGGGCAAGGTTGAAAAGCAGCAGTGGGCAGGGGAAGGCGGGGGAACCTTCTGCATCCTGGGGCTCCCCAGGCCCTCACTGGGGCCTTCAGGCAGGATTATGTAACCAGTGGGGCCTGGCCAGGCAGGACAGGATTCTCAACCTCATTTTGTCCTCCATTGTCTCTTCCTCTCCCTTCCCCTCGTGGGGCTGTTGCATTAGCTGGCCTGTTCTCAAGCTCCAGGGGTGAAATCGAACCCGTGCTATTCTGCCACCAACTGGTTTAGTTAGGTTTGCTGAGCAAGTGGCCCCTCCCCTGGCCACCTGGGGACAGAGCTGATGCCTCTGTGCCTGCTTTGGGGATGGAGACCAGGATTCCTTTTTAGGAGGATGGGCAAGCTGTAGGCTGCGGGGTGGTGCCCTTGACCCATGGCCCTTATGGCTTGTATTGGTACACCACCCCCCACCTCCCGCCATGACTCCCTCCCCAGGAGTGACCTACCCGATCCTGCAGCCCAGTGCCAGGCCTCCTCTCCCAGGAAGCTTTCCCTGGTGTCTCTGCTGCAGGGAGCCTCCTCTTCTGAGCTTTGCCTTCTGTTCTCTTTAAGAAAACAAAGGCCACAGACTGGCAGGCCACAGCCACCCCAGGGGCAGATTTTACTTGGCCCACACCAAGTATTGAGCTAGTTGCCAACAGGAGATTTTACATAAGATCTCAACTTCTGGCTTTACTTCAAAAATGAGAAGATTGTAAAACTTTGAGCCTAGTTCTCCAGTGGCCACTACTGGAGATGAAGCACATAAGCTCTACTTTGCCCCATCCCTCCTGAGCCAGTTGGCACACTTGCACCGTCTTTCTAGCCTCCTAGGCATCTGAGTTTTCGACCCTGTCCTGTAGGCACGGCTGGCTCTCTCTCCTGAACTGTGGTATGGTGCCCTGTCTGTCAGCTTTGTGGGCTCTTTGAGGGTGGTGAGGGGTAGCTGACTCCTCTCTCTGTCCTTCGAAGCATTGCGCTCAAGCTCAGGACTGCATACACAGCAGGAGCATAATAAGTGTTTCCTTTATGAACGAAGACGAGCCATTGCTGCATCTCACCAGCTATGAAGATTCCATTTAATGGAAGCCTCTGGATCAGCCTGCCCCGTGGCCTGAGAATCCTCCTCTCAGATAAGCTGTGACTGCTTAGCCACTGACCCCGGCAGCTTCTTAAGCTGGGGATAAACAGTCACTCAGAGAGTTGTCCCCGTGCTGCAGTATAAGCAAGGAGAGGGACATTTCCCCTGCAGCTGTCTCCACCTTCCACCCTCCCCGGGGCCTTGGAGGAGCTTCGGGGCAGAGGGAGGCTGGGATCAGCAGCCTTTGGATGGCGTCAAGTGCAAACCTCTGCATCGTGGGGAGATGGTGGGGGAGAATCAGTTCAAGAGTTTACTGGACTGGGTTTCCCCTCCTTCAGGCCTTTCTCTGCTTTATTCTTCTCTTAGAGAATGTGCTTTAACCCCCAACTTCTTTGTTCAGCTATCTATCTGTGCAAGGCTTATTTTACTCTTTTAATGGAAATCCTAACCTTCCCTGGAGACCAGCTAAGATGTACCCTCTTGGAAGACAGATCTGAGAGGTCACAATTGTTCTGGGTACAAGAAAAACCTGGGAAGCTTGTTTTTTTTTTTTTTTTTAAAAGCATGCATGTTTCTGGCCCTCATCTTTGATTCCTTCAGTCCAGAGTATGGTGTCCCCCTCCTAGAGGATTTAGACACAAGGGTCTATAGACACGCCTTGAAGACCCTATCTTCGCTCAGGGAGCCCAGGGCTGGAAGGGTGGGCCTCTGGGTCTGTTTGTGCTCTGTGACATCTCCTGCCCCTTTCCCTCTCGGGGCTTCTTTTTCACCTTCTGTGCACTAACACGCTGAGCTCCTCTGGTGGTTGTGACTGAGAGTGTCTGGAGCCATCCTGGGAGAGGCTAACGGGGGGATCCGGGCAGGTGCCAGGGTCTGGACCAGGCCCAGAGGGATTTCACACTGATCAAGTGACAGACAGCTTAGGAGAGGAGGCAGGCTGGAAGCCCGGGTCCCAGCGGGCAGGGCCTGTGCCCAAGAAGGTTGGAGGACTGTCCTGAGCTGCCAGTGACCTGGCCACAGGCTCAGAAGCACCTCGCTGGGTAGTCTGGTGGCAGATAGGCTGAGGCTTCAAGCACGGGCCTGCGCAAGTCATTTACAGATGGGTATGTTGAGGGACATGGAGGGAGGGACGTCCCCTGTGTCTCACGTGAATATGTGGAAAGCCAGGCTTGGACCCAGGTCTTCTGACTCTCAGGCGAGGATCCACTCCTCCGTCCTCACCTCCCTCCTCAGGGTCAGTGCCAGGCCCCCAGCTGGGACAATCGTCTGGTTGTCTGTGACAACCTCGAGGCTTGGCCTGGAAAAGTGAAGCCACCATCGTCATAGCCACCCTGGAGGCATGAAACCGGTTGGTGTGCAAATTACCCCTCAAACATCCTCCGTCCCATTTTTTTCATTTTTTCCTTAAACTGTCTCCAATGGGCCAGCTGCCTCTGTGCCCGTTTCCGCCTGGCACTGGGCTTCTTGCTCTTTATTCTGAGAACAAAGCTTCCTTCTGACGGTCCTCCTGCTGACAACAGGAAAAGGGCAGGCGTGGCACTGGGCCTCCCTCCTCCGCCTGCCCTAGCTGGGGGCATGGGGCAGCCTTTGTCAGATGCCAGACCCCGGCAGCACTGGCGGGCTGGTGGAGAGAGCCCAGCTGCAGCCCAGTCCGTGTCCCCACTGGGATGGGAGCTGCCCTGTGGGCCCAGCTGTCAGACCCAGAAGTAGCCAGAAGGGTGGGCACAGGCATCAGACAGGGACCAGTGTAAATCCTGCACTGGTCCAAGCAGTTACTTGTACCAGGACTGTTCATGTGACAACTGTCAAGATTCCAACTGGTACGGGTAGAGTCTCACTTCAGCCTCCAGGCTATCCTGGTCTCCTAGGGTCTGAAGAAACCAACAGATGCTCAGATAAGGGCAGCCATAGTCCTTCTGCCACCACTTTTTTATTGAGCATTTACTTTGTTATGGGCACTTTTCTGGGCACTGGGACACAGCAGTGAACAAAACAGACTCGGTCCCTATTTTGGACTTGGGGGTGACATTCTAGTGGTGAGAGAGAGTCAACAAACTGATGAATAGTGGCTATTTGTCAGGTGGCCAGAGTGCCTGCCACAAAAATAAAGCTGGATTGAGTGAGTGGCTCTGCTGTGTTAGGGGTGGGGGTCATGGAAAATCTCTGGTGAGGGGACGGGAGACACCAGGAGGGAGCTAGGGAGCCACAGGTGTGTTGGGAAAGAGCATTCCAGGCAGAGGGAACAGCAACACAAAGCTTCAAGGCAAGAGGGTTTGGGATGTGCTCAAGGAGCAGAAGACTGGTGTGGGGAGGGGTAGAATAAGAGCGGTCCTAGGAGGAGAGGCGGCCAGAGCAAGGGTGGGGAGGACTGTTTAGGGCCTCTTGGCCCTTTTAGAGGACTTTGCTGTTTAGTCTGAGTTAAGGGGAAGCTGCTGAGGGGCTGGGGCCCAGGGCTGACTCACGTTTGCGGGCGGGGAGAAGTCAGGAGGGTGGAAGCAGGACCCAGTCAGGCCGGGAGGGAGGGAGGTGTGGCGGTCACACAGGTGGCAGTACAGCTCAGCGTGGCAAGGGGCCGGACCCCGGATGGATTTCTCGGTATGATATGCTGATGGATCAGATGTGGGGTGTGGGAGGAAGAAAATGTCAGCGGCAAGGTTTCTGGTCTGAGGGACTGGAACACCATTTATGGAGACAGGGAAGGCTGCAGGATGGCAGGTTTAGGGAGAGAAATGGAGATTTCAGATCAGATGTGCTAGTTAGGAGCATACCTGGGGGAGGGGAGACGCATGGGTAGAGGTTGCTCCTGGGCATTCCTGTTATTGAAGGGGTGTGGGGGTGCCCTGGAGGGACCTCCCAGACTCTTGAGAACCTGTCTGTAAGAACAGCATTTCCTGGGCCTTTCATGTTCTTTTTCTTTCTTTGTAAACCTGCTCCTGTCTCCCCCTTCCTTCTGGACAGAGGAAAAAGGCAGATTCTGAGGACTCATTGTCTTGGCGGTGGTCCTGGCCTTTCTGCCTGGCATGCTTCCTTGGGTGGGGGTTCCTCCTGGGGTGGGTGGCGTGGGGGGAGTCCTTGAAGAGGAGGCTGGAGGCCTCAGGCCTTTCCTTGGCTCAGTTACCAACAGAGAGAGGTTTCTCTCTGTGCCTTGGTTTCCCCTCCGGCATATGGAAGTGTTAAGCTGGCCCCAGGGTTCTGAGGGTGGCAGGGAGCACTTGAAGAGGCCGAATGCACAGAGGTTAAGAGCCTGGCTTAGAGTCCAGTGTGGATGCGAGTCCTTGTTCTGCCACCTGACTGTGAGACTCGGGGCCACTGGCATAACCTCTCTGAGCCTCAGTTTTCTCATCTGTGAAAATGGGCCAACCGTAGTACCTGCATCCTGCATTAGAGAGTTTTTGTGAGGGTTAAATGAGAAAATGCACATAGCCAAGGCCTTGGTACACACTGTACCCAGTGAACAGAGGCTGTTGGTAACGGTGATTGTGCAGTGGGTCAGGTTAAGGGGTTTTACCCTGTAGGTGGTGGGAGCCATGGCAGGCTATAGAGTAGGAGACTGGCACACATGTGGTCTGAGGAGGCAGCTGTGAGTTTGGCTAAACCCCATCCACCTGCAGGAGTGAGAACTGAAGGCCACCCCTGATGGACTCTCCCACCCTTCCTTTAACTGGTGGCTTTCACTGACTTGGCATGAGCAGCTTCTGCCTTGCACACGTCCTGTGGGAATGGAGGTGGTCATTTTCCCTAAGTTCTCCTACAGAAGCCCTTGTCTCTACATCCCAGTGGCTGACCTTAGGGAATGTGAGTGTGGGGCTTTGAGGGGTGGGTGACGTTGAGTGTACTCGGGTTGTCTGGACAGGATCAGGGCAGGGCAGGCCTGGAGTGACATTCCACTGGGCACTTGGATGTGAGCTTGGTTCCTGGTCTGGGTCCAGCCTGGGTGCTTGCTCCAGTGGAGCCATGGAGGGGTTGACAATGGGCGGAATGTGGCCCCCTTTGGATCCACACTTCAGTGGTGCCCAGGCATGCTGACAGAGCCCTGTGCTTTTGCAAGCCTATTACCCAGTAGTTGAATCATGCCAGGACAGCCAAGGACATTTCAGATTCCCCCATGGCTGGCAGCCAGGCTGTCACCAGGCATTGCTTGTTTTCCCAGGGTCCAAGAGTTTTTTGAGGTGGAGAGGGCTCTGGAGATATTCCAGGGACTTTTCTTAACAGCTGGGTAAATTGAGATCCAGAGAAAGCAAGGCACTTGACCAAGGTCTCACAAGGCCACCTCCCTCCCATCTGTCACCTCCCTCTGTTCCCATGTCCCTTGCTTAGACTCCTGGCCTCCTGCCTGGACGTTTGTAACAGCCTGCATCTTCTGGGCTCTCCAAGAGCTTTGTTTGTCTTCCTGTTATCGTAATCTCACCATAACCTGCAGGCACATATGCTGTTTGAGTGTGTCTGCTCTCCTTTCTCCTCTGGTCCCAGAGTGAGCACAGAGATTCCAAGTGCCGGCCTCAGAGCCAGACTGACCTCTGGTTGAATCTCCTCTCTGCCCCTTTCTAAAATGGTGAACTGGGGAAGATACTCCATGTTTCTGAACCGCAGTGTCTGTCTGTGAAATGAGAACAGTGGCAGTGCTTAGTTTGTAAAGCTGTCTTGATGGTTAAATGAGATAATAACGTGAAGTGTGGGTGTAACACTGACTCAATGGACATGAGTTTGAGTAAACTCCGGGAATTGGTGATGGACAGGGAGGCCTGGCTCACTGCAGTCCATGGGGTCGCAAAGAGTCGGACACGACTGAGCGACTGAACTGAATACCTGCACAGAATGAGCTCTCAGAAACGTTCGTTAGTGGGAGCTCCTTGGTGGTCTGGTGGTTAGGAGTTAGTGCTTTCACTGCCATGGCCCAAGTTCAGTCCCTCATCAGGAAACTGAGATCTCATAAGCCATGCAGCATGGTCAAAAAAAAAGGTCTTTGTTATATAGGCCCATCAGTGCTGGTTGAACTGAAAAGTCAAGGGCATGGAGGAGTAGACAAAGCTCCAGACCTGAGGCAGAGAGTGTGGGCTCCAAGTTCACTGCCAAACGTTGCCTCACTGTGTACTTCTTGGGAAGTCACTCTTCCTCCAGGAACCCCACTTTCCTCATAGCAGAAAGAGGGAAGAAATCCCTGCCATGATCTTAGAAGCTTGTCATGTGATGCCAAAGCAGCATCTGTGAAAAAGCTTTGCATCTGTGTGATGATTTAAAAATGGCACAGTGGTGGCGGTGGTGTGCTAGTGGTGAAGAGGACTTTGTGGCCACAGCAGTGGACAGCTGGCTTGGCCGGAGGCTGGCCAGTCTGCAGATGCTCAGCACCCACACAGGCTTCCCAAGCATACCTCTGCTCCCGCCGCCTCCTGCAGCCTGCCTTTTGCATTAGCCTCAGCATTGCACCCTCAAAGACGTGGGAGGTGCAAAGACCCAGTGGCATCTCCTGAGCCGTAGTGAGTTCTGGGTTATCTGTGGTGGATCCCGTGGAATGTAGGATTACAGCCAGGCCCTGGTTCGAATCTCAGCTCCGCACTTCCCGACTGGAAGCTTGAGCCAGTTCTTTTACTCCCGTGAGCCTCATTTTCCACATTTGTGAAATGAGGGCTTGATGAAGCAGAGGCCAAGCATTTAGGAAAGGGCTGAGCACACGGTTACATAGAGGCGTTATACCATGTTTTCTGCTTGGAGCGTGGTGCCTAATGGGCTTCTGGGTGGCAAGAGTGGGGGCCACTGTGCCCGTTTCTGGGGCTGAGCGTGGAGGTTGGTTAACGCTCCCTGCAGAATCGCCCAGCTTGGAGTTAGGATGGCCCTTGGAGTCATCTGGCAGGCTCACTGGCAGGTTAGTGGGAGGCTGGGCCTAGGGTGAGGCAAGGGAGGCACTTAGAGGCAGACTGAGAGGAGCACTCAGGTGCCGCAGTGAGACTCCTGGTGCCGGGCAGGCACAGGAGAGTGGGCGCCTGCTTCATGTTCGTGCCTGCTGCCTGGATCATCCTAGCTCAGTAGAGGACTAGAACACCAGTCTCCCGAGCCTTGGGGGTGTGCGGACACCTGCAGGGTGCCTTGTAGAGCCTCACCCAGGCCCCCTGGCCTCTCTAAAAGGGGTCTTGGATAAGTAGTCACCTGCCCGGTGCTGTTTACTCTGTCTCTGCTCTCTAGCTGTCTGTGATCCAGAGAGAGCAAGGCCCTCCCCCTCCCCCCACCTGCTGCCCCTTCCCCTGCCAGCTGCGCCTCCATGTGAGCATCCGAGCCCTCACCCTGGAGGGGAGGCATGTTGGCAGCAGGCTCCTGTTGCGGTGACAAGCCCCAGCGAGTCTGGAGGGACAAGGGCGCTTTCATGTGGGCCCTGATGAAGCCCCCCTGGTATCAGCAGGCCTGGCTGGTACCCACCAGGCCTCCAGGAGATTAGGGGGCTTCTGGGGCTCCAAGTGCCTCAGGCTTTCCTTCTTGTTGACCCCAGAGCTCCTGGCTTCCGTCCAGTCTGGCCACGGGGACTGGAGCGTTCTCAGCGTCCCTCAGGCTTTCGTGCCTCTAGGCTGGTCTCCCCATCACTACTGCTGGGCCACAGGTGATTTGTTACGAAGTGGCCAGGGCTGCTAATCCCTGCAGTAGTTCCTGGGATCACCGCGGGCTGGCGGGAGCCTGGGCCACCCTCGTGGTGTGATGTGAGTGGCCTTGGACAGTCAGCAGTGTCCATCCCCAGACCCTATACATTCAAACATGCCATTAACGCCTCCCGTGCAGCTGCTACTCTTGGGGCCTGAAATTCTGCTACTGAGCAAGTTGTCTTGTGCTCTCCTTGGCATCCTCTAAAAAGGCGGATACGTTTGCAGGTGGACACTCTTACACGTTTGCTGCTGAAGAGCAAACCCAGGCTAGCCTGGTCCTTGTCCAGCTGCCTGTGTGACCATGGCCCAATTGCCTCTCCTCTCTGGGCTTTGTTAAGGCCCTTTTCAGCTTCTAGAACTTCCGCACTCTGGCAATTAGCCTTCTTTCTCCTCTGTTGGGGTTGGTAGGGGCAATGACAAGGGCCTGGCAGCTGGGATGGGGGCCAAAACGAGGAGCTCTGACCACCTGCTGGCCCTGTAGGAGCGATCAGTCCTGCTTCCTCTTCGTCTCAGGACAGGTGGGGAAACAGATCTGGGTTGGGGGACGGGTCCTGCTTTGATCACAGAGGAAGTCAGGCAGGGCTGCAGTCAAAGCCCAGTTACCCTTGCTGACGGCAAGGGCTCATCCACTCCGGGCTGCCACCCTTGAGAGGAGTGAGAGGGCCATCGGCATAGGATCAAGGACATGCTTTCTCCTCTCCCATGGGAGCCACCCCTCTCAGGGCGGGGGTGAGGGTGCGGGGTCCCTGCCTGCTGTGGGGTCCCCAGGTATGGGACAGAGTCGGAAGAGACATCCTCTTCCTGAGGTTCAGGAGGGTAGGGATTGGTGGCCTCTGGCAAGGGATGCAGTATGGGGGAGGCCTGGAGGCTTCCTGGAACGTGGTTGGTGGCGCGGGGTATCCCCAGGCCACCCCCTCCCTCCCTCCCAGGGAGAGGACTGGGCTGACAGTAATGCCATTTGTCCTGGCCCTGAGATTAGGCGCGGCTGCGTTAAGTGAGGAGCAGGGAGCCATTTCGAGGAGACGCGCTACATTGGAGCGGAGCTGAGCGGCTACTGCCTGGAGCTCTGGTGGGTCCTGTCATTTTTCTCCCCAGCCTCCCTGCCCCATCTGACCACCCCGTGTTCCCTCCCTCCTGTCCAGTCCTCCCAGGTCTGTCTGATGTGTGTGTGCCCACAGCGTGTTCATGTTCATACCCATGCAGGACGGGGCCAGGGGTGCAGGAGTGGCCCCCAAGCCTGGCCCTGGAGGTCCTGTCTGCATGCAGGACCAGAAGTGGGTACCTCAAGGATCTCCACCACCAGGACTGCCCCAGGGAGACAGCCCAGGGCCGACCTGGCAGACTCCTGACTGAGGAGAAGGAGACTGTGGCTGAGGAGTGGAAAGGACGGGCTCAGCTTCTCTCTGAGCTTCTCTTGACAGCTCAGCAAGTCCACAAATCCACCTGAGGCTAGCAGGTCTGGGAGTTAAGATTTAGCACAGGCCATGGGGGAGCTAGGGTGGTGAGGTCCCAGGGTGCTTTGATGTTACCTTTGTGGCTTCAGTCCTGTCTAGATGGTGAGGATATGGCTCATCAAAGTCAAAAAGGCTGCTGCAGACTTTCTGTGTTCTTTGTTTTGGCTGCATTGGGGCATGTGGGATCTAGTTCCCTGACCTGGGATCGAACCCGGGCCCCCTGCATTGGGAGCACGGAGTCTTAGCCACTGGACCACCAGGGAAGTCCCTCCATGTTCTTAACTTGACTTTTGGGGAGGGGGTTGTTCACAATCTCTGTGAGTTTGTATGGAATGTGGCATCCATCTGGCGAGAGTCTGCTGACAGCCTTCATGAGATTCTCAAAGGGTGCTGTAACCCCCAGAACTCACAAACTTCTGATCTAATCCGTACCCTTTGCTGTCCAGTTGAGAAACAGGCTCAGAGAAGGGAGCCAGTGGACACACTGGGATGCTGGTGGTACTCCAGGCCCATGTGGAGTTTGCTTCCGCCTCCAGGAATTGGAGGCCCCTACCACATCCCGAGTACACATGTGTCTCAGGATCTGGCCGGGGGTCATATGGCAACCTGGGATGGGCCAGTGGGGAGGGCAAGGGTTGGGGTTTCCCAGCGTTTCCCAGCTCCCCTGCAAGGGTGGCAGACAGGGAGGAATGAATAATGGTAAATTTGTATGTACTTCCGTGAAAGAAAACGATGAATAACTGAGATCATGGTTGGGCAGTGCTTGCCGTAGTATCTGGTGTGTAGCAGACCTATGAGGCATGCTGGTCCCCATGGTCCTTCAAGTTGGCCTTCTTAACTCAGATCTCCTGCTTCTGACCCTCACCACCCAGCTCTCACCTTTCTCAACATGAGGCCTCTGCCTGGAGCATGGAGGCAGCCTCCCTGTCTCATGTTGTGGGGTCTCTGCCTATCTGGGATGGGGCAGAGGATGGTCAGGACCCTCATACTGAGGTCCTGCCTCTCTGGGGACCTGTGGTACCCCATCTGTCCAGGAAGGAAGGCTTTCCTGTTGCTAGGATGCCGATCAGCCTGCATTGAGGCAGCTGGGGCTGGTCACCTGCAGGGAGCCGGTCACCTGCAGGGAGCCCGTCCCTGGGTAGGTTCTGGGCTGCAGACCTAGTTTAGGAATGGTGTGGAGTGCTGGGCAGCTGCACAGAGGCTGGGGCTCCAAGGGGGCCGGCTTGGCGTAGTCCTAGCTCTGCCCTTGCCCAGCTGTGTGACCTTGAGTCAGTTGCTTCGTACCCTCTCTGAGCATAGATTTCCCCTCTGTGAAGTGCACATATCAGTGTCACCACCTCTCAGGGTGTGAGGATTGGGTGTGAGGAATCAGGGAAAGCCAGCGTCTGGCTGGCAAGGTACCAGGAGTTCAGTCAGTGCTGGCTGCCGTCAGCGAGGGAGGTTAGGATATTTGCAAAGAAATATTTTACGTTTTTTTTTTTTCCCCCCCCAAGTGCCAGTGATCCAAGCCTAAGAGAAATAGCTGGGAATGGATTTGACTGCATAGATGGATTTGGGCGTTGGGTGGAGAGAGCCCTATTTTGAGGAGCTCTGTGGGCTAATGAAGAGCTTGCTCCATGAGGGTCCTGCCCACCTGGGTCTGCCTGAGAGCTTCAGCAGGGCCAAAGGGCAGCTGGTCCTGACCCCTCTCATTCCCCACTTTGCCACCCCCACTGTCTTGTTTGTTTGCTCAGTAAACCCTTTTTTCAGAGCTGGTGCAAAGGTACACTCTCAACTCAGGCCTTGCTGGAAGAAAGACAAATTTTCAACAAGTAGGGGGTCTCGGTTCTTGAGATTTTTGTTGGGCATTCCCCTCCGGGGAACCCAGAACAGATCCCAGGTTGGGAGCTGGGGAGTGAACCAGTGCTTTATGGTTTGTTTGCTTTTTGATTGATGCGTGATTTGTGGGTCTACTTCCAGGCAGGATCGTGAGAGGCTGCTTTTGATGTTAAAACACACGTAGGATGCTTGAAAACAAAAACAGAAAGTGTAGCATTTGAAGGGAACAGAGGATGGGGTTGCAGGTGCTGGCTTGTGTCAGCTGTCCTCGGTGGACTTGGAGGGCGTGTGCTGCTGAAGGATGAATGGGCTGGGGAGATTCCCAGTTACCACTCATTAGCAAGACCCGCTCTGGGCCTTGGTTTCCTCATCTGTCAAATGAAGGGAATGTTGTTCATGGTGGTGTGGTGAGGGGTAAATAATAGCATATAGTACAGATATATCATGTCTGATACATGGGAGTTCATGCTTTGATACGTTTAGCTTGGCAATTCCTTGTAGCAGATTGAAATAAGGAAAGGTCATTGGCAGGGGCACTTCACTCTTAAGTATCTACCCTGGGTGTGTGATCACTTCTGCTTTGGAAAGCTTTTGGTGAAGTTGGGGCCCAGAGTGCTAGTCTTGATTGCAGCTGACATCGCTGGCACATCAATCTGGCCCTGCGTGGTGGGGTACAGGGCAGGAGAGCTTGTCCAGGACTTCTGAAATTCAAAGCTGGCAGAGTCAACTCGCAGCTGAGGCTGGCCTTGGAGGAGGATGTGTAGGCTTTTTTTGTGGATAAGAAAATAGGCCAAGGCAGGTGGGGGTGGGGCAGGCCTGGTAGCGCAACCCGAGGTGGTCCTTTCATCTCTCTGGGCCTCCGTGTCCCCATGTGCTCACTGCAGGGTGGGCAATACGCCCTGCAATCCTGAGACCCTTCAGCTAGACTGCCGACTGTCCCTTGGTGGCAGCCTTGGATTCCAGGGTGACTGATAGACAGCCCTTTGGCCCCCGGCCAGGTGGCGCTGCGGGGCTGTGGGGGGTGGGGTGTGCGGCAGATTCCAGCAGAGGAAGGGATTTGCTTCTGGTCTCAGCCTCCCAAGGGTGTGATAGAAACTCCTGCGCAGCTGGGAAGCAAATGTGGAAGATTTTCTTTGCTGTACATGTGGTGGGTGGGGCAGGCTGGGGCCGGGTAGCTGGTGGAGCAGGGTGGCTGTGGGGTGTGGCTGGGTAATGGGTAGTGGTGTGACTGTGCTGGGGGTGTGACAGGCTGGGAGGGGCCGAGTCAGCTGTGGGGAACGGCCTTGGGATTGCATGTGGGGCTCCCAGTGCCCAGCCGGCGGCCACTCCTCCTCCCTGAGGCTGAATGCCCATTCACATACTTTTGAGCCTGCTTGCAGGGCTCTCCCCGCACCTCTTCTCAACTCCCCACCCTATCCTTGTGCCTGTGGCCCAGAGGCCTGTGTTGACCCATTTGAACATCTCAGCACCATGTAAGTTTGTCCATCCATTCATGTGCCTGTGAGTGTGGAGGAAGTAGGGGGCATGGTCAGGAGTGACCCAGGCAGGAAATAAAATCTGGGCTGGGTGAGCATGCGGGGCTGTGGGTACCAGCCTCCATTCAGCCCACAGCAGCAGCACGCCAGAGACCTAGGACCTTGGAGCCCAAAGGCCTGCACCTTCAGTGCCCAGTGCTCTTCGTGGTACCTGGCAGGGCTTGGTAGGAACAGAATGAGGAAATAGGGAGTGTATCATCTGCTTGTTCTCGACTTCCAGTGTGCACCCAAACCTGACCTCTCTTCCTATTTCTGGATCCATTGTCAATTTGATATGTGGTCTTTGGCCAGTTCCTTCTTCAGTCTCAGTTTCCAAATCCACTAAGTGAATAATCATGTGTTATCCTGTATCACCATGTGCCAGGCACTGAGCAGTTTTACACACATCATCTCTTAGTCTTCTCAATAGCTCCACAAGATAGATAAGTAGTATAAACATTATTTTACACTGGGGAAACTGAGACTCAGAGAGGTGGAGAGGTTTGCACAAGGACCTTTAACAAGGATGCTAGCAGCTACTGCATCACTGCCCCTAAGATGTTTGGGGTGACACAGCATGACACATACAGCCCTTCACGGGAGGCCTGCTGCACATGGTAGGCAGCAAGTGCATGGGAGCTGGGTTGTTAGGTGCACTTCACAATGAAAGGCTCAGGGAGCTCTTGGTCTCACTCCAGAGCCCACCTGTCCATCCAGGGCAGAGCTCGACCTCTTCCCCAGTCCTCCTCTCTAGACAACTTGGTTTCTGAGAAGTTCCTTGTAGCCTCTGCCTCTTTTCTCTTTGGGTCCTAGAGAAGATTCTGGGGGCACCTGAGCATTTTGGAGTGGGGGGTGGGGTCATGAGTGGCTTTCAACAGAGCAGTGGCCACAGTTACCGTGGTATTTCCCAAAAGTGCAGCGTTGCCATGGCATCTCCATGACAACCAGAGCATCTCATTCATTATCCCCAGCACCTTGGCAGGGAAAGCTGGGCCTAGGGCTGAAAGAGCACAGTGGAGGCTTGGTTGAGGGTTGGAGGCCTTGGTAGCTGAGGACCCCCTCATGGTCTCCCATATCCCTGCCAAGATTCCCCTGTAGGCTCTGGAGCCATCACCATTTCATGGGGTTTGATTTCAGATTTCATCTCTGCCACTGACTAGCTGTGTGGTTTTAGGCAAGTGACTTAACATCTCTGAGCCTTATTTTCTGCAGCTGTAAATGTGAATGACAGTGTTAGTTGTAAGGATTAATTGAGATAAAGTATGTAAAAGTGCTTAGCACAGTGCCAGGCACAGGTCATAAGTTCCAGTCCTGCCCTCATCTGCAGGCTCCAGGGTACAGAGCCATGTGTAGAAACACTCTACAAGTCTGCTCCGCCTGGACTACATGCTCGGGTGTGCTCAGGGGTTGGTATGTCTGTGTGTGTGTGCTTAATTGCTCAGTTGTGTCCCACTGTTTGCAACCCTTTGTTGTTTTTTACTTTTTATCTATTATTTTATTTTTGGCTGTGCTGGATCTTTGTTGCTGTGTGGGTTTTTCCCTGGTTGTGGTGATCAGGGACTACTCTCTAGTTGTGGTGTGAGGGCTTCTCATTGTAGTGGGTTATCTTGTTGTGGAGCATGGGCTTTAGGGCTTGCAGGCTTCAGTAATTGAGACATGTCAGCTCAATCGTTGTGGCTCCCTGGCTCTAGAGCACAGACTCAAAAATTGTGGCACAAAGCCTTAGCTGCCCTGACTGTGGGATATTCCCGGATCAGGGATTGAACCTGTGTCTCCTCCATTGGCAGGTAGATTCTTTACCACTGAGCCACCAGAGAAGCTCTCTTTGTGACCCAATGGACTGTAGCCCACCAGGCTTCTCTGCCCATGGAATTTTCAGGCAAGAATCCTGGAGTGGATTGATATTTGCTTCTCCAGGGGATCTTCCTGATCCAGGGATTGAGCTTGCGTTTCCTGTGACTCCTGCACTGTAGATAGATTCTTTACCTGTTGAGCCATCGGGGAGCTAGATGAGGGAGGGAGGGAGGTCAGCTATGTGACGGTGTTCACCCACCTGAGTCCGGAGCCTGAAGTCTAAGCTACAAAGGTAGCCAGTGGGTGTGCATGCCCTGTGCTGTGTTCAGCCATTCAGTTGTGTCCAACTCTGCGACCCCATGGACTGTAGCCCGCCAGGCTCCTCTGTCCATGGGATTTCCCACGCAAGAGTACTGGAGTGGGTTGCATTTCCACAGGTCTAGTGTCACTAAAGTGTGTTGTTTTTTTTAATGGACTTTTTTTTAATTTTGCCGTACCACGTAGCGTATGGGATTTAGCTCATAAACCAGGGATTGAAACTGTGCAGAGTCTTAATCACTGAGCTGCCAGGGAAGTCCCTCAAATGTGTTCTTTTTCAAGAAGTTGGAAGTTCTTTTTTTTTTTTTGGCCAGTAAACAACTTAGTCTTCTATTTGCCCAAGGCCAGCTGTTGCAGGCACTGAGGCCCCAAGACTTCCAGAAGGGATTGGGGGGGGTGGTGTGGGTGGCGAGCCATCCTGCCTCCCAGCTGCTGCCTGCCCCATCCTGCTTCCTG
This sequence comes from Okapia johnstoni, assembly GCA_024291935.2. Lineage (NCBI taxonomy): Eukaryota > Metazoa > Chordata > Mammalia > Artiodactyla > Giraffidae > Okapia > Okapia johnstoni. The sequence continues at coordinate 53,600,323 of CM044316.1, forward strand.
CAGGAGATGGGAGAGTAGATAAAGTGCACCCTTGTGCCATCAAGTATCTCCTCAATTTTGTGTGTGTGCCAGTAGCTCGGTCATGTCCAACTCTGTGACCCCATGGACTGTAGCCCACCAGGCTCCTTTGTCCAAGGGATTCTCCAGGCAAGAGTAGTGGAGTGGGTTGCCATTTCCTTCTCCAAGAAGTTGGAAGTTCTGACTTTTATATGAAATCTCCTGATTTTAAGATGCTGATAGCTAGTCTCAAAGAAAAATGCTGTCAAAGAACCCACATTTGCATCTTGTTTTGGCTGGAGGATCCTGGTTCTCAGCTTCTATGCCATAGAGTAGGGATGGGGCGGGAGCCTGAGAAAGGGGACGTGGGGGCAGGAAAGGGGTTGGTGGGTGGAGATGACTTCAGAGACATGATGATATTGGAACTGGGGTCTTGAAGGATGAGTAAGTGTCCCAAGGGGTAGAGGAAGACATTCCAAGCAATGGGAATTTCATTAACAAAGGCTTAGATGCATGACCAAGACTGGTGACTGGTTGGGCGAGGCTGGAGTTTAGGAAAATGGCTGGTGATGTCGGCAAGGCCCAGGCAGGCCCAGTGCGGGAGGGAAGTGTTGAGGCCTCAGCCCCTAGATGCCCTTGAGGCCTAGGTGGCTCCACAGAGGTTTGAAACCTTTGTTTGCCATCCCTTGAGCCACAGGGGTGCAAGAATTCAGGCAGTATGGAGGGCCTTGAATGGCTGGTGCCAGGCCCTTGAGGGGTTGCAGTGGGGACAGCACTGGAGGCCCCCATTGCCAGCTCGATGGTGGTCAGCAATTTGCCAGGATACTTGGTCTTCTCTGGGGCCAGGGGCTAGTTGGTCACTCTCTTTCTCCCTTTACCCTCTCTTGGGCTTGAGCTTTGCATGACCTTCTCTCTAGCCTTTTGGCTTCTATATGGCCTCTGTTCATCCATCCAGTTCCCCGTCAAGGCACGGCTTCTGAAAGTGGGGATTCGGGATTCCAAGGGCTGTTAGAGACTTAGAGAGTGCCTGGAGCTTGACGGTGCTTTGTGGGCTCAGGTGTTAGCCACGTTATGAGTACGTTAGATAGGAATACATGAAAACAGCAGCTGGCCCTTTCTCAGGGTTGTGTGCCAGGCATGACACTTCGTATGTATCCACTCATTTAATTTTCACAACTTTGAGAAGTGTGTCAAGTTTTCCGGTTTTACAGATTAGGAAACTGGGGGCACTTAAAGAACTTGCCCAAGATTACGCAATTACTAGGTGGTAGGGCTTGGGTTTGAGCAAAGCTGCCTAGCTCTAGTCTGCCCATGTAACCCTTAGGCTCTATTGACCTAGGGCTTTAGGGAGTTGGAGGCACTGGGTTTGGACTCTGAAATTGTTTCAACATTTCCCAGCATACGTGCATTTTTTTAATGGGGGAATGTCTGATTCCTACAGGGGTCGGTGACCCCAAGACACCTGCAACTGCTGGTTGTGTCATTAGCACACATGTTGAAAGGCTGTTAATGCAACAGGCTGAAGGCCAGTGACCAGGGCACCCAGGCCAGCAGGGGAGGTGGAGTTAAGGTGGACTGAGTAGGCAGGTGCCTCCCCACCCACTGTGCTCCTGTCCTGGCCCTGGGCAAAGAGGTGGGGCTTGCTGTGGCTGCAGGGCAGAGGGCTGCCCTTATCAAAGGGGAACAGGACATGGGTGCACCCTGGGAATAAGCTGGACCAGTCACCCCAGCTCTCTTGGCCCCACCCAGGAAGGCTGTTCCATCTTGCCCTGCTCTCAGCTGGAATTGCAGGGACTCCCTGGAAAGCTCTGCCTGCTCTCTTATCTCTAAGCTATGCTGTGTGTCCCTCCCTCTTCCTACCCTGGGTCAACCCTTGCTTGGCTTTCTGGCCAGGGATTACCACTTCCTCCAGGAAACCTTCCTTGATCCTCGCCCTTCCTCCTCCAGGGGGATTAATTGCCCCTCAGTTCTCTCAGATACCCTCCCTCCTCCCACTGTCACACTCCCTGCATCGTAGGTGCCTGTTTTCTTGGCTGCCTTGGGTTCCCTGTGATGCTGGTACATCGTAAGAGACTGAACTGTAGAATATCAGAGGTGGAAAAGTCCCCAGACGTCACCTGGCCCAGGCCCCTCGCTGACCGACAAGAAGCCGAGAAAGAGGCAGAGTGTGCCTGAGGCCACACAGCACATCATATGCCTCTTTGCTTCTGAGCACATCTTTTAAAAATATTTGCTTCCAAGCCGCTGATGCCTCACAGCCTAGTCTGAATCCTAGTCTGAGCCTTAGGCTTTAATCTGTCAGATGGCGCTGCTGGGTGCATTCTGAGAGAGGAATGGGTGGGAAGCACGCGGGTAAGGGAGGAGGGGAACGCGGTGTTGGGTCGTGATTTAGAATTCCACCTCTAGCTGCCAGGCCTTGCGAATGTTTATTGTCCCACTTTATTCTTCCTGCTTCTGGGGTCTTCTTGGGGCAGTCTTGGACTCTGGTAATCATGATAAACAGCATCTATCACTGTAGACACCATACGCAGGTAACTGCTCAGCGTGATGTATACATTATGGGACGAAACCTCCCAGCCTCCAGTGAGGCAGGTACTGTTGCTAACACATGGAGAGACTGAGGCTCAGAGAGATGAAGAAGCTTGCCCCAAAGCATGCGCCCAGGTTGAGGGGCAGTAGCTGAACTCAGGCCGGCCTAGATCAGGTCCTGTGGGTCCACAGTCAGTGGAGCCCCAGAGCCCACACTCTGGCTTTCCACCTTCTGACTCTCCTTCTCTCTCCACAGCCTTGGCCCCGGGGGCCCCACTGAGAGAGCGGCATGCGGCACCCCCAGGCCTGCCCAGCATCCTTCTACCTGCTGCCCAGCCCCCCCAGGAGGCCCTGACGCCTTGGGGCACTTCTGCTGTGCACAGGACCACGTGGGGGTTTGCCATGGTGACATAAAGGGGTACGGAGGAAGGAAGGAGCGCAACCAGCCGTGGACTGCGCCCCTGGCTGGGAGGAAGGGCCAGGGCCCGGATCCTCCTCTCCCCTGCCCACTGCGGGCCTCACTCGCTGAGTCTCTGTGAATCTGTTGGCCAGTGGACAACTCGGGTATCTCCTCCTGCGTGGGGCCTTGGGGCAGCCAGGGCAGGCTGGGGCCCTGGTGGCCGAGGTCTCGGGGGCCAGGATGCCCACCCTGGCGTGCCTCCGCAGGTTGTGTCGGCATGTGTCCCCGCAGGCTGTCCTTTTCCTGCTGTTCGCCTTTTGTCTGTTCAGCGTTTTTGTCTCGGCCTACTACCTTTATGGCTGGAAGCGGGGCCTGGAGCCCTCGGCAGATGCCCCCGAGCCTGACTGTGGGGACCCTCCTCCCGTGGCCCCCAGCCGCCTGCTGCCGCTCAAGCCCATCCAGGTGGCCACCCCTTCCCGCACGGACCCGTTGGTGCTTGTGTTTGTGGAGAGCCTCTACTCGCAGCTGGGCCAGGAGGTGGTGGCCATCCTGGAGTCCAGCCGCTTCAAGTACCGCACGGAGATTGCACCGGGCAAGGGCGACATGCCCACTCTCACCGACAAGGGCCGCGGCCGCTTTGCCCTCATCATCTATGAGAACATCCTCAAGTACGTCAACCTGGATGCCTGGAACCGGGAGCTGCTGGACAAGTACTGCGTGGCCTACGGCGTGGGCATCATTGGCTTCTTCAAGGTATGTGGGGAGCAGGTCTGAGCAGTGAGAAGCTCCAGCCGAGCGCAGTTCTCATCCCACACTCGCTGGCTGAGTTCCTGACTTTCTACCTGTACAATGGGTATAATGACAGCGCCTCCTCCCAGTTTGTTGGTCGTGAAGGGTGAGTGGGTGAGTGTAGGTAAGGCGCTTGGGGCACATCGTTCCTTGTGCCTGGTAGGTGCCTTTTAAGTATTAGCTTTACTAGGAGCACACAACAGGGGCATTGCCTGCCATGCACAGGCCTTGCACACTGCAGACCCATTCTCAAGGAATGGGTGCAAGGGAGGAGAGCATGTGCTCTACTGGGTCATTCAAAACTTGTCACGGCAGTTCTCCCAAGGATGGGGGTATATCCCCATTTTGCAGATGGGCAAACCAAGGCTCAGGAGGGTAAAGTTAGGTTACAGGCCGTGCAGCCTGTAAGTGGGAAAGCCAGGCTCTGAGCCCAGACTTAGATGGTTGGGGCTCTGGGTCCTGCACCCTTTCCTCTTGGCTGTGGAGGGGTATATAGAGTTCATGCACCCCTTGAACCAGAGCCACTTTGCATTGGAAGAAGGAGGGGAAAGAAATCCAAGAGGACAGGTGAGCTGCTCTGGGCTTGGTGGGGCACCCGGAGTGACCGCTGGGACCACGGTCCTTGCTGAAATTGTCATGGAGAAGCTGTCCTTGGGGAGGAGGTTGGGGACAGCTGGATAGGGGACCCAGACGCTCTGGCCAGAGAACTCCGACCTGACTGGGACTGTAGCTGGGTGCTCAGGGGTGTTTGTTCCTTCATTCAGCAAATATTTACGGAGTGCCTACCATGTTTAAGTCCTTTGGTGGGCACTGGGGACACAGTAGTGATTGAAGTGTGCAAAGTCCCTGCGGTGTGCTGCTGACTTCCGTGCAGTGGGTGGGGTGGGTGACTAGACAGCAAATAAACATACCATGTGGAAGGTGGTGATAAGTACAGAAAAAAAAAAAGCAGGAAAGGGCACGTGGATGATGGGTATGGGCAGTGGTGCTGGTTTTGATAGAATGGCTAGCGACGTTGTCTTTGATTAAGTGACTGGAAGGGCGTGAGAGGAGTCCATGGCTCTGCAAAGGACATTCCAGGCAGAAGAGACAGTAAACACACAGGTCCCGAGGTCAGCCCTTGTGTGGCGTGAGTGCAGAGGGGAGCAGGAGATGGGTCAGAAGTAGCCCGTGTGCACTGGTGGCTAGTCGTTCTTCCCCAGGTGTTGGTGGCACAGCTGCGCCCTGGCCCAGTGCTCCGTGCTGGGAGGACTGTGGTCTAGATGAGGGTGTCTCATGGTGTGTTCTTTCATGCACTAATGGAGCAGGATGCTCTGCCACTAGAAAAGGTTTTGTGGGACAAGAAATTGAAGGCCCTTAGAAGTCCTGCAGTGGAGCAACCTGGTGAGCTTTGTTCCCCAGCTGGCTTGATGACAAAACCCTTGATTTCACGTCTCAGCATCTGGGAAATGCTGGCCTGGTTTATGGCTGGGCAGTGGCATAGCGTCAGACGGCTTCATTGTCTGCTTTCCCTTTGCTCCTGGACTCTGTTCCCTTTCCTGCCATGAACTTCATTATGCTTGATTCAGAGCCCCAGGCCTGAGAAACGTCGCAGTGGCTGACAGTTATTGAGTGTTCATGCACAGCCACACACATCCTATGTGCTTTATGTGAACTAACACACTTGACACTCATAAACCATCCTCCAAACCAGATGGAGGTCATCTTGATTTGAGAGAGAAGGAAACTGAGGCAAGGAGGGGCAAAGTTGCCCACACTCAACACCACTAACGAGCATAGGCGTAGGATTTGAACCTAGGTGGTCTGTTTCCAGAGACTTTATTTCCAGCACTGGGATGAGTCCAGGAGCATTGAAAACCACGTATTTAGTAGCATTTGCACCGGAGGCCACGCCTGGTGCCCAGAGCTCCCCTGGTTTCTGGGGACCAGTCAGTGGATTCTGGTCATTGGGCGCAGTGGGTACAACAGAGCTGGGATCCTCTCAGGCTCTGGTTCCTTGCTGTGCAGAAGGTGAACACTTGGCCCAGGGAGGGGCAGGGGCATGCTCAGAGCCTCCTGTGGGGCCTCCTCGGTGGTCATTCCAGCTCTCTGTGCTCTTTCCATCCTTCTGTGTGAGACAAGACCCCTCCTTGGTTTTCATCAGGTGCCAGGGACTTTCCACTCTTAATGGGAGCCATCTGGTGGTCAAGCTGCATGTTTCTGCTCTTCTGCAAGAAAAATGTGCTGCATGTCGGGGGTTGGGACTCCAGGGGTCTGGAAGTGCTCATTTTCCAGTGCCCACAGCACTGGACTCCCTGGTCAGTGGGCGAGCAGGGGCTGGAGGGTCCAGACTGTGGGTCAGCTCTTTCTGTCACTTATAGACAGAGTGACTGTGGGCAGGATATTCAGCCAGTCTATGAAATGGGGCCAATCATAGCACCCGCCTAGTTGTGCCACATTGAAGACAGGACAGTGGACAGGAAGCGCTAGCACTGTGCTTGGTACCCGGAGCCACCCAGGAAATGGCAGCTGGCTTGCCTTGTCATCTTACCTCAGCACACACAACTGGGGGGGGGGGGGCTCTCTGTCTTATGGCTTAGCCAACATGTGCCCCTGAGGTCCCTGAGGGCGGAGTAGATGTTCGTCAGTAGCCCTGTTTTGTGGCTCAGCCTGACAGCTTCAGGTTCCCCCGCATTGAGCACATCCTGGCAGAGTCCTGAGAAGGGCCACTGATGCTTTCTGTGCACACTTGTGTGTGAAGTTACCTCAATCATGTCTGACTCTTTGCTACCCCATAGACTGTAGCCTGCCAGGCTCCTCTGTCCATGGGGATTCCCCACGTAAGAATACTGGAGTGGGTTGCCACGTGCTCACTCCTCCAGGGGACCTTCCAGACCCAGGGATCAAACCCTCGTCTCTTTTGTCTCTTGCATTGGCATCTGGAGTCTTTACCACTAGTGCCACCTGGGAATCCCTGTTAGCACACTTACTCTTTGCCACACCCTTAGCTCATTGCCTTGCAGGCTTTGTTGTTCAGTTGCTCTGTCATGTCCGACTCTTTGTGATCCCATGGACTGCAGCACACAGCATGAGCCTTCCCTGTCATTCACCATCTCCCAGAGATTTCTCAAACTCATGTCCATTGAATCGGTGACACCATTTAATCATCTCATCCTCTGTCTTCCCCTTCTCCTCCTGCCCTCAATCTTTCCCAGCATCAGGGTCTTTTCAAATGAGTCAGCTCTTCGCATCAGGTGGCCAAAGTGTTGGAGCTTCAACTTAAGCATCAGTCCTTCCAATGAATATTCAGGGTTGATTACGTTTAAGATTGACTGGTTTGATTTTCTTGCTGTCCAAGGGACTCTTAAGAGTCTTCTCCAGCACCACAGTTCAAAAGCATGAATTCTTTGGCGCTCAGCTTTCTTTATGATCCAACACTCACATCCATACATGACTACTAGAAAAACCATAGCTTTGACTAGACAGACCTTTGTTGGCTAAGTAATGTCTGTGCTTTTGAATACCATGTCTAGGTTTATGATAGCCTTATTTCCAAGGAGCAAGCGTCTTTTAATTTCGTGGCTGCTGTCACCATCGCCAGTGATTTTGGAGCCCAAGAAAATAAAGTCTGTCACTGTTTCCACTTTTTTCTATCTGTTTGCCATGAAGTGACGGGATGGATGTCGTGATCTTAGTTTTTTGAATGTTGAATTTTAAGCCAGCTGTTTCACTTTCTTCTTTCACCTTCATCAAGAGGCTCTTTACTTCCTCTTCACTTTCTGCCATTAAACTGGTATCATCTGCATATCTGAGGTTGTTGATATTTTCTCCTGGCAATCTTGATTCCAGCTTATGAGTCATCTAGGCTGGCTTTTCACAGGATGTATTCTGCATACAAGTGAAATAAGCAGGGTGACAGTATATAACCTTGACGTACTCCTTTCCCAGTTTTGAGCCAGTCCATTGTTTCATGTTCAGTTCTAACTGTTGATTCTTGTCCTGCATACAGGTTTCTCAGGAGGCAGAAAAGGTGGTCTGGTATTCCCATCTTTTTAAGAATTTTCCACAGTTTGTTGTAATCTACACAGTCAAAGGCTTTAGCATAGTCAGTAAAGCAGAAGTAGATTTATTTTTTTGGAATTCCCTTGCTTTTTCTAAGATCCAACGGATATTGGCAATTTGATCTCTGGTTCCTCTGTCTTTTTTGGATCCAGCTTGAACACCTGAAAATTCTTCGTTCACATAATGCTGAAGTCAAGCTTGAAGAATTTTGAGCATAATCTTGCTAGCATGTAAAATGTGCAATTGTGTGGTAATTTGAACATTCTTTGGCATTGCCCTTCTTTGGGATTGGAATGAAAACTGACCTTTTCCAGTCCAGTGGCCACTGCTGAGTCTTCCAAATTTCCTGACATATTGAGTGCAGCACTTTAACGGTATCATCTTTTAGGATTTGAAATAGGTCAGCTGGAATTCCATCACCTCCAATAGCTTTGTTCCTAGTGAGGTTTCCTAAGACCCACCTGACTTCACATTCCAGGATATCTGGCTCTTGGTAAGTGATCATACCATCGTGGTTATTTGGGTCATTAAGGCCGTTTTTGTACAGTTCCTCTGCGTATTCTTGCCACCTCTTCTTAATCTCTTCTGCTTCTGTTAGGTCATTGATGTTTTTGTCCTTTATTGTGCCCATCTTTCCATGAAATGTTCCCTTGGTATCTCCAATTTTCTTGAGATCTCTAGTCTTTTTGTAGTTTTCCTTTATTTCTCTGCATTGTTCACTTACGAAGGCTTTCTTATCCTTGCTGTTCTCTGGAACTTTGCATTCAGTTGAGTATATCTTTCCCTTTCTCCTTTGCCTTTCTCTTCTCTTCTTTTCTCAGCTATTTGTAAGACCTCCTCAGACAACCACTTTGCCTTCTTGCATTTCTTTTCCTTAGGGATGGTTTTGGTCACCACCTCCTGTACAGTGTTACAAACCTCCATCCATTGTTCTTCAGGCCTTCTGCCTACCAGATCTAATCCCTTGAATCTATTCATCAGCTCCACTGAATAATCAGAAGGGCTTTGATTTAGGTCATACCTGAATGCTCTAGTGCCTTATCATATATAATTCTCATAGGTCCTATGAAGTGAGTCCTTTGTTTTCAGGTAAGGAATTGAGGCTCCAAAAGTAACATGGCTGTCTAGACTGACACAGCTTGTAAGTCTGAGCCAAGATTCAGCCACCAAGCTCACCTCTTCTAACCCACTTACAGGAGCAAACTAACTACTGGCTGTAAGACCTGAGGCCCTAAGAAGTAGCACCTTGGGAAGTAGGACCCTGAGGTTCCCAAGGTCATGCAACCAGTTACTCTCATTCTGTACTAGGCCTCCCCATTGTCTGGTCAGGGCTGTTCCTTCCTCTGCCTGATGACCCCACTGGAAGACTTGATGTCTCCAGTGCTGAAGAACAGGAGGGATTCCCCTCCCTTGGGGTGAGGCCCACAGTGAGGGGTCAGTCTCTGCCATTCTTATGCTTACTTTCCATTCCCTTCCCAGACAGTTGGTTTCACTGCGGGCTGGGGTGGACAGTCAGTGATTTGGCTTTCTCCCTTCCTCACCGTGTCCCAGCTGGCCAGCTGCCTGAGTTGCCCAGCGCCTGGCAGTCATTTCGGGATCGGGGCTTTGAAATGGGATCCCCCAGTGCCTATGGTCCACTGTGGCCTCCCCGGCCACAGCAGGTGATGGACAGGGCCTGAGATGTCACTGGCCCCCACTACCTTTGTCCCCAGTGCTGGCTTAATAGTCCTGGGGACCTTGGGGCTGGGGGAGGGGCCTCTCAATTTGGGACTCTCAACACAAGGGTGGGGAGTTGGCAGGTGTTACTGGTGTGTGGAGAGTGGAACACAGGCCCCTTACCTCAGTTTGTGAGGCCACGGCCCTCCAGAGCCTTCATGGGAATTACAAAACAGCACTTTTGCGTGGAGGTTATTACTAAAAGGTACCCTGGGCGCAAAGCCCAGCCCTCAGCAAGTGTCCTTGCACAGCGCTCACATGGCCAGCTCTCCAGGGTGGCCCAGTGCACCACCCTGCCTCCCTCTCCAGCCTCATTTGGTGCCCTTTGTCCATTCTTGCTTTGTCCCACCCCACTCATTCTTCACACAGTGGCCAGATGGACCTTTTTAAAATGCAAATTGAAACCTGTCATCCCTCTGTTCAGATCCCTTTGTTGGAGTCTCTGTTGGTTTCCCAGTGCCACTTCCAGCCTCCAGGGTCCTGCAGGTCTAGCCCCAGCTGATCTTTTTGCCTCTTCTCCCTCTTGATGACTCTGCTGGCCTTTCCATGTTCCTTGACTGTGCCGCACTCGCTCCAGTCTCAGGACCTTTGCACTTGCTGTTCTTTGAACTTGGCTCCCACCTCTGCCTTAGTTGACACTTACTCATTCTTTAAATCTTAGTTCAGAAGTCTGTTTCCTAGAGAAGCCTCTCTTGAGCTAGCGGACTATGCTGTTACCTGCTCTTCTAGAGATCTGAACCTCTTCTGTTTAGTTGTGCCACATTGAAGTTTTATGTACATTTCTGCTGTTTTGATTTCTCTCTCTCTTCTCTGCTTGCCTTTATAGTTCGTAAGGGCAGGAGCAGTGTCTGTTTTTCTCACCGCATGCCTGTTACTTAACACAGTTCCTGGAATAGTGAATAATTGTGGGATAAACAAATGAAACGTGTAATGAACAGCTGTCATGTGCCAGGTATTCGGGATCTGTCTGTTCTTTCTTTTTAAAAATTCAGTTACTCATCAAATATGCCTTTGCTTTCACTGGGTGTCAAGCCTGTGCTGGCACCAGGGATCCAAGGTGGAAATGACATCGTCCCTGCCCTTGAGAGGGCATGAACTGGCAGAGAGACTCTGAACAGATAGTGCCGCAGCCGAGGTGAGAAGTGCTGCAGCTCAGGCTTTTTTCTCAGGGACAAGAGGAGGGCAGATGCATTGGGTTTTGAAGGATGAGCAGGAGTTTGTCAGGCCAAGAAGACTCAAGGAGCTGTGACAGGGGCAAAGACAGATTGTATTAAAACCAGAGGGAGGTGACTGGAAGGGTGAGGGAGAAGGAGCAGGGGCTGTGAGTCTAGGGAAGAGGAAGAGGGGGTGCTGTGGGTACTGTCTGAAGGTCCCCAGGGAGCTGGTAGCGGTGGACCCTGGGAGGAGAGAGAGGCACAGGGAGCTGGACTCCTGTGGGGCGTGGCCTCGGAAGTGCTGGGGGTTTTCTAGGGGTTGGGAGCACTGTGGGGCGGAGTGTCTGCTCCTGCACCCCCAGCAGTTTCCTCCTCTCTGATCTGTCCTCCATGGGCATTTGCCCAGGATTTCTCCTGAAGAAAAGATGGTGTGGCAAAAGCCAGCTTGAAAAGCCCAGGCAGGGAGCCTGGTGGTCAGGCGGGTGGGCTCTGGGGTCAGCCATCTGGCTGTGCGGTGTGGCTCGTCCTGACCACTGTGTGACCCAGGATGGCACCACGCTCAGAGCCTCGGCGTCCTTGCCTTCGAAGCAGGGTGACAGAGGCTGATGTGAGGACTGAAGGAGCAATGGTGATGGCGCCAGCCCTGTTCTGATCACTTTGCCAGGCTTAATGCTCATCCTCCTCCACCAGCCCTGAGGGACTTGCTGCCATTCTTGGCCATGTTTTATAGCAGGGGTAACTGAGGCATGGGGAGGTTACGTAACTTGCTCAAGGTCAGGCAGACTGGTGGCAGAATCTATGCACTCCACCGCTAGCTTTCCTGTGTGTGATTTTGGACAGGTTACCTAGCCTTTCTGGGCCTGGTCTCCTTGTCTGTATAACAGAGATGCCTCCATCGTGGGGCTGCTGGGAGGATTACGGGGCCCCTTCATGTGAAGTATGCGAGCCCAATTCCTGGCTTTGGGAAGCTGTCCTGTGTGTTAGCTGGTGTAGTACTGAGATGGGCAGAGTGGAGTGTGCTGCATTCACACAGGCTCAGGAGTGTGATGAGGCCTCCGGAAATGAGAGTGGGTACTGCTGACATTACTGTTCTCTGCCCATCTCAGTATTACACCTGAGATTCCATGGTCCCGGGGGGCTGTGGATCTGATGGCTGTCTTCCCCCTCCCCTCCCCGCTGCAGGCCAATGAGAACAGCCTGCTGAGCGCACAGCTCAAAGGTTTCCCCCTGTTCCTGCACTCGAACCTGGGTCTGAAGGACTGCAGCATCAATCCCAAGTCCCCGCTACTCTACGTGACCCGGCCCAGCGAGGTGGAGAAGGGCGTGCTGCCTGGCGAGGACTGGACTGTGTTCCAGTCAAACCACTCCACTTACGAGCCGGTGCTGCTGGCCAAGACACGCTCTTCTGAGTCCATCCCGCACTTGGGCGCAGACGCTGGGCTGCATGCCGTGCTGCACGCCATGGTGGTCCAGGACCTGGGCCTCCACGACGGCATCCAGCGTGTGCTGTTCGGCAACAACCTCAACTTCTGGCTGCACAAACTCGTCTTCATCGACGCCGTGGCCTTCCTCACGGGCAAGCGCCTCTCGCTGCCTCTGGACCGCTACATCCTGGTGGACATCGACGACATCTTCGTGGGCAAGGAGGGCACACGCATGAAGGTGGAGGACGTGAAGGTATGGCTGGAGGTGCTGGGGGGCAGGGTAGGCCTCACCACCGTCAACCTCTGCTGTCCCCACTGAGACTTTGCTCTCTCTACCTCCCTTGTGCTGCCCTTGGCCACGTGGTTCTATTGTCTTCTTCGCAGCAAGTTGCCATTTAAAATTATTTGAAGTATTGAATATAGAGAAATTTTGCATCTGGATACGTGGGGCTCAGGAGCATAACTACTGAGTGATGGGAGCTGTGCAGAGTTGTTTACCTACCTCTTAATCCAGACATGATTTTTAACTCTCAGAAACATGTATGTCAGTATCAAAGCTCCTCCAAAACTCATAAAACAAGAATTAGAGCTCGAATCATACACAAGGCATACTTTAACTGAGCTGTGTATAGATGGTGCAAGGCATGTATTTAATTCAAAAAATGTTTACCTAACTTAACTATATGTAAAAGCATTTTGCAAGCCATGAAATTTTACACATTTCACTGTAAAAGAGACACCTACAAATTAAGGCCATTAAGCATTTTCTAAAAGACAGCTTCCATCTACTCACTATTTTACTCAGGGTTATATGCAAAGGGAACAACATCACTGTGTAAATGGGGAAATCAGTATCACATGCCATAAATAGAGGGCAACCATAACAATAGATCCAGTGAAAACAAAACAGGATTAAATTCTAGCGAAGTACTGCTGCCTACTGACCGCCTGTCCTCTCTTATGTGAGATTAGTGAGAGTTAGAAATGTATTAGCACCAAACCAAGACTTTTTTTTTGATGTTAGGAGGAGGAGTGAAAGAGGCTTTACAGGAATGTTTTCCTCTCATGGATGCTGTGTTGGGATTGGCTGTAGGGTCTGGAAGGGCCATGGGGGTGGGGCCCCCAGGGTGAGGGGCAGGGGGATGTGTTGATCTCTCCTTGGTCCAGAGTGAACTCTCTGCTCCTCCTTACACCTCCAGAGGAGAAGAGCAGAGCAGAGGCTGTTGGGGAGCAGGCAGTGTCTGGGAAGGCAAGACCTGGGTTCAAGTCCCAATCTGCCCCTAAGTGGGTGACCTGAGCACACCCCTTCCCTTGTCTGAGCCTCAGCAGTGAAATGACAAGATGAGGTAGGGGGAGGGGCCTGGATGGCTGGGGTGGGGGGCGTGTGCAAATGCCAGGCTCTGAGCCCTCTGCCCCACTTCTAGGACAGGGCAGTGTTGCTTTTTCACGTGTTTGATTCTGAGATTTCACCTCCTCAAGGGCTCCTCTGTTGGAAGAAAGTTTTGTGACAACTCCTCTTGAGCCTTCCAGCTGAGGCTTCATACGATGCCACGACCCACCTCCAGCAAAGTAGATTACTCTTATTTTCTACCTAGGTCATTCTGGTGGCCCAGCCTTGCTCTCTCCTCTCTAACTTAGGTCTTTGCTCCCTGTCGAGGATGAGTCCTTGAGAGGTCCAGGGTTGGCCCCAGGAGGAAATCAGGCTGCCAGGCTCACTGTGTCTCCCATGAACCCTGGACTTGGCCTCTTGGTTCTTATTTTCCCCATTTTTAGAGAGGAATGCTAGCAGTTTGGAGCTGTTTCTATAGAAGAATACCAACAGAGATGCCCTCTTCATGCACGCAGCTCAGTGCAGACTGCCGAGCCCTCCAGCAGCCAGGTCCCATTTGCCTTAAGCATCCTTTTTTGAGTCAGAACAGAGTTTTTAAAAAAGTTTTTTCTTCAGTCCAAAGCACTGGTGACAAGTGAGCTTTTCTTTCAGAAACATGAATGTTGCCTCATTAACTTGTACAGTACGGGCTGTCCAGTGCAACTTAAGTAATACCAACAGCAGCTTTTATTCAAGGCTTGGCAAGCGCCAGGCTCTCTGCTCATCCCTTTCTGTGTGTTGCCTCATGTGATCCTCACAGCAGCTTTGTGAGATGGGTATTGTTTTAAATCCCATTTTACACAGCCAGACACTAAGATTCAGAGAGGTGAAGTGACTGGCCCAAGGCAACACAGCTAGGGCATGGATGTCCATGAGATAGTGCGTGGCCCCAGGAGAGCCAGGACTTTCTGTTTGCAAAGTGTTCTGATAGCAGGCTCTTCTTGCAGGTTTCCTAGCAGCCTTGCACATCATGCCTGGTAGGGATTTTTTGAGTCCCCACTCCAGAGGACAACTGTATGTTTGTTTCATAAGGGTCAGCATCCCTTCACTGACATGCAAAGCACCGGGTATGCCATGCATGGAAACGCCACGTTGCTGGACACACAGTATATCTTTGTAAAAGTTGTGGTCCTATGATATCAGCATTGTAGTCACCAGTGAGGTAAAATCCCCCTCATTTGACAGATGAAGACATGAAGCTCACAGTGGCAGTGACTGCAGACATGACAATGCCACTATCATTTTTCATCATTTACCAAAATGCCAGGCTGTTTTACATATAGTATTTCATTTAGAGTCCCATGAGAGAGCTGTTATCCCCATTTCACACCTAGGGAAACTGATGCCTGGAGAAGTTGCTAAACTTTCTCAAGGACACAGTAGTACTAGGGTCTGTGGCCTTGTCTTGCTGGAGGCCTGATGGAGATGGCAACGCAGGCTGGCTTCATGGTTATGGGGCCTGCACAGTCACACAGGGCCCCATCCTTGGAAGATGCCCACACAAGGTGATCCTCTGCTATTGCCTTCTTGACATTTTCAACAATTTTTGTGCAAGCATCCCTATTTTTATTTTTCCCTGGGCCCTGGAGGGTGTGTAGCTGGTCCTGTAGGAGCCAGACCCTTGTTGTGGGCCCTCATGGGAGGAGCAGGAGCTCCTGGCTTCCTCTCACCCTACTGTCCCCACTCTGCCTATCCTAGGCCCTGTTTGATACACAGAATGAACTACGGACACACATCCCAAACTTCACTTTCAACCTGGGCTACTCAGGGAAATTCTTCCACACAGGTAAGTGGGCCTGACTCTGCCCCTACTCACAACTTCCATGGGCCCTCAACATCCAGACCCTCGGAATACAATGCCATGGGGACAACAGGAGAGTGGCTGGGCCCACTTAGGGTCACATTTGACTTGACCCCTGTTGCCTCTCCCAGAACCAGACAGCCCACAGAGCAGTCACAGCCCCAGGTAGAGGGCATTTGGGGGTAGCAGTGACGTGACAATAGCCCCCAATTCGTCCCCGGCCCTCAGGCTCTGCTGTCCTGGGAGTGGGCATCTTCTCCCTCTTGTCTGTCTCACCCTCACCTTTGATATTATTTGTACTACTTCTGCCTTACAAAGGAATTGGTTGAATTTTAAGAACATTACAGAAATATATAGCAGAGAAAGTGAAAAGGCACTATAATTGTACCCACCCCAGAGATGAGCACTGTCCTGAGTTTATTTTCTTTCCTTTTTAAAATTTTATTGGGGTATAGTTGATTTACAATGTTGTGTTAGTTTCAGGTGTACAGCAAAGTAATTCCGTTAAACATATACACGTATTCATTCTTTTTTAGATTCTTTCTTCATATAGGTTATCACAGAATATAGAGTTCCCTGTGCTGTACAGCAGGTCCTTATTGGTTATCTGTCTTATTTATGGTCGTGTGTATATGTTAATCCCATACTGCTGATTATCCCTCCCGCTCTGTGTTTCCCCTTTGGTATCCATAAGTTTGTTTTCCATATCTGTAACTCTGTTTCTGTTTTGTGACTAAGTTCATTTGTATCACTTTTTAAAAATCAGATTCCACTTATGAGTGATATGATATTTACTTTGGCTTATTTAGTATGATAATCTGTAGTATCCATGTGGCCGCAAATGGCATTATTTCGTTCTTTTTAATGGCTGAGTAGTAGCTACTGTCAGTTGCTCAGTCGTATCCGACTCTTTGCAATCTCGTGGACTGTAGTCCGCCAGGCTCCTCTGTCCATGGGATTCTCCAGGTAAGAATACTGGAATGGATTGCCATCCCCTTCTGCAGAGGATCTTCCCGACCCAGGAATTGAACTTGGATTTCCTGCAATGCAGGCAGATTTTTTACTGTTTGAGCTACTATATGTACCTCTTCTTTATCCATTCCTCTGTTGATGGACATTTAGGTGGTTTCCTTGTCTTAGCTGTTGTAAATAATGCTGCAGTGAACATTATGGTGCATATATCTTTTCAAATTATGGTTTTCTCTGAATATATGCCCAGAACTGGGATTGCTAGATCATATGGTAGTTCTATTTTAGTTTTTTAGGAAACCTCCATAACATTCTCCATTGTGGCTATACCAGTTTACATTCCTACCAACGGTGTAGGAGGATTCCCTTTTCTCTACACCCTCTTCAGCATTTATTGTTTGCATATTTTTTCAATTTTTTTAATTGGAGGATAATTGCTTTACAGTGTTGTGGAGATCTCTGCCTTATAGCAACACAAATCAGTCATAATTATATATATATATATATATCCCCTCCCTCTTAAGCCTCCCCCCCCCCCCCCCGACCTGTTCTACTCTAAATCATCACAGAGTGCCATGCAGAGCTCCCTGTGTATTGTTTGCATATTCTTTGATGATGGCCATTCTGACAGGTGTGAAGTGATACGTCACTGTATTTTGCTTTCCTTTTCTCTGATATTTAGTGATGTTGAGTATCTTTTCATGTGCTTTTTGGCCATCTGTATGTCTTTTCTTTGCAGAAATGTCTGATCTTCTGCCTATTTTTTGATTGAGTTGTTTGTTTTTTCGACCTAGAGCTTCATGAACAGTTTTGTTGTATATTTTGGAGATTAATCCCTTGTCAGTCACTTTGTTTGCAAATATTTTCTCCCATTCTGTGGATTGTCTTTCTGTTTATGGTTTCCTTTGCTATGCAGAAACTTTTGAGTTTGAGTCCCATTTGTTTATTTTTGTTTTTATTTTTATTACTCTGGGAGGTTAATTCAAAAAGATCTTGCTGTGATTTATATCAGAGTTTTCTGCCTATGTTTTCCTCCAAGAGTTCTATAATGTCCAGCCTTACATTTCGTTTTCGATCCATTTTCAGTTTATTTTTGTGTCTGGTATTAGAGAATAATTTCATTCTTTTGCATGTAGCTGTCCAGTTTTCCTAGCACCGTTTATTGAAGAGACTGTCTTTTCTCCAATGTGTAGCCTTGCCTCTTTTGTCATAAGTTAATTGAGCATAGGTGGGGGTTGTATTTCTGGACCTTCTGTCCTGTTCTATTGATCTGTATTTCTGTTTTTGCACCAGTAACATACTGTCTTGATGACTGGGGCTTTGTAGTGTAGTCTGAAAGTCGGGGAGCCTGATCACTGTACCTGTCTTTTCCTTTCTCAGGATTGGTTTGGCTATTCAGTCTTTTGTGACTCCGTACAAATTTAAAATTTTTGTTCTAATTTTGTGAAAAATGCTATTGGTAATTTGATAGGGATTGCATTGACTCTGTAGATTGTCTTTGGTAGTATAGTCATTTTGACAGTATTGATTCTTCCAATCCAAAAACATGGTGTATCCCTCCATTTGTGTCATCTTCTATTTCTTTTCATCAGCATCTTATAGTTTTCATAGTACAGATGTTTTGTCTCCTTATGTAGGTTTATTCCTAGGTATTTTATTCTTTTGATGTGATGATAAATGGGATTGTTTTCTTGATTTCTCTTTCTGACCTTTATTGTTCATGTATAGGAAAGCAAGTGATTTCTTTGTATTGATTTTGTACCGTGCAACTTTACCAAATTCATCGATGAGCTCTAGTAGTTTACTAGTACCGTCTTTAGGATTTTCTGTGTAAGTATCATGTCATCTGCAAACAGTAGCAGTTTTACTTCTTTTCCAATTTAGATTCCGTTCCTTTCTTTTTCTTCTCTGATTAGCGTGGCTAGGACTTCCAAAACTATGTTGAATAAAAGTGGTGGCAGAGGACATCCTTGCTTTGTTCCTGATTTGTAGAGAATGGTTTCAGCTTTTCACGATTGAGAATGATGTTAGCTGTGAGTTTGTCATATGTAGCCTTTATTATGTTGAGGTAAGTTCCCTTTATGCCCACTTTCTGGAGTGTTTTTTTTTTTTAATCATAAATGGGTGTTGCATTTTGTCAAAAGCTTTCTCTGCATCTGTTGAGATGATCATATGGTTTTTGTTCTTCAGTTTGTTAATGTGGTGTGTCACATTGACTTGTGGATATTGAAGAATCTTTGCATCCTTGAGATAAATCCCACTTGATCGTGGTGTGTGCTCCTTTTAATGTATTGTTGGATTCAGTTTGCTGGTATTTTGTTGTGTGTTTTGTGTCTGTGTTCCTCAGTAATATTAGCATGTAATTTTTTTGTGTGTGTGTGGTATCTTTGGTTTTGGTGTCTGGGTGATAGTGGCCTCACTGAATGAGCTTGGGAGTATTTCTTTCTCTGCAAATAGGTTTTAGGTTCATTGATCTTTTCTATTGTATTCTTTGTCTCTATTTCACTGATTTCTGCTGTGATCTTTATGATTTCTTGTCTTCTACTAACTTTTGAGTTTTGTTAGTTCTTTGATTAGTTGCTTTAGATGTAAAGTTAGGTTGTTTATTTGAGATTTTTATTGTTTCCTGAGGGAAGATTGTAGTTGCTGAGTCCCATAAGTTTGCTATTTTTTTATTTGTCACTTGTCTCTAGTTACTTTTTGATTACTTCTTTGATTCTTTCATTGATCCGTTGGCTGTTTAGTAACGTATAGTCTTCACGTATTTATGTGTTTTATATTTTTTCCCCAGTAATTGATTTCTAATCTTGTAGTTTTGTGGTCAGAAAAGATACTTGATGTGATTTCAGTTTTCTTAAATTTGCCGAAGCTTGATTTTGGCCTATGATGTGATCTGTCCTGGAGAATATTCCATGTGTACTATAGAAGAAGGTGTTTTCTGTAAGTATCAACTAAGTCTGTTTGGTCTAATGTTTCTTTTAGGGCCCGTGTTTCCTTGTTGATTTTTTTGTCTGGATGATTAGTCCATTGGTGAAAGTTGGCTTTAAAGTCCCCCACTATTGTGTGTCACTGTTTCTGCTTTTATGACTGTTAGCATTTACCTTATATATTAAGGAGCTCCTATTTTGAGTGCTTATATATTTACAACTTAATAAAAAGACTTACAAGAATCAAGGAAGGACACCATGTAATGATCAAGGGATTACTCCAAAAACAATATATAACAATTGTTATATACACATACCCATTATCCTCTAAACTCTTTCCCATCCAGGCTGCCATATAGCATTGAGCACAGTTCCATATGCTGTACAGTAGGACTTGCTGCTTATCCATTTTAAATATAGTGGTGTGTTCACATGTATCCCAGACTCCCTACAAACCCTTCTCCCTGCCCTTCACCCCTGGCAACCATAAGTCATTCTTAAGTCTGTGAGTCTATTTTGTTTTCTAAAAAAGTTAACCTGTATCCTTTCTTTTTAAATTCCCCATACAGGGGATATCATGTGATATTTTTTCCTTCTCTGTCTGATTTTCTTTACTCAATATGAAAATCTCTATGTCCATCCATGAGGCTGAAAATTGCATTATCTCATTCTTTTTAATGGCTAAGTAATATTCTCCGAATAGGTGTTGCACTTTTTCTTCTCCATTCCTCTGTTGGTGGCTTCCGAGTCTCGGGTGGTGTGAGCGGTGGTGCAGTGGACCCTGAGGTGTGGGTACCCTTTGGGATGCTAGTTTCTCCTAGATGCATGCCTTGGAGTAGGATTGCTGGACCATAGGGCAGTTCTGTACATAGTTTTATAAGGAACCTCGGTAGTGTTCTTTGTAATGAGTGTACCTGTTTACACTCTCTCCAGCAGTGTAGGGGGCTCCATTTTCTCCACACCCTCTCCAGCATTTATTGTTTGTAGATTTTTTGATAATGGCCATTCTCACCCATGTGCAGTGGTATCGCATTGTAGTTTTAATTTCCATTTGTTTAATCATTTGTGATGTTAACATCTTTTCATGTTCTGTTGGCCATTTGTATGTCTTCTTTGAGACGTGTCTGTTTAGGTTTTGGGTCCAATTTTGCATTCTGTTATTGGCATCTTTTATATATTCTGAATATTAAACCCGTAGGAGGCCTATGGTGTGCCAACATTTTTGCCCTCCTCTAGGTTGTCTTTTCACTCTTGTGAGAATATCCTGTGATGCGTGGAAGTTTCTCTCTTTTTTTTTTTTTTGAAGGCCAATGATTTTCATTGTTTTCTGTGCCTTACGTGTCAGAGTGAAGGTTCCAACACCAAATTGAAGGTCAGGGAGATGTGCAGCCTTTTTTTCTTGTACAGTTCTATAGCTTAGCTCCAAAATTTAGGCCTTGATTCATCTAGTGTTAACTTCTGTGTGTGGTATGAGGTCAGGTCCACCCTCAAGGCTTTTGCACATGAGGTCTGAGTTTTGCAGTGCCATTTGTTGGATCTGTTCTTGGCGCAGTGACCAGTCATAGCACTTCTATCAGAAATCAAGTGAAATTAGAAGTGAGGGTTTGTTTCTTGGTTCTCAAGTCTATTCCATGGTCTGGATGTCTATGCTACTGCAGTAATACACATAATACACACATCTAGTAATACACATCTAGAATACTATTTAGCTCTTCGGTACCCCTTGGAGTTCCATGTGAGTATTATGATGTTTTTCCCAATTCAGAAAAAAAAATCAGATTGAATAGGAATGAAATGAATCTCTATTTTTACTGAATAGTATTATTTGAACATTACTAGGCATTCTAATATTGTCCCCTGGTGGCTCAGACGGTAAAGCGTCTGCCTACAATGTGGGAGACCTGGGTTCGATCCCTGGGTCGGGAAGATCCCCTGGAGAAGGAAATGGCAACCCATTCCAGTACTCCTGCTTGGAAAATCCCGTGGACAGTGGAGCCTGGTAGGCTACAGTCCATGGGGTATCAAAGAGTCAGACATGACTGAGCGACTTCACTTTCACTTTCAGGCATTCTAATATATTTAAACATGGGTTGTTTGCCAATTATTTAGGTCTTCTTTAAGCAGTGTTTTAGAATTTTCAGGGTAGAAGCATTTCACCTCCTTGACTGAATTCTGAAATATTTTATATTATGTTTAAACTTTTTTTGGAGTAGAGTTGGTATTCAATGTTGTGTTAGCTTCAGGCATACAGCAAATTGAATCAGTTAGATTATTCGTATATCCACTGTCTTTTAGAATCTTTTCACATAGGGGTTAAGTGCAGGATACTGAAAAGAGTTCCCTGTGCTGTAGAGTAGGTCGTTACTAGTTATCTATTTTATGTAGAATAATGTGTGTATGTTGATCCCAGTCTCCTAATTTGTCCCTTCCGGCCACCCCTCACTTTCCCTTCTGGTAACCATAGGTTTGTTTTCTATATCTGTGTTATCGATAATTGCATTTATGACAACATTTTAGATTTTGGATATAAGTGATATCATATGATATTTGTCCTTTTCTGTCTGACTTATATCACTGGCTATGAGAATCTCTATGTCCATCCATGTTTCTGCAAATAACATCCTTTTGTTCATTTTTATGGCTAGTAATACTCCATTGTATATATGTACCACTTCTTCTTTACCCATTTGTCTGCCGATAGGTATCTATGTGGCCTCCGTGTCTTGGCTGTTGTGAACAGTGCTGCCATGAACCCTGGGTTGCATCTATCTTGATGAATAATAGTTTTCTCTGGATATATGCCCTGGAACAGGATTGCTGGATGTTATGGTATTAATAGTTCTGTATATTGTTTTTTAAGGAACCTGTATTCTGTTCTCCATCACGTGGTTATACCCACCTACATTCCCACCATTAGTGTAGGAGAGGTCCCTTTTCTCATTACCCTCTCCAACATCTATTCATAGTTTTTTTGTTTTTTTTTTTTACTTTTGCATGCATTTATTTTTTGCTGTGTTTATTCCTGGACTATCAATTTTTATTTCTTCACATTCTTCTGGGATATCTTTTTCTTCTGCACAACCTTCTCATCTGCTTTAGGAACAGTGTTTTTCTCTAGTTAGCATCATCTCAGTGTGCAGGGAGCGCTCACACGTGGGTCAATCTGACCATGAGTCTGTAAGTCCTGTGCTGCCTCATGGGGGCTTTGTTCACCCGAATGTGCTCAATGACCAGAGAACCTACATCTAAGCCCTTAAGTTCAGCACTCTCTGCATTTCTGAGCATGTGCAGTAGAAATTCAGCACTCTTTTCGGACCACTGACCCTGCGTCCAGGCCCACTGTTTGGCCTGTGCGCACCTACCAACTCCATGTTGGAATGATAGAATGGCACACATTGCTTCTTTATGGTGACATCCTTCAGATACTTGGTGGCTTTTCAAATATACATACACTTAATGACCTGGACTGTTTCTTGAGTGTTCTTAAAGTGAACACGAAGATTTGAACCTCTTGATCTGCATGATTTGTGGGGTTTTCTGGGTCAAGTGTATTGTGCTCCATTTTTAGAGGTCACCTCAGACTCTGTTGATTTTATGATGATGGTCATTCTGACCTGTGTGACAAGATATCTCATTGTAGTTCTAATTTCCATTTCTCTAATAATTGGTGGTGGTGAGCATCTTTTCATTTGCCATTGGCCATTTGTATGTCTTCGTAAGAGAAATGTTTGCAGATTTTTGGACTACTTTTAAATTGCATTGTTGGCATCTTAAACCTGTAGCAGGCCTCTGGTTTGTAAATATTTTTGCCAGTCTCTAGTTGTCCTTTCACTGTCATGAGAAAGTCCTGTGACACATGGAAGTTTTTAACTTTTTTAAGGACCAGGGTATCTGATTTTCACTGTTTTCTACACCTTTGGTGTCACATTTTAGGACCATAACCCAAGCCATTGTCATGGAGATGTGTGTCTGTTTTCCTCTGTAGTGCTTAGCTTAGCTGAGGGTTTCTTTCTGTGTTCCAAGTCTACTCTATGGTTTGGATGTCCATTTGAATGCAGTAACACACTTTTGCAAGGTAAATTTGGCTGTTGAACATCCCTTGGAATTCGATATAAATATTAGGAATTTTCCCCCCAATTCAGGGGGAAAAAAAAATCGCCGATTGAGTAGGAATGAAATGAATCTTGTATATTGGGCTGACTAGTATTGTTATTTGAGCAAGAGTAAGCATTCTTAATATTTAAACATGGGTTGCTTTCCAGTTATTTAGGTCCTCCTTAAGCAGTATTTTAGAGTTGTCAAGGTAGGAGCTTTTCACTTCCTTGATTGAATTCTGAAATATGTTATATTATGTTTAAATTTTTATTGGAGTTTAGTTGGTGTACAATGGAGAAGCCAATGGCACCCCACTCCAGTACTCTTGCCTGGAAAATCCCATGGACGGAGGAGCCTGGTAGGCTGCAGTCCATGGGGTCGCAAAGAGTCAGACACGACTGAGCAACTTCACTTTCACTTTTCACTTCCATGCACTGGAGAAGGAAATGGCAACCCACTCCAGTGTTCTTTCCTGGAGAATCCCAGGGATGGGGGAGCCTTGTGGGCTGCCATCTATGGGGTCGCACAGAGTCGGACACGACTGAAGCGACTCAGCAGCAGCCGCTGCAGTTGGTGTACAATGTATCAGTTTCTGACACTCAGCAAAGTGAATCAGTTAGATATATACCTGTATGCACTCTGTTTTAGATTCTTTTCACATAAGGATTAATGCAGAATACTGAGTAGTGTTCCCTGTGCTATATAGTAGGGCCTTATTATTTATCTGTTATATAGACAAAGTATAGATATATAGATATAGTAGTGTGTATATGTTGATCCCAGTCTCCTAATTTATGCCTTTCGGCCACCCCTGACTTTCCCCTCTGGGAACTATAGGTTTATTTTCTATATCTGTGACTCTATCTATTTTGTAAAGAAGTTAATTTATACCAACTTTTTAGATTTTGCATATAAGCGATATCATATGATATTTATCATTTTTTGTCTGACTTATATCAGTGACTTTGAGAATCTCCTGGTCCATCCATGTTGCTGTGAGTGGTAGAATTTCGTTCATTTTTATGACTAATACTCCATTGTATATATGTACGGCTTCTTCTTTACCCGTTTGTCTGTCAACTGATACTTAAGTTGCTTCCATGTCTTGGCTATTGTAAACAGTGTTGCAGTGAACCCTGGTGTCCATGTATCTTTTTGAATAATGGTTTTCTCTGGGTATATGCCTTGGAGTGGGATTGCTGGCTCATATGGTCGTTCTGTATACAGATTTTTAAGGAACCTGAATATTCTTCTCCATCATGGTTGTACCCATTTACATTCCCACCACTAGTGTAGGAGAGTTCCCTTTTCTCCTCACCCTCTCCAGCATTTATTGTTTGTAGATTTTTTGATGATGGTCGTTCTTTTTTTTTTTTTTGGACCTTTTCATTTTGTATTGGAGTGTAGCTGAGTAGCAATGTGATAGTTTCAGTTGGCTAGCGAAGGGACTCAGCCGTACATATAAATGTATGCATTCTCCCCAAACTCCCCTGCCATCCAGGCTTCCATGTAACACTGAGCAGAGTTCCATGTGCTACATTATAGGTCCTTGTTGGTTATCCATTTAAAATATAGCACTGGGTACTTGTCTATCCCAAACTAATTATATCCTCTATCCTTCCCCCCAGGAGTTACAAGTTCATTCTCAAGTCTGTGATTCTGTTTCTGTCTTGTAAATAAGTTCATTTGTATCATTTCTTTTTAGATTCCACATACAACAGATGTTATGTGATATTTCTCCTTCTCTGTGTTACTTACTGTGTGACAGCCTCTAGTCCCATCCATGTTGCTGCAAATGGCATTATTTCATTCTTTTTAAAGGGCTGAGTAATATTTAATTGTACATGCACCGTATCTTCTTACCCATCCCTCCGTCAGTGAGCATTTAGGTGGCTTCCATGTTTGGGCTATTGTAAACAGTGCTACAGTGAACCCTGTGGCGCACCTGTCTTGTAGAATATTGGTTTTTTCCCGGATGTATGCCCTGGAGTGGGATTGCGGGATCATATCATATGTGGTTCTATACATAGCTTTTTAAGGAACCTCTGTGTTCTTCATCATGGTTGTGCTCATTTACATCCCTACCTGTAGTGTAGGAGAGTTCTCTTTTCTCCACATCCTCTGCAGCATTTATTGTTTGTAGATTTTTTGATAATGGCCATTCTGACCCGTGTGAGGTTGTATCTCATTATAGTTTTGATTTCCATCAGTTGGTTATATTCTGCATCTTTTATGTGCTCTGGGCCACTTGTATATCTTTTCTAGATAAATGTTTTTTTAGGTTTTTACTCAGTTTTAAATTGTGTTGTCGACATCTTTTACATAACTCTGGATATTAATCCCATAATCAGTCTGTGGGTTTGCAAACATTTTCTGCTATTCTTTTGGTTGTCTTTTCACTCTTTCGAGGATATCCTGTGATGCATGAAGGTTTATTTTTTTGAAAGCTAAATGTATCTATTTTTCATTGTTTTCTATGCTTTTGGTATCATATTTAATGAACTCTGAACAAAGCCAAGGTCATGGAGATATTCACATATGTTTTTTCTACATAACTGTAGGTTAGCTCCAAAATTGAGGCTGTGATTCATCTTGCATTACCTTCTGTGTATGGTCTGAGATGAGGTCCACCCTCAAGGTTATGCACATGAGGTCTGGGTTTTGCAGTGCCATTTGTTGGATCTGTTCTTTGCCCAGTGACTAGACTTAGCACTTCTATCAGAAATGAAGTGAAAACAGAAGTGAGGGTTTGTTTGTGGGTTCTCATGTCTGTCGCATGGTCTGTAAATCTATGCTAATAATGCATTACCACTGTTTTACAATATTATTTTGGCTCTTCAGCATTCCTTGGAATTAGGATTCTTTCCCCATTTCTAAAATAAAAATATAAGTAACTCTGACTCTGGAGAACAGTATGGAGGTTCCTTGAAAAACTAAAAATAGAGCTATCATATGACCCTTCAATCCCACTCCTAGGCATGTATCTGGAGAAGAACATGATCCAAAAGGATACATTCACCCCAATATTCACTGCAGCACTGTTTCCAATAATTAAGGCTTGGGGGTCACCTAAGTGTCCTTTGACAGAGGAATGGATAAAGAATATGTGTTGCATTATACAATGGAATGTTAGCCACTAAAAAATGAAATAATGCCATTTGCAGCAATATTGATGGAACTAGAGATTATCATACTGAGTGAAGTAAGTCAGAGAAGGAGAAATGTCATATGACATAATGTATAGTGGAATCTAAAAGGAAATGATACAAATGAACTTAAAAAACAGAAACAGACTCACTAACTTAGTGAAGGTATTATTTTTGCCGGGGGGACAGGTAGGGGGAAGGGATAGTTAAGGAGTTTGGGGTGGACATGTACACACAGCTATAATGAAAATGGATAACCAACAAGGACCTACTGTATAGCACATGGAACTTTGCTCAGTGTTATGTGGCAGCCTGGATAGGAGGGGAGTTTGGGGGAGAATGGATATGTATGGGTGAGTCCCTTTGCTGTCCACCTGAAATTATCACAGCATTGTTAATAAGGTATACTCCAATACAAAATAAAAAAATTTTAAGTATTTAAATTATATAAAAACTAGAAAATAAACTGAGATTTAATAGGGATTAAATTTATATGTTCTGGACAATATTATTTGAACACTATTAAGCATACTAATCTTTAAACTTGGGTTGTTTTCTGTTTACATTTTATTTACAAGATAATTAGAATTGCAAGCCATAATGGGAACATGATTAACTTAACAATATAAAACATTGCATACAATTTGGGGGGCAGGGGTCAAGCAGAGTGATGTGGTCAGTGGAAAGGCATACATGTTCATGTTTTCATCCACCCAGCCAGTCTGTCTTTTGGTTGGTGCATTTAATCCATTTACATTTAAGGTAATTATCAATATGTATGATTCTGTTACCCTTTTCTGAATTGTTTTGGCTTTACTTTATGTAGGCCTTTTTCTTCTCTTATGTTTCCTCCCTGGAGAAGTTCTTTTAGCATTTGCTGTAAAGCTGATTTGGTGGTGCTGAATTCTCTTAACTTTTGCTTGTCTGGAAAGCTTTGATTTTGCCATCAAGTCTGAAGGAGAGTCTTGCTGGGTAGAGTATTTTTCATGATAGGTTCTTCCCTTTCATCACTTTAAATATATCATCTCATTCCCTTCTGGCTTCCCTTATATGTTATTTGTCGTTTTCCCATATTGCTTTTAATATTGTATCTTTGTCTTTAATTTTTTCAGTTTGATTACTGTGTGTCTCAGTGTGTTTCTCCTTGGGTTTATCCTTCCTGGGATTCTCTGTGCTATCTGGACTTTATTGAATATTTCCTTTCCCGTGTTCAGGAAGTTTTCAGTTATTATCTCTACAAATATTTCCTTAGATTCTCTCTCTCATCTCCCTCTGGGACCCCTATAATGTGAATGTTGGTGCATTTAATGTTGCCCCAGAGGTCTCTTAGGTTCTCTTCATTTCTTTTCATTCTTTTTTTCTGTAATCTGTTCTGTGGTAGTGATTTCCACCATTCTGTCCTCCAGGTCATTTATCTGTTCTTCTGCCTCAGTTATTCTGCTATTGATTCCTTCCAGTGTATCGTTCGTCTCTGTTTGCTCTTTAGTTCTTCTAGGTCTTTGGTAAACATATCTTGCATCTTCTCAGTCTTTGCCTCCATTCTTTTCCTGAGATCCTGGATCATCTTCACTATCATTTTTCTGAATTCTTTTTCTGCAAAGTTGCCTCTCTCCATTTAGTTTTTTTCCTTGGGTTTTTTCTTGTCCCTTCATCTGAGACATAACTTCCTGCTTTTTCATTGTGATTCACTTTCTGTAGTTTGTTTTTTGTTTTAGCTGCTGTGAGACTGTGCTTCTTGCTTTTTCTGTCTGCCCTCTGATAACTGAGGCTAAGAGTAAGCTTGTTTGTAAGCTTATTGAAATATCAGTAACCTCAGATATGCAGATGACACCACCCTTATGGCAGAAAGCGAAGAACTAAAGAGCCTCTTGATGAAAGTGAAAGAGGAGAGTGAAAAAGTTGGCTTAAAACTCAACATTCAGAAAACTAAGATCATGGCATCTGGTGCCATCGCTTCTTGGCAAATAGATGGGGAAACAATGGAAACAGTGAGAGACTTTATTTTTAGGGGCTCTAAAATCACTGCAGATGGTAACTTCAGCCATGAAATTAAGACACTTGCTCCTTGGAAGAAAAGCTACGACCAACCTAGACAGCATATTCAAAAGCAGAGACATTACTTTGCCAACAAAGGTTTGTCTGTTCAAAGCTATGGTTTTTCCAGTAGTCGTGAATGGATGTGAGAGTTGGACTATAAAGAAAGCTGAGCGCCAAAGAATTAATGCTTTTGAACTGCGGTGTTGGAGAAGACTCTTGAGAGTCCCTTGGACTGCAGGGAGATCCAACCAGTCCATCCTAAAGGAAATCAGTCCTGAATATTCATTGGAAGGACTGATGCTGAAGCTGAAGCTCCAATACTTGGGCCACCTGATGCAAAGAACTGACTCACTGGAAAGGACCCTGATGCTGGGAAAGATTGAAGGTAGGAGGAGAAGGGGATGACAGAGGATGACATGGTTGGATGACATCACCGACTCAATGGATGTGAGTTTGAGCAAGCTCTGGGAGCTGGTGATGGACAGGGAGGCCTGGCATGCTGCAGTCCATGGGGTCGCAAAGAGTCGGACACAACTGAGTGACTGAACTGAATTGAAGCTTCTTGATGGGAGGGACTGGGGATGGGAAAAACTGGGTCTTGCTCTGTGGGTAGGGCCTTGCTCAGTAAAGCTTTAATCCAGTTATCCACTGATGGGTGGGGTTGCACTCCCTCCTTGATAATTGTTTGGCCTGAGGCGACCCAGCCCTGGGGTCTATGGACTCTATGGTAGGGTTAATGGTGAACTCCAGGAGGGTTTACACCAAGGGGGATCTTCCAGGGCCCCTGTCCCTGTGATGAGCCTCTGCTGACCCATGCCACCAGAGGAGGCCCTTCAACACTAGCAGGTAGTTTTGGTTCAGTCTCCTGTAGGGTCACTGCTCCTCTACCCTGGATCTTGGTGTATGGAGAGTTTTGTTTGTGCCCCCCAAGACTGAAGTCTCTGTTTTCCCCCCAGTCCTCTGGAATTCCAATAATCAAGTCCTCCTGGTCCGCAAGGCCAAATTCCCTGGGGATTCCCAGTCCCTTAGTCAGATCCCCAGACTGGGAAGCCTGACCTGAGGTTCAGAACCTTCACAATAGTGTGAGAATTTCTTTGGTGTTATTGTCCTCCAGTCTGTGGGTCACCCACCCAGTGGGTATAGGATTTGATTTTGTTGTGATTGTGCACCTGCTACTGTCTCCTTGCAGCTTCTTTGTCTGTGGACATGGCGTATCTTTTGGGGGGACATTCCAGCATCCTCCTGTCGATGGTTGTTGAACAGCTAGTTGTAATTTTGGTGTTGTCCCAGGAGGATATGAGCACATGTCCTTCTGTTCCGCCATCTTGAAGTAGAAGCTGAGTGTGGAGTTTTGTTTTTTTGAGTGTTGAGTTTTAAGCCACCTTTTTCATCCTCCACTTTCACCTTCATCAAGAGGTTCTTTAGTTCCTCTTCACTTTCTGCCATTAGGGTCATGTCATCTGTATATCTGAGGTTATTGTTATAGCTCCTGACAATCTTGATTCCAGCTTATACTTCATCCAGCCTGGCATTTCACATGATGTACTGTGCATATAAGTTAAATAACCAGAGTGATGATATTCAGCCTTGTTGTATTCCTTTGCCAATTTTGAACCAGTCTGTTGTTCCATATTCGGTTCTAACTGTTGCCTCTTCACCTGCATACAGGCTTCTCAGGAGGCAGGTAAGTTGGTCTGGTATTCCCATCTCTTTAAGTGTTTCCCACGATAGGTTTGTTTTCTATATCTGTGACTCTAATTCTGTTTGTAAATAAGTTCATTTGTACCAACTTCTTAGATTTTGCCTACAAGCAATATCATATGGTACTTGTCATTTCTGTTTGACTTACATCACTGACTATAAGAATCTCTCGGTTTATTCATGTTGCTGCAAATGAAATTATTTCACTCATGTTTACTGCTGGGTAATACTCCATTGTATATATGTACCACTTCTTCTTTACCCATTGGTCTGTTGATAGATAAATTGCTTCCATTTCTTGGCTATTGTAAACAGTGCTTCAGTGAACCCTGGGGTGCTTGTTATCTTTGAATAATGGTTTTCTCTGGATATATGCCCTGGAATGTTATTGCTGGATCATGTGGGATTAATAATTCTGTATATACTTTTTTTTTTTTGTATATAGTTTTTTAAGGAACCTCTATATTCTTCTTCATCATGATTGTACCCATTTATATTCCCACCAATAGTATAGGAGCATTCCCTTTTCTCTGCACCCTTTCTAGCCTTTATTTTTTGTAGATGTTTTGATGATGGCCATTCTGACCTTGTTCAGTTGCTCAGTCATGTCCAACCCTTTGTGACCCTTTGGACTGCAGCATACCAGGCTTCCCTGTACTTCAGTGTCTCCTGGAGAGAGAGAGATTGCTCAAACTCATGTCCATTGAGTCAGTGATGCCATCCAACCAGCTCATCTTCTGTTGCCCCCTTCTCTTCCTGCCCTCAGTCTTTCCCAGCATCAGGGTCTTTTCCAGTGAGTCGGCTGTTCACATCAGGTGGCCAAAGTACTCGAACTTCAACATCAATCCTTCCAGGGAATAATGAAGGTTGATTTCCTTTAGGGTTGACTCGTTTGATCTCCTTGCTTCCAAGGGACTTTCAGGCGTCTTCTCTACCACCATAGTTTGAAAGCATCAATTCTTTGGCACTCAGCCTTCTTTATGGTCTAAATGTGACATCTGTACGTGACTACTGGAAAAACCATAGCTTTGACCAGATGTACCTTTGTCAGCAAAGTGACATCTGTGCTTTTTAATACAGTGTCTAGGTATCATAGCTTTTCTTCCAAGGAGCAGGCATCTTTTAATTCATGGCTGTAGTCAATGTCCACAGTGATTTTAGAGCCCTCAAAAATAAAACCTGCCATTGTTTCCATTTTTCTCCCATCTATTTGCCATGAAGTGATGGGACTGGATGCCATGTTCTTCATTTCTTTTGGTGTTGAATTTTAAGCCAATTTTTCACATTCCTCTTTCACCTTCATCAAGAGGCTCTTTATTTTGTTCCTCTTTGCTTTCTGCTGTTAGGGTGGTGTCATCTGCATATCTGAGGTTATTGATATTTCTTCTGGCAATGTTGATTCCAACTTGTGCTTCATCCAGCCCAGCATTTCACATGATGTACTCCGCATATAAATTAAATAAACAGGGTGAAAATACACAGCCTTGACATACTCCTTTCTCAATTTTGAACTAGTCTGTTGTTCCATGTCCAGTTCTCACTGTTGCTTCGTGACCTGCATACAGGTTTCTCAGGAGGCAGGTAAGGTGGTCTGGCATTTCTGTCTCTCTTAGAATTTTCCACAATTTGTTGTGATCCACACAGTCAAAGGGTTTACTGTAGTCAATGAAGCAGAAGTAGATGTTTTTCTGGAATTCCCTTTCTTTTTCTATAATGGATATTGGAAATTTGATCTCTGGTTTCTCTGCCTTTTCTAAATCCGGCTTGTACATCTGGATTTTCTTGGTTCACATACTGTTGAAGCCTAGCTTGAAGGATTTTGAGCATTAACCTTTTAGCATGTGAAATGAGTATAATTGTGTGGTAGTTTGAACATACTTTGACATTGCCCTTCTTTGAGATTGGAATGAAAACTGACGTTTTCCAGTCCTGTGACCTTTGCTGAATTTCCCAAATTTGTTGGCATATTGAATGCAGCACTTTAACAGCATCATCTTTTAGGATTTTAAATAGTTCATCTGGAGTCCCATCACCTCCACTAGCTTTGTTTGTAGTAATGCTTTGTAAGACCCTTCCTAAAAGAGTCTGTTGTAAATAGCGTATGTATATATGGATCTTATTTTTGTATCCATTCAGCCAATTTATGTCTTTTGGTTTGAGCATTTAATCCTTTTACATTTAAGGTAATTATCAATATGTATGCTCTTAATGCCATTTTGTTAGCTGCTGGTTAGATTTATTTCTAAAGATTTTTTTTTCTTTCCTTTTTTGTTCTTTTCTCTTGTGATTTGATGTCTATCTTTACTGTTGTATTTGGATTACTTTTCCTTTTTTGTGTCTGTATCTTTTGTAGATTTTTGTGTGTGTGTGTGTGTGGTTTCCCTGAGGTTTTGATATAGTAGTCTGCATATGCACAAGATTGTTTTAAGTTGTCTTAATTTCCAATATTCTTCATTTGTACTCTGCTCTTTTCTTGATTGATGGTTTGATATTAGATCTGTGTATGAATGATTTCCTACTTTTACTTTGTTTGCCTTTACAGTGAGCTTTCCCATTTTGTAATTTTCCTGATTCTTGTTGTGGCCCTTTATTTTCTGCCTAAAGACTTGCCTTTAAGATTTGTTGTAAGCCTGGTTTGGTGGTACTGAATTCTCTTAGCTTATGCTTCTTTGTAAAGCTTTTGATTTCTCCATTGAATTCGAATGAAAGCCTTGCTGGATAGAGTATTCTTGGCTGTAGATGTCTCCCTTTTATCACTTTAAATATATTGTGTCTGGCCTTTAGAGTTTCTGCTGAAAAAGCAGCTGATAACTCTGTGGGAGTTCCTTGTATGTTATTTGTTGCTTTTTGTTTATAATATTTTTTTGTTTGCCTTTAATTTTTGCCTGTTTTATTAATAGATGTTGGAGGGGTTTGTGGTCCTCCTTGGGTTTATGTTGTAAGGGATTCTTCTGTGCTTTCTGGACATGGGTGATTATTTTCTCATGTTAGGAGACTTCTCAGCTATAGTCTCTTCATATATTCTCAGTCCCTTTCTCTCTTTCCTCCTTCAGGACCCTAAAAAGGGAATGTTGGTATATTTAATATTACCCCAGAGATTTCTGAGACTGTCCTCATTTCTTTATTTTTTTCTTTATTCTGTTTCATGGCTGTGATTTCTATCATTCTCTCTTTCCTCTCACTTTTTCTGACTCAGTTATTCTGCTATTGATTTCTTCTAGTGTATTTTTCATTCCAATTATTATATTGTTTTCATCTCTGTTTGTTCTTTAAATCTTCTAGCTCTTTGTTAAACATCTTTTGTATTTTAATGATCTATGCCTCCATTCTTTTTCTAAGATTTTGAATCATGCTTTCTATCGTTCCTCTAAATTCTTATTCCCTGGTGGCTCAGACAGTAAAGTATCTGCCTACAATGAGGGAGACTTGGGTTTGATCCCTGGGTTGGGAAGATCCCCTGGAGAAAGAAATGACAACCCACTCCAGTATTCTTGCCTGGAGAATTCCATGGACAGAGGAGCCTGACAGGCTACAGTCCATGGGGTCTCAAAGAGTCAGACAAGGTTGAGGAACTCACACTTTAGCATCTTAAATTCTTCTTCAGGTTGGTTGCCTATCTCCACTTCATTTAGTTGTTCTTGTGGGTTTTTATCCTGTTCTTTGCCTTGAATGAGTTTATTTTCGTGTCTTAAGGGTTGAGGTTGAAGGCTGAGGGCTGTCTGGTTCATACTTGCCCTTCTCTTGGTGACTTGCCCTCGTTCCTCACATGCTACCCTTCAGGACTGGGCAGGAGGGAGCAGCCCCTGAGTGGTCATCTGTAGTGAGTATTCATTTGAGCTGCCTTCTGCTTGGGCCACAGTGAGGACAGCCTCTCTTAAATTCTAGGCAAACCCTACTTGTCTGCAGCTCTGGGAGAAAAGTCTGCAGCTTAGCTCCAAAGCCAAATAAGAGCAACACTGGGTTGTTTGTCGGTATTTTTATATTCTTAACCCTTAACGGGGGTTCCCATCTGGCACTAGAGGTATAGAATCTGCCTGTCAATGCAGGAGACACAAGAGATGCAGGTTCCATCCCCTGGAGTAGGAAATGGCAACCTGCTCTCGTATCCTTGCCTGGAAAATTCCATGGAGAGAGGAGCCTGGGAGGCTGCAGTCCATTGAGTTGCAAAGAGTCAGACATGACTGAGCACACGCACACGACCCTTAGCATATCAGAGGTAGTTGTGGTGATATACACAAGACAGCTTAAACATCCTGTATATATACAAAGAACATCTATAAGTTAATAAGTAAAAGACAAATAACCCAATAGAAAGATGAATAAAATCACAGCAAGCAAGTCAGAGCTAGAGGAAACCCTTGAGATCTTTGTGTCTGAATGCATATTGCGCAGATAGGCTTTGAGGGCCCAAATATGGGAAGAACTTGGTTGGAGTCATCCACTGAGTCAAGGCCACATGGTTCCAGGGCCTGGACTGGGGCTCTGTCTATGCTGCCCTGTAGTTCATAGAACTGCTCTGAGCAACTTTTGGGTTGGCAGTGGCCTTCCACGCTCATCCCTGCACCTTGAGGCAGTTGGGCTGGGCTGAGCTGCCTGTGCTTGGGCTGTAGGTACCGATGCTGAGGACGCAGGGGATGACCTGCTGTTGTCATACGTGAAGGAGTTCTGGTGGTTCCCCCACATGTGGAGCCACATGCAGCCCCACCTTTTCCACAACCAGTCTGTGCTGGCTGAGCAGATGGCCCTGAACAAGAAGTTCGCTGTCGTGAGTAAGATTCCCTACAGGGCAGAGTCGGGTGGGCTCGGGGCTGAACTGGGGGTCAGAACTGCTGGCCTCCCACTGCTTTTGCAGTTCCATGTGACAGCTTTTTATTAACATCTTGATGGCCAGTGTCTCATTGAAGCCTCATTGATACCCAAGAGCCCGGTATCTCAGTAGCATCATTTTAGATAAGAAACGGAAGCTTGGGGAGGCCACCCCAGCTTATAAGAGCTCTAACCAGGACTTAAACCCAGGACTGTTGGCTTCCGGAGCCCAAGCTCTTGTCTTGAGGCTAGACTCGGAACCCTGGAGAGCTGGAGGAGGTGGCCAGCAAGGAAAGAATGAGGTCTGGTGCTGGTGCCTCCCAAGCCACCACCAGTCATAGAGACCACGAAGGCAGAATGGTGCCCATCCTTGCTCCTCACTCCTGGTGCAGGAGGAAGTGAATGCTGGGCTGAGAGCTGCAGTCCCAGCCCGGCTGGTGCTTTCCTCTGAGACTCTGGGCCCTGAGCCTCATCTGCACCTCGAGGTCTTGGACCTGTTGCCCGGCCATCCTAGTCTCTGATTTCTCTCCCCTGCCCTACTAAGGGGAAATAAGGCCCAGAGGAGCAGGAGCCCTGTGCTCACGCTGCCCCGGCCCTCCTCTCCCCAGGAGCACGGCATTCCCACAGACATGGGGTACGCGGTGGCACCCCACCACTCGGGCGTGTACCCCGTGCACGTGCAGCTCTACGAGGCTTGGAAGCAGGTGTGGAACATCCGCGTGACCAGCACGGAGGAGTACCCCCACCTGAAGCCAGCCCGCTACCGTCGCGGTTTCATCCACAACGGCATCATGGTGAGTGCGGCCCGGAGCTGAGTGGCAGGACTGTGGGGACCTGGTTAGGGATTTCTGCTGTCCCCTCTGTCACCTGAGGCTCCCTGTCCCAGGGAGGGAGGAGGCCAGTCTGCCTCTTTAGTGAGCAACTCCTACGCTTTTGTGACAGAATCAGGTGGATGAACATTTTTTAAGAGGCCTCTGGTGAGGCCCTGGGACAGGCCTCGGTCTCATCCATTTGTTGGCTTATGCAAAACGTGTCTGTCCCTTTTTTACACACTGGGAATACTGAAATGCACAGTCAACAGAAGTCCCCACCTTTGTAGACCTGACATTCTAGTGACAGGAGACAGTGCATTCGTAACTGTGTAAAGTATATAATGGTCAGATGGTATAAGTGCTGTGGAGAAAAATCAAGCAGGGGATGGAGATAGGGTGTGCTCAGAAGAGGAGAGGGCTTCCCAGGTGGTGCTAGTGGTAAAGAACCTACCTGCCAGTGCAGGGAGACGTAAGAGGCACGGCTTTGATCCCTGGGTCGGGAAGATCCCTGGAGGAGGGCCTGGCAAGCCAGTCCGGTATTCTTGTGTGGATAATCCCATGGACAGAGGAGCCTGGTGGGCTATGGTCCATAGGAATTGCAGAGTCGGACATGACTGAAGCGACTTAGCATGCGTGTGGGAAGAGAAGAAACTTAAGATGGTTAGGGAGAGCCTTTCTGGGGATGGAGCCATGCTGCTACATGAGGAAGAGCATTCACGGCAGAGAAAACAAGTGCAAAGGCCCTGAGGCAGGCTTGTGCCGGATGGTTTTGAGAACCAACTAACAGGCAACTGTGGCTGGAAGGGACAAGTTGGGAGGTGGCAGGAGATGACGTCAGAAGGGTAATTGGTGGACCAGGTCATGTAGGGCAACATAACACCCCTGGATGGACTTTAGTTTTTAGTCTGTGTTGGGAGGGTTTTGAATGGAGTGCTCTGATGACCTGGCTCATATATTAAAAGGATTTCCATCATTCTGGCTGCTAGGGGATAAAGTGGGAAGCGGGTGGAGGCTGCTACAGTCTTCCGATTGAGGTACAGTGGCTTGGCCCAGGGTGCAGTGCTGGAATGTAATCAGATTCTGGACTTATTTAGTAGTTAGAGCATACAGGAACTGCTGATGAGTTGGATATAGCATGTGAGAGAGAAGATTACTCCCAGTTTTTGACCTCAGCCTCTGGAGTGGCTGGAGAGTTCTCATCAGTCCAGATGGGCAGCTGTGGGAAGGCCAGAGTCACACTTCCATCCATCCGTCCACTGACCTCATTTCAGGCATTCCTACTGACTCTGGGGATGAGGTGGTGATGGAGAGGGTGAGTTCTCTACTCTCCTGGATCACATAAGAAACAGCTAAACCAGTGCACGACCGAGAGTGCCATGAGGCAAGTGCTAAAGCCAGGAGAGGAGTCACAGAATGTGCCTGGGGGTGCTGCTCTAGAGAGGGAAGGGGCCCTTGCTGGGCACACAGGCCGGGTTGCCAGAAAGATTCCCCTTTGCCAGTCCCTATTACCTTGGAGTCTGCTCATTTTGTGCAGAGAAATATGAAAAGTATTTACATATGTAAACTGGCAAGGCTGGGTGGGCTCACTTGGGGGACTTCACAGGCTGCAGACGTTCTTTGGTGAGGAAGACCCCCAAGGGTGGGGGCTGTGTGGTCACACAGGAGGCTGCCTCTCTGAGGAGACACCCTGCCTGCCACCATCCGGACCTGGAGAAGCCATAGCTCCTCTCCCGCCCCATCCCCAGGTCCTCCCGCGGCAGACCTGCGGCCTCTTCACACACACCATCTTCTACAATGAGTACCCGGGTGGCTCCAGTGAGCTGGACAAGATCATCAATGGGGGCGAGCTCTTCCTCACCGTGCTCCTCAACCCTGTGAGTGCTCCCCAGTCCTTGGCTGGCGGTGAGGAGGGGCTGCCGGACTGTCATCCCTGGGGGAGGGCAGGAGCAGGTGTGCAGCTGGGAGTTAGAAAACCCTCACTCCAGCCCTGGCCCTGTCCCCACTTGCTGTGTGACCTTGGTAGAGAATCTGAGCAGTCTTTGTTTCCTTTTATCATCTTGCACTTCTGTACAATAGTGTTGGCATTTTTGTCCATGTTCTTTTTCCAATCCTTGTGTGTGTATAAATATATAAATATTGCATATTAACATATATAATAAACTGAATATGTTAAACTGTATATCACTATATATCTGTATACATTTATATATATGTACTGATATATATAGTTATATATATGTACTGATATATATAGTTGTATATATGTACTGATATATATAGTTTAAAAGGCACTCGCTATAGATGTAGAGTGCATTTTAAACTTTTCACCTCTTTTCCTGGGCCTCTTTTTCCTTATCTGTAAAATGGAAATAATCATCCGTGCTTTGATAATATTAGGTAGATATCAGATGGTGGTGTTATCAGCTTTGTGGGGTAACAGTGTATTCCTTATGTTTCATGTACCCGCTCACCTTCCTGCCAAAAAAGTACAAAAGAGCACCCACGTGTCTGCACAGGAGGTCAGCTTCCCTTTTGGGGTTGCTGTGCTTGGTGTCAGTCAGACTGGAGTCACCTGGTGCACCTAGTCCAAGGTCACATGGCAGGTTACTGATGGCCCTGGTGAACCATGGACTGGTCATCGAGTGGCGCCGTAAGCTTAAGCAAGGCCAGCGGGTCAGAAGTGGGGAGAAGGTAGTGAAGGAGGCTCAGAGGCTGACAGCCACTGCCTCCTGTCTTCCCTCCCTGGAGCAGATCAGCATCTTCATGACACACCTGTCCAACTACGGGAATGACCGCCTGGGCCTGTACACCTTCAGGCACCTGGTGCGCTTCCTGCACTCCTGGACCAACCTCCGGCTGCAGACGCTGCCCCCGGTGCAGCTGGCCCAGAAGTACTTCCAGATCTTCTCCGAGGAGAAGGACCCACTCTGGCAGGTGAGTGGGGCGGGTGGCCTGGGTATCTCATTGCAGGGACGGAAGGCCCACTACCCACAGGCCTGTGCTCCAGGCACGGGCTCGGGGACTTGGTCCTCAGGCCTTCATACTCTCTCGAGTGTAAACTCAGGTGTACACTTGCTCACAAGTGTGGGCTCTGTCAGTTGTTCTTGTGCACGAGACTTCCCATGCAGAACCTATGTGAATGCACACTCACACACAGCCTGTGAAAAACAGCATCATAGACCTGTAGGAGAACATGGTATAAATGAGTGTGGAAAGCAGCTGCTGGCCTGCCTGGACTTAGTCTGTTACGTCCCTTCTCACTCCAGCAGGCTCTAAGCCTGGGAAAGGGGACCAGTCAGAGAGCTTAAGGGACAGTTCTTTGGGAAGTCTGCCCCAGTAGTTGTTCGGTTGCTCAGTCATGTCCAACTCTTTGCGATCTCATGGACTGCAGCACACCAGGCTTCCCTGTCCTTCGCTGTCTCCCGGAGTTTGTGCAAACTCATGTCCATTGAGTCAATGGATGATACCTTCCAACCATCTCATCCTCTGTCTCCCACTTCTCCTGCCCTCAATCTTTCCCAGGATCAGGGTCTTTTCTAATGAGTCGGCTCTTCGCATCAGGTGGCCAAAGTATTTGAGCTTCATCATCAGTCATTCCAATGAATATTCAGGGTGATTTCCTTTAGGATTGACTGGTTTGATCTCCTTGCAGTCCAAGGGACTCTCAAGAGTCTTTTCCAGCACCACAGTTCGAAAGCATCAATTCTTTGGCCCTCAGCCTTCTTGATGATTTAGCTGTCACATTTGTTCATGACTACTGGAAAAACCATAGCTTTGACTGTATGGACCTTTGTTGGCAAAGTGATGTCTCTGCCTTTTAATACACTGTTAGGTTTGTCATTACTTTTCTCCCAAGGAGCAAGCTCCTTTTAATTTCATGACTGCAGTCACCATCCACAGTGATTTTAGAGCCCAAGAAAATAAAGTCTGTTATTATTTCCATTTTTTTTCTTTTCTGTTTGCTATGAAGTGATGGGACTGGATGCCTTGATCATAATTTTTTGAATGTTGAGTTTTAAGTCAGCTTTTTCACTCTCCTCTTTTACCTTCATCAAGAGGCTTTTTAGTGCCTCTTTGCTTTCTGCCATTAGGGTGGTGTCATCTGCATATCCCAGCAATCTTGATTCCAGCTTGTGCTTCATCCAGCCTGGCATTTTGCATGATATACTCTGCATGTAAGTTAAATAAGCAGGGTGACGATATATAGCCTTGACGTACTCCTTTCCCAATTTTGAACCAGTCTGTTGTTTTATGTCCGGTTCTAACTGTTGCTTCTTGACCTGCATACAAGTTTCTCAGGAGGCAGGTTAGGTGGTCTGATATTTCCATCTCTTTAAGAATTTTCCACAGTTTGTAGTATTCCACACAGTCAAAAGCTTTAGTGTAGTCAATAAAGCAGAAGTAAATGTTTTTCTGGTTTTTCCTTTTCTTTTTCTGTGATCAGTAAATGTTGCTAATATGATCTCTGGTTCCTCTCCTTTTCTAAATCCAGCTTGTACATCTGGAAGTTCTCGATTCATGTAGTGTTGAAGCCTAGCTTGAAGGATTTTGAGCATTGCATTGCTAGCATGTGAAATGAATGCAATTGTGCGGGAGTTTGAACAGTCTTTGGCATTGTGCTGCTTTGAGATTGGAATGGAAACCAACCTTTTCCAGTCCTGTGGCCCCTGCTGAGTTTTCCAAATTTGCTGGCATATTGAGTGCAGGATTTTAACAGCATCATCTTTTAGGATTTGAAATAGCTCAGCTGGAATTCCATGACCTCCACTAGCTTTGTTCATAGTAATACTTCCTGAGGCCCACTTGACTTCACACTCCAGAATGTC
This sequence comes from Okapia johnstoni, assembly GCA_024291935.2. Lineage (NCBI taxonomy): Eukaryota > Metazoa > Chordata > Mammalia > Artiodactyla > Giraffidae > Okapia > Okapia johnstoni. Next base: position 53,640,862 of record CM044316.1, read on the forward strand.
TGCCTCTACATGAGTGATCACACCATTGTGGTTATTGGGTCATTAAGACCTTATTTGTACAGTTCTGTGTATTCTTGCCACCTCTGCTTAATCTCTTCTGCTCCTGTTAGATCCATACCATTTCTGTCTTTTATTGTGCCCATCTTTGCATGAAATGGTTCCCTTAGTTTCTCTGATTTTCTTGAAGAGATCTCTAGTCTTTCCCATTCTATTGCTTTCCTCTGTTTCTTTGCATTGTTCACTTAAGGCTTTCTTATCTCTCCTTGCTATTCTTTAAACTCTGCATTCGGGTGGGTGTATCTTTTGCTTTTCTCCTTTGCCTTTCCCTTCTCTTCCTTTCTCAGCTATTTAGAAGGCATCCTCAGACAACCATTTTGCCTTTTTGCATTTCTTTTTCTTGGGGATGGTTTTGATCACTGTCTCCTGTACAATGTTACGAACCTCTATCCATAGTTCTTCAGGCACTCTGTCAGATCTAATCCCTTGAATCTATTTGTCACTTCCACTGTATAATCATAAGGGATTTGATTTAGGTTATATCTGAATGGCCTAGTGGTTTTCCCTACTTTCTTCAACTTAAATCTGAATTTGGCAATAAGGAGTTCATGATCTGAGCCACAGTCAGCTCCTGGTCTTGTTTTTGCTGCCTGTATAGAGCTTCTCAATCTTTCCCTGCAGAGAATATAATCAGTCTGATTTTGATATTGACTTTCTGGTGATGTCCATGTGTAGAGTCGTCTCTTGTATTGTTGAAAGAGAGTGTTGGCTATGACCAGTGTGTTGTCTTGGCAAAACTCTGTTAGCCTTTGCCCTGCTTCGTTTTGTACTCCAAGGCCAAATTTGCCTGTTACTTAAGGTGTCTCTTGACTTCCTACTTTTGCATTCCACTTCCCAGTGATGAAAAGGACATCTTTTTTTGGTGTTAGTTCTAAAAGATCTTGTAGGTCTTCATAGAACTGTTCAAGTTCATCTTCTTCGGCATTACTGGTTGGGGCATAGGCTTGGATTACTGTGATGCTGAATGGTTTGCCTTGGAAACGAACCGAGATCTTTCTGTTGTTTTTGAGATTGCACCTGAGTACTGCATTTTGGACTCTCTCTTTGACTGTGAGGGCTACTCCATTTCTTCTAAGGGATTCTTGCCCACAGTAGTAGATATAATAGTCATCTGAATTAAATTCGCCCATTCTCATCATTTTAGTTCACTGACTAAGATGCTGATGTTCACTCTTGCCATCCCTGCTTGAGCATGTGCAGTTTACCTTGATTCATGGACCTAATGTTCCAATATTGTTCTTTACTGCATCAGACTTTAATTTCACCACCAGACACTTCTGCAACTGAGCATCATTTCCACTTTGGCTGTCTGCCCCTGTGGGGACTGTCAAAAACTAGGAGCAGAGGCTTGAATTGATGGTCTCACAGTTCAGACCAGGAGTCCACAACCCAGCTTTTAAGTCAGTATGGCCTGTGGTCTACTTTTGTAAATAAAGTTTTACTGGAACATGGCCATGCTCATTCTTGTACATACTGTCTGTGACTACTTTCAAGCTCCAGTAGCAGAGTTGAGTGGTTGTGACAGACCAGATAGTGCTCAAGCCTAAAATATTTAATAAACATTTCAAAAGATTTACTATACTTCATAGAGAAAGTTTTCTGACCTCTTGATGAACTTTTAAATTCAACAATAGGAGCCTGTGAGCTCCTGTTATGCACCAAGTGCTGGGGTGAGCATTTTGTAAGGCTTTGTCTGGGAGCAGGAGACTGACCAGAAATGGTTGCTGCCTGCCAGTAGCTCAGTGTCCTGAGGTGGGGATGTGACAAGGACACGTGTAGTTACACTTGTCATTCAGGGCTGTGAGAGCCACACATCCATGTGCAGTGGGAGTCTGGAATCCATTCACTGAGTCCATTCTTCTGCCCCGCCCTGACATCTCTTCCACTGTCGTTTTAGGATCCCTGCGAAGACAAACGCCATAAGGACATCTGGTCCAAGGAGAAGACGTGTGACCGCTTCCCAAAGCTACTCATCATTGGCCCCCAGAAAACAGGCAGGTCTCTCCACACTTGATCAGCTTCCCCTACTGTCTTGACAGCTTCCCCTGCTGTCTCAGCCACAGAATTTTGGAGACCATTATGCCCTGGTCCCACTCCCCAGTAATCTACACCCTCTTTCTCAGGAAGTGGGACCGAAGCTGGGGTGACCATGAGTTACCCATCAGTGTGGAGGTGGGAAGAGTAGAGGTTGGGCATTGAATTCTCCTATTATGAACCACAGCCTCAGGGAGCTCTCTTGGTGTCCTCTTGGGAGTTTCTGAGTCCAAGCAGAGAAGCCCAGATAAGATGCTTTGCAAGACTGAGCAGTGCCTGGCAAAACTGGATCAGGGCAAAGAGGACTGTGATCAGTTAGTCATGTCTGGAGTGGTGGCATGCACACTGTATGGTATGGGTGGCTATTCCCATGTTACAGACAAAACACTCAAGGCTCACAGAACTTGTCACTTTCTCTAACACATTTTTAGTTAGGAGATGGCATATCCGGGTCTGGAACTCTGGTCTCTGTGATCTCAAATATATACTCTGAACCACCGAACTCTCTAGTCTCTTCTCTTCTGAAACCTCACATTAGAGCATGTTAACTGTTTATCCATGTAGGAAAGGAATGGACTCTCTAAAGGGAGGGGGTCAGCCCTGTACTGTCGAATGGGGAGGGAGTGCGAGTGAAGGAAGGGCACCCAAAGAGGAGGCATCTGGGCCAGATTTCTTAGCCCTTCAAGAATTTCACACCAGCAGACTGGTGAGTCTGGAACTCCCTTGTCCTTGAGTTCCTCCCAAGTACCAGAGAGGGCTGAGGCCCAGGGCCTGAAGGGGCCAGCAGAAATTATCTTCTGGGGTTTTTAGGGGACAGTAATCAAGTGGATGTGAATGCCGGAGTACAGTGCTGAGGATTTTGAGGCCAGGTCTTTGTGATGAAGAATGCTGTGATGGGCTAGTGATGTCTGCAGTGGATTCAAGAGTTGGGGCTCCCACCTGCAAGCTCTGTATTTGTGTGTCCTGAGTTTAGTATGTTTCCCTCATGGTAGAGAAGAAGAAACTAAACCCAGAGAAGAGAAGGGACTTTTCCGGTGTCTCCCAGTGAGTAACGGAGAGCCAGGACCAGAACTCAGGATTTCAGACTGACTTTTCACTGGGGCCCAGGTCTCACCCGCCTTCCTTCCCTGCAGGCACCACGGCCCTCTATCTGTTCCTGGGCATGCACCCCGACCTCAGCAGCAACTACCCCAGCTCCGAGACCTTTGAGGAGATCCAGTTTTTTAATGGCCACAACTATCACAAAGGCATCGACTGGTGAGTGGGTCTTTCTGTCAGCAGTGGGACAGGACGGCCGCCATGGAGGCTGCCAAGGAGGAGGTCTGCTGAGGCCACAGCAGGAAGCAGCTGGCGCTTGCTCACATGCAGCCAGTTCCTGTAAACAGGGACAAAGTGCGGTGACCCTTGAGTCATGATGTTGGAGCCTGCACACAGATGGGACACTTGATGAGGAAGCACTTTGCCCCTTTATATTATTGCCTGGACTCAGGGAATACTAGAAGTCAGAATCCATCCCCTTCCTTGCTTTCATGAGTCCAAGAGGAGAGGAGGGACACGCCTGAGGCCCTGAGAGCTGAGGACAGAGCAAGGGTTAAAATCCAGGTGTTCTGACCGGAAAGCTGGCCCTTTCCACCGTGTATGACTGTGTAGCAGGAGGGGTTCTTGTGAGCCCTTCAGAGGTGGCTCGTTAAGTCTTCAGGGAATCTCCTGGGAACATGGCTGGAATTGCAGATTCCTACCAGAAGCTGTCACCAGAGGCTACCTCAGAGTGTGGGTGCTAGTGGGGATGGTTTCACACCGTGTTTCTTATGTTTGCCTCTCTCTCATTTGTCTTTTCTAACCTTTTACATGTATTACTCTTACTATTTTTATGTCTGTGGTTTACCTGAGTAGAGACCTCATGGGCGTTATTCTGTTTGTTTTTTGGTATTTCTCTGTATATTTCCATCAACCTCTTTCTATTTCTTTCTTTCAGTCATCTGTCAGGCAGTCTAGCTGTCTTTTTCTCTCTCCGATACTGCCACAATCTCTTATCTAAAATCTGCTGTAACCAGATGCATGATTGGAAGTCACCTCTTTCTGGGTTTAGAGAAACATAATATATTTAACAGCATCTTCACCAAGGTCTGGGGCAGCACCCATTAGCGAGTTTTTTAATATATCTGTGGCAAAGTATGTGAACATTTATGCCAAGTAAGATTCGTAAGTCAGAGTTTGCTGCCAGATGGCTTTGCTACAAATTTAGCAAAAAAGCTTCTTTCTCAGAGCTTTCTCCGTTTAGGTATAACAAACAATGAATTGTGGACATAAAGGTGCTATTTTGTAAAGAAATTTTGGAAATGTGAGAGAACTAGCAGTTTCTCAGCTCCACTCCAAATATTTTGTTTGTAGGGGTACAGAAATCCCCCAGACCCCCAGGTGACTCTGCATTCTGATAAATGGGTCCCTGGGACCACCCAGGAGAAACCTCGCCTCACAGAGTAGGGATCCTATGCCCTTAACTTAAGATGGGCTCTGTGGGCTTTGGTTCCCAGAAACTTCCAAAGCTGTAGCTCTGTCTTGCATGAGTAGGTGCCCCTGGGAGAGTCTGGAGTGTTTTTGTTTTCTGAGGGGCCCTCAACCTAAAGGTGATCTCAGAGGACTGGTGTGGACAGTCACTCTGAGAGGGATGTGGGAGGTTCATCTGGGAAGCTATCAGGTTCACCCATATGAGGCGGGCGGGGTAGGGGGCGGACAGATGGTAGGTAGTCAATCGCTTCCCCTCCTTGTCTGCTGGTCTACAGAAACAGCTTAGAAAATACCATCAAGTCAGGAAGGAAACCCTGCAGCCTGGAGGCAGCAGAGGGCGTCCTTCCCCTCTGTGCTGGGGTTCCCGGGTCAGAAGCGTCCCCACTCGCCCCCTAGTGGCAGTAAGGGTCAGGGCCCTGTCAGTTTCACTCTGGGAGCGTACTGTTTAAGAAGAAAAGACACAACCCCTTCCCATGTGCACACCCCCCGCCCCCGCAACACACATCACACCCACAAATCTTCAGATCCTCCTGATCCCGAGGTCTCCCCGAAAAAGGAACAAATTGATAAGAGGGAGTCTGCCAGGTGGACACTGTCTCGGACCCCTGACAAAAGTCAGTCCTTGTTAGACTGAGAGCAATGTGCCTGCTTGCTTTCTCACGTTCCACCCCCAGTGAGCCCAGCCCTCCCGAATGCGTTCCTCAGGCCCTCCTCCTGAATCTTGCCTGTGAGCCCTCCCTTTGTGGGCTTCCTGCAGGTACATGGAGTTCTTCCCTATCCCCTCCAACACCACCTCCGACTTCTACTTTGAGAAAAGCGCCAACTACTTTGATTCGGAAGTGGCTCCCCGGCGGGCAGCTGCCCTGTTACCCAAGGCCAAGGTCCTGACCATCCTCATCAACCCAGCGGACCGAGCCTACTCTTGGTACCAGGTGAGCTGTGGTGGGGCCCTGGGTAGTGGCACAGGCTGTGTCTACCACTCAGCTACTAATAAATATCAGCAAACATTTATCCTGCTTCGTCTTTGTGCTCGCCCTCAGCTAGGCTCCTGCGATGCACTGGTGGGTAAGAACAACAGGGCCCCCTTCACTGTGCTTCCAGCCCAGAGGAGGAGCCGGGCAGAAATCCATGCTAAGTCCCAGCCAGGTTACCTGCTCACCCTCCAAGCTTCATCTGGGCATCTGCCTCTGACACTCCAAGTAGAGGTGGAGGCTGGTTTTATCTTGCTGAAGTCAGGATTTGGTGAATAGTGATCTGGGCTCATGCTAACTGTGGCCTCCTCACTGGGCTCTGGGTTGGGGTGGGAATTCAGAGGAGGACAGAACACAGGACCTGCCATTCCTAGTGGAGGATGCAAACGCCTGATCAGGTAAGGAAGTTACCTGAACTGTGGTTTGTGCAAGGGAACGCAACTTCTAGTTGCTACTTGATTGTGTAAGAACTAGAATTTTCTTTAATATCAACGACTTGACTGACTTTTTTCTGAGCACCTTTCCACTGGGCTTATAGGAAAGCTTAGGCTCCGGTCTTTTGGAGGGTTTCCTCCCCTACCTTCCAATCTTGCTGGAATTATGCTTATGCCAGGGTGGGAGGCTTCCTGCTCTAGAGCTGGTCCTGCTGTAGGCCTGGCCACCCTCTGAGCTTCCTCTTTGGGGCCTCGTTGTGACCACGGGCTGGTAGGAGGCCGGGTGCAGATCCCCCCACAGACCTCTCCCCCTCCTCTCCCTCCCAAGCCTGGTTACCCTCCTCATCTGGTGTGCAACCTCACTCTTCCTCTCTCTTCCCTAGGCCTTTCAGTCTATACCCTGATATTCTCCTTTCCTCTGGGCTTTGTCTCTGGGGGAATGGAAGCCATTTCTCTTACGTGCCCTGCTGCCCCCCACGCTGTGCCCCAGCAGCGAACAGAGACTGACCGTCTGTATTTATGGAGGGAGGAAAGAGAAAGGAGAGGGAGGCAGAGGGAAAGCAGCCCTGGGTAGAGGCGTCCCGGTTCTGTCCTAATGCACCTCCTCCTCTAGAGGGCGGAGAGCCTTGTGTCTCCTCTTACAGATGAGGTGACCAGGGTTCATCAAGCCATGTGACTAGCTCAAGTTCATGTGCTGGTATTTTGAACCCAGCTCCTCCAGGTCTAAGCGCCTGTTCTTTCTTCTTTGTGTGGCTGAGGTGGGATAAGGAGAAGAGGGGCTGATTCCTCCCAGGAGGGTCCAGGGAGGTTCTGGAAGGAGGGGAAGGATGGTGGCCTGCCTCAGGGGAGATCAGGAGGAGGAGGGCTGTCCCCCCACCCTTGGCCCAGGCTGTGTATGATGCTCAGTGAGGGTGTGGGGGTTCGTGAGGGTCACCTCTGGTGAACAGGCTCGTGATCTCTGATGCCAACTGCCCAGGGCATTATTTCAGGTGCTTCAAACCTGGTGTTTTCCCCTTTCCAGTTCTTTCCCAGTCCTTCTGTCTTAGTCTGCTTGGGCTGCCACAGCAAATATTATAGATTGGGTGGCTTAAACAACAGCATTTTTTTCTCACCGTCCTGGAGCCTAGAAATCTAAGTCCAAGATTGAGGTACCAGTCGATCTGGTTCCTAGTGAGAGCTCTCTTCCTGGTTTTTAGACAGCCACCGTCTCACTGTGTCCTCACGGCAAACAACCTCTGTGGTGTCTCTTCTTACACAGGCACCAATCCTATCACAGGGGCTCCGCCCACCTGACTGTATCAGGGCTTAGAGCAGACATTTGTATCTGCCTGGTGTGTGAACACACAGCTTTATTTTTATTGTATTTATGAATGATTACCTTTCTTACCTTTATATATGACAACTGATTCTAGTTTTCTATCTGTGAAGGCAGTGTTGAGTTTTATTTTGAAATACATTTATGTGAATAAGATGAGTCCACATAAAGAAAATTGTGTTGATTTGGCATGTACAGGTGGTATGTGGACATGGCAGAGACCACAGAGATGGTGTGACGTGACCAGCATTTGGAAGCTCTGATCTAGTCTGACTCCCATCTTGCAAAGATGGGGAAACTAGGGCTCCACGCGGCTGTGACTTCCCTGAGGTCAAAGGGTTATGACAGGTAGAGCCAGATCTTGAGCCCAGGGCTCCTGGTTCCAGCTCAGCGTCTTCTGGCCACCTCCTAGTTACTGCTCCACCAAAGCCTCTCCCTTTGGTGCCTCCACGTGACACACTGACCCTCTCTCCCTGCTTGTCTGCAGCACCAGCGAGCCCACGATGACCCAGTAGCCCTGAAGTACACTTTCCATGAGGTGATCACGGCTGGGCCCGACGCGTCCTTGAAACTGCGCACCCTCCAGAACCGCTGCCTGGTCCCCGGCTGGTACGCCACCCACATCGAGCGCTGGCTCAGCGCCTTTCACGCCAACCAGGTAGGCCTGTCCCTGACCCTCGGAAGGGCAGCCATAGCACTGACTTAGGGCAGTTAGCTGAGGGTCTCAAGATCTCTTTAACCAATGACAGGGCCAGAAATGTGGTCACTGGACACTTAGGTCTTTGGGATCTTCAAAGGTTTCAGTCTTGTTTTATCTCAAGCCCTTGTCCCATCACAGCAGGCTCTGTAACCCTAAGGGGACCCAGAAAGCCCTGGAATAGGCCCTGGGATGGAGGGAGAGCCCAGTTGGAGAGGTAAACAGGGCCAGGTTGCTGAGGCATTTTCAGGAAACCCTTGGAGAGTTTAGGCAGGAGAGTGACATGTGGTATGGAAGCTTGGAGAAAGGCAGAGAGTAGTGTCGTAGGGACAGGAGGGACAAACAGGGTCTCAGTGATGGATTAAATGCTGGGAGAGGACGGCATCAGTCAGAAGAAGCTGGAAGAAGGCAGGGAGCAAGACTGCCCAGGACTGAGGCACAGGGACACCTCCTGTCCAAGGAGGAGGAGGAAGCACTCCACAGAGCGTAGGTTCCCCAACCCATAACCATGGCTGCTGACCCAGAAGACTGGGGCCTGTTGGCCACTGGAGTGAAAACAGGTTCAGATCACACTCTCCTTTTTCTTTTTTGTTTTTCCAGATTCTTGTCTTGGATGGCAAACTGCTGCGAACAGAACCTGCCAAAGTGATGGACACAGTGCAAAAGTTCCTTGGGGTGACAAATACCATTGACTACCACAAAACGTTGGCGTGAGTGTTATCTTGGCCTTTCAACAGGGGGATGTGCTAAACAGGCACATGGGCCCAAAAGCTAGAGGCTGGAATGATCAGGAGAGACACTGGTTAGAGTCAGCAAGTATGAGAAAGTATGCATGGCCCTGATGGCAGTTTAGTAGAAAAGTTAATATGACTTGAGTCATATAAACAAAGGTATTGACTCAGGAAAAAGGGAGGTGATGACTCTGTTCTCTTCTGGTCAGTCCTTCCCCTAGGGTGTTCTTTTCAATCTGGATTGAACATTTTCAGAGTGTTTAAGTTAGACCAGCAATGAGCAACTCTAATACCCACAAGGGTTTCTTAGCATTAGTGTATGACTGAAATATAATTTAAGGAAAAAGATACTATAAATATTGTCAACAGTTAATAATTTTCACCACTTAAAACCCAATGCAAGGACGCTGAGAATGCCCTCCCAAGATGAATAAGTGCCAGCCTGTGTTGAGGGACTCAGGGTTGAGAAGAGGCTGTCTTCGAAGGTGACTCACAGACAGGTGACACACACAGCTGGATGAGGGAGTCTCAGGAGGAGAAATAAAGTCTCCTTCCCCAGCTACCTTCTTCAGAAAGCCCTGCATCAAGAATATCCCTTTCTCCTTACTTTGGAGGGTGAAAGTAGAAAAGGGAAGTCAGTCCTTTGCAGTGAGGGTAGAGAGGAACAGCAGCTGAAGGCACGGCTGTGGCAGCAGAGATGCCTGGGTGAGGATTCCAGACCCATTACTGCTTTAACTGTGGGACCTTGAACTTGTGTCTTCAAGTTCCTTCAAGCCTCACTTTCCTCCTCTCTAGGTTGAGGGTACAGGTAGTAATTCCTATATCCCAAGGGTCACTATCTTGTGGAGCTCTTGGCTCAGTGCCCAGCATGTACTAATCTCAGTAAATGACAGCTGGCCTCAGCATCACCATGCCTACCCTGTGACCCATTCAGAAACCCCCATCTCACTCTCCTGCCAGAAGGAAACTCTGTTCTCCTGCTGTCCTCGTGCCCAAGAACCTGCAGATGGTTGCTGATCTGGGACTGAATTCTGACGTCATTATGCCTCCCCTCCCGGTGACAGCACCTTCTCTCCCAAAATACTCTGGAAGGCCCAACATTACTTCAAATTCTGAAGGCAGTCTTGCTTTGTCAGTTCTGGAGTTTCCTAAACAACAGCAACTTTCCAGTGATACACATGCTAAAACACCATTGTAGATAGAGCATTTCTTGATAAAGACTGAATTTATTAAAAAGCAAAAGAACCGCCACTAAACGTTCTTCTCCAAGTGGGTTCTCACCCCTGAGTTGAAGAGTGTTGGGAGGGTTTCCAGGCTGAGGAGAATGAAACCTTTCCCCACTTCTGCAGGTTTGATCCAAAGAAAGGATTCTGGTGCCAGCTGCTCGAAGGAGGAAAAACCAAGTGTCTAGGGAAAAGCAAGGGCCGGAAGTACCCGGAGATGGACTTGGATGTAAGTAGCAGACATGCCGCCTGTGGCAGGGGAATAAATGATGGGGTCCCATACTGGAGAGAAGCTTCTCTGTACCTGACAACCCAGCGCTCAATGCATTGCCTTGACATTTCTTGGAAAGTGTTCTTAGGAGGAAATGTGGGCTAGGATTTAGCAACTCAGAGCTGATTTAGTCAAAGAGTATTTCCTTTCACAAGGGCTGAATGCTGTGGGGCTTTGAGAATGAATCAGACATGTTCTTTGCCTTCAGGGAGCTCCTAGTCTAGGAGGGAAATGAGTCACACATGCCAATAAGTAGAATAAAAGGCAGGAAGTGCTTTGTGTAGTTAGGTATGCACATGTGCAATGGGACTTCAGAACAAGGACGTGCCATTTGAAGCTAGACAGGTAAAGGCTTCTCAGACGAGGTGGGGGCTATCTCTGGAGTTGGGCCTGGAAGGATGGGGTAGCATTTGGACCTATGGCATGGAAGGATGAGGCATTCTTGTAGGAGAGGGCATCCTTATAGGATAAATGTATGGTAAAACATACGTCACTGTGACTGTGGCTATGTTTCCCAGTTTTTTCATTACCCCTTGCTCATTTTTAAAAATCCAAGTATAGTTGATTTACAATATTGTATGTTTCAGGTACACAGCAAAGTGATTCAGTGTTTATATATATATAAATTTTTCAGATTATTTTCCTTTATAGGTTATTACAAGATATTGAATATTGTTCCCTATGTTATGTAGTAAATCCTTGTTACTTATCTATTTTATATATAGCATTGTGTATCTGTTAATCCCAAACTCCTAATTTGCCCCTCCCCACTCCCTTTCCCTTTGGTAACAAATAAGTTTGTTTTTTTGTCTGTTTCTGTTTTGTAAATAGATTTACTTTTTAGATACCACATATTAAGTGATATCATACAGTATTTGTCTTTTTTGTCTGACTTCACTTAGTATGGTATTCTGTAGGTACATCCACATTGCTGCAAAGGGCAATAGTTCATTCTTTTTAATTTTCTAATGTGTATATATATATATATATATGTACCACATCTTCTTTATCCATTCATCTGTTGATAGTCACATAGGTTGCTTCCACATCTTGGCTATTGTAAATAGTACTGCTGTGAACATTGGGGTGCACATATCTTTCCAATGCATGTATTTGAAAAGATACGTGCACCCCAATGAGTTGTTTTTTTTCTGGATATATGCCTAGGAGTTGGATTGCTGGATCGTATTGTAGATCTAGTTTTAGTTTTTGTTTTTAATTGGAGGAAAATTGCTTTATAGAATTGTGTTCGTGTCTGCCATATATCAACATGAATCAGCCATAGGTATACTTATGTCCCCTCCATCTTGAATCTCCCTCCCAATCCTCACCACATCCCCCCCTGTCGGTTGTCACAGAGCACATTGGGGTCCTGTGTTATTCAGCAACTTCCCACTAGCTATCTGTTTTACATATGGTAATATATCTGTTTTAATGCTACTCTCTATTTGTCCCACGCTCTTCTTCCCCCACTGTGACCACAAGTTTGATCTCTATGACTGTGTTTCTATTCCTGCCCTGCAAATAGGTTCATCAGTACCATCCTTCTGGATTCCATATATATGTGTTAATATACGATATCTGTTTTTCTCTGACTTCACTGTGTATAACAGTCTCTAGGTTCATCCACCTCACTAGAACTGACTCAGATGCATCCCTTTTTATGGCTTATATTCCATTATATATATGTCCCACAACTTCTTTATCCATTCAACTGTCAATGAACATCTAGGTTGCTTCCATATCCTAGCTATTATAAATAATGCTGCAATGACTAGTTTTTAAAAAGGAAGCTCTCTATTGTTCTCCACAGTGGTTGTGTCAATTTTCACATCCCCACCAATAGTATAGGAGGGATCCCTTTTCCCCATATTCTCTCCAGCATTTATTTTTTGAGGTCTTTGATGTTAGCCGTTCTCATCCTTGTGAAGTGATCTCACTGGAGTTTTGACTCCCGTTTGTCTAATACTCAGCCATGTTCAATGTCTCTTCATGTGCGTGTTGGTCATCTGTATGTTCTCTTCAGAGAACTGTCTGTTTAGGTCTGCTCTTTCAACTGAGTTGTTTTTTTTTTTGATACTGAGTTACATGAACTGTTTGTATATTTTGGAAATTAACCCCTCGGTTGCATTGTTTGCACATAGTTTCTCTTTTCATTTTGTCAGTGGTTTTCTTTGCTATGCAGAAGCTTTTTTTTTTCCTAATTAGTTTATTTTCTATTTTTTTAACTTTACAATATTGTATTTGTTTTGCCATACATTGATATGAATCCACCATGGGTGTACATGTTTTCCCCTTCCAGAACCCCCCTTCCACCTCCCTCCCCATCCCATCCCTCCCGGTCATCCTGGTGCACCAGCCCCGAGCACCCTATATCATGCATTGAACCGGGACTGGCGATTCGTTTCACATGCAGAAGCTTTTAAGTTTAGTTAGTTTCCATTTGTTTATTTTTGCTTTTATTTCTTTTGCCTTGGGAGACTGACCTAAGAAAAGATTGCTATGATTTATGCCAGAATGTTTTGCCTGTGTTACTCTTCTAGGAGTTTTGTGGTATCGTGTCTTACGTTTAGATCTTTATATCATTTTGAGTTTATTTTCATATATGGTGTCAGGGAGTGTTCTAATATGTTTCCTTTTTTTCTAAATGTTTGTTTTATATTGGAGTATAGTTGATAAATAATGTTGTGTTAGTTTTAGGTATACAGTAAAGTGACTTATTTATACATATACATATGCCTATTCTTTTTCAAATTCTTTTCCCATTTAGGTTATTACAAAATATTAAGCATAGTTCCCGGTGCTATACAGTAGGTCTTGTTGGTTATCTGTTTTAAATACAGCAGTGTGTTTATATCAATCCCAAACTCAGTTGATTCTCCTCCCCCTTATGGTAACCATAAGCTTGTTTCAAAGTCTCTGCGTCTGTTTCTGTTTTGTAAATGAGTTTGGAAGTGCTGCAATGAACCCTGGGGTGCTTTTTTTTTTTTTTTTCTCATTATGGTTTCCTCCAGTATATGCCCAGGACTTGGATTCCTGGATCACATGGTAGGTCTATTTTTAGATTTCTAAGGCACTTCCATACTGTTTTCCACAGTGGTTGCACCAATTTACCCTCCCATCTACAGTGTAGGAGGGTTTCCTTTTCTCCACATTCTCTCCAGTATTAATTGTAGATTTTTTGATGATGGCCATTCTGACTGGTATGAGGTGATACCACACTGTTATTTTGATTTGCTTTTCTCTAATAATTAGTGATATGGAATATCTCTTCATGTGCTCTTTAAGCCATCTTTGCTTATGTCTTCCACCCATGTTTTGATTGGATTGTTAGCTGTTTGATATTGAGCTACTTGAGCTGTCTGTATATTTTTGAGACTAATCCCTTGTCGGTTGCTTCATTTGCAAAGATTTTCTCCCATTCTGAGGGTTGTCTTTTCGTTTTGTTTATGGTCCCATTTGTTTATTTTTGTTTTTATTTTCCTTACTCTAGGAGGTAGATCAAACAAGATCTTGCTGTGATTTATGTCAAAGAATGTTCTGCCCATGTTTTCCTCTTAGAGTTTTATAGTATCCGGCCTTACATCTAAGTATTTTATTCTTTTCGATGCATTGGTCAATAGGATTGTTTCTTTAATTTCTTTCTGATATGTTGTTGTTAGTATATAGAAATGCAATAGAATTCTGTGTATTAATTTTGTATCCTGGAACTTAACCAAATTCATTGAGCTCTAGTAGTTTTCTGGTAACATCTTCAGGATTTTGTTTGTATGGTATGTCATCTGCAAACAGTGATGGTTTTACTTCTTTTCCAATTTGGATTCCTTTTATTTCTTTTTTTTTTTTTTCTCTGATTGCCATGGCTAGGACTCCCAAAGTTATGTTGAATAGAAGTGGCGAGAGTGGACATCCTTGTCTTGTTCCTGATTTTAGAGGAAATGCTTTCAGCTTTTCACCATTGAGAATGATGTTAGCTGTAGGTTTGTCATATATGGCCTTTGTTATGTTGAGGTAGGTTTTCTCTATGCCCACTTTCTGGACAGTTTTTAATCATAAATTGGTGTTGAGTTTTGTCAAAAGCTTTTCCTGCATCAATTGAGATGATCATATGGTTTTTATTCTTCAATTTGTTGATGGGGTGTATCACACTAATTGACTTGAAGATACTGAAAAATCCTTGTATCCCTGAAATAAATCCCACTTGATCATGGTGTATGATCCTTTTACTGTATTGTTGGATTAGGATTGCTAGTATTTTGTTGAGGATAAAGATCAGAGCAGAAATAAATGCAATAGTGATGAAGAAAACAGTAGAAAAGATCAGCAAAACTAAAAGCTGGGTCTTTGAAAAGATAAACAAAGTTGATAAACCATTAGCCAGACTCATCAAGATAAAAAGGGAAAGGGTGTAAATCAATAAAATTAGAAAGGAAAAAGGAAAAGCTACAACTGACACCACAGAAATTCAAAGGACCATTGGAAACTACTCTCAGCACCTACCTATATGCCAGCAAAATGGACAACCTAGACGAAATGGACAAATTCTTAGCAAGGTATAACCTGCCAAGACGGAACCAGGAAGAAATAGAAAATATGAACACACCAATCACAAGTACTTCAATTGAAAATGTGATTAAAAAACTCCCAACAAACCAAAGTCCAGGGCCGGAGGGCTTTACAGATAAATTCTATCAAACATTTAGAGAAGAGTTAACACTTAACATTCTGAAACTCTTCCAAAAAATTGCAGAGGAAGGAACACTCCCAAACTCATTCTGTGAAGCCACCATCACCCACCCTGATACCAAAACCAGATGAGGATACCACCACAGAAAAAAGAATATTATCAGCCAATATCACTGATGAACATGGATGCAAAAATCCTCAACAAAATACTCTTGATTAATTTTCTCTCTTTTCTCCCAATCACAAGAGTTTTGCCCTTGTGCATTCTAGTTTGTTGCTTCTACTATATGTTTTCTTTTGAAGGTTACCATTTTGAAGAAGGTTGTGAATAAATAATGGGAGTGGGGAACGATGGCAGTGGGGTGCTGGTTTTCCAGAGGAGGGGGTGGGGGTCACTCGAACCAGCACATGACCGACATCTGAGCTTCCCTTCCCGTTACAGTCCCGCGCCTTCCTGAAGGACTATTACCGGGACCACAACGTCGAGCTTTCCAAGCTGCTGTACAAGATGGGCCAGACACTGCCGACCTGGCTCCGGGAGGAGCTGCAGAACACCAGGTAGCTGCGGCCCCCACTGCCAGACTGAATGTGACGGCAGGGACATCCCGCCACATGCTGAGCCAGACTGACTTGCAGAGTGGGGACCGGGACCCGGCTGGCCAAGCACTCAAAAGCAATACTCCGCCACGGCCCGGGCTAGCCAGGAGGAGAGCCAAGGCAGGTGCCCACGTGCCTCAGAGCGTCCAGCGAGCGGTCGGTGGCCTCTCGGACCTCCCTCGCCACCCGAGGTCCTTTTGCTCACAGTCTTTCATGGGGAGGCCATTTCCTGTTGGTGGAAGACCACATGCTGGTAGGAAGGAGTCCACAAGACTCTGTTCTCTGTCCCTCACTGGGTTCTACCCACCGCACCCTCTCCATCCATCACTCCCTGCCCCTGTAGGGTGTCCACTCAGTATTAGCTGCCACATCGTCTCTGTCCTCCTGACAACAAGGACAAGGGTCCAGCTGGGGCCTTTGGCAAACCAGGGAGAGAAATTGGACATTTCGCTGATGTTTCAAGCCAGGCTCTTCAGAGGGGTCAGCTGGAAACCCAGAGGCAGCCACAGGCAGGGTGTGAGGGTGGCCACCTTGAGAGAATGCTGGACCTCCACACCCATTCTGGCTCATACCTTTGCATCTCACCTTCCCACTTTGGGGAAAGAACCGCTGGTTCATACAGTACCCACCCAGTTCTCAAGGCCACCTTCAGGGACCTGGGGGCACTGCCATGCCATTTGGACCCAGAGACCCAGTCCTCAACCCTGCCCCCTCTCTCCCCCTGGGATATGACATGCGTGGTGTTTCCTGTGGTAAGAGACTGAGGCGGTCGTGGGGCCGGTCGTATACATGTTCCAGTGTACATTTGTTGTCCCCAGGCCCTGCCTTGACCCCAGGCAGTTGCTGGACAGAGTTGGTGAAACCACCACCTCTGCCTGACGCCAGCTCCCTGGGGCTGAGGGTACCTAGAGCCCCCCTTAACCTCCCAAGTACTAAGAAGCTAAAGTATTTTAATGTTTTTTTTTTTCTTGGTGCCAGAGTTTATACCCTGGGTGCTGGGGTTGCACTGTGTTACATATATATATATAACTGTATATATATATATATATATATATATATATATATATATATTATATTTTTTTGGTTGGGTTTGTTTTTAATTCAGTCGTACAGAATGGTGGCAAGCCCCAGTCCCAAAGGGTGTCCTATCTCAGTGCTAGAGCATGGGATGGGGGAGGGGGGGCGGTATGTATCTTCATGTGTGGGGGCCTCAAGGACACAGAATGGATGTGCCCTTGGAGAGGTCAAGTGCCATGGCTGCCTTGCAGCTATTCCAGGAGAACAGGGGTGGTAAGATGCAGAAGGAAGACCTACTGTCTCCAGGAAGTCTGGCTTCATGAAGTGCAGTGATCCCGATCCCAGGGGACTTCTGATCAAAGGAAACAGCCAGGCTGAGGTAGGAGACCCTGGGGCTGAAGGCTGGCCTGTCCCCCTTCCCCTCACATGGTGCTAGGTTGGGAGCTTGGGGGCGCCCAGGACCCCCTAGAGCTGTCTCCAGGCCCCTCTGCAGACAAGGGGATCTCTGGGCTAGTTTCTGGTGGGGGCCCGCTCCTATCCCCCTCTTAACAATGTGAAGTGACTAAGGCTGGGGTGCCTTTTCCCCAGTCCCTCCCACTGCCAGTTCAGCTTTGAACTGACACCTTGGAAATCCTCTCTAGAGAGCCTGGTCTTGTTCAGAAAACTAGGATGTTGGGGCTGAGGGGTCCTTCAACGGGTGTGGACACAGCTCCAGAAAAGGGAGGTGACCTCCTGGGCCGACGTCACAGAACTGACTGGGAACAGGGCCAAGAAGCGAACTTGAGGCTCCCGCTTCTGCCACCAGAGCCCTTCTTCCAGTGCCACACTGCCTCTGAGCCCGTCCTTGGGACCCTACTCTGTGCCACGTTGCTGTCCCTCCCTCGGTCACGCCCTTGGTCATTCCAGGATACAGGGACAAACCACTCCTTCCCAGCCAGGTGCCTTCTCAGTCCCAGATCTGCATCCCCGTTGTGCTTGCCCCACCTCAGAAGGCCCTTCCCCAGCCTGGAAACCTGGGTCTTGGTTCCCAGGGTCTCCGTGGAATGAAGTGGAGTGTTCTGTGGGGCCGGCTGCATGTGGGTCCACCGTCCCCTGAGAGAAGTGTTCCCATTATGCTTTTCATGGGGCCTTAGCACCTGGGTGCTGCCAGCCCGGTAGGGGCTGAAGACTGGGCGGCATGCCTGCGTGCATGCTCGTAAAGACTTACTGGCCCCAGGAACCAGAGTGGGCAGCAGCTTCCGCAGTGCAGAGCCCCGGCCTCCCTCCCCATCCTTCAGCGCGGGGCTCGTGTTCTGTGATGAGGCCCTCACAGCTCCCACCATCCGAGGTCTGTCCTCGAGGGGCGGGTGGGTCCGCTTCCCTTGTCCTCCAGCCCGAGGAAGAAATAGGCAGGTTTGAGACCCGGGGGAGCAGAGGAAATCCTGGGGACTTGACCTGTCACATGTTGTAAGTCTGTCTTGTCACTGCTACTTTTTCCCTTCCCACTAAGGACTCTGTCTTGAGGACTCCCTTCCAGGACCTGGACGTACTGGGGAGAGAAGTCCCCTAGGGGCTCTTTGGCTACTGAGTACACAGATCCCCCTGAGAGGGGAGAAAACCAGAGGTCAGTGGTGCAGCGTCCTCTGCATCCTCCATGTCACTAAGTCACTGTTTGGCCTGAAAACAAGAGCAGAAACTCTGCCCCCCTTCTGCCGTCTCCTCCACACACCTGTGCTCCCCAGGCTGGGAGCAGGTGCGCTGTGTCACCCACAGTGGTCTCTGTCACTCGGGTTTCTAGAGCTGCCCACAGCAGGCATCTTGCACTTGGAGAGTCTGAGGTATAAGAATGGGTCTCTTCTGCACCCCTTAGTAGGAGCAGCCAGTGCCTCGGGGGCCCAGCGAGGGAGCAGTGGTCTGTTCCCAGCAGGAAGAAACTGCTGGGCTGACCTGCAGAGTTGGTCCGAACCTGGAGCTGTCCCCACAGGTATGTTAGAAAGAGCAAGTAAATGTACCAAATATTTTATAACTAACTCCCAGTACCCACTTTTTAGACTTACAGTGAACATTTTACCACATTTTTTTTATCTTTTTGTCTGTACATTTTTTCTGAACTAGTTTAAAAGTTGCAGTTATCATTAAGACTCCACCCCAAATACTTCAGCCTGCATCTCCTAAGAGGTAGGTCATTTTCCTTCAGTTGGCCCACCATCACACCCAAGACAACAGTCATTTCCCAGCAACGATCAGTCCCTATTTAAAGTTCCCCCAAATAATTTATGCCTGGTTTTAGAATTAGGACCTAGTTAAGGTACACAGGTTGCATCTTGGAACTATGTTTTCTAAAATTTCTTTCAAGCCAGTGAAGTTTCCATTCTGCTCATTTTGATTTTTTAAAGGACGCTATTTCTGAGGCTCGACATCCCACAAGCTGGATCTGTTTCTTCACGGTGTCTAGTTCCTCTAACCCCTGTACCAGCAAGGGCAATTTAGGCTCTGTGGAGTGTTACCTTTTGTTGCTGACTTAAAACCTTCAGTCCCTCCGCTGTCACCTGTACCAAGTGCAAATCACCAGAGGGGCAGGCCAGAGCTCCTGGAGAGGGCCGGGGAGGCAGCTTCATGATGGGGCTGGGAGGGTCTAGAAGGAAGAGACTGCACGTGTGGAGGCTGGGCCTGTAGGAAATGAGGCATCTGGGACTCAGAAGGTACTGTGCTCTCCTTCTGATCCTGGGATTGGACCACAAGGCACCAAACAGTATCTCTTTCTGTTTTGCATCTCTGGGTTTTCACTTCCTGGAGGCCCATGGTCTGTGTGCACGGGGGCAGAGCCACAAGGATGCACCAAAGAAGGGGGATGGGGGCACCTTTTCCAGGCCACGGTTGAGGAGAAGAGCACTGGGCTGGAGGCAGGAGACGTGAAGTTTTGTCCGAGTTGTGTGCACTGAGTAGCTGAGTGACAGTTTTCCTCCCAGAGACTTAATTTCCCCATCTAGAACAAGCTGATGGGGCTACAGCGTGGGTTTTCAGACATCGAAGGAAGGAAGGAAGTCTACTCTCGTTGAGGTGGGGATGGAGGTCCCCCTGCCCTTGAGGCAGTGCTGGGCTTCCGGCTTGCTTACGTGGCTGGGGCTGCCTGTGCCACGGCTTCCCTTCGCCAGCTCAGACCGCCTGAGACTTTTCCAGCTCCCACCAGGGAGAGCCGTGGGCCTCGTGTGCAGTCAATGTCGAGGGCCCAGGGGAGACTCTGGCTGTGTTTTATCCTAATAAGTTTCTCCCTCCCTCCTCTCTGTGGCCCTTGAGGAGAATGAGGGCAGTGAGGGTTTTCTATGACTGTGCTAGCTTTTATTATCAGCAAGAGGGCTCCTTTTGTAATTTGTGCATGAAATTCATGTCATTTCCTGGGGAGAGAGGAGAAGGCTGACTGGGGGGGGGCAGGTTAGGGGAACAGGCAGAGGTTTCCTTCCTTTGTGGGTGGGGAGGAGGGTGCTCCCCCACTCAGCTGATCAGGGCTCTCAAACCAGCCGTTTTGGGTTGTGTTGAACTTGGGAACCTTCCTCCATTAATGTACAATCTCGAACTAACTGCTAATAAAGTGGGGTTCTGTTTGTACACCTTGGTCACATCTGTCTGTCTGACCTTTTTTCAAGGCCCACAGGAGCGGTAGAGAGAAGGGTGTTCGCATGATGGCCAGTGTGGCCACCCCTGTACACACAGTGACTTTGTCAAAGACCAATCCTACAGACGATAAATCGCGGCCTTTCTAGACAGTAGGGGCCTGTCCCAGGACAGCCAGGTGGTGTGTCTCAGATGAGAGCTCGCAGGCACGCTGAACAGTTGAAAAGTACTGGCGTTCTGTACTGCAAGGAGCCTCTGTCTAGAGAGAGTTCTGCCATCACTGTGTGATGTGATTAAAGACAAGTCACTCTTACACTTGAATCCTCTGTTTCTCTCACCTCTTAGAGGCGTGCAAGGTGTTAGACTCAGTGGCCACTCTGGAGAGCTTGATTCAAATGCAGATTCTCTGGCTATGCCCCCAAGGATTCCTCTGTGGCAGATGTGTGTGTGGCCCAAGCATCAGCATTTTAACAGCCTCTCCAGCACACTGAGGCGCCCCACTCAGGGAACCCTGGTTTAGATAGGTGGCTCCTACGGGTTCTAATTAATGAATTCTAATTGATTCCTCCTACTGCCCAAGAAATGAAAACTTTGGGTGAAATGAATGACTTCCTAGTCCTCCCTGCTTGGTTGAGCTTGAGTTTGCCGGGGCAGGGCAGAGGTGGGGAGCAGAGAGGCAGAAGCCGCTCCCTCAGAGGCCCCTGGGGAACTTTACAAAAGGCACATCCCCAGCCTCCCCCAGTCCCGTCCACTCAGAACCTCTGGGAGAGAGATCCAGAAATGTGGCTTTTAAACAGTCCCTGCCTCACAGGAAGGTGTGGGAACACAGAGACCACCAAGGGTCATCCAGAGAAGTTCTACAGAATGGTGGACGGCTGCCTTGGGGTGTACTGGGACACAGCTGGCAACATAAGTGCTGCCTCGGTGTGGACACTGCCTCTAACAGCAACTCGGCACTGAATATTCACAAGGCCTGCAGCCCCAGCTCTCAAGAAATATCCCGGGGGAGGTAATCAAAAAAGAATTCAAATCAGGACGACTCTCTGGAGGCCAATTTCAAGAGGTAAATATTAGTTTCATTATTATTTAAAAAAGAAAAAGCCCAGGAAAAGATGTTAACATGGCTAATGATTAGAGACAAGGGACTCAAAACTGCAACAAGGTATCACCTCTCACCTGTCAGAGTGATTATCTTTAAAACATCTACTAAGGATACACGCTGAACAGGATGTGGGGAAAAGGGACACCTACAGTGTTCTTGAATGCAAAGTGTAAAGAGCCACAAGGAGAACAGTACCGCGATTCCTCAAGAAACTGAAAATAGAGCTACCAGTTGATCAGGTATTCCCACACCTGGGGATGTATCCGGAAAAAAGACACAGGCACCCCAACGTTCACCACAGCACTATTTACAACAACCAAGACACAAAAGTGGCCAAAATGTCCATGGACCGATGAATGGATAAGGAAGGAGAGAGACAATGGAATCTTAGCCATAAAGAAGAGTAAAATAAGACCCTTCTCAGCAACATGGATGGACCCAGAGATGATCATACTAAATGAAGCTAACCATCATGTGATATCACTTAAAGGTGGAATCAGAAACTCATTCCATATGAACTAATTTGCAAAAAAATAGACTCAGAGACTTGGACAAGAAACATGCTTACCAAAGGGGAAAGGTGAGAGGAAAGGATAAATTAGGTGAAAGAAACCTATACACAATAATATATATTTTATAATAATTATAATCAACAAAGACCTACTCTATCACAGAAATTCTATTCAACATGCTTTAATAACTTGGAACAGAGGTTGAAAAAAATGGCCATGTGTAGATGTATAACTGAATCCCTTTGCTGCATACCTGAAACAAAACATTGTAAATCAGCCATACTCCTAGAAAAACTAAAAATAAGAAACACCAACTCCATGAGAATCCCCTGGTGGTGCAGTGTGGTTAGGACTCCATGTGTCAGTGCTGAAGGCCCAGGTTTGATTCCTGGTCAGGGAACTGAGATCCCACAAGCTGCTTGATGTGGCCAAAAATCCCCCCAAAGAACAGCAAAAACACCTTCGATGGCATAAGGGTGGCACTTTCAGACACCTTTTGGGGTTTGTCGGCTGGGAGCTTGGTAAAAGTCATGGAGCAACAATAAGAACACGGGTGGGAGGTTCCCTGGTGGTCCAGTAGCTAGGACTCTGCACTCCCAATGCAGGGGGCCGGGGTTTAATCACTGGTCAGGGAATTAGATCCCACATGCTGCAATAAAGATCAAAGATCTTGTGAGCCCCAGCTAAAACCCGGCACAGCTAACGAATTCTATATATAAAGAACATACATTAACAGGAGCAGTGGGTATGCATGGTACAGATGGGATTCCTGGGCCAGGTAATCAGTCATGCTGTATCAGAGAGTTTTGAATTAAATTTTTTTTAAAGAAATGTAATTGAAAACCAGGTAGAGGCAGAGACTTCTCATTGGATTTGGGGTGAGTATCTGGACTATCAGCTCACCTCCTCCATGTCCCTACACTATTTTGGAACCCGAAGAATCCTTGAAACACCCCAGGGAAGCCCAGCCCAGGTGTTCTCAGAGGTACCAAGAGTCCTGCGTTCTGACAGACTGAACAAACACATCGAACCCTCCTCATCTCCCACTTGAGTCCTGACTCAGGGAGCATCATGCCCAAGGGGCAGTGGCAGATCCTGAAAGTGGGTACTTCTCTCAGAGAAGCCCTAGATCCGGTGCATGGGGCAGTGTGTTTCATCATAGCAAGGCCCTGGAAACATGTCCAACCAGAGGGCATAGGCTAAATAGCTACTGCTATGGCTACATGCTGGAACAGGGTGATTCAGGAGAGAATGAATAGCTCAGGCCCCAGGTCCCCATCCCGGGAAATTTGAAGAATGACTGTGACCATCTGTGGAAAGAGAATGCCCTCCAGCTAAGTACACATTCATACTTTGCTGGCCTGTACTACTTATGCCATTCTGCACTATTTTTCCTGGCAATGTAGCTAGCTCTCTCTCACACCAAACTTATATCTGGCTACTTCTGGAAGAGGGAGAAGGGGAGGGGGAAGATTTCAAAGGGGATTTCAAAAAGATTTCAAAGCTTTGTCCCAAATATTCTACTAAAAACAAAGGAAATGTATGTATCATTTGTGGAATGAAAAAGTCATAAAGGTAACTTTAAGAAACAGAAATGGGCAAAGCAAAAAATGAAGTCCAGAGAGCAGGGCTGTTGTGGGATGCTCACCGTGAAAACAGTCCTGCTGCTCTCCCAGCCCACAGGCACCCAACACGCAGGGCCGGAGGAGGCCCTGGCTGCGGGGGGAGTTCTTGCCCCACTGCAGGAATCCTGAGCACCTGTCAAGCTCCTGACCTGGGGATCCTGACTTGCTGTGTGACTGTGGGTGACTCGGCTCCATATGCTCACATGCGGGGAGTTAGAGTGAACATCAGTTTGGGGACAAACCCAGCCTAGCACCTGTGAAATTCATAACATGAATCTACCCAAGAAGAAACAGCTGCACACCCATGTTGAGGGATATTTTTGCAAAATAACTGGCCTGAACTCTTAAAACGGTCAAGGTTATGGAAGATCAAGAAGGGCTGAGGAATGGTTCAGGAGATTAAAGGATACTAAAGATACTAAAGAGCCCTGGCAAATCAAACATCATTTATAATCCAGGAGAGTCCTAGACTAGGAAAGAGTTAATTGTAAAGAACACCATACTAACAGCTGGTAAAATGTGAATATTTTCTATGTGGATTGGATAATAATATTTACCTTATTATACTGTTATATAAGACTATATTATTGCTCTTAAGTAGTACATGCTGGAATATTGATGGGTAAAAGGGAAGAAATAAAGCTGAATTTTGACCCATGCGCTTCCTCTAATGGGTCAAACTTATCTGGCGCAGTTCAGAACATGTCCACCAGGGGACACTGTCGCCCCACCCTCTGACAAACTGGAGTTGGCTTGAACCTCCTCTGGGAAGACTGGGCTGGTGATCAATGGTGATGAGGTAATAAGACTATAAATAATTCAATGACAGAAATAATTAAAAACTTTCTCACTCTGTCAGGAAAGCCTTCTGCTCGTCAGGTGCTATCTCTTTTAATTCTTGCCACAACCCTCTGAGGTAGGTATTATCCTTACTCCCACTATGTAAATGAGGAGTCAGATTCGGAGAGGTTGAATAATTCTGCCAGGATCACAGAGCTGGGAGTCCTTGGTCTGTGAGATTCCACTGCTTTGAGCCCCCCGGGTGGTCCTGCCTCCTGTCATGAGTCAGAGTGGGGAGAACTCACTAGCCTGCCCCTGCCTGTCTGTAGGCTGAGCACTTCGAAGTATGTGTGTCTGTGTCCCCACCCATGAGTAAAAAGCGAACACAACACTGCCTACAGTGAGATCTAAGTCCAGCTCTAAACAGCAACCCACCCCTACCCCCCCCCGACCTCTAACCCACCCCAACCCCCACCTCTCCAAGGGAAACCACCAGTTTCTCTGGATCTTTCTAGAGATTATTTTTCAAATATGACAGCCCAGTACACACACATCCTCTGCTGGCTTGCCCTGCTCATGCATGTTCTGCACTGTGCTTCTTCCCTGGTACCGGGCACTGTGTGGCAGGTATTTGCTGCTTTCTACAGCAGTGGATGGAGATTCTGTGGTGGAGGCACTGAGGGGGCTCCACTCTATCAAACCTTTGGAGAAGGAGGGAGGGATAAGCTGGAGCTTAAGTTCTCTAGGAGCTGTTCCCCGTGCTAGGGAGCTGTCCCTGGGGAAGGGAAGAGGCTGGGTATCATAGTTGCTGAAATATGCACAGATAGCAGACCTGATTTCAAATAAGTCCACATTGGTTATGTGACCTTGGGCAAGTACCTTATGTCTCTGAGGCTGTCTTCTCATTGGTAAAATGGGAATAGTGATGGGTGGCAGGTACCAGGGCTGCTGTGAGGAGTAAGGACTGCTTCACACTGAGTGCTCCGTAAAGCCTGATCAATTCCTAGGCATCCGACTTTGGCAGCTCCCATGCCTTGGCGTGGGGCTGGCACTGCCACTTTTGACCTGAGACAGGAGGATGGGGCTGAAGAGCCAAGAGGAACACCCAACATGAAAACTCATCAAGTGTGATTGTTCTCTCTGGGACCCTTGAAATCAAATTTGTTAGGTGATCTAGGACACTGAGAATGACCCCCTCAAAATATACATCCCCCCCAACTACCAACTTCACAGAAATGCAAAGGATCATAAAAGAATACTATGAACTACATGTCAACAAATAGGATAGCTTAGATGAAATGAGCAAATTCCTAGGAATACCCAAGCTACCAAAACTGACTCAAGAAAGAAAATCCGAATAGAACTGCAGGTCTAGAGACTGGACTTCCTTGGAGGTCCAGTGGTTAAGAATCTACCTGCCAATGCAGGGGACACGAGTTCAATCCCTGGTCCAGGAAGAGTCCACATGCCGCAGGACAACTAAGCTCATGTACCACAACTAATAAGCCCATGTGCCCTGGAGCCCATGCTCTGCAACCAGAGAAGCCTGCAATGAGCTTTTGAAAAACTGCAACATCCACTTAACGATAAAAATTCTCCAGAAAGTGGGCATTAGGGAACCTACCTAAACACGATAAAGGACATCTACAAAAAATGTACAGCTAACATCATTCTCAATGGTGAAAAGTTGAGCATTTCCTCTAAGATCAGCAACAAGACAAGGATGTCTTGCCACTCATACAACATAGTTTTGGAAGTCTTAGCCACAGCAGTCAGAGAAGAAAAAGGAATTCAAACTGTAAAAAATAAAACTGTCACTGTTTGCAGATGACATGATACTATATGTAGAAAATCCTAAAGATACTACCAGAAAACTGTTAATAAAGTCAGTAAAGTTGCAGGATACAGAATTAATGCAGAAATCTCTTACATTCCTATACACTAATGATGAAAGAACAGAGGGAGACATTAAGGAAACAATTTTGTTAACTATCTCATCAAAAAGAATAATGCCATTTGCAGGAACATAAAAGGACTGAGAGATTCTCATACTAAGGGATGCAAGTCAGAGGAAGACAAATATCATATGGTATCGCTTATATGCGGAATCTAAAAAGACGGTACAAATGAACTTATTTACAAAACAGAAATAGTCACAGATGTAGAAAACGAACCTATGGTTACCAAAGGATGAAGGAGGTTAGCAGAGTGATACATTAGGAGAGGTGTAGGGGGATCAACAAATACATAACACAACATATACAAAACTTAACTAATAAGGACCTACTATATAGCACAGGGAACTCGACTCAATATTCTGTCTTAACCTATATAAGAAAAGAATCTAAAACAGTGGATATACATATGCATATGAATAATTCACTTTGCTGTGTGCCAGAACTTAACAAGATATTGTTTATCAGCTAACTCCAATAAAAATTAAAAATACAAAATATTTCAGAATTTAAAAAGTGAAAGGACTGTACCCTGAAGCCTCTAAAAATATTGCTTAAATTAAAAGGACCTAAATAAATAGAAAACAACCCATGTTTAAAGATTAGTATGCTTAATATTGGGCTTCCCTGGTAGCTCAGTTGGTAAAGAATCCACCTGCAATGCAGGAGACCCTGGTTCAATTCCTGGGTCAGTAAGATTCCACTGGAGAAGGGATAGGCTACCCACTCCAGTATTCTTGGGCTTCCCTTGTGGCTCAGCTGGTAAAGAATCCGCCTGCAACGCAGGAGTAGAGTCATAAAAGGTAGCCCAAGGGAGTGCTTATTCAATCTTCCCTGGTGCAAGAGGTGTTTGGCTGTTAAGACGCCACAACAATGGGTTTGCCTCCAGTCCTCAGTTTCCTGGGTTCTATCCCTCCGTTGGAAAGATCTCCTGGAGAAGGGAAAGACTACCACTCCAGTATTCTGGCCTGGAGAATTCCATAGACTGTATAGCCCATGGAGTCACAAAGAGTCAGACACGACTGAGCAACTTTCACTCACTCACTCATGCTTAATACTGTTCAAATAATAGTATTTCCCAGAATAACATACAGATTAAATTCAACCCCTGTTAAATCTTAGAGTTTCTTTATTTTCCAGTTTGTATTTCATTTTTAAAAACTTTTTGTGTTGGAGTATACCTTATTAACAATGTTGTGATAGATTCAGATGGACAGCAAAGAGACTCAGCCATACATATCCATGTATCCGTTCTCCGCCATACTCCCCTCCCATCCAGGCTGCCACATAACACTGAACCGAGTTCCATGTGCTATATTGTAGGCCCTTATTGGTTATCCATTTTAATTATAGCAGTGTGTACATGTACATCCAGAACTACGTAACTATCCCTTCCCCCGATCCTTACCCCCTCCCCGGCAAAAATAAGTACCTTCACTAAGTCTGTGAGTCTGTTTCTGTTTTGTAAGTTCATTTGTATCATTTCCTTTTAGATTTCATGTATATGGTATGATATATGGTATGTCATACAACATTTCTCCTTCTCTGCCTTACTTCACTCAGTATGACTATCTCTAGGTCCATCCATGTTGCTGCAAATGGCATTATTCCATTTTTTTTAAGAGACTTTGAGTAGTATTCCGTTGTGTAATATACCACATCTTCTTTATCCATTCCTCTGTCAATGGACATTTAGGTGACCTCCATGTCTTAGCTATTGGAAATGGTGCTGCAGTGACTATTGGAGTGAATTATCCTTTTGGATCATGTTTTTCTCTGAATATATGCTTACGAGTGAGACTGCTGGATATGACAGCTCTATTTTTAGTTTTTTAAAGAACCTCCATACTGTTCTCCATAGTTCAGAGTTACTTTTTTATTTTAAAAATGGGGAAAAATCCTAATATTCTTTGGAATTCCAATGGACACCAAAGAGCCAAAATAATCTTGCAAAATAGTAGTAATGCATTATTAGAATACACTTACAGACCATGGGACAGATATGAGAATCCACAAACAAATGCTCACTTCTGTTTTCTCTTGATTTCTGATAGAAGTGCTAAGACTGGTCACTGGGCCAAGAACATTTCCAACAAATGACATTGCAAAACCTCGACTTCACGTGCAAAACCTTGAGGGTTGACTTGACCTCATACCATACACAGAAGTTAATGCAGGATGAATCACAGCCTAAATTTTGGAGCTAACCTATAGATATGTAGAAAAACATCCGTGAACATCTCCATGACCTGGGCTTGTACATAGTTCATTAAATATGATACCAAAGGCACAATAAACAACGAAAAATAGATACACTGGCTTTCAAAAAAAAATGCAAAACTTCCATGTGTCACAGGACATTCTCAAAAGAGTGAAAAGACAACCAAGAGAAGGGCAGAAAATGTTTGCAACCCACAGGTTGCCTATGGGATTAATATCCAGAATATATAAAAGATGTCGACAACACAATTTAAAAATGCGAGACAGCAAAAGAGACACAGAGATAAAGAACAGACTTTTGGACTCTGTGGGAGAAGGTGAGGGTGGGATGATTTGAGAGAATAGCATTGAAACATGTATATTACCATATGTGAACTAGATCGCCAGTCCAGGTTCGATGCTTGAGACAGGGTGCTCAGGGCTGGTGCACTGGGATGACCCTGAGGGATGGGATGGGGAGGGAGGTAAGAGGGGGGTTCAGGATGAAGGACACGTGTACACCCGTGGCTGATTCGTGTCGATGTATGGGGAAAGCCACTACAATATTGTAAAGTAATTAGCCTCCAATTAAAATAATTTTTTTAAAAAAAGAACATAAAAAAATGAGTCAAAACCTAAACATTTATCAAAAAAGATGTACAAATGGCCAAGAGAACATAAACAATGCAAGATATAACTGATTATTAAAGAAATGGAAATAAAAACTATAATGAGATACAACCTCACACAGGTCAGAATGGCCATCATCAAAAAATCTACAAACAGTAAATGCTGGAGAGGATGTGGAGAAAAGAGAACTCTCCTACACTATTGGTGGGAATGTAAAATAGGTACAACCATGATGAAGAAGAATATACAGATTTCTTAAAAAACCATGTATAGAACTACCATATGAGCCAACAGTCCCACTCCAGGGCATATATGCAGAGAAAACCATTATTTGAAAATATACGTGCACCCCAGGGTTCACTGCAGCACTGTTTACAATAGCCAAGACATGGAAGCAACCTAAGTATCTACAGACAGACAAATAGGTAAAGATGAAGGGGTACATATATACAATGGAGTATTTCTCAGCCATGAAAATGAGTGAAATACTACCATTTGCAGCAACATGGATGGACCAGGAGATTCTCATAGTCACTGATGTTAAGTGAGACAAAAAATGATAAATATCACATGATATCACTCATATGCAAAATCTAAAAAGTTGATATAAATGAACTTATTTACAAAGTAGAGATAGAGTCACAGATATGGAAAATAAACCTATAGTTACCAGAGGGGAAAGGGAGGGGTGGCCAGGAAGGATAAATTAGAAGACTGGGATCAACATATACACACTGATGCTGCTGGTGCTAAGTCATGTCAGTCGTGTCTGACTCTGTGCGACCCCATAGACGGCAGCCCACCAGGCTCCTCTGTCCCTGGGATTCTCCAGGTAAGAATACTGGAGTGGGTTGCCATTTCCTTCTCCAATGCATGCATGCATGCATGCTAAGTTGCTTCAGTTGTGTCCGACTCTGTGCGACCTCATAGACGGCAGCCCACCAGGCTCCTCTGTCGCTGGGATTCTCCAGGCAAGAATACTGGATTGGGTTGCCATTTCCTTCTCCCAAATACACACTACTCTATGTATAATAGATAACCAATAAGACCTACTATAGCACCAGGAACTCTATTCAGTATTCTGCATTAATCCCTATGTGAAAAGAATCTAAAACAGAGTGGTTATAGGTATATGTCGAACTGATTCACTTTTCTGTATGCCTGAAACTGATAAACATTGTATACCAACTATACTCCAAAAAAAATTTATAAATAACATAACACTGAATATTTCAGAATTCAATCAAGGAAGTGAAAGGCTTCTACCCTGAAAACTCTAAAACATTGCTTAAGGAGGACCTAAATAACTGGAATACAGTCCATGTTTAAATATTAGAACGCTTCAAATAACAATAATAGTCAGCCCAATATACAGATTCATTTCACTCCTATTTAATCTGAGAGGTTCCCCCTCCCCCAAATTGGGGAAAAAAAATCCTAATATTCATATGGAATTCCAAAGGATGCTGAAGAGCCAAATTTATCTTGCAAAAGTGTGTTACTGCATTCAAATAGACCTACAGACCATGGAATAGACTTGGAACACAGAAACAAACCCTCAGCCTAAGCTAAGAACTACAGATGAAAACACTGACACACATCTTCATGATCTTGGCTTGGGTTTTGGGTCCTAAAATATGACACCAAAGACATAGAAAACAATGAAAATTAGATTCACTGGTCCTCAGAATAATGAAAAACTTCTATTAGTCATGGAACATTATCATGAGAGTGAAAGGACAACTAGAAAATGGTAGAAAATGTTTGCAAACCATAGACCTATTATGGGTTTAAGATCCAGAATATATAGAGGATGCCAACAACACAATCAATAGTGGTCCAAAAACCTGAACAGACATTGGTCCTAACAAGACATACAAATGGCCAACAGCACTTGAAAAGGTGCTCAACACCACCAATTATTAGAGAAATGAAAACTAGAACTACAATGAGATGTCTCATCATATAGGTCAGAATGGCCATCATCATAAAATTTACAGGGTCTGAAGTGACCTCTAAAAATGGAGCACAATACACTTGACCCAGAAAGCCCCACAAATGCAGATCAAGAGGTTCAAATCTTCGTGTTCACTTTAAGAACACTTGAGAAACCACCCAGACCATTAAGTGTATGTATATCTGAAAAGCCACCGAGTATCTGAAGGATGTCACCCTAAAGAAGCAATGTGTGCCATTCCACCTTTCCAACATGGAGTTGGTAGGTGCGCACAGGCCAAACAGTGGGGCTGGATGCGGGGTCAGTGACCCAAAACAAGTGCTGAATTTCTACTGCACATGCCCAGAAATGCAGAGTGCTGAACTTAAGGGCTTAGATGTAGGTTCTCTGGTCATTGAGCACATTCGGGTGAGCAAAGCCCCCAGGAGGCGGTGCAGGACTTACAGACTCATGGTCAGATTGACCCACATGTGAGCGCTCCCTGCACACTGAGATGATGCTAAAACACTGTTCCTAAACCAGAAGAGGAGGTTGTGCAGAAGAAAAAGATATCCCAGAAGAAAGTGAAGAAATAAAAATTGATGGCCCAGGAATAAACGCAGCAAAAAATAAATGGATATAAAAGTTAAAAAAAAAATCTACGGATAAATGCTGGAGACAGTAATGAGGAAAGGGATCTCTCCTACACTAATGCTGCGAATGTAGGTAGGCACAACCATGATGGAGAAGAATATACAGTTTCCTTACAAAACAATATACAGAACTATTAATACCATAAGATACAGCAATCCCACACCAGGACATATATCCAGAGAAAATGGTTATTCAAAAAGATATATGCACCCCAGGGTTCACTGCAGCACTGTTTACAACAGCCAAGACATGGAACCACTCTGTCAATCAGCAGACAAATGAGTGTAGAAGAAGTGGTACATATATACAATGGAGTATTAGTCATAAAAATGAACAAAATACTGTTATTTGCAGAAACATGGATGGACATAGAGATTCTCACAGCCAATGATGTAAGTCAGACAGAAAATGACAAATATCATATGATATCACTTATATGCAAAATCTAAAATGTTGCTATAAATGCATTTATCAATAAAACAGAAATAGAAACACAGATATAGAAAACAAACCTATAGTTACCAGAGGGGAAAGTGAGGGGTGGCCAGAAGGGATAAATTAGGAGACTAGGATCAACATACACATATTATTCTATATAAAATAGATAACTAATAATGACCTACTCTACAGCACAGGGAACTCTATTCAGTATTCTGCATTAACCCCTATGTGAAAAGAATCTAAAAGACAGTGGCTATACGAATGTATTTAACTGACTTACTTTGCTGTATGCCTAAAGCTGATACAACACTGAACACCAACTATACTCCAATAAAAATTTAAACATAATATAAAATATTTCAGAATTCAATTCAGGAGGTGAAATGGTTCTACCCTGAAAACTCTAAAATACTGCTTAAAGAAAACCTAAATAATCAGAAAACAACCCATGTTTAAATATTAGAATGCTTAGTAATGTTCAAATAATAATACTATTCAGTAAAAATAGATACTCATTTCATTCCTATTCAGGCTCAGAGTTTATTTTTTCCTGAATTGGGAAAAATACTCTAATATTCATATGGAATTTCAAGGACACCAAAGAGCCAAAATAGTCTTCCAGATGTGTTACTGCATTAGCAGAGACATACAGACCATGTAATAGACTTGAGAACCAAGAAACAAACCCTCTCTTCAATTTTTACTTGATTTCTGATAGGAGTGCTAAGACTGGTCACTGGGCAAAAAACAGATCCAACAAGTGGCACTGAAAAACCCTGACCTCACATGCAGAATATTGAGGGTGGACCTAACCTCATACCATACACAGAAGGTAATGCAAGATGAATCAAGGGCTAAATTTTGGAGCCAAGCTATAGAACAGAGCAGGGCAAAGGAGCAAGCAAAGGCTAACAGAGTTTTGCCAAGAGAATGCACTGGTCACAGCAAATACCATCTTCCAACAACCCAAGAGATGACTCTGCACGTGGACATCACCAGATGGTCAATACCAAAATCAGATTGATTTTATTCTTT
The DNA here is from genome assembly GCA_024291935.2 of Okapia johnstoni. NCBI lineage: Eukaryota > Metazoa > Chordata > Mammalia > Artiodactyla > Giraffidae > Okapia > Okapia johnstoni. The sequence continues at coordinate 53,673,863 of CM044316.1, forward strand.
GCAGCCTAAGACGGAGAAGCTCTATACAATCAGCAAAAACAAGACCAGAAGCTGACTGTGGCTCAGATCATGAACTCTTTATTGAAAAATTCACACTTAAAGAAAGTAGGGAAAACCACTAGACCATTCAGGTATGACCTAAATCAAATCCCTTACAATTATCCAGTAGAAGTGACAAATAGATTCAAGGGATTAGATCTGATAGGCAGAGTGCTTGAAGAACAACAAGCTGTGGAAAGTTCTTAAAGAGATGGGAATACCAGACTACTTTACCTACCTCCTGAGAAATCTGTATGCATTCAAGAAGCAACAATTAGAACTGTTGCTGGAACAGACTCGTTCCAAATTGGGAATGGAGTATGTCAAGGCTGTATATTGTCACCTTGCTTATTTAACTTATATGCAGAGTACATCATGCAAAATGCTGGACTGTATGAAGCACAAGCTGGAATCAAGATTGCAGGGAGAAGTATCAATAACCTCAGATATGTAGATGACACCACCCATTTGGCAGAAAGCGAAGAGGAACTAAAGAGCCTCTTGATGAAAGTGAAAGAGGAGAGTGAAAAAGCTGGCTTAAAACTCAACATTCAAAAAACTAAGATCATGACATCCAGTCCCATCACTTCATGGCAAATGGGAAAACAGTGGAAACAGTGACAGACTTTTTTCCCTTGGTCTCCAAAATCACTGCGGATGGTGACTGCAGCCATGAAATTAAAAGACACTTGCTCCTTGAAGAAAAGCTATGACCAACATAGACAGCATATTAAAAAAGAGACATTAGTTTGCCCACAAAGGTCCATTTAGTCAAAGCTATAGTTTTTCCAGTAGGCATGTATGGATGTGAGAGTTAGACCGTAAAGAAAGCTGAGCACTGAAGAATGAATGCTTTTGAACTGTGGTGTTGGAGAAGACTCTTGAGAGTCCCTTAGACTGAAAGGAGATCAAACCAGTCAATTCTAAAGGAAATCAGTCCTGAATATATATTGGAAGGACTGATGCTGAAGCTCCAATACTTTGGCCACCTGATGGGAAGAACTGACTCATTGGAAAAGACGCTGATGCTGTGGAAGATTGAAGGCAGGAGGAAAAGGAAACGACAGAGGATGAGATGGTTGGATGACATCACCAACTCGATGGACATGAGTTTGAGTAAGCTCTCGGAGCTGGTGATGGACAGGGAAGCCTGGCATGCTGCGGTCCATGGGGTCGCAAATAGTCGGACATGACTGAGCGACTGAACTGAATTGAACTGGTTTGGTGGTGCTGAATTCTCTTAACTTTTGCTTGGGTTGTGGGTCTAAAAGTATGATACCAAAGGTATAGAAAACAATGAAAATTAGATACACTGCTCCTCAAAAAAACCTACAAACAATAAATGGTAGAGAGGTTGCAGAGAAAAGGAAACCATCCTACACTATTGGTGGGAATGTAAATGGGTACAACCATGATGGAGAAGAATATGGAGGTTCCTTTAAAAAATATATACAGAGCTACCATAGGAGCCAGTATTCCCACTCCAGAATATATTGGGAGATAATCATTGTTACTGCTAAAAGTCTAGAAAATTTATCTTAGTGATTTTAAAAAAAATTGAATGAGGCTTGAAACTTCTAACCCAGTTAGAAAATATAAAGAAATACGATGCTGCAAAAAATAAGGAAATTAACAAGTGATCCAGTATTATTACCTAAAATACAGATTTTGTTCAAATATCAGAAAATTTTATGCCAGTGTCCGTTATTTGTTTTCCTACCTCAATTAAGACTCCACAGTATATTTAACTGTACTCAGCAGCTTCAGTTGCATCCAACAAATTCTGGTAAATTCTCTTTTCATTTTTATTTTATTGGAAATATTTTCTAATTTTCCTTGGTATGGCTTCTTAGATACACCCATCATTTGAAAGTGGATTTTTAATTTCCAAGTACATGAGATTTTCTTTAAAGTATCTTTAATAATAATTTCTCATTTTGATACTAACTTCTCACTTAAATGCTTCCTTCTGTGCACTCACCCTGCGTTTTTTTTCAGTCTAACTTCTTTGAGGTTTTCAACGGCTAAGTCAAGGTTCTGTGTAAGTGTCACATTGCACTTGGAAATATGTAGGTTGTTTCAAATATGTTTTAAAATTGATTTTTAACATAATACCACAAAGATAAGACAACAAAACTATATGACTTCAATACTTTTTTTTTTTTTAAGTTGCTCAGTCATGTCCAACTCTTTGTGACCCCATGGACTATACAGTCCATGGAATTCTCCAGGCCAGAATACTGGAGTGGGTAGCCTTTCCCTTCTCCAGGGGATCTTCCCAGCCCAGGGATTGAACCCAGGTCTCCTTGTGGGCGGATTCTTTACCTGCTGAGCCACAAGGGAAGCCCAAGAATACTGGAGTGGGTAGCCTTTCCCTTCTCCAGGGGATCTTCCCAGCCCAGGGATAGAACCCAGGTCTCCTTGTGGGTGGATTCTTTACCTGCTGAGCCACAAGGGAAGCCCAAGAATACTGGAGTGGGTAGCCTTTCCCTTCTCCAGCGGATCTTCCCGACCCAGGAATTGAACCAGGGTCACCTGCATTGCAGGCGGATTAATACCTTTAGACCATGAAATTTTACACCTTGTTTTATGTCCCTGGATATGTTCCAGTGTCTCCAAGTTTATAGTCCATGAAAACTTGAATAGAATTTGTATACTACTGTTGTGTGAAAATTGTATAAATCTTAATTATGTTGAATTGGTGCACAGAACTTTTCAGGTCTGCTCTATCTTACTTCTCTGTATATTCATTCTATTAACTTGGAGGAGTTTGTTACTGAAACTCCAACTTGTAATCTTAATTTATCTACTTAAAAATAATTGTAATATATAGTGGAACTATATATAACATTATTCTGTATTTTCCAAATCTCTTGCAAATGTGTTATCATACTCTCATAGTTTAAAAAATTAAAAATGAAAAAGTGGTACATACATGCAATGGAGTATTAGCCATGAAAGTGAGCAAAATACTACCACTTGTAGAAACACGGATGGATCAGGAAATTCTCATAGTCAGTGATAAGTCAGACAGAAAATGACAGATATAGGATAATGCTTCTATGCAAAATGTAAAAGGTTGGTATAAATGAACCTATTTACAAAAAGAATTTAGAGTCACAGATATAGAAAGCAAACCTGTAGTTACCAGAGTGTAAAGTGAGGGGTGGCCCGGAGGGATAAATTAGGAGATGGGGAAACATATACACACTACTCTGTATATAAGAGATAACTAACAAGGACCTACTTACTACACAGCACAGGTAACTCTTTCAGGATTCTGCATGAACTCCTATGTGAAAAGAATCTAAAACAGAGTGGGTATAGGTATATGTCTAATGGATTCAATTTCTGTTATGCCTGAAGCCGATACAGTATTAAACAAAACTATAATAAAAATTTAAACATAATATAAAATATTTCAGAATTCAATCAAGGAGGTGAAAGGCTTCTACCCTAAAAACTCTAAAACTTGCTTAAAGAGGACCTAAATAACTGGAAATCAACCCATGTTTAAATATCAGTACTCTTAGTAATGTTCAAATAATTATACTATTCAGTAAATATAGAGATTAATTTCAATTCAGGTTCAATCTCAGTATTTATTTTTTTTTTGCAAATGGGAAAAATCCTAATATCCATATGGAATTCCAAATGATGCCAAAGAGCCAAAATAGTCTTGTCAATGTGGTTTACTGTATTAACTGGAATGGAATGGAATACACAAGAAGCAAGAAAAAAACCCTCACTTCTATTTTCACTTGGTTTCTGATAGAAATGCTAAGACTGGGCAAAGATCCAATAAATGGCACTGCAAAACCCGGACCTCATGTGCAAAACCTTGAGGGTGGGTCTGACCTCATACTATACACAGAAGTTAATGCAAGATGAATCACAGCCTAAATTTTGGAGCTAAGCTATAGAACTGTAGAAGAAAAAACAACTGTACATCTCCATAACCTTGGATTTGATCATGGTACCTTAAATATTAGATCAGAGACACAGAAAACAATAAAAAATAGATACACTCACCTTCAGGAGAAAAATGAAAACCTTCCTCACAGGACATTCTCACAAGGGTGAAAAGAAAATCTAGAGAAGGCCAAAAATTGCAAACCATAGGCCTGCTAAAGGTTTACCATGCAGAATATGTAAAAGAAACCAACAATATAATTAAAAAATGGACCAAAACCCCAAACAGACATGTCTCAAAGCAGACATACAAGTGGCCAAAGACACACGAAAAGATGCCAAACATCACTAATTATTAGTGAAATGGATATTAAAACTACAATGAGATACCACAGCACATAGGTCAGAATGGCCATCATCAAAAAATCTGCAAGTAATAACTGCTAGAGAGGGTGCAGAGAAAGCGCTGCCTCCCTACACTGTTGGAGGGAGTGTAAATGGGTACACCAATTACAGAGAACAGTATGGAAGTTCCTTAAAAAACTGTTTATAGAAATACCATATGATCCAGCAATCCTTCTCAAAGGAATACATCAGGGAAAAAAAACACCAATAGTTGAAAAAGATACAGGCACCAAGATGCAGCACTGTTTACAATAGCCAAGACTTGGAAGCCATCTAAATGTCCATTGACAGAGGAGTGGATAAAGAAAAAGTGGTACATCAGACATTAAAAAGAACAGAATAATGCCATTTGCAGCAACATGGATAGACCTAGAGATTTTCATACTGAGTGAACAAAGTCAAACAGAGAAGGAGAAATATTGTATGACATCCCCTGTATGCGAAATCTAAAAAGTCAGGACACAAGTGAACTTCTTTACAACACAGAGATAGATTCACAGAATTTGAGAATGAACTCATGGTTGCCAGAGGCAAAGGAAAGGGAGAAGGGATAGTTAGGGAGTTTGGATTTGACATGTACACATTGCTATGTTAAATATGGGTAACCAATAAGAACTTACTGTATAGCTTAGGGAACTTTGCTCAATGTTATGTGGCAGCCTGGATGGGAACAGAATTTGGCGGAGAATGGATACATGTACGTGTGTGGCTGAATCCCTTTGTTGTCCACGTGCCACTATCACAACATTGGCTATGTGTGTGTGCTTAGTCGCTCAGTTGTGTCCATCTCTTTGTGACCCCATGGACTGCAGCCACCAGGCTCCTCTGTCCATGGGGGTTCTCCAGAGAAGAATACTGGAGTGGACTGCCATGCCTTCCTCCAGGGATCTTCCCAACTCAGGGATCGAACCCAGGTCTCCTTCATTGTGGGCGGATTCCTTACCAGCTGAGCCAGCAGGGAAGCCCAAGAATACTGGAGTGGGTAGCATATCACATTATTAATCGGCTATATTCCAATATAATACAAAAAGTTTAAAATAAAAATAAATGAAATAGTGCCATTTTCAGAAACATGGATGGACCTAGAATTTCTTATACAAAGGAACCATTAAGTCAGATAGGAAAGATAAATGACATTTGATATCTCTCATATGCAGAATCTAAAAAGATGATATGAATGAACTTATTTACAAAAGAGAAATAGAGGCACAGATACAGAAAACAAACCTACTATATGGGAAAGTGAGAGGTTGGCAGGGTAGAATAAATTAGGAGATTGGGACCAACATATATACACTACCATAAATATAACAGATAACTAATAAGGTCCTATTGTATAGCACAGGGAACTCTACTTCAATATTCTGTATTAACCTATAAGGGAAAAGAATCTAAATCATAGTAGATATATGTATAACTGATTCACTTATCAGTGCTTATTCAGTTAACTCACTTTAGGTGCTGTACACCGGAAACTGAGACAACATTATTAATCAACTATACTCCAATAAAAATTTAAACATAATATAAAATATTTCAAAATTAAAATGAGGTGAAAGGCTTCTACCCTGAAAACTCGAAAGCATTGCATAAAGAGGACCCAAATAAATGGAATACAGGCCATATTTGAAGATTAGAACACTTAATACTGTTCAAATAACATACTATCCAGAACAATATACACACTCAATTCCATCCCTATTCAAATTCAGTTTCCTTTTTTTCTGCTGTGTTTTGAATTGTGGAAAAGTTCTAATATTCATATGAATTTCCAAGAGATGCTTAACAGCCAAAATAATCTTGCAAAAGTGTGTTACTGCATTCACACACAGACCATGGAACAGACTTGGAACCCAGATTCAAACCCTCAGGCTAAGCTAAGAACTACAAACAAAAACATAGACACACATCTCCATGACCATGGCTTGGGTTATGGGTCCTAAAATGCGACAACATTGGTGCAGAAAACAATGGAACTTAGATACACTGGTCCTCAAAAAATTAAAAACTTTACAAACCATAGGCCTGCTATTGGTTTAAGATTCAGAATGTATAAAGGATACCAACAGCACAAGTCAAAGGTGGTCCAAAAACCTGAACAGACATTTCTCCTAAGAAGACATACAAATGGCCAACAGCACATGAAAAGATGGTCAGCACCACTAATTATCAGAGAAATAGAACTTAGAACTTCAATGAGATATCACATCACAAGTCAGAATGATCATCATCAAAAAATCTACAAACAATAAATGCAGGATAGTGTGCGGAGAAAAGGGAACTCTCCTACACTACTGGTGGGAATGTAAATGGGTACAACCATGATAGAGAAGAATATTGAGGTTCCCTAAAAAACTGTATACAGAACCACCATATGATCCAGTAGTCCCACTCAAGTGCGTATATTCGGAGAAAACCATTATTTGAAAAGATACACACACCCCACGGTTCACTGCAACCGTGAACTAATAACCGTGGCTATTCACAGTAGCCAAAACTTGGAAGCCACCTAAGCAGCTATCGACAGACAAGTAAAGAAGAAACAATACTCAATAGAAAAACTTGAAATCACTTTTAAAAATCGAGACACAGAACAGAATTGTCTTGGAATATTTTGAAAAATACAAATGCTCAGGTAATGCTATTTTTCTCCAAGGCTTCAGATGTGTTTCTAATGGCAGCCATGTTGAAAAACAGCTGGACTATATGCTGAGCATTTACTTTTATCTAGCTTGTTTCACTTTTTCTATTTCATATTCAGTGCTCCCATTTCATTTACTTTATGTTTTCCAGTTTCTGTCTCTTTTTGTGTTGTTGCTCTTTCTCAAGCATTTATCAAGTGTAGTAGTAAAGCTTTTGTATACAAATATATATATGGTATGTATAATAAAATGGATATGTATTTTTTAAAATTCATGAATTTTTGCCTAGCTAAAAAAATTTATGACATTTTGATTCTACTTGTTTGACTCAGCATGACTAGAATGCTAGATTTTAATTTATGTTCACTCAGAACTTTTATATGATTCCATGTATTTTGGCATCTAGTATTAGTGCTAAAAATTTATTATCTTAGTGATTTTAAAAAATTTGAATGAGACTTGAAACTTCTAATCCAATTCTTAGACTATAAAGATGTATGTTAAAAAAATAGGAAATAAGTGATACAGTATTATTAACTAAAGTACAGATTTTGTTCAAATATTACAAAGTTTTATGCCAGTGTCCATTGTATGTTTTCATACCTTATCAAGATTCCACACTGTATTTAGCTGCACCTTCAGCTGGACGCAACAAATTCTGATAAATTCTCTTTTCATTCTTATTCTATTACAAATATTTTCTAATTTTCCTTGTTATGGCTTCTTAGATACAGCCATTATTCAAGAGTGGACATTTAATTTCTAAATACATGGGATTTTGTTTAAAGTGTCTTTAATATTAATTCTCATTTTGATACTGATTTTTCATTTTAATGATTTCTTCTCTGCTATCACCCTCTGTTTTTCTCACTCTAACTTTATTGAGGCTTTGGATGGCTAAGTCAAAGATCTCTCTTGATAAATGTCATGTTTTACATGAAAATATGTGGGTTACTTTCAAATATCTTTTGATATTCATTTCCAACTTCATTCTACAGTGATAAGAGAACATACTCTCTATGATTTCAATACCTTTAAGACCATGAAATTTTTGCACCTTGTGCTGTGTCCCTGGATATGATCCAATGTCTTGTAGTTTACAGTCTATGGGAACTTGCTGCTGCTGCTGCTGCTGCTAAGTCGCTTCAGTCGTGTCTGGCTCTGTGCAACCCCAGAGACGGCAGCCCACCAGGCTCCTCCATCCCTGGGATTCTCCAGGCAAGAACATTGGAGTGGGTTGCCGTTTCCTTCTCCAGTGCATGAAAGAGAAAAGTGAAAGTGAAGTTGCTCAGTCGTCCGACTCTTAGCGACCCCATGGACTGTAGCCTACCAGGCTCCTCCCTCCATTGGATTTTCCAGGCAAGAGGACTGGAGTGGGGTGCCATTGCCTTCTCCGATGGGACCTTGAGTAGAATTTTTATTATACCGTTGTTTGAAAATTGTATAAATCTTAATTAGGTTGAATTGCTGTATAGCATTTTCCAGGTCTACTCTATCCTTCTACTTCTCTGGATAGTCATTGTATTAATTTTGGGGAGACTGACTAGAGACTCCAAATAAAAATATTAATTTACTTAAAAGGTAATTGTAATAAATAGTTGAACTATATATAGACTTGTTCTGCATTTTCCAAGTCTTTTGTAAATGTGTTATCATACTTTCATAATATAAAAACAAAAAACTTTAAAAAGAGAAAATAGTGTACATACATACAATGGGGTAATACTCAGCCAGAAAAATGAGTGAAAAACTACCATTTGCAGCTACATGGATGGCCCTAGAGATTCTCATAGCCAGTGATCTAAGTCAGACAAAAAATGACAGATATCATATGATATTGCTTATATGCAAAATCTAAAAAGTTGGTACAGATGAACTTATTTACAAAAAGAATTAGAATCAGAGATATAGAAAACAAATGTATGGTTACCAGAGTGGAAAGTGTGTGGTACTTGGAAGGATAAATTAGGAGATGGGGGAACATATACACGCTACTCTGTATGTAACAGATAACTAATAAGGACCTATTATACAGCATAGGGAACTCTTTTCAGTATTCTGCTTTGACCCCTTTGTGAAAAGAATCTAAAACAGAGTAAATACAGATGCATGTCTAATTGATTCACCTAGCTATATGTCTGAAGCTGATACAACATTGAACAACTATACTCCAATAAAAATTTAAACATAACATAAAATATTTCAGAGTTCATCAAGGAGGTGAAAGTCTTCTACCCTGAAAACTCTAAAATGTTGCTGAAAGAAGACCTAAGTAATTGGAAAACAACCCATGTTTAAGTATTAGAACGCTTAGTATTGTTCAAATAACAATACTAGTTAGCCCAATATACAGATTCATTTCATTCATATTCGATCTCAGAGATTCTTTACTTTTTTTGACAAATTGACAAAAACATCTTAATATTCGTATGGAATTCCAAGAGATGCTGAAGAGCCAGAATACTATTCCAGATGTGTGTTACTGCATTAGAATAGGTATATAGACCATTGAATAGACTTGAGAACCCAGAGACAAACCCTCACTTCTATTTTCACTTGATTTCTGGTAGAAGTGCTAAGACTGGTCACTGGCCAAACAGATCCAACAAATGGCACTGCAAAACCCTGACCTCACATGCAGAATCTTGAGGATGGACCTGACCTCATACCATACACAGAAGGTAACTCAAGATAAATCAAGACCTAATATTTGCAGCTAAGCTATAGAACGGTAGAAGAGAAAACAACTGCACACCTCCATGACCTTGAATTTGGTGATGGTGCCTTAAATGTCAGACCAAAGGCACAGACTACAATAACAACAACAAAAATAGATGCAGTGGCCATCAAGAAAAAGATGAAAACTTTCCACATCACAGGACGTTCTCACGAGGGTGAGAAGACAGCCTAGAAAAGGACCCAAAATGTCTGCAAACCATAAACCTGCTATGGATTTACTCTGCAGAATACGTAAAAGACACTAACAACAATATAATTTGAAAATGAACCAAAAACCAAAACAGACATTTCTCAAAGGAGACATACAAATGGTCCAACGAACATGAAAAAATGCTGAACACCACTAATTATTAGAGAAATGGAAATTAAAACTACAGTGAGGTACTACCACACAAGGGTCAGAATGGCCATCATCAAAAAATCTGCAAACAATAACTGCTAGAGAGGATGCAGAGAAAATGGAGCCCCCCTACACTGCTGGAAGGAGTGTAAATGTGCATGCCGTTTATGGAGAACAGTATGGAGGCTCCTTAAAAAGCTCTGTATAGAACTACCGTATAATTCAGCAATCCTTCTACTAGGCATACATCTGGGGGGAAAAAGTCAGTATTTGAAAAAATACTTTCATCGAAGGGTTCACTGCAGCACTGTTTACAATAACCAACAAGAAAGCCATCTAAATGTCCATTGACAGAGGAATGGATAAAGAAAAGTGGTACATCTATGCAATGGAACGTTACTCAACCATTAAATAGAAGGTAATAATGCCATTTGCAGCAACATGGATGGACCTAGAGATTTTCGTACTGAATGATGGAAGACCCACTGAGAAGGAGAAATATTGTATGACATCCCTGGTAGGCAGAATCTAAAAAGAAAGGATACAAATTAATTTATTTACAACACAGAAGCAGACTCACAGACTTATGGAACGAACTTATGGCTGCTTAGCGGAGAAGGACAGGGAAAAGGGATAATTAGGGAGTTTGGGATCGACATGTACACACTGCTATATTTAAAATGGGTAACCAGCAAAGTCCTACTGTATAGTATAGGGAGTTCTGCTCAGTGTTATGTGGCAGGCTGGAAAGGAAGGGAGTTTGGAAGAGGATGGATACATGTATACTATGTAGGGCTAAGTCCCTTTGCTGTCCACCTGAAACTATCACAACATTGTTAATCAGCTATACTCTAGTATAATATAAAAAGTTTAAAACTAAAAACAAAAAAATAAGTTAGATACTACCATTTGCAGCAACATGGATGGACCTAGAATTTCTTATACAAAGGAACATTAAGTCAGATAGAAAAGAGAAATATCATTTGATATCTCTTACATGCAGAATCTAAAAAGATGATACAAAAGAGATAGAGAGGCATTTATATAGAAAACAAACCTATGGCCACTAAAGGGGAAAGTGAGAGGGTGGCAAGGAGGAATAAATTAGGAGATTGGGATCAACATATATGGACTACTATTATATATAAGGTCCTACCATGTAGCACAGGGAACTCTACTCAATTTTCTGTATTAACCTACATGAGAAAAGAATTTAAACAAAGTGGATATATGTATAACTGGTTTACTTAATCAATGCTTATTCACTTAGTCACTTCAGGTGCTGTACACCTGAAACTGATACAACATTGTTAATCAACTATACTCCAATAAAAGTTTAAAAATAATAAAAAGTATTTCAGATTCCAAACAAGGAGGCAAAAGACTTCTACCCTGAAAACTTTAAAATATTGCTTAAATTAAAGAGGACCTAAATAAACGGAATACAGTCCATGTCTGAAGGTTAGAACACTTAACAGTGTCCAAAATAGCAATACTATGCAGAACAAATACAGATTTAATTTGGTCCCTATTTAGCTCAGAGTTTCTCTCTTTGTTGTTGTTTCTCAAATTGGGAATAAATTCTAATATTCATATGAAATTCCAAGGGACACTGAAGAGCCAAAATTATCTTGCAAAAGTGTGTTACTGCATTCCCATAGACATGCAAACCATGGAACAGACTTGGAACCCAGAAGCAAACCCTAAAGTTAAGCTGAAAATCACAGATGAAAACATAGACACACATCTCCATGACCATTGGCTTGGGTTATGGGTCCTAAAACATGACTCCAAAGGCACAGAAAACAATGAAAAGTAGATATACTGGTCCTCAAAAGAATTAAAAACTTCCGTGCATCACAGGACATTATCAGGAGAGTGAAACGGCAACCCAGAGAATGGCAGAAATTGTTTGCAAACCATAGGCCTGCTACAGGTTTAAAATCCATAATATGTAAAGGATGCCAACAAAGCTATTCAAACGTGGTCCAAAAACCAGAACAGACATTTCTCCTAAAAAGACATAAAAGTGGCCAAAGGCACAATGAAAGATGCTCAGCATCACTAACTATTAGAGAAATGTAAACTAGAACAATAATGAGATACACGTCACACAGGTAAGAATGGTTATCATCTAAAAATCTCAAGACGATAAATGCTGGAGAGGGTGCGGAGAAAAGGGAACTCTGCTACACTATTGGTGGGAATGTAAATGGGTACAACCGTGATGGAGAAGAATATGAAGATTCCTCAAAAAAAAAAAAAAAAAAAAAAACACCCATGTATAAAACTACCATATGGTACAGCAATCGCATTCCAGGGCAGGTATCCAGAGAAAATCATTATTTGAAAAGACACATGCATCCCAGGGTTCACTACTTCACTCTTTACAATAGCCAAGACACTGAAGCAACCTAATTATCTTCTGACAGACAAATGGGTAAAGAAGAAGCTGTACTCACTTATAGAAAAACTTGTAATCACTTAAAAAAATTCAGATGCATTACAGAATTATCTTGGAATATTTTGGAAAATACAAATGCCCAAGTAATACGATTTTTTCCTGAAGCTTCAGATGTGTTTCTAACGAGCAGCCACGTTTAAAAACAGCTGGACTTTATGATGATCTTTTGCCTTTAACTAGCTCATTTCACTTTTTCTATTTCATACTCAGGACTCCCGTTTCACTTGGTCTGTTTTCCAGTTTGTCTATTTTTGTTGTTGTTGTTGTTCTTTCTCGAGCCTTTATCAGGTGTCGTAGGAAAACGTATATATAGTATGTGTAATATTTATATTTAGAAAATTGATGAATTTTTGCCTAATTATAAAAATTTATGACATTTTGATTCTACTTGTTTGATGTAGTATGACTAGAATATTAGATTTTAATGTATATGCACTCAAAACTTTGATATAGTTCCATGCATTTTGGCATCTAGTATTACTGCTAAAAGTCTAGAAAATTTATTATCTTAGTAACTCAAAATAAATTTGAGGCTTGAAACTTCTAATCCAATTTGAGAATATAAACAAATATTATGTTGTAAAAAAAAAAACAGGAAATTAACAAGTGATACAGGATTATTAACTAAAAAGTACCGATTTTGTTCAAATTTCACAAAATTTTATGCCAGTGTCCATTATTTGTTTTTATACCTCACTCAAGACTCCACATTGTATTTAATTGCAGAGCAGCTTCAGTTGCATGCAACAAACTCTGACAAATTCTCTTTTCATTTTTACTCTGTTACAAATATTTTCTAGTTTTCCTTGTTATGACCTCTTAGATATACCCATCACTTAAAAATGGACGTTTAATTTCTAAATACATGGGATGTTGTTTAGAGTATCTTAATATTAATTTCTCATTTTGATATTAATTTCTCACTTAAATGCGTTCTTCCCTGCAATCACCCTCTGTGTATTTTTCAGTCTAACTTTATTGAGGCTTTCAATGGCTAAGTCAAAGATCTTTCTTGGTAAATGTCACGTTTTGCACTTGAAAATATGTGTGGGTTATTTTCAAATATCTTTTGATACTGATTTCTAATGTGATTCTACACTGATAAGACAATAGACTCTCTCTGATTGCAGAACTTTTAGACCACGTAATTTTTGCACCTAGTTTTATGTCCCTGGATATGTTCCAGTGTCTCCTAGTTTACAGTCAATGGGAACTTGAATAGAATTTGTCTCCTACTGTTGTGTGAAAATTGTATAAAGCTTAATTATGTTGAAATGGTTCATAATTGCTCCCAGGTCTACTATATCTTTCAACTTCTCTGTATATACATTCTATTCGTTTTGGAGAGTATGATATTGAAACTCTAACTAAAAAACTATCTAAGTAAAAAAATTATAATATATAGTGGAACTATATATAACCTTGTTCTGAATTTTCCAAGTCTCTGGTAACTGTGCTATCATACCTTCATAATTTAAACAATAAATTACTCAGCCATAAAAATGAGTGAAACGCTACCATTGCAGCAACATGGTTGGCCCTAGAGGTTCTCCTAGCCAGTTATGTAAGTCAGACAAAAAATGACAAATATCATATGATATCACTTATAGGCAAAATCTAAAAAGTTTATACAAATGAGCTTATTTACACAAAGAATTAGAGTCATAGATATAAAAACAAACCTATAGTTGCCAGAGGGCAAAGTGAGGGGTGGCTGGGAGGGATAATTTAGGAGAAGGGGATCAACATATAAACAATACTCTACATACAATAGATAACCAGCAAGGACCTACTCTATAGTCCAGGAAGCACTCCTCAGTGCTCTGCAGTAACCCCTATGTGATGAGAATCTAAAACAGAGTGGATATCGGTATATGTCCAACTGATTGCTTTTGCTGTATGCCTGAAACTAATACAACATTGAACACTAACTATACTCCTATAAGAATGTAAAAATAATATAAAATATTTCAGAATTCAATCCAGGTGGTGAAAGTCTTCTATACTGAAAACTTTCAAACACTGCTTAAAGAGGACCTAAATAATTAAGAAAACAACCCATGTATAAATATTAGAATGCTGAATAATGTCCAAATAACAGCACTATTCAGATCAATATGGAGATTCATTTCATTCCTATTCAGTCTCAGAGTTTCTTCTTCTCAGAATTGGGAAAAACATCCTAATATTCATATGGAAATTCAAGGGATGACAAATAGCCAAAACTGTCTTGCAAAATGTGTGTTACTGCATTAGTGTAGACATACAGACGACGGAATGAGAACGGGGAATGAGAACCCCAAAATAAACCCTTTTTTCTATTTTCACTTGATTTCTGAGAGAAGTGCTAAGCCTAGGCACTGGGCAAAAGAACAGATCTAACAAATGGCACTGCAAAACCCGGACCTCATGTGCTGAACCTTGAGGGTGGACTTGACCTCATACAATAAACTAAAGGTAACGCAGGATGAATCAAGGCCTAAATTTTGGAGCTGAGCTATAGAACTGCAGACAAGAAAACAGCTGCACATCCCCGTGACCTTGGATTCAGATGGCGCCTTAAATACCAGATCAGAGGCGCGGGAAACAATGAAAAACAGACACACTGGCCTTCAAAAAAAGAAAAGCTTCCATGCATCACTACAACAGAATCTTAGTTAGCCGTCAAAAAGAATGAAATAATGCAACTTGCAGCAACACAGATGGACCTAGAGATTTTCATACCGAGTGAAGGAAGTCAGACAGAGAGGGAGAAATATTGTAAGGCATCCTCTGGATACAGAATCTAAAATGAAAGGATATGAGAGTATGATATTGAAACTCCAGCTAAAAGTCTTAATTTATCTAAGTAAAAAAATTATGCTCTATGGTGGCTTTATATAGATCCTTGTTCTGTATTTTCCAAGTCTCTTGTGAATGTATTATCATACTTTCATAATTTAAACAATAAAAAATTTTTTAAAAAGGAGAAAAAGTGGTACATACATACAATGGAGAATTGCTCAGCCATAAGAATGGGTGAAATATTACCATGGCAACAACATGGTTGGACCTAGAGATTCCCATAGGCAGTGATGTAAGTCAGACCAAAAAATGACAAATATCATATGATAATGTTTATAGGCAAAATCTAAAAAGGCGGTACAAATGAACTTATTTACAAAAAGAATTAGAGTCAGAGATATCCAAACAAACCTATAGTTACCAGAGTGGACAGTGAGGAGAGGCTGGGAGGGGTAAACTAGGAGACAGGAATCAACATACACCCACTACTCTATATGTGATAGATAATTAATAAGAACCTACTGTGTAGCATAGGGAACTCCATTCAGCATTCTGCATTAACTCCCATGTAAAAGAATCAAAAACAGAGTAAATACATGTATATGTCTAACTGATTCACTTTGTTGCCTGAAGGTGATACAACAATGAAAACCAACTATACTCTAAAAAAAATTAAGAATAATATAAAATATTTCAAAATTCACTCAAGGAGGTGAAAGGTTTCTACCCTCAAAACTCCAAAACATTGCTTAAAGAAGACCTAAGTAATTGGAAAATAACCCATGTTTAAATATTAGAATGTTTAGCATTATTCAAATAACAAAAATATTCAGACCAATATAGAGATTCATCATTCCTGTTAAATCTTATAGTTTCTTTTTTTCTGAATTAGGAAAAACGACCTATATTCATATGGAATTCAAGGGATGCTGAAGAGACAAAATTATCTTGCAAGTGTGTGTTCCTGCAGTAGCAGAGACATACAGACCATGGAATAGACTTGAGAACCCAGCAACAAATCCTCACTTCTATTTTCACTTGATTGCTGATAGAAATGCTAAGACTGGTCACTGGGCCAAGAACAGATCCAGCAAATGGCACTGCAAAACCCGGACCTCACGTGCAAAACCTTGAGGGTGGACCTGACTTCATACCATACACGGAAGTTAACACTAGATGAATCAAGGCTGAAATTTTGGAGCTAAGCTATAGAACTATACAAGAAAAAACAGCTGCACATCTTCATGACTTTAGATTTGGTGATGGTGCCTTAAGTATCAGACCAGAAGCACAGAAAATAATGAAAAATAGAGACACTGGCCTTCGAAAACATAATGAAAAAAACTTCCATGCATCACTGAATCTTCTCATGGGATTGAAGCTAGTGAAGGGCAGAAGATGTTTCCAAACACTAGGCCTGCTATGGTTTTAACATGCAGAATATGTAAAAGCCTCCAGCAATACAACTCAAAAATGGACCAGAAACCCAAACAGACATTTCTCAAAGGAAACATACAAATATCCAGCTGCTCATGAAAAGATGTTCAACGTCACTAATTATTAGAAAAGTGGAGATTAAAACTACAATGATATACCACCTCATATGGGTCAAAATGGCCATCATCAAAAAATCTACAAGCAATAACTGCTGGAGCGGATGCAGAGCAAAGGCAGCCCTCCTATACTGCTGGAGGGAATGTAAAATGGGTACACCAAATACTGAGAACAGTATGAAGATTCCTTAAAAAACTATATATATAGAATGGCCGTATAATTCAGCAGTTCCATAGCAAGACATACATCTGGAAATAAAAAAGAGTATTTGAAAAGATACATGCCCTCCAGGGTTCACTGCTGAAGAGTTTACAACAGCTGAGATATGGAAGTTACAAAAAATCCATCAACAGAGGAATGGATAAAGAAAAAGTGGTACATCTATGCAATGGAATATTACTCAGCCATTAAAAAGAATGAAATAATGCCATTTGCAGCAACACTGATGGACCTAGAGATTTCCATGCTGAGTGGAAAAAAGTCAGACAGAGAAGGAGAAATATCGAATGACCTCCCCTGTATGAGTAATCAAAAAGAAAGGATACAAGTAAACTTATTTACAAAACAGAAACAGATTCACAGATGTAGAGAATGAACTTATGGTTGCCAGGGGTGAAGTATGGGGAGAACAGATAGGGAGTTTAGAATTGACATGTAGATACTGCTATGTTTAAAATGGATAACCAGCAAGGGCCTACTGTGTAGCATAGGGAACTCTGCTCAATGTTATGTGGCAGCCGGGATGGAAGGGGAGTTTGAGGGGGAATGGATACATGTATATGTATGTTTGAGTCCCTTTGCTGACCACTTGAAACTATCACAACATTGTTAATTAGCTATACTCCAATAAACAGTTTAAAAGTAAAAATAAATAAATAAATGAACTAGTGCCATCTGCAGCAACATGGATAGGCCTAGAGATTGTCATACAAAGGAACAGTAAGTCAGAGAGAAAAGAGAAATATCATTTGATATCTCATACGCAGAATCTGTACAAAAAAGATCTTCACGGCCCAGATAATCACGATGGTGTGATCACTCACCTAGAGCCAGACATCCTGGAATGTGAAGTCAAGTGGGCCTTAGGAAGCATCACTACGAACAAAGCTAGTGGGGGTGATGGAATTCCAGTTGAGCTTTTTCAAATTCTGAAAGATGATGCTTTGAAAGTGCTGCACTCAATATGCCAGCAAATCTGGAAAACTCAGCAGTGGCCGCAGGACTGGAAAAGGTCAGTTTTCATTCCAATCCCAAAGAAAGGCAATGCCAAAGAATGCTCAAACTACCACACAATTGCACTCATCTCACACGCTAGTAAAGTAATGCTCAAAATTCTCCAAGCCAGGCTTCAGCAATACGTGAACCGTAAATTTCCAGATGTTCAAGCTGGTTTTAGAAAAGGCAGAGGAACCAGAGATAAAATTGCCAACATCTGCTGGATCATCGAAAAAGCAAGAGAGTTCCAGAAAAACATCTATTTCTGCTTTATTGACTACGCCAAAGCCTTTGACTGTGTGGATCACAATAAACTGTGGAAAATTCTGAAAGAGATGGGAATACCAGACCATCTGACCTGTCTCTTGAGAAACCTGTATGCAAGTCAGGAAGCAACAGTTAGAACTGGACATGGAACAACAGACTGGTTCCAAATAGGAAAAGGAGTACGTCAAGGCTGTATATTGTCACCCTGCTTATTTAACTTATATGCAGAGTACATCATGCGAAATGCTGGGCTGGAAGAAGCACAAGCTGGAATCAAGATTGCTGGGAGAAATATCAATAACCTCAGATATGCGGATGACACCACCCTTATGGCAGAAAGTGAAGAAGAACTAAAGAGTCTCTTGATGAAAGTGAAAGAGGAGAGTGAAAAAGTTGGCTTAAAGCTCAATGTTCAGAAAACTAAGATCATGGCATCTGGTCCCATCACTTCATGGGAAATAGATGGGGAAACAGTGGAAACAGTGTCAGACTTTATTTCTGGGGGCTCCAAAATCACTGCTGATGGTGAGTGCAGCCATGAAATTAAAAGACGCTACTCCTTGGAAGGAAGGTTATGACCAACCTAGATAGCATATTTAAGAGCAGAGACATTACTTTGCCAGCAAAGGTCCGTCTAGTCAAGGCTATGGTTTTTCCAGTCATCATGTATGGATGTGAGAGTTGGACAGTGAAGAAAGCTGAGCGCCGAAGAATTGATTCTTTTGAACTGTGGTGTTGGAGAAGACTCTTGAGAGTCCCTTGGACTGCAAGGAGATCCAACCAGTCCATCCTAAAGGGGATCAGTCTTGGGTGTTCATTGGAAGGACTGATGCTGAAGCTGAAACTCCAATACTTTGGCCACCTCATGCGAAGAGTTGACTCATTGGAAAAGACCCTAATGCTGGGAAGGATTGGGAGAGGATGAGATGGTTGGATGGCATCACTGACTCGATGGACATGGGTTTAGGTGGACTCCGAGAGTTGGTGATGGACGGGGAGGCCTGGCGTGCTGTGATTCATGGGGTTGCATAGAGTCGGACACGACTGAGCAACCGAACTGAACTGATGCAGAATCTAAAAAAGATGATACTAATGAACTTATTTACAAAAGAAAAATAGAGACACAGATATAGCCATACCTATGGCTACTAATGGGACTATTGGGAGGGTGGAGAGAAGGAATAAACTAGGAAATTTGGATCAACATATATACACTATTATATATAATAGATAACTAACAAGTACCTACCATAAAGCACAGGGAACTCTATCTCAATATTCTGTATTAACCTATATAGTAAAAGAATCTAAAACAGAGTGAATATATGTATATGTATAACTGATTCACTTTTCAGTGTTTATTTACTTACTGACTTCAGGTGCTGTACACCTAAAAGTTACAACATTGTTATCAACTATATGCTATTAAAAATTTTAAACTAATATAAAATATTTCAGAATTCAAACAAGGAGGTGAAAGACTTCTACCGTGAAAACTCTAAAGCATTGCTTAAGTGGAAGAAGACCTAAATAAATGAAATACAGCCCATGTTTGAAGATTAGAACACTTAATATTGTTTAAATAACAATACTATACAGAACAATATACACACTCAATTCCCATTAAAGGTCTGAGTTTGCTTTTTTCCTGTTGTTTTTTGAATTGAGAAAAAAATCCTAATATTCATATGAAAATATGAAATTCCAACAGATGCTAAATGGCCAAGATAATCTTACAAAAATGTTACTGCATCCTCATAGGCATACATACCATGAAACTGACTTGGAACCCAGAAACAAATCCTCAGGCTAAGCTAAGAACTACAGATGAAAACACTGACCTTGGCTTCAGTTGTGGGTCCTAAAATATGACACCAAAGGCATAGAAAACAAAGAACATTAGATACACTTGTCCTCAAAAAAATTTAAAAACTTCCATGTGTCACAGGACATTCTCAGGAGAGTGAAATGACAACCTAGATAATAGCAGAAAAGCTTTGCAAACCATAGACCTGCTTTGGGTTTAATATCCAGAATAGGTAAAGGAAGCCAACAACACAATTCAACAGTGGTACAAAAATCTGAACAGACATTTCTCCTACGACATACAAATGGCCAACAGCACATGAGAAGATGCTCACCACCACTAGTTATCAGAGAAATGGAAATTAGAACTACAATGAGATATCACATCACACAGGTCAGAATGTCCATCGTCAAAAAATCTACAAACAATAAATGCTGGCGAGGGTGTGGAGAAAAGGGAACTTTCCTACAATATTGGTGGGAATGTAAATGGGTACAACCATGATAGAGAAGAATATAGAGGTTCTTTTTAAAACGTATACAGAACTATCATATGAGCCAGCAATCCCACTCCAGGGCATATATCTGGAGAAAACCATTATTCAAAAAGATACTGCACACCATGGTTCACTGCAGAATTAAACACATCCCAGGCATGGAGGCCACCTAAGTATCTATCGACAGACAAATGGGTAAAGCAGAAGAGGTACATATATACAATGGAGTGTTCAGTTCAGCTCAGTTCAGTCGCTCAGTCGTGTCCGACTCTTTGCGACCCCATGAATCGCAGCACGCCAGGCCTCCCTGTCCATCACCAACTCCCGGAGTTTACCCAAACCCATGTCCATCGAGTCAGTGATGCCATCCAACCATCTCATCCTCTGTCGTCCCCTTCTCCTCCTGCCCCCAATCCTTCCCAGCATTAGGGTCTTTTCCAATGAGTCAACTCTTCGCATGAGGTGGCCAAAGTATTGGAGTTTCAGCTTCAGCATCAGTCCTTCCAATGAACACCCAGGACTGATCTCCTTTAGGATGGACTGGTTGGATCTCCTTGCAGTCCAAGGGACTCTCAAGAGTCTTCTCCAACACCACAGTTCAAAAGCATCAATTCTGCGGCACTCAGCTTTCTTCACCATCCAACTCTCACATCCATACATGACAACTGGAAAAACCATAGCCTTGACTAGGCGGACCTTTTTTGGGAAAGTAATGTCTCTGCTTTTCAATATGCTCTCTAGGTTGGCCATAACCTTCCTTCCAAGGAGTAAGCGTCTTTTAATTTCATGGCTGCAATCACCATCAGCAGTGATTCTGGAGCCCCAAAAAATAAAGTCTGACACTGTTTCCACTGTTTCCCCATCTATTTCCCATGAAGTGATGGGACCAGATGCCATGATCTTAGTTTTCTGAATGTTGAGTTTTAAGCCAACTTTTTCACTCTCCTCTTTCACTTTCATCAGGAGTATTACTCAGCCATAAAAAAGAACAAAATAGAGTTATTCATAGCAATATGGATGGACATAGAGAGTCTTACACCCAATGATGTAAGTCAGACAGAAAATGACAAATATCATATCCAGGAGGGATAAATTAGGAGACTGGGATCAACATATACACACTCTTCTATATAAAATATATGACAAATAAGGACCTACTATACAGCACAGGACACTCAATTCAGTATTCTGCATTAATCCTTATGTTAAAAGAATCTAAAACAGAGAGGATATACAAACATATTTAACTGATTCACTTTGCTATATGTCTGAAACTGATACAACAATGTATACCAACTATACTCCAAAAACTATACTATTCAGACTAACACAGAGATTTATTTCATTCCTCTTCAACCTCAGAGTTTCTTTCTTTTCTCTGATTTGGGAACACGTCCTAATATTCCTATGGAATTTCAAGGGACCCTGATGCTGCAGAAGATTGAAGGCAGGAGGAGAAGAGGGCAACAAAGGATGAGATGGTTGGATGGCATCATGGATTCAACGGACACGAGTCTGAGCAAACTCTAGGAGATGGTGAAGGACAGGGAAGCCTGGCATGCTGCAGCCCATGGGGTCCCAAAGTGTCGGAAACGATTGAGCAACTGAACAACAACAGACCATGGAATAGACTTGAGAAATGAGAAACAAATCCTCACTTCTAATTTCACTCAGTTTCTGAGAGAAGTGCTAAGACTGGTCACTGGGCCAAGAACAGATCCAGCAATGACACTGCAAAACTCAGACTTCATGTGCAAAAGCCTTGAGTGTGGACCTGACCTCATACCATACACAGAAGTTAACACTAGATGAATCAAGGCCTAAATTTTGGAGCTAAGCTATAGAACTGTACAAGAAAAAACAATCTTCACATCTACACAGTCTACACATCTTCACGACCTTGGATTTGGTGATGGTGCCTTAAATATCAGACCAGAGGCACAGAAAACAATGAAAAATAGATACACTGGACTTCAAAATAATGGAAAACGTCCATGCATCATCTGACATTCTCATGAGAGGGAAAAAACAACATGGAGAAGGGCAAAAATGTTTTCACACTGTAAGCCTGCTATGGGTTTACTATGTAGAACATAAAAGACACCAACAATATAACTCAAAAATGGACCAAAGACCCAAACAGGCATGTCTCATAGAGAATATACAAATGGCCAAAGGAACATGAAAAGATGATGGACATCACTAATTATTAAAGAAATGGAAATGAAAATTACAATGAGATAACACCACACATGAGTTAGAATGGCCGTCATCAAAAAATCTACAAACAATAAATTCTGGAGAGGGCGCAGAGAAAAGGGAGCCCTCCTACACTGTTGGAGTGAGTGTAAATGGGTATACCATTTATGGAGAACAGATTGGAAGTTCTTTAAAAAACTATAAATAGCACTACTGTATGATCCAGCAACACCACCCCAAGGCATACATCTGGAAAGAAAACCTGTATTCAAAAAGATGCAAGCACTCCCGGGTTCATTGCAGCAAACCTCCTAAATGTCCATCAACAAAGGAATGGATGAAGGAAATGGGGTACCTCTATACAATGGAATATTACTTGGCTGTTAAAAAAGAATGAAATACTGCCATTTGCATTGACATGGATGACCCTACAGATTCTCATACAAAGGAACATTAAGTCAGATAGAAAAGAGAAATATCATTTGATATCTCTTATATGCAGAATCTAAAAAGATGATATGAATTAACCTATTTAAGAAGGGAACTAGAGGTGCAGGTATACAAAAGAAACCTATGGTTACTAAAGGGGAAAGTGAGAGGGTGGAGGGTTGGAATAAATTAGGAGACTGGGACAACATATATACATTAACACACATAATAGATAACTAAAAAGGACCTACCATATAGCACAGGAATCTCTACTCAGTTTTCTGTATTAGCCTATATGGGAAAAGAATCTAAAACAAAGTGGAAATAAGTATATGCATAACTGATTCACTTATCAGTGCTTATTCACTCATTTACTTCAGGTGCTGTACACTTGAAACTGATACAACACTGTTAATCAACTGTAATCTCATACAAATTAAAAAATAATGTAAAATATTTAAGAATTCAATCAAGAATATGAAAAGGCTCCTACCCTGAGAACTCTAAAACATTGCTTAAATGAAAGAGGACCTGAACAAATAGAAGACAACCCAGGTATGGAAATGAGAACACTTAATATTGTTTAAATAGCAACACTATTCAGAACAATACACAGATTCAATTCAATCCATATTCAGTCTCAGAGGTTTCTTTTTTTTCTGTTGTTTTTTGAAATAGGAAAAAATTCTAATATTTTATGAAATTCCAAGAGATACTGAATGGCTGAAATAATCTTGCAAAAGTGTGTTATTGCATTAGCATAGACACACAGACTATGGAACAGACCTGGAACCCAGAAATAAACCCTCGAGGTAAGCTGAGAACTACAGACGAAACATAGACACACATTTCCATGATCTTGGTTTTGGTTCCTAAAAATGACACTAAAGGCATAAGATACAATGAAATCTAGATACACTGGTCCTCAAAGAAATTAAAAACTTCCATGCATCACAGGACATTCTCATGATAGTAAAAAGACAACCTGGAGAACGGCAGAAAATGTTTGTAGACTATAGTCTGGCTACAAGTTTAATAATCTGAATATGTAAAGGATGCTACTATCTGGGTGTCGCTATCTGGTGTCACTATCTGGGAGACAGTGAAGGACAGGGAAACCCATGTGCTGCAGTCTATGGGGGTCACAGAGTGAAACACGACTTAGCGAGTAAACAACATCAACACACAAACGATGCCAACAACACAATTCAAAAGTGGTCCAAAAATCCGAGCAGACGTTTCTCCTAAGAAGACATACAAATGGCCAACACAACATGAAAATATGCTCAAAACCACTAATGATTAGAGCAATGGAAATTAGAACTACAATGAGATATCACATCATACAGTTCAGAATGGCCATTGTCAAAAAGTATACAAACCACAAATGCTGAAAAGGGTGTGGAGAAAGGGAACTCTCCTATACTATTGGTGGGAATGTAAATGGGTACAACCATGATGGAGAATAAGATATGGAGGTTCCTCAAGAAAAGCTATACACAGAACTACCATATGAGTCAGCAATCCCATTCCAGGGCATATATCCAGAGAAAACCATTATTTGAAAAGATGCTTGCACTCCAGGGTTCACTGCAGCAATGTTTACAACATCCAAAACGGGGAAGCCACCTAAGTATCTACAGACAAAAATGTTAGAGAAGAAGTGGTACACGTAACAGTGGAATATTACTCAGCCACAGGAATGAACATAATCCTGCCATTTGCAGCAACATGGATGTACCTAGAGATTCTCATAGCTAGTGATATAAGTCAGACAGAAAATGGCAAATATCACTTATATGCAAAATACAAAACATTGGTACAAATGAACTTATTCACAAATAAGAAACAGAATCACAGATATAGAAAACAAGCCTATGATCACCAGAGGGGAAAGTGAGAGGTGTCCGGGGCAGATAAATTAGGAGACTGGAATCAACATACACACACTACTCTATGTATAATAGACAATTGATAAGGCCCACTATACAGCGCAAGGGAATTCCTATTCAGTATTCTGCTGTAACCCCATGTGAAAAAGGTCTGAAACAGAGTGGATATAAGTATACGTGTAACAGATTCATGTTAATGAATGCCTGAAAGTGATACAACATTGAACACCAGCTATACTCTAGCAAAAATTAGGAAATAATGTGAAATATTTCAGATTTAATGAAGGAGGTGAAACAAATACTTCTACCCTGAAAACTCTAAAAATTGCTTAAAGAGGACCTAAATACATAGAAAACAATTCATGTTTGAGATTAAAATACTTAATATTGTTCAAATAACAATACTATCTAGAACAATATACAGATTCAATTCAATCTCTATTCAATCTCAGAGTCTTTTTTCTTGATGTTTTTCAAATTGGGAAAAATTCTAATATTCAAATAAATTTCCAAGAGATGCTGAATGGTGGAAATAATCTTACAAAAGTGTATTACTGCATTAGCATAGACATACAGACCATGGGACAGACTTGGAACCTAGAAACAAACCCTTAACCTAAGCAAAGAATTATAGACAAAAATATAGACGCACATTTCCATGACCTTGATTTTTAGCTATGCTTCCTAAAATATGATGCCAAAGGCATAGAAAACAATGAAAGTTAGAGGCACTGGACCTCAAAAAATGAAAAACTTTCATGCATCACAGGATATTCTCACAGAAGTGAAAAGAAAAGTTAGAGAATGGCAGAAAACATTTGCAAACCATAGGCCTGCTTTGGGTTTAAACTCCAGAATATGTAAAGGATGCCAATGAAACAATTAAAAAATGGTCCAAAGGGCTTCTCAAGTGGTGCCAATGGTAAAGAACCCACTGCTAAGTCGCTTCAGTCGTGTCCGACTCTGTGCGACCCCATAGACGGCAGCCCACCAGGCTCCGCCATCCCTGGGATTCTCCAGGCAAGAACACTGGAGTGGGTTGCCATTTCCTTCTCCAGTGCATGAAAAAGAAAAGTGAAAGTGAAGTCGCTCAGTCGTGTCCGACTCTTTAGCAACCCCATAGACTGCAGCCCACCAGGCTCCTCCGTCCATGGGATTTTCCAGGCAAGAGTACTGGATTGGGGTGCCATTGCCTTATCCAAAAGAACCCACTAGCCAATGCAAAACTGGTCCAAGGCTTCCCAGTGGTAATGAATCTGCTCGCTGGTGCAAAAGACACAGGTTCAATTCCTAATCTACGAAGATCCCACATGCTGCAGAGCAACTAAAAGCCCGAGGACCACAACTGATGAGCCTGCGTTCTCAAGTCAGGGAAGTGCAACTACCTGGACCCAGATGTCACAACTACTGAAGCCCACTTGCCCTAGAGCCTGTGCTCAGCAACAAGAGAAGCCACTGCAATGAGAAGACCTCATGCCACAACTAGAGAGTAGCCCCTGATTGTCACAGCAAGAGAAAAGCCGGCGCATCAACAAAGACCTAGCACAGCGAAAAATAAATTAATTTAAAAAAAAAATTTTTAAATGGTACACAAACCCGAGCAGACATTTCTCCTAAGAAGACATACACATTGGCCAACGGCACATGAAAAGATGTTCAACATCACTAATGATCAGAAAAATGGAAATCAGAACTACAATGAGATGTCAAGTTACATAGGTTAGAATGGGTTTTATCAAAAAAAAACTACAAAGAATCAGCACTGAAGAGGATGTGGAGAAAAGGGAACTCTCCTATACTATTGGTGGGAATATAAATGGGTACAACTACGGTGGAGAAGCATATGGATGTTCCTTAAAAATCTGTATATAGAACTACCAAATACAGGAATAGACTTGAGAACCCAGAAATAAACCCTCACTTCTGTTTTCATTTGATTTCTGATAGAAGTGCTAAGACTGGTCACTGGGCCAAGAACAGATCTAACAAATGGCACTGCAAACCCGGACCTCACGTGTAAAACCTTGAGGGTGCATCTGACCTCATGCCAGGCACAGGAGGTAATGCAAGATGAATCAAGGCCCAAATTTTGGATCTAAGCTGTAGAACTGTAGAAGAAAAAACAGCTGCACATCTCCATGACCTGAATTTGGTTTTGTTTCCTTAAATATGAGACCAGAGGCACAAAACAATGAAAAATAGATACAGTAGCCTTCAGAAAAAAAAGAAAAATTTCCAGTCATCACAGAACATTCTTAAGAGAGTGAAAAAATAAACTAGATAAGGGCAGAAAATGTTTGCATACCATAGGCCTGCTGTAGGTTTAATATGCAGAATATGTAAAAGATACCAACAACAGAATTCAAAAATGGACCAAAAACCTAAACAGATGGCCAAGGGCACATGAAAAGATGCTCAATATCACTCATTATTAGAGACATGGAAATTAGAACTACAATGAGGTATCACATCATATAGGTCAGAAAGACCATCATAAAAAATCTACAAACTATAAATCCTGGAAAGGGTGTGGAGAAGAGGGAACTCTCCTACACTATTAGTGAGAATATAAATGTGCACAACCATGATGAAGAAGAATATGGAGATTCCTTAAAAAACTGTATACAGAACTACCATATGATCCCACAAACCCACTCCAAGGCATACATCTGTAAAAAACAGTATTCAAAAAGATACGTTCACCCCAGGGTTCACTGCAGAAGAGTTTACAATAGCCAAGGCATGGAAGCCACCTAAATGTCCATCAACAGAGGACTGGATAAAGAAAACCTGGTATATCTATACAACTGAATATTGCTTGGCCATTGAAAAGAATGAAATAATGCAATTTGCAGCAAAATGGATGAACCTAGAGATTTGCATACTGAGTGAAGGAAGTCAGAGAAGGAGAAATCTCATATGACATCCCCTGTACAAGGGGGATACAAGTGAACTTATTTACAACACAGAAAACAGACTTAGAGAATGAACTTATGGTTGCCAGGGGCAAAGGACAGTGAGAAGAGATAGTCGGGGAGGTTGGGATCAACATGTACACACTACTATATTTAAAATGGATAATCAGCAAGGTCCTACTGTATAGCATAGGGAACTCTGCTCAATGTTATGTGGCAGCCTGGATGAGAGGGGGGTTTGGGAGAGATGGATACATGTATATGTATGAATGAGTCCCCTTTGTTGTCCACCTGAAACTATGACAACATTGTTAATCAGCTATACTCCAATATAAAATAAAAAGTTTCAAAGTAAATACAAATGAATAAATCACTGAAATGCTGCTATTTGCCGTAAAATGGATAGACTAGAGATTCTCATACAAAGGAATGTTAAGTCAGATAAAAAGAGAATCATTTTGGAGAAGGAAATGGCAACCCACTCCAGTATTCTTGCCTGGAAAAGTCCATGAACAGAGGAGCCTGGTGGGCTGCAGTCCATGGGGTTACATGACTGAGCACGCGTTCATGAGGGTGGAGGGAGATGGGTTGGTAGCAATAAACTGGTAGAACTAAAAAAAAAAAAAAAAAAAAAGAATCATTTGATATCTCTTATATGAAGGATCTAAAAAGATGATTCAAATGAACTTTTTGAGAAAATATGGTTACTAAAGGGGAAAGTGAGAGGGTGGCAGAGAGGAATAAATTAGGAGGTTGGGATCAACATATATATACTACTATACATATAATAGATAACTAATAGGGACTTACCTTACGGCCCAGAGAACTCTACTCAATATTCTGTATTAACCTATATGGGAAAAGAATCTAAACCAGAGTAGATCTATGTATATGTATAGCTCAGTGGGTGAAGAATCTGCCTGCAATTCAGGAGACACAAGAGATACGGGTTCCATCCCTGGATCAGGAAGATCCCCTGGAAGGAGGGCATGGCAACCTACTCCAGTATTCTTGCCTGGAGAATCCCAGGGACAGAGGAGCCTGGTGGGCTACAGTCCATAGGGGTGCAAAGAGTCGGACATGACTGAAGTGACTAAACACATAACTGATTCACTTACCAGTGCTTATTCACTGATTCTCTTCAGGTGCTATATACCAACCGATACAACATTGTTAATCAACTATTCTTCAGAAAAATTAAAAAATAATACAAGGGCACTTCTCTGGTAGTGCAGTGGGTAAGCATCTGCCTGCCAATGCAGGGGACACAGGTTAGATCCCTGGTCCAGGAAGATCCCACAGGCCGTGGAGCAATTAATCCTGTGCTGCCCAATTGCTGAGCCCATGTACCACAACTGCTGGAGCCCCTGAGCCTAGGACCTGTGCTCTGCAACAAGAGAAGCCCCTCAAAGAGAAGCCTGCTCACCACAATGAAGGGTAGCCCCCCTTGCTGCAAAAGAGGAAAGCCGCCCAGAAACAAAGACCTAGTGCAAAAATAAATAAATGATGGAATAGTTCACAAATAATGCACAGAATTTCAGAATTCAATCAAGGAGGTGAAAGGCTTCTACCCTGAAAACTCTAAAACATTGCTTGAAGAGGACCTAAATAAATGGAAAACAGTCCATGTTTGAAGATTAGAACACTAAACAGTGTTCAAATAACAATACTATCAAGAAAAATACAGAGATTCAATTCAGTCCCAGAGTTTCCTACTTTGTTGTTCTCTTTTGAATTGGGAAAAAAAATCTAATATTCATATGAAACTCCAAGAGATGCTAATCTTACAAAAGTGTGCCACTGCATTCACACAGACCATGGAACAGACTTGGAACCCAGAAACAAACCCTCAGGCTAAGCTAAGAATGATGGATGAAAACACAGACACACATCTCCATGCTCTTGGCTTTGCTAATAATTCCTTAAATATGACACCAAAGGCGTTGAAAAACAATGAGAATTAGATACACTGGTCCTTAAGAAAATGAAAGAAGTCCATGCATCACAGGATATTCTCATGAGAGTGAAAAGACAACCTAGAGAATGGCAGAAAATGTTTGCAAACCATAGATAGGCCTGCTATGGGTTTAAGATCTGGAATATCTAAAGGATACCAACAACACCATTCAAAGTGGTCCAAAAATCTGAACAGACATTTCTCTTAAGAAAACATACAAATGGCCAATGGCACATGACAACATGCTCAACATCACTCATTTTTAGAGAAATGGAAATTAGAACTACAGTGAGATATCATGTCACACAGGTCAGAATGGCCATCATTTAAAAAATCTACAGTCAGTTCTGGAGACAGTGCAGAGAAAAGGGAATTCTCCTGCACCATTGGTAAGAATGTAAATGGGTATAACCATTATGGAGAAGAATATAGAGGAATATTAAAAAACCATACATGGAACTGTGTGCACCCCAGGGTTCATTTTAGCACTGTTTACAATAGCCAAATAATGGAAGCCACCTACATATCCACCAACAGGAAGTGGATAAAGAAAAAGTGGTACGTCTGTACAATAGAATATTACTTAGCCATTAAATAGAATGAAATAATGCAACTTGTAGCAACACGGATGAACCTGGAGATTTTCGTACTGAATGTAGTAAGTCAGACAGAGAAGGAGAAACCTTGAATGACGTTTCCCGTGTGCAGAATCTAAAAAAGAATACAAATGAATTTATTCACAAAACAGAAACAGATACAAACTTAGAGAAAGGACTTAGGGCTGCCAGAGGGGAAGGGCAGGGAGAAGGGCTTGTTAAGGAGGTTGGAATGGATTTGTACATAGTGCTATATTTAAAATGGATAACCAAAAAGGTCTTACTAGATAGCATGGGGAACTCTGTTCCATATTGTGTGGCAGCCTGGATGGGAGGGAATTTGGGGGGAGAATCGATACATGTATATGCATGGCTGAGTGCCTTTGCTGTCCACCCGAAACTGTCAAAACGTTGTTAACTGGCTATACTCCAATACAAAATAAAAAGTTTAAAAGTAAAGATAAGTAAATGAATACTGCTATTTGCAGCAACATGGATGCACTGAGAGATTCTCATACAAAGGAATGTTAAGTCAGATACAAAAGAGAAATATCATTTGTATCCCTAATATGCAGAATCTAAAATGATGATACAAATGCACTTTTCCACAAAAGAAACAGAGGCTAAGTTATAGAAAACAAACCAGTGGTTACTAAAGGGGAAAGATGACACCACCCTTATGGCAGAAAGCGAAGAACTAAAGAGCCTCTTGATGAAAGGGAAAGAGGAGAGTGAAAAAGTTGGCTTAAAGCTCAGTGTTCAGAAAACTAAGATCATGGCATCCGGTCCCATCACTTCATGGGAAATAGATGGGGAAACAGTGGAAACAGTGGCTGACTTTATTTTTTGGGCTCCAAAATCACTGCAGGTGGTAATTGCAGCCCTGAAATTAAAAGACGCTTACTCCTTGGAAGGAAAGTTATGACCAACCTAGACAGCATATTAAAAAGCAGAGACATTACTTTGTCAACAAAGGTCCACCTAGTCAAGGCTACGGTTTTTCTAGTAGTCATGTATGGATGTGAGAGTTGGACTATAAAGAAAGCTGAGCACTGAACAATTGATGCTTTTGACCTGTGGTGTTGGAGAAGAGTCTTGAGAGTCCCTTGGACTGAAAGGAGATCCAACTATCCCATCCTAAAGGAAATCGGTCCTGAATGTTCATTGGAAGGACTGATGTTGAAGCTGAAACTCCAATATTTTGGCCACCTGATGTGAAGAAATGACTTGTTGGAAAAGACTCTGATGCTGGGAAAGATTGAAGGTAGGAGGAGAAGGTGACGACAGAGGATGAGATGGTTGGAAGGCATCACTGATTCGATGGACATTTAAAGATTAAAACACTTAGCAGTGTTCAAATAACAGTACTATCCAAAACAACACACAGATTCAGTTCAACCCCTATTCAATTCAGAGTTTTACTTTGTTGTTGTTTTTCAAGTTGAGAAAAAAAAATCTAATATTCATATGAAATTTCAAGAGATGCTGAATAGATAAAATAATCTTGCAAAAGTGTGTTACTGCATTAGCATAGATATAAAGACCATGGAACAGACTTGGAACCCAGAAACAAATGCTCAAGCTAAGCTAAGAACTACAGACAAAAACAGACACACATCTCCATGACCTTGGCTTTGCTTATGGTTCCTTAAATATGACATCAAAAGCATAGAAAAAAATGAAAATTAGATACACTGGTCCTCAGAAAAATGAAAAACTTCCATGGGTCACAGGACATTCTCTCAAGAGTGAAAAGACAACCTAGAACCTAGAGAATGGCAGAAAATGTTTGCAAACCATAGGCCTGCTATGGGTTTGAGATCTGCAACATGTAAAGGATGCCAACAACACCATTCAAAAGTGGTCCAAAAACCTGAACAGACATTGCTCCTAAGAAGACATATAAATGGCCAATGGCACATGACAACATGCTCAACATTATTCATTATTAAAAGTGAAGTGTTAGCCCCTTAGTCGTGTCCAGCTCTTTGTGACCACATGGACTGTAGCCCACCAGGCTCCTCTGCCCATGGAATTCTTCAAGCAAGAATACTGGAGTGGGTTGCCATTCCTTTCTCCAGGGGATCTCCCCAACCCAGGGATCAAACCCAGGTCTCCCACATCGCAGGCAGATTCTTTATTGTCTGAGCCACCAGGGAAGCCATGATAGGTACAAGCATGATGGAGAAAATATGGAGGGTCTTTAAAAAACTATATATAGAAATACCATATGAGCTAGCAAAACCACTCCAAATCATACATCTGGAAAAACCCATTATTCCAAAAGGTACATGCATAGCGGGTTTCACTGCAGCCCTGTATATAATAGCCAAGACAGGGAAGCCACCTAAGTATCTACCGATAGACAAATGGATAAAGAAGAAGTGGTACATATATACAATGGAATGTTTTCCAGCCGTAAAAATGAACAAAATACTGCCATTTGCAGCAACATGAATGGACCTACAGATTCTCATAGCAAGTGATGTAAGTCAGACAGAAAATGACAAATATCCTATGATATCGCTTATATGCAAAATCTAAAAAGCTGGTACAAATGAAGTTATTTACAAAACTGAAATACAGTTAGAGATATAGAAAACACACCTATATTTACCAGAGAGGAGAGTAAGGGGTGGCCGGGAGGGATAAATTAGGAGACTGGCATTAACACACACACAGTACTATATATATAATAGATTAACTAGTAAAGACCTACTATATAGCACAAGCAATCCTGTTAAGTATTATGCATTAACCCGTATGTGAAAAGAATCTAAAGCAGAGTGTTTACATATATATATATATATATATATATATATGTATATAACTAATTTAATGGTTCATGACCATCACAAGGGCAGATGTTTTCCTTTAATAACCTAGCAGTTGGAGCCACACTGGCCTGAAGATTAGAAGAATCACTAACTGGGGCGGTGGGGTACAAAAGCAAGAGAACAGCCATCTTGAGTGGTTTGACCATACACTCCATTCCTCTTTACCATGCACGACCTTTACCATCTTAGTCTGCCCCTCTGTGCTCTGTCCCTGAAGTTAGGTGTGTAGAGGGGCACTGCAACCAAACACCACAAATGTAATACAGGTAATTGCAGATAGAGTGTGTCTAGAGTCCAAGAGGTGGGCAAACTTTGGAGCCAGGCACTTATCAGGTCAGTTTTTCTTGGAATTTGAGGACAACAATGGCATCTCACTGCAGACCCAACAATGAAACTCATTTCACAGTGAGGCCTCCATTGTCCCCCAGGACCCAAACAGATTCCCCTCCCTTGGACTACGGACCGTAACCAACCGAGCAGGACCAATGGGGCCTTCCTGGGACAGAGATTCCTCCGTGTCCACTTCCTATCTCTTTGTAGAAAAACTTTGAGCCTCCAAGGCCTTTCCTGAGTTCCAAAGAATAAATTTAACCCGAGAAGACACAGAAACAAAAACAGTCAAGCAAGACAAAATAATAATTCAACCATTAAACAAAATCAAGGACCTTTATTTAGCTCATCCTCAAGGGCTATAGATAATATTCTGAACCAAATCCTTTGAGCTGTTTGCAGATATTGAAATGGATGAAACATAAGATGTTTAAGAGGCACAATACAGGGAAGGTCATGACCATTAAGCAAAATACAGGCAGTAAGAGCATTCTGAGATAATAGCATCCCTGCTTGAGGTTTTGTCCTGGCCTGCGATACCACACACGCTGTCCACCCTCAGTCCCCACAGCCATTACCCAGTACCGGAGAGGCAGGATAATAACAGACAATGGGTTAATATAATGTGAAAGTGTTAGTTGCTCAGTCATGTCTGACTCTTTGGGACCCCATGGACTGTAGCCCATCAGGCTCCTCTGAACACAGAATTCTCCAGGCAAGAATACTGGAGTGAGTAGCCCTTCCCTTCTACAGGGGATCTTCTTGACCAAGGGATTGAACCCAGGTCTCCTGCATAGCAGGCAGATTCTTTACCATTTGAGCCACCAGGGAAGCCTAAAATATAATTTAATATAATATAAAGAAAGCTGAGGGGCGAAGAATTGATGCTTTTAAACTGTGGTGTTGGAGAAGACTCTTGAGAGTCCCTTGGATTGCAAGGACATCAAACTATCCCATCCTAAAGGAAATCGGTCCTGAATATTCATTGGAGGGAATGATGCTGAAGCTGAAAATCTAATACTTTGGCCACCTGATGTGAAGAACTGACTCACTGGAAAAGACCCTGATGCTGGGAAAGGTTGAAGGCAGGAGGAGAAGGGGACAACAGAGGATGAGATGGTTGGATGGCATCACTAACTCGATGGACATGAGTTTGAGTAAGCTCTGGGAGTTGGTGAAGGACAGGGAAGTCTGGTGTGCTGCAGACCATGGGGTCGCAAAGAGTCAGACACAACTGAGTGACTGAACTGAACTGACTGAATATAATATAAAATATAATGTTTTTCTCCAGTGAGGGGCCCAGATTAATTACTTTAGTAGTCTTAGGTGAGGCCAGGTAGAAGACAGGTGAAATCTGTAAGTCCCTTTCTAATCCTATTCCCCATGAGGTAGCAAACTCAAACCACCAGTAACCTGCAAGTTCCAAGGCCATTTTACAATGTGTTCCCTTGGGGAAGGATCCTGTAGCAAGGGCAAAAGTGAGTAATCGTCCTGACGAATAGTTGGCAGTGGTCCTCTGGTAGTCAAGAGTTGAGCTTGGATTGTGTTGACTAGTTGCTTCTTGGTAACATAGCAGAAGCACTGGGATGTGTCCATGAGTTGAGAAAGCAAGTTTCCTGTCTCTGTACTTGTTTAAGTCCATTCAGAGCCCAGCAGCAGTGAAACTGCCATTTGTATCAGTCCATTCTTAAACTTCATGGCTGGTAAAATGGGTTCCTCGGTCACTATCGATTTCCATGGAGGGCCTTATGCCATGCACAGCTGTTCTAGATCCTGAATAGTGGCCTTTTTCCATTCTCGACTTTCGCAGCATTGTTGATCACATGTGGCTACTGTTTCATCACACTATGTCATTGCTCTGCCCCTTTCCTTATGTGGGACCAGAAGACCGAGAGGACTCATATCATTTTGCCACTGCCACCAACTGCATCCAAATCCTTCCAGGTAACGAATACACAAGCCTGTCCTTGAGTTAATATCCCTAAGACTGATGTCCGTAACTATTTAGTAGTGTCAGGATACGCTTGTCTTTTCTAACCAGTTAACATTCAAGTATTTGATAGATAATCCAGGTCCTTGCATTTTGTCTGTACCCACTAGCTGTCTTCATGCAGTCAGATGAGCCATGAGCTGCTACTTTTAAACTGACAAGGCTTTGAGGTTAACAGGATAGCATCAACTTAATGGAAGAGAAAGACATTTTTGTGGTAGTCCGCTGTACAGGGCTCCATTCAAGTGGCAGTCACCCTTACTCCCACAATTTTCCATTCCCTGTCCTTACTTCCTGACATCTCAGTGCTCCCAGGAGTTTCTTGGGCTGGCTCGTCAATTGTTGGGCTGCACCCCAACAAGTGTTGTAGTTGCCCAGCCTCAAGACTAAAGAAAGGGTCTGGAAGTAGTGACAGAGACATCAATGGTTTATTGGACAGGGGATTTAACTCGTCCAAAACAAATGGATCTGGAGCAAAACCCTCACTGTGAGTGGCAGCCGGCAGGCAGGACATGGCAAGTAATCTGAGCTACTATGAGGAGATGGAGGCCACCATTTATAGGGAGAATGGACATCAGGTTGGTTCATCTGTTACCACAGAAACCAGGAGCTGGGGCACCTCAGGTTCATGACCATCACAAGGGCAGATGTTTCCCTTTAATAACCAGCAGTTGGAGACACTCTAGCCTGAGGATTAGAACAGTCACTAGCTGGGGAAGGGGGACAGCACGCTCATGTGAGTAGGGGTAGGAGAAGCAGGACTGGTGGGGATGCATAATAGCAGAACAGCCATCTTGAGTGGCCTGACCATTCAAGCAGACACATCTCCTCAAGCGGACAGAAGGCCAAATAGCGTATGATTCCTCCAAACATCTAGAATGGGAACATTCACAGGGAAAGTAAACTAGAGGTTATCAGAGGTTGAAAGAAGAGGGAGTGGGGAGTTTAATGGTTCAGGGTTCCCGCTTGGGGTGACAGAAAATATTAGAAATAGATGTTTGCACAACACTGGGAAGGTAATTAATGCTTAAAAGTGGTTAGAATGGGGACTTCCCTGGCGGTCCAGTAGTTAGGACTTCATGCTTCCACTGCAGGGGGCATGGGTTCTATCCCTGGTCAGGGAACTAAAATCCCATGTGGTGTGGCCAAAAAAAAAAGTGGTTAAAATTGTAAATTTTATGCTACATATATATATAAATAAATAAATTTTATGCTATATACATATAATATAAATGTATATACATTTTTAGCACAATTAAAATACATACATGGCATTAAAGGGAACTCTAAAAATTTGAGATAAAATTTACATTCCATAAAATAATGCTTTAAAGTGTACAACTAGTGGGTTTTAGTATATTCACAAAAATATACCAAATTGGTGTATCTGCAGTCATCACCACTCTCTAATTCTAGAATATTTAATCACCTCAAAAAAAATAAGGTTCATATCCATTAGCAGCTGTTCCTCATCTTCCTTCTTCCCAGTCTCTGGCAAACACTCAATTACTTTGTTTCTATGGGTCACTAATTCTGAAGATTTCACATAAACAGAATCCTACAATATATGGCCTTTTGTGTCTGGTTTCTTTCACTAAAACATAATGTTTTCAAAGTTCATCCACGTTGAAGCATGAATCAGTACTTCAAACTGTTTTCCACAGTGACCAAACCAGTTTGCATTCCTGCCAGCAATGTACAAGGGTTCCAGGTTTTCCACATCCTTGCCAAAACTTATTATTTTCCATTTAAAAAAATTGGATCTATCTGAGTGGGTGTAAAGTGGTTTTTGATTTGCATTTCTCTGATAATTAATGATCTTGAGCATCTTTTCATGTGTTTGTTGGCCATTTGCATCTCTTTGCGGAAATGTCTATTCAAGAACTTTGCCCATTTTTTAAAAAACATTTTTAAAATTTATTACTTACCTTCATATTTGGCTGCACTGGGTCTTCATTGCTGTTTGAGGGCTTTTTCTGGTTGTGGTGAGCAGGGCCCACTCTAGTTGCAGTGCTCAAATTTCACATTGTGGTGACCTCTCTTGTTGTGGAGTGCTGGCCCTAGGGCACATGGGCTTCAGCAGTTGCGGCACAAAGCCTCAGTACTTGCGGTTCCCAGGCTCCAGGGCACAGGATCAATAACTGTGGTGCACGGGCCCAGCCACTCCACAGCATGTAGAATCTTCCAGACCAGGCATTGAACCCATGTCTCCTGCA
Organism: Okapia johnstoni; assembly: GCA_024291935.2. Lineage (NCBI taxonomy): Eukaryota > Metazoa > Chordata > Mammalia > Artiodactyla > Giraffidae > Okapia > Okapia johnstoni. The sequence continues at coordinate 53,711,888 of CM044316.1, forward strand.
TTGGTAGGTGGATTTTTAGCCATTGGAACACCAGGGAAGTCCTGTTCATATTTGAATTGTCTTTTTTTTTTCTTCTTAAATTATAAGAGTTCTTGATACATTCTGGATAAATGGGCCCTTCTCAAATAGGTCATTTAGGTCTTTGATCCATTTTGAGTTGATTTTTGTATATTGTGTGCAGCTGGGGTCCAACTTCATTCCTTTGCATGAGGATAGCCAGGCGCAGAGGAGAATTAAGACTCATGAGTGTCACCCCACCTCACGTTCTCTCTACAGACACTGAGAACTCTGGGCCAGAGGTTCCCAAACACCCACCTACACCAGTCACAGACACTTCTGGCCTCAGAATCAATTGGGCAACTTCCAAAATTCAAATATCCAAATGCTCCAAATTCTGATTCAGGAACTCTGGGAAGGGCCCAAGAATCTGTGTTTTACCAGGTTCTGCAGGGGTTCTGTTGTGCATCCAGGTCTGGGAGCTGCTGGGGCTGGCAAGTCTTGATCACTTTAATCCAGTGTGCTTTCTTCCTGCCCTCTGCTGTGCCAGGCTGTGTGTTTCTAGGGTGGCATATGGACATGGATCCCTGTTCCAGGTGACTCATCCCAAAAGACCCATAAAATCCCCTCTCTTTCAAGTCTCTTTCTTTCATTTCTTCTCTCCTTTCCTCTGCCTGCCATATTTATAGTCCTTAAATCTCTCTTCTTACAGGAAGTCTTCCTGGCTAGCCTCTATGTACTCTTTGATCACAGATATCCATAGTCATTTTGAAATTATAGAAACAGAATTTCTATAAATTATAAAGAGTATGATACAGGACTTCCCTGGTGGTACAGTGGGTAAGAATCTGTCTGCCAATGCAGGGGACAAGGGTTCGATCCCTGGTTCCGGAAGATTCCACATGCCGTGGAGCAGCCAAGCCTCTGCCCCAAAACTACTGAGCCCATACTCTAGAGCTCATGTGCTGCAACTATTGAAGCCCTAGAGCCTCTGCTCTGCAACAAGAGAAGCCTCTGCAATGAAAAGCCTGCACACCTCAATGAAGAGCAGCCACCACTCCTCACAACTAGAGAAAGCCTGTAAGCAGCAACGAAGACCCAGTGCAGCCAAAAACAAATAAATAAAATAAAAAAGGACCACTTTTATAAAAAAGAGTATGATACTATAATTTATAATGTATGGGTTACATTAGAGGTAATATTGTTATAGCATATTATCATATACATATTTTTTATCATATTACAGACCGTTAATTGCAGGTATTTAGTCCCAGTGCATAAATATATGAGTTAAGCATGATGTGGTAGAGCTGAGAAGGCCCATCTAGTCTCTTAGTTCCTCTCTTCCCCAATTTTCAGAAGGGGAAATTGAGGCCAAGGGGCATAGATAATAGGGCTCGAATGACTTTGAGGACCCTTGGCCCCCACAGCCCTTGCTCACTTGGCTGTAAGCTCACCCAGGACTCACCCACCCAGTTCTCTAACTGCCCGGCTCATAGCAGCCTGTGGTCTAAGTAGGGGAGGCTGAGGCCAGTCCTCAATGGTCTGCCCAGCCCCCATCCAGCTTCCAGCCCTTACACGAGGGCCTGGGCCATCTACACAGCTGGAGTCAGTTATCCAGATGTTTATGGGTCTTTGCCTCTGGTGTTTATAGTTCCGCCTTTGGGTCTGCTTCGCATCCCACTCTAATTAGAACAATACCCCAGCAGGCGGTATGAGGGGGGAAACCACTGGATGGGGAGCCGTGGGCTGGACCTGCGCCCTGGCTTCTGCCTAGCATCCATTTAACAAGGTCTTTGGGCCTCTTTCAAGGACAGCAAGATGGCGCCAATTAAAAGTGGATGACACAGAGGAGGAGAAAGGAGAGGCAAGAAAAAGACTAAAAATGCAGGCTACCATGACTCAGGCGCTTCACACAGGCAAAGCCTTGGGCCAAATCTTTCCTTTTAAGAAAATATATTTTTTAATCACAGAAGTTATAGATGTCCATTGTGGAAAATTGAGAACATATAGACAGAAGAAAATGAAGATGTCTATACCTATGACTCTGGAATAATCACTGCTCATATTTTAGGACTTTTCCTCTCTGTCTGATGTATAAATTCGTTTTGTAGAAATGAGAATATACTAACATTCTATTTTGCTTTTCAATTGTAATAAACTGTCAACATCTTTTTGTTGTTGTTTAGTCTCTCAGTCATGTCCAACCCTTTGCGACCCCATGGACTGTAGGCCGCCAGGCTTCTCAGTCTATGGGATTTCCCAGGCAAGAAGACTGGAGTGGGTAGCCATTCTCTTCTCCAGGGGATCCTCCCAGACTCAGGGATCGAACTCGTGTCTCCTGCATTGACAGGCGGATTCTTTACCACTGAGCCATCAGGGAAGCCTCATCAACATCTTTACATGTCATTAAGTATTTTCCTATTATTAACACATCAAATTGTCTTATTGCCATTTTCAAGATACAAGATTGCTGCAAAAGAATAGAAGTCATCAGTGAAGTGCACAAAATCTAAAGCATGAGTCTCTCTTTTCTGGGTCCCTGGGCTAACACTTCTAACTCTTTGTTGGGCCTCCTTCACAAGCTGTCCTATGCACATTATAGAGCTGTGTTATAGTTTATTTAAATGATCCCCTTGCATTGAACACTGAGGTTAGGTACCTGGGTGTGGCTTGAAGCCCATGGGCAGCCAGTATGGTCAGGGAATCTTCCTGGTAGCAAAAGCAGATGAGTTTCTCTCAGAAAATCCCATCAGTGTATCATAATGAATAATGTCCTCCACACCATGCTGGCAGGAACCACAGGAACGAGTTCCACTGCTCAGTTTCCTTGGGAATTCATGTTTGCTTTAAATTAATGCAAGTAATACACATTCAATTGCAGGAAAAAAAATGTAAAGACAATCACACAAACCTAAGAAAACTGAAATGACTCATAATGTACTTTGTTGTCTCTAATCATAAAAGCTAATGTTTACTGGATGTTTGCTCTGTGCTAGTCACACTGTGCTAAGTGCCTGCGCACATCACAGAGGCAGCGCCATTCATCTCACAGAGGATGTAGCTTGGCTTTGAGGTTTGGTGCCTTGTCCATCATCTCCTGGCTACAGGGTGGCAGTGTCTGCCTTTGGACCAGGCCTTGCAACTTCCGAATCTGCACTCTTACACTATACCTCCTGCTTCCTCTACATGTCTGCCTGAAGGTTTTCTTCTTCTGCTTTCTTTTTCTGACCATCTCCTGTATCATTAAATATTCTTGGAATTCAGTCTTGTGAATGTCCCACTCTTGAGTTGTTGAAAGTGTTAAATCTTCAGTATCGTAAACAAAGCCACTTGAGCATTTTTGCAGCTTAACCCTTGAGCACATCTGCAGTTATGTCCACAGAGCTGTTTTCTCCAACTGCCCTCGCTGACCAATCACACCAATGGGCGTGGGGGTCAGGGTGAGGGGGGACACTAGTGAGATGTGAGCACCAGCTGTTAGTTCTATCAGCTCACCTGGAGGGAGACGTCTTACTCTATGGAGCAGACAAAATGGACGGCTCATCGGAAAACTGTCCTCCAGAAGTGGGTTCTCAGCAGAGCTCAGAACCACTGAAAGGCTAAGAGCTAGAAATGACCCCCCTGCAGCCACATCAATACAGCCCCCTCAATTTCCCAGATGGTTGAGTCAGAAGAGGAACAGAGAAAGCTGATCTAAGGGAAGGGGTGGGCATCTTCAACAGAGAGGAAAGGAAACTCTTGTTTCTCTGGAGAGACTGATTTGGAGTTTGGAGCCAGGCCCATAGAACAGCTCACAAGGCCCCAGGGCTCTGCTCCCAACCCTTGGGAAAGTGGGGAGGGTGTGTCCCAGAGCCTAGTGGCGCAGATGGGGCATCTGGTCTACCTGGGTGCTTGGCTGAGTCTTGAAGGACTGGTTAACCCAGGTGGAAAAGGAGAGGTTCCAGGCAGGTGAAAACAGGAACGAAGACTGGAGGAGAGGAACAGAGGGCCAAGGGCTGCTGAGGAGCTGAAAGCCTTAGTCTGGAGAGTGGGAGTGGGGGTGGGGGTGAGGGAGGAGGGGTGATGAAGCTGGAGACTGTTGGCAGGTAGGTCCTTGGGGCCTCATCCAAGGTATAAGAAGTCTGCACTTTATCCCGATGATGGCAGGACTGCCACCCTAGTTTGGTACAAAGATGTAAGGTTTGTGCCTCCCCCCGATAGTCCCCCCTCCCCTCTGTTGTCAAAGGCCCAGGAGCTGCTCCACCGTGCCAGGTGCTAGGAGAGGGCTGGGGAGGAGGACATGGGTCCTGGAGCCTCTAGACAGGGCCAGAGACCCTCAGGGAAGGCGCTCTCAGCTCCCTTGGCAAGTCTCCACATGCCGGCCCCCCTGCCTCAGGTGGCGTGGCTGCAGGAGCCTGGTCCCTGAAGCCTCATGTCCAACTCTGCCTCTCCCAGCTATGTGGCTGCAGCCTGCTTGTTTACCCTTCCTGAATGAGTTTTGCTGTGTGTAAAATGGAAACATTAATAGGAGGAGGAGGAGAATCAAGATGCTGCATGTAATGCACAGAGCGCAGCACCCAGAAAGTGCTCAACGTGTGTTAGTTGCTCAGTCGTGTCCAACTCTTTGCAACCCCAGGTTCCACTGTCCATGGGATTCTCCAGGCAAGAGTACTGGAATGGGTTGCCATTTCCTTCTCCAGGGGATCTTCCGGACCCAGGGATCAAACCCGGGTCTCCTGCATTGCAGGCAGATTCTTCCTCATCTGAGCCACCTGGGAAGCCCTGAGTTCATTATTCCCATCCTGTCTGCCATAGAGGAGGGAGACCGGCCAGCCCCTGGTTGTCTGCCACCTTTGTGAAGCTGGGGTCTGCTTCTCTAGCTTGCTTGGTGAGGCCTTTTCAAGTGTGAGGAGAGCAGATGGAACCATAGAGGTGGCTGTAGCCCTCTCCTGTTCACAAAGAAAGTCATGATGGAGACCAGTCCCCTTGCTCCAAGCCGGAGTCCTTTCCCTTCCCCATTAAATTGAGTATGTGAGCCTCCTGGCCCCTTGACAGGCTGGACTCTAGGAGCAAAGTGCACAGCCTGTTCCAGGCCCTTTCTCCATGTTAAGCTCCATCTCACTGAAACCCTGCAGCCCTGGGAAAGGACTCTGTTACTCCCCTCTACACGGAGGGTGGCACCCGGCCCAGAGAGCTTCTGTGCATTGCTCAGACTGAGCCTGTGGGTGGCAGGGCCAGGACACCTCCCTTCTCTGTCTGACCACAGGCCCTGGCTCTTAACAGTGGTGCAGACTGTCCCCCCAGCCCAGCCCCCGCCGAGGTCCCCTCACCCTCCTCCCTCCCTGAGGCTGCCCACCTGGCCCGGCCTGCACGGAGGTGAGCCCTGCCGGGCTCTCACAAGGCGCCATTCATCCAGGCAGGCTGCTGATGGAAACCATGTGTGGTGCAGCCGGCCAAGGTGGCGGCAGCTCCGGAAGCCGGGCCTGGCCGGGGGCCTGGGGGCCCTGGGAGGGCTGGGGGAGGAGGTCCAGCTGACCCACAGGCCTGTCGGGCTGGGGGAGCTCCAGGGCGGGACTGACCTCCCCCTCCTAGGCACACACCAAGGGGACCCTGAGCTGGGGCCCTGACTCCTGCACCCTGACTGGGGATGTGGGAGGCAGAGAGGCCCCCTCCAGGTGGGAATGGGGAGCACCTCGGGGCCCTTCCAAGGCTGTCCTTGGCAGGCTTCTGTTACTGAGGACGGTGTGCTCGTGTGTGGCTGTGTGTGTGCTGACGCCCATGGAGGGTGCCCCGAGCCCTTGGGCTCACGAGTACATCAAGGTTTCCATAAAGCACATTGGTGCAGTGGTTAAGACCGTGGGCTCTGAAAGCTCACAGGCCTGGGTTTGAATTTCATCTCTGCTGCTTCCTGGCTGTGTGACAAGAGACAAGCTGCCCAGACTCTCTGACCTCTGCTCCTCATTCGCCAAAAGAGGCCTGGGGCCTGGTCAGAGGGCCGGAGCAAAGACACGCTGGGTGGGGGTGGTGTGGGGTTGGGGTTGGTTCTGGGCCCTAGCCCCCAGCCCCAGGGCCCCTGAAATCATTTGAGCCCTGACTCCTGACCTGACCTGTCTGGGAATTGGGAGGGTGCTAAGTGTGGGTGTCTGGGTCTCTTCTGAGGCCCAGGGTGCCAGATAGTGAGGGTGAGTGGGGAGCATTGGATCGCCAGCCGATGTGAGGTGCGGCTGAACTAGCCACCCCATCCTGGGCCAAGAACAGAGCGGGGCATTGTTCACAGGGCCTCCTCCTTGGCACTGAGGCCCCCACAGGAAGGGGTGGGAGGGCCAGGCCACAGCCAGCACTGACCGCAGGCTTGGCTGAGCCGGGACCCTTCAGGGCCTTGGTGTCCCAGGAGGCACCCTGGTTTCGCAAGGAATGCACGTTCTACTGGGCAACTCAGGCCTCGTCCCGCCTGAGGTGGGGGGAGACAGACACTTTGAGGCCACTTGGTCCTGGCTGGGCGTCTCTCATGGGATACCCTTGAGACATCCCCAAGGATTAGACTTGGCCCGGAATAGAGCACCCAGAGATAGGGGCCCCCAGACTCCACCTTCTCCTCCAAGGCCAGGCCCTCCAAGGACAAACCTGGAAGACCCCTGTCCCCACCGACACAGGACAATACTGAGGTCAGGGGGGAAGGGTGCCCGTGTCACACGGTGCTCAGGGGTGGATGCCCAGCATTTTCCTTCGGGGTGGGGGCTGCGGTGAGCAGATGGCTGTTGTGAAGAGGGGGACCTGAGCTGATATGGAACATCCCTCCACTTCCTAGCTGAGAGTCTGGTGCAGCCACATACCCTCCTTAAAGCTTCAGCTGCTTCTATAGCAGCGAACAGGATCCACCACACAGGGATGTATGAGTGCTTTTCTGATGCAGGACCCGAGAGTGGCGGGACCATGTGCTGGAGGGAGCCTGGGTTCAAGCTCCCAGCTCCTCCCTCTCAGCTGTGTGAGCTTGGGCAAGTCATTTTCTTCTAGAATAAAAGAGTTTGAAAAATCTTCCAAATGGGTTTGTTAGAGAAGCAAACCAACTGACTGGGACTTGGCATTCCATCTGGCCCTGATGGTCAGCTTTATGTGTCAACTAGGCTGGCTGCAGTCCCCCATTATTCAGTCAAATACTAGGTGTTTCTGGAAGGGTATCTTGTAAATGTGATTAAAGTACATAATCAGTTGAGTTTAAGTAAGGGAGATCAGGGGGCTTCCCAGGTGGCACTAGTGGTAAAGAACCAGCCTGCCAGTGCAGGAGACATAAGAGACGCAGGTTTGATCCCTGGGTTGGGAAGATCTCCTGAAGAAGGGCATGGCAACCCACTCCAGTATTCTTGCTTGGAGAATGCATGGACAGAGGAGCTTGGTGGGCTACAGTCCATAGGGTTGCAAAGAATCGGATTGAAGCAATTTAGCACGCACGCAAGGGAGATTATTTTAGATGATCTGGGTGGGCCTAGTTGAATCAGTTGGAAAGCCTTAGTAGCAGAGCTAAGGCTTCCTTGAAGAAAATATTCTATTTGTGCCTGAGAGTTCCAGCTTGCCCTTCCTGACAGCCTGTATTACATAGGGTTCTCCAGAGAAACAGAGCCCACAGAATGTATACATACATATATACACAAGCAGTTATTGGTAAACTCAGGAGAGGTGATGGTATAGTTCCAGCTTGAGTCTAAAAGCCTGAGAACCAGGAGAGCCAATGTTTCAGTTTGAGTCCAAAGGCAAGAAAAAGCTAACATTTTGGTTCAAAGACTGTCGGGCAGAAAGAATTCTCCCTTACTCACTAGAGCATCAGTCTTTTCATTCAGACTTTCAACTGATTAGACGAAGCCCTCCCACATTAGGGAGGGCAGTCTGCTTTACTTGGTATACTGATAAAAAATATCAATTTCGTCCAAAACCATCCTCAGAGAAATGCGCAGAATAATGTTTGACAAAATATCTAGGCACCAGATCAAGTTGACATGAAATTGACCATCACCTATGGATTTCATACTTGCCTAGCCAGCTCCTACAGTTGTGTAAGCCAGTTCCTTGCAGTAAATCTCTTAATATGTCCCTCCTACTGGTTTTGTTTCTCTGGCTGAACCCTGACTCTTGAAAATAGCAAATTAAAATAAGAATAGTAGTCATTATCATCACTATCTTTGAGAATTCCCTAGCCATGGGCTTGCATATTGTAGGCTCTTGGCAAATGTCATGGAGTCCTGTCTTAAAGGGAGCATAAGTCATGTTAGTTTCTTTCATGACTTGAAAGGAGCCCAAGCAACAAGGACAAGTCCCTTCCCAAGCCCCCAGCAATGAGAAGCTTCACAGCCCCATACCATAACCGAGCTGGCATCTATGGGTGCCAAGGCCACACACATAGCTCCACCAGGACCTCTACTAAACACTTCACTTATTAACTAATTTAATCCTCGTAACGGCCCTGTAAAACAGCCACTGTAATTCTCCCCATTTTACAGAAGGGAAAACTAAGTCACAGGGAAGCTCATGGTGTACACAAGATCCCAAAGCCAGGAAGTAAAGGATTGGAGGCCCAACCTAAATCACACTCTTCCCCCGCTGCTTTCATGACAGCACAGGACCTGCCACCTCTAGAAACTAAAAGAAGTTTTGGAGTGACAGTGTCAGGTTACTATTTTCCCTCTTTACAAGATGGTAACCTGGGTCTGCTTGAATGTGGATCTCAGTTTGAATCCCAGCTTTGACCCTTCAATGCCTGATTCATCTTTGGATCCTGAGTATTTGGTGCAAGGAAATGGCAACCCCCTCAAGTAGTCTTGCCTAGGAAATTCTACGGACAGAGGAGCCTGGCGGACTACAGTCCATGGGGTCTCAAAGAGTTGGAAACGAGTTGAAGCAATGTAGCACGCATATACAGGTATCCAATAAATATTAATTATTACTTCTTTTTTCTAGACCTCAGTTTTCTCAGTTATACAGTGAGGTTCCTGATATATTCCTTGAGCTTTTAGGTGTCCAACTGATTTCCCTCTTTCTCATTTTACATTTGTCACTTACTTACACCACTTGATGCCACCTGATGTGAAAAGCCAACTCACTGGAAAAGACCTTGATGCTGGGAAAGACTGACGGCAAAAGAAGAAGGGGGTGGCAGAGGATGAGATGGTTAGATGGCATCACTGACTCAATGGACATGAATTTAGGTAAAGGACAGGGAAGCTCGGCATGCTGCAGTCCATGGGGTCACAAAGAGTCAGACACAACTGAGCAACTAAACAAGAACAACCACCTACTTACACATACATTCTCCTCTCCTGATACTCCTACTCTCACTGCTGATTGCTGGGGGGCGGGGAACAGAGGAACAGGCAGACTGAAGAGGAAGGGGAGATGCAGCACCCAGAGAAGGGAGGAGCCGAGGCCAGGACACCCTCTCCGGCCTCTTCTCTCAGCGTTGTGCTGGAGATTCTAACAAGACGACCACACAAGGAAAAGAAATCAAAGGCATCCAGATTGGGAGGAAGATGTAAAACATGTCATGCAAGTTACATGATCTTGTATCTAGACTAGCCCCAGGAATCAACTAAGAAACCATTAGAACTAATGAATGAGCTCAGCAAGTTTGCAGGACACAAATCAATCTACCAAAATCAATTGTACTTCTATACATTTGCAATGAACAATCTGAAAATGAAATTAAGAAAACAATTCCATTCACAATAGCATCTAAAAGAATAAAATACATATGAATAAATTTAACAAAAGAAATGTAAAATTTATGTCTGAAATAAAACATTGCTGAAGTAAAATGGAACAACAGACTGGTTCCAAATAGGAAAAGGAGTACGTCAAGGCTGTACATTGTCACCCTGCTTATTTAACTTATATGCAGAGTACATCATGAGAAACACTGGGCTGGAAGAAGCACAAGCTGGAATCAAGACTGCTGGGAGAAATATCAATAACCTCAGATATGCAGATGACACCACCCTTATGGCAGAAAGCGAAGAAGAACTAAAGAGCCTCTTGATGAAAGTGAAAGAAGAGAGTGAAAAAGTTGGCTTAAAGCTCAACATTCAGAAAACTAAGATCATGGCATCTGGTGCCATCACTTCATGGGAAATAGATGGGGAAACAGTGGAAACAGCGGCTGACTTTATTTTTCTGGGCTCCAAAATCACTGCAGATGGTGATTGCAGCCATGAAATTAAAAGACGCTTACTCCTTGGAAGGAAAGTTATGACCAACCTAGATAGCATATTTAAAAGCAGAGACATTACTTTGCCAACAAAGGTCCGTCTAGTCAAGGCTATGGTTTTTCCAGTGGTCATGTATGGATGTGAGAGTTGGATGGTGAAGAAAGCTGAGTGCTGAAGAATTGATGCTTTTGACCTGTGGTGTTGGAGAAGACTCTTCAGAGTCCCTTGGACTGCAAGGAGATCCAACCAATCCATCCTAAAGGAGATCAGTCCTGGGTGTTCATTGGAAGGACTGATGTTGAAGCTGAAACTCCAATACTTTGGCCACCTCATGCCAAGAGTTGACTCATTGGAAAAGACCCTGATGCTGGGAAGGATTGAGGGTAGGAGGAGAAGGGGACAACAGAGGATGAGATGGCTGGATGGCATCACCGACTCGATCGACATGAGTTTGGGTAAACTCCAGGAGTTGGTGATGGACGGGGAGGCCTGGCGTGCTTTGATTCATGGGGTCGCAAAGAGTCAGACACGACTGAGCCACTGAACTGAACTGAACTGAAGTAAACTCAAGATTTCAAGAAATGGAAAAACATCATGTATTTATGGGTTGGAAGACTCTGTTAACATTATTAAGATGGCAATACTGGGACTTCCCTGGGGGTCCAGTGGCTAAGACTCTGTGCTCCCAACACAGGGGGTCAGGTTTGATCCCTCGTCAGGTAACTAGATCCCACATGCTGAAACCAAGACCTAGCTCAGGCAAATAAATACATAAATAAAAATATTTTTAGGAAGATGGCAATACTCCTCAAATTCAGCTGCAGATTTAATGCAATGCCTATCAGAATCCCAGCTGACTTCTTTGCATGAATTAATAAGCTGATGCTAAAGTTCAAGGGATCCAGAATAGCCAAAACAACCCTGAAAAAGAAGAATAAAGCAGGAGGACTCACACTTCCAGATTTCAAAACTTACTACAGAGCAATGATAATAGATGGTGTGGTGTCAGCCCAAGGCTCGACATTCAGAGCAATGGAATAGAAGTCAGAGTCTATTCTAGAAATAAACTCACAGGTCTAAGTTCAACCGAGTTTTGACAAGGGCACCAAGACCATTCAATGAGGAAAGGGTAGTGTTTTCAAGACTACTTGAAAGAACAAGGAAAGAAAAAGCTTGGTTTGGGGATCAGGCAGCCTCCACCATTGTCTTGCTGTGTGACTGAGCAAGTGAGTTAATCTCTAGGAGCTGGAGTTTTTTCATCTGTTAACATGAGGATAATGAGAGAGTGCCCTTCTCATAGGTACAGAGATGCAAGATAACCTTATGTGAAGTGTGTAGCCAAGAGATCTGGCCCCTTGAGCAAACTCACGGACAGGGTGGAGGATCAGGGTGGGACATGTTAGTGAAGGTTAGGGTCTGGCACTCCTCCTAGGCCCCCCTGGGGAACCTCTTTCCCCAGGAAAAGGCAGGGCTGGTGAGGTCTGACTGTGCAGACTGTGCTTGGCAGAACTCTGTGGGTTGGTAATAAATGGACAGGAAAGGAGATTCCATTACACAGGAATGTCTGGGGAGGGGGTGGGGAAGGAGCCGGCTCCCTTCCCAGCATCAGCCAGCCCTGCAGCCTTGATTGATGTGCCTTGCATCACAGCAGCAATGGGGTCTGGCGGAAGGAGGCCCCTCCGCCACTCACCCCTCCTGGAGCAAGGCCAGCAGCCAGATGTTCCTGGACTTTGGGGAGCTGGGATGGGGGCAGGGAAGGCCGGCCAGGGGGCAGCCACCCAGATGTCGAGCTTCTGCCTCCTTTTCTTTGGCAGTTGGACACAGGTGGTGTTGGTTCTGCTGTTGACCTTTGGCCAGTTGCCATGTCTCCTTGGGACATGACTCTGTTCAGAATTGGGGATGGTGGTCCTCCCCTGCCCTGTTCTGCTGGGAGAGGCACATAACTGCCTAGGAAATGGCTTTAAGCTCCAAAGAGGAAAATGTCCCTAGAGCCTGCCCAAAGCTTTTGTGTTACTCTGCCCAGAGCCACAGAGAGAGGTGTGACTGGGGCCTGAGCCCTCCGTGAGGTTGGGGGATCCCAGTGAGGGCCCTGAATTTGTGATTTAGTGAGTGGGTCTCAAGGCAGATTCTGGGCAAGAAGGTGGTTCCACCAGCACTAAGATAGGACCCAAGACTTATTGCCTCGTGCTCCTGTCAAGACTTGTGATGGTAGCTAAGACTTACACAGCATCATTTCCAATCCGCTAATGATTTGTAGTATTAAAAATATAATAATTAGAGGAGAACAGGAAAAAACATAAGGAACAACAACAAAAAAAGAGAACGTCACTCCAAGATTCACTATGCAGGATAATTAACTGCTAACATGTTCATATAAATTCCTCTTTTACTTATATTCTGGACCTATTGATATAAATATTTAGTTAGGTATGCACATTTGGGGGCTTCCCTGGTGGTTTAGACTGTAAAGAATCCGCCTGCAATGCAGGAGACCTGGGTTCGATCCGTGGGTCAGAAAGATCCCCTGGAGCAGGGAATGGCAACCCACTCCAGTATTCTTGCCTGGAGAATTCCATGGACAGAGGAGCCTGATGGGCTACAGTCCACGGGGTCACAAAGACATGACTGAGCAACAATCACTTTCACTATGCATATTTTTCCAAAAAGTGGGATCGTCATATACGTCCAGCTTTGTAACCTGCCTTGCTCCACCCAGCAGCATGTGGTAACCACCTGCCCTCTTCCAGGATTGGAGATCCCCGTAGCCTTGTTGACGCCTTTCCCTTGTGTAGATACCCCATGTTCTTGGCTTTTGGGTGATATCCAAAATCTCCCCAATCTGGACAATGCAGCCCTGAATCGCTTTGTACCAGTACCTTTGTACACACATGGATGATTTCCTTAGGAGAAATTCCAAGAAGTAAAATTGGTCAGTTGAAGAGTACATGATACATGGGATTTGGGGACACATGATGAAACTGACTTCCTGAAGCTTGAGTCAATCTCACACACACAGGTCCTGGTTCTCCCAACTCAGCTCACCTGCTTGTTCCCACACCTGCCCTCCATGTCCACCGAGCCTGGCCCCCCACTTTGCAGGAAGGTGGTGGCCAGCGCCCACAGTGGCCAGCCAAGGTCAGTCTGCGGGCCCAGAAACACATCCTTCCCTGTAGTTCTCAGGAAGGCAGCAGGGATTGAGGAGTCCTGGATGGGAACTGAGGGGTCCTTGGATAAGTCCTGTGTGGTCCTCACTTTGCCCATCTGCAGACTGGAGGAGCCAGTGTCACAGTTCTCTTCCCTCATAGGGTCTGTGAACCCACAACATCACTGCAATGCTGCCCAGCTGGCAGGGATGTGTGTGACTCAGGCGGCGACTGTGGCAGCCACAAGGGCAGGACATCATCTCCTGAGCACCCAGCCCAGGCCCGGGCCTGTGTGCTGACAGGCCTGCTCACCCCTGACAGACACGAAGACCAGGCTGGGTGAGCAGCCCAGCGCTCAGGTAAGCAGCTGAGGGAGACTCCGCTGTCTCCCAGGGTCCTTAGGGAGAGGGGTGTGTGACGACTCAGAGGAGCCGTGACCTCTCAGAGACACACTGGATGAGGGGGTAGCCTTGAAGGTGATTTCTCAAGGCGTCCTGGAACCCAAGAATCCCATGAACGGTGTGGAACCTATACCCTTCATGACATTCCCATACACATTCAACATCAATTACTCCTGACAGCATTCCAGGCTTCTCTTTCCTTCACATGTGTACATGTGAGTGTGCATACACATGCACACTGGAGCCTACACTTTCATTGTTCCCCACAGTCTTGATCGTGTTAGACATACAATAATGATAATAATATATAATAGCATTTTTACTAACACAGTGATTGAGCATTTACCATGTGCCAGGCACTTCCCAGGCACTGTTTGATCATCCCAAGAGCAGGCACCATCACTGGTTCCATTGCACGGATGAGGTGAATTCACCTGCCTGAGGTCACAGAGGTGGTAGGCAGAAGAACCCTGCTCTTGGCACGTACACATGCGCATACACACATACACGCATACACGGCCCCTCTCCACCAGCTTGGACACACCCAGCCTACTTCTGCTCCCTGCCTGCTGTCTTCCTGCCCAGGCTGGGTCCTGGCCACACAAACCTTTCTGCAAAGCCTCTCCCAGCCCTTGGTACACAGTGAACAGGCTCAAGTTTGTTCAGATTCAGGCAGCTGGAGATGCAGGAAATCCAGGCTATAAACCCCCTTCTTGGCATCTTGTGTTTTCCCCAGCGCTGAGCTTCGGAACTGGAAAGAGGCAGCACCACTCCCTCCCCCAACAGATCCCTGAGCCCGTCACCTTGCAGCTCTCCCCCTCCCCCCTTCCCCTCCTTCCCTCCTCTCCCCTCTTTTCTTCCCTCCTCTGCTCTCTCAAGCCTGTCTTGGGGACCTGTTTCCTGTGTGCCTGGCAGTGGGGCTGGCTTGCAGTTGCGGGGGGAGCCCAGGTTCCCCTCCTCAAGGGACTGACAGCTCCTCCAGTCATGAGGCCCAGAGGATGGGCTTGCTCAGGGTCACACAAGGAGTGAGCGGCGGTGGGGTCAGGCTTGGGCTCGGGCTTTTGTTTGCAGAGACACGGGCACAGCCTCTCCCGCCAGGAGATCTGAAGGGTGTGTGAACCCTGCGGGAGATCAGAGCAGCACTAACACTGACTGTAGCTCCAGGGTGTTGGGTGCTGCCCCGCGGCCATTCTTCTTATGCCTTCTCTTCTTTACTCCCCTAAGAACCCACCAAAGTGGAAACTAAGATTACCATCTCGCCTCCATCTTACAGGTAAGAAAAGCCAAGGCTCACAGCCGGACAGGACTCAAACCCAGGAGTGTTGCACCAGACTCCAAGTTCTCACTAGGCTGCACTCACAGGCTTGAATGAGGAAGAGACCAGGGCACCAAACAGGTGAAAGCTTTGGGAAACTGGGATTTGAGCGGGCTTTTCAGAAGATAAGGGAAAGGATGGGAGGGGAGAAGGATGCATTCCAGGAAGTGAGTGTGGCTTGAACCAAGGGATGGGGATGGAATGTCCCCGTGAGCCCCGCACCAACGAGGGGACAGACCAGCCTGGGGGTGGAGGGGCTCGTGGCTAAGGGAGACACACGCGGACTTCTGTCACCCCTCCTTTCTTGAAAGAGGGGTGACAGGCAAGCCTGCCCTGGTATCCTGTCTGGAGTGCTCTTGGGGACTCTGCCAGGGTCGGCCTTGATGGTCGGCTGGAGATGGAGGAGGGAAAAGGGGAATGGCACCTCGCCAGTTGTTTCCATGTGAACCCTGCAGGAGATCAGGGTTCTGCCCCTAGGGCAGGGCAGCTGAGACCTGCTGATCTCAGCCAGATCTTCAAGTCACAGGGGTTAGAATGGATCACACTGCAGAAGCAGTGAATGATTCACATAGAAACCCCCTAAACCACAGCCTGTGGGGTCACACTCCACTCCTGCTTCCCTTCTTCTAGTTAGCACCTCCTCCTCTTTCAGGTCTCAGCTCAAGTGACCCCTCCTGGGGGAAGCCTGCCGTGATACCTGCCTCCAAACCCCACCACACACTGGAGTGCAGCCAAGCTCCTCCAGAATAGCACTTACAGAACTGGGCCTTCTCGCAGCAGGGTTGGTAATTAAACTCTCATCTGTGGGATTATTTGGTTGATATTGTGTACCTTCTAGCTGCAAGCTCTGGAAGGGCAAGAGATGTGTCTGTTGTTTTCACTGGTATAGGCACCAGCCCTGGAAAATAGTAAAAACCTATATTTGTTGAGTGAATGGGTGGGTGGATGGGTAGATGAATGTCTTTATGTTTATATGGATGGATGGGTAGATGGGTGGATAGATGGGTGGTTGAAGGGATAGATGGATGGATGGGTAGATAGATGGATGGATAGGTGGATGGATGTGTCCTGGATTGGGAGGTAGATGAATTGGTGGGTGGACAGAAGCATGAACAGAAGGATGGTTGGGTAGAACTATAAAACTCTCGATTGCTAAACTCAGACGCTTTTTATTTATTATATCATTAGAATAAAACAGCTCAGCATTGTAATTAGAAGGTGCAATTACAGAACTTAATCCCTTCTTACAAGAGATGGACAGGCTCAGAACGGTGAATGTTTGTCCAAGATCACACAGCATATCTGGTGACCCTAAGTCCTTTTTCTATCATACAAAAACAGCCTCTGAAAATGGGGTTAAAATCGCTTGTTTCAGTCCTGTCTCCTCTCTGGGTTCTGTGTGATCTGAGACAAGTCACTGGGCCTCCGTTTTTCCCTTTAAAAGAAGAGGTTGCAAAATCTAGAGTTTCCTTTGCATTCTTGGGAAAGCCAGCCTCACCACTGGGTTTTGTCAGGCCTAGTACAGATGCCCTCCCACACCTTCCTCAAAGGCTGGTGGGGCTGTCAGGGTGGACTCCAAGGCCCTGGGAGGGTGGTGCATGAGGCCCCAGGTCTGGGGTGGGAGGACCAGCCAGCCTCTCCCTCTTGAGTCCGCCTGGCCATCAGCCGTATCTCAGCGTACGATTTTCTAGTCTCAGGTGTGCTCCCAGGGGGCTGCAGGTTGCGGAAGGGCCCCCCCGTGCCCTGTGGGTTTCTGGCTCCACATATCCTGCCTGGAACCTCCTCATATTCATGGACACCTGCCCTCGCACCCCTAAAGCTGGGGAGGGGGGAGTGTGTTTTGTAGAGGCGAACACCCCTGGAGCCAGCCTTGGGCTGCCTGGCCCAGGCCCAGGCCAAGGTACAGCCCCGGGAAATAGTACAACTGAAAGTTTAGTAAAAAATAAACTTTTCTTCTCTGCCTCCAGTTCCCTCCCTAGAAGGCAAAGAAGGGGCTTTGTGGACTCAGAGGCCCACACATAGGACTGTAGGAGTAAGGGGAGGAGGGGATCATATGTGTGTGTGTGTGTAAGAGAGAAAGAGAGAGAGGAGACAGCCACATACTTCGCGGCAGAGGTGTGGGGTGGGATGCGGAGCCGAAAGGGTCTGAGGAAAGAAGAGGAGGCTGGGGCAGCAGTCACAGGGGCTCCCGGGGCCATAAAGTCAGGTTGAGGCCTTTGGACTTTATCCCCTAGAGTAAGGAATCTTTTTTTTTTTTAAAGGCTTTCATGTTTTTTTGACACTAAAAAAGTTTAAGTTGCACATTCATTGTTAAAAAAAAAAAAAGCAAATAGTACAACTAAATGTTAAGTAAAAATAAAAATAAATTTCTCTTCTCTGCCACCAGTTCTCTCCCTAGAAGGCACCATTACTGCCAGGTCTTTCATACCCTTGGAGAGAGATTCTAGGCCACATTTGTCCAATGTATCCATCTCTCCTTTTTACACAATGGAAACCTATCCTACCCATTCTGCTGGGTTGTATGTTGTGCACATTATTTCTTAGTACAGATCTGAGCACCACGTGCTATCTGGCTACATAGACACTCTGTACTTCGGTACCTAGTCCCTACTGATGGACACTGCATATTTTCTAAACTTTCACTTACATGAATAGTCCTACAATGAATATATCCTTGTGCCTCTCCCTTTGAGAGCATGGGCTGATTTATGTTGGATGAATTCCTAGCCATGGCACTGCTGGGTCAAAGGATACTGCATTCAACACTCAGGACACATCCCCAAGCTGTCTGCTTGAAAGATCTCAAGCCGAGGGATGACAGCCCTCACAGTCTGGTCAGTTGCTCCTGACACATTTGACAGGGATGGAAATAGCAAGGTATTGGATTATGAGCCACACAATCTCGAGGTCTGAGATGGGCTAAAGGATCGTCAAATGAGGGTCCACTTGTGAGCTCCCAGCTCTCTGCTATCTGCCGTGCCTTCTGGAGGCTGAAAGAAAGGGCCCCAGATGACATGTCCCTTTGCTGTGGGGGGAGGCCTCCAGCCCAGAGGTCGTGCACAGGATCCACCCCCCACCCCCCCACCCCGTGGGATGGCTGAAAACAGCCTAGCACAGAGAGGACAGGCTGCCGGCAGCTGTGAAGGGTGCGAGTTCAGCCAAAGCCCGTGCAGAGGGCTGCCAAAAGCTTTTTCTTTTCATTTTTCCAAGGCCTGCACTTTGGGCTGGGCACACTGTCATCCTCATGTTTCCTATTACTTTACAAGGCTCTGCATCAAAGCGCCAGCGGTGCAGGCCCTTTGATGTCTGGGCCCAGCCTGCCTCCGCCTTTGGGAGAAGCATCTTTGCTGAGAATCAAGAGGGGAGTCAAGCTGAGATGGTCCCCGGCCTTCCCTGGCCAACGTGGTCCCCTGGATCCACAGACACTGAGAACGCAGGCTCCTAGGGGAGGGGGGAGGGCCCATCACAGCCTGACTGAGGCCCCTGTCATTGAGTCCAGAGGGGACCCAGAGGCCCAGAGAGAGCAAGGGGCTACCCTAGGCCACACAGCAATTTTGTGAAGGTGGATCAGATGCTGGTGGAGGGGATTCCTATTGGATCGGGGGAGCCAAGCGGCCCCTTGGTTGTTGGTCTCTCAGTTTCCCACTTTGCTTCCTAGAAACTTTCTGGTATTGATACCCTGCAGCTGAGGGAGGTGGTTTAGAGAAGATGTCTATAGTCACCCTGCCTTGGTTCAAATCCTGGGCTCATTCCTTTTTGCTGTGTTACCTTGGTCAAGTTACTTAACTCCTCTGAGCCTCAACTTTCTCTTCTGTAACATGGGATAAAGATATTTCCTATTTCAGAGGGTCCTTGTGAGGGTGAAATGAGCAGCTTCATGGAAGTACTTAGCTCAAATGCCTGACAGAGTCTCAAAAAAAAAAACACAACTGTTATCATTTGATGATAACAAGATAGGGGAAGGGTTTTCTAAGGAGAGAGGGCTAGTGTGAAGCTGACTTGCTAATACAGGTCCCCAGTCCTGCCCAGTTGTGCTCTGAGGAAGAGCTGGGGCCGTCAGTGACATCCAGGGAATTAAGTCCTTCCCTGCTCCTCTCCCAACTCCCCAGCTCCAATTCAAGGCTCTCTTCTGAGCCTCAGCTGGGGGTGTGGGGGACGGATGGGGACAGGGTGCCAGGCCCGGGGTGGGAGGTCTGGGGAAGGGGCGTGTGGGAGGACCCGGCCCTTACAGCCCCAACTCCCAGCCCCAAGTCCAGGAGGCAGCCAGAGTGGGGAAGGAGGGGCAGTTTCCTGGCACAGCTGAAAAGGTTTGGATTTGACTTGGAAACACATTGAGAAGTCCCTGGAGGCTGCCTCCACAGAAACAGCCTCTCTGAAGTGGAGCCCGGACTAGGGAGGCTGTTTTGTATAAAGGGGCTCCGGGGACCTCAGTGATGGAAGATGGGCTAAAACCTCTACCCCAGAATTTCGACACAGGCAGACCAAACCTCTGCACTTTCCGGGGCCTGCCCTGGGGGTGGGAGAATTCCATCCTCAAGCCTATGCCAACAGGGGACCAAGGACTGAGCCCGGGAAGGCGGGTCCCTGTCCCTGGGAGCCCGCAGATGGGGGAGGAGTGAACATCTTCTCAGGCAGCCCCAGGACTTATCCCTGGGCTGCCACCTTCCTGGTTTTGGCCATATCTAAGTTTAGCCTGTGATTTTACTTATACAACTTTTTCCTTTAAATTGACTCACCTTTAAAAAATTTGAATACATTTCTTTAAAAAGGAACTTTATATAAGCTACTGTAGATGGAAGACCTGTATCACTTGTCGTACACAATAACCGTATAAATAGAGTACAATAAACAATGTTAAATTCTAGCTAGCGCCTGAGACTTGTTCCTTCTTTGATTAAAAATAAAAGGCAGGGGAAGATTAGCAAGTATGAGAACTGTGTTAAAAACAGGCTAACACCCAACTAAGACCTTTTCCTAGATTAGCACTGCCAGATAAAATGCAAGATGCCCAGTTCCATTTAAATTTCAGACAAATAATCACTAGTATTTTTAGCATCTCTTAAATATTTTATAGGTCATACTTAGGCTAAAAAATTATTTGCTATTTAACTGCAATTCACGTTCAACGGGGCATTATGTATTTTTATTTGCTAAATCTGGCAACCCTATCCTCGATGAACATAAGATATTCTTTTAAAAGAATAACTTTCTCACTTTTGAGAGATTAGATGTTTGCATGCGGTGTCCCTATGCCACCAAAAATAATCTTGAGAAAAACTGTTCTGATTCAAGGTGGAATTGGAGTGACAAAACACACTAGTGTGGGAATTTGGAGGTAGGGAAGAGAGTTGCGGTTGGGAGGAATTCTGAAAAGCTCGCAGAGGAGAGGGAGGCATTTGGGCAGGACTTTAGGGGCCAGTGAGAGCATGGCAGCGATCTCGGGGTTCTGAGTACCCTCCCCCACACTGGCCCAGGGATTGAGTGACAGAGGACACTCAGGAATAAAGCCTTGACTCTGCTCTCAGAGGACAGAGGGGCTTGTGTTGGCGTGACTGTGGCTTGTGAGTATGAGTGACTGCGTGTTTGCCCAAATCACACCCTCTTGGGGCACAAAAGGGCTTTTGAGGGCCTCTCCTCTCACACCACCCCCAACCCCCTCCCGCCCTATGTGGAAATCTGAAACTTGCTTGCATTTCTCCGGTGATGGGGCGTTCGCTACCTCCTAAGGAATCTCTCATCATTGGGCAGGGTTGATTGTGAGAAAGCTCTTCCTTAGCCTGAACAGCATTCTGCCTTCCTGTAGATTCCCTCTGTCCCGAGACAGTCCTTCGGAGCTTTGTCATCCATGATGACAGCCCACTGGAGTCTGAGCAGACCCATTTCTTTGAACTGTGCCCCTTACGGCTTGGTTTCTGGCTTCCTCATTTGCAGGGAAACGGGCTTAGGGCCTGGGACTGGAGATGCTGCCTGGACAAGGAGCAGGAAAGAGGTTGTGTGAGGGCAATGCTGGGAACTGAGGCAAGGACGCACCAGCCCATGGAGGGGAGTTCCTTTCCTGCAGATGCTCGATCTGCGGAAGCTGCAGGAGAGCCCTAGGCTCTGTGCCCTGTTCAGTCCCCAACTTGCTGTGTGCCTTCAGGCAAGTATCCTCTCCTTTCTGGGCCTTAGATCTCTGCCTCACACACTGTGAATGCACTGGCCTGTTCTTACAGGTAAAAACATCTGTGTCTGTTCTGATTGACTGGTGTGGTGCTGGCTTGGATTTCTGTGATAAGGATTCTGAGGCAGTGTCTGGGTCCAGCGGGAAATCAAGCCATGTACAGACAGTGCAATAGTGGTCCGGGAGCTGCATATGGCCAGTCGTGGCCTTGAGGGGGCTGCCAGTTCTGGCAGGGCACGGCTCTGAAATGACAAAGCAGGACAAATCGAGGTGCTCGGTGAACTCAGGTATGGGGCAGGGGCTGTCCCTGTGGGGAGGAGGGAGAAGCCCTGCACAGTTTTGGTGGCCTTGGCCCTGTCTTTGCCCAGCCTACTGTGGACTCTCACACGTGCACTGGCCCACGCCCTGCCACCCAGAGGACCGGAGGACAGAGTTACTCTGTGAAACCCTGTGAGCAGGCCAAGACTCGTGGCTGGAGGGCCATGTGGAAGGCGGCAGGGGAGGCTGGCAGGGTGGGGCTCGGGGAGTGCAGATGGGGCTTCTCTGCTGAGGGCAGGTCTTTAGGGAAGAGAAACATGGGTCAGAGCTGGGGTTTGGTTTCTACACAAAGGGGCTTTCTGCCCATCTCTGCCCTGCAGGGCCGGGAGGCTGGAAGAGGGCAAAGCCCAGACTCTGAGTATCTCAGAGGGCTCATATTGAATTTTCAAGCTGGGTAAAATCTCTTTTTTGTTTTTCAATTGCTAAGTCATGGTCTGACTCTTCACGACCCTATGGACTGCAGCACTCCAGGCTTTCCTGTTCCTCACCATCTCCTGGAGTTTGCCCAATGAGTGCAACTGTCTGGTGGGCAAAATCTCTACAGATCAATAAGATCTCACTCCAGTCTATGAACAGGCTTTCCTGACCGATGGAAACTCTTACTTCAAAGATGGTGGAAGAAGGGGATTCCTCCATCTCCCTGTCTCTCTCCTCTTGTCCCTGGTTCATGACCACTTTGTCAAGTTCCTCCCCATTTCTCTGGGCCTGGCTTCCCACAGTTGTATGAGAAAGGACAGATGGTCTCTAAGAGGCCTGCCAGGTCTCACATTTACAGACTCCAATTTCTCAGGAATGATGATGATGGTGATGAAGAGCTCTTAGGGTTTACAGCTCACTCCCTACTTCCCATTTAGTTTATCTCCCAACAGTGAGGTGGTTAGTGCAGTGAGCATGGTAAGTATTGTTCTCCTAACTTTTTTAAGATGATGAAACTTAGGCTCAGAGAGGGCAAAAGGGTTTTCCAGGGACTTCCCTGGTGGTCCAATGGGTAAGACACCATGCTCCCAATGAAGGGACCTGGGTTCAATCCCTGGTCAGGCAACTAGATCCCACATGTCACCACAAAGATCAGGCACAGACAAATAAATAAATAAAACAAATAAAAAAGGGCCTTCCAAGTTCACACAACAAGGTGGTGGCCGAACCGGGACTCCCATGGCCGTGTCCAGACCTCCGTCCCCTCGTAACACTGGTTTGCACGCTCCCAGGGTGTGGGGGAGATGGGGCCTGAGTCAGAAAAGCCACGGAGGCTTCACCTGTCTGTTTTCCATGTGGATTTCTATGTAGGAAATATTTTGAGGAGCAAATATTTGTGTCTAAAAAGAAATGAAAGCCTTGTGCTCTTCCAGGATTTCTCAGGTAGGAGCTGGGAAGGACCCATGTCTCAGCTGCACAGGCTCTGGGTTGGGTAGCTTCACCTGGGGTTTAGGTGAGAGCTTCATGTATCTAATCAGAATGGAGGGGATCTGCAACAGTTTTTAGCATGTGATGGTGTTTGGGTGAAAGCTGGAAGTTTTCACAACATAGAGAACCCTACGGTATGAAAATGTCAGTATCACAAAGTGTTAATGCTGGAAGGATCTTTAGAAAACATCTGGCTCATGCATCCCTCCCCGCCCTTTACTGAGGGGAAACTGAGGCCCAGAGAAGGAAAGGGGTTTGGCCCAGGTCACACAGCATCAGAGACAGAAACAGGACATGGGTACCCTGACTGCCCAGAGATTTTCGGCACAGACCACTTTCTGGGGCAGGGGAGGGGGAAGAAGCCGAGGGGGCTGCAGCCCCGGGACCGTCAGACGAGAGGTATGTGGGACCCAGCCGCCTGCTGATAAGAGACCCACAACGCTTTTCCAAAGGGATATTTTATCAAGATGTAATTTTTCTCACCGCAGACACTATTTTCTTTCTCGCAGACCATGCTGGCCTTCGCGATAAGGCGCCCAGACATGTTCACACTGAGGCAGCCAAAACATGAGGCAGGAGGAAAAAAATTCCCTTCTTAATCTACCCCCCCCCCAACCCCGTAACCCAACCCCCCTTCATTTCCTCTCATTCTCTCCAAGTTCTCGTGCCCGCACCCCCCCCCCACTCCCCACCCCCACCCCCACAGCTGACTGGCCTCTTCCTGCCTTCCAGTAAGTCAGCCCAAAGGAGCCAGGAAGGTATGTGGCCCGAGGAGGTCAAAGGAGAGACGCGTGGAGGGGTCTCCCCTGGGAGAGGAGGCCCAGGCCACAGGCTCTCCAGCCTTGTGCAGGGGTGGGTGGTGAGGGGAGGGCTTTCCCTGGAGCCCCTGCCTGCCCCAGTCCCTGCATATGGAACACAGAGCTCTCCCTGGTTTGGGGATTTGAGCTGGAGGTGAGCCCCATATGCTTTACCTCCTGACCCCCACTTCTGACCTAACTCAAGGGTTGATGGGAATTACTGGGGAAGGGTCTACTCTGCCTACTTCTGTGCAAACCCCCCCAGATTTAGGAGCTCTGGGACCCACCAGTCATGGCTGAACCAGTCCCTTCTGTTCTCTAAGCCTTCCAGGCCTCAGTTTCCCCAACTTCCGGCTACAGCAGGTTGGATTCAGATGTCCTGGCCCTGAAATTCTCCTTCTGGCCTTTTCAGAAGATGGGGTTGTATCCCAGGCCTCCTGGGTACTTGGCAAGTTGGCTGCATGCCCCCATGTATCAGTACCCCGCCTCTGCTTTGCTCAGGATGTCCACCCCGCCCTCCACATCTGGATGGAATTTACCCCCCAAAGCAACTCAAATACCGGTGATCTGATCAGGATGGATCATGTGTCAGAGGGGGCCCTGGTGAATGCTGCTCTGCCAGAGATGAGGGTTCCTGGGCCTGTGATCTATCCCTCAAACAGCCCAAGGGCCCTTTCTGGGGCCCCGAAGACTCTGGGCCAGGTGGGCAGTATTCTGCTGAGCAGGAGACTCAGAAGGAGCTGCCACCTCCTTCTCTGTCCTAGGTCTCCTCCTATTCAGTTAAGACCAAATCAGTGCATAAAAGCTTAAAGGGGAAGGAAGGTGCTGTATGAATTTTACATCATTGATTCAGCCAAGTGTCTACTCAGTGGTGTTTGTGAGGGTAGCAAACCTCGTGCCTTCTCTTTACACTCTGATCCCTAACAGGGCACCCTGTAAGGTAAAGGATGCCTGCAGCTCACATGCAGGGCTGCAACAGCAAGGCCTGGGAACCCAGTCCTAGGTCTTGGCATAGCCTCCTTGGGAGAACCCATTGTATAGCACAGGGGACTCTACTCGATGCTCTGTGGTGACCTAAATGGGAAGAAAATCTAAAAGAAGAGGGGATAGTTATATACGTATAACTGATTCACTTTGCTGTACAACAGAAACTAACACAATATTGTAAAGCAACGATACTCAAATAAAAAAAAAAAAAAAGCAGGGCTTTCCCTGGTGGTCCAGCATTCAGTTGTTAAGAATCCACCTTCTGATGCAAGGGACGCCAGTTCGCTCCCTGGTAGGGGAACTAAGATCCTACATGCCATGTGCTGCAATTAGAGAAAGCCTGCATACCGTAATGAAAAACTCTTGTTGCAACGAGGACCCAGCGCAGCCAAAATTAAATAAAATAAATAATAAAGCTTCTGGCTTGAGCAACCAGAAAAAAACAGAAAAGACAATCCCTGCTGTCTTCCTATGGCTTCTGCTAAATGGGTGAATGGGGGGCAGTGGACTTGGAGGTTTCCTATCTCTTCCGGTCTGCCTTCAGTACCCCTTATTCTGAGCTCATTGCTCAAGAAATGTTTTCCTGGACATGAGGGCTCCCAGCCCCTCATTATCCACATATGAAGGAGGGTCACTGAGCCCTCTTGTGCTCCAGGCACCAGTGCTCTGTGCCCATCAGTATAGTGACCTCCCGGGAGCGGGGACCACCAGGTTGAACAGGCCTGGACTGAAAGTCCAGTGGGTCAAAACCCTCATGCTCAGCAGCCCCAGGATCACATGTGAGTGCCCACTGCCTCCCAGGTGACACGGCCCCATCACACTCCGTGTGGGCTGGGCAGGCCATCGCCAGGCTGGAGAAGCAGTGCACATATGCACACAGACATGCCACCTCCTTCCATCAGAAAATCACAGCAGGATCAGTCCAGCCAGTTGCTCACACTGGTTAAGAGCAAAGCACCAAGCTCAGTGCTGCTGCGGGGAGGCTGAAGAGTCTGAGGCCAAATCTCACTCCTCTGGAGGCCCACACTGTGAGTCGGATGGAAAACACTGACCCAAAAGAAAGTGAGGAGCCCAGGTCGCCGCCAGCAGGCCCTGCATGAGTACGACTATGCCCCTCGCAGGCGGAGGGCTTCAGGCCAACAGGTTAGCCTCCCTACCTTCCTCTTGCCATTGTTAGGGTGTCAGAAGCGAGCAGATAATGCATCTGAAACACTAGCGAGTACCTGGCACAGAATAAGTTCCCCATGAAATATAAAGGCTATTTTATTATCCATCTTATGAAATAATGAGCAGCGAGGCAATCACCTCTCTCTTGCCTGGAAACCTCTCTACCTAAAAGAACCCAGCCAAGAACTCGTTGGAAGCTCCCTTTCTAAAAATGCCTCTGAGCTGTCACCAATAAAGAGTAGCAAGTTTGTGCCCTGAAGCTCATGGACCTTCACATCAGTAAACTGATGACAGAAGCAGGAGTGAAGAACAAATGATGGGGGTGGTGATCACTTGGAGAAAGGAAAGCTTTCTGGAGGCCCAAGGATGCCAAGCCGACGTGGGTAGAGGGTCTGGGTTGGGAAGGAGAGGGGAGGCTCAGGTTCGGACCAGGTTCCTAGAGGTCTTGATTGCCCCTTTAACTCATTGACTGCTGTGGGGTCACTATGGGGATGACAAGATGAAGGGGCTTCTTTAGGAAGCTGATTCTGGGGGCTGATGTGGGTACCAGCAAGGGGTACCTACTGGTAAGGAGGCCAGTCCGGGCATGTTGGAACTTAGACAGGACTGAATGCCAGGATCCATCCATGATGTAAAATTCCAGACAGGGAAATCACCATGTACATGATAAATCCCCCCTCACATCCTTTATATCACATGATCTTCATGATTCATCTTCCCTCCTACTTTACAGAGGAGAGAAACCGTGTCCTTAGCAATGGGACCTCACACAGCTGTTAATGGCAGGGTGAGGCCAGGAACCTAGGGCTCCAGCTCCTGCATCAATGCTCCTCTTTTATGGAAGCTTTGGGGGTGCTCTGCCTGCCTGCTCTTATTACCTATAGAGATATTTAATAATAACACAGTGATGGACAGTCTTGGGACCAGGGCGCGGCAAGTGATGAATGAGCCCCTAGAGGGTAACAAGCATTGATTCTGGAGTCAGGAAATCCTGGTTGGAGGCCCAGCCCCATTACCTACCACCAGCGTGGCCTGGAGAAGCATCTGAACCTCACTGAGTCTCACTTTCTCCCAAATGGGGAGAAGATGTCTGTAAAGGAGGCTCTTTCTCTTCCATGAGCCCTGGGAGGGTGTGGGCTCGCCCCCTGTTCCTGGCATGGGGCTTGGTGCAGGGTAGAAATGCAGTCAACACCATCCTAATAAATTGTTCACATTTATGGGCATTTTTTTCCCTGTGTCAAGCATTACATTAATTACTCAACTAAATGGTTTGTTAGATAGTTGGTAAGAAGAGATTGGACTCTAAGAAGAATGGTGGGGGGTAGGGGGTGAATACACATCAGTGGGGAAAGTACAGACCAAGAGGAAGGGGCCCTGTCTGGAGGGAGCTGGGGAAGAGCTTACCAGCAAAGCATGCCAGCAAGCACAGAGTTTGAAGACCCAGGTTCAGTTTCTCTCTCTGTTGTCATCTTGCTGTGTGACTTTTGGTCAAGGACTGACCCTCTCTGGGCCTCTGTTTTTTTTTTCTCACAGAGGACAGATGGAAGGCACAAGAGAGCTGGGAGCCAAGCTGTCAGGGAGGGAGGCTTCCTTACCTGAGGTCTCCAGGCCTGTTGGGATCTGCCAGCCTGAAGGGGATTTCCTGGGGCCGGCCCAGTTTCCAGCCCAACTGACGTCTCCCCTGGATAGGTGCCCAGAACAGCTCTCTAGTGGAAAAGGCAGGCGGGCACTCTCCCAGCCCACACCTCAGCCCTCCCTCTGGGGTCTCCCCACCCCTAGCCTGACTTGGGGAAGTGGGGGATCCCTCCTGATGAAAGAAGAAGGCACTGCCCCTTGGCTCAAGCTCCTGATTTGCTGTGTGACCTCAGGCAAGTCCCTGCCCCTTTCTGGGGGCCATGAGGAGGGCAAAGATTTCCAAGGTCTGTGGGGACTCTGACACTCTAGGATCCTGCTGGGGGCTGGGGGCTGGGGGTGCCTGGGAAAGAGACTTGATATGGGAGCTGGACCCCAGGGCCTTGCTTTTCTGGCTGCAGAGTGGACCGTGGAAGGAGGGCAGTGGGAGGCCCCTAGGTGGCTGTGAGAGGGGGCAAGGTGAGCCTGGGGTTTGGGAAACATATTTATTTTTAAGTGTCTGGTGTCACCGGGGGTTTCTCTTTGGGTTTTGAAATGCTCCAGAAGTCAGCGCTCTTCTTGTGTGTGTTTGCCGAGCAGAATATGGGCTGTATTTATTCATCCTTTAGCCCGAGCCCTTAAAAATATAGACGGCTAATGTCTTCAGTATGTATGAAATATCCCATATGCTGGGAAACAAAAGGGGCTCTGTTATTAAAGTTTCATTTCCACACGCCCCCTCCCCTCCCTCCCGCCCGCCCCCCTGACACCCTGCCCTCCTCCCATCCCGCTCAGCCTGCTCGAGACAGAGCGGGAGTGAGGAGGCAGGCGGGCAGCCGTGGCTGGAGCCTGGGCACTGCGGTCCCCACGAGAGAGGGTGCGGATTCGGCTCCAGGTGAGGTGGAGACCATGGAGGACGAGAGCAGGGTCTTCCCGGGGAGAGGGGCCTCTGGGGCTGCTGAGATGGCCAGTGGAGGGGTGGGGGCCAAGGTGGCCCCTCTTGTGGGCGCCCGTGGGGCCAGGGCCTGGCAGGGCCCTGATGTCTGGGGCGGAAATGCCCGCTCTGCTGCTAACTGGAACCACATGTGTCTCCCAGGCAGCGGGACAGAGAAGCCGCCAGGCCTGGGGCTGGGGACTGGGGGGAGGAGAGATGCAGGCTGGCCCCCACTGTGTGCCCAGGAATGGCTGGAGGTAGGGAGGTTCGGGGTCATTTGCCTGTGTACAAGAGTGTGCGTGATGTGTGAGTTGTGTGTGTGTTCACGTTGCATGGGTGGGCGGGCAGTGTGTGTGTGTGTGTGTGTGTATGTAAGCATGTCTGCAGGCTGGTGGGGTGTCTGCTCGCAGGACCAAATGAGTCTCCCCCATGGCCTCCTGTGGCCTGAGTCCTGGGCAGACTCCTACCTAACACTCAGAGCCTGGGACCCTGCTGGCTGCCCCTGGGATGGTCCTCAGGGGATGAGGAGACACCCTGGCTGAGCTGGCGGCGGTCCTTCTCTGCTGTACCCTGTAGCCACCATCCTCCTTTCTTTTGCCTCCAGCCCAGCCCAGTCCCCTCACACCTGCACCACCTCTACCCATTTCCCAGAGAGAAAGGCTGAGGCATAGAGCAAGGGGCTGACAACAGTCTCTTCTCCCTCGTCTGCCTTCATCTTTTTCAGAGTGCTTGCCTCCAGGAACTTGGTATCTTCACTGTAGCCCTGGGAAGTGAGGAAACCAAGCCCAAGATAGGGGAGAGCTTGCCCATGGCACCAGGAGGACAGAATGGGGCTGCCCCAACCCTCAGGGGTCAGGGGATGACTGGGACAAGGGTTCCTTGGAGAGCAGCTGCACCCAGATTCTGTGGCAAATAGGGGTAACCCCCTGCCGGGGGCCCTGTGACCTGAGTCTTCTCTTCCAAAAGAGCAAGACTTGGTGGGAGCTGGGCTCTGGGTTCTGAGGGTGACCCTGCCACTGCCTTGCTCTGGATGTTAGATGGCCTTCCTTCTGACTCAGGGCTTCAGTTTCCCCATCCCCCCAATAGCAAGTGTAGACCAAAGTAGTATTTCCCAGGGTGTGGTGTGCACAGCATTGGCTGCTTGGAGATGGTGCCACATGGACTGCCAGTTTTCATTTTAACAAAGGTTGTGTATTATTTATACCCCCCCACACCCTGTCACACACACACACATTCGGGGAAAATATATAAAATCCAAACCAGGGAGTAGATTTAAAGAAAAATATCAACCACCCAAATGAATGAAGACTTAGAGTTGCTAGGACATCCCTGGGGTCCTGTCCATTTTGGCAACAGGCTCTCTTTATGTTTCTACCATTTTTAATGTTCATGAGAGTGTGGGTTCCGGTTATCCAGGATCTAAAATGTGACCTGCCAAGTAGATCATTTTTTGGCCTCCACAAATTAGCAGCCCTGAAATTCTGTGATTGGAGTAAAAAGTTCAGTTGTTACCTTGGGCGGGGTGGGGGGGGTGGCGGGGAGGAGAGAGAGAGAGCATATGTGTGTGTCGTGTTGTGTTGTGTGGGAAGGGACTGCGAAGGGAATTGGCAGATCTGGGAAAAAGATCAGCCCATCTGAGGTTGAGGCTGTGTGCCCAAGGTCAGAGGCAGGGAGTTGGGGAAAGAGATTGTTCCCTGACTGACATTTTCAAGTGCTTTGTCTGGCCTCAGCCTTGCATTGAATCGTCAGGATGGGTGGGTAGGCGAGGGGCCGCCCTAGCTTCAGCCTTTCCTGCCATTCAGCCCCAGCTCCCTGGCCATTTGGCTGCATTTTATGTGCCAACCCAGGGCTGGCCCAGGAGAGGTGCACTGGGAGGGTGTGGGGGTGTGGGCAGCCCCTCCCGTGGCAGGGCACTGTCACCTCCCAGGCTGGGCTGGTTGGAGCTGGTATCACTGAGGATGTACTCCCTCATGTCCACCCCCAGCCCCCAGAAGGCTCCCCTTTGCTGCTATTGTTACTCAGGATGATGCCTCCTTTTCCATGGATTTTTGCTGGTGATTTGTCTCATCACCAGCCCTCTAGGCCTGCACACACCGCCCTGATGCAGGAAGTTCACCTCCCCAGACTGCCTGTCTTGTCTCATCCTGCAGTGGGAGGAGGGCATCCAGAGGGCTCATGGATGTGGATGGCATCCTTGTGGGGATGAATGCATGGCCCCTTCTTGGGGAGGCAGCAGGTGCGGAGGAAGGAGCCCAGGGCAAGTGCCCTGACTGTCTGGGGCCTTAGGGTTCCTATTGACCTCAAGAGGCTGAAGTAACTTTCTAGTTCTGCCCTGGGATGGACCAGCATCCATGTACCTTGAGAGGGTTCTTGTTCCTCTGCGTGCACACCTGCAGGCAGGTGTGCCCAGTCACTTCAGTAATGTCTGACTCTTTGCAACCCCATGGAAAGAGCCCACCAGGCTCCTCTGTCCATGGGATTTTTCTAGGCAAGAATACTGGAGTGGGTTACCATGCCCTCTTCCAGGGGATCTTCCCAACCCAGGGTCTGAAACCACAGCTTCTGTGTCTCCTGCAATGCAGGTGGATTCTTTTCTGCTGAGCCACTGAAGAAGCCCCCTTGTTCCTCTACAAAAGTGCTTTCCCAGGGAAGGTGGGGGACAAACCATGTGAGTTTGGGGAGGAGCTCCCTGCGCAAGGATGGACCACATGTAGTCATCCAAACTCCTTGGGCCCAGGTTCCCTTGGGGGCTGGACTAGCTATCTCAAACCCTGGGGAAGCAGCTGGCCAGGGTCATGGCCAAAGTTCCTGCTTGCAGACCTTATCACATTCTAAGTGACTTTCAGTGGCCTTGAGAATGACCAGCAGCTACGCCCAAGACCAAGGGTAAATGGAAACCTGGACAGTTTTATGGGCATCGTTACAGAGATCAGCCTGGACTGGGAGTGGGAGGTGGCCCTGATTAGCAGGGAGGACATGGGCTTAAAGAGCAACTTCTTCCTAAGGAAACATTCTCATCTGGAAAATGAAACTGTTCATATGACTACTGTGTGCTTAAACATATTCCCCATGGTGGACTCAGCCATGGATTCAGATGGAGGAAGAGGATTGTAGTTAAACTTGTTGTAGCTTATCTACCCACAGGGATGCCCGAGAGCTCTACTTCCTTAGATTTCATCTTGTTTTTCCTGGGTTTCTGCACACAGGGTATGAAGCGGTGACAAAGCAGCTCACATATAGCTGTCAAACCCAGATCTACTGAAAATATTGACAGAAGGCAAAAGAAAGCTGAAGTTTGCTCTTGGGTTAGGAAAAAAGAAAGGGATCAGGTGACCCCGAGCTCTTCTTCTACCACAGCAGTGGAAGCTTGCCAGGTCCCTGCATCTCTCTCAGCTCGACTTTCCTGATCTGTAAAATGGGTTGTCACGAAGAGTCAGGAAGTGACGGTACAGAAGGCCTGGCACAAACTGTATCTGGCCCTCAATAAATAGCATCTCAAAGGTATCAGGTCTGAGGATAACTCTGCTGACTTAGGGAGGGCCTGGCATTGCCACTTCACAGAGGGGAGGGGACACGGAGCACATGCAGTGAGATGAGGGAAGAGCACGAGCTCTCCCAGGCCTGGCTCCCTGGCTCTACACCTTCTAGCACCTTCCTTCACTCAGTAAAACTGGGCCAGGGATAACACCTACCAACCTCGTGGGACAGCTGTGGCGATTAAACAGGGCAACCTAAAACTCCCAGAGAGTAGCAGGTGCTCAGAGAACACTGCCCTATCTGAGTAGGAACCTGGAGGCCTGAGGCCAGGTCCTGGGCTGACCCCCGGGGCCAGACCCCTCAAAATCTTTGCTGCAGATTGTCCCACTCATGCCTGGTCAGGGCCAAGGCGCCTGGAGTAGGAAAGCCAGGTGGCCAGAGGCCCCACAGCCCGGGGAGGGCATCCCCCTAAATGGTTTCAGGATCTGCCACACACACCACCTCCTGGAGGGGGCTCTGACCGTCCCCGGGCAGAGGGTGGGCAGCAACAGGGCTCCTGTCCCTGCCAGCAGGGCTGTGGGGCGGCTTCCTACCTGAAGGGTCTTGAGAGAAAGGAGGAAACGGAAAAGTGAGGCTCCGAGAGGGAAAGGGGCCTGTGTGGGGTCCAAGTGGAGCCGAGGCAGGGACTGGAGGGGTGGAGGTGAGAGGGTGGGAAACCCTGCGGGGAGAGGGAGGTGGGGAGGCCCCGTGCCGACCCTGCCAGGGCCTCCTTCCAGCTCTGCTCCCTGGAAGCGGGAACCGGTTGAAGGAGAACCGGAAAGGAGGGAAAGAAAGCAAACAGACTCAGAGAAAAGCCTGGAGCTCTGAGCACTGGGGTTGTTTGGTCTGGCGGAGCCACCTCCCGGGCCACTCCCAGCCGTTCTGCAGACAGATTCCAACAACCCCCGCCACACGGATGTATGCACACTCATGCACAAACACACACACAAACATAGATACAGATATCCAGGCATATAGACACACACATACACAGACACGTTTGTGTATACAGACTCACACACACACTCACACACACACACACCCATTCATACAGACACACACACAAGACACATACACAGATGCCCAGATACAGGGCACAGGAGGTCTGAGGATGAGGGTGGGTGCTGAGAACGGAGGGTTTCCATAGCATCTCCCAGCTTAACCACCTTGCTCCTCTCACCCCACAACACACACAGCTCAGCCCCCTGCTGCAATTACAGTAACACGTCTCATGCACTTACCCTGAGCTCTCAGCTCCTTACTTGGATAAACTTGTTTAAGCCTCACAGCCACTCCACAAGGCAGGCACTGTAATTAGCCCTGGTGTGCAGATGGGAAAGTGGGCTCGGAGCAGCAGGACCCAGAACATGGTGCCCCTCAATGACTCTGAGGGCACTAAAGCCCTGGCTCTGTGCCAGGCCCTGAGACCAGCACTCTCACCCCCACGGTCCACATCATGTGACTGGCAACGTGATGCTTCCCTTTTCTCAAGCCCCAGGAAGAGAGGTCACAGAAGAGGGGGGGCTCAGGGCTGGATGTCTGTGTGTGCCGAGCAAGGCTTAGCGGAGAGGAGAGGCAGGGGGTCGGGGTCACAAAGACTCTCACATCACACTCAGGCTCCGTGCCCTCAGGCCTCTTCTTCCAGCATCTCTGCCACAGCTCCGTTCAGTCATCTGCCTGACCCCTGAGACTCAGTCTGCCTCCTAGACCTTACCATCCTGCGTCTCTCACCCTCACATAGTTCAGCCAGCCAGCCACTGCCTCAACAAGTGTGTCCTGAGCTTCCTTAATGATAGATCTGGATGCTTGTTGACAAAACATGCTTCCCTTCCATTATTTTGTTTCATTTTGCATGTGTATGTGTGTGGTGGGCTGCTTATTCTTTTCTTTCACTTTGGCTCCACCACTCACTGAGAATCCTTTCAGTTGAGAATCAAACTAAAATATATATACACATATATATATATATATATACGTGTCCTCCACTGGGTTCAAAATGCCAACTGCACAGGTCCAGGGTGTGGGAGATGTGGCAGAAAAATAGCAGCAGCGTAGTGACGTCTTTGTGAACCGTATGGACAATATAATCCAGCAGAGATATAGCTGTTGAAGAGGGGGAAGTTAATCTGATGTTGTTCGGCTGCTAATTTATGTCTGACTCTGCGACCCTATGAACTATAGCCTGCCAGGCTCCTCTGTCCCCCAGTATCTCTTGGAGTTTGCTCAAATTCATGTCCACAGAGTTAGTGATGCTCTCTAACCATCTCATTCTCTACCTCTCCTTTCTCCTGTTAGGCTGCATTAATAAAGATAGAATGCCCAGAATGAGGGAGGTGATGGTCTTGCCATAATCTGTGTTGGTTTGATTTTCCTGGTTTATTGGGGTCGTGTTAGTTCTGAGAATCTGACAGATAGGCTGACAGTAGAGGAGGGTCAACAGGAGGGAAGGGGTCAGAAATTCTTTCCTGTATGAAACAGTTGAAGGGACTGAAGTTTAGCCTGAGGGAGAGAATAGAAAATACTCAGAGAATGGGGTTAAGCTCAGTAGGATTGAGTGCGGGGAGATTTCACCAGTCTAGAAAAGGGACGCTAAAGATGGAATGAATGAGCTGCACCTCTGGAAAGTGAGGCCTCTGACACTGGAGATGTACCGGCCAAAGTTGGAGGCCTGAGTGAAAGGGGCCAAGATCAGTGTCTCTTGACTCCAGCTCTTTCAACAGGCTGTGCTGAAGGGAAGGGGTCCCCAGGGAGTCCTGAGTACACCCGCTCCCCTGGTCTCTCCAGGGCCTCAACTCCTACCCCCGCCCCATGGCCCACCAGGATGAGGACAGAGTCCCAGATAGGGTAACCCACAGGGAGGGAGGAACCCCTGGGCAGCACCTTGTCCACCCCCTCCCTTTAAGGAGGGGTGGGTGAATGGAGGCAACCGAGGAGAAAGGGTTTGCCTGAAGTCAGTGGCTTGGACAAGGTGGCAGATCATAACCCCAGCTTGAACCCAGACCTCCAGCCCTGGTTCCTGCCTCCCCAGCCTGCCAGGTCATGGGTGGACCGACAATCTGGTTCTCCCCAGGGAAGGCTCCCAAGCAGAATCAGTCCACTCTTTCCCTTACTTCATAGTGCCTCTCATTTGATGTCTGCTCGACATGCATTTATTGAGCACCCCCCAGGTGCAGGCATTACTCTGGCACCCAGGGGTGTAACAGCAGCCGCACTAGAGTAGGTGGTGAACTCCCTCCCTCTGTCATCTACAGATCACGTCTCGTTTTTGAAAATACTTGGTTTATTTATTCATCTGATGGCTTACTGTCTGTCTTCCCTGTGCCACCCTGCCCTGCTCTCGACCTATCCAAGCCCCCACTGTACTCCCAGATCCAACACCAGTCCAGGCTCATAGGGTGGGTTTAAAAACTGCTCTGCCGGGGGCTTCCTTGTCATTCCCAGTGCTTAGGACTCTGCAATTCTACTTCAGGGGGAGCATGTTTGATCCCTGGTCAGGGAACTAGGATTCCCTATGCCTTGTGGTGCAGCCAAAAATTAAAAAACAAAAAACCCTGCTTGCTGAATAAATGAATGGGGAGCAAAACTCACATGATGCAGCCCCTGTGGAGCCAGAGTAACACCCAACACTTCCTGAGCCTGTCCTTGTGCCAGGCACAGGGCGAAATACTTTTCCTGCATCATCTCATTTCATCCTCACAACAGTGCCTAGAAGGTCGTGCTATCATTAGCCCCATTTTACAGATGGGGAAACTGAGGCTTAGAAAGATTGAGGCCCTCATGACCCTTGTCACCTGCCACCTTGTATTATAGCTGTTCATACCCCTGTGTTATGCCCTTCTGCCCACACTAGACTCCTGGGTGGCAGGAAACACATCTGCTCTCCCTCTGATATCCCCAGTGTCCTGCACAGGGCTGGCTGTTCATGGCACTTAAAAGCATTTATTACATTCAATTGGGTTGAGTGAAGATTTGCGAAAGGAAAGAAGGACATGATAAGTAAGAGAGGGTGAACAGAGAATATCAAGCAAGGGGCATGAGTGTGACTCTTTGCAACTCTGTAGCCTGCCAGGCTCCTCTGTCCATGAGATTTTTCAGGCAAGGATACTGGAGTGGGTTGCCATTTCCTCCTCCAGGGAAACAAGGGGCAGAGAGCAGCATAATGCAGTGTCAGTGCTGGGAATCATCTTCAAAGATCTTTTCACCAGTGTCTCTCCTCCCACATTCAGCTTGGGGACTCCCTCAAGAGCAGCCTGCCAAGGAGTTTCTAGGCTCTGCTTGTTTACCATCAGTGACAGGGAGCTCAGCACCTACGAGGTATGAGATGACCCAAGGGTATTATTTAGCCCAGGGTCAGGTAATCCCCTGACAGCTCATTTTTACTGAGTACTTTCTCTGTGCCAGACCCATTAAATCCACAAGAGATAGGTACTATTATTATCCTAGTTTGACAGATGAGGAAACCGAGGCATGGAGAGTTGTATAACTTGCCCAAGTTCTCATAGTTGGTAAGTGGTAGAACACAGAATACAATTCAAAGCCCAGGAGTGTGGCTCTCGAGAGCCTGCCCTCCCAATCTGATACCAGTGCTGTCCACTGAAATAAATGCAAGCACATACATAACGTTACATTTTCTAAAAGCCACACTGAAAAAGTAAAAAGAAACAGGTGGGAAAAAAAGGAACCTGAGAAATTTATCTTAATAATACACCCACTTGAATCCAAAATAGTATCATTTTAACATGCAATAAATCTAAAAAAGTCATTCATGAGACACTTTACATTCTTCTTTGGGTTCTAAGTCTTGCAAATTTGGTGAATACTAGAGTACAGCTTAATTTGAACTCATCACATTTCAAAAGCTAAGCAGCCCATGTGGCTAGTGGCCACCATATTAGACCTCACAGTCGTATACTAGACTGCCTTTCAAGGTGCTTGCTGTGCTATATCCTAGTGCATAGGAAGCAGCCAATAAATGTCAGGCACTATGATGATTATTTTTATCATTGGTTGTTGTTGGTGATGGTCCAGGGGGAAGCTGGGCTGAGGCCCCAAGCCCTTGGCATAAGTACTGATGTTTCTATTCTTAATGTGAGTCCTTCCAGCCAGCAGCTTCATGTCTCCCAGGCTAAGCCAAGCTGTGTGAGCCCTTGGCCTGTAGGTCGAGAAGAACCAGGCTTATTCTCTCTAGGATGGGAGGGAAGAACCAGGCTGAGGTCTCTCCATCTCCCCAGCTGAGAACCACATGAAGTGAGGCCTTCTTGGGGTTTGTGAGCCTGTGGTCCATCTGCCATGGCATGTGGGGTGGCCAGGCTCACATCTGGAAGGGAGAGGGAAAAGGCCCTTCCTTCTGTGGTCCTTGGAAGGACCACACTTTCTGTAGCACCTCCTGTGTGTCTTAGGCAAACTAGGCCTTTACACAGAACAATCAATCAAACAAATCCCCACCATTTAAAAATTTTTTTTTGAGTTAAATGGAACAAGGATAAGGAGTCAGCATGGTTTCCATCCCTCTGAGGTCCCTGGATGGCTGCTGAGCGCTGGCAGAGTGGTTCCCAAACCTAAATTTCAAAACCTACCAAGCCCCAAAGTTTGTGATCAAATTGGCCTAGGGTGTGGCCAGGGCTCTGGAATGTGTAAAAGATCCTAGGGTGATCTATCAGGCAGACAAGTTTGGAAACTGCTGTGCTAACCCTTTGGGGCACAAGATCATCTAATTCTCACAGTAGCTAGGGTGCAGATGTGGTCATAGTTCCCACTTTACAGATTGGAACACAGAGGCTCACAGAGGTAAAATAACCAGCCTAAGTTCAGACAGCCAGCAAACAGAGAAAAGTAGGGGTTTACTAGCAATGGTCTTAGCCAGTGGCATGCAGTTAAATGTTTAACAAAATCACTGTGGACAGTGACTGCAGCCACGAAACTAAAAGACACTTGCTCCTTGAAAGAAAAGTTATGACAAACCTAGACAGTGTATTAAAAAGCAGAGACATTACTTTGCCTACAAAGGTCTGTAGAGTCAAATGTATGGTTTTTCCAGTAGTCATGTATGGATGTGAGAGTTGGACCATAAGGAAGTCTGAGCACTGAAGAACTGATGCTTTTGAACTGTGGTGTTGGAAAAGACTCTTGAGAGCCCCTTGGACAGCAAGGAGATCCAACGAGTCCATCCTAAAGGAAATCAACCCTGAATACTCATTGGAAGGACTGATGCTGAAGCTCCAATACTTTGGCCACCTGATGCGAAGAGCCGACTCACTGGAAAAGACCCTGATTCTGGGAAAGATGGAGGGCAGCAAGAGAAGGGGGTGACAGAGAATGAGATGCTTGAATGGCATCACCAACTCAATGAGCATGAGTTTGAGCAAACTCAGGGAGATGGTGAAGGATAAGGAAGCCTGGTATGATGCAGTCCATGGGGTCACAAAGAGTGGGATGGGACACAACTTAGAGACTGAACAACAACTACTCTAGAGGGAAAAAAGCCCTGATTCATAGCATTTGCCTATATCCATGGTGTAATGACTCCCACCACAGCTCACTTCAAGCTACCAAAGCAATGTCACTGAGCACAGAGTTGGGAAGTGCTTCACACAACTGACCTTTGTGTCAGTACACTGGGCTCCAGCAAGTGACTGGGCCCAGGTGCATGGTGAAATGGGAGTCCCGTTGAGTGGGAGGTAGATATGGTAGTAATTTGCTGAATTTTTAGTCATAGAACACTTCCTCAAATGAAACATTTGAAAGCCCCAATATTTCCAACACATAAAAAGCAGTATGTTATCAAAAGTAGAGATTTATTTTATGAACTTAAATGATACTATCTTGCTCTTGTTAAACTAGGTGAGCCCCAGGGTGGGGTGAGGACCTGTGATCCCGGGCAGAGTAGAAGATGTAAAGGGCAGCCTCTACTTAGAATCAGGAGCCTTGTGGGCCAGGCCCACTGCTGACCTCACTGTCCGTGTGGCCATGGGCACGTCCTTGCCCTCTGGGCCGCCATCTTCTTGTGTGTCCAGGAGGAGACTACTGGACTGCCCACAGGACCCCCGGGGTGTGGCTTTCCAGGCTGGCGCTGGCTCTGTCGCACCCCCTGCCCAACCCCAGCCAGCCTTGCCCTGTTTTTATAGCCATGACTTCAGTCTCTCCAGTTCCACTGAAGCTAGTTCCCAGGCCACATATTTATAAACCCAGCAGGGCAGAAATAGATGTGACGCACAGAGAATTTGGCTGAGTTGGTGAGCAGGCTGGATTTGGTGTGTCCGATAGAATGGACTCAAGCCCCTAGTATCCTGGGTACCAGTACGCATGGGCAGTTCAGAGCTGGAAGGGTGCTTGGAGATGCAAAGCCCAGCCCTGTGTGTGTGTGGCTGGGGGTCACTGAAGCCCACGAGTGAAGGGATGTGTCCAGGGCTGCAGAGAGCAGGGCAGAACCAGGTCCATTATGAAGAGATTGTTGCTTTGTACAAAACGGCTCTCCTCGAACTCTGGGGAACCTTCCTCCCATCAATGACCATACCAGGTAACTTTCAGGTACCAGCTTGGTTTTTTCCTGCTCTGGGACCATGAAAAGAGATTCTCCTCTCTCAGCCTCTGTTTCCCCATCTGTTAAATGGGAATAGAAGTAGGTACCTGTTTTATAAAGTTGTTGTGGGGAATAAGCAAGATCATACTTCATATCATATACCTGGATGGTGCCCAGCACACAGTGTTCAGTTAAATATGGCCCTTGTTCTAATTATATCCTCAGTCACCCTTTAACAAACTTAACAATTATAACGACAGCAGCTGCCTCTTTGCAAGCATCTACGCACATTAACTTATTTAATCCTCACTACAGCCATAGGATA
The DNA here is from genome assembly GCA_024291935.2 of Okapia johnstoni. NCBI lineage: Eukaryota > Metazoa > Chordata > Mammalia > Artiodactyla > Giraffidae > Okapia > Okapia johnstoni. The sequence goes on from CM044316.1 coordinate 53,751,657, forward strand.
TCCTTATTATTATCCTCAAAATCATGGGATAACATGTGTTTCACATACAGGAGACCCTCTATCCACTTAATGTACTTTGGAAAGAATTTTCTCAAAGAAATAAAGCTAATATGTGAAATCACATTTTTATATACTGAACCATAAAAATACTCAACCCTAAATGGTAGACAGGTTCTTAGCAGGACATGAAGGTTCTAAAGTGGTGAATGATTGAATAATCAGAATGTTAGCATAAGACATATCTCAGGGGCTTGCAGGATTTGTGTTCCTGAGTTTGTCATCTAATATGGACTTTATATATTTTTAATTGCATATGAGAATTCAACATAATAGGGAACCTGAGGGACTTCCCTGGCAGTCCGGTTCAAAACATAGTAAACTTGAAATACATATGACATATAAACAGAAGACAGCACTATATGTGTTTGTGCGAGTATACACATATATATGATAGCACTACATATATATGTTTTTGCCACACTACCACGGTATGTGGGATCTTAGTTTCCCAACCAGGGATCGAAGCGGTGCCCTCTGCAATGGAACTGCAGTCTTTACCACTGAACCACCAGGGAAGTTCCAAGATAGCATCATATTAATGCCACTGTTTTTTCTGTCCTAATGATACACACACTCTCCAGTTCCCTTTTCTGCTTAATTATTTTTGCATCACACTTATCACCCTCTGACATATTTATTTATTTTTTGTCAGTCCCAACATGTGAGCTCCACGTGGGCCGGGTGCTTTCTTTTCTCTCTCTCTCTCTCTCTCTCTTTTGTTCACTGTGTACTGCCAGGACTTAAAATAGTGGATGGCACAGAGCAGGCGTTCAGTAAATATGTGTCAAAAGAATGAATGAGTAAGCGACTGCATGCATCTCCATCCTACAAGAGGGCAACTGGAATTCAGTTCCAGTTCAGAGTGGCTGGCCCCCAATTACCCAGCTATCATGAGGCTGCACTGGGGCCTGGTTGACACTCCTCTCTCCTGAGACCACCCAGTGCATCCAGCTCAGGAGTTCTTCCCAGCCCTTCACGGCCACCTCTTCTCAAGGGACGGTTTCCAGATGCTCCCAGAGCTCTCCCACAGGATGCTCATCTAACACCGGCTCCTCATGTCCCAGGAATAGGATGGGAACCCGGGAGGAGGGAAATGGGGAGGAAGGAAGAGCAGTCAGAGCAGGCTGGGCAGCCAGAGTGGGGAGAGCTGCAGGTCAAGACAGGAAGAAAGGAGGCCATGACGGGTCAGTCTGTCCCACAAGTCTGGAGGGACGGGTCAGTAATGTGGGTCACATTTGCATATCTCTTTGAGACTGACTCTGCCCACTGGAAAATGCCAGGAGAGGGGCACATCCAGTGAGGATTTGGGGACACTTTCAACCTTGCATACTACCATCCCCACCAACCACTCTGCCTTTTCCTGTTGGGAAAACTGAGGCTCATTGAAAGGAAGTAACCCTTCCAGAACACAGAGCAAGATAATTTCAATTGGTGGTCTTCCTCGACCCCACCAGTTCTGGAAGTTGGAGGGGTTTGAGATTCTCCCTTTGGAGTCATGGGGAAGAGACTCCACTCCAACCTTGGCTCCCACCCCCTCTCGGAGAGAGAAGCACTAAGGCAGGAACATACTCTCAGCTCAGACACCTGAGGACCACAACAGCTCTCTTCCTAGTGGCAGAGAGAACTCAGCTCTGGACCGTCCAGACAGTAACACCCACCTCAGCCCTGATGTGAGGTGCTTCCAGATGGGTGGGGCAGGTAGGTGCACTGAGCCTTTCTGGATCAGTACTGGATTACCCTTTTCCCCAGGGTGACTCCATTTTCATCCCTAGGCTATACAGTTAGTACCTCAGTCACACTCATTATCCCACTTGATAAATATTTATTGAGTGATTCTTGTGTACCAGGCTATGTACCAGGCATTAGAGATAGTCTTTCCCTTTTCCCCCTCCCATCCTCCCACCCTTCCTTCTCATTCATCCATTTGTTTAGTAATTACTTTAACCATTAAGGCAGCACATTCTATGGATATGAGTGATATTTGGAGCTAGACTATCAGGATATGACCCCTGACTCAGTCACTCACTAGCTGCGTGAGCTTGGCCAGTCACGTAAGTTCAATTTCCTTATCTGCAAAATGGGGATAATAATAGCATCTTCCTTGCAGGGCTGTGATGAGGGTAACATGAGTTAACGCACACTAAGTGTCTGGAATAGCACCTGATGTAGTAAACACTTCATAAACTGCAGCTATCATCCTTGTCATTGTTATTATGTGCCTGGCCCTGTGCCAGGTGCGGAGGAAGTTCTTCCAAAATGCTGCTCTCATAGGGACGCCTGCACACCAGCTCTAGTTCCAGCCTCCACCTTCTGCTCTGGCCTTGCTGCCTCCAATTCCACTCCCAGAACAGGGCCTTGCACTGGCTTCCCCAGTCTGACAGGGCTACCCTCTCCATCACCTCTCAAGACAGCAGGAGAGAGTCCAGGCAACTGAAGTCTGTCACAGTTTGACCATGTTCTCTCACTTCACTTGTCCCTGCCACACATGCCCTAGCCTCTACCTATCCAGGCCCTTGTGGTTCTCCAGGTTCATCCTCAAATGGTCCTGCTTTCTGGCCTTCATTGGGTCTTGATGGATGGAGTACTCTCCCCTCATTAAAATGCCCAACACCTCCTGCCCAAGTCCATCAAATTCAACTGAAACGTCATCCTTCATCCCCAGGAAGCCCTCCTTCCTTCCCCTCAGCCAAGAATCATGAGACCTGCCTTTGAATCTGCATTTCCCTTTGTTTGCAACTTTTCTTTATCCCATGATCAATGGGGAGCCACGGAAGGTTCCTGAGCGGGGGAGCAGCACACTCAGAGATGCACTTTAGAAGAATGGACCAGATCCTACAGAGAATGGATGGAAACGGAGAGTTTGCAGCTGGGGAGGCCAGGGATGAAGTCTTTCAGAGGAATAAGAATTTAATCTTCCTAGACTCCTCCTCCCCTTTCTGCCTCCTCTAGTCTCTTCATTACAAAATCAGATTCTGTGATTTCCCCAGCATTGACTCAGTAAGTCAGAGGGAAAGTCAAAAGGAGAACCCCAGGCCTGAGCCTGCAATGCATCCACTTAAGCCCTGACTCTCTGCATCCCCTCACTCTGTTTACTTCCTCTGCAGCTGCAAAAGCAGGCTGGGGGCCCTGCAGATGATGGAGAGTCAGGGGAGGCCAGACTGGGCTTTCCATTCACTCAGCCTGTGAGCCAAGCATCCCTAGAGCCCCACAGGTGAGCAGCACACAGCCCTGGTCCCTCATCCACCGCCGAGTGAAGAAGGAGCCTGTATTTCCCTCAACAGCCCTGTGAGGCTGGCCGTGTTTTAATCTGTTTTACAGAAGGGGAAACCAAAGCTCACAAAGAGTTGGGCGGCCAGCAAATGGAGGAGACAGAATTCAAACCCAGATCTGATTCTAAACCCAGCACTCTTCCCCCATGACACAAGGAAGAGCAGAAGGGACTGTGAGGCTCTAAGGCCATGTTCCCTGGGGCCACTCATGGCAGGTGCCAGCCACAGAAGGAGCCCGTGGAGATCCCAGCAGCAGACCCTCTACAGCCTCAGACAGGGTCTGTAGAGATCTGATGCTCAGCTAGGATTCCGGTCCTGGGGGCCCTGCTTGGACTCATGGGAGGTCAGGGGAGGGAGGACGGGACCACTCAAGAGGCAGCAGGGGTTATGTGAGGGGCTGGAAGCAGGTAACTTGACCCCTGGGCTCTAGCACGAGGCCTGCATCTTAACTTTCTCTACAACCTGGGTGATCCCTTCCCTGTTCTGGGCTCAGAGCCCCCCTTCTCTGAGGTGAGCACTGTGGGTATGCTGGACTGTCAGCTCTGTGCTAAGGCTGGATGGCCTAGAACCTCGGCCTGCATCCAGAGCAGGGCTGTGGCTTTTAGGGAAGCTGGTATTAGAGGACCTCCTCTCGTGTCTGCTGAGACTGGAGCGGGCTCTCTCCTGCCCATGGTGGAGCACATACCGACGGTATGCTATGTCTGAGTGCAGCCTCAGGGGCCCTGTGGGGTGTTGTGGATGAGTCTGAATATGTGGGTAAAAGCACGGGGGCCCAGCAGCTCTCCCACTCACTGCCCTGTGACTCTGGATGCAGAAGGTACCTCTATGTGCCTCATTTTTCCCCTCTGTAGACAGCACTCATGAGGCTGCCCTACAGGAGCGTCAGATCAAAGCCCTGGCTGGGCACCAGCAGATGCTCAGTAAGTGGCGGCTGCCATTATTGTTCTGGGTCCTGACACCCTGCCCCGGCCCCAGGCTCCCGAGTAGGGTGGGTGTTCCAGGGCTTGGGCCTGCACGGGGCCTGCCCAGACCCCCCAGCTGGGTTGGGAGTCTTCCCTCCTTGGGAGGGAGACTTGAATTGGAGTGCTCCTGCCAACTCCTCCCTGCCGGCTTGGCAGTGTGAAGACAACGCCGGCCAAAAATATTTGTGTGGGTGGCGGAAAGTTAACTTTTCCGCCTCTCTTTTCTTTCCTGGAAACCGTGGCCACCGTCAAATAGAGCAAAACAGAAGCAGGCATAGAGTGAGACGAGGCCCCGTGGGGCGTCAGAGGGAGCCCTGCCCCCCCCCCCACCTACTCCTGCCTCCTGCCATCTGGCTCTCTCTCTGGTGGGGCGGTGGCAGTGTTGGTGGGGAGAGCCAAAGGCTTAGAATCATGGCATCCCACAATGCCGGGGTTGGATGGACTTTCCAGCATCATCTGGCTTAAGCCCGCCATGGTGCCTTTGGGCAAAATGACTCCAGAGGGCAGAAAGCACCTGCCCAAGGACACACAGCCAGTTAGGTCTCAGAATTCTTCTGGCCCTGCATGAGATTCTAGATTCTTTGAAACTGTAGTGGCATAAATCTGGCAGCAGCTGGTGAGTGAGAAGGAATTTGGAGATGAATGAGACTCTGGAGCCTCTATTCTCTGGGTCCATCATGGTCAAGGTGCCAGATCTAGGTTGGGAGACCAGCCTTACCGGTTGCTAGCTGTGTGACTTCGGCTGGAAGTCATTTGGCCTCTCTGATCCTCAATTTCCTCACCTCTGAAATGGGATAATAAAAACAGTACCTCCCTCACAGGGTTGTTCTGAGGATCTCTTTGGATAACCTAAATGAATAACCCAGCGTGGGATAGGTGTTTAAGATCACGAGCACCCATTCTCCTCCGAGCAGAAGGTTGGCTTCTCTGTACTGATTTCCCTGCCACTGAGGCTGCTGTAACAGGTGTCTCTTATCTTTCTGACCGAGGAGTGTGTTGGCCTCCCCCTGGTTGGCGCTGATGTACCGTGGGACCTGGGAACATGCTTATCTTTCCTCTGGTCTACCACACTCTGCCAGCACAGCTTCAGCCAGAAGCCAAGGCCTTGACCCAGCCTGCTGATGTGGGGGATTCCTGGCCCTGCCTGTGGACAAAGGCATGGCCTCCAGGCACTGCAGCAGCAGAGGTCAGCCCAGGCTCTGAGGTTGCCAGTGTCCACAGTCTTTCACGATTCTCAGGATTCTGACCGTCCATGGGGCTGCGAGGATTCTGCCCTCCCTGTTTTGCAGTAGGAAAAGAGAGTTGTAGAGAGTTCAGGTTCTCCCAAGTTCACACAGCTAAGCCGTGGTGGAATACGAGATCTGCTAGCCAATATCAGTAAATTTCAAGGTTTCCTCCCAATGCAACTGGTCATCGACCCTGTCGTAAACTCTACCTGCCTGTCCTGGGCCATCCGGCCCACCCTGCCCGGGGCCTCCACAAGTGATTTTCAAATTCTTGTCTCCAAACCAGAACTCTCCCTTGCTCTTCAGGCCTCTGTGTGGAGCTGACCGTGTGCATCTCCCCCGGAAATCCCAAACTGAATTCATCTCTCTGCTCCCCTGAACACCTGCTCCTTCCCATTTATTCCTGATCTCTATTAATGAAATCACGCTGTCACCAGACTGACGAACTGGGCTGCATCCTAGCCTCCTCCCTCTTCCTCCACACCCACTCTCCATCTGCCTCCCAGCCCAGCCAATTCTTCCGCCCAAGTTTCTCTCCCATCCATCTCCTCCTTGCATCCCTATAGGATGCCTCCATCCCCTCTCTCCTGGATTATTCTCATTTTTAACATTTCTAAATGATCATACTGTTATTATTATTGGCCCTGTTGTCATCCACAGCTCCTCCATCCACAGCTTCATGAGTCAGAGTACCATATCTTCTTTATTCCCATTGGATCTCCAGGACTTTCTATGGTGTCTGAAATGTAAATAGGAGCTCAAATTTTTGTGTGTGTGGAATGAAAAGAATAGTTGATATGTATTAAGTTATGACTCTGAAACTGTCTTAAACCCTCTGCAACACATTTTCTCACTTAGTCCTCATTGCAACACTGAGATGGAAATATTACAGTTCCTGTTTTACAGATGGGGATGCTGAGGTTCACAAGGTCACGTGACTTGTTGCCCACCACACAGGTGGGAGTCTAGCTCAAAGCCTGGGCAAATCACTGCACGACATCCCATGGTGCAGAGCCTCCTCAGGGGGCTGTGCCCCTAGTCTGTACCCTCTGCACCAGCATTCCTGTGATTCCTGTGGCACATGTACCTTTGGGCCACGTGAGAGAATTTTTTCTAGGAGGTGCCCAGATACATATTTTTAAATAACTAGATATTTATTTAATGCTTATTAAGGGGGGAAATGACTTAGCACAACATACTTGTGGTTTTCTGCAATTATTGCTTAAGATAAAATAATAGAAGTAAGTTATTTAAAGTTGATTTATGGGAAAATAATAAGCAAATAAAGTGTCAGGTGGCAAAAGGATATAGCAGAAATTGGGGATGTCGAATGACTAAAGCTTGGGACTTTCCTGCAGTCATGTGAGACCCAAATCCCAGTCAGTGCTCAGGGTCCCCCTAAAGTGGACTCAGAAACTCAGCCTCTAACACCCAGTGAACCATCTCATGCACTGTTTCTCTTCTACCTTTGCAGATAGATCGTCTGGAAGGGGAGGCCTCACAGACAAGAGACGGGTTCAGAAGGAAGCCTTGGGGGTCCGCCACCACCCCCCAGCCCAGGAAGGCTTGCAACTGGACCCCCTTCCAGCTCTGTGAGTTGGCCAAGGAAGGAAGGGCAACAGAGAGCCCGAGAAGGCCCCAAGAAGTGCAGAGACCAACGATCACTCAGGCGCCTCTGGCCCCAGCCCCCGCACGGGCACCAGCTTCTTTGTGTCCGTGAGGAGAGGCTGCACCATGCTGGGCCCCCACCTCCCACCCCTACCCTCGGCACCCAGTGAAGGCAGGGCTACTCCCTGCACCTTTGGGATCCCTGACGGCAGCTACAGGTGTCTGGCCTTGGAGGCCGAGGAGAGCGGCGGTGAGGAGGGCCTGCAGGGAGAGGTGGAGCTCACAGACTTGGAGGAAGACCGAGTGGCCAGCAGGAGTGGGGACAAGGCCTGCAGAGCCACCCAAGGGGCACTACAGCATCCCAGAGCCCTGGGAACCCGGCCACCCAGCTGCTCCAGGGAGGCACGAGGGGTTTCCCAGCTTGACAACAGAGCCAGTCAGGATCGGGACACCATGAAGGTCCGGCAGGTGATGACAGCCAGCCTCAGGCCCAGTCCGGGGCCCAGGGTTGCCCAGAAACCAGGTAAGCTCATGGCCCTTTTCCCCTGAACTGCCAGAGTCATGGAGGACCCCACAGGTGCTCAACATGTACACACACCTCTGGCCATATTTTCCCATGGGACACAAGAGGCCCTCCGAGTCCCACGGGCCTGCACAGATCAACAGCCCTGGAGACACAGGGGGGGCCTGTGCCATTTTTGTCATTCCAGCTGGCCCACATCTAAGTGCACTCTTGGCTCTGCCAAAGATGGCACGTGAGAAGGCAGCGAGAGAAAGCCACGTTATCATGCTTAGTTAAAAAAAGCCCATCGCTCGCTCTTGTCTGCCTGTTAATCGTTCGTGGTAACAAACGACCTTGGAGTGGGAACAACTGATGGGGTGGGACCACCTCACTGAACATACTGAGTGCCAGCTATTTTAGGGTGCTGGGGACACAGCACTGGGTGACACAGGTGTGGTCCCTGCCCTCAGGGAGCTTTTGAGGTAGAGACTGAACCTCTGATCTAAACAGACCTTCTGATTTTACAGGTGGGAAACTGAGGCCCAAAGTGAGGAAGAGACAGCTCCTGGTCACTCAGCCTGCGGGTGGTTGAGTTGAGCCCATATTCCTCATCCGGGCCTCAGTTTTCCATCTGTTAGAGGTGACAGAGGCCACGTCACCTGGACTGCAGTGAGGACGCAATGACAGTGTGTAGGGGAGAGCTTGGTGAACATGGCATGGAGGAAGGAAGGAAGGATGATCAATTTCCTATGGCGGCAGGAGACAGCTGAGCAGGGCGGGACAGGGAAACCCACACTGAATCACCTCCACTGCCAGACCCATGGAAACGCTGAAGTGGGTCCAGATGGGGAGGACGTGAGCCGGGCCATGCTCGCTCAGGCATGAGATGCTGCCAGCAGATCCCCAGGGCGCAGGGCATGCGGAGGACCCAGGCCTGGGAGGGCTTGTGCGTCAGGAAACTGAAGGAGCACTTCATTTCTGTGCAGGCGTTGCTGACACCCAACCTGGCATCTCACCAGCCTCCCGCCCACTCTCTTTTCTGAAATAATTCTCTCCAGGGTCTGACCAACCCCCACGGCCACCATTTCCTATTCCCTCAGGCTCGAGTTACAACAGGGAGCAGGGAGGGGGAGACTTACAACCAAGGAGGGGACTTTGATGCATCTAGGGGAGGAAGGGCAGAGGGTCCCAGGAGGATCTATCAGCCTTGAACTTGCAGACAAGCCTCCAGGTCCCCTACAGCTGGGAGCCCCAGGATCTGCTCCCTCCCCTCTCACAGACCATGGCTAGGGTCAGGAGACATGGATGGCAGTTCTGGCCCCCCTCAAATCCTTTCCCAGTTTCTTCATCTGTGAAAATAAGAACATGAGCCCTATCTACCTCACAGAACTATCATGAGGTTGCAGGGTAGTTTAGAAAAGCATGTAAGGGATGTTGATAACAACTAAAAACAATCATCATCAGCTCAACAACTCAATAGCTATTATTTGTTGACCCTTATGTGCCAATTCCACTGTGCTAAGAGCTTCACGTGTATCACTTCATTTAATCACATGACAATTCCCTAAGGGACGTACTGTTACTATCTCCATTATACAGATGAGAAGACTGAGGCCCAGAGACTATAAGTGACTCGTCCAAGACTCACAGCTAGCAAGCTCCAAGGCCATAATTCAGTCACAGTGTTTTGCATGTGGGCTTTGTTCTTGGCTACCACTGTGTTCTGGATCTATATGAGAGAGTGTTGGGGAGAGAACTGTCTGCTGACACCTTGGAGGGGAAGAGACCGTGTATGGAGTGACAACCATTAATGGGTGCTGTTGGCTTCTCACATGGAGCTGGTCCATTTCATGGTATCTCATTCTTGTTGATCTTACTGTAGCCTTTCAAGGCAGGTTTTATTATCCCCCTTGTACAGGTGAGGTAATTGAGGCTCAGAGACTTAAGCCCAAGTCATAGTCAGCACTGGAGCTGAGACTATGATCTTATTCTTCTTGCTCACAGTCTGGTTCATTCCTCTCTTTAACATCTAGCCACATGGTTATCTAGTTCTGTCCTGAACATTTCCTAGGACACACAAGGCAGGAGTGACCTCAGGAGGATGGAGTGGGCAGGGAAGACTTCTCAGAAGTAGAGGCAGAAAGGAAGCTGGGTCTTGCAAAAGAGCAGAAACCCGGGTGGTCTTGGGTCAGAGCCTACACTAGCCTTCCTGCTCCCTTGGGAAAGGGAGTGTCCACAGTCGCTTCTCTCTGCCTGGAGATCCGGAGGGAAGAAGCCTGTGGAGCTGCCAGGTTATTAGTGGATTAGGGCTTCCTTTTAAAGCTTCCTCCCATTACCACCAAAGGATTATAAGCATCTTCAGACAATTACATCCATCCTTCCACAATTATACCTGCCTCTCTTGAGTGCTCTCTGAAAGTTTTAAGCATGGGCCAAGGCATCTTCTGCATTGGGCATCCAGCACTTGGGGTAGGTGGGATCCAGTGCCATTTCTCTAAGGCCTGGGTACCAACTGAGCAGGGTAGAATGGGGTCCTTAGCAGGCTGGAGGGTCAGGGGATGCAAAGAGATGAAGTGGGCAGCAGACTGCAGCTCAAATTTCTTGCCATCAATTGCTGCCAACTTGAGAGAAGAAACGTGGAAAGGAAAGTTACCTAGGGCTCCTCATCAGCGCTAGTTCGTTTATAGCTCACCAGAGAGCCCCCCCACCCCCTGCTGTCCTTTCCACAAAGTCTCAGCTAATCATAACTGGCAGGGCTTATTGAAATTATTCTATAGATAATCTTGTGGAGATTCTAAAGTCCATAGATGGCAAGTAGCTTGTCTAAGGTCACACAGTAAGCTGGTGGCAAAGCTAGAGCTGGAACCCAGGGTTTCTACCTCCCAGTTCAGCTGCCAGGCCCTGGACTAAATGCTATATATGGGCTATTTCGTCTCATCCTCTAAACAACCTTAAGAATTGCATGCTTTTCTTAACTGTTTTACAGATGAGGAAACTAAGGCATAGCAAGTTTAAGTGACAAGTTAAAGTCTTAGGCTGGTGGGTGGAGGAACTGACATTTGAACCCTGGGAGGTCTGGCCCATGCTTTCAACCACCCTCTGTGCTGCCTTGTCTCCATGGAGACAAGGCAGCAGGCTGTGTTTTTCACCCACGGGGGCTGGGGAAGATTGGGCTCTGAGGGATGGTGGGGGATTCTGCCAAGCCATATTCTTTCCTCCCAGGAGACCAGGGATCCACTGCCAGTCCAACCCCTCCTCTGCCCAGGGCTTTGGGAGACCCACCTTCCCTCCTCTCCAGGCCATTGTTTGGAGGGCCTGGGTTATGGGGAGAATTTGGAGACCTTTCCAACTCTACTGGACACAGCTCCGAGCCTCTGGGGTAGAGATGGGGGTATGGATCTGGGTTGTCAGGGTAGCCCTGCCCCTGGCCACATCTTATCCTGCTGAGGTAGAGGAGTCAGTGTCCATGACGAGAGCTGATAGTGGTCACTGGGCCAGGGACAAGGCCCCTGTTCCTCAGACCCATGGAAGAGAGGCAGGAGGAAAGGCCCCACCTACTCCCCTTCCCTCCCTTCACCACGGTGACCATAATAGGGGGTGACGGTATCGAGTCAGGGCTCACAGGTTCACATATACCTCACATATGTACCCACACGTACACGTTCACACCCCCTGCAAACATAGGTACAAGCAAATGATGTCTACACACCATGTTCTTATGCAAATACTCACAGGTATATATTCACATCTGCACACATGTGCATATGCGTACTTGCTCTCAGACACCAACACATCCGTGCATAGGGTAGGCATTGGCACATACCCTCCCACAGACCCCTGCCCCACTCATGCAGGTCTAGCTTTCACATGTAGACACATTCATCATATTTGTATACATAGAAGTCCCATCAGAAAACATACAAACACACACATTCCTTCCCTTAGATATAGGTTAAAAGCATGTTCTTCTCCATTTTCCTTTGCTCACACACCTACACTGTGCAATATCTCTCACAGGCACATACTTTTTTTCTGCAAGCATATCCACTCTGCACACCCACTGTCACACACCCACATACAGACCGAACCACTTTCTGTCCTTCCTTTTCTCCATCTTTTTCACTTTCATACCCACCCACAGAGTAATCCTAGCCTCCCTCCCTCCCTCTGTCTCCCACACAGTTTGTTTCCTGGTTTCTCACAGGCTGGGCTGTAGTGCATGCACTCACAGAGCAGGCAATATCCTGCCTGATGCCAATCCCTCAACCCCTTCAGTGCCCACCCCCCACACACACCATGCCACCTGCGGCAGCCCTGGCACAAGAGCAGCCACTGGGTCAGAGGAACTCTCTGCAGCCAAGAAGTCAAGCAGAGGGTCAGGAGAAGCCGGGGAGGGCTTGTCCCATTTGTCAACTGACCCCATGCACTCCAAGCATATCCGCTGAGGACAGGGGACATCTCAAACTGGGCCACTTGCAGCTCTGCATTTCACAGAACCTCAGGTGGGTGGGCTTACGTCAGCATATTTCCAACTTCCTCTAGCAGAAGTCTAAACACAGAACCCTGATAGAAAAAACACACAAGTGGAATCACCCTGGTTAGAGGGGTGGGGTATTTGGAACCCAGGGAAACTTTGGTGAAAACCCAGGACAGTGTTTTTCCAAGTGTGGTTTTGTTTCAGAATTGCTGGGGGAATGAAGGGTGCTTATTATTCCAAGCCCACTGCCAGCCCTTCCACCACTGGGAGGAGGCACCTGATAGTGGAAATCTCAACTTTCCACAGCATCACTACTTGATTCTGATGCACGATGACCCCTGCCATGGGCCTCTGAGCATCACTGCCTCTGTTGTTGCTGGCCCACCAGTTAAGTCAGGGGATGGCCCCAGACAGCCTGGGAGGTGACAACCCTCCTCAGTCTCCCTTTGCCTAAGTCCTACTTGGGCAGTCCTGCCTGCCCAAGTCCTGAACAGTTATTCTAGTTACTGCTGCTGAGGAGGGAGGGGATGGGCCTGAGAGGGTAGGCATCTGAGTCTGAAAGAAAACGGGCTGGTGAGGTTGGAAGTGCTGTCAGTTATGGGGGACAGGATCACAAAGACAGATTTATAATGGACTTGGAAGGAGAGGGGAAAGGGGCTGGGGGTGAAGAGATGAGAGAGACAAGGAGAAACTGAGTGAAACAGCAGCAGAATTTAGGGACCGACCAAGAGAGATAAAAATTGAGGAAACAGAGAGACACTCAAGCAGCAGAGAGTGAGGCCAGGGAGAGGAAAGAGAGAAGGAGGAGACCCGCGGGGAGAATGCAGGCGGAGCCCCAGGGGGAGGGAATCGCACCTCCGAGGGCTGGGCGGGGCGGGCGGGGCGGCGCTAGGGCCCCGGGGAGCGGGCGGCTGGAGCTCGGCTCGCCAGCCCCCGCCCAGCCCTCCCGGCTCCGGGTCCCCACGCAGCCCGCTAGGCGGTGGTGGAGGGGGCCGTGGCGGAGGCTCGGAGGGGGCTCCCGGCGTGGGGGTGGGGGCGGTGGCGGGGGCGTCTCGCTCAGGGTGGGGCGCGCTGATGGACACGGCCAGGTGCGCGGAGGTGGCGGCGCTGGTGAGATCTGGAACCAGGCGCGCAGGCTGGAGGTGAGTGAGGGGCGCCGGCCGGGCAGGGGTGCCGGCGCCCAGCAAGCCTCTCCCCTTCCCACCTGTGTCGGTCCGGGCGCCGCCCAGGTGGCGGTGCGATCTGCGCTCCAGTCCCCACAGGCAGGGTGACCTTGGCCAAGTGGCTGCTACCCGCTGGGCCTCAGTTTCCCCACCTGTACAGTGGGGCGGCAGAGGAGGGGGACTGGGGAAATCTCGAAGCAGCTCAGCAGCGGAGGAGGGGGTTGGGGGGGAACACCCCCGACGCCGGGCAGCTACTCCCCGAGGCTGCGTGGGAGATCCAGCCCTCGAGCCCCAACCCGCCAGCAGATCACGGCTAGAACAGCCCCGGGTTCGCAGGTGGGGGACAGCCGGAGGTGTGCGCACCCAGACCCGCTCTGGAGAAGGGGGCAACAGCTGGACTCGTGAAAGCGGAAAGCGGCGGGTTGGGTTGGGCTCTTTGCTGGGTTGACCAACATGGGCGCCTGTGGGGCAGAGGGAACGGCATGTGCTGGGCCCGCGCCCCCCCCCCTTCCCGCGGGCGGGGCGCCCACCGCGCTGTGCCGGCTAGGCACGCAGGATCTGGGCCCAGCAAACCCGCGCGGGGGGCGGGGGGGGGGGAAACCTGCGCAAGCCCCACCTGGGGAAATCGAGGCCTCTCCTGAGTGCCTACGGGGGCGAGGCGGAACTGCCCTCTAGGCTCTACATCACATTCTCACAATTCGCCCTGTGTGCCAAGGTGATTGCTGAAGCCGGAGAGCTGAAGGGTGGGGCTCCTATCTAACTAACCACTGCACCGCCGCCTCAGCGGGCTCCGTCCAGAGCCCTGACAGGACCTTTCTGAGAAGTCGGGAGAGAAGTTCTCCTTCCCTCCCCACCTCCACTCCAGGTTATAAGCTAATTCTGGACGGGGACAGTACCTCCTGTGTTCCGTGGGTCTGGGTTGTTCACAAAGGACAAGAGACAGTGGGGAAGCATCACGCGAACCGGCCCCCACCCTACCCCGAGTGGCAGGTGGCACTGGAATACACCATTTTGCTCTGTGATCTTGGGGCAAGCCCCTGCCCTCTCTGACTCCCAGTAAGAGGGTGGGCGGGTGGCCCTGAGGGGCTACCTGCATTGAAGACAGCAGTCACTGGTAGAGGCTTTAGGGGCAGTCAGAGGTTACCCCACCCTTGTCATGGTGCAAGGATTAAGATGAGATAGGATGCTGTTCAGAGGGACTAGGGTAGGCTAGGTAAGGGACTGGAAGCCTTGCAGGTGCCAGCCTGCCTGTCACCAACCCCAGGCCTGAGCCCCATCCAGTGTTGGGGGACAGCACCACAGACAGACTGATGACCTCTTCCTCCTCCCAGATTTGTCGTGTTATGTCAGACAGTGGGATGGCACCGTGAGGGAGATGAAAATACTGTGTTTGCGTGGGGTGGGAACCACTGCCTCTGTCTCCCAGTGGGATCTTGCATTGGTTCCTCCTCTCCTCCCTATCTGTACAATGAGGGCAATGGACTCAGATCACGCTAGTCTGAGATTCAGAGAACTTCCCAAAAGTGAATTGTTTGCTGCTATGCCAACCTTGGCTCCCAATCGCCACTTTGCAGGCTGGCCCTTGGGACCGCCCCCCTTCTCTCCAGTCTAGTACCTAAATGAAACTGTGGTTGGAATCAGGATTTACATGGTTAAAATAAGGCCTTTAACTCCTTCCTTCCCTTGTTATCTGTTACTTTTCCCCTAATGGTGAAAAAAAAACCTAAATAAATTAAGACAAAAACCCTGTGGCATTTCAAGCCTGGCCTGGTTTCCAACTAATCCCTAGCCTCTTCAGTCAGCATTTTATCTAATCTCTCCATTTTAGAGCTGGGGAGACTGAGACCAGGGAGCGGAAGAGATTGGCCCCGGGTTGGGGGCGGGGGTGCTGTGAGGAGAAGGCAGCAGAGCCCCCTTTCCTTGGGACAGAACAGCTCCTTGACAAGCAGGAGGGCCAGTGTGGCTGAGGAGCCTCTGGGGAGACAGCAGAAGGGCAAGAGGAGCCTCCCCTACATCTTCTCTCCAGCCCTAGTCGTGCTCCATCTCCCTGGGTGACGCATGTTTCCCTGAGCCCACCCCACAGCCCTGGGCGCTGGGCTTGGCAGGGGTCAGCCCACTTTCTCCACCTGCCAGGACCGCCATCTGGCCAGGCTGAACACACCTCCCGGCCTAGGGGCCTGGCCTGGGAGGCACCTTCTCCTTCAGGGCAGCTCCCAGGCTCCCAGACATGAGCTCATCGGAGCTGCTGGTGCCAGGAAGGGAGGGACTGAGGGGGAAGCAGGCCGCACTGCCCAGACTGGGGCACTGAAGGCCCCTGGGGCAGTGGAGAGGCAGAGCGGCCCAGGCCTGGCAAGCTCTGGCCCCACTGTAGTGTGAAGGCAAGGACAAGACAGGTCAGCAGAGGGTCAGCTGGGGTGGGGATGGGGGCAGGCTATGTGCTGCGGGGGGCGCAGTGCAGAGCTGCAGGTGCTAGGCTGACCTCTGCCACTTGCCTGCCACATGACCTTGGGTGAATCCCTTGCCCTGTATGGCCCTCAGGGTCCCTGTCTAATTAGGGGGTGCATGGGTCCTTAGGCACTAGGGTTACAGTAGTGAACATGATAGACAGGTCCCTGCCCTCAAGATTGCATTTTTACTGGAGAGAGAGACTAGAAAAAAGGAAACAAAGAAATCAGCAAGACAGTTTCAGATAGATAAAAGTACTATGAAAAACAACAAAAAGCCATGTTGCAAAGATGGCGAGCACTTAGAGGGGCTTCTTGGTGTTGATGGGTAGGGAAGGACTCTCTCCGGAGGTGACTTCCGATCAGAAACCTGAATGGTATTTGAAGGTGTGGTCATGGCAGGCTTTGTAGAGTTGGCTTGTCCAGAACTTGGGTCTAGAAGAATGGTAAGAATATGGTTGGGAGGAAAGATGTTTCAGAGGATGGTAAATACTCTAAACTAAGAGCTGGGGGTGGGGAGTGGGATGGTCACGGGCTGTGGGTTATGAAAATGCCTTCATCCCTCAAAGCTTCGAGCTGTGGACCCAAAGGAACCCAGGCCTGTGATCTGGTCACAGGGTGGCTGGGCTCTGCTGAGTTAGGCCTGTGAGTGTGTGAGTGTGAGCTCAGAGTCCTTTGTGAACTGTCACTGGACACTGTGGCTTAATCGCTACCCAGTACGGCCAGAGGAAGAGTCAGCATGGGGACAGCCTCCAGGCCGTGTAACTCCAGAGGTGCACAAAATCCCTCTCTCCGGAATGAAATCTTCACCAACTGGCCGCTGCCTGAAATTCCACCATCCTAGCTTCATCTTTTCCACTCAGTGAGGCAGTATAGTGCAGGGCTGTGTTGACCGGACCCTACCCTGCCCAACCTCCTAGGGCTGATGCAGGTGAAGCAAAATTCTGTCTACGCCTGTGCTAGCCACTTTCTGCATGCCTGATACACAGACCCTGGGGTTGGACCCCTGGACTCTCTCTCTGGCTTTCTGGGAGATCTTGAGTGTGTTACATAACCTCTCTCGGCTTGTGTTTTCTTGTCTATAAAACAGAAACAATAGCAGACCCTATCCTGTACTGTTGTTCTAAAAATTTAATGCGAAGATAAAAATAACTATTACTTCTTAAATCGTACTATCATGTTTTGATCTCTGTTAAAATAGCAAGCCCTGGAGAAGACGGACACTCGCTCAAGACTCGTATCTCAGTGTATGTTACTTTTTGACGTTTAGCCAGGAACAGGTTTTGAGAGTGGGAGGATGGGCAGTGTAGTGGATAGGGCCTGGATCAAGCTTCAGCAATAGATGCTTGAACCCCCTGCCTCAGCTAACAGGCTGCTGGTCTTGGACAAATCATTTGTTCCCTCAGGGGCTCAGGCTTTGGTTCTGAGCTACTATGGAATGGACTAGGAAGGATGCAAGGGGATTGTGAGTGGGAAAGAGCTCGACAGGCATGAAAACCACTGCACTGGCAGGAGGGGTGGCCACCAAGGTGGGGCAGGAGGGGGCAGGCTGGATGCACCCCAGAGATAGGAGAGGGGGTTGACGGGAGACTGAATTACGTGAGATTGCATGTAATCCTCTGAAATAAAATCTCTTGGAGACTAAATGTTTGACAGATAAAAACCAAAGTTCTTGGAAAATAGTTATCTTTTAAGGTTACTGTGTGCCAGAGTGTTTTAAGTTCTTTACATGTCTGCAACTCTATGAAGTAAGTACTATTATAAGTACTATTAATATCAATAGTTTACAGATGTGAAACAGAGGCACAGAGAGGTTAAGTGAGCTTCCCAAGGTCACACAGCTGGTGACCGGCCAGATTCAAACCCAGGCCTTTGGCCCCAAAGCCTGTGTGCTTAACTCCTGTACAGCATGCTCTCTCCTGCCTTATGGAGTGCCAGAGGCTCAGAGGGGCCAAACCACGTGCTTGAGAACATACCTCATTCCCCTCTGACCCTCATCATCCCGGCCCAATAGGTGCTGGAAGGAGGAGCCTCCCTGGGTCTGGGGTTCTGAGGTGGACCCTTGAGCCAGCTCAGCCTCTTGTCTTCCCCTCTCCTCCTCCTGGGAGTAGGTTGGGGAGGATCGAGCGCACTGGGAGTGCTGTGGGCACAGGAGGCTCTGCCAGGGCCTGATGAGTGGGTGTCCGTAGAGTCGGTCATGACGCCTGAGTGGATCCCAAGAGCTGGAGCTGTAATACACCCCCATGGAGTATGGCACAACTCTCATCACTGGACAGACGGGGGATACTGAGGTCTGAGAGTCCAGGGATAGGCCCAAGGCCTGAGCCTGTCACACAGGCTCCCTGAGTCTCCTGTCATACTTTCCAGGCTGCTTAGGACTCGTGGGTTTCATGAGGATGTGGGACTTGGGGACCCTCCCACCGGTGGCCAAGGTGGCCCCTGGGCTCAGCCAGGACATGATTCCTGACATGGTACCTTTGAGGACGGCACATGAGGTTGGGGGATGGGGAGGGTGCTGATTAAAAAATAGACTGTCACGCGTATGAGAAACAGGCCTGCCACCACCCAGCTCTCGCCAGTTGGCTCCCGCTGCCCCGCTGCCAGGCCCCACTCAGGGCCCCTGTGGGAGGCCCTGCCTACCCCTGCACTGGCTCTGGACCTGAGGCTGGATGCTCCCAGCCACCTCATCTCTCCTCCTCCACCCCTGCCCCACCTCCAGGCGGATGGTGCCCTCACTGGGCCTTGGTAGGACTGTCAGCTTTAAGCTGCCCAGAGGGTTGGGGGGGCGGTCTGACGTCCCCACACACTGGCCGTGTGGCCTTGAATGCGGCCCTTTACCACTCTGGCCTCAAACACCGAGGAGCAGTGTTACCAGCTAAAGCTCTTTCCTGCTTCCAGAGCCTTTTTCAGACTCCACTGCTCATTTAGACCTGACCACCAGTGCTCCCCATTCAGAGAGGTGATGTGCCCCGTGAAGCCCACTCAGCTGGAATGTAGCAGGGCAGAGGGTTAGAACCATATCATCTTCCAAGTCCTAGTCCCTTACAGCTTCTCCAGGGTAAGCAAAGTCACTGAGAGCCACGGAGGTAGATGTGAGCACTGTTTTTATTCATTTACTCCCTCATTCAGTCAGCAAATGTTTATTCAGCCCAAATATAGCCTAGGCCATAAGACTGGAAAAGGTCGGTTTTCATTCCAATCCCAAAGAAAGGCAATGCCAAAGAATATTCAAGCTACTGTACAATTGAACTCATTTCACATGCTAGCAAGGTAATGCTCAAAATCCCTCAAGCTAGGCTTCAGCAGTGTGTGAACCAAGAACTTCCAGATGTACAAGCTGGATTTAGAAAAGGCAGAGGAACTAGAGACCAAATTGCCAGCATCCATTGGATCATAGAAAAAGCAACATAATTCCGAAAAATATACCTACTTCTGTTTCATTGACTATGCTAAAGCCTTTGACTGTGTGGATCACGACAAACTGTAGAAAATTCTTAAAGAGATTGGAATGCCAGCCCACCTTACCTACCTCCTGAGAAACCTGTGTGCGGGTCAAGAACAACAGTTAGAACCAGACGTGGAACAATGGACTGGCTTAAAATTGGGAAAGGAGTACGTCAAGACTGTATGTTGTCACCCTGCTTATTTAACTTATATGCAGAGTACATCAGACACAATGTTGGACTAGATGAAGCACAAGCTGGAATCAAGATTGCCGGAAGAAATATTAATTACTTCAGATATGCAGATGATACCACTCTAATAGCAGAAAGGGAAGAGGAATTAAAGAGACTCTTCATGAAGATGAAAGAGGAGAGTGAAAAAGGTGGTTTAAAACTCAACATTCAAAAACTAAGATCATGGTATCCGGTCCCATCACTTCATGGCAAACAGATGGAGGGAAAGAGGAAACAGCAACAGATTTTATCTTCTTGGGCTCCAAAATCACTGTAGACGGTGACTGCAGCCATGAAATTAAGAGACATTTGCTCCTTGGAAGAAAAGCTATGACAAACCTAGACAGCATATTAAAAAGCAGTGACATCACTTTGCCAACCAAAGTCCGTCTAGTCAAAGCTATGGTTTTTCCAGTAGTCACATACAGATGTGAGAGTTGTACATAAAGAAGGCTGAGTGCTGAAGAATTGATGCTTTCAAACTGTGGTGCTGAAGAAGACTCTTGAGAGTCCCTTGGACAGCAAGGAGATCAAACCAGTCAATCCTAAAGGAAATCAACCCTAAAGACTCTTGAGAGTCCCTTGGACTGCAAGGAGATCCAACCAGTCTATCCTAAAGGAGATCAGTCCTGGGTGTTCATTGGAAGGACTGATGTTGAAGCTGAAACTCCAATACTTGGGCCACCTGATGCGAAGAGCTGACTCATTTGAAAAGACCCTGATGCTGGGAAAGATTGAGGGCAGGAGGAGAAGGGGACGACAGAGGATGAGAAGGTTGGATGGCACCATCAACTCGATGGACATGGGTTTGGGTAGACTCTGGGAGTTGGTGATGGACAGGGAGGCCTGACGTGCTGTGGTTCATGGGGTCACAAAGAGTCGGACACGACTGAGCGACTGAACTGAACTAATTTACTGGTAGGACTAATGCTGAAGCTCCAATACTTTGGCCACCTGATGCAATGAGCCAACTCATTGGAAAAGACCCTGATGCTGGGAAGGATTGAGGGCAGGAGGAGAAGGGGGTGACAGAGGATGAGTTGGTTGGATGGCATCACCAACTCCATGGACATGAGTTTGAGCAAACTCTGGGCAATTGTGAAGGTCAGAGAAGCCTGGCGTGCTGCAGTCCATGGGGTCACAATGAGTGGAACACGACTTAGTGACTAAAGAACAACAAAAACGGCCTAGGCATGGGGGCAGGGATACAGCAGAGAAATGACAGTCGAGGTCCCTGCCCTGCAGGGGCTCCTTACCATGGGGCAGGACTGACTGACATTAAAACAAATATTGATGGAATTACAAATCTAATGAGAATTTGGAGGAGAGGTAGAAGGTTCTGTGGGAGGAATGTGACCTCCCAGGGCAGATGTGTCCTCCCTGAGACCTGTCAACAGACCTCAAGGAGAGGTATAACCAGAAAGGGACAACTGAGGGGCATGGGAGAATGAGTTCTAGGGAGGAGTAGCAGCCAGTGCAAAGGCCCTGAGGTGCAAAGTGCTTGATACCTGTCTGAGTCCTTGAAGGAAGGCCAGCATGGTTGGTGTGTAGGGCGGGCAGACACTATGAGGGGAGCTGCAGTGCAGCCTGGAGGGGCAGTGAGGCTAGTCTTGCGGGGCCTGGCGCCTGCAAAAGGGCTTGAGGCCGAGCCTAGAAGGGAGGAGCTGTTCCTAGTGCTGGTCTTAGAGGCTGGTTTTGCCTCCTTTCTTTTCTGTTTTCCCTCCCATTCCCATCCTGACTGTGCAGCAGACCCCTGCACGCTCCCCCAACTACTTCACAGGATGACAATGCAGAGTGCTCACACCTAACCTTCCTCTGCCTGGATTTTGTTTGCATTCTAATAGCCTGTTGTTTCATCCTGCCTCTCAGGAGGGTTCCAGTCCCTGAGGCCTTGAATGCAAACTGATGAGGGCTTGATCTTGGGCTGGAGGCTACTGTCACTCCAGCTGAATGCCTCTGTTCAGGTGGGAGTCTGTGGACCAGGAAGTTCAGCTTTTGGCTGAATGAAGGCCTGCCCCGGGACCGAACCCCACTGCCTGAAACTGTGGCCTGTCCCCTGTTCCACTCCAGGCACGTCCATTTAACCCCAAAGCCCCGCTAAGACCCAGCCCTAGGAGTAATTAGGAGGCCTGCATTGTGAGCTGACCTCTGCTGCATGCTTTCAGGCATATCCGTCTTCATTTCTGGACCTTGGTTTCTCCATCTATTTTATGGCCATCATGGATGCAATATCAGCATCACCCAGAAGCTTCTTAGAAATGCAGACTCTGAGGCCTCACTCCAGACCTCCTGAATCAGAATCTGCAAGTTAACCACATCCCGGAGTAATTACTATGCACATTAAAGTAGGAGAATCACTGTTCTCAGTCATTTTTAAACTTAAGAAATGTTTTAATTAAAAGCTATAGGATCTTCCTCTCTCTCCCAAATCTTACAGATGAAATACATAAGAGGGGAACCACCCACTCTGTACTTATTCATCACATGAATGAGGAGGGAATCGTGGGGGCTAGGCCTGGGGCATGGGCTTTACTGAGGCAACATCAGAAGGGAGGAGGGAGAGAAGCAATTCTGGTGGGAGAGGGTGGGTGGTGCCCGACTGCCCAGGCCACTCCTGACCAGGTACCCCTAGGAGCCCTTTCAGCTCTGACCTCTAAGGTCCTCAGACTTACGGGTTTGGAAAAGTGGGCTTGAGGAAAGGGCGCTTGACAGTCCACAGTCTAGCAATGCCTTTCCCCGCTTGTCCCCATCTTGGTGTCCTATTCTGTTCCCTGAGAAATCCCTGAAAGGGTAGCCAGTGCTATTCTTAGCATGACAGGATGGTGAGGAGAGAACATTCTGGTGCATTATTTATGCCTCTGAGTCAACAGGATTACATTCAGGTCTCCCAGAACATGGCCCTCCCCGGCGGACTTCATCACTGCCTTCCCAGGACCCAGGACCCCTCCCCCTCTGGTCCTGACCATCCCTGCTCCGTGCCTCCAGCTCCCACACTGGGAAATGGGTCATGGAAGACAGCGGTGAGCTGGGATCAGAAAAGAGTTTGCGATATCATCTGATTTCTCACCCATTCGGCGCATATTAACTGAGCATACGGCACATGGTAGGCGTGGGTTCCTGCCTTCCAGGAGCTCACATTTTAGCCTACAAGTTAATGGTGCTTTGTCATCGCAAGAGCCTGTATGCCAGGCCAGATGCTGCAAACTTCGCATGAAACACCCTATCCTCTCAATCACCCGGCAAGATAGGAATTAGGAGACCCCTACACCGAGGAGGAAACTGAGGCTTAGCATATACCAGGTAGTGGCTGCTCAGCTGCGATCTGAACTCAGGTTGGCTGGAACAGAAAGACCATTCCAGATCAAATGGTAGCATGGAGCATTAGGGCTTTGGGAAAGCCCTGCACTACCTGGTGAGAAGGGCGTTTCAGCTGGAAGGAGATTAACTGGCTGAGGTTGTCCCATTGTCAGTGAACCCTGAGTGACTGGAGAAGCACCTGGAGTGGAAGGACTGTGTTTGCTGTGTACACAATGCCCACCGTGGGCTGGAAGGCAACGCCTTATGGGATGAGGTGACAAGGCCCCAAGGTGGCACATCTCAGGAAGCTAAGCCAAGGACCCTGGCTGGGAGCCAAAGACTTGTGTTCTGTGGGATTATAACCTTTCTCTGCCTCAGTTTTCTGGTCTGAAAATAGCATCACAATCTCTGCTCTACTTCTTTCTCTGCCGATGTGAAGCTGCTAGGAAAGGTATAAAAGTGTGTGCATTTTCAATGATAACTACTACATAGAATTATTTATATAAATGTATTTTCTGTTGACATGGGGTCTATTTGCCAGGCTCTGTTCCAAGTATTTTCCTACTTGTTAATTTACTTATAAACATGTTTATAAAATCATGAGCTCTAGGGACTTCCCTGGTGGTCCAGTGATTAAGACTTCACACTTCCACTGAAGGGGGTTCGGGTTCAATCCCTGGTTGGGGAATTAAGATCCCTCATGCCACAGCCAAAATTTTTGTTTAATTAAAAAATAAGATAAAATCATTAGCTCTAAAGCCCACTGGGTCCCCAACCTGGCAGTACTTCAGAACCCCTCAGGGAGACTGTTAGCATGAATATTCTGTGGTCCTGGCTCTGGGGCAGAGCCCGGGAATCAGCATTTGGGACACCCCCACCCCCACCCCAAGAAATTCTGCAGCACCTGTAGTTTCTGATCTGGGCCAGAGAGGTGAGGGGACTTGTCTGAGGCTTCACAATGAGTTGGAGACCAGATCGAGACTAAAACTGAGGCCTGAAGTTCCTAGTCTGGTACTACTCATTAGCTGCCCCTGAGCACCCTAAAGGGATGAAGCCAGGGATGCAGACGACTTTGATGAGCGATGATGCCAGTAGCTACTGGTACCGTTTACAGTGCTGTTCTAGGCATTTTACATGGTTTTTCCATTTAATTACTGAAGGGGTAGGAAGGGGAACGTTTTCCACAGCAACACGATCCCTTAGGACATTTGAGCATCAGGTGGCCAATTTTAATGTTGACCTGGAAATGGGAAACCATGACTGAGGTGCAGAGATACGGAGAAGGGAATTTGAAACCACACATCAGGTCATGTGCCCTCCAGACAAGGGTGGTCTGGTAACTTGGTTACCTGGAAACAGGGCAGGCTGGCAAGAGGGAAACACATGTGTCCGCCCACAAAGTGTGTACCTGTGTGTCTCCACATGCATGCCTATGGTTGTTCTGTGTGCACACACTGGTGTGTAGGTTCTGCCACCTCTGTGGGTACACGTGTGAGCAGCACCTTTATGTGCGGAGGAGGATATGCTGTTGCCAGCTAGGCTCTCGCCAGCATTAAGGAGGTATCGAGAACATGTGTGTTGCAGGGTGTGTGTGTGTGTGTGCGCGCGCGCGCGCACACAAATGGTTGCAATGTAGGGGGGTCCCTGAGACCCTGCAGGGCAGAGGTAGAAAGGCCACTTGAGAAAATGTTTTCCTTATTCATGTCCCACCTCCACATTTCACACACCATCCTCAAACCTTCAGGGTGTGAGCCTGCCTCCGGACCTTAGCCCTAGCAGTTCCCTCTGCCTGGTCTCTCCCTAGACATGCACAAGCTTCACTCCCTCACCTTCTTCCCTTCTTTGCTCAGACGTGACTCCCAGTGATGTATGCTTCGATTACCTTATGTACCTTTGCACACCACTCCCCACCCCATGCCATCTGTGTATCTCCCACCCCTGCTTTATTCTTCTCTAT
Source organism: Okapia johnstoni (assembly GCA_024291935.2). Taxonomy (NCBI): domain Eukaryota; kingdom Metazoa; phylum Chordata; class Mammalia; order Artiodactyla; family Giraffidae; genus Okapia; species Okapia johnstoni. The sequence goes on from CM044316.1 coordinate 53,776,299, forward strand.
AGAATTTACCATGTGACTTAGTTGGATAGTTACTCATACGTTTATTATTTGGCTCCCCTGCTAGAATGCAAGCAGGGATTTGTCTGTTTCTCTTGATAGCTATGAACAGTGCCTGACCCTTAGCTGGTGAGCAATAAATATCAGTTGAATGAATGAGTTCATGCACCACCTGTACTTACTTGTTTCCTTTAAATTGTCTAACTTTTGTTACTGAGATATCCACTTTTACCTCCCCCTAAGCAATAATATACCTTTTGAAGTATTTATTTTACTCCTTTTCCAATACACACGTGAAATTTACATAACTAGTAAGATGTTAAGTATCAGGGTACCACTTAAATCCTTTTGCTCTCACTCAAGCTATGGGGGTACCACACTCTGGGGATCACTGCTTTCCCATCGAAGAGGGTAACTTCACTGGGAATCAGAGAAGTCTGATGTCTTCTCTGAAACGCATAGACAAAATGAAGCTCAGAGAGGATCAGGAACTAGTCCAACATCTCGTCCATACTGTGACAGAAAAGACACTAGAACCAAATTTCCTGACCTCCAGTCTGCTTTCCTTTTGCAGTTTGAGGGACAAGGGGAGGGTGGGGCTGGATGGTTCAGCCTCTCCTCTGGCTGGAGGGGAGTCAGATATGCCCAGTAACTGGCAAATGGCATGGGAGGTATTGGTAGACTTCTGCCCACTCAGGGCTACAGGACTACATACTGAGTGGTGGGAGCCTCAGCCACACCTTCCCTCCCAGGAGTCTTGGCTCTGGGGGTCACTTCAAGGGGGCCTGGGCACTCAAATCCAGCAAGAAACAGACCTGGGATTCAAACCTGATTCTCCCCTGCCATAGCATGTTAGCTAGAGGTTGACACTAGAGCACCCTTGCTGAGAGGATGCTGGAGTGGGAGGAGCGTCAGGAGGAGGAAAAGGTTGCACTTTGTCTGATTATGAACAGAAGAGGGAGACCAGACCCAGAGATAGCTGGAAGGGGGAAAGAGACATACAGCAGCCTAGCCTAGGAGAATTAGACAGAGGCAGGTTTGTGCAAAAGCTGAATTTAAACCCCCCTCAGGTGTGCACAGTGTTTAATGCTATAGAAATAATTTCTGCATTTCATTTGCTCAGCAGTGACTCTGCAAAGCAGATATAATCAGCTCTAGTTTCCTGATAAGGAAGCTGAGACCCAGAGGTGAAGTGACGTACTAAAGGCAACCCTCACAGGATGCTCTGTTGAGCAGGACATAGGAAGGGAACAGGCTGCACCTCTGGTTGGATTTGGTAAAGGAGAGCTGTCTAAGGGAGGGCAGGCAGGTTGAATAGATACAGGAGTGAGAGGGTAGACCACTTAAGATTCCTAGCACCTTCCTCAGCAGATATGAGTGAACCTGAGACCGAAAGCGAGTTGACAGGGCTAGGGAAGCAGCAGACAGGTGGGCTGTCTATCCCAGGGCCTGCAGTGAGGATGCCTCCTAGGGAGATGCAGCCGCATGCCCAACCTCATCCCCAGGACGGGCTCTGCTCTACAGGGCAGGCAGGGCAGCAAGCTGGGACTGCTGCGTGCTGGGGCCGTCATTATCATTCCTCCAGAGTTTTTTCTCCTCGTTATTTATTTTTCTGTGAGGAAGGAATGTGGGGAATTTACCACAGGGCGCTGGCCTTGCTTTCGGCAGTGCGGTGGCCTCCTCTATGAGAGGGAAGCAGCACAGACAGATGGCTGGGGAGGTGGAGGCGGAGGAGGGTCCCGGCTGAATCTGTGGCCCCAGCAGTGGGGCAGTTATGTAACCCACCCAGAGGCCCAGGGAAGATACCACGGTGCTTCTGGGCTCTGAGCATGAGCCTGCTCATGTACACAGCTCCCTGGAACTCAGCCTGGGCCATCCCAGTCACCATCAGCCTCTGGGCAAGCCTAACAAGAGGGTGTATCCTCTTGTCGGAGGTGCTTTCCTCTCCAGTTGTCTTGACTGGGGTTAGAGTAGAGGTGGGGTAGGAGAGTCAGGTGGGGATTGTCTTGAGCTTTCCAGCCTCTATGAGGCTGCCCCATTGCTTGGAATGCTTTCACAATGCCATCTTTTCAGAACTAGGGCATATGCTATCTCCTCCAGGAAGACTTCCCAGATTGCTTCATCCTCATTCATCTCTCTTTTAGGCTCTGTGTTCTCCTGGCACCAAATGGAATATTTTGCCTGTTGGATCTAACACTGCCATTTGAGTTTCATCTCCCTTTTCACCCACAGGCTTGTTACTACCTCCCTCTTTCCTTTCTCTGCTTCCTCCAGAAACTACTCTCTAGATCTGGGATCTAGGATCTCAAGGAATCTGAGGCCTAGACAAATCTAGAATTCATCTCCTGAGATGCCTGGTGGAGTAAAATGTGAAGGTGGATTTGGATTGTGAGAGCCCTCCTGGGTGATGACCTCTGCTGAGTCTGGAAAGGATGGGACCAGCTCTGGCCACAGGCTGCCACAGAGCTAAGAGGAAAGGCTATATCTGGGCTTTCCAGGTGGCATTAGTGGTAAAGAACCCACCTGCCAATGCAGGCAGATGCAAGAGATGTGAGTTCGATCCCTGGGATGGGAAGATCCCTTGGAAGAGGGCATGGCAACCCACTCCAGTCTTCTTGCCTGGAGAATCCCATGGACTGTAGTCCTCCAGGCTACTCTGTCCATGGGGTCGCACAGAGTTGGACACAACAACTGAAGCAATTTGGCGGAGAAGGCGATGGCACCCCACTCCAGTGCTCTTGCCTGGAAAATCCCATGGATGGAGGAGCCTGGTGGGCTGCAGTCCATGGGGTCGCTAAGAGTCGGACACGACTGAGCGACTTCACTTTCACTTTTCCCTTTCGTGCACTGGAGAAGGAAATGGCAACGCACTCCAGTGTTCTTGCCTGGAGAATCCCAGGGACGGCGGAGCCTGGTGGGCTGCCGTCTATGGGGTCGCACAGAGTCGGACACGACTGAAGTGACTTAGCAGCAACAGCAGAAGCAATTTGGTACGGCCTGGGCTGGGTGCTGAGGACCCTGAGACAGACTAGACCCCGCTCTACTCCTGGGAGAGGCACAGGTTGGGGGAAATTCTCTCTCCTCTGCCCTCGCTCACCACCTTTTTGTCTCCTGGATTAAGTGTTTTCTCTGGAAGGGTAGGGTGCGGTAGTCCTTTCTGTACACTCAAGGCTCCCCAGGCTGGGAAGATGGAGGCTGCTGCAGCAGGAGAGGGTTTGAGGGTGGGGGCAGGCCTGGCTCAGAAGGGCTCGACTGGGAAGGGGAGCCTGGGTCTGAGCTTGGCTCCCTGGGAACCAACTCTTTCCAGTTTGCAGTGCACGTGGGGCTGAGCTTGCCTCTCTCTGGGTCGCCATGTCCAAGTCCCTGAAAATCTGATTGTGGATGAGTGTTCCGCTAGTAGAGTAGGTGGAGAAAGGTGGTAACTCCTGGCCTTCAGCAGAGGAGGACCGCACAGCATCAGCCAGCAGCGATCAGTGCCTGTGGCCTACAGGGTTAGCTGCTCACCAAGGCCCACGCCAATCTGACCTGGGGGCCCTCGACTTGGTCCCCCAACCCTGCGCTGCCTGATCCCAACCCCCTGCCAGCAGGAGATACAGGAGTTGGGCCTTGCTTCCTTGGCTTTCTCAGTCTGTTTGTTTCCTCCAAACCCCCTCCTCTTGGAGGCCCCTGGGCCAGGTGGAGTAGGGCAGGAGCACTGATCTAGGAGTCTGGATGGATTGATGGAAACTTCCTGGAGGAAGCAGCAATTGGGCTGGGCCAGGACAGTAGGTGGGGAGAGTATGTTTGTGGGCAGAGCTCTTCAGAAGGAGGGGCCCAGGCATGGAATCAGTCAGACTCCCAGCTCCAGCTCCACTCTGCCTGTCCCTGGCTGGATGGGAGACCTGGGGTGAGTTTGCCAATTCTCTGGTCTTGTTTTCCTCATCTCTAAAACAGCGGTAAGGGGGCCTCCTTTATGAGTTGCCATGAGGATTCAATGAGAACACACACACTACCCCTTTGGCTTGGCAGCGTCTGGAGCACCTCACTTGGCTATGGCATCCTCATCAACTTCATCATTTCTGCAAGCCCCCAGGGAAGATACAGGGGACAAGGCAGAAGCAGCTGAGACCCTTGCCCCTAGGCTCTTGTGCTCTCTGGGAGAAATCAGACCCAGACCCTGATTGCTGCAAAGCAAGATGTTGGGAGGAGGCAGCATGGTCCATGTGATGGGTCCTGGGCTGGGTGCTAGGCCACCCTAGGTTCAAATCCCGCCTCTGCCTCTGACTAGCCATGCCACGTTGAGCAAGTCACTTCACCCCCCTGAGTCCATTTCTTCCCTAACGCAGAGCTGAGGGGACCACTGTCCTCCTGGCTGCTGTAAATGAAGGAAAGGCCTGGCATGGGGCATGTGGTGAGCACGCCCTGAAGGAAAACTCTCACTCAAACGAATAATATGCAAAGTGATGAGGTTGTTAAGTGGTGCAGATAAAACCTGGATGATCCGAGGACTGAACCTATAGAAAGGACAGGAGACAGAGCAGTGTTCTAGGTGGAGGGGTCTGTGCAGACCCAGAGCAGAGGCTGGAACGCACAGAGCAGGTGAGGGAAGCAAGCACCTTTGGACTCCCTCTGACCCTTGCTGAGGATGCAGGGAGCAGGTGAGCAAGCTCTCGGGCAAGCCCTGACTGCCAGGATGAGGCCTGGCTGCTTGATGCCCCCTGTCTTGGAGAGGAGGCGAGAGGCCCGACACAAGCGGAGTCAGGAGGAAGAAAGATGAATCTGGCAGTGTAGGGCGGGTAGATTGGCGGGGGAGAGACTGGAGGCGGAGAGGCCATTTAAAAGGCTGTTGCAAAATCGGTTTTCCTGATAAAGAACTAGGCTGAGTCATCTGTGGAGGAGAGAAGTCAGATCCAGCTCCTCTGTGTTGCCGTTGATGTAGGATTTTCCTCTTTGTCAGCTAGTTGATGGGCTGCCTTTCCAGGAGGCTTTCAGAATCGAGGCTGGCTCGGCATCCAGGGGGTCGCAGGACAGCAGGGAGGACCCTGCCAGAGTGAGTAAAGCAAGCCTCGGTGGTTTGGGGTGTGTGGCTCAAGGCATAGGGCATCCCTCTCTGGTCTCAGGTACCCCCCGGGGCATTAAGGGAGAGGCATGCGATGACTTCTGCCAGCCTGTTGATGGCAAGGCTGGAGCTAGGTCTGGGGCTCTCCACTTTCATTCCTATCATCTCCCGTTCTGGCAGTCCTTCTCACCTTAGTATGAATTATTCGCCTCTGAGAAGAGACCTGGCAGTCTGCCAGGACTCAGTCAGGTTGTGCTCACCAGGACTTTGGCATGGATGGAGAACTCCCCAGGGAAAGGAGGCTGTGTCATTTCCTCCTTTCAGTAGGGAGGATGTGGGGCAGGGGCTGGCAAGGTAGCCAGGCCATTACTCAGGCCCAGTTCATCTTCCTGCCCCCAGATGAGGCCGAAGTTGTGCAGCGGCCAGCCATTGGCTCCTTCCTGACCCCACAGGGGGGCAATTTACCCAACCTGTTTACCTGTCCCTTTGCCAAGACTTCCAGGCAGCCACAATGGGCCGTCTCCAGCCAGTCTCTCTTCCTACCTCTGGCTCCCCGACCCTCTCCACCCTGCTTGGGGCCTGGGCACTCCCATTGACGGCAGCCGTGTGAAGAAGCATTTCCTTGAATTCTCTCCCTGTCCTGACCTTCTGCTCTGGCCTCCCTTCCCCTGCTCCGCCTCCCTCCTTTGGATCCTCCGTCAAGAGGCCTGATGGTAGGCAGAACAGACAGCTGCCTACAGAAGTGATAGGGGTGAGAGAAAGGGCTTATCGCCACCTGGGCACAACTCGAATTCAGGTATCCTGACTCCCCACAGTGCTCTTTCCACTCCACCAGTTTTTTATGTCCTAGCAGTCATTTTTCCCTTAGTAACAATGAGTTTATCAGCTCTTCTCCTGAGAGGAAGAAGGGGAAGAAAGCATCAGCCGCTCTAGGCAGCTGCATATGCAGAGGAGAGAACAGCATGGTGGGTGCCGATTGTCAGATGTGGGAACAGAGAGGCCCGCAGATCAGCATCTGGGAGCACTAGAGTCTCTATCCATAACCCTCCAACCAGAGTCAGGGTCTGGAAGGCAAGGTGGTTAAGAAATGAGATTCAGCAACCAGGCTTGGGAGTTTTGAATCCCAGCTCTGCTATTTACAAGTCATATGACCCTGGGCAGGTTTCTCTGAGCTCTAGTTTCATTTGCAAACTGGGAAGAATAATAGTACTTATTCTTTGTGATTGTTGGGAGGATCGAATGAGATGATGGGTATAAAGTGCATGGCGCAGCACATTATAGTGGGCCATTGAGGGCTCAGTAATTACAGCAGCCGCTGCGATCTTCACTCTAAGAGGTGTACTCAGGGCTTCTTGTTCCCTTTCCCCGCTTAGGGATTCAATCCTGTCATACCCAGGTCTCCTGACCCCGGGCAGCTTCTTCCTTCAGTCTGCCCTCATCCCTTCATCTCCTGAAGGCCTGTCTTCAGAGCCCCTCATCTATTGTCCAGGGTGGGTCTTTCAAGGACCACCACTGAAGAGGCTGGGAGAAGACGGGTGTTACGACTTTTACGGGTGCAAGCTGCAGCCAGGAAGACTGGGGGCTCAGCAAGGGGACTGCCCCCTGTGGGCCACAGCCATCTCCTGTGTCTCTGACACTGGGGACCACAATCTTGAACCCAGCTGGCTGGGGCATCGCCAGGGCTGGCAGTTCCCTAGTCTGGGGAATTTGGGGTGGAGCTGCCGCCCCTGATGCCCTGCAGTGGGGGGATCTGAGGTGCCTATAATCGGCCCAGCCCCCCGTTCTCTCAGCTTTGTTTGTGCAGGGTGGCAAATGTCGTCTGGTTTGCTGGCTGGGTCTGGTCCAAGCCTCCTGCCAAATTCCTTTTCCATGGAGTCACTGCTGGCTGGGATGGGGGTACGGGAGCTCCCTCGGAGGCAGGGCTGTCTCACCCCCTGGCCTTTTCTGCTAGGTTCCTCTGGTCTGGGAACAGTAGCGTCGGGGAGGGTCCCAGGCTGGCTGGAGGTCAGCAGACCAGGTCCTGGCCCGTGGCCTTCTCTTTGACCCTCTCCCTCTCTAAAGCCTCCCAGGCCAGCTTATCCCTGAGGGCCCTTCATGCTCTGACACTGGAGCATTTTCTAGCCCTGTGACCCTGAAAACCAGCCTTGGGATAGGACTGAAACAGAGAAGTGAAGAGAAAAAAAAAAAAAAAAAAAACAGAAGCACAGAGACTTTGGAAGGTCTGAATTATACACACACTGAGGCCCTGTCTAGGAGCTTGGCAGTGTGGAAGCTGCTGGCTGGAAAGCCTGGTGCTCCCTGGAGTCCTGAAGGCCAGGGGTGAGCTAGCCCCCACTGCTTTCCAGCTCTGTGACCTTGGGCATTATCTCTGAGCCTTGGTTTTCTCATCACTAAAAAGTGAATAATAGGGGCTTCCCTGGTGGCTCAGTGGTAAAGAATCCGCCTGCTAGTGTAGGAGACAAAGGTTTGATCCCTGATCTAGGAAGATCCCACATGCCGAGGAGCAACTGAGCCCATGCGCTACAACTACCGAGCCTGTGCTCTAGAGCCTGGGAGCCGCAACTGCTGAGCCCAAATGCCACAACCAGAGAGTAGCCCCCGCTCCCCACAACTAGAGAAAAGCACACGTAGCAACAAAGATTCAGCTCAGCCAAAAATAAATAAATAAAATGATTTTTTTAAAGTGAATGATAGTGATTCGTGCTTTATAGAATCATTTCGGGAATTAAATAAGATAGTATGTGTGAAGTCCATGTCTGGGTACACAGTACGAGCCCAATCAGTATGAGCTACGATGGCTGCAGCTGTGTCATAAGAGCTGCTGGTGGGCCCAGGGATGTTTATCCTGACCATGCCCTGTGGGAGGAGACTTGCGGCTGAGTCTCCGCAGGGCTGTAAGTTGGAAAGAGAAAGCTTTTTATCTCTGTGGTGGTGGGGGGCAGAGCCATATCAAGAGGTGGGAGTTAATATAAGGAGTGACTTTAGAGCTGAAGAATGTTAATTAGAAGGTGCATCCTTAGGGTAGTGAGCACCCTGTCAGTTGAGTGTGTAAGGCTAGGACACTCAGGGACGTGGTTTCAGGGGTGCAGCAATTGTGTGGGGAATTGGACACAGTGACAGCCATCCCTGAGATTCTGAGGTTCTGTGACTTGGGGCAGTGATCCCTGCCTGCTGATCACTCTGGAACCTCCTGCTGTGTGACCCTAAGAGAGTCATATCCCCTTAGGACTGTGATCTGTGGAATGAATCTCCTTTGCTAGAAGCAGCTCTGACCCCTTCCAGGGAGTCACGTGGGGTCACCAACTGCCAGCTCCATTCCAGGGAAGCATGAGCCCTCTGTCCTGTCTACTTGGGCTGAATGACAACGACCCCCCTGGCATCTGTGACCTCATCATAGCCTCCAAACCCTAACGTCAGTGTTTTTATTGCCTTCTTCTCAATTAAGGAAACTGGCTCCGAGAGGTGCAGTCACTTGCCAAGGTCACACAGCTAGCAAATAGCAGAGCCTGGGCTGGGAGGCCTGGTTTCTAAGCAGAGCAGAGGAGAGGGAGATCACTTGAGCTGAGCAACTCCTCCTGTGTGGCTGGCCTGCCCCTACCTAAGTTCCCTCCCGGGGAACAGCCTGGCTCAACCTTCAAAGCTGTCACCCTTTATCGATGGGGTGATCCAGGCAGGAGAGGAACCCTACCACGAGGAAACAGGTGTCAGGGGCACATGGGGCAGGCTGTGTTACAGTTGTTCTGCACAGGTGGGCACAGGTGTGTGTGGTGGGGAGCCAGGTGGTGATGGGAGGGAGGTTGGGGCCAGAGCGCCCGTGGTCCCGTGAATTGGCTGTCAGCAGTCACCGTGCTCCATGTGGGCCTCCCCTGGTGTGAGTTCCACCCTGACTCATCTCCAGACCAGACCTTGGTTTCTTCATCTATAAAATGGGGGTGATAGTGAAAAAGCTCCTTTGTAAGGGCCCTGCCAGCTCTGAGAGTCCATGAATTCTGAGCCTTGCTGGCAAGATGCCTAGGAAAACTGTCCTGGGAGACCCACTCAGCATGTCACAGCCAGTGCTAATGAGGGCAAGGTAGGAGGGAAGGCAGGGTCAGATTCCTCAAGAACTAATTAGCTTCCTCGGTGGGGAGGGGTGACAAAGGGAGCAATTTTCCCAGCCACCAGCTGAGCTGCTAGCCCTGGCCACAGGCTGTCCCATCCATCTGTGCACAGGTCCATTTGTTCACGTGTCCATTTCTTCATTCCTTACTCAATAAACACAGAGTGAACACTGACTGTGTGCCAGCTGGGCACTGGTGATAGAAAGAGGAATGGTGGCCTGTGGTGAATTTACAGATTAATAGGGCCTGACCCCACCTGATCCGTGACCTCAGGCCCCAGACTGAACCCTGACTCCCACCGACTCTGTCCCCTGTATGTCCCAAAAGGGACCTCTGGGGCAAGCAGACAGCTTGAGCATGTGCTGTGGTCCACAGAGAACTAGTTCTGACTCCAGCCTTGACACCCTTTGCTGTGTGATCTTGGGTGAGTTACTTACAAGTCTCTGGACCTCATTTTCCACTGCTGTAAAATAGGGGTTCCTAGGGTTCTTGTGAGGATAAGATGAGGTAATGTGCTGTTCTCGTATAGGCACTGCTGAAATTAGCCCAATTTATTACTTTTATAATATTAAAGTGTGAGAATTTTTAAATGATTGTTTAAACGAAAATGGGAAGAAAATTTTCAAGGACTTATAAGACTTAACAGTTGCTACCTGATTTGTGATGTGGAGCAGTGGGAGGTAGAGGGACTTTTTTCACCATGTACCTTTTTATGTTTTTAATTTTTTTTAGTCCATGTAAATGTATCACCTATTCTAAAAAGGGGAAGTGTTAGTATTAACAGATGACTATACTCTGAGTTTGAAAGTATAAAGGGTCCTAAGAGATGCAGAGATGTCCTGCCAGTTCATTCATGCAGATAGTAATGCTTACTGAGTGCTCACTTTTTGCCAGGCACTATTCTAGGGGCCAGGGTTAGGGGATGAACCAGTCAAGCAAGGTCATTTCCCCCTTAGAGCTTATGTTCTAGGCAGGGAGATGGATAATAGCCAAGGAAACTTGTAAAGAAGATAACACTAAATTGTGTTAAAAGCTGTGAAGGAAACAAAGAGATGGGTTAGGAAAGGGTAGGGCTGATTATAGAGGAAGACCCCCCTCCAGAGAGGTGAGTCCTGAGTGATAAGAAGGAACATGGAATGCCCCCTGGGGAAAAGGTCATTCCAAGTAGAGGGAATCGCAAGTGCAAAGGCCCTGGGGCAGGAAAAAACTTGTCATTTTCAAGGACCATAACGTCAACCTGGGCGAGTCCAATGAGAGAAGGGTGCCATAAGACGCATCCAGGATGTAATAGGGCCTTGACTGCTGGGATGAGGCGTTCTTGCTGAGTCTGGGAAAGTGCCCTGTCAACAACCTTCACGGGGAATCCAAACAAGGGGTCGGTGAATACTGAAAGGGTAATCTGGGAAGGTTTTACATGGGTGGTGGCATTTGAGTTGGGCCATGATGGTTGGGTCAGGGATCTTTATGAGGAGAGGAGGTTCAAGGAAATGGTGAGCAAAGATCAAATTCCAGAGGAAAAGGCCATCCGTAGTTGGGAAGCATGGGTGACCATCTGTCTGTCTGTTGTACTGCTATGGCTCCGAAATCCCATGTGCTAACTGGGCCTCTGTCCCTCCTGCAGCGCTGGGCCGGAGTACTAGCCTCACAGAGAAGGATCTAAGAGAGGCCAAGGCGAGGAGCCAGCAGATCGCAGCCCAGCTGACCACCCCTCCCAGCTCCAACTCCCGTGGAGTCCAGCTCTTCAACAGGCGCCGGCAGAGGGTGAACGAGTTCACCCTGGAGAGCCACGGCCAGAGGGGACCGAAGTCTAGCCAGGAGCCCCTCAGAGTGCCCCCTGCCAGCCCCACAGGCCATGCCCCGGGGCTCAGCCTGAGTCCCACCTCACTCCCTGAGCCAGGCCCTCTGAGAAACCCCACCTGCCAGAGCGCTGACGCAGGGGTCCCTGGTCACAGCATGGAGGGCTGCTCGGAGGAAGCCAGCCTGCTCCGGCACCTGGAGAAGATGGCCAGCGAGGAGGAGGAGGTACCACTGGTGGTTTATCTAAAGGAGAACGCAGCCCTGCTGACGGCCAATGGGCTTCACCTATCCCAGAACAGAGAAGCCCAGCAGAGTCCCCCAACCCCACCTCCAGAGGAGGTCCACAGCCCGGCTGCAGATGCCAACCAAAACCTTCCCCCAGCTGGCACCACACTAGTCACGCCAGCTTCCAACGGCAACCACGACCTGCCAGCCACAGATGTCAATCAGAACCTATCAGCAGCCGTCACCCCGCAGAGCCTGCCGCTCTCCAGCGTCCAACAGAATTCTTCCGAGGTGCAGCTCCCTCCGAATGACACGGTGCCGGATTTCAAACCCAGCACTCCGTGTGCTGGCGGGCAACCACAGGAGCCAGCCGTGGAGGTGAGATCCAGCACACTCCTAATTGATAAGGTATCAGCTCCACCTACAGCCACCAGCACCTTCTCCAGAGAAGTTACTCCCATCTCCAGCTCCAGGCCCCTGGGCCCAGATTTCATGTCCAGCTCCCTGCTCATTGACGTCCAGCTTGGAGCCCCAGTAGTGTCCACAGAGCAAGAGATATCTGGGCGGACAGCCGCCACCACATCCACCAAACTGTACAGCGAGGTCCACCTCACGCTGGCCAAGCCTCCATCCGTGGTCAACAGGACGGCCAGGCCCTTTGGGATCCAGGCGCCAGGCAGCACCAGTCAGATGGAACGAAGCCCCATGGTAGAGAGACGACATCGTGGGGAGAAGGTCCCTGTCCCCCAGCCCTCCAGTGTGGCAGACAGGAGCCCCCGGCCACAGAGACACATAATGTCCCACAGCCCCATGCTGGAGAGGAGGCCCGTGGCACAGCGAAGCCCCGCCTTGGAGAGACGCCCCCTGGGAAACTTCACCCCACCACCCACCTATGCTGAGACCTTGTCCACAGCCCCCCTGACTTCCCGGGTTAGGTCTCCCCCGTCTTATTCTGCCCTGTACCCCAGCTCTGACCCCAAGCCTTCTCATCTGAAGGGCCAGGCAGTCCCTGCCAGCAAGACGGGCATTTTGGAGGAGTCGATGGCCCGCAGGGGCAGCCGGAAATCCATGTTCACCTTCGTGGAGAAGCCCAAGGTGACCCCGAATCCAGACCTGCTGGACCTGGTACAGACGGCTGATGAGAAGCGCAGGCAGAGGGACCAGGGGGAGGTGGGCCTGGAGGAGGAGCCCTTCGCCCTTGGGGCAGAGGCCTCCAACTTCCAGCAGGAGCCCGCAGCCCGGGACAGGGTCAGCCCAGCCGACGCCGAGGAAACCGTCCCCGAGTGGGCCTCCTGCCTCAAGTCACCGCGCATCCAGGCCAAGCCGAAGCCTAAACCCAACCAGAACCTCTCAGAGGCCTCGGGGAAGGGGGCTGAGCTCTACGCCCGCCGCCAGTCCCGGATGGAGAAGTACGTCATCGAGTCGTCGGGCCATGCTGAGCTGGCCCGCTGCCCGTCACCCACCATGTCCCTGCCTTCATCCTGGAAGTACTCCACCAATGCGCCTGGCGGCACCTTCCGAGTGGCCTCCCGGAGCCCGGCCCGGACCCCCCCTGCCTCACTCTTCCATGGCTACCTGCCCGAGAACGGGGTCCTGCGTCCAGAGCCCACCAAGCAGCCGCCCTACCAACTGCGGCCCTCTCTCTTCGTCCTCTCACCCATCAAAGAACCTGCCAAGGCCTCGCCTAGAGCTGCCTCGCCCGCCAAGCCCAGCTCCCTGGACCTGGCGCCCAGCCTGCCCAAGGCAGCTCTCCCACCGTCACCTGCCCTGCCTCGGCCCTCCCGCTCCTACACCACCGCTGGCCAGGACGGCCTCCAGCCCACCGCCGTGAGCCCCACCTACAGCAGTGATATCTCGCCAGTGTCACCCTCCAGGGCATGGTCTCCCCGAGCCAAGCAAGCCCCCAGGCCCTCCTTCTCCACCCGGAATGCGGGGATCGAGGCTCAGGTGTGGAAGCCATCCTTCTGCTTCAAGTAACGGACCCCGCAGGGATCCCACTGCCTATCTGAGCCCCGTCTGGGGATCGGATGGAGAGCAGGAAGTGGCACGGGGCTGAGTCAGAAGTACAGGGACTCAGGGCTGACGCTGCCACCAGCTAGGTTTGTGCCGTTTGGGCAAGTCACCTCCCCTCTCCGAGCTATCGCTGCCCCTTCCCTCCCACGAGGTGGCTGAACTCCACGTCTGAGAGATCTGAAGTCAGCTACCAGTGGGGAGTAATGTCACAGAGAGAGGACCACTTGGCTGGCCCTAGTGAGACTGGGGGCTTCTTCACCTGGCCTTTGTGAGCTGTAGGGCTGCCAGCGTCTTGCTGAGGAAAGGCCTAAAGGGGCCCTAATGGGGGCTCCTGCTGCCCCAGTGGGTTGCCCTCACCATGGCCCTGGCTCCGGCCTCTTTCTGCCTGTTGCTGGATTCTCACCTGCACGGGTCTGTCTCTTCCACCTCTGCCTTCCGGATACTGAGTCCTCTCCACTGCTTCAGAGACCTTTGCCTCGGCCTCCACACTATCTCCTCTCCCAGGTTCTGCTGGATGAGGACTCAGCCCACCACTGCTGGCTGATGCTTTTCTTCCTGCCCCTCCGCTCAGCTGCCTTCACGCCCTCTCCAAACATCTGGCTCTGCTTTCTAGACAGCTTATGCAGTTCATCCCAGACCTCAGTCCTGGTTCCACCTGGCTTGCCCTCACTGTTCTGGGTTGTGGGAGCTCCCCGGGGATCCCCGAGAGCCCAGGAGAAGGTTCTGCAGAGGTGGGTGTGCAGCTGGGAGAGAGGTCCCTAGAAATAGATCCATTGGCTGTTTTGGTTTCACCCTCAGCCCAGATTTGCACAGCTGAAAGAAACCATCTACGTGCCGCAGAAAGGGGCCCCAAGGAGAGAGGCATCCTAGCCTCTCATTTGCTGTGTGACTTTGGTCGAGTCACTTTCCCTTCCTGGGCCTCAGCTTTCTCATCAACACAGTGAGGGCCCTCCTAGCTGTGACAGTCTGTGAGGAATGAGAGGACAGGACAGGCTGGTACTTTGGAAGAAAGGTCCTGTAAGTGACAAGAGAGTCCCCTGGGAAGAGAGGGGAAGGAAATTAGGACAAAGGTGTCCTAGGACAGATGGGAAGTAGATGTCTGTGAGGGTGTCCTAGAAGGGTGTGGCTGGGGAGGCCAGGAAATCAGAAGTTTAGGCTCAGGTTCAGGATTGCCTGGAGACAGACTGTGGGAGCACAGCGAGGACCAGGGCAGGAGCACGGCAGCCCAGGGAGGGGACAGAGGAGACTTTGAAGTCTGGAAGAAAAGGCTGGGACTTAGGAGATCTGGATTCTAAAATATGGCCTCCATGTGTATCTTTGAGTGTCGGTTTCCCCGTTCATACTGTGAGGATTTTGAGTCAGGTAGCCTGAGATCCTTCCCATCTCCGACACCTTTGATGTGCTGCGGCCCCCCAAAACCACGTTTTCTGGGAGAGAATATAGACGCAAGAGGCAGAATTCAGATGGAAGCCTCCCAAGACCGGGGTCTGAATACCACCCACTATCTCTTTCCTAGCCCTATTTCTGGGCTCCCCAGTAGAGCGAGGGGTGGAGGAGGCGGTGCCCGTGCTGGGCTGAGCCTGCAGTTTTCGTGAGCTCTCGGCTCGTCTCCATGGGAACAGGGGGTGCCTTCCCAGTGAGTTCATTCTGCCCGGAACATGGGGGCATGCATGGGGGAGTCAGGAGTGAGCTCAGCTCCTTCATGCCAAGCCCCTCCCAGGACAGAGTGAAGCTCGTGTTCCGGACGCCTGCTCCGTTTGACCCCCGAGGGCCAGCAATGGAAGAGCCCACCCTCCGTCCTGCAGTTCCTTCGACCAGGCTGTCTGAGCTCTGCCCTCAACTTTGTTTTCTCTCCTGTTCTCAATACACTCTGCCTCAAATCTGTCTTGCTTCTTCTTTTCTTCCACGCTCACTGGCTGGTGGTCTGGGCCCTCTCCCTCCTCCCCAGTTCTGGCCTGGGAAGTGGGGTGGGACTGTCCAGTTACTGTGTGTGAGCCTGTGGTAAGAGTCTGCATGCTGCCTGCATCTGCTGAGTGTCTGAATCTGCTGTGGGTACAGATGTGTGCTGGCTTGGAAGTAAGGGCTGCCTTCTCTCTTCCCCGGGTCAGCACTCAGGGAATCAGAATCCCTTGGAAGACACCTTCTGTTTTCTCATTCCTTTGGAGTTTGGCCAAGAAGTCTGTAGATGGGAAAAACTCACTCCCCTTATGGTCCGGATTTATCTGAATTCTTTATAAGTGCCTTTAGCCAGAGCATGTACACTTTTTTTTCCCCTTAGTTTCCCCCAGCATCCCACTCTCCCATTATCTAAATCTGGGAGCTTCCCAGTCATCACTGCATATAATAAGTTTCTGCCCCTCATGGAGCAGAACAAACTGCCATTGGGAGCCAGAAAAAATGGGTTCCAGCCTCAGATCTGCATCTGACTCCTTGTGTGACCTTAGACAACCCCTAGGCCCCAGTCTCCCCTTCCACACAAGGAGAGGATTACAGGAGCTGTGGGCTAGCTGGCTGTCTTTGGTCTCTGATATTCCTCTTTGCTCCACTCATGCCCACCTCACACACATGCCCTGCTTTGGGGCTGGTGCTGGGTGAAGTGGGTGCTCCTTTCTGAATTTCCACCCACGTGCATTTCCAGGAAGCTCTGGGGTATGTGATGAATTGATTTCTTTTTCATAAGGTGGATAATTCTGATTCCCTGCAGCATTTTTGTACTATGCACTCCCCCCACTCAGGGTGCACATGCACACGGACACACACACACACACACACACACTCACTCACTCACTCACTCACACACACACAGTCAGTACCCAGACAGGGCAGTTCTGAGGAGGTCAGACCTTGGCCCGATGCCAAAAGATGAGGAGCTGCTCACCACTGCCCCCAGCATTCCAACCCACACATTCTGAGAAGTAAGCTCTGTTACTCCTTCCACTTACTGGCCCTAGCCTTTCCCTTGAAGCCACCAAAGGCAAAGGCAGTCCTTAGAGATGTCAGACAGTTATCATAGCTCCTCCTGCCCCAGCCTGCTCTTCTCCTGGCTGAAAGCCCTGGTTCCTCTGCCTTAGTGATGGGCTTGGATCATGAACTCTTGGCCCCACTTCCCACAGCCCGGCTGATTGAAAGATTCCTGAGATGGCTCACAGACAGCAGCTCTCACTGTCTCTGGCTCATATATACACAACTGTGACCCTGGAGTAAAAGGGGTGGAGCCCATGCTGAGCTTTAACTTTCCTACATGATGATTGGAGCCTTGGATGTCCCCAGGAGGTCCCAAACATTACCAATCCCATGAAAACTCTTTAGACTGTGATACATTCCTCTTTAGGTTAAAAGTCTCCATTTCTGAGTCTGGGCCCATCTAGTAGCTGCTGCGTTGTTTGGAGAAGACAAATAATTTATCGCTTCCTTTTGATTGAGAGAAATGAGATTCTGACTGGATGAGAGGTTGACTGGTTAGGCTGTGAAAGTTTACTGACTGGATGAGAGAATGGAGCTTATGAGTGGTTCTAGATTTTGATTGGGTAGGAGACACTGAACAGACCAGCTAGTTCTGGACTCAGAGATGACTGCTGGTTAATTTGGATTGGATTGCAGACTGAGTTGACTGACTTTTGCTGGAATCTGATTGGCTAAAAAGATGGATGGTTTAGTACAGTAGTCCTCAACCTTTTTGGTACCAAGGACTGGTTTTGTGGATAACAATTTTTCCACCAGGTGGGAAAGGGTGGGGGTGGGATATGGCTTTGGGATGATTCAAGGGCAGTAGGGTTCATGCTCTTATGAGAATCTAATGCTTCTGCTGATCGACAGGAGGCAGATCTCAGGGGGTAATGCAAGCAATGGGGGGAGGGGGGTGACTGTAAATACAGATGACGCTGGCTCGCTGGCCACTCATCTCCTGCTGTGTGGCCTAGTTCCTAACAGGCCACAGACCAGTACCAGTCCATGACTCGGGGGTCAGGGACCCCTGATTTAGCAGATACATGCTGGACATGGGTCCCCAAGATCTGTACTCTCAAACCAGTTCAAACTACTTAAGCCCGCCTGCAGCCTTTGAGCAGCAGACAGTCACACACACATCTCCTGGCGGGGCAGAACACACCAGATAGTTATTTACGCCTCTGAACTTCATCTTCATCGCTGTAAAATGGCTTGTGATAATACCGGCTACCTCATCAGGCTGTTGTGAGGATCTGATGAGAGAGGAAGGAGGAGAACAAACTTTGTAGACTGGAAAGTCCCTAAGGAGGTAGGAAGCAGGTATGATTGTGCAGAGCAGAGCAGTGCTTTATGACCTCAAAAAGGGTCACCAACTTGGCCTCACCAAACCCACCCTCCCCTACCCCATGCTGGCAAGAGGTCCAGGGAAGGGAGCAAAGACCCAACTTCCTTTTCTGTTTTACCTGTCAATAGGAACTTACATGATCAAGGATCCAAGGAGCAACTAGGAGGTGATCATGGCAACACAACAGGGAGACTGGGACTGAGAAGGCCTATCCCTAAGTCTAGCCTTAGTAATTCAGTTCAGTTCAGTTCAGTCGCTCAGTCATGTCCGACTCTTTGCGACCCCATGAATTGCAGTACGCAAGGCCTCTCTGTCCATCACCAACTCCCGGAGTCTACCCAAACCCATGTCCATTGAGTCAGCGATGCCATCCAACCATCTCATCCTCTGTCGTCCCTTTCTCCTCCTGCCCCCAATCCTACCCAGCATTAGGGTCTTTTCCAACGAGCCTTAGTAATAATGATCAATATTTTTGGTTTTAATTTTTTTTAATAGACAGTATATCCATACAGTTCAAAACCTTAAACTTATATAAAAAGTAATACATTAAAAGTCTTATTCCCACCCCTGTGGCTGTGTACCCTGCCCTGTTCACCCTACTTCCCAACAGAGACCCACTCTGGTTAGTTTCATGTATATCCTTTCAGTGTGTCTTTATGGTAACTAACACCTGTTGCACACTTAATCTCTTCTAGCAAATCTTCTCATACGGTGATATTCTTTTACATAAGTTATCTCATTTACTGCTCGCAACAACCCTCTAAGGTACAGGCTGATATTATACTCCCATTTCACAGAGGAGGAAACTGAAGCCCAGGGACTTCCAGTTGCTTCTGTTGCTGAAGCAGTTTGACCAAGTTCATTCACTAAACAAAGGGGTCTATCTCCAAAGTGAGTGATCTTAAACCACCCAGCTCTCTGTGACGCACAAGGGCAAGCAGCGTGGGCTCTTTCAAGCATCTGAAAGATGAAAGTTGGGGCACCTGCATTTTACGGCAGGCTCTACTAACTTCAGTTCAAAACCCCGGTATAGAGGAGCCCAGCACTAACGCCTGCCCCCAACCTCTCTGCTCTCTCCCCAGGACCGCCGGGAGAGCTTGCCCACCTCCCCGCCCTGGACGCCCGGCGCATCCCGGCCCCCCAGCAGCCTGGACGGCTGGGTGAGCCCGGGGCCTTGGGAGCCGGGCCGTGGGAGCAGCATGAGCAGCCCCCCGCCGCCGCTGCCGCCACCGCCGCCGCCCATGTCCCCCTCGTGGAGCGAGCGCTCCGTATCCCCGCTGCGATCTGAGACGGAGGCGCGGCCCCCCAGCCGCCAGCTGCAGGCGCTTCTGGCACGAAACATCATCAACGCGGCCCGGCGCAAGAGCGCCTCTCCCCGCGGCCAGCGGGCGCCGAGAGCCTTCGGCCCTTCTCCCCGCCTAGGGCGCCGCCGCCTCCGCCGCCGCCGCCGCCGCGCATGCGCTCGCCGCAACCTGCCCGTCACGGTGCAGCCGCGGCCCCCGGGGCCACGTTCGCTCCCATCCCCCGGAGCCCGTTGCCCGCACCGCCTAAGCCCTTCCCCTACCGCCGCTCGCCCACGGACTCCGATGTGTCCCTCGACTCCGAGGACTCCGGGGCTAAATCACCCGGCATCCTCGGCTACAACATCTGTCCCCGGGGGTGGAACGGCAGCCTGAGGCTCAAGCGTGGTAGCCTCCCCACCGAGGCCTCCTGCACCACCTAATAAGCCTTCCCCGCCCCGCACCACATCCCTGCCCTGGGAGGGCCGAGCGGGGAAAAAAGTGTCACTGGGCTTGGGAGATCCCAGCATCATGTCCCCAAGGGGTCTGGCTACTTTGACAGTCCTAGAGATCAGGGGTCAGGGGAGGAGAGCTCTGGGCTTAGGGGTGGGGTGGTGATCCAAGTTTGGGTTCTAGCCCTTGCTCTATCATTCAGTCATTGTGGAAAGACCTTTCCTCTGCTACTCAGCTTTCCCATCTGTTTAATAGAGCTTTGGCCAAGGCAATCTCAAACCTCTAAATTCCCCCTTCTATTAATATACACACAAGGCAGGGCATTGTATGTATGGCCCCCTAAACTTGCTGCACTGCAGGATTCCATACTCCTCTCCCACCTTCCTGGCTCTGATCTCTGGAGTCTGGCGAATGAGGGGGTGTGTTCCGAAGATCTATGCCTGAGTTGCCTGTCCAAGTCCTGGCTTGACCATCCGCCTCCTTGGCACCAAGTCCCAGGGAGCAGCTGTTTTCCATCCCTTCCCAGACAGGCTCTATTTTTACCATGATGACCTTTAGAGAGGGTCTCCCAGGCCAGCTCAAGGTGTCCGGCTGGCCTCTCTGGAGAGAAGAAGCAGAAGATTCCTCCTCTCAGATCCCTCTCATGTTTTCTCCATCCCAGTTCAGACTGCCTGGGACATCTGTAGCCAGAAAAGAGAGTTGTAAGGCGATATTTCCCCCAGGCCCAGGATTTGGGCCTCCAGGAATGCTATAGGTGTCTGCAACTCATCTGTCCCTTCTGGGCCCTTTCGTGGCAGACTCTGGGTCAGAGCTGAGCTGGAGAGAAAACAGTTAGACCTGGAGCTATCTCTTATCCTCTGGCTTTACTTGAAAGCCCTGAGTTTGAGGTTGCCCACTTGGAAAGAGGGAGGCAAAGAGTTGTTATGGGCAGGATGCAAGCCATGGCAAGGATGCATAGAAGAGGTTCTAGTAGGGAATGAATTGGCTCAGATGACCTCTGAGGGCTCTTCCAGTCCTGAAATGCATTCCATAGTATTAGGAAGAAAGGGAGAGTAAGTGGTACTGGAGGACTGGCTGGGCAGATGAGTCTGGGCGGGTGAGTGAGGGGTTAGACCAGAGTCTGCCTGTGTTTCTGGTTCCTTAGGAATTACCCCCACTCTTCAGTTTCAGGCTCAGCATCTGAATTGTGCCCAGATGAGTAGGCACTGTTCTGCCTCATCTCTTTCCTATCACACTCTGGGCTAGCCAGTGTCTGGTGCCCAGTAACGCTGGGGAGCCTGGCTGCAGGCCCTAGACTGTCCCTTAAGCTGTAGTGACTCTGATTGGGAACCCCAGAAGAGACACAGGGAGGAATGAGCCTCAGACCTATAGTTTCCAGAGCTGGTTTGTGGTGCCCTCTAGAGGTTTAAAATATCAGTTTCCGGATCCTAAGGGTGGGGTTAGGGGTGGGGGCTGGAACTGGCTGAGGATCAGAGGCATGTATATAAGTGAAAGGATACCAGGATGTTGCTAAAGGTGAGGGACAGAGGGTGATTTGAGGGGTTAGGGGTAGACTTACCCCACCCCTCAGGTTGATATTAGACCTGGAACCCCTTAGTGAGGCTAGGGCAATCTGAGGTCAGGATGGGAGAGAGAATCAGGGTGAGGTGCTTTGGAATAAAGGA
This sequence comes from Okapia johnstoni, assembly GCA_024291935.2. Classification (NCBI taxonomy): domain Eukaryota; kingdom Metazoa; phylum Chordata; class Mammalia; order Artiodactyla; family Giraffidae; genus Okapia; species Okapia johnstoni. Next base: position 53,797,157 of record CM044316.1, read on the forward strand.
CTGATCCCAGAGGATTCCTCAGGCCTAAAGATTTGGAACATAGGCTCTGGTGGTAGGAAGTTGAGAGGGTGCTCCAGCTTGTCAGTGATGAGTGACAGTGATGAGTGATCACATTACTGAAGTCCCCACCTGCTTCAGGGACCCTTGAAGCATGGGAAGCTGGGGCTAAGGGCCTCTTTCAGAGAAAAGAAACTATCACCTTATGGTTAATGCAATGGCACAGAAAAATCCACTTCTACCTGCATTTTCCACAAAGAACCAGCAGGAGGCAGCCTTGGGAAGCTGCAGTTCTGTCTGGCTGTTCTCTCCCTGTCACTCACTGCCTTTTCCCCTAGTCCTCTTCTCTAACCCACTAGAAATTGCCTGTGTCCTGCCTTTTGCCTCCTGTAGAATTCAGCTCTGGCCCTCAATAAATGCTTCTTGCATTCTTTTGTCCCTTGTGTCATTTTCAGCTGTGTCTAAAGCTCTTCTCTTTCCCTCAACCACAGAACAGTTCATGGGATGTGGGGTGGATGAGAATGTTTGATACACAAGAGATGGGCGCTTGGAAAGTAACAACCCTGAGGAGAGATGGGGAACAAAGATAACACTCTGGGCCACAGAAGAAGTCCCTGGGTTGAAGGTCCTATCACCTACTAGCCGGGTGACCCTGGGTAAACCCACTCCTTCTCCAGGCCCCAGCATCCCTATTTGTATAATGAATGAGTGGGGTGAGGGCATGTCTCAAGGTGGTATTGCCTGGGCCCTGACCACAGGACACTGTCACTGCAGTGGTCAGGGACAGGCTGCATCAGAGCCCAGCATTCCAGGGCTGCTTCCTGATGACGGGCTTCAGGCAGGAGGAGGAGCCCCTACGAGAGGTAACATCAGAGTCCAGGCAACCCTCGAGAGCTCAGGACCCACACCGTTAGCAGTGCTCCTCTTCTGATGTGGGCGTCCTTTGCCCAGAGAAGGGGATCATGGCTCTACTCACAGGTGAGGCCAAGCCTGCCCTAGGGACATCCCTCATCTTCCTCTAGCAGAGACAAAGCAAAGGATTCTGAGGGCCAGGGAGCTGAGTTCAGGTGATCCACAGCAGAGTCCAGGCTTCTAAAGAGAGATGCCCAGACAATCTATCTGGCACACAGGTACAGGAGATCACTTCCCTGGACCCAGCACATCCCTGCCCATCCCACCTTTCCCTCAGTGATTAATGCACCTCTGACACAATCTTTATCTTCAGCAGAAACCTCTCCTGAGCACAGTGTCCCCCTGCCTACTGGTAATCCTGTGCCCAGACACCTCAAACCAATTTCATTCCAAACTGAACTAAGTATCTGCCCCCCCACTACCATTGTTTTCCTTGAATGACTCAAGCCAGAAATGGGAGTGGCTCTTTCCTCATTTCCTGCAGCCAGTCTCTCACCAGGACCTGGTAATTCCCCATACCCTTCAAGCCCCTCTCCTCCTCTCCATGCCCTCTGTCACCGTCCCGGTCCAGCCACCCACTGGCTCTCGCTTGACCACAGTGAAATCCTCCTGCCTCCAGTCTCGCTCCCGCCAGCCCACTTTCCGCAGGGCAGCAGAGATATCTTTGGAAAATGCCATCCGACTGCTCCATTCCACTGCTTTAAACTCCAACAGCCCTTTATAAAACTTTGCTTTCGAAAAGCCTGCTGTGATCCAGCCCACCTGTCTGGCCTCATCTCTCAGCACCACCCCAGCCCCCAGTCCTAGCTGGCCCCTAATATCCTTATACGTGACGCAGCCTCGGCCTGCAATTACCCTTGCCCCTCTCTGCTCCATGAACTCCCACTCATGCCTCAAGGCCCAGCTCAAATGTCTCCTCCTCTGGGAGGCCTTCCCCACCCCCAGGCTGAGCGGGTGGCACCCTCCCCTGGGGCCCTCCCGGAGCATTTCCCATGATGCGCTACAGAGGCTGTTTACGGGGCTGACACCGGCCTGGCTGAGCTCCTTGAGGACAGAGCCTTGCCTTATTTATTTTTAGTCCATAGAGAGAAGCTCAGAGCCTGTGAGAAGGTAGAGGGAGGGAGAGAAGAAGGGAAGAAGGAAGCAGAAGGAAGAAAGGAAAGGAAAGAACAAGTCAAGCAAAGACATTGGGGGATAATTCATTCATTCACCTGCCCACCCATTCCATCACTCGTTCAACAAATATCTACCAAGTTTCTACCAGGTCCCGCTCTAGGCACCAAGGATATCATTAGCAAGCTCAAGGGACCGGTGACTCACTCTCGGCATTTTCAGGTGACTTCGGTGTGTGCATGTGTATATGTATTGTACATGTGCATGCAAGGCCTTCTGTGTGCGAGGGCTTGCTGCTGGGGCACCTGTCTTCTCTGGGGCCTGGTGCTTTTAGCATCTGTCCCTGGATCCTATTGCAGCCCGAAATAAGGCTGTGAGCCACGACAAGGCAGGGGCGACTCTCGTCAGCTGAGGCCAGAGCTGGCTGCAAGGCACACCCAGCTCGCCGACCGCCTGCACAGACAGTGACCACTTGTCTCTCAGCTTCCCGACAGAGGTGTTAATCTGAAGGTCTGACACCCCATTCTGCCCACTGTGGTTCCATCTCTCAGGTACCAGGATCCAAGGGGAGCTTGAGGGCTGTGGGGAGTGGGCGGTGGAGAGGAGTAATTCCAGAGCCCCTTCCCCCCACAGCAGAGCAAGGACCCTGCAGAAGGGCCAGGAATGTGGGGCCTCATGGAAGCCTGGATCCTGAGTTGGGAAGGGAGGGATCCTAAGCTCTGGGTTAAATGGGGAGGGGTGGCTAGGATTCCAGCTGGAGGGTAGGTTAGGACTCTGCTCAGACTTCAAGATCTTTCAGCAACAGAGGGAAAAGGGTCCCTGTCTGTAAAATGAGGGGTCCTTCCTGATGTCTGTGAATTTCTATAAGGAGAGTATTTGTCAAGAAACAGATCTAGGAACTGTGGAATCCTAAGTGGTCACAGTGGAGCATGCTTTACCAGCTCATGGGCCTCACCCCAAATGCATGCATGTCTGCTCATGTTTGCATGCAGTTTAGGTGGCACAAAGAGGCACGGAGCTGGAAAGCTGCTTGCTCACACTTACCGAGGGAGTCAGGGGGACCAATTAGAATCCAGATTGCCAAGCTCAGCACCCAGTGACTTAGGGCCGGGTATGGGACGGGAGATAATGGATGGAGGCAGATTGTTTTTCTAAAAGAAGGAATATAGAAAAACCTGGCAGCAAAGCAGAGGGGCATAGAAGTGGGTAAGGCTGTCAGGAGGCTCAAGGGCTCTGCCTTCTCTCCTGAATGCAAGGTAGGGACTCTGGACTTGAGGCCTGCAGGGCTTCTCTGAGGCTTTGAACCTCATTTTATTTTAAATCACCTGCAAGATTCCTGGGACATGCCATAGATGCAAATGGGGGACTGGTGGAGGAGGGAGAGAAGAAGAGCACCATGGAAGTGAGCCGAAGGATGGGGGCTATGAAGGGGCTGATGGCTCTTTCAGCTTCCTTGCACCAGCCTGTGCCCTCAAGCTTCAGAGCTGAATACTGGGGACATGAGGGGCACATCTTGCAGACCCCAGTGCAGCCCCAGCCCAACCAGCCACGCTCCTCTCCCCCAGACTTCAACCTTCAACCTCTTTAAGTCTCTGAGTAGAGCTCACCCAAGTCAGTGGACAACAACAGTCAGACACCCCCACCTCCCCTTCTAATGTCCCAGAAACTACCCTGGATGAGCCTGTGCTTCCTTAGCAACCTGGAAGCAGATCTGCATGACCTTGAGCATCTCTCTTGCCCTCCATGGATCTCAGCCTCCTCTTTCCCACTTGGACAGCCCTTGCTTGAGACTGGGGTGAGATACAGCTGTGTGGGGCTGAGGCTGGGTGGACCAAGGACTGGAAGGAACGAAGGCAGCTGGACCCATCTGTAGGGGTGTCTCCTCCACAGGATGATCCCCAAGGAGCAGAAGGGACCAGTGATGACTACCACGGGGGACCTCACTGAACCAGGTAAGGCTGACCCAGCCCCTGTGCATTCCTCAGATCCCATCCTTTCTTGGTCCCAGGCTATAGCCACTCAGCCTGCTGGCCCCAAGCCTGGGCAAACAGGTGTAAGCTCCAGGCCAGCCTGTGGAATCTGCCGCCTGGGCTGGGAAGTTTCCCGAAGCATTGGGAGGGGCCAGGCCCTGATTTTGGGGCACACAAGAGCTGAGGTTGAGTGCCATACACTAGGCCCTGGCCCCACCTGAGTCATTCCCTCAGCCCCAGATTGAGCTCTAAGCGTCCCAGATTGAACCCTACCAATGGTCCAAGCTTCCCACATAATTGCTCGTGATTTAACTGGGGTCACACTGAGCAGCCACGGTGCGAGACAAGGGGTCAGGGGAGAGTGGGGCAGGGGGCAAGAACAGGCTGCCCTAATCTGAGTCAAACCATTTCACTTAAAAGCTGATTCAGCCAATGGCTAAATCATCTAAAATAAGTATTTATCAGCTTTATAAGACCTCTTCCAGAACTCTTGGCATAATTTTGGAGTCTTTATTTGGCCTACTTTAGAGCGTTTCAGGTATTTTAAAAACAAATTCAGCTAAGTCAGAACTCTCACCCTTTACTGTGAATCACAGTGACATGGCACTGTTGCTTAAAAGTACAGATTACTGAGGGAGCGCACAGTTACTGAGGGAGTCAGGGGGCTGATCAGAATCCAGGTTGCCCAGCTCAGCGCCTGCTGACCTGGGGCCGGGTATGGGGGGTACATATGGAAGCAGGTTGTTTATCTAAAAGAAGGAATATAGAAAAAGCTGGCAGCAAGGCAGAGGGGCATGGAAGTGGATAAGGCTCTCAGGAGGCTCATCCCAATATCCCTACCCAGGAGTTCTGACCCAGGGGACCTAGGGAGGAGGCCAAGAATTAGCCACTTAGACAAGTACCCGGATGGTTTCCATGCAGGACAGCAGTGAACCAAGCTCTGATAAATCCCTGCCTAAGGACTTTGCTGCAGTTTTGCCTCCTTCAGTGTTCTAAGAAGTGTTTCATCATGTGTACAACTTTATCTGTGAAGCATACTTTTAATCTGTTTTGTGTGTTCTTGTCTCCTTTTGCTGGTTTCATTTTTTTTCATTCCATGATTTTCATGCTGAAATATGTAAGCTTTGTGAGATATCGAGGCTCTAAATAGAAGAACCAGGCAATGCATTTTCCTTTCTCTTGTCTAATTAGTTACAGACCCCCCAGTGTTGACGCACATCATTTATGTCAGACTGGAAATACATTTTTTTTGTTGTTGTTGATTATTGCTAGAGTATTAATTAAGGACAATTTTAAAACTAAAGAAAAATATAAAGGGAAAAAAAATTGCATGAGCTCATCACCAAAAGACAGCCATTTTAAAATAATAAAACACTGTTCTTGTGCACTTACTATGTCTCAGATACAGTGCTAAGAGCATTTGTACTTTTTGTTATATATATAACCTTCACAACAACTCCGTAAATTAGATACAATTATACCCATTTTTTAGATGAGAAAACAGAGACTCGGGAAAGCCAAGAAATCACACGCTCAGTAGGTGCAGAACTGAGATTTGACCCCAGATCTCTTTGTCTCCAAAATGCTCCTTTACCACATGGTTACGTAAATAAAACATTCATTTTGTAAAATATTCAGACAAAACAGATATGAACGACTTTGAAAGCACAAGTTCCTCATAATGAAACCATCTGGAGATAACCATTGTTAACAGATTTGTGTAAATCCTTCTTCTGTTCATATATAAACATATTTATATACGCGCATATACATGTGGGCTGAATACTATACACTGTGTTCGTCGTTGTGAATTTTTTTTCACTTTGCATCACACCACATCTTAAATTTTTTTCACTTAGCAGCATACCACAGACTTCTTCCCATCTTAGTATGACTTATCTCACTCATCCCCTCCCTCACTCCCCCAGCATATAAGATATTATATATATTTATATACCCTTCCCTGACAAGGAGGCCATGAAGGCTTGACTAAGGTTAGGGGTAGAGTCTGAGGATTCCTGAACAAGTGACTTGTTGAGACTGCACTCCTAGGAGAAGGGAAATGACAAAAGCAAGGCTGGGCAGAGGAAATTGCTAAGTAAGGAAGTGGGTTCCAGAGCATAAATTAATTGCCCGACAGAAATCATCTCAGCTTTAGCAGGGGGGCTGTTGCAGCCTCTACTCACCGGGGCAGTTCTCTGCAGAGGTGGCCGTTGTGAGCTGTTAGTCACTGATAAAGCATGTCCAGGCAGCATCCCCCGTAAGACTGATTCCCTGTTTTCATAATCTGACACTTCACTGCAGCAAACATCCTTGTACGTATATCTTTGGGCGTATTTATTCATCTTTTCTCCCCAAGGATGAATGCCTAGAATTAGAATTGCTTAGTCAAAATAGGTTTCATCCATAGCTTTTTTTTTTTTTTTTTTTGTCTTTAAATATTGAGCTCAGTTCATCTGAACAGCACTTGAGAATATATGCCAGGGGACTTTTATTAGATATTTAGGTATAAATGGTCTTTCATCTGTTTAAGACAGAGCACACTGTCTTGTTAAAAACAAAAAACAAAAACAGTGCAAACAATTTCCAGCCCTCCTCCTTTGTATAGCCCATAAATAGTCACTGCTAATATTTGGCATGTCTCCTTGCAGATTCAATACATGCATAAGCATATACTTATTTTTTTAAACATATGAGTGGGATCTTAGAATACAAATTCTTCAGAAATTTACTTTTTTTTCCCTCTTACTCTATAGTGGATTTCTTTCTGATTCTAATATGTAGAAGTTTCTTTCTCTACATTTGCTGAAAGAATGAAAAAACCATCAGCCTCCTTTTTTAAAAGGCCGTTTAGGATTCCGCTGAACGGGATGAAGAACAGCACTTGAATGGGCCTTGGTACTAACTGGTGACCAACTCCCTGACCCATTCACTCTCTCTCCTGTTCTCTGGGCCAATTTCAGCAACCGCTCTTCTCAAACCTAAAGTACCTCCTCCTCCACTTCCATTCTCAACTAGTGACCTTGCTTCTTATTTCACTGAGAAAAAGAGCCAAAAGAGACTTCTGCAAGCTCCCGCCTCCACATCTGTCTGCTTGTTTGCATCTGTGTCCCTGTTCTCGGTTTTCCTTCCTAGTGTGCTAGATGAACCCTCCTTGCACCTGTCTGAAGCCAACGCTTCTAAGCTGGGCGCCAGACACCCTCCCTGCCCTCTCTCCTGCTCTAGGACATTCCTTCAGTAATTCTCCTTTTTAAAAACAAGCAAGCAAACAAACAAATCCCTCTTGTCTCCATAGCTGCCTCCAGCCGTGGTCCTTCAGAGCACAGCTCCTCAAAGCTGCTGTCTTTACTTCCCTCCTCTCTCTTTTTAACATTTTATTTAACCAGCTTACACACACACACACACCAAAGTAGACAGTGCAAACCCCCAAGGTCCCCCTTTTATTCCCGGAGCCCAGAACAAATCCCAAGAAACATGTCATTCCATGCCCCCCAAACACTTCACAATGCATCAAAAAGTAATAAAAAGCACATTTCCTTACATGTAAAGGTATTAACACACTGAACAAAACGAGCAATACTGATTTAATGCTATCTAATAACCAGTCCTGTAGTCAACTTTCTCCAAGTTTCTAGCTTGTTCATGGGTATCTAAATAAGAGCCACTGTGGATTCTAACATTATCTAGTTTCATGTATACAACATTATATTTCTACTTCTGTACACATTAGAGCATGAAACATGAAAGTGTTAGTCCCGTCCAAGTATCTGAGACCCTGTGGGCTGTAGCCCACCAGGCTCCTCTGTCCACAGAATTCTCCAGGCAAGGATACTGAAGTGGGTAGCCATTCCTTTCTCCAAGGGATTGCCCCAACCCAGGAATCAAACTCTGGTCTCCAGTATTGCAGGCAGATTCTTTACCATCTAAAGCCACCAGGGACGCCCATACACTATCGCATGCTCACCACCGAAAGGATGGTTTCTCCCTTTCACCACAGTTGACCCCTTTACTCATTTCGCCCTCCCTCTCGGCCCCCATTCCCTTCTAGTAACCACTACTCTGTTCTCTGTACCTGCATGCTTGTTGATGCTTGGTTTGATCATTCATGTTGGCTTTTGTTTATATGTTTGTTTTTATACTCTGCATATAAGTGAAATCATATGGCATTTGTCTTTGTCTGACTTATTTCACTTAGCACAGTACCTTCAAGGGCCCTTGTTTTTATTTGGTAGCTATGTCTCTTAAATCTCCTTTAATCTAAACCACCGTCACCCCCTCCTTTTTTTTCCATGTCATTCACTCCTTTGAAGAAACTGGGCCAGATGCTCTGTACAAGCCCCACATCCTAGGTTTGGCTCGTTGTTTCCTCACGGTGTGGCTAAACTGTTCCTCAGTCCCTTTTCTCTTGAACTTTTTCCAATAAGGCTTTCACACCCAAGTACACCACAGGGACTGCTTTTGTGGAGATTACCAATAATAACCCCGTGTTACGAAATATAATGGTCAATTTTCAGCCCTTCTCTGACTCGACATGTCAGCAACATTTGACTCTGTTGATCAGTTCATTGTCCCTGAAACCCTTTCATCCTTTGGTTCCAGGACACCACAGTCTTTAGATTTCCTCCTGCTTCTCCCCAGGCTCAGGCTGTTTTTCATCTCCTAGATCTAAATGGTGGAGGCCCCGGGGCTCAGTCTGTCGATCCCTTATGCATCCTCATAGCCTTGGTGATCTCAACCAGCCCCCAGGTTCAGAATGTCACTTAGAGAGCTGGAACGTGAACCCACATGGACCTGATTTTAGAGATGACAAACAACTCTGCCTCTGCTGTCCATATGTATGCCTCTCCCACCAGCGTCCTCATCACTTTTGACCCTCCTCTCTTCCGAAAGTCTCCCTTTGTTGGGCCAGCATGAAATGTGCATTTTGCTGGTGGGGAAAGCACGGAGGATATGGATAGGCCCCCAAACTACTGACAGTCATCAGCCCCCAAATCCTTCTACATGGCTGTAATGACTGGTCCTAACTATGAGAAAAGAAATCAACAGAACACTCTTCACTAAAAAACAATGATAGCAAATACCATTTGTATACTCCCATTGTCCCAGTTTTTACATCCAAGTCAGTTTTTTCCCACAAACACTAGACTCATATATCCAGCTCCCTCCTCAGCATCTCCACTGGGATGCCTACAAGACTCTTCAAATCTTATTCTCAGTTTTGGAGACCATTAGGGGAGTTTGAATATGGGTTAGGCATCACATTGATATAAAACAAAAATTCATTCACATGGAAAGGAAGAGAGCTTTGAATAAAAGCAAGTTACAAAGAAGCTATGCTATGATTTCATTTTGGTTAAAAAGTCACGTGAAAATATGGTCAATTAACAAGACAGGGAGGCTTCCCTTGTGGCTCAGTTGGTAAAGAATCTGCCCGCAATGCAGGAGACCTGGGTTCAATCCCTGGATTGGGAAGATCCCCTGGAGAAGGGAAAGGTTCCCCACTCCAGGATTCTGGCCTGGAGAATTCCATGGACTGTATAGTTCATGGGGTCACAAAGAGTTGGACATGACTGAGTGACTTTCACTTCATTTCACGAAGATAGGAAAGGCATATACACTAACGGGTTAGGAGTGGTAATCTCTGGATGGTAGAAAATGGTGTTCCTCTTTCCTTTTTCTCTTATGTCTATATTTTCTAACTCTCTTCAATGTACATATATGCTGTTTTGGTGGCGCTAATGGTAAATAACCCACCAGCCAGTGCAGGAGATGTAAGAGATGTGAGTTCGATCCCTGGGTTGGGAAGATCCCCTGGAGGAGGGCATGGCAACCCACTCTAGTATTCTTGCCTGGAGAATCCCATGGACGGAGGAACCTAGCAGGCTACAGTCCACACAGTCGCCAAGAGTTGGACATTACTGAGCAACTCAGCATGCACACACAGCACATGATGATAAAAGGCCATTTTAAAATGAAAAGACGACATGTCGAGAACTGAATGTTTGGTCTTCCCCACGCCTCCTCCAGCCTTCCCATCTCAGAGAGCGGCCGTGCCACCCTCCCAGCGGCTCAGGCCAGAAACCTTGCCGTCACCTCCACTCCTCTCTCTCTCACATCCCACCCCAAGGGCCTTCCTTCAGAAGATATCTAGAATATGATCATTTCTCATCACCTCCACCACTATGGGCACAGAGCGGCACAGGAGATTCAGGGACTAAATATACCCGGCCAAAGAAGATCTGAAATGATGCTTGATTTCAGCATCAAACACAGGAAATCACACTCAACAGAGTCATCTCAGCCCATTGGCTGGGCAAAGAATCCACAGAATGACACCCAGTATTAGCAAGCATGAGGAGAAACTGACATTCTTGTACATAACGGACGGTGCTGTGAAGAGGTCCCCTTAGAGTCAGCAGCCAGAGTAAGTATCCTGAAGATTTGGCGGTAAGAGCTCTCTCTGTCCCCTCCCGCAGTTCCTTTGCTGGACCTGGGCAAGAAACTGAGCGTGCCCCAGGACTTGATGATGGAGGAGCTATCGCTGCGTAACAACCGAGGGTCCCTCCTCTTCCAGAAGAGACAGCGCCGTGTGCAGAAATTCACCTTTGAGTTTTCAGGCAGCCCTCGTGCTGTGAGTAAGCTCCTACTGTGCTCACAGGGAAACTGAGGACCAGTCATTAGCTTAGAGCCAAACAGCGAGCCAAGTGAGAACGTCTGGCCCCTACAGGAGCCCCTCAAGTCTAACTAGGGGATGACTGTGGCATTGCCATCAGACTGACGCCTGCCCTGCTCTGTGATCTTAGAGAAGAGTTAGCTCTTCAGGCATCTCTCCCCAGACAGGAAACATAAAGTGGGTTGGACAGGGTGAGCCGTGGAGTGAAGGGACTCTGGCTCCTATGAAAAGTGCCGAAGGACAGTCAGGTGCTCTGGGCTGAATGTGCAGCAAGCAGGATTTAAATTAGACTTGAGCTTGATCTAAGATGGAAAACACAGAACACCTCTCTCTTCTTCCCACTGGAAGAAGGTAATGTCATCTAAAGAATGGGGCTTCCCTGGTGGCTCAGTGGCAAAGAGCCCGCCTGCCAATGTAGGTGACGGTTCGATCTCTGGGTCAGGAAGATCCCTTGGAGAGGGAAATGGCAACCCACTCCAGTACTCTTGCCTGGGAAATCGCACGGACAGAGGAACATGGCGGGCTACAGTCCATGGCTCGCAAGAGAGTCAAGACATGACTTAGTGAATAAACAACAGCACAGCAAGGAAACAAGAATGACCTGCCCTTGGACTTCAGAGAGGTGGCAGGCAATCTCGAGTACTTCTAATGAACTCAGGGGCCTGCCATCCTGCTCCACTCAATTTCTGGATGAAACAGGAGATGATGAGAGGGCACCATGTGGCATAAAAATAAAAATGACAAAACATCTACCTTTGCTGTGTGCTTATGACAGTGCTAGCTAAGCAGTTTGCATGTGTTGTCTCATTTAATGATCAGAGAGTGATAGTATTATCATCATGCCCACTTTACAGAGAAGGAAACTGAGGCTCAGGGAGGTTAGCAGAAGTCCAGGGTCAATACAACAATAGCTGCTAACATATGTAAGAGCAATTCTCTGTTCCAGGGTCTAGCACTCTACATTATGAGCTCATCGCCCCAACATCCTTGGGAGGTGGGCTCTAGGATTATGCCCCTCCCCACCCCCTGCCTTTTTTAGTGGAGGCAGAACCCTGGTGAGCCTACCTGTGGTTTACTTGCCACCCACCCCCCAAACCCACAGGTCGTGGCAGGAAGTGCAAAGGAGAAGGTGACTGGAACAGCAGAACCTGAGATGGTGAGTGTGGACAGAGACCCACCCCCAGCATCCCCCCCAGGAGGGGAAGCCCAGGGGAAGGGACCAGGCAGCTCAGATTCTCTGAGCTTTCACTCCTGTGCCCAGGTTGCCAACAGCCATGAGGGGCAGAACTACCGCTCTGAGCTCCACATCTATCCGGGCTCGCACGGGGGCCCTGGGGATGCTGAGTCCATGGCCTCCCGGCCGGTGAGCACCCACAACCCCAGCGCCCTGGCACCAGGTAAGTGGCCTCCCCATGTCCCAGGACCAGGGCTGGAGGACCAGAACATGGGTGTGTCCCCTGATGGGGCAGGAAGAGCACCCAGAGAGTATCTAGTCCTTCTCCTTACACACGCACACCCCTCTCTGAAGACACAATACAAGCCCAGAGAGGTCCAGCCATGTCAGGTCACAGAGCATGCCAGAGATGAGCCAAGACTAGAGTCTCTGCCCCAACTTGCAATTCCCCTGCTCCATCCTCACTGTTTCCAGGAATGGAGAAGGGTCCTCTTTGCTGGAGCGACTTTGGCATCACATTCCACTCCCTCCCTTGATTTCCCTTTCCTAGTCCTTCCTTCCCATCCCCAGTGTCCATGGAATGGGTGTGGGGGCCAAAGGAGAGGGGAACCCAGGCAGCCCACTCGCCTGCCTCCCACATGCCATACTCCACCCCTAGGTTATGCCGAGCCACTGAAGGGCATCCCACCCGAGAAGTTCAACCACACAGCCATCCCCAAGGGCTACCGCTGCCCGTGGCAGGAGTTCATCAGCTACCGGGACTACCTGGGCGAGGGCGGAAGTCACACCCCCAGCCTGGCGGAGTATCGAAATTTCAACAAGTAAGACAAGGCGGGGCTGCTCAGGGAGAGACCTGGGAGGAGGATGCACTGGAGCCAGTCACAACCACAGCAGCAGCTGCATTTCCTGAGCACCTTCTACATGCCAGGCTCTACCCCAATGCCTTGTATACATTTATTGAGTTCCCGCTAAAACACAGTAGAACTCTTGCGCCTTAGCACATAGTAGGTGCTCAGTAAATGCACAGGGAATGAATGGGTGTGTGTGGCGCACATCTTGTTGGCTCCTGCTTCACAACGGTGGGACAGGTGCTACAATTTTCCCCATTCTCCTGGAGAAGAGGATTATCAACAATCTGCCCAAAGTCACATGGCAAGACAGCAGTGGCAGGGCTGCAATCCACATCTGGGTTTGTCGGATGCCAGAGTCCAGTTTCTTGTTCTTCATCACTGCTGTGTGCCACCTCCTTGATGGATGTGGAAGTGTGAGTCCTTCCCCGGGTGGGGGCCCCAGATCTCACCAGTCCTAGGCCAGTTCAGCCTTTCCCTTTCATCAGTGGTCTGGAAGAGGCCTAGAAAGTGACCTTGAGGTTGTACCACTGTGGGAAGTGGCAGTGAAATGTTGGACACCAGAGGTGAAAACAATAGATAAGTGGCTCATAGTGTTTAGAGCGTGGGGCTTCATCAAGGGCTTAATGCAATCTCTACCCCTGGCTGTGTGACCTTGGGTGAATGGCTTAACCTTGCTGGGTCTCCAATTCCCACCTGTAAAAGCAGACTCTTATAGTATTAATACCTACTTCATAAAATGGTTGTGAGGGTTGCATGAGAGGCCATAGGCAAAGTTTCTGGCAAGTGAGAAACTCTCAAAAAATGGTAGCTTCTATTATTACTATTTACAGGTTATTATTATTTTCAGGGGATAACTTGAAAGGGGTAAATTTAATGTTCCACTCTAGGGGCCTGAAAACAAATCACAGCAGGCAGGACAGGAGCCTGGCACTGGAGGAAGGCATGGGGCTAGGGGATGCATTTCAACTGCAATTGGCTTTCTTAGTCTGCTGCTATTTATGAGAAATTCTCTGCTGGCTTGGGCTGCATTAAGTGAGAAAGTGGCAGGGTCCACAGAGAGGAGGCCACAGCCCAGCTCTTCTGGCACCTGCTCAGACCACATGTGGAGACTATCTGCCTAGCTTGGCCTGGAGACCAGGCCCCCTAAGGAAGGGCTGAAGGAGCTGGGGGTGATGGGCCTTGAGAAGAGAGTACTCTGGAGGGATGTGACTGCCCTCAAACAACTGAGAGCATGGGAGGACCATGATGGGAAGAACAGGGTCCAACAGGCATCGTGTGAACCACGAGCCATTGGCAGAGGATTGGAGGTTTCCTGCCAGGAAGGACTGGGCTGCCTCTTCTCCTGGGGGCCTCCAGCCCTGCCTGTCTAGCTATTTAAAACCCTCAGCAGACATCAGTGCTAGCAGGCAGCTTCTGGGCTGGCCAGGACAGGCCATGGCTCCACTGATCTCATGCTATGACGGGCTGAGGTATGTTCCCACCAAAAGAAGGGGGGTTCTTAAGGAGCCTCAAGGCCAGACCCTTCCTGGCACAGTAGAGGCAACTGAGGTAGAGAGAGAAGGAACAGCAGTGTTGGCAGTCAAGCTGTGCTCAGCATCCATGGCCCGACCCTGAGGTCTGCTCAACTTGGAAGCAGCCTGGCCTGCTCCCGTGGGGCCCGGCTGTTGCCACCACAGCTGGGGTGGTCCAGGCAGAAACGCTATCCTGGCTGGAACCTGGGTCCTGGCTCAGGAATGGTCCCAAGCTGCAGGGAAAACACTACTTGAGTAATGCTCTTTGTTCTCTTAAAAGTAAAAAATAGTTTGAAAATCATGTATTTGTATTATCTTAAAAAACAAAACAAAACTCCACCCTAGGCAACTACAGATAGAGGCAGGGCCCCTTTGTTCCCCATCCTTCAATCCCAGGTCTCTTCCCCAAAGTAACACTGTTGTCAGGCTGGTGAGTGTTCTCAGAGCATCTCTACAAGCAGCTACATACCTATGGGGAGGTAGCGTTGCTTGGTTTGTGTGTTTTTTGATATTTTGAATCTCATCCTATAACTTGCTTTTTTCACTCAACATTATGCTTTTGAAATCTCTTCTTAATATCTATAGCTCTGTTCATTCCTTTTAAGCTGTTATATAGTGCTCTGCCGTGAATATATTGATCTTATCCAGTGCTCTGCCAGTGGACATATGGCTTGTGTCTGGTTTGTCACTAATCACTGCTTATATCTGCTTCCTGGTGCATATGTGCATGCACTTCCTAAGCCATATGCTTACAGGTAGATTTGCTGGTTGACAGAATTTGCACATCCTCAGGTTTAAAGGATCCTGCCAAATTGTCCTGCAAGGTAGCAGCACCAGTTTACCCTCCAGCCAGCAGTGTATGAGTGAGAATCTTTGCACCATTCACTAACTTTGGCCCATTACCAAATCACTTATTCTTGCCAGTATTATGGGTGAGAAATGGCATGTCTTGGTTATAATCTGTATTCTCTGATTCTGAATGTTCTTTCTAACTCTCCTTTCTCTCTCCAGTTTGTGATATATTTTTGTAAGGGGAGATATCAAGAGGAAGGAAAAACCAGATTCCAATTCTTCCCCTTTCTGGACTTTATTTAAGGGGAGCCGAGAGTTTTGCCAGGACAGGCCAATTCTCACTCTGAAAACGTCATTCTTATTAATATTTCTAAACAACGAGCCATCCTGACTAGGGGCAGATTTGGGACTGGGCAGAGCTGGAGAAACCTGCTAAAGATAGTACAAAATCTTGGCTGAGTAACAGAGAAACGGAGGCCCAGAGAGGCGGGGGTGGGGGGTGGGGTGCCACATGCGGTGACCCCCATGTGTGTTCTGCCACCCCACTTCCTCACAGCCCTCCTCTCCTGCCACTCCTCTCTCCCCAGGACCCCAGTGCCCTTTGGAGGACCCCTGGTGGGGGAAACCTTTCCGAGGGCAGGCACTCCCTTCGTCCCGGAGCTCACCAGTGGCT
This sequence comes from Okapia johnstoni, assembly GCA_024291935.2. NCBI lineage: Eukaryota > Metazoa > Chordata > Mammalia > Artiodactyla > Giraffidae > Okapia > Okapia johnstoni. The sequence goes on from CM044316.1 coordinate 53,812,823, forward strand.
TGGAACTCCTTCGCCTTAGACCCAGCTTCAACAGAGTGGCCCAGGGCTGGGTCCGCAACCTCCCAGAGTCTGAGGAGCTGTAGCCCCAGAACCTTCACTTCCGTCATCTCAGAGTTCAAATAACACCAGGAGCCAAGATTTGTGGCCAGCACTTCACAGTTTACGAAGGGCCATCGCACACGAAACCTTACTGCAAATGGCCTTAAAAGTCACAAAGTTCAGCAGTTCCCAATGTGGCATGCTTCAAAATCACCTGGGGGTATTTTCCTACAGGTTTCTGACCTGCCCGAATCTGCAGCATCAGAATCCCCTGAGCAGAGGGTTTCTATTAGTAACTCGCACTCTCAGCTGATTCTAAGAAAACTCATCCCTGGTTTATGTCTCTAGGATTCCAAACCACCAATGACTTCACGTCCAGCCTCCACTCTTTCCTGCTCCTGTACTCTAGCTTAGTCTCCCCCAGTGACAGGGAACCCACTAGCTGCCTATTTACCTGTGAAGCACTCTGATAATTAGTTTTTCCTTTTACTGAGACACAGATGGTCTTTATCTACTCCCGCTGCTAACGTTTACTAAGCACCAACTGTGTGTTAGCTGCTGTGGCAGCCGCAGGGAGAGAGTATGGGGAATAAGCCCAGGCCCTAGCCTAGAAAGAGGGAGGAAAAGACAGTAGGGAAGACAGATTTGTAATCACCTTAATGCTCCCTAAAGCATGCTGACAACTGAGGAACCACGTGCCAGTGAAGCAGAGGGGGGATCTCTAACCCTGGGTGTGGGGTGGGGACTCGGGGAGGTGTCCCAGAGGATCTGAGTAGGGCCTTGGAGGACTGAAGAGAGGGGGTGTGACAGGGAGCTTGTGGAGATGAAGGTATTTCTGGCAAGTGGGTGGCGAGTGCAAGGGTGTGGAATTGTTACGGGTGCCACGTGAGGAAGGAGGACAGCAGTGTCAGAGGAGGCGGTGAGTCCTCAGCGGGGTGGAGTGGGGTGGGCTGCACTAAGGAGGTAAGAAGTTCTTAAGCTGGAGAATGAGGGGTCTCGCTGGTTGCTGTGTGGGGCACAGACTGGAGAGGAGCAAGGCTGAATGCCAGGAATCCTTCAAGGAACGAGGCCTTGACTAGGGAGGCAGCCATGGGGTCAAAGGAAGGGGCACCCCTCGGCACCCTCCAGGGCAGGTACAGAGTAGGGTGCTTACAAGGACGACTCCCTTCCACCCGCTTCCACTCACCATTTGGAGCAGACCCCGGCTAGATCTCGTTCTAGTCCCCACCAGGCATAGTTCGGCCTCTACGCAGGCTCCTTGCAAAGAGAAGGGAAGGGAACGCCTCCCTGCAGGTGTTGATGATGATGTGCTGATGGTGGCTGCTTTTTATTGGGTGCCTCGGTGCTTGCGCTGGTAGCAGGTGTTCTACATAGCCCATTTCTAATTTTCAGTACAACCTTGAGACAAAGGCATGGTCCCGCTTTACAGGTGTGGCTATCCAGGCCTAAGAAGGCCAAGTGACTCATCTGGGGACAAAGCCAAAGTGGGGAGTCTGTCCAATTCCAGTGAATATTTCTTATCACTCCGCTGGGTGGCCAAGTCATTGCCCATTCATTCTGGAATCACCTAATCATGGTGTCATGCTTTTAGAGTTTAGAGCTTACGAGTGCAGGCTGGGGGTCAGACTGGATGGAGTGGGTTCTAGTGCCACCGCCAGCCCTGTGAACTCGAGCCAGTCATTTCTCAAAGGAAGGAGCACCTTTGGGCCTGTGTTTCTCCACTTGTCAGACGAGGACAAGAGTACAAGTCCCTGCATAGGGTTTTGTGAGCACAGTGATGGACACACAGGTAATAAGCAGTCAGATTTTAGGCAACTACTGCTCTCGGCTGGATAAGATGTTCCTGCAGTGAATGCACCTTGAGAAGCAGGCTCATGGAAATGTCACTGGGGGTCAGTAAGGCTGAAACCTGAAGGAGAGCCTCCAACAACCATAGGGTTCCCTTTGGACATGACTTATTCCTTCCCCGCTGCCTCCCTCTGCCTCCTCCCTGACTCCCTCTCCTGGGGAGAGAAGGCCACGAATCTAGCTGGTTCCCAGGTGTGCACGCTGGAAATCTAGCTGGTTTCCAGAAATAGAAAGAAAATGGCTGCATCTTCCTTTAGCTCCGGAGGAGTTTAGCCGTGCCCCACCCAGTCTTAAGGGGCGAACAGCTGATTTAGATTTACTTGCAATTGATGTGCTGTCTTGAAATGTGGGGGCTGCCATTTAAAGCTGTGTTTCTATGAACCGAAAGCCAACCGTTAGTGTCTGAAACATGGAAGAGAGGATATGGACTGTCTTGGGTTGGTTCTGCTGTGCTCTGAGGGTAACGTTAGCCAGCGGGTATGGAAGAGTAGCTTGCTGCACCCCAGAGTAAACCTCATTCCTTCTTTTTTCTGAGGTGACTCTTACTCATGTTGTTAAAAAAAAAAAAAAGGAATGCTTACTGTAAAAGTAAATAAATAAATGAGGTAGTAAAATATGACGGTATCGGCCCACAGAGGTCCTCCCGTACACATACGGAGCCCTTCCGCCTTCCTGCATTCTGCCCCATTCCCGCACACACACCAGAGGTAACCACTGCTAATTGTTTGGTCCTCCTAGGATTCTAGACTTAATTGAATAAATATGTACATGTAATATAAATGCATAAAAAAGACATGTCTTTCTTTTAATGGGATCATACAGTATTTGTTGTTCTGTATTTTGCTTCTTTATTCAACAAGTAAAATTCGGATCCTGAAAAAGCAGGCCATAAACCTTTCATGTAATTTGGGAGCCTAGTATGCCCTTCCTATAAATTCTGTACTTAAGCCTGCTTTTGTTCTTTACATGAATGAAATCATACAGTGATACGGAAATGAAAGGGGCTGAGAATATCCCAAACATTGGGACAACTGACAGCAGACATGGCAGCAATGAACATGAATGAACTACAGTTACATACAACACGGAGGCATCTTAGAAACAAAATGGTGAGCAAAGGAAGGCAGGTACACAAAACATGTTTACTGATGCAAGGAGGTGTTTAATATGAAATCAGGACTTTGCAGGAAAGGTTTGTGATTGTGAAGGGACATAACGCCCCTTCTGGGGAAGGCTGGACAATTTCTATTTCCAAATATATGTGACTGTTATACAGATATCCACTGAAAATATTTAATTGAGTTGTGCATCTGTTGTATATGCACTTTTTTTGGTACATGAGTTACATTTTACCAAAACGATCCCTCCTTTTAGAAAAGTTAGTGGACACGGGAATTCCCTGGCGGTCCAGTGTTAGGACTCAGCGCTGTCACTGCTGAGGGCCCAGGTTCCCTCCCTGGTCAGGGGACTAAGACCCCACAGCTGTGCAGTGTGGCCAAAATAAATAAATGATAATATAAAATAAACTGAAAAGTGAATGGGGAGATTGATTGTCCAGCATTACTAACAAGAGTTCCAGAAGGAGTTTAAAATGACTTGAGATTCTTTGGATTTGATCAGAGACATAAACTCACACAATCTTCACCCTGTCATGAGAAGGATAAACTAAGGCCACACTTAGGAACCATGGCAGTGAACACTCGCAGAATCCCAAAGTCACAAAGATACTTCGGAGGCTCCAGACAAAAAAGGTCACCTGACAGCAATAATGGAAAAACACCTTCAAGAAGTGAGAGTAGAGACTTCCCTGGTGGTTCAGTGGTTAGGACTCTGTGCTTCCACTGCGTGGGGTGAGAGTTCGATCCCTGGTAGGGGAACTAAGATCCTGCAAGCTGTGCGCCACAGAAAAAAAAAAAAAAAAGTTAACTTTCAGACAAATAAATAGGAAGAGAGTTTTCATTAATCTCTGAGATAACTATAAAAGAAAATGCTTTGTCAAGATCCATCGAGAAAGCATAGAATCTAAGGAGCAATGATGAGCAGAGAAATCAATTCAATAGACAGCTGCTGCTGCTGCTGCTGCTAAGTCGCTTCAGTCGTGTCCGACTCTGTGCGACCCCATAGACAGCAGCCCACCAGGCTCTGCCATCCCTGGGATTCTCCAGGCAAGAATACTGGGGTGGGTTGCCATTTCCTTCTCCAGTGCATGAAAGAGAAAAGTAAAAGTGAAGTCGCTCAGTCGTGTCTGACTCTTAGTGACCCCATGGACTGCAGCCTACCAGGCTCCTCCGTCCATGGGATTTTCCAGGCAAGAGTACTGGACGGCAGGAAGAGTTACAAAAAAAAGCAAAGGCACATAAAGTGGTAGAAATACATTTAAATATATCAGTTATCACAATAAATGCACATGGATAAGACTCACCAATTTAAAGACAGAAACTCACAAATTGGATAAAAAGTAATTCCAGCTCTATGCTATTCACAAAGCAGCACTCCTGAAAATATGACACAAAAGTAAAATAAATGGAAAAGGATAAGCCAGTTAAATATTATCCCAAAGAAATGTGCTCTAGCCATATTAACATCAGACAAAGGAGACTTTCTGGCAAAAAAAAAAAAAAAAGGATTATTGTGATAAATACCCTTATATAATGCTAAACCCATAATCACAGTGGAAGATTTAACACATTCCTTTCAATTGTTGACTGCTTAGCAGACAAATAATGGATATGGATATAAAGATTTTGAACAATAAAATGAAAGTGTAGAATTCTGCCTCACCAAATTAGACAATAATCATTATATTTCAACTACCTATGAAACACTTTAAAAAGTGAATACACAAAATTAAAACTTTTGTGCATCAAAAAACAGTCAAGAGAGTGAAGACAACCCATAGGAGATTATAACTCAAAGAATAAAGTAAATATTCATGAATTCAGTGATATAATTAAGTGACTGAATAAACAAATACATGAGGGGAAAGGGACAGATCTTCCTTCCCTACAAAAGACTTACAAATAATACATATAAATAATACATGTAGGTACCACCCCTTCCAGGAGGTGGAGCTTATTTCTCCTCTTACCCATTACAGACTGGACTTACTGACCTGCTTCCAAAGAATAGGGCATAGGAAGGAAAAATAGTAACTTTACAAAGACACCCCTTTAACCAAGTGATCAAGGTTAACATCATCAGCGACATTCAATTTCCTGATGTAAACGGATGAGAAGGGCACCCCCACCTTGTGATATTTCCCCCAAATTCATAAGCCCAGTCTAAACAAACACAAACTGAGAGACAGTCTACAAAATACCTGACCAGTTAGTCCTCTTTAAATCTATCAAGATCATGAAAAACAAGGAAAGACTGAGAAATTGCCACTGCATTCTCTATTCGGGAGAAGGCATCTTTCCACTCAGTTGACTAAACCATACACTTGACGGGTTAGTGGTGAGGGAAGAAGGGTCACCCTAGACTCCTATGATTTTACCTCCATTTACTTCAGGTCCCCATGTACCTTTGAATTGGCTTTCCAACATTCACTCTTTGCCCCATGGGCCATTACTGCCTTTGTCCAGCTGTCATGAGGCTATACCTTCTGAGCCTTCTCCAAGAGGGGAGGAGCTCAACAAAATACTACAGGCAGTGAGAATGGTTAGGACGTAAGGCATTATGACAACTAGACAGAGGTTAAGTAGTGTGCAAGCTGGGATTGCTGAAGTGAGGGTTTGAACTCAGGTAATCTGGCTCCAGAATCTGTTTAAATCACCATTACTCTCACCCAAGTACTAACCAGGTCTTACCCTGCTTAGCTTCCAAGATGAGATGAGATTTGATGCGTTCATGTGACATGGCTATAGCAAGGTGGCAGGACACGAGATTAACATACAGAAATCACTTGCATTTCTTTACACTAACAATGAAATAGCAGAAAGGGAATATAAAAAGAATACCCTTTAAAATCGCACCAAATAAAATACTTAGGAATATATCTGACCAAGGAGGCGAAAGAGTTATATGCTGAGGACTTGCTTTTGAATTGGAAGAAGACTCTTGAGAGTCCTGTGGTCTGCAAGGAGATCAAACCAGTCAATCCTAAGGAAATCAACCCTGAATATTCATTGAAAGGACTGGTGCCAAAGCTCCAATACTTTGGCCACCTGATGCAAAGAGCCAACTCAGTGGAAAAGACCCTGAAGCTGGGAAAGATTGAAGGCAAAAGGAAAAGGGGACTGCAGAGGATGAGATGGTTAGATAGGATCACTAGCTAGTGGACACGAATTTGGGCAAATTCTGTGAGATAGTGAAGGACAGGGGAGCCTTGCATGCTGCAGTCTGTGGGGTCACAAAGAGTGGGACACGACTTAGTGACTGAACAACAACAACAAATAAAATGTTAATAAAAGACATTAAAGAAGATTCAAATAAACAGAAAGATATCCCATGCTCCTGGATTAGAAGAAAATTGTTGAAATGGCCGTACTACCCAAAACAATCTACAGTGATGTGATCTGTATCAAATTACCCATGCAATTTTTCACAGAACTAGAACAAATAATCCTAAAATTTATATGGAAACATAAAAGACTCAGAACTGTCTAGTCAATCCTGAGGAAAAAGAACAAAGCAGGAGGTATAACCCTCCCAGAATTCAGACAACACTACAAAGCTACAGTAATCAAAACTGTGGTATTGGTACAAAAACAGACACACAGATCAACAGGACAGAATAGAGAGCCCAGAAACAAACCCATACACCTATGAACAATTAACCTTCAACAAAGGAGGCAAGATATAAAATGGGAAAAATGTCTCTTCAACAAGTGGTGCTGGGAAAATTGGACAGTTGAATGTAAATCAATGCAGTTAGAATACATTCTCACACAATGCACAAATATAAACTCAAAATGGCTTAATAACTTAAATATAAGAAAAGACACCATAAAACTTCTAGAAGAGATCATTGGCAAAACATTCTGACATAAATCGTACCAATGTCAGTCTCCCAAGGTAACAGAAATAACCAAATGGGACCAAATCAAACTTACAAGCTTTTGCATAGCAAAGGAAACTATAAAAACAAACAAAATGAAAATACAACCTACAAAACAGGGGAAAATATTTGCAAATGATGGGACCGATACAGGCTTAATTTCCAAAACAATGTTGAGCCCATACAACTCGACAACATAAACAAATTCAATTGAAAAATGGGTAGAAGACCTAAATAGACATTTCTCCAAAGAAGACATACAGATGGTCAACAGGAACATAAAAAGATGCTCAATATCACTAATTATTAGAGAAATGCAAATCAAAACTACCACGGGGTACTACCTCCCATCAGTCAGAATGGCCATCATTAAAAAGTCTACAAATAACAAATGGGGAGGGTGAGGAGAAAAGGGAACTCTCTTATACTGTCAGTGGGCATGTAAGTTGGTGCAGCCACTATTGAAAACAGTATGGAGGTTCCTCAGAAAACTAGAATTACCATATGATCCAGCAATCCCACTCCTGGGCACATATCTGAACAAAACTGTAATTCAAAGATACATATGCACCTCAATGTTCCTAACAGCCAAGACATGGAAAAAATCTAAATGTCCATCAACAGATAAATGGATAAAGAAGATGTGGTACATATATACAATGGACTACTACTCACCCACAAAAAAGAATGAAACGATGCCATTTGTAGCAACATGAATGCAACTAGAGGTTATTATACCAAGTGAAGGAAGTCAGAAAGACAAATATCATGATGTCACTTATATGTGGAATCTAAAATATGGCACAAATCAACCTATCTACGAAACAGACTCACAGACATAAAGAACAGACTTGTGGTTACCAAATGGAGGGAGAGGGATAGACTGAGAGTTTGGGACTGGTGGACACACACTATCACATAGACTGGATAAACAACAAGGTCCTACTGTACAGCACAGGGAAATATATTCAACATCCCGGGATAAACCATAATGGAAAAGAATACTGAAATTAACACAGTGTAAATCAACTATGCTTCAATTGAAAAAAAAGTAAAAATCCCCATTACTCAGTGTAAATAAAAAATGAGTTTCTTCTTTATTTTTTTGTGATCAAATCTGACATCTTTTATGAGAGTAACACTAGCTGCTGTTACAGATAGATCCTCAGGACTCAATGGCTTACTGTAACAAAAATTCCTCTTATCATAATGCTCTCCTTTTAGCAGTGATAGAGGAACCCAGCCTCCTTTCATTGTGTGATTGCCATCTTCCAGAGACCATTCTCCTGTGCATTCAGCCAGCAGATGGGAAAGAATTCATAGCTCTGAGCGGGTGAGATGTTTCTACAGCCGAGGTCTGGGAATGGCAAAGTTTGCTTTTCGCCAAGTGAACCCCTGGCTGTGTGTCCTAGAGGAAAAAGAAATGGAGTTTAGTAAGCACCTCTGAGTTTTTGCCAAAATCTAATTGCTCATAATTCTGACTTACTTAAGGCTAATCAAGTATTTGTTCTATACTTTGTTTGCTTATCCTTTTTAAAAAACACATATCCACAGCCAGCTAGTAAACAAACATTTAGAGTGTTCTCAAAAAGGCAGGAATACACAATTGGATAGTCAAGATTACATATGTATATATACATATACAGACATAGTTGAATTCAGAGATAAAAAACACTGCTTCACATTACCAGACTGGCTAAAAATCTCACATGCTCAAAAGTAACACTCCCTCCATCACAAAAACCCCTACCTGAAGGGTGTCAGAATATTTGGAAGTATCCCTACATTGCTTCACATCTGATACTACTAGAATTAAATTGTCTAAGTGCTTCCAGATTAATTTTAAATCTTAAAAAAAAAAGGCAAGATAAAGTTCTCTAGAGGAAAACAACAAAAATTCTAAAGGAGCTAAAACAGGATAAAAAGAGGTATATTCATTCTACAAGTAGGTACTTGTGAGATAAAAGTGACATGGGAATTGGCTTCTAGAAAAATGGGCTTGTAGATCAATTTTTCCTGATTCCTTTTAAAATGACTTCTATAATACTAAGATGACATTTTAAAGCTACCATGTATCCACAACCACATGGCAGGCTCTGTGTTGAGTGCCTTCTGTGTATTATCTTATTTCAACCCCACAAGTAACCTTTGACGTAAGTACTAAAAGGGCTTGGGTCTTTTAGAATAGATAAAGATCAGAATCAAAACAAAAACATATCTAAAGCAAAAACATATCTTTATATATAACTTGTTTCTAACTCCCACTGACCTCAAGTTCAGCTACAAAGGATAAAGAAAACAGAAATAAACCTATGACAACATTTGGAAAATTGACCCGTTTTAATTTTTCAAAACAAAAATACAACACAACATCAAATTTTTTTTTTTTTTGCCATCTACAATTCAATTATTTCCAAATATTCTAAGACCAAACAGAATCCCCTGCCCAGAGCAGGAAATTAAAATGAGACGATGAAGTCACACAAAGGTGAATGCTGAAGATCGACATTCCAGCCGTAGGCCACAGTCTTCCGTTCAAACACTCTTAATTCTTTTCCTTTCACAGTTTGTTAAAGTGTTTTACAGGAAGTTCATTAAAATAATTTCATCTCAGATACCAGGTTTCTTCAGTGATACACAGCTCCATGAAATCTGTGTCTCCATCTGACTGACAGGAATGAAAAGTAATTCTTGTCTTTTTTGGTAGCGTAAAGAAGTAAAACTATCAGCCAGATTCCTTTAGTAATAAATCAGGAAAGGAGAGATAAGATCTGGGTTGTGCTGGGTGCTGTTTCTACTTGTCTTTCAAGAGTGTGACTTTAGAAGCATTAAATCACACTCATGCCACTACAATGATTAGTACTAGTAATCTTTTTTTTAGATGATAAAAAGGAAAATATCCAATGGACATAAAAATGGTTAAAAATTGTTTTTCTTACTGCAGGTCATTTCCCACCCCCCCCACCCTCTACAAGAAGATACAAAATGAACATATGGTTGGGATGGTAATTCCATTGGGCATTCCAATTCACCCAGTTGCTTGTTCCCCATACAGATGAGGGGAAGAGGCATTAAGTTTTATTAGTAACATTATAGCAGTAACCAGATGTGTTAATGGCAGCTTATTTCAGGTCCATCAATCCTTTGAGAACACATAGAGGAAATCATGGCTGTCATTCTCCAACTGCCCACATCTGAATACATTCCACTACCATGGAAACTACAAAGGAAGGAAAAATATATTTATTCCGGGATTCATTTACTAGGATTTTTAAGCGCCCTCTCTTCCGTAGAGCCCCAGAGCAGTGATGAGTGCTAGGGGCTGCTGTGTTTCCCGGCATGTGCTCCCATCCTCTGAGGGTCCTGAGAAGGATAGTGGATTGGTCCTGGAGCCCTCATGAAAGGAGGGGGTGGTCCCATGGGGTGGAACATGTGTGGCCCAAAACCTACAGATGGGAGAGAACAAATCTGTTAGGTTTGCAATTCTCTTGACAGCCTTTCAAACATGCATCTTTCTAAGGTCCAAACCAGCTACACATAAATCAAACTGACATGGTGCTTCAGAAAATGTTGGTTCACAAGACTTGCTTAGGAATGTCTACCTGCATGACTTCTTTGGTTTTAGAAACCTTGCCTCTCAGGATGGCTAAAAACAACTCCATAAGTCTCAAGGTATTGCTAGTATGTCATCTGAGCCTTTGCTATCTTTCAAACATGCCAATCCTACCAGATAGGATTTGATCAGAATTTGGGAGGTGAGGGAGAAATCAGGCTGACAGGAAAATGCTGTCATCATTAATCTCAATACTTTACACTAGAATGAAGGCTGTTTAGAAACCAGGACTTACTCCAGCGAGTATGGGAACTCTGCCCAAGCGAACCAGTTACTTGTGATCTACTTACACAGTTCACGCTGGCACTGACAGTGCTGTACAAAGTGCTGATCCCTGAACTGTTCATTACTCGTCATGAACAAGATAAAAAGCTAGAACCAAACTGTAACTTCATTATATAATTAAGCACACCGTTTAGTTCATCTAACAATTTTTTTGCTAACACGACTTCCTTAGGAGCTTCCCTGGTGGTTTAGTGGCTAAGACTCCATGCTGCCAATGCAGGGGGCCCAGGTTCCATCCCTGGTCAGACTAGATCCCGCATGCCACAACTGAGTTCCATGCCAAAACTAAAGATTCTGCAAGCCACAAGTAAAGATCCCTCCCACTGCAACAAAAACCTAAGATTCTGTATGTGGCAACTAAGACCTGGTGCAGCCAAATAAATAAATAAAAAGATTTAAGAAAAAAAAAAAGACTTCTTTAATGAATTTACATATTGGTGCAAACTCCTTATCTTGCTGCAAGCAGATGACACCCACAGCCTATACTTTAAGCAATGATGCTCCAGGGCATCAGTTAGGATTTAGGACAGGGAACAAACTGACGATGTTAAGTTGCTTTACAACTTAAGTTTAAGTTTAAAGTTTAAACTTAAGTTTGTCCAACTCTTTGTTACCCTATGGACTGTACCCTGCCAGCCTCCTCTGTCCACAGGATTTCCCAGGCAACAATACTGGAGTGGGTTGCCATTTCCTCCTCCAGGAGATATTCCCCACCCAGGGATCCTCTTTATGTCTACCTGCACTGGCAGGCGGGTTCTTTACCACTAGTGCTACCTGGGAAGTCCCAAACTGATGATAGATCATTGTAATCACAGTAACTCCCATTCTGATGATACATATACTTAGATCTTTAGAAAACTGGTGACTTCCTTCTCAGCAAGCCAGTAAAAGATGAAAATACCCAGAATGACAACAATCAGATTTACTTGCAGACTTCTATGGAACAGACCCAAAGGCTTAGATATGTTAGACATGATGGTACAGGTTCTGGACAGACTTCAGGAGGATTTCCCTGAGTTAAATCTAACCCATTTCCCTACTTCCTAAGAAAAAGTTACCTGGGGGTGGGGGCGGGGCAATGCCAGGTGGGGGTGGCAGGGCAATGTTCACCACGGCTGGAGGACCACTAGGGGGTAGGTTGAAGTAGTTGGCAGAGGCTTCTTCTTCTGCAGCAGGAGGAGGAGGAAGAGCTAGAGAAGAGAAGACAGCTAGTTAGAGCAGAAGACCACTGTGCAACAGTGTTTCCACTACCCTGAAATCCTGAGGGGTCCTGCTGGGAGAACACAGCTGCTGGGAGCCAGAGGTGGGTCTCCTCTAACATTTGAGGAAGGTCAGGGCAGTCTGAGCATCTGAAGCTAGCAAGCTACTGGGTAGGCAGAATTTGCACTCACCTCCTGGGAGCCCTGGAACGGGCTCGAGCTTGATTCCAGAGTCTGTGGTTCCGTCCTTCTCCTTTTCTTTCCCTCTGGCTGCCTGGGACCTGGGAGACACAGACATTCATGCTATCAGCACTTGGTTCCATTTTCTCTCACACCTCTGTTCCTCACCTTTCCTAGTCAAACAGAGCTCCTTCACTCCTGCCTCCTCTTCATCACACACTTTTTCCTCATAAATGCCACAGTGCACAGCGGATAGGAGCCAAGGTTTTGAAGACAGAAAGACTTGGTTTCAAAATTTGCTTGTATCGCTTTAGGGGATGCAGGCGGCAACAACACTGTGTTGAGCCCAGTGTTCAGGAAGCATTCCATGAGGCCTGCTGCTGCTCTGAGAGGTCTCCCTGGTTTCAAGCCAGAAACTTGTTCCACTTTTGAACGTTCAGGGCATTTTACCTGTCTCTCTCTTATGCAATAACCACTTTCAGGCTTAAATTAGCTGTTCTTCTTCACTAAACAAATGGCCTTCAAGGATAGAATCCAGGTCTATTTAATTCATGTGTAAACTCTCATGCCCTAGTATTATCCTTGGCCTATAATATCTGATCACAGAACACAAGAACCTTCAAACCATCAGATTACTACACCAAAATCCTGAATAAATTTCCAAAGTAGCATCTTCTTGATATCACAGGAATGAGCGTCAGACATAATGCAAAATTCTTTCTAAATGTCCTATTGATTTAAGGCTGTTCACCAAAAGCTTTCTAGTCCCCAGATAATGAAAAGGTTTCTTGAAAATCTCAATAATGCTTTTTTTTTTTGCTGTGCCATGCAGCATATGGGATCTTAGTTCCCTGACCAGGGATCGAACCCACACCACCTGCAGTGGAAGCACAGAGTCTTAACCACTGGCCAGTCAGGGAAGTCCCAATGCTATTTTAATATAGTCTCACACTCACCTTCCCCATTTCACGTTGAGCCTGCGGCCATTGACAATCAACTTATTAAAGGACTTCTCGGCAGCCACTTCTGCAGCCTGCCTTGTGGCAAACTGGATGAAAGCACACTGCTGTCTTTGCACAACAGTGATGGTCCGGATCTCTCCAAACTGGTAGAAGTGATTCCTGAAGGGATACAGGTAGAGAAAAACAAGAGCTGACAACACAGACATTCCCAGGAGGTTGAATATGGATTATTAACTCTCTCACTGATTCACCATGAGGCAAGTGGCCCCACGGTGATCGCCTAATTACCTGTAGGTGGTCTCCCCTATGCCTACTGTGGTCGCCCCTACTGTGGGCACTGTGTACTGAGGAAGGGAAAGAAAAACAATGAGTAAATAAAGGCTATCAAACATCTCAGGGCTTTTCCTATGGAGAAAGGAGGCTCCAGTAGGTTCCCTAAGGATGTTAAATCCTAGATAAGAGGTTAGCAAAGTATTGTGCCCAGGGCTGATAAGCCAAGAATGTTTAAAGTAAAAAACGTTTTAAGGTTGCAAAAAAGAAGAGAAAGAGGAGGTGGAAGAAAGTCTGCCATCCCTGGGGGACTGTCTAGCTCACTTAGGTTTAATGTAGATAGGCTAACAAGGGCAGATTCTACAACCATAAGAATTTCTTCTCCATGCTCTTTGCAAGAAGTAATTTCCACCATTATCTGCCCAGATGTCTTATCTAGCCAAGCAAAATAGAAGAATAACACAAAATTACCAAATACTAATCTCTTAAAAAAAAAAATCAATCTATTTTTTTTTATAACTGCAAATCTCTCTTTCTCCTATGTAATTAATCATTCCTGGTTGTGTGCCATCTTTAGAAATTCTAATGGTTATTAGGTCAAATAGAATCTCATGTAATTATTATCCTAAGCAACCATGGAATAAGCACTATTGAAGACTATTATCTGTCATCATAAAGAACTTTACAAAAATTCCAGTCAGCATGATACTAACTTAGTGAAGTCGCTCAGTCGTGTCCGACTCTTTGCGACCCCATGGACTGAACCAGGCTCCTCAGTCCATGGAATTTTCCAGGCAAGAGTACTGGAGTGGGTTGCCATTTCCTTCTCCAGGGGATCTTCCTGACCCAGGGATTGAACCCGGGTCTCCCACGTTGCAGGAAGACGCTTTACCGTCTGAGCCACCAGGGAAGCCCTTGATACTAACTATACAGCAACTAAAAAAAATGTACTTGGTACAGAATTATCATGTTTTCTCAAGTTTTTGCCAAAAAATAATATTCCAGGAGGTGAAAGTAAAGATAACTCATAAAATTATATTCACATACCTTAGATCGGTCTCAGTAATGGTATCGCCCAGACCACCAACATACAGTGTGGTGATAGTCTTGTCCTCTGGTGGGTCCAGACGTGGCATTGTTGAAGCCCGCTTCAAGAGTTTATCTGCCACAGGGTCATTGATTCCATAATATCGGTCTTTAATGTTCTGATCAGCAAGGGGGTCATCCGGATCTGTTGGTTTTTCATGTCTATGGTTCAAGAAAGAACGATGCATAAAGGTGAAATAACAGAAAAAATTTTACAGGTACCAAACAACAGCAGCTATATAAAGACCTCTGAAATGTTTTTTGAACCAGATACCATGGCCATACAAAAACATACTTATTAAAACAGAGCTAATATCAAGGAACTTACTGTATTACACAAGGACATGCTAGCCTCCTAAAAGTCACTTAAATGGCCATAGGATGGAAGTTTCCTTATAAACAAATGCTTTTTGGGCTTCTCTGGTGGTACAGTGGATGGGAGTCTGCCTGCCAATGCAGGGGACACAGGTTTAATCCCCAATCGGGGAAGACTTCACATGCTGTGTAGCAACTAAACTGGTGCGCCACAACTACTGGAGCTCGCACGTTCTAGGGCCCTTGAGCCACAATTAATGAGCCTGTGTGCTGCAACTACTGAAGCCGAAACACCTAGAGCCTGTGCTCTGCAACGAGAAGCCACCACAATGAGAAGCTTGTGCTCCATAATGAAGAGTAGCCCCCACTCACTCCAAGTAGAGAAAAGTTCACACACAGCAACAAAGACCCAGAGCAAGCAACAAATAAATAAACGTGAAAGAGATGCTTCTCGCACAATTCACTTCAATACCAAGGGTAACCACAACATGGTTACCCCTCTCTAGGACAACGGTTCTTAATGTATCTGAGGTCTTGCATTCCACTCAAGAGTCTGATTAATCTATGGACCCAACCCCAGAAATAGGGAGAGCTAATTTTTTGTCAGGGTGGGGTTTACCAACTCCAAGGTAAAAACTCCTAATCCTAATGGCCGTCTTGACTCAAACATACTCACACTTTAGAAGTCTGGCTTTAATCTGATTTCAACTATACACTGAGATTCAAGCCAGTCATACCATGATAGCCAAGACTGACATCGTAGGTAGGAACCTGAGGTCAACACTGATATTTTATGGCAGAGCAATTTAGTCTCCCAAGCCTTGGTTATAGGTAAAAGTTCCATTATATGTAAAAACAACAATTCAATCAATCTCTGCTCCTAAGATATAAGATACATGACACTAGCTGTATAAACTTGAACATTCTGAAGCATAAACAGTTTAAGCTAGCACCTCCCGCTTCACAGATAACTAATCATCTCAAAGCAAAAACTGAAAAAGCAGTTCAGCTCTTGCCTGTATGGACACTCCTCTCCTCTCTTACATTCTCCTTTCACCCAGAAGGAGCAAATGTGTGGTCGATTCCTTTTGTAGTAGGGTGTGGTCCGGGCCAGTTTGAGCAGCATGTCACTGGTGGATGTGGCTTTCCCCAACATGCCAACTGGCCGCGTTCCATCGGAGTTGGAAATCTACAGAGGAATGACACATTCCGAAGGTAAATTACACAGACTATGTCAATCCCCTAGGATTCTTTTCATCAAATATAAAACTATATCAAGCAAGTGGCAGCACACCTCTCTCTCCATATTCTGCGTGTAGTACTCTTTGTTGACGTCGGACTTTGGCATGTCATCCTTAAAAGACAATCCTGCATCACGAACCTGGATGGGCAGGCCTAGAACAAAGGACAGGACAAAAAACTCACAATACATTTTAAACCATATCCAAACTGAGCATGTAAACAGAATAATATAACATCATTCTTCTTTTCTCCACTTTATTCGGTAATAGAAGCTTTATTTTAATTCAGAATCTTTAGCACTGTCAAGCTAATACTACTACAGAGCATTCTAAGAAATTATCCAAATTTCTAAATTTTCATGAAATGAATATTTAAATATTTTAGATGAACAAGCTCTTACTGTAGTTAGATTTGACTTGCAATTAATAATGCACCTGGCTTTTACTATATCATGATTTAAAACAAACGTAAAAAGTGGATTATTTTTAGGCTTGTCCTGCAGATCCTCTGAATAGTCATAGTCATGTAAGGATCACTGTACTGCAAAACTAGAACATTCCCTTAACAAACATACAAATAATATTCAACAGTATGTGACCAGGACTCTGATTAGCAGAGTTAACTTTCTGAACTTAACATAAATAAACTTAGATCTTCCTTTTTCATTTTATTGTATAGTAGAAACTTGCTGAAAGGATGTTTTTCTGAAAAACAAAAAGTTACCTGCAGTTAAAAAATCACTCCCCAAAGCGGTTATTCTGAAACAGTAGCAATACAGTGTATCGGTCCTAACAACACAGTTGATACAAAATCCCAAAGCACAATTAGCTTGAGCTTTGGTAGGGATTGTGGAAGAAATGTTCTGGATCTAGACAGGAGTCCAAGGCAAAGAAGTTACCTGTCATAGCAACAATGCCTCTAACTTACCTTGGCTACAAAGGTATACAGAAGGGAGGTTTAAGGCCTCCCTTCTGTATAATATAGTATTTAGTATAGTTGTGTTGATTAATTACCAACTTTTCTTAAAATCACTATTGTTGTTCAGAACTCTAGAATAACCTAGTTCGGCTCTTTTCTTCTTGGGAAAAGCAGAGCACAACAGACACTTCAAAGCAGGTCAGAACCAGAGACAGGGTGAGAAGAGGGAGACAGGAAGACTGCTCTGTTGTTTAGAGCAGCTGCACACTTTCAGAACTATGGGACAACTCAAACATACCATATTCTAGGTCTAAGAGGCAGGTCTGACAGACATTCTTCAATTTACTGCAGGTCTGGCACACTTCAGTCTTCTTGAAACGCATGCGGACCCCGGGGCACCAGCGAAACACTGTGAATGGCCTGGCACAGATCTGGAACACAAGATAAAGCCACAGAGTGTTAACGGTCCTGATCTGGACAATTAATCCAAGAGATTTAGTAACATCAGGGGATTCAAAGAAAGGTCCCCAAATCTAGGGTTTAGAGGAGATCTTAGCAATCATCTAGTCTAAACAGGATCTGATGTTTCAGTCCTTTACAACACTCTTCTTCAGTGGTTTACATACTCAAAAAATCAAAGTCCTCCCCACTCTAGAGGTCACCAGCATTAACGATGTAATTCTTAATCTTTTATGGGGGGAGTAGGGAGTGTCCTATACTTCTTTAAGAATCTTATATCTATGACCTTCCCCCTCAGCTTAAAAATGTTCATGGGCATAATCACAGACATCTGGTATGTGTAATCCCAGGGGGTTCAAAGACCAACCACAGACATCAAGTTAAGAACCCTTGCATTAAACGGCTCATTTTCTTACCCCTACACTAAATAGCTAACAGCCAAACAGTACATAAATGATACATGAATGCATGTGTCACACTCACTTTTATAAAGGACTTCAAACCTCAGGGAGTCGAAGAAAAAAGGAAAATAAAACTGAATCATTACTCTTTAACACACTTACTTTGCATTCCTTCCCATACTTTTCTTTGGTCTGAAATGGAAAAAATAGAGAAGAGTTACAGACACGGGAAGAAAAGCTGATGCCTGCTCCTTCTCTACATAGGATCCAAGAAAAGTATCTGGAAATCCCTGGCATGTTAAAGCTGGGGTGGGGGGGTGGGGGACATGGGACCCTACCCTTTTTGAGGAAGGGCAAGGGAGGGGCTGGGATATAATCTAATCACATACAAACTATGACCTCTTAAGAATTTTATGGATCTAAAGCGGAGTAAGTATGTGCCTTTCCACAACCACAATTCTTAGATTCACCTCTGGCTCCCAAGTTCTCTCCCAGGAACAATTTCCTAATGGTTTCCACAGTCCCTAAAGCACAGAGGATGCAGCCACGGCCAGTCCATTTTCCAAAGTTTAGTCAGACGTAACTACTATAGACTCATCCTGTGATGGTCCTCTGTATATAGTACATCAACACCTCCGAGATGGTTCACAACACAGCCCTAATTATCAAATATAAACTGCTTCTAATTTTACTCTTGTTTATAACGAGAGAAAGTACCTTACACTAAACACATTATAAGCTGTGGAGGCCAAAAGGCACTTGAGTTCAGTCCTGGTTCTCCTTCTAATTTCCTGAGGTCCCTGTAGTCAGAATATCTGAACTTAAATCCCAGTTCCACACCTTACTTGCTGTATTGAAAAGACATAACCTCTCTTTGCCTCTGGTGAATAGACCTGATTCCTAGGTAAATGTTCAATGGATACTAGCTATTATTATGACTCCTACATCACAGACCGTCGCCGAGTTCCAAAGTGAGAGAACATGACAGTCCTTTGCAAATTCTTCCTATGCTTCGAGTTAGTAAAGAAGCATCATTACTTGTTCGGGGCTAAGAGAAATACATGACCGACAGGGTACGAGTACCACAACATTGACAGAATATATACAGTAGGTCCCATTTTGCACTCAATCACTCACCATTCGGATATATGGGTTTTCTCCAAGACACGTCTGGCACAGAATAGGGAAGTCCTGGTGAAAATGGGAAAGCTGGTTGAACGCCAAGCTCCAAAGGCCTTGCCGTCTCAGCCACAGTCGTGCGGCGTGGGGGAGGGGGCGAGGAGCGAGGCTGGGGAGCAGGGGGAACCCGTGGTCCAGCACTGGCCGGGTCGCGGGAGGGGGCGCTGTATGCACTTCCGGGAGGCGGCGGGAGTAAAGACCCGCTCGAAAAGAGTGGAGGGAGTAGGGACAGAAAGGGAGCTGGGTCCCAGACCCTGGCTAAACCCCCTCCATCCAAGCCCTCAGGAGGGCCGCCCTCCAGCCTTCTGCCGTAGCCGAGTTAGGCCGCGGTGCTGGCTTCTTGGAATTCCCTCGGCCGCACCGCAGCCACGTCCCTGCCCGCCCGCTGGAGGCCTGACTTCGCTGTCTCTTTCTGTCCTCCTCCGGCAGGCTCACTCACCGCATCCTCCCAATTCTGCCTGTTGTACGTGTTGGAACCTAGAGAGGTCGCCATCTTGAGAGCGTCTGGAGGCAGCCGCAGCTTCCGAGTTGCGAGAGGACCGCCACAATCCCATCAGGCCCCGCGGCTGCCTCTCGGCACATCCACGTCTTATTTACGCGTCCTGCGCGCCCTGGAGGGCGTCATCTTGTGTAATGGCATCTCTCGCTTGAAATTTAACAATTGATCTCCAGGTACTTCCTTCCAGGGGTGACAGCCAGGAATGAAGAGTCACAAGTTCAACTGGTTTATTTAAAAATTGAGTGAAAGAATAAAGGAACTGTAATGACCGAGGGCCTGGAATTAAAACAGCGTCGACCCCGATGAGCGCTTATTATGCCAAAAGTGGGGGGGAAAGTCTTGCGGTAACTATCTCATTTAATTCCCACAATAAGCCCGCTATAGGGTTGCCAGATTTAGCAAAAACCCGGGGCGTCTAGTAAAATGAATTTCAGATAAACAACGAAAGTTATTTTAGTATAAATTTGTTCCAAACATGCTTACACTAAAGAATGACTCGTTTTTCTGAAAGTGAAATATAGGAGGATGGCCTGTACTTTTCTGGCAATCACTGCCCTCTAGGCAAGTATGACTGTACCTCGTTTATAGAAGGAGACCGAGGTTTAGAGAGATTAACTTGCTTCTGGTAGTGTAGCTAAAAAATGGTGAAGCCTCAAATCCAAAGACTTTTTTCCAACTTCTTAAATGAAAATCCTTATGGATCAACACATGTATCGTTAAATCATTTTTGGAACAACTATCCTTTTGGGTTTAACTTCTCTTGCAGATGGTGATTGCAGCCATGAAATTAAAAGATGCTTACTCCTTGGAAGGAAAGTTATGACCAACCTAGACAGCATATGAAAAAGCAGGGACATTACTTTGTCAACAAAGGTACGTCTAGTCAAGGCTATGGTTTTTCCAGTAGTCATGTATAGATGTGAGAGTTGGACTATAAAGAAAGCTGAGTGCCGAAGAATTGATGCTTTTGAACTGTGGTGTTGGAGAAGACTAGTCCCTTGGACTGCAAGGAGATCCAACCAGTCCATCCTACAGGAGATCAGTCCTGGGTGTTCATTGGAAGGAGTGATGTTGAAGCTGAAACTCCAGTCTTTGGCCACCTGATGTGAAGAGCTGACTCATTTGAAAAGACGCTGATGCTGGGAAAGATTGAGGGCAGGAGGAGAAGGGGACGAGAGAGGATGAGATGGTTGGATGGCATCACCGACTCAATGGATATGAGTTTGGGTAAACTCCAGGAGTTGGTGATGGACAGGGAAGCCTGGCGTGCTGCGGTTCATGGGGTCGCAAAGAGTCGGACACGACTGAGCAACTGAACTGAACTGAACTTGGCATATTGTATTTGAAATTCATCCATATTGTTACATGTACCAGTGATTTGTACCTTTTTATTGCCGAGAATTTCACTGTATGGATATATTTGGGGTTAAAACACACACACACATCTGCGAATTAATGGACATTTGAGTTATCCAGATTTCGGTGAATACAAATTAAGGCATTATAAACATTCACATACAGGTTGTTGTATAGACATAGGTTTTCATTTTGCATGTGGATTGGGATTGCTTGATCATATGGTCTATTTTTTCCTGTATAGGAAAGCGCTTGAGTTTATCTGACCTTCACACATTTGTGATTTTTTGTCCTTCATTGTATTTTGAAAATTCTTAAAGTTATTTCTTTAAATATTCTGCCCAGTTTCTTTTCTGTCTGGGACGCCAATGACATATTAGACTATATGATATCATCCTATAGACCTTGAGGGCTTCCCTGGTAGCTCAGACAGTGAAGAATCTGCCTGTAAAGCAGGAGACCCGGGTTCAATCCCTGGATTGGAGACAGCCCCTGGAGAAGGGAATGACGACCCCCTCCAGTATTCTTGCCAGATAATCCCATGAACAGAGGAGCCTGGCGGGCTACAGTCCACGGGCTCACAGAGTCAGGCATGACTGAGCAACTATTACATATTATTATTCATAGACCTTGAGTACTGTTTTCTTTTTGGGAGTTTCAGTTTGGATAATTTCTGCTGACCTGTTTCCGAGTTTCCTGATTATTTCCTCAGGTATGATAAGGTGTTCTGATGAGCCCAGAGAAGATATTCCTCATCTCTGATCCTGTGGTTTTCATTTCAGTTTGTCCCTTTCTTATAGTTTCTGTTTGCTGAAATCTGCTTATGTATATTATCCCGATTTTCAACTAGATCTTCAACATGTTAATCAGAGTTAAGTCCCTGACCAATAGTTCCAATATCTAGGTCGTATGTGAATATAGTCTTATTGTTTTGTCTATCACAAATGGGTTGATTTTTTTTCTTGCTTCTTTGTCTATCTCAAAATTTTCATTGAATGCCAGTTGTTACTTATAAATCAGTAGAGACTGAAGTCTATAGTATTAATGTCTGGAAATAAGCAAGTCTCTTATTCTGCCAGGCCGTTTGTGTGGGGTTTGGTCAATCCAGGCAGGAACTGGGCTAGGTTTGGGCTTTGTTGTTGCTATGCTTGCCTTTAGTGTACCACAGATTTCATATCGCTGTTATTTTGTCTTTTGGTTGGGACTGTAGAATTTTTCTCAAGTGTTCATACTTCATCCTTAGCTTTCAGCTGTCGTGCATACCTGCACCATAACGACAGGTCTCTATGCCCTTTGCCCATGCCCCCAGCAACTGCTTGCTGGGTTGGTAGTCAGAGAGATGTCAGGGTTCTTTGTTCTAATTCAGCCTCAGTCTTTAGTAAGTCCTTTGTGCCCAGACCTTGGGAATGAGTCTCTTCTCAGCATTCTTGTCCCTCCTCTCTGTGGCAGCCAAACCCCAACTTGTATCTGTGGTTGGTTTTGAGGGGGAGTATCCTGCCCCTCTTGCATTGGCAGGAGGCCTTTAATGGTACTGGTATAAAATCTTGGGGCTCAGGATTGAATCCTGTCCCTCCCAAGAGTAGAGGTTTTTTCTTACCTTGGCCCAGCAGCAGTGGGTCTTTACCTGTGCCCTATGGAAACAGGGTTTTCTGCTCCCCCATCTCTCCAGTGGCTTACACCTTTTTGCTCCTAATGAGGGAAGGAACTAGGCAAGGAGAGGCAAGGTTTCATGACTTTCCTATGCCTCCTTCCTTTGCATGCCTCCAAACCCAGGGAGGCTCTACAGAGGTCCAGCACCCCCACTCCTCCCAAATCTTTCTCACGAACACGGGGTGGAGTTTTTGGAAAGAGCTGGTCCGTGCATGCAAGGTCCCTCAATATCTCAGGCTCCCATGGGTTCTATACTGTCATGTTAGCTTCCGTTTGGCGTTTAGCAGTTCTTTAATATTTTAGTCCATTTTCTCTTATCTGTGTATATGGTGGTCAACACTTCTCCCACGCTCTGCTAGAGGTGAGCAAGTATACGTCCCGTCTCTCCTTGGAGGGGTTTGTCCATCCTTGAAATTCAGGCTAGTTGACTGCCCTGCCACATCAGCCATCTGACAGACCCAATAAAATGCATGATTTTGTCATCCAGTTTGAGTCAGGGTGATACTCTTTCCAGAGATCTACATCACTGCCATAAATAGAACTTCTGAGTCTCCTTTTACTTAATATATTTTAAGAGGAACATTTTTAAAATCACTTCAGTAAATGTTAAATCATATCACATGTGTAGATGTAGCCTTAAGAACAAATACAATGAAAATGAAACAGTACTTTTCAGTAACCTACTGTTGTCTGCCAAAGGCTGAGCCAGAAGCCCATGTTTAAAAAAAAAAAAAAAAAAGTGTTCCAAAGGACTTCCCAGGGGGCAGAGTAGATAAGAATCTGCAAGTCAATGTAAAGAACATGGGTTCCATCCTTTGTCCTGGAAGATTCCACATGCTGCAGAGCTGAGTGCCACAACTCCTGAAATCTGTGTGCCCTAGAGACCTCAACAAAGAGTAGCCCCCACTCTCCAAAACTAGAGAAAGCCCTGGAGCACCAATCAAGACCCAGCACAGCCATGAATAAATAAAATTATATATATACATATAAAAGTGTTATGTAAAAGAACTGATAAAACATAAAAGAACCTTTGATGTAACAAGGGTGGGGAGGGGAGCAGGGCATGAAAATGAAACAACTTTTTGATTGTTTGATTCCATGTTATTTAATGTTACTTTTGCTTCATTGTCTTGTGTAGGCAGTTTATACTGTGAAATGAATTTCACTATAGATGTCCCTGACCACTAGAACCACTAGAACGGAGAAGGCGATGGCACCCCACTCCAGTACTCTTGCCTGGAAAATCCCATAGATGAAGGAGCCTGGTGGGCTGCAGTCCATGGGGTCGCTAAGAGTTGGAAACGACTGAGCGACTTCACTTTCACTTTTCACTTTCATGCATTGGAGAAGGAAATGGCAACCCACTCCAGTGTTCTTGCCTGGAGAATCCCAGGGACAGGGGAGCCTGGTGGGCTGCTGTCTATGGGGTTGCACAGAGTCGGACATAACTGAAGCGACTTAGCAGCAGCAGCAGCAGACCACTAGAAAATGGGAATAAATAAAGGTTGACCCTTGAACAACACAGGTTTGAACTGCATGGGTCCACTCATACACACTCCCTGCCCCCTGTCCAATGAACACATACTACAGTACTACACAATCTGCAACTTGGTTAAATCCATGGATACAGAACCTTGGATACAGAGGCCAACTATAAAATTACACACAGGTTTTTACCCCAGTGTCAGTGTTCTTAACCCCTGCACTGTGCACTGTTCAAGGATCAACTATATTGCAGTTGAGCAAGTGACTTAGCTCTTGAGTTTTTTAATTTACTCCAGACTACCCTCTGACTGGAATATACTGGGTTGGTCCAAAAGTTTGTTTGAGTTTTTCCTTAACAACTTATGGGAAAACCCTAACGAACTTTTTGGTCAATCCAGTAGAAGAAACATAACAAAAGGGCCTGGATTTGGCTCTGCAAGGCTGTGCAGTACAGCAAAGGAGTGGTACCCATACAAAACCCAGTATCAGGAAGCGGCGAATGCCCTGGAAAGGTTAGGTACTAAAGATTAAGACCACATCTAAATGGGATGAAGAGAGAGGTGAGACCAGGAAATTAACTCTGGACAAGGCGCAGAGAGGAAAAAGTATTCTAGGCAGAGATGACACCAGCACAAGAGAGCGCAAAGCAAGTAAGACATTGGGCTTATGACAAAAAAAAAAGCATATATATATGATACATATTATATATATATAAAAGATACGTATTATATATATATATTTTAAAGATAAAAGGTCAACAGCTATATAAACAATAAAAAGGCAGATGGTATTATTTAACAAATACTAGTTGCCTGCTACTTGCCAGGCATTGCTCTATGCTCTGCAGATCTATCAGTTAAAAAAAGAGACACGATGGAGCTTATGTTCTAGTACGATGAAATCAATAAAGTATATAGTGCTGGATGGTGATTAGTGCTACTGGGGAAAAAAAGCAGCAAAGAAGGGGATATGTGTCTATTAGTGGAGGGCAGTTTACATGGTTACCTAGAGAGGTCATGGAAAGCCCGAGGAGGAAGCAATTAAACATAGATCTGTCTGGCAGGGGTTTGGGTCGTAGAATGTCTAGGAGAAAAGTTCTCCAGGCAGAGGGAACAGCCAGTGCAAAGACCCTGAGAAGGTGCCTCCTGGGGTGACTCAGGAACAGGAGGCCCCTGTGGCTGGGATGCAGTGAGCACAGGGATGTACTTTAAGAATTTGGGGACTCAGGGGGAACAGTGGGGTTCAGTTCTTATAGGTCCTCCTAAGTTATTGTAAGGACTTTGTTTTGCTCTTGAGCAAGCTAAGAAGCTTAAGGATTTTAAGCAGCAAAATGACTCTGGCTGCTATGCTGAGAACTGACTCAAGAGTGGGGCAGGGACCAGGATGGCTTCAAGATCAATTTAGACCTTACTGGATTAATCATCTAGGGGTCTATGTAGATGACTCTGATTTAGCCCAGGATAGTAACACTGGAGAGGCTGTGGAGTGGTCACAGATTGAAGACAGAACTGAAAGGGGTTGTTGCTGACTTACCGGATGTGGCACGTAAGAGTCCTCACTGGTGATGTGTGATGTGGTGAGCAACTGAAGGTATACAACTGCCATCTGCTCATTTGCTTCAGTCATGTCTCACTCTTTGTGACCCCATGTACTGTAGCTTGCCAATCTCCTCTGTCCATGGGATTTTCCCGGCAAGAATACTGGAGTGGGTTGCCATTTCCTCCTCCAGGGGATCTTCCCCACAGGGATTGAATCGGTGTCTCCTACTGTGCAGGGAGATTCTTTACCACGAAGCCACCTACTGGAAGACATGTAGTTAGGGATGAATCTGCTGGAGAGGCAGATGCGGTGACAGAAAATCCAGACTGTGGTTTTGGACTTTAATAGAGTTGGTATGTAAACTTGGGAATGGCTTGAAAAATGGGTGAGATCACTAACAGTGAGTATAGAAATAAGACCTGGTATATGCTCCAAGGTTAGGAAGATGGGATAGAACTAGCAAAGGATACAGAAGCAAAGTTGCCAGAAGGGTACAAGGAAAACCAAGAGAGAGAGCTGTGTTCTAGAAACCAAGTGAACTAATTCTTTCAAGCAGGGAGGCATCCACTGGTAGATGCTACCCAAGTACTAAAGAGGGAAGAACTGAGAACTGACCGTTGCATTTAACGGTGTGGACTGTTGGGGACCTTCACAAGGACTGTTTTGGTGATGTGGTGGTGGTGGCAGCCTAAGTGGAATGGGTTCAGATGAAAATGGGAGGAGGAACTGGGAAGGTAAAGCTGGGAGCTTTGCTGAAAAGGGAATAGAAAAATGGAGTGGTGGCTGAGGAGGGGTGTTAGGTCAATCTTTTTAAAGATAAATCACAGCATGCCAGTGGAAATGATGCAAGAGGGGGTGGGAGAAACTGCTGAAGTGCATTCCTTGAATAGGTAAGAAGGTGAGACTGAGCGCAGTAAGTGGTGGCACTGGCTTTAGACAAGAGGAACATGAACAATTCACTACAATAAAAGGAGGGAAAAGTTGAGTACAAATGAAGTGGATGAGTGGCTACTTGTACATTTAAAAGTATCTTTGCAAGCAATGATCCAGGAGAAAAGTTGGTAGAGTCGTAACAATGTAACATTTACACAATGGTTCTGAGATAGGGAGCTCAAGCAACAACTATTTATATAATGTTACAGTGAACTAAGTTGAGGTTTTACCTTAGTTCATTTTAAGAAATGAAAAGGGAGCATGCCCCACTGACTCTCAAGCTAACTGCTGACTCCACCCTCCCCAAGCCCTGGCGTGCTACTCCAATCTGCCATCATGAAACCAAACAAAAGACACACTCAAGCTTTGTCTGCTTTATTTCACTACATGAAGTTAAGCAATAAGGCAAAACAGTTACCTGTCATTCATCAAGACCAAGGAGTGCCTCTCATTCCCAAAATGGACCAAAAAGGATATTTCTTTACAAATATGCATGACATTTAGCTCATTAAGTCTATAAACAGTCTGAACAAAAGAAAACTCTGGTGGGCCAATCAAATCACAAATTCAGATTAAGTTCCCCAAACTACAGTTTCCAGTGCTAATGACATCTAATTTGCTTGCAGTGGTACACACTCACCATACTTTAAAAATCTTGCACCTGATCTAATATAAACAACGAACGAATAAGACTCCAAATTCACCAGCTGCAGATATTGAACCATTTCTACTAACACACAGATTACCAGCTTGTACTGAAACTATCTAGAGGAAACATTAAATCAATAGCTCTGTTATTCTGCAAGTTAATTTGGCTTCTGAGGAAAAAATTCTATGATCAAAAGTGTTTTTGTGTTTCTGTGTCACATGGGGGTGATGAGACCCGTTACTTCAACACTGTTATTTCTGGGAACAAACACCAGCTATATGCCATAAATTCGCAAGTGTGTAGTCCCTGCAAACATGTAAACACAGGACGTTATTCTCTACCTTAAGGCTCATCTCCTCCACTGGCAAATATGCAGCACTGGTGTCATGGCAAGCTGTAGCAGGTAGTGAAGTAGTAATTAATTTGACACTTTGTACAGTCACAAAAACTTAAACTATTTCTACAGTTTGCCAATTTGTCGTTATACAACACGCTGCCCCAACTCCTAAGAGGCTAAGCCTTATTACTGTCGTAATATTAGAGATATGAGTTCTTTTTTTCTTACACCGCAGCATATATATTACTCTGTGGAATATTGTTTCATAATATTGGTTTGATCTTAAGAGTACTATTTAGTGTCTTTCAAAGGTTTCCTAAATATTTCTACCTTCCAAGGGGAGCTGAAAAGTTACTGTGTCCTATATTTTAAATTGCTATATACATTTTTTTTAAAACTAAAGCCTTGAACTTAGAAACAAAACCAGGGTATAAACAGGAAGTTTCTCTTTCCCCCAAAAGTCTGTTGGCCACTTGCTAACAATACATTTATGGAAATGTGGTGCAGCTAGCTGGTGGTCTACTTTGTCAAGTCACATTTTAGAAAACATCACAGAAATTAAGGTTGGCAGCCAACTCCAGGATACCAAGTGAAAACGGCATGTGTGTTGTTAGGCAAGTATTCTGGGCTGCTTGTTGAACTATTTTATGGTTTATGATCAAAATGGTCTTATTTGACAAACCATACGATAAAAGTCATAAACTCAGGATGGAGGGAGGTTTTTTCTTAATATCCAGTTCTGGATTCAAGAAATTACAAATGTTATTTTCCTCTTCAATCACTGGAAAGAACATAGTTCAGGTCATGATAAAAATCTCACCTTTAAGATATTTTCTGCATTCCAGAAATGAACTTGCCCACCAAGTTTTCTTTGGGCTCTTTCCAGGTCCCAAATACTCAACAACTTACTGAGTTAAAGAGGCAGAGAGGAGAAGGGGTAGGGAGTAAGACATACAAAGCATGCCTCCCTGTGGCAGCATCAATCCCTGGATATTGTGGCAACAATTAAAATGAATAGAATTTGCCACCCCAGTGACATGACATGCAATTGTTTACTTCTCAAATTTTCCCTAGGAGAAAAAGTTCCATATTCTGCTGGGAAAAAACTTTTTAAGAGCAACTAATATGTAAGTATCCTACATTCACCTTAAAGAGGTCAAATGAAAGTGCCTTAACATTTCACGGGTCTTTCCAATCATCGCAAAACTAAAGACAACGTGACAAGTCTATTTTCCTGTCAAATGGAAGGGAGCCAGGAGGCAAGGGAAGGGATATATATTTAGAGTGCTAGACTATATCCAGTGGAATGCAAAAAGCCGTTGGTACAACACTGAGACCAGTGCCAGGTCATTAAGAGCAGGGTTAACTTTCGGTTATTTTATGTTTTCATCTGTGAGACTGATCCTTTATGACATCAGGTCGGGTGATAGTATGGACAGTTTCTCAAGTGGTCAATTGAATGCCACTCCAAGGAACAGCCACCCCCTTTCGTGGGATGGAACTATGCTGTTGTGAGTCAACGTGCAGGGGTTCAGTGAGGGAGACACAGACTTACGGGTGTGAACAGAGAGAGCCAGAGGTACAGCAGTCGCTGTGTTCCTAACACCTTGCCTATGCGCCCACCCTCCTAGGAACAGGACTCAGTAGTGCATGGTACATCATTATAAACAAGGTCTAACGAAGCAGCGGCTTCCACATTTTAACGCAGGTTCGTGGTGATACTGTCCTTTGGGATCTGCCTGCCAGTGGAACATTTTAAGGAAGAAGCGGGCCCAAGCTGAGTTCCACATGCTGGGTGAGCCAGATGACTTCTGTGCCCTGGTCAGTTTCTTCGATGGGGCGGATGGGAGTGGCCAGGTTTTTAAAATCGTGCTTCATCTTAAAGCACACGGTCACTTCGCCTTCCTCACGTTGTGGGGTCACTTTGATGAAAATACCCACTTTGTTGGCCTTTCTGAAGGCTATAATGCTATGGAAGGAAATAAGCACAGCATTAGGCAGGTCACAGGTCAGCCAAGCCAGTTAGACTCACAGTCATTTTATGGCCCACAGGAAATCTCCGATGACAAGATATGACCAGAATCCCGTTTGTCAACAATGAAGAGTTTCTTCAGCAAAATGCCCATCTCCTTATTACAAAAGTAAAATACAGTCATAAAACTTAAGATAGGAAGAAGTAAACTTTCTTCTTATTTTCCTCTTCAGTACACAGAGAAAAACTGTCAACAGTTTGGCTCTTAACCTACTAAGTATTTTTCCATGCACGTACACTTTTATGCTTTTTTAACCAATATAAAAGGGACACCCTCTTCTGCAACAAGCTTTTTTCCCAATGTTTATCACAAACACCTGTCCATATTGGTATATATAGATCTTCTCCATTTTACTTAATGGGTGCATAGCAACCATAATTTGTTTACCCTGATTTCCTGTTACAAACATATCTTCACATTAACTTTTATAAACATGTGGTAATATTTCTACAGGATACAGACTGATGCTAACTCAGAGCTTTAAAGAATTTCTGGAATATCATAAATCAGTGTCTTGTAAATAGCCTCTGTCAATTAGGAATTTTTAGAATAGAAAAAAAATCTCTAGTTGAAGTTTCCATCTCAGTTTTCTGATATGCACTTGAAGTTTGTGTTTAAACAGTTTAGCTTCAAAAGTAGAAAACAATGAAATAAACAGAACTTGATTTACTATCCAAATGATACTCAACTACCCTAAGAAAAGTTACTGAAATTAAATATTTACATATTATCCACTATTATGTACTATCAATTTCCAGATATCTGGAAGTCCTATAAAGTACAATAATGTGAACGATAATTAAGCATTGTAGCACAACCATTCTGAACTAAATCTTTTATTTATATTAGGTTCATTTAAAAAATTCAATTAAAAATAGTAAAAAAAAAAAAAAAAAAACTCTTTCTAGCCTTAATTTCCCAGGCAACCACTGATGCCTGGGAAGCTTTAAAAAAAAAATTCAGATTCTTGGTGCCTACCTAGACCTGCTAAAGAGAAGCTGTGGGGACTGGTACTCTATTACTGAACAAAAAAAAAATTAAAACACCCAACCTGGTGCTTTCTGAAGTTAACCCAAGTGTTGTGATCACTATACTAACCTCACCTCTGCCATCACTTGGTTTTTCTAATTTGTCTCATATCTCTCCAGTATTTTGGTAAGAAAGCTTTTAATCATTCTGTTAAAAAGCCTTTAAATATGCCCTATACCAGTGTACTAAATGCTATTGCTTTTCAGCTCAAAGCACATTCTTTGTTTTCTTAATTTATTTTCTTGGCCGCACCACACACCTTGTGGGATCTTAGTTCCCCAAAAAGGGATGGAACCTGGGCCCCCTGAAGTGGAGGTGTGGAATCCTAACCACTGGACTGCCAGGGAATTCCCTAAGCCCACTTTGTGTATCTTGCCTTGTGACACAGGATTCTGCTAACCACACTCCTGCTTTCAGGCTGGCCGCCTGTCAGGCTCCCTTCAGGGGCTCTAACAGAGACCGGTGGCCTGTGGGAAGAAGGGGCTGCTCCTCCGGGTGAGCCTCCTGTCTCCGTGCTCCAGCGGGCAGCACTCCAGCAATGCATCTTCACTCAGGAAGTGGCACATCCAGGTGCAGTTTTCCAACTGCATAACCAGTGTCAGCATGCCACCCCTCCTCTGCCAGCCTGCCATGCCAGCACCAGTCAGGCAGTGTCCCCTCCCTCCCCCATTTCCCAGAGGTCTGAGTTGCAGCTCCACAGGGCTCCCCCTTCCTTCAAGCTTCTAAATTCTAATCATTGTAACCATTTCTCTTTATTCTCTTAGCCCTAGGCATGGTAACTGCTTCACTGACTTGCCATCTCTGGGATATTTCAGATTTCTTTTTAACTTTTAAAGTTACCCAGTTAATAAGTCTTCATATTAAATTCTCTCTTTCAAATAACAGATGTGATTTCTGTTTTTTAGACTGAAAGCTAACCAAAGTATTCCTCATCTGGGAAAGGTTTGGCTTTTACTTCTGTTAATAACTGAGAAGTACCAGGTATGAGAGAGTAAAATCTATTAATCATTCAAAGAGGGAAAGGTAGCGAGGAAGTCGACAAATCCAACAATAAATCTCTGGGGGCAGAGTACTGTACCCTGTACACAACCATTAACAATCACGCACCTGAAAATTTACCATGGGAAACATAGGTTAAAAAAACTGTGCTTACAGAATGATCCTAATTATGGAAATGTTATTGGTGTTTATCTCTGGTGGTGAGATTTTATTTTCTTCTTCATATGTATCATGTAATATATTTTCATATATATCAGTTAATAAACAGGAAGAAAAAATTACTTAAATTCAGGTAAGAAAACAGATCTATCAGTGGGCCTCCTGTAAACCAGCCAACTGTGGTGTATGGGTGGCTGGGGGGCAAGTCACAGAAAGACCACTCACTCAGGATCGTCCTGAAAGTCCTGGGGTTCTGCCAACTCGTCATACTCTGCTGCTGCATCCTTGCCGGCTAAAACGAGCTCTTTGGGAGGAACCGCCACCTGCAGAGCAGCACAGAGAGGCTGGCCTCAGAAGGGGTCAGCACCCTGCACCACACTCATCCCACAGACACAGACATACAGAAGGAGGCAGCAAGCTTCAAGAAACATACAACATCCCTTCACTTACAAAAAGTTTAAAAACATACTGTTTAGCAATACAGACATTTATGATAAAAGAGTAAGAACAAAGAAATTTAAGGGAATGAAAAAGTCAAGAGAGTGCTTAGTTCATTGGGGTTGCCATGGGTAATTCAAGTGGGAGGACATGTGGGCTTCAATTGTGCCTTCAATGTCTTATTTCTTAAGGGGCTGGTGGAACATGGGTGTTTGTATATTGTTCTCTATACTCTGTGGTATAAAAAAAAGAAAAACAAAAAGGAGAAACACATAAAACATATAAAGGAGAAACATATAACATAACATAAAACAAAGGAGAAACATAAAACATATAAAGGAGAAAAAGACATACAGGAGAAACTTAAAACTTCCAACAACACAAGAGAAGACTCTACACATGGACATCACCAGATGCTCAATACTGACATCAGACTGATTACATTCTTTGCACCCAAAGATGGAGCTCTATACAGTCAGCAAAAACAAGACCGGGAGCTGACTGTGGCTCAGATCATGAACTCCTTATTGCAAAATCCAGGCGTAAATTGGTGAAAGTAGGGAAAACCACTAGACCATTCAGGTATGACCTAAATCAAATCCCTTTTGATTATACAGTGGAAGTGACAGATTCAAGGAATTAGATCTGATAGACAGAGTGCCTGAAGAACTATGGACAGAGGTTCATAACGTTGTACAGGAGGCAGTGATCAAGACAATCCCCAAGAAAAAGAAATGCAAAAAGGCAAAATGGTTGTCTGAGGACGCCTTACAAATAGCTGAGAAAAGATAAGCTAAAGGCAAAAGAGAAAAGGGAAGATATAGAATAGCAAGGAGAGATAAGAAAGCCTTCCTCAGTGATCAATGGAAAGAAATAGAGGAAAACAACAGAATGGGAAAGACTAGAGATCTCTTCAAGAAAATCAGAGATACCAAAGTAACATTTCATGCAAAGATGAGTACAATAAAGGACAGAAATGGTATGGACTTGACAGAAGCAGAAGAGATTAAGAAGAGGTGGCAAGAATACACAGAAGAACTATACAAAAAAGAATCTTAATGACCCAGATAACCACGATGTTGTGATCACTCACCTAGAGGCAGACATCCTGGAATGTGAAGTCAAGTGGGCCTTAGGAAGCATCACTACAAACAAAGCTAGTGGAGGTGATGGAATTCCAGCTGAGCTATTTCAAATCCTAAAAGATGATGCTGTTAAAGTGCTGCACTCAATACGCCACAATTTGGAAAACTCAGCAGTGGCCACAGGACTAGAAAAGGTCAGTTTTCATTCCAATCCCAAAGAATGTTCAAACTACCGCACAACTGTACTCATCTCACACGCTAGCAAAGTAATGCTCAAAATTCTCCAAGCCAGGCTTCAACAGTACGTGAACCATGAACTTCCAGATGTTCAAGCTGGATTTAGAAAAGGCAGAGGAACCAGAGATCAAACTGTCAACATCCACTGGATCATAGAAAAAGCAAGAAAGTTCCAGAAAAACATCTATTTCTGCTTTATTGACTATGCCAAAGCCTTTGACTGTGTGGATCACCACAAACTGTGAAAAATTCTTCAGGAGATGGGAATACCAGACCACCTTACCTGCCTCCTGAGAAATCTGCATGCAGGTCAAGAAGCAACAGTTAGAACCAGACATGGAACAACAGACTGGTTCCAAATTGGGAAAGGAGTTCATCAGTCAAGGGTGTATTGTCACCCTGCTTATTTAACTTCTCTGCAGAGTACATCATGCAAAATGCCGGGCTGGATGAAGCACAACCTGGAATCAAGACTGCCGGGAGAAATATCAATAACCTCAGATATGCAGGTGACACCACCTTTATGGCAGAAAGTGAAAAAGAACTAAAGAGCCTCTTGATGAGAATGAAAGAGGAGAGTGAAAAAACTGGCTTAAAACTCAACATATGAAAAACAAAGATCATGGTATCTGGTCCCATCACTTCATGGCAAATAGATGGGGAAATGATGACATATTTTGTTTTGGGGGGCTCCAAAATCACTGCAGATGGTGACTGCAGTCATGAAATAAAAAGATTCTAGCTCCTTGGAAGAAAAGGTCTGACAAACCTAGACAGCATGTTAAAAAGCAGAGACATTACTTTGCTGACAAAGGTCCGTCTAGTCAAAGCTATGGTTTTTCCAGCAGTCATGTATGGATGTGAGAGTTGGACCATAAAGAAGGCTGAGGGCTGAAGAATTGATGCTTTTGAGCTGTGGTGTTAGAGAAGACTCTTGAGAGTCCCTTGGACTGCAAGGAGATCAAACCAGTCCATCCTAAAGGAAATCAGTCCTGAATATTCTATTGATAGGACTGATACTGAAATCCCAATACTTTGGCTACCTGATGCAAAGAACTGACTCCTTGGAAACGACCCTGATGCTGGGAAAGATCGAAGGCAGGAGGAGAAGGGGACAACAGAGGATGAGATGGTTGGATGGCATCACCAACTCGCTGGACATGAGTTTGAGCAAGCCCCGTGAGTTAGTGATGGACAGGAAAGCCTGGCATCCTGCAGTCCATGGGGTCGCAAAGAGTCGGACACGACTGAGACTAAACTGAACTGAAACGAGAAACAGTGGTTCCAACATATTTTCTGAAATGGGAATATTGGCTATGTTTATGGCCATGAAAAACAGTTAAGTATTCTTCAGACTTAGCCTTTGGTTGTAACTAGGCTTCAATTTTGCTATGTTAGAGGTTAACAGGTAACAGTGTTAATAACATTTCTAATTATGGAAATAAATGTGGCTGGGGAGCTGAAAAAGAGAGAAAAGCAGCAAATTCATAAGCTGGGTATATTTACCAGGCACTTATTTCTATCTGGATAGAGACACTGGATAGACAGCTCATTAGTGTTATTTTAAAAAGGAGCAAGGACAGATGAGTGTCATCTCTCTTTGGAAGTGATGCTGGGAAACGAAATCATTAAAAAGCAGAAGGAAAAATAAACAGATAAATCCTCTACTAATAAGCATAACTCGAATAACAGTTAATTAAAGATATAGGCATCCTTTCTGGTGATTTGTTATGAATATCATGCTCAATTATGAATCAATAAAATGGTCTATTACAAAGGAAAGTTCTTGTTCTAAAATTTCAAATACTAGGTGAATCATGAAATAAAATGTAGAAAGGTCTCATTTCATTCATTCAAGTAATACTGAGAGTCAAAATCGCCTATTTTAATATTCAGTGCCACGTACACTCTATGTAGGGCTTCCCAGGTGGCGCTAGTGGTAAAGAACGCGCCTGCCAATGCTGGAGACATAAAAAATGCGGGTTCAATCCCTGGGTCGGCAAGATCCCCTGGAGGAGGGCATGACAACCCACTCCAGTACTGTTGCCTGGAGAATCCCAAGGATAGAGGAGCCTGGCGGACTATGGTCCACAGGGTTGCAAAGAGTTGGACATGACTGAGGTGACTTAGCATGCACGCACACATGCACACTCTATGTAAGCAGAGGGCATGTAGCTGAGGCACATCAGCTTTTAAAAGGAAATGTCATTTCCTTTGCATCTTGAAGAATGAGTATGCCTCAGGCAGAAAGAGAGGTATGGGCATGTCTGTCAGAAGAGTGGGATGGGAAGGAAGAATTCTAGGTAAAATGAGTAGCATATGTAATTCTCCAGGAGCGTTAGAGTTGATGACCCATTGGATCTGCTTGGATCTCAACCATTAATGTGCATGATCTAGAGAACGGTAGATTTAGTCGTTTTAAGGAAGATCATCATGGAAGAAAAGAGATGAGGATATTAAGGAGCTCTTAAGCTATGCCAAGGAATTTAGTTTATTCCACTGTCAGAGGGACACCAAACAAGCAGCCTGCCATGATCAAAGCTAAATCTTAGAAAGATCATCCTAACGGCAAGACAGAAGATGGGCTGGAGCGGAAGTGGGGGTGAACTGAAAACAGGAGTTAGAAGTTACTGTCATAGTCCATGTGAGAAAGGATGAAACCCCCAAAAAGGGCAGTGGCAGTGTGCCTGT
Source organism: Okapia johnstoni (assembly GCA_024291935.2). Taxonomy (NCBI): domain Eukaryota; kingdom Metazoa; phylum Chordata; class Mammalia; order Artiodactyla; family Giraffidae; genus Okapia; species Okapia johnstoni. The sequence continues at coordinate 53,848,937 of CM044316.1, forward strand.
GGATAAAGTAGAAAACTCTAGAGGTTTGAAATCAAAAGAACCTGAAGACTGGATGTGAAAATGAGAGTGTGGAGTCCTTTAAAGCAGGTCAAATGAGGCCACTCCAGGAAAGTCAGGGTCACTCAGAATGAAGCAAAACACTCCTACCTTAGCAGTGCTGTTGATATTATCAGGGTCCCCCTCCTCACACTCCAAAAGAGTCACGTGGGTGAGGTTCTCCACTGGATTCGTGAGAGTCAGGAGGACCTGGCTCTCCTGGGGAAAAGGAAAGGTATCTTTCAGACATACTCCACTGCTGCCACCTAGGTCCACCTTCTTTCATGATTATATCACAAAATCATCACCCCGTGCGCCCCCGCCTCCCACCATCACTCTTGAGCACCCCACCTATACCTCTACATCACTACATTCTTAAATGCTCATAAACTCCTATATTACTTCTACACTATATACTCTCTAGAGTTGCTATTTCACTGAGGAAATGGATCAGATTCCATAAAAAGGGCCAGTTACTAGATCCAGAAATTCTGAGAAATATACATTATCTAAGTGATTGTTTAAAGTTTATAACTCTTACCCTACCCAGGTTATCACTAGGACTTAGAAGAAGGAAGCCCTCATAAATAAAATATAGGAGCCACAGGCCAGCCAGATGTATTAATTTTTTTTTTCACAGCAAAAAAAAAAAGGGCCTATCAAGACTATAGAAGACTTTTAAGAATTCTTGAACTTTTTTGGTATGTTCTTTAGCAAAAAAAAAAAATCTTTGAAATGAATAGGGACTATAAAAGTGTCTTTATTGCTGTAGAACATTCTGTAATTTGTTGGGAGGCATGTGTGGGAGTTAAGGACTCAAAGAACAGAGGTGCTGCAGTAACAAAGAAATCTATGACAAACACACACACACACACACACACACACACACGAGGAGAGCTGAAGCTGCCTATGGGTTCTAACATCTCCTTTTTTACCAGCCATGATTCTACCACCATGTAATGTGCACCCTGCTCCCTCTGCATATATTTCAAAGATGCTATGATCAAGAACCCTAGCTTAAGGACATTTAAAATCTCAGTCCCTTTATTATTTCAAAATTTCTTCTTTTCTATCTCTTGCTCATTGAATCCCGTGTCAAATATGCACAGCCACCACATACACTAAGCACACATCTTCGATCAGTTAACTCTTTCTCTTCTCGTTAATATACATGGTACTAACCTTCATGTAGCGAAGGTTGGGAATTGACATGATTCTCACTTCTGGGATATAATTGCTATAAGTGAATAAAAAAATGCATTAATGTTCACTGCAGTCTCTTAAAATTGTTCCTTTTTTTTTTTTAAAGCTAGTGCAGCAAAGAAATGATTTCTTCATGTTAATTAGAACATGTCAGAGAAAATTTTAAAGATTCTTCCTATCACTACAATAAGAATTTAAGACATGAAATCAAAACGGTAATGAGTTCCTTCTGAAATCTAACATGTACCTCTATATATCCATGTATCATGGAAGATTTCTCCCTTATGTATTTATTAGATATGTCTTTTGAGATTTTTATTAATTCATTTCTGTAACTCTATATGGCAACTGGTGATAAGATCCAGCACTGATTTAATAATACATTGCAGAGGTACAAAAACACTACCGCATACTTACCAAACACTTTTACATAGCATTTACTATGTGCCAGGCAATATTTGAAGTTTGTTACAAATATTAATTCATGTAATCCTCATTGCAACTGCATTAAACAGGTATTACTATTATCCCCATTATAAAGATGAAGATACTAGGCTTAGGAGAAGCAGCCTGAGGGAAGTGAGAAGCCTGCTGGAAGCAGCCAGGATTCAAACCTAGGCAGTCTGGCTGCAGGGTCTTACTCTTAACCACTCTGTATGCTACCTCCCTGAATAAGACAATAGAATATTATACTTACGTGTGCCTGTTCTGTGCTCAAAACCACTGGGGTTCAAATTCCAGCTTAGTATTTATATACTAAGATATTCCTTTGTAAAGAGCAGGGCAAGATATTTAGCTCTTTGTGTCTTGGTTTCTTCAATCATCAAATGAGAACATTGAAAGTTCCTTTTTATTGTGAAGAGTAAGTTAAATAGTATGTACAGAAAGTGCTTGGAACAAAGCACGCATAAATGTTATCATGCAAATATTAACTGAAGATAAAATCTATTGCAGAAACACTTCAAGAGGGTATGTGTAGGAGGGCATCTTAGCATTACAGTATTTTAACTTCAGACTAGGTATTTTTCATGATGGTCATCATGATTACCTGAGTAATTTGATATAAAATTCAAGAGCCCCACTACCAAAGATTTGGATTTAGCTGGTTTGTGGCCAGAACATATGTATTAAGATTCCTTGGTGACTCTGCCATGATGCCAGAAGAAAAAAAAAAAAAAACACACTTTTTCCCCAAAGAACTCTTAAGAAACTGACGTGAAGCACATTCTGCCATTCAGGATTTCTGCAAGGAGTGTAATTCTTAATTAGGAAAGGAGTTCGTACCACATGTCACTTCTGTAGTCCTAATCAGTCATGCATTAAATAATAGTAGTTAGGAAAACAGAACATACTGTATGGGGATTTACAGTTACAAAGCATTTGCGAACATAATAGCTCATTTGATCCTTCTTAACAACCACAAGAGGATGGCAGAACTGGTGTTATGCCCATTTCAGAGATGAGGGAAATCAGTTTAAACAAATTCTGTGACAGAACCCATATCTGGCCCTCCTAGTTCCTTCCTCCTAAGTCACCAGACCAGCACTTATCTGCCATTTGACTGCCAATGATTTCTTTTTAATTATTGTATAATACTCTACATGCATGTATCTCAATTTAATCAACTATTTCTTTGTTAATGGTTAATCAATTTGACATTAAAACTGTTTCCAGCTTTCTACCATTAAAATGTTACAACACACATCTTTTAAAAATGTATCTTTATTTATTACCGGTCTTTATATATTGCTTTTGTTTCTATAGAATAGATTCCTGCGATAGTATTACCAGGTTAAAATGTGTGTCATTTTGTCTTAATATTCCAAGTCACTCTCCAGAAAGACTCTAGCAATTCACTCTACCAACAATATGTACAAGTATGTTTACCCACATTCCCATGAGCACTCAGAACTAATATTTAAGATTTTCCTATCAAGTCTCAGCATCTCTCCATATATTTACCAGCCATTTGGAATTTCTATTGTGTGAGCTACATATTCAAATCCTTCGCCCCACCTCATCTCCCCATCCCGCCCATTCCAGAGATATTCAAGTTTTATTTTTCATGGAGTAGCAAATATGCTTTCTTACTCGACTGTCTCAGGACTTTGTTGTCAATTTTGTTTTTTACAACTCATATTTTTCTTTCAAAGTCAAAGCTGGCTATTTTCCTTACTAGCTTCTGGGCTTCCTGCCTTACTTAGGAAGGGCTCTCTCACCCTAAAGTCAAGACAATAATTTCCTAATTATTCTTTTTGATAGATGATTTTCATACATAAAATTCCCTTCTACTGACAAGTCGCAGTAAGTTAACATGAATTTAATTATTTTCATCCCATGCAACAAAGCGCTATCAGAACATAGTTCAATAATAGTGTTACGGGATATTCTTCCATCTGCTATACTTTTATTTTTTTACTTTATTTTTTAAAGAGATCATTCCCAAACTTAGGTACTTTATCATTTGTAATGAATGACTCTCAACCAACACCATACCACATTGCCAAAGACCATACTATTACATGTCCCTGATATAAACACCTTGGATTCTGTGTCTGTGGACTTGCCTTAAACTTCCCGTTATGTATTTCAAAACCAAAACAAGAACAGAATAGCAAGATTATTCTGATGTAGCTTCTCTCTTCTTTTTTAAGCCAAGGGTAAGCACATTTCATAGAGGGGGGAAAAAAAACAGTAACCTAAAACACCAATCCCAAATACTCACACAGCAACCATCTGGATTTTGAATTTGATAGATGTTGGATTAAATTCTGGCTTGCTCAGATTATGTTCACATTTCTAAAAAGAAAAAAAATATATAATATGTATCAGAGGAAAGCAATATAATCTGCTGATCCACACAACTGCTAAATTCAGAAGCACAGCCTTTAATACAGTTTGATTTTATCTTGCTGCAAGATCACATATGTTTTAAAACAGTGTATATTACTGATAACCAAAATATAGGAAAGATGAAGTTTTGGACTTCTGGAAATAAGCAACCACACTATCAAATGTTATAACCCTTAGTGCTTCAAATTGAAATAGTAACTAAAACATACTTTAAAAAAATTTTTTATTTTTAAATTTATTTTTGGCTATGCTGGGTCTTCACTGCCATGCACAGGCTTTCTCTAGTTGTGGTTAGAGGGATTCTCATTGTGGTGAGTTCTCTTGTTGCAGAGTACAGGCTTTCGGAGAAGGCAATGGCACCCCACTCCAGTACTCTTGCCTGAAAATCCCATGGACGGAGGAGCCTGGTAGGCTGCAGTCCACGGGGCTGCACAGAGTCGGACACGTCTGAGCAACTTCACTTTCACTTTTCACTTTCATGCATTGGAGAAGGAAATGGCAACCCACTCCAGTATTCTTGCCTGGAGAATCCCAGGGACAGAGGAGCCTGGTGGGCTGCTGTCTATGGGGTTGCACAGAGTCGGACACAACTGAAGCGACCTAGCAGCAGCAGCACAGGCTCTATGTTCGCGGGCCTCAGTAGTTGCAGCTCGAGGGGTTAGTTGCTCCACAGCATGCAGGATCTTCCCGGATCAGAGATCGAACCTGTGTCCCCTGCATTGGCAGGTGGACTCTTAACCACTGAACCACCAGTGAAGTCCCTAACACATACTTCTAATTAAGTGTGAACAATGTGAACTTTGCTGAGTTTTCCTCTTTCCTGTTTTCTTTTCTTTTTGGCTGTGGCTTGCAGTGTCATGCGAGATCTTCCCCAATCAGGGATCGAACCCATATCCCCTGCAGTGAAAGCATGGTGTCCGAATCACTGGACTGTCAGGGAAGTCCCTTCTTTGTTTTATGTTATTTTTATCAGTCCTTTTTAATTTCCTCTCTACTAGTCTAAAAGATAGGGATTCTTGGTTTAAGTGAACTAAATACCACACTGACTGTAGGAGGTAGGTGTAGGTACTGTAAATATTGTCTGTATTTCACAGATGATGAAAATGGGGCACGGGAAAGGTAAATAATTTGTGCAAACGTCACAGAGCCAGTAAGACCTGGAACTGGGATTTAAATCCAAGTGCTGTGATTCCAGCTCTCATACTTTAGAATAAACAATTACTTGCTTACTATCTTGAATAGGCTCCACCTATATCCAGTTAAAAATTGTTTTGACCCTAAAAAAAAAAGAACAGTATAAAGATACCAGTTACTGATCCTACTGCTCCTCTCCTCAGAGCCAACCAGTTTCTCATGTACAGCTGATGAGCATAAAAAGTATACACATACATCATCTTTCTTTTTCACAGTAACACAAAAGAGAACATTTTATATTCTTCTGCCTTTTTCACCAAATCTATCTTGGAAATTACATACCAACACACACAGAGGTATCTCTGTGTCCTATTTAATAATTCTGTAACTTATTTAACCAGACCCAAATTGATAAATGCTTCTACAATTTTGCTACTACAAATAACACAGCAGTAAGTAATCTTGTATGCAAATCACTTTCCACATGCATAAATATACCTGTAGGATAATTTCCCAAAAGTGCATTTGTTATTTTGATGGATATTGCCAAATTGCTAACTTCTGCCAATCTGATTATGAAATGGTTTCTCAGTTTTAATGTACACTTCCTGATTACTGTACATGTGTGAGTATCTCTCCCTTTACTGGAAACTGGGATTCCCTCTGCCATAACTGGCACATTAGTATCTACTTGTCAATTTTATAATGGGGTATTATCTTTTCTTTACTGATTTGTTATACTTCTTCACATGTTCTGGATACTAATTCTATGTCAATTACATACTTTACAAATTATTCTTCTCAGTCTATGATCTATCTTTTGATTTCTTTATGGGTTTTCCTTGGAATGGGGGTATAAATTTTAATGTGTCAAATATGTAATTTTATCCTTTATGGTTTATCTTACTTATGGACTACTTACTCCCTTAACCAGAAGCCATAAAGAATATTCTCCCATAGTTCCTTCTAGAAGTATTGCTCTTCATATTTACTCTTTAAAGTTTTCAAGGTTCTTGAAATTGACTTCTATGTATCGTGTAAGTTAGAGGCCCCATTTTTTTTTTTTTTCCATAGAATCATTTGAGATGATTTCACAGGCTATTCTTTCCCCAGTGACTTGAAAGGCCACTAGTTGGTAAAATCAAGTTTCCTGACATGCATACATCTATTTCTGCTTTCTCTATTCTGTTTCAACAGTCTATACATCTAACATAAACAAATATTTTTTATATGTGTGTGTGTGTATATATATTCCCTCTTTTCTTACATAAAAAGTTATGTGCCTGCTATACACCATTTCTTTGCATTTATAAATACATCCCATGTTACGACATTGTTTCTTATAGATCTGCAGTACTCATTGGGTGGATGTATCCTAATCTCTATATATTTTGGTTTGTATTTGTAGAGGTGTATCTCCAGGAAGGTCGATGGGTCAATACAATATTGACTTTTTGCCTGATGGATCTGTCCATTTCTGAGAGACAGGTGTTGAAGTCTCCAACTATGATGGTGGATTAATCTATTTCTCCTTATAGCTTTATCAGATTTTGCCTCACATGGTTTGATATGCGATTGTTGGGCAAATGTACATTAAGAATGGTTATATCTTCTTGGAGAACCGACTTCTTTATCACTATGTAATATCCTTCTTTAGCCCTGGTAACTGTCCTTACTTTGGAGTCTGCTCTGTCTGAAGTGAATATGGCTACTCTTGCTTTCTTTTGATTAGTATTAGCATGGTATATTTTCTTCTTTCCTCTGGCCCCTTCCTTCCTCTATCTCTCCCTTCTTTCTTTCTTTCTATGCTTTGTTTGAATCAGGAATTAAGTTTATACACTGTATTTGTTTGGTTGACAGGCCTACGTCTCTTCTAATCTAATGCTGTGTTATTTGATAATAGGAGCTATTTTAGTCACGTCATTATTTAAATGAATTTCATCTTAGAAAGACTCAGGACGCACAGTTGCACTACCATATTTCAAGTGCTCAGTAGGCTACATGTGACTTGTGGCTAACATGCTGGACTGTACAGATAAGGAACATTTCCATCACCACAGAAAGTTCTGTTGGATGGTATTGATCTAAAATGTTTCCTTTCTCTTTTTTGGGTATTTTTTCTTTTACAGTATTTCTTTTATTATTGAAGAGACTCTGATATTTCATAGATTCCCAGAGCCTGGATTTGCTTATTTTTCTTCTTTCTTTGCTTTTCTTTTAAATTGATTTTTAAAAATCAGTCCTTTTTGTTTCCTCCCTACTCTCCTAAAAGCTTTATATTCTTTCAGTATTCTTTTAGGGGTTAGCAGTATGAACTTAACCTTCAGATACCCCAGTTTTCACATTTGTAAAAAAAGGCTAACAACAGTACTTACCTCACTGAGTTAGGGGCTTTAAGCTTATCTTGAAAGCTTTAAAACAGTGCCTGCACACTGGAACGTTCTCTATAAACATTTTCTAGTTACTACTTTCCAGAGGTTTTGATACTGACCAGATGCCAACTGCATTTATTTTTGCTTTTCTCTTACACAAATGACAACTCTACAGAGAGGAATACTTACTCGGCAGCGCAGGGACCGTTTGATCAGAAGATGCTTATGACGAGGATAGAGCTGTGAAGCACAGACTGGCTGGAAGTCAGGCTGTAAGAGGCGCTGCTGAAGGGTGGTCACTAGCATGAAAGGCAGAAACCATGCTTAGTTTAAGTGACTTGCTCAAAATCAGATGCATATGTGATAACTACACAAAATAACACTGCCTTTGTGACTAGCACTCTTCAAAAAGAAATATGGAAATTTGACAGACATTTCTTCAAATGATTACCTCTATCTTATTTTCTGCATGATTCATTTTAGTACTAACAACTACACGATTAAAAATCTCAAATCAAAAATAAAAATCACAAGGCATAGAAGTAACAAAAACAGAATTAGATGTAAAACAGAAACAAAGTAGAATCATGTATAAAATTACCCTCTGTTAAATTTACTGGTCTCATATAATAGTCTTCAGGTAGAGGCTCCACTTCATCTACAGCCTGAGCTGGCTCAATCTTTATCTCCTTCTGGTCCTCTCCTTCTTTAAGGCTAAAAGATAAAAGCAGTCATTTCTCAAGGGTCCACCTAAAAGTCCACAATATCACTAACTGAAGTACTTCTCTATTGTAGAATATTCTTTCTGGCTAGGTTTTTCCTGAGTATGAGCACCTTCTTCCCTACTGGCAACTGTTACTTTAAAACCACACTCCTTCAATATTCATTTTGATACCAGCTTTTTCCCTCAAAGCCATTTAATGTCCAAACTTACGAAAGTCCAGCAAGGGTACTGATGGTTGTACCAGCTCGTGGTCGCTGAAGCCTGGTTCCAAGACCGTATTTGTCCTAAACAGAGTTAAGAAATTTCTCTTAGAAATTCTATTTTTATATATGCTATGTATCAAAATAAAGAATTTGGGGAGGGACAGCATGAGAAGCTCAGGGAAATAAGCAAAAAAAAAAAAAGCTAATTTAATAAATGCTTCTTGAGAGTAAGTGTAGCCCCACATCATCTTATTCTTAAAATGGCAACAAAAGCACCAAACATGGAGATTGAAACTACATTAATACAGTGAAAATGAGCAAAATGTGATTTTTAATCTAAAAAGTATCTAAGCAATGGCTTAGACCAGAAAACTATGTGAAGTATCTAAGACACATGATGGATGTCTTCTTAGAACACCAGTGATCATCTGCTAACTTTAGGGTCAGCAAGAATCATAAAAGAACTTACCACTACATGAATAGTATGTTGCTGTAGGCCCCAAAATAGCAGCAGGTTGCAACAGAGACAAAAAAATGCAGGATAAGATAGAAGCAAACTCATATAGCAGGCAGGTCATAGGGAAAAGTTGGAAGAGTAACACATCTAATTCAAATTCCTCCCTAAATACACTACTACATATGCTGATTATACCATTGGATTGTTCAAAAAATTCACTGAGACACCATAAAAGTCTCTGGCAAATGAGGATGCTTTGCAAGTTGTAATGTTTTATTAAATTCTAAAAGACATTTTTATATGACTCTTACCAATTCTTAGGCTTTTAATGGCTTAACTAATTCTCAGGCAGAAGCAGTACAAGAATTTATTTAACCATTACAAGTCTCATTCCTTTCAGTGTAAAATAGGAATATACCACCTACTACACAGGACTGTTGTGGATTAAAAACAGTAATATGTATAAAGAACTCAGCACTGAGTTTGATACATCACCGCCATTCAAGAAACATCATTTATTAAATGCCAACCTGCTTGGATCCAAGCAAACACACAAAAAATAAATTATTCTGGGAGCAAATAAAACTTGGGGGGACAACAGCAAAAGCTTCAAACCCTAATTTCTCATTTCTAATTGGTAGTTTACAAACTAGTAGAGAATAACTTTGATCAATAATTTGTATCAAAATTACACCTGCATATATTACTACTTATATAACCACAAAAAAGCTCAGTATAAAAGTCAGTATTTTTCACATTGGAGAAATATTGGAAGGTGCCAAAAAATTATAACTAAAGCCCAGAAATCACTACTACCAGGATGCCAAAAGTGGGTAGACTACATGTGTAACATGAATAAAACCTACCATTTGTTCATATTCTTCTGACTTTCTGTAATATGCAAAAGCTGTAAATGTGGGTGCCTACAAAACTAATAGTAGCCTCTTTAGGAAATAAGAAGATGATAGACGGGAGTGATGGAGAAAGAAACGCAAATGTACTTAAAACTCAAAGAACTCAAACCGAACTAATGATATGGCAAAAGCATATCTGTTGGAGTCAGACACCTATCACCTGAGGGACCTTTTTTTGCTAGCCATCATTCAGGAATCTAGGGACAATGGCCACTTTCTGAAATGTTCACCGCTCTTATGCCATACTGGTCTTGTTCAGTGAATTGGAAACTCCTCTTTGTACCAAGTTCTCACCGAAAAAGCCAAAGGCATATAGTTTCTACGCCGTGCCAGTTTCTTGCGATCTCGCTCAACCTTCTCCTTCTGAGCAAGCTGCTGGTAATACTCAATCAGTTTGTTCATCTGAAAGAAATCAAAGTATTTGAAACAGCTAACAAGAAGCTTAGGAAATTCATCAACTAAACTGACTAGAGATATAATGAAGAAAACACACATTAAAGTGGGCAAGTTTCTCTTCCCAGAAGAGAATTTGTATTCCTTACATGATCTATTTTCAGAATTGAAATGGAACTTTCAAGTTCAACAACAGAAGAAATAAGCAATGAAAAGGCTTGAAAATTCCATGTTCTCCTTTCACTGCTCTTTTACTTCACTGCTTACTTCCCCTTACAACCACTTCTATTTTTCTGGCGTGGCCACAGGACCATCTATTTCCAACAATGTGACATTTCATACTCTATTTTCTCCTAGACTGCAACACATATTTTCATTTCAAAAATATACTTTAATCATAAAAGCTATACAACTGTGAAAAGTTCAAGCAATGTAGAAATATAAAGAATAGAAAGTAAAATTTCTCTTTTATCTCTCATGCCCACATCCACCCTTCTCCTTACCATAGGTATCCACTACTACAGGTTAGAAATCTTTCTTACACACAGGCACAGGTATGATATTATATTCTGCATACATTAAAAAATGCATGCATAGACATATAATTTTTATATGTGCAAAATAAATATAGGTCTTTATATTTTCCATATAAGGGGAAAAAATTTGCTCTTTTAAAACTTTTTCACTTCATGTGTGACTTTTCCACTCAGTACATATATTAATAGATTTACCTCATTCTTTTAAAAGGTTGCATCTTATTAAACGGTACAGGTGTCCTAAAGGTATTTAACCATTTCCTCTGAGAGCATTTAAATGGTCTCCTGATACCCACTCTTGTTCTCTCAAGTCAACAGTAACTATTTTTCAGAAACACTTATCTGATCCTGTCAGCTCTTCTGCTTTAAAGGCTTCTCAAATGCCTTAACTTGGTCCACATGGTTCTGCACAGTTTGGCCCCAAATCCTGTTCTCTATTCTCCTACCGCAACGCTCCTCTCTGGCACACTTGCCCACTGGTCTACAACTTGCTCCTTCCATTTACAAGCTCTTTGCCTTGGGTGTTCCTCCACCCTGAATTCTTTCCCTTCTCTGCCTGTTGTCCTCAGATCCTAGTGCAATCCTCAGATGTAGACTTATCTAGTTCAAATTCCCTATGCTCACACGCACAGCTTCTCTCTCCTTCATGTTACTTTGAGTTTTTCCTTTATCTGGGGATTAATTGATTTTGTTTTCCCATCAGTCTTAAACTCTGTGAGAGGAAAGGTCATATATTCCTATTGCTCAGCATGGTCCCTGGCACACAGAATGGAGCATATGCTTGATAACTGCTTGGTAACTGCATATACATATTTTCGTGCATAAGTACAAGTATTTCTTTAGGTCAGAGTCCAGGAAGTAGATACTGCTGAGAGACCAAGAAGCTGTACTAGTTCACACTGACAATAGTATATGTGAAAAGGTCCAATTAGATACACTCTCATCCAGGATATTTTCAGTGTTTCTAATTTTAGCTGAGGTCATAAGTGAATAATTATAAATTATTATTTAATTTCCAGTTTGACTGTACAACTTCATTTCAATCACATTTCACCATCTTTCTAATATTCTGCTTCCGAGGCAACAAAATCAGTCCTAATGTACACTGCAGAGATCAATTCACTGTGAACTATAAAAGGATGTTTAAATCATGATTGCTACTGATTCCAAGAGCATCTTCTAAATTAGTGGTGTTTCCAAGACTTAAGATGTTTATATGCTGATATGTTTACATGTTGATGATATGATATTTCTGAGAACAAATGGACCCTTAACTTAGTTCGTGGGTATACGGAAAACAGAGTTCGTGGGTATACGGAAAACAGAAACATATTATTTCCTTTTTCCAATTCACGAGAGTACAGAAATAAAATTACTCAGGTTTCTCTATTAACTTAAGTCAGGCTAGAAAAAACTGCCATTATGATTTAATGTCTTACATGAGAAGCACTTTCTAAGTGTAAAAGACCCCAAAACACACATCATGGATTTATAAGCCTAAGCCATATTCACTGATAAATGGTCTTTTTCCTCATCTTTCCTCATGTCATCCTCTCTCTGACGACCCTTTACTTACCCGTTGCGTGTGAGGATTTTCAGGTTCCTGCCAACCACCACTAGCTGAAAAATAAAGGAATATTAAACAAGGCTTACATAATCTGATTTTATTTTCACAAAAACAGGTCATCTGCAGGCCACAGACTTAAACTTAAAGACATAAAATCACAGAATTTTCAAGAAAGAGTCCTAGAAATTACATAGGCCAGAGCGCTCATAATCAAATTCTTTCTTTAAATATAATGATGGTGAGAATAATCACCACCACTAGGACCACCTCTACAACTAATACATGTATAATTTCTCTGCCAGGTATTTGAAATGTCTCAAACTTCATTTTATTCTCATAACCCTCTGAGGTAGGGACTTTCATTATTAGTCTTATTTTACAAATGAGGAAATTGAAGCTCAGAGAGTTAAATAATTTGCCCAAAGTCAGAGATAGTAAACAATAAAGCCAGGATTCAAACCCAGGCAGTCTGACTCCAGAGAATTTGCCCTTACCTACAATATTATGCAATTTCTATGTTCTATGACCTTGGTTTAGAGAAGAGTTTCTTAACATAAGAAACAAAAGCACAAACAAATCATAAAGGAAAAAATTATTCCAGAAAGCTGAAAGTAAAACCGTAACAAATACTTTCAACAAATGGTACTGTAACAATTTACACAAATTTATAAAAAACTAACCTCAACCCTTACACCTCACAACATTTACAAAATTTACCCTGAAATGGTAATAAACTTACACTTAAGAGCTGAAACATTATATTCCTAGAAGAAAACAAAAGTGAAAATCTTAACAACCTTGGGTTAAGCTAAAGTCTCTTCACTGGGACACAAAAGGCACAAATTATAAAAAAAAAAATTGATAAACTGAACCTCATCAAAATTAAAAACTTGGGTTTTTCAAAAGACACTGTTGAGAAAATAAAAAGGCAAGCCACAGACTGAGAGATAATATCTGTGAAACATATATTCAACAAAGGGCTTGTATCCACAATACAGAATTCTCATAACTCAACAAAAGATAAAAGCTCAGTTTAAAAATAGGCAAATAGGCAACAGATTTGTATGAACACTTCACCAAAGAAAATACATCGATGGCAAATAAGCATATTAAGAAAATGCAACTTAAAACCACAATGAAGTATCACTACACTCACTAGAATGGCCAAAATGAAAAAGACCAACAATACTAATGGTTATTGAGGAACTGGAACTCTCCTCCATTGTTGGTGAGAACCTGAAACTGTACAACCACTTAGAGAAACAGTTCTGACAGTTTTCAGTCAAGGTAAACAAACACTTAACCCCATGACTCAGCAATTCAGTTCCTAGGTAAATACTCACGAAAAATGAAAATACATATTTACACTAAAACTTGTAGGCAACTTTCATATCCAGTTTTATTCATATGAGCCTCAAACTGGAAAAAATTTCAGTGTCTATCAACTGCAGAATGAATAAACAAAATGGTATACCCATACAATAGAATACAACTCAAAAAAACAAAAAAAGCAAAAACATGAAAGAATCTCAGAAGCATTATACTAAGAGAAAGAAGCCAGACACAAAAGAGTAAAACACTCCAACTATGTAAACTTCTAGAAAAGGCACAATTGCAGTGAAAGAAAGCAAATTAGTTGTCGTCAAGGGCCAGGAGGTGCGGGGAAGGAACTGACTGCAAAGGGGCACAAGAAAACTTTTTTGGGGTGACAGAAATATTCTATATCATCACTGTGGGGAGGTGGCTACGTGGCTGGCTACACATTTGTCCAAAATCAAAGAATTCTACGCTTAAAACTGCTGAGTTTCATTATATGTAAATTATATCTCAATAAAGCTAAGCCAAAAAAGGGAAAAAAACTATGAGGTGCCATTTCACAACCATGAGTTTGGAAAAACTTGAAAGAAGTCCAATAGTACCAAGAGCTGCCAAGGATGTGGAGCAATGAATAGTTTACTCATATATTTGTAGGAGCAAAAATTGGTAAACGCATTTTGGAGAGTTAATGATGTACACATCTTACAACCAGCAATTTTGCTTTAAATTATGCAGAGAAATCTTGCTCCTGTGACAGGAAACACACGTTAAGAATGATTCTAACAGCACTGTTGTCAGAGGCAAAAAATGGAAAACAACCTAACGTCCATTGGGAAGAGACTTAAAGAAGTAAACACTTACCATCACTACTACATACCACAAACAGACTTGATAGAGATAAGCTGTAGCAGGATACATAAAACAAGGTTCTATTTGTTTCAAGTTGAGAAACACATTTGCTAATGGCTACATATGTATGTGGAGAACTGCAAAAATACGCAAAAAACTGATGAAAATCTGAATTCAAGACTGATGACCATCTCTAGGAAACAGAAGGCAGATGGAGTGGGAGGAAGGCTATACAGGGCTTACACTGTTTTGGTTCTGTTTAATTTCTTAAGCTGAGTGGTAAGTTCATGAATGTGTATTATTTTTATAAAAATAACCTTTTTCCCAAATAAAAACGACTCCTGTTGAATGAAGGTGACACTGTAACTCCTTGCAGGAAATGGCAGCAGTTAACAACCTTTAGTACAATATTTGTATTTTAAAAGTTGCTTTACTTAAGGCAAACATGAAAAATAATTATGTGAAAAAAATATTTCAGTAATATTTTAGAAAAATCTTAAGTTTTACCTCATTGCATTTTTAGAACTGCTGATTGATTCTAAACACAAATTTGAGAGCCATTATGATCTCATTATAAGTTTTTGCACATTACTGACACAAGGGATTACTTATAAATAAACAAATAGTTGTAACTAAAGTGGTTTCAGGGCTTCTCTGAACCAATGACATCATGGAAGAAATGAAATGATGAGCTCTTCTAAAGAGCTCCAAGTAGTCGATTATCAAGATACCCTTAGAGGAGCTAGATTTCTAGAGATAAGCACAGGCTTTAAATTCTGAAAAATAAATTATCCAATCCTAATGGTTTATAGTCCAAAAAGTATCAAAAAAAGACTTACAGAGTAACAAACTGAGAAATCTATTTGGATTTCTAGGTTTTGTTTAATCTGATAAAAAGAAACAAAATACAAACATGGAAAAAATACACTTTAACTCACTGAACTAAGTGCCACTTTGAGGTTGTGTTTTACATATAACTTAAACTCATAAACAAATTTAAACAATTTACTTGCTACACTGACATTAAGATACAAATATTTACTGACAATCTAAAGATAGTAAAGAAACTTTTCAATATAAATCATATTGCAGGAAATACCTACCCACCAACAAACACTTTAAGAAACTTGTTTGTTAACTTTTTGTTTTTGAAGAATGTTTTATCAATATAATGTATGAAATTAGGAAAACAACCAAGAGCTCAGGCATTCAACACCAAAGTGCAAACTCAAGAAAATCAAGAATTAAGTTTTAAGAACAGAGTTGAACCTGAAAGCACTTCACCCATTTCTACTACCAAATTATATAAGAAACTATAGGAAATTTTTACCTAATGTCCATCTTCATTTGAGTTACGTCAAATAACATAATAATTTTTTAATTGGCTTCCTCATGTATTAGTAAGCTGATTATTTTTCAAACTTTAAACATTTTGTATTGGGGTACAGCTGATTAACAATGTTGTGGCAGTTTCAGGTGAACAGCGAAGGGACTCAGCCATATATACACACGTATCCATTCTCCTCCAAACCTCCCTCTCATCCAGGCTGGCACATAATACTGAGTAGAGTTCCATGTGCTATACAGCAGGTCCTTGTTGGTAAATTGACATTTTTAATGAAAATCTAAAAATGGTAATTTTTAACAAGTCTAAAAAATTTTCAGAAAATTAATGACATTTCAGAAAGAAAAAAGATAATGGAGAGTTAGCAGTGCTACTGTTTATATAAAAAAATAAATAGCAACTCAAGATTCTGAAATTACTTTAGTAAAGAGTGTTTCTCTGTTATTAACCATGGAGTACAGAAAATGAAAAAATAAAGGAAGTTTCCCAATAAACATTAAGTGCAACTTCTGCTTTGAAACACAAAAATGATGGAGAGATAATTAACATTTTAGACTGTCTTTAGGTCCAAACACACGTAACTTTTCTGTATCACTTATGATATATATAGATGTCTCTTTAAGCAAGTATTTGAATGCTCCAGGATAGATACCTGGACATGGAATTTTTGGGTAAAAGAATAAAAGCAATTTAAAAGTTTAATAAATGTCAAACTTCTTTCTAAGGTGGTATCAGACAAAAAAACTATTTTCCTATATTTCTGTCATACTACCAGATTTTTAAAATTTTGCCAAATCAATGCATTAAGTTTTAATATGCATTTTCCTGATCACTAGTAAAACTGAAACATATCCTTTTGCATATTTATTGACTTTAAAAAATCATCTCACCAAGCTGTGTGCAAAAAATAAATTCCAATGATTTGTGCACATTTTGGTTATTGAACATTTTTATCTCCATTTCTGAGGACTGCTGTTCATATTCTTCGATGATTTTTTTTTTCTCTTGGGTAGCTTTCCTATTGATTTATAACGGTTCCTTATTTTTGGTTATTTATCTATAGTCTGTTAAATATAAGATTTGCCTCTTTAATCTTTTAAGTTTGTTCATGGTGTGTTTCAGCAGCAGCAGCAATTATTTTTTATGAAGAAATTAATCTTTTGATTCTAAAAAAACATGTCAGATATATAAATGCTATTTTACCAACCTTTAGAATATCCAGTTTCCAGTGAAATATCATGGTCATAAATGTGAGAATTTGGGAACATAGAAGATTTAGTGGCAAAATACTCTGAATTTATCATCTACCTCCCAACAAGTAACAGAATTCATGATTTGTGTGCAATTACAACTCTGCTGATTTCACAAAATCTCACGCTAAAGTCTACCTCACTCACCCACAGATTTATCTGCCATGCCCACATCTCTAGATGTCCAGCGACAAAATCCACAGGCCAAATAGTAGGCTTTCTTCATGGTGGTCTTGGCTGGGTCATCTGGAAGCTGTGTGGAGATGCTTGTTGCCCGAGTGGAGAGGGTGTGCATACAGCCAGGACAGTCAAAGCAGTTGGCACATCTAGAATACAACAAACAACCACTGATTCATTCAACAAATATTTACCAAGCACCTACTATGTTCAAGATATTGTTCTATGTGTCAGGAATTCAAGAGAGAACTATAAGGGAAGGGTGGCTCTCAAACAAAAAGAAATCAAAAAGTACTCTGAAGAGACTCATAAACTGTTTTAAAATTTCAAAAGCATTACATGCTAATTATTTTTTAAAATGTGCAGTCATCACCAAAGTTCCTGCATAGCTACAGCAAGACCCAAGCCTATTTCACAGAGGGATCACTGTTAACCGTTTGGAGTTAACTTTTAGACTCTCATGCTTGCACAGACCACAAAGATTCTGTGGGACAAAGAAACGTCACAGCTTTTAACTTTAGAGAGGACAGGCCAATTGCACAATGGAAAACTGAGAGGCAACAATTCAATAAGCTGCGAAATTGGGTTTGGAAAATAATTGCTTGTTTGCTGTGCCAGAAAACTGAAACAGATACCAAATAATGCTACCAAGGTGAAATGGTTCAGAGGGGTGGCATTTTCAGGGATTTCTGCTCTCTTCAGGCGTTACTTTTCCTAGTGAACCAGTCAACATTCCCCTACAGGGGCCCCCATGCCTTTTTGTTTTTCTAGTTGAAAGTTTTCTACTTTCCTACCATCTGAGATTATCAAGATTGTACCTTCAGTCCTAGACTTACTCTAAAGTTCCATAACTCCAATTTTCGGTGATATATATTTTGCTGCTGGACAATATTCTCAAGTAAAGATAATAATAGTACCTACCTTAAAGGGATACTTTGAGGACCAAATGATAAAATAAAGGTATGGATGGCATACAAAGCTGGTTTATATGGAGCTGTTTCTTCAGGACATGGAGGACAAATAGTGGTTTATATCCATGGAGGTACAAAGGTGTGCCTGGTTGCAAAGGACTTCCACATCATGCTAAAATCCAAAATGGCACCAGTAACAATGAGCATATCTACTACTCAGATGTTTATTTTTAATACTAATCTCTAGTAAAAGGTACCAGGGCTCCTTGGAGAAATGGCTCTGGGACAGAAAATACAGATGAGCCTGGAGTAAGCAGGAAAGTTCTCAAACAACTGAATAACGCTTCCCTTCCTCTCAATGCCATAAAATGATGGGGGTACGCCAAAGGGAGACAGAAATCTACTAAAAGAGGGTTATAATGGCCAAAGCTGGAACAACCTGAGTTTAAGAAAAAAAAAAATAGTAGTATTGGAGTATAACCTAAAGTATACAAAAATATTCACAAGTCCACACTGCTTTAAGTAAATGATTAAATAAATAAAAAAGGGAAAAGAGAAAAATCTTCCATGCAAAAGAATTCCGAGTAATTCATGGAGACTGCTCTCATGGAAGAGAAGCATAACTCACTACTAGTTAAGTGTGGGCTGTATTAGTACATTTCCTTCTAAGAGTATGATATGGGAAACGAAGAGAAAAAAAAAAAAAGAGTAACTTTACATCAGAAATATCTGACAAACAATAGCTCAAGCCAAGTAATCAAGGTTAACATCTACAGTGAAAAGTCATATTGGTGGTATATACCCCTGATATGATGTGGTGAGAGATGCACTTTACCTATGTGACCCTCTTCCCCATAACACATTCTCTCAGATGATGACAAACGCACCAGACAACTTCCAATCAAGGGACATTCTACAAAATATCTTACCAGTACTCCTCAAAACCAAGGAAAGTCTAACAAAATTTCACAGCAAGAGGAGCCTAAAGAGATATGACTATTAAATACAATGTGGGTATCCTGAATAGGATCCTAGAACAGAAAAATGAGATTAGGAGAAAAATTGAGGAAATCTAAATTTAATAATAGTGCTACCAATAATATTCATTAATTGAGACAAATAATACCATACTAATATATGACACTTACAATAGGGGAGACTGGGTAAGGATTAAACGGAATTCTCTGTATCATCTTCACAGTAATCTTAAGTCCAAAACTGTTATAAAATACAATTTATTTTATTTTTAAATGGACGTGTCACCTTTGGCAAAAAATGATGCTAAAAAAAGAAAAACAGTTAATTTCATGTGTTTTCTTGCCATCTATTAAATATAGCTGTGGGAAATAGGAAAAATGGATCCCAGTCTCACCTATTCTTTTTTAGTTTGGCTTCAGCCGATGGCATATTTTCCAAACAACTGGGACAATAATGGGAGTCCACCTAGAATGAAACAAGAAATCAAAAAATCATCTTGGCTTATGTATATACCTATAACAAACAGTGAAATTTAAAATACAGTATGCTGCAGCAGAAGGTGAGAGACCATGGTTCTGGCAAAGAACTTGGACTATTTTCAGCATAGGGTTTATTCTTATAAAAATCACCTGTTTTTTTCTTAACCTCTGAATTTCCTGAAATCCTTCTATTTTTCTTTTCTGAATTTTCCTATTCCCTTTCACCAGGGTTTTATGTATTAGACATGTTAAAATATGTTTATGTTAAAGAAGACTCTATGATAATCTAAATAGATTAACAAATAATCCAATTTATGAAGCTGTGATAAAAAATCCTTTTATCTAGTCTAGCTTTATGGGACTGCAATTACTGGACCACACTTTGTTAAGAGACATTTTAAAAGTTCTCTCATTACTGATGTATTACAAGTTCACTGAAGAAAAGCATAAATTAACAGTTACAAAGTCAGCTATAGCCAACCAACTAGAGATTTTTAAATGGCAAATTAAACTACTAAGTTAACAAGATAGTCTTATTGAATTTAGCTCGAAAACATAGTATAAAAATTAAATTCACTGTATTTTTTTAAGGACTGTATGATTATTTCCTTTAATGCAGGTAGATCCTATTTGATAATTCTAGAACTCTGGGCATCTGCAGATGGAAAGACAGATTCACCTGAACATAAATACTATGACAGAAACTGGTTTCTGTTTTTATCATCTGCTTATAAACAGAACCACCTTTGAAAGATAAAGTTGCTGCTCAAATAGTCACCAGGAACACAAAATACAGTATTGTTAACTTATATTTGCACTTACTCATCATAAAAGGCAAAATATAATTCATTCCTTTTTGTTCCTTTCTGAATTATGCTCCTCCCTTCAGGTGTGGCTCCAGTTCCAGGCTCCCCATTAGAACTTTCTGGACTGCTTCAGCCCTTATTGGCATCATCCTTCCCCAAACCCTAATGGCTTCTGTTTTTCACAGGTGCACACCAGTCCATAAAAGATACAGTCACAGACTGAATGTCCTAGCTGAAGGTGTCCTTACAGATTATGAAAACTAGATCCCTACTGATCGCCAAATGAGAATCTAATCCAGTAAATTCTGGAGGTGAAGCTGGGACAGGGAGGCATCACAAAGAGAAAGGACCTGCCAAAGGGATAAGCATACAAAGTGCTAATAGAGAAAAACAAATGCTGTATATAATACAGCATTGATTTTTCTTTTTCCTTTGTGTTACTTAACTGCTTTCTCTGACTATTCTGAACAGTATGAAAAATATTCTCAATAAAATAGTAATTACTAATGTGTAAAATGGCTTATAGTATAGGACATATTCTCATAAGCATTTTTAACAGTCCAGGGATCCTGACTGAAGTCCATTGAATCAGGCTGCTTGGTTTCAAATCCTGGTCCTTCTTCCCTCCCTCAAATTTTTGGCTGTGTGACATACTGCAAACCTTATGTGTGTTTCTTTAACTGTGAAGTACATGAGTCATCAGTCACTTCAGTCCTGTCCGACCCTTCGCGACCCCTGGGCTGTAGCCCACCAGTCTCCTCTGTCCGTGGGATTCTCCAGGTAAGAATACTTAAGTCGGTTGTCATGCCCTCCACCAGGGAATCTTCCCCATTCGGGTATCGAACTAGCGTCTCCTACACTGCAGGCGGATTCTTTACGGACTGAGCCACCAGGAAACCCCTAACGGTAAAGTGTTTTTTTTTTTTAAAAAGGTATTTATTCTGTTGGTTTGTAGAATGATTAAAGGAGATTATGTAAAGCACATGGCATACAGAAAGTACTGAATAAGCAGAAACTATGTATTATTAATACTAATCAGCTTTTCCTTCAGGAGCCTGCAAGTAAATCAAGAGCAGGATTTACGTCTTTAACCCGTCTTTTAATCCCCAAAGCTTACTAAATGAACACGTGCCAAGTGGTGCAGGCGTTTTGGGACTTTGTTATTCGTAGATGATTTTTTCCCCCCAGGGTGGGTGGGGTCTTTTACATTATGAGCAATCCCACCTCCAACGCCCACTTCTATCAGTGAAGGACAGAAATGTACCCCCAGGAGAAGCACCATAAATATAATACTTTGAGCTTCTTAAACAACAGATTCGATTCTAATCGCTTTTCACTCAGCTCACCCCACCCCAACCCTCTTCTCTGCTGCAAGCCTTGGGCTGGGCCGGGAAACAGAACAAGGCACTCAGAAGGTCGGGTTTCTGCCCAAGGAGGGGCAGAACTTCCAGGACGGGAGGCGCTTGGATGAGAACGACCGCGGACTTCCCCACTACCTCAATTAATCCCGAAAAGACCGTATCTCGCCCCTCAAGGGGCCTTAACTAAGCACCTCCACATCTTTCCCCCCACAACCCGCCCAATTACCAAACCCCTAGCAGATGGCCAGGGTCCCCAAAGTCAAGTTTGTCCAATCAGAAGACGCTCTAGAACAGAAAGGCCGCTGAGCCCCACCCAAGGCCGCTCCTCCTTTCCAAGTCACAAATTATAAGCAAATTAAATCAAGGACAAAACTGAGTGACGGAAGGCAAAGCCAATCAGCATGCTAGGAAAATGACTACCCGCCTCCAACCGGCGGAACTTCCCCGCTGGTCGCGGTGACTAGGGGAAACACCTCCCCCATCCCCCAACACACACACTCTTCATGGGACGATTGCGTTACCTCGTGAGACACACATTCCAGCGACCGCAGATCGCTACAATAGCGGCAGAAGTAAAGCTGCGACAGCGGGGCCCGAACCTTCTTTTCTCCCTGGACTAGATAGAGAACCCGGTCCGATTGCAGCAAGGACGCCATCTTGTGGGGGAGGAGTCAACGACGCTCTCGTCGCATCACGTGACCCGAGGGCCGGCGTTTCCCTAGCTTCCTTCTTTACGTCTTTCAACGTAGACTTTGACGTAAGCTTTCCGAGCAAGTGGGGCTTTGCGCAGGACGAAAGTCAAAATGCGCATGCTCAGCTGGGATACCAGGTTTCTCCGCCAATATGGGGCCTGTCCCCCAATCTCGGCTCCCCATCCTCGTTCCCCTCTAGCATTTTTGTGAGTGTCAACCGCCCGGACGGAGCTCAGACCGTTGTTTTGCTAGATGTGGAGTCGCAGATCAAATCCAGACACTCAGTACTGTTCTTCCCTTCATTTCTAACAGGAAGGTTGCTCTTTTGTTTAAAACTGCCTCTCCCGCCCTCACCTTCCAAACAAATCTCCAGAGGTTAGATGGGGGGTTTCTGAGACACAGTTTCTTGGGAACTGGAAAACTAAGAGTCCACACCAGCACTTCCTTCCGACAATCTTACTATTGACCTATAGGAAACTCACAGATATTATCTCTTTTGAAGTTTCTTAGATCGAGCTCTTGCACGCAGAAGCTATATCTCATTTCCTGGTTTTCCATATTTAGCAAGTCTATATTGTGGATGTTAATGAAGGAATGAAATCAATGAACAGTGTTGCTAGGTGTCATTTACATTTTTCTAGTGCGTGCATTAAGGCTTAGACATGTAAAATGACCACTTAGAGCTGGGCTGGCAGAGACTGGAGCCCATGTTACCTGCTTCAGTTCACTGCTTTTCTCTTTGTGCTAGAAGTGAAAGTGAAAGTCGTTCAGTAGTGTCCAGCTCTTTGCAACCCCATGAACTGTACCAATGAAACTCTCCAGGCCAGAATACTGGAGTGGGTAGCCTTTCCCTTCTCCAGAGGATCTTCCCAATCCAGGGATTGAACCCAGATCTCCTGCATTGCAGGTGGATTCTTTACCAGCTAAGCCACAAGGGAAACCCAGTGTTGTATTACTACCTGTCTGATACTAGAGTTGGTGACTGAGAAGAAATAGAACTGAATAGTAATAATAGTTAACATTTTTTGAGCACTTACTGAATGTAGGACACTGTGTCAAAACTACATGCTACTGCTAAGCCGCGTCAGTCGTGTCCGACTCTGTGCGACCCCATAGACGCCAGCCCACCAGGCTCCTCCATCACTGGGATTCTCCAGGCAAGAACACTGGAGTGGGTTGCCATTTCCTCCTCCAGTACATGCAAGTGAAAAGTGAAAGTGAAGTCGCTCAGTCGTGTCTGACTCTTCGCGACCTCATGGGCTGCAGCCTACCAGGCTCCTCCGTCCATGGGGTTTCCCAGGCAAGAGTACTGGAGTGGGGTGCCATTGCCTTCTCCCAAAAGTACATAGTCTCATTTAATTTTCACCAGAACTCCAGAAGGCAGGTGCTATCATTTTTATCTCACAGTGCAGGAAGTTGAGATCCCAGTGCTCTTCTCTTCTCCCTGGAAAGCCTGGCCATAACTGGGGCAGACTGAGATTCCTCTGCTCTGTGACTAGTAGTCACCAGTAGCAGAATCCCCAATGCATAGGGTAGTGACCAGCCTGGGCCCTGGGCAGCAGCAAGGCCCAGGCACTGGCATGGGAGGCAGGCACTGGGAACAGAAGGGGAAAGTGAGTCACAGGAGGATACTTGGCTTGACTTCTGAGGCTCACAGGGCCAGCCTGCATCAGCGGTGCTGGCAGGTTTTCATCAAAACAGACAATAGCCACAGGTTGGAGTTTGCTGATGCGTGCTATAGCCTCCTAGGGTAGTAGACTGGGTAACTGAGAATTATCATATACTAGAAAGATCCTAGTTCAATCCTTGAAGTTTTCAAATGGAGAAAATGAAGTCCCGAGAGTCAAAGGAACATGCCCCAGGTTTTCTCACTCCTGGTAGAGTAGTATTCTGTTTTCTGATTCCACAAATGCAGTTCCTTGCACACTATGTCAGTTCATTCATATTTACAGTTGAGTAAGAAACCAGTTGCTGTTCTAAAAAGAGAAGAAAGCAAATGCAAGGGAAAGTGGAATATTAATGGATAGCCTACTCATTTTTGCCCTGGAAGTTTGCTGGGATTGCATCATTCCCATTTGGGACACATGAGTTTCACATCTTTAGAATGCTCTCTGCTTGGCTTCAACAGGAATTTCCCAAGCATACTTCAAGCCTAACCAAGGCTTGTCCCCTTCCCCCTACTTCTGCTTGGTAGACTAACTGGTTCAGTTCAATTCAGTCACTCAGTCATGTCCAACTCTTTGCGACCCCACGGACTGCAGCATTCCAGGCTTCCCTGTCCTCTCTAACTCCCAGAGCTTGCTCTAACTCATGTCCATCGAGTTGGTTGATGTCACCCAACCATCTCGTCCTCTGTCATCCCCTTCCCCTCCTGCCTTCAGTCTGTCCCAGCATCAGGGTCATTTCCAAGGAGTCAGTTCTTTGCATCAGGTGGCCAAAGTATTGGAGTTTCAGCTTCAGCATCTGTCCTTCCAATGAATATTCAGGACTGATTTCATTTAGCATTGACTGGTTTGATCTCTTTGAAGTTCAAGGGACTCTCAAGAGTCTTCTCCAGCACCACTCAAAAGCATCAGTTCTTCAGTGCTAAGCTTTCTTTATAGTCCAACTCTCACTTCCATACATGACCACTGGAAAAACCATAGCTCTGGACCCTTGTTGGTAAAGTAATGTTCCTGCTTTTTAATATGCTGTCTAGGTTTGTCATAGTTTTTCTTCCAAGGAGTAAGCGTCTTTTAATTTCATGGCTTCAGTCACCATCTGCAGTGATTTTGGAGCCCCCCCAAATAAAGTCTGACACTGTTTCCACTGTTTCCCCATCTATTTGCCATGAAGTGATTGGACTGGATGCCATGGTCTTCATTTTTTTGAATGCTGAGTTTTAAGCCAGCTTTTTCACTCTCCTCTTTCACTCTCATCAAGAGGCTCTTTAGTTCCTCTTCACTTTCTGCCATAAGGGTGGTTTCATCTGCATATCTGAGGTTATTGATATTTCTCCCTGCAATCTTGATTCCAGCTTGTGCTTCATCCAGCCTGGCATTTCTCATGATGTACTCTGCATAGAAGTTAAATAAGCAGGGTGACAATATACAGCCTTGATATAACCCTTTCCCAATTTGGAACCAGTCCATTGTTCTATGTCTGGTTCTAACTGTTGCTTCTTGACCTGCATACAGATTTCTCAGGAGGCAGGTAAGGTGGTCTTGTATTCCTGTCTCTCTAAGAATGTTCCACAGTTTGTTGTGATCCACACAGTCAAAGGTTTTAGCGTAGGCAATGAAACAGAAGTAGGCAATGAAACAGAAGTAGGTGTTTTTCTGGAACTCTCTTGCTTTTTCGATGATCCAATGGATGTTGGGAATTTGATCTCTGCCTTTTCTAAATCTAGCTTGAACATCTGGAATTTCTCGGTTCATGTACTGTTGAAGCCTAGCTTAGAGAATGTTGAGCATTACTTTGCTAGCGTGTGAGACAAGTGCAATTGTGCTGTAGTTTGAACATTCTTTGGCATTGCCTCTCTTTGGGATTGGAATGAAAATTGACCTTTTCCAGTCCTGCAGCCACTGCTGAGTTTTCCAAATTTCCAAATGCTACTCTGTGGCAGCATGGAACACTTCCTCTGTGCTCTGCTGAGGATGCAGGGAGCTGAGTTGGGCATCCTCTTTTGGCTAGAGTTTGCAGAGGTGACTTCAGGTTAAACACTGCAGCTGTTACCCAGTTGCTGCTGGTGTTGAAGGCAGGCCTCAGGCCCCTCAGGGGCTGGATCATAAGAGATAGTTCATGGCCATGCACTCTCTGTGCCACTGATCCCTTACTCCCGCTTGTTTGTCCACTCACCCCTGAGAACTTGCAACTGACACAGGAAGTCATAGCTCTCAGTGAGATAAGGGCAAAGTCATGGAACTATAGAGCCAAAAGTGACCTTAGAGATTAATTAATCCTCTCCCCTTATTTTCATGATGGAGAGCTGAAGCCTAGAGAAGGGAAGAGATCCACCCCAGATTCCCAAAGGACATTAGAGGTTAAGCTAGGGCTTGAATGCAGATCCCTGTTCCAACTTTATTGCCTTTCCACACTTAGCTGGACTTCCATCTCTCTACAGTTCACCTTCCAACCCCAAAGCTTGCTTCTTCTAGGAGACCACCCGTGTATTGCTTGAATTGAATAAAAGATAATTGAAAATTAGATTCCAGCCTAACTCAGTAATACAATCTTCAACTATCTGAAACCCCTAAATTAAAAAAACACATTTTTTTTTTTTGGTCTTTAAGTAACTTCTTTAAGAAGGTAAAGGAAGAAAGAGGAGAAGGAGGCTGGTCACAATTTTAAATAGGGTGGGCAGGGCTGGGCTCATGAGAAGGTAAGATAGGAGCAAAGATTTGAAGGCGGTGGGGAATGGACCAGGTGGCCATCTGGGGAAAGAGGTTTCCAAGCAGAGTCTGAGCAAAGTTTCTAAGGCCTAACTGAGGAACAGCAGGGAGGCAACGGGGCTGAGAAGGAGTGAGCAAGGGGGAGAGGTATAGGGGTGACGCTCATGTAGGATCTTGAAGGCATTTTAATGACGTTGGATTTTGCTTTGAAAGATGCAGGGAGCCATTACAGGATTTCAAACAGAGCAGTGATATGATCACTGCTACATTTAACAAGGGTCACTCTGAATGCTGTTTTGGGAATGGACTTCAGAGGAACAAGGATAGAAGCGGGGGTTCAGTCTGGAGATTACTGAAGTGACCCAAGCAACAGGCAACAGTGTCATGGACCAGGGATTCTGACTATATTTTGAAGTAGACTTCACAGGATTTCCTGATGCCAAACTCTGGAAACGCGTGTATACAGACTGGCATATGAAGGGTAGTTTGGAGTCTCATCAGAGATGTCCTTGTTGGGCTGGGGGAAAATCCATTTCATGGTTTGGCTAAATTCAGCTGCTGGGAAATTATTTCCTCAGAAATTATCAAGACTCTCTGTTTCTTGTGCCGGAGATCAAAACAAAAAAGCATCACAGAAAGGATTAGACAGTTTTATGTTTAAAGGAAGGGGATGAAGCTAGTTTGTTTAGCCTCTAGTTAGGGCAGCAGCAGCAGCAGCAGCAGCAACTGTGTTCCAAGTCACAAAACATGATGATTGCCACACAGGAAAGCGTATTTCACAAGAGGCCCAGAGAAGGAGCCAGCCCATTACCAAATACATGAATCAGATCTTCAGAGCTCCAGCTCAGGCTGAGAATGGGAGGCTGGTGTGGGAGCACCCATCCCATTTGCAATGGTGCCAAGAGCTCTTCCAAACAAGTTTTGCCCTTCATTGTGCAGGTAAAGTGTGTTGAAAGTTAAAGTGAACATGACAGAACATGATAAATTGCTACCTAAGTATTTGTTATGAGGCCATAGAGTTTAGCTCAGTCTCTTCATTTACAAGTGAGAAAATCATTCCAGAGGGAGGAAGTTTCTGAAGTTACATGGATCTCCGGCTTATTTAATGAGCACTAAGCCGCCTTCCTTTATTATGTTTGGACGATTAGGATCTCCAGGCTTTCCCACCCTCTCATCTGTGCCTCTTGAGTGCCTCTTACAGCTCATTTCTGGGAAGCTCTTTTAGATTTTGAGCGGTTGCTTCGCATCAGAGAATCTTTTTGCCCTCCCAGAGAAGTTCAATGGGGTATTTTGTTACTTTTGACTACCTGTAGAAGCCAGCCTGCAACCTGTCCTTCAGTGGTATTATACCCTTGTGTATTCCCCTTCCTCACTGTACCAGGTTTGGTCTCTGTGACCAATAGCACACAACAGAAGTAGTGGTGACACTTTGAGATTACATTATGAAAGTCTGTGGTTTCTATGTGGGGTGCCTTCTTGCTGTGTACAGTGCTCTCTTAGATTACTTGTTTGGGATAAGCAAGCTGCTGTTTTGTGAGCGGCCCTATGGAGAGGCTTGTGTGGTAAGGAACTGAAGCCTCTGCCAAGAGCCAGTGAGGACCAAGGCCTGCCAACAACTAGTGTGTAAGCTTGGAAGTGGGTTCTCCCGTTCTAGTCAAGTATTGAGATGACTTCAAACCCAGCTGATAGCCTGACTGCAATCTCTTGAGAGACCCTGAGTCAGAACCACCTATCTAAGCAGCTCCTGGACTTCTGACACTCAGAAACTGTGAGATAATAAATGGTTGTTTTAAGCTGCTAATTTTTTTTTGAGATGGGGTTCAGTATCAATTTTATTTTGACTCTTACACTTTTAAAAAATGTAAACACTAAGAAGTTTTGTTCACATGAATAGGTAGGAAGAAATGAAAAGTTTTTCTCACAGCACTGTCACACAATTCTTTGAGTTATGTACCAAAAATTGCTTTCCTGAGTTACGTACCAAAAATTCCATCATGATCCACAAAAATTAATTTTCATGATACATTAACTGACAATTCCATTAGTCACTTCAGCAATTTTGTTGAAAGCAAAGAATTAGCAGCCACTTGTGTTGCAAAAGGTCCTGTTAGGCAGAGATTAAAGTCATTCATTTTTCCACATCAACACCCTTGTTTTGGCTGGCCCTGTTGTTTGGTGCTCAGAGGTTTCTCCCCCCGGGGCAATGCACCAAGGTCAGCCACATGGGGGGTAAAGGGGAAAGAGGATTGTGTTTCTTCTATAAAATGAGAGAAGGGCTGTTGAGAAAGAGGAGATGGGGAAGGAGAACCTACCTATCAGAAACTCAGGTACATCATTTAAGGAAGTCAGTTCAATTCAATTCAGTCACTCAGTCATGTCTGACTCTTTGCGACCCCACGGACTGCAGCACGCCAGGCCTCCCTGTCCATCACCAACTCCCAGAGCTTGCTCTAACTCATGTCTATCAAGCTGGTGATGCAATTCTACCATCTCATCCTTTGTCATCCCCTTCTCCTCCTGCCTTCAATCTTTCCTAGCATCAGGGTCTTTTCCAGTGAGTCAGTTCTTTGCATCAGGTGGCCAAAGTATTGGAGCTTCAGCTTTAGCATCAGTCTTTCCCATGAATATTCATGACTGATTTCCTTTAGGATTGACTGGTTTGATCTCCTTGCTGTCCAAGGGACTCTCAAGAGTCTTCTTCAACACCACAGTTCAAAAGCATCAATTCTTTGGTAGTCAGCTTTCTTTATGGTCTAACTCTCACATTCATACATGACTAATGGAAAAACCATAGCTTTGAATATTCGGACCTTTGTTGGTAAAGTAATGTTTCTGCTTTTGAATATGCTGTCTAGGGTAGGAATTCAAGAGTCTAGAAATTGTTTTCTTTACAACTGAACGTGCCCACGGACTCGTGGCAACTCTTCATGTTGCCATGAAGAACATAGATGTCTATCACACTTTTTTCATCCTTTCCTTCATGGGTGGATACTTGTTTTGGCTACTGTAAATAATGCTGTAATGAACACAGGGGTGCAGATCTCTTTTCAAGTTAGTGCCTTCTTTTTCTTCTGAAAAGCTGCTAAATTTTCTGATACTTTGTTACACAGGGATAGATAACGTAACCAGCTTCCTTTCCCACTACAACAGTTAGCCTTTTTTGCACAGCCGCTTGTCTTTCCCTCTCTGTCCCCTCCACCATCCTTGTCTCATCACCTTGTGCCTTCACATGTATCCTCATCCCAAACACTCCTGAGGTCAAACTGAGAAGTCATCAAACCTCCTAGACTACACATGGTACCAGCTGGAGCAGATTGTGGACTTAACTTGGAATTTGAGAAAAGCTAAATAAAGCAACTACTTGCAAAAGTGTGAGCAGAGGGTAAGGAATATTGTAGTACCCCATGGCTAGTAGAGGTAGGCTGCTGTTTGTGGCCCAACACCTGATGGAATAAGGTTAGGGAGCATTAGTTGGCACCTGGAGACAGAGAGAACTCTGTGAAGAAGGCCCCCTGACAGGAGTTGGACCTGTCAGTCCAGGACCCAGCCAAGCATTGACATGCCAGCTGGGAGCGCAGAATGCAAAACACCTCAGTTCCTACTGGTGCTTCTCTCTCAGCTAAATCCAGCAGGAAGACATCAAGGAAACCTATGTTAGTTTGGCTTCCCTTAGAAGACTATGCAATAAAAGCATAAGTAAAAGTCATTCATTTGAGAGGTTCAGGGTAAACTAGTAGAGAAGGGAGGAAGTGACGCGGGGAAGAGAAAGTAGCTAGGAAGACTGTGTTATACTAAACCAGCTATCAGAGTGGGTGCCTGGAGCTGAGTCCCACAGAGCAACTCAGGGAAACAACATAAATGCACGCCTCATAAGGGTCTCATCATTTCTGCTGTTACAGAACTCCACCAAAGGGTGAGGGAGTGGGGGTGTTTATACCTCTAAAGTCTTTGGTTGAGAGCTGTTCCTGGGGATGACTGTTAATTCCTGGGTATGTATGGAATGCCAGGCCAGCAGATTGGCCTTGTGTGGTTCTGAGAAAAGCCCTCAGACACAAAGATGCAGATACAGTAGCAGTTGGAAGTCTGCAGAGAATGGAAGAGGGTGAACTCTAAAGGTTCTGGGCAGGGCATCAACAGGGTCTGCTACAGGGCCCAGTGATGTGGACTGGATGCAGTAGAGATGCACCTCCCCATGTACAATGCAGAATGGAGAAGTGTGTAAAGGGCGAATCTGGAGGAACAAATTAAACTTACATGTATATCTAAAGTAACTAGGTAATCACTTTGCTGACAAAGATCCATGTAGTCAAAGCTATGGTCCTTCCAATAGTCATGTGCAGATGTGAGAGCCAGACTGTAAAAAAGACTGAGCACTAAAGAATTGCTGCTTTTGAACTGTGGTGTTGGAGAAGACTCTTGAGAGTCCCTTGGACAGCAAGGAGATCAAGCCAGTCAATCCTAAAGGAAATTAACCCTGAATAGTCACTGGAAGGACTGATGCTGAAGCTGAAGCTCCAATACTTTGGCCACCTGATGTAAAGAACTGACTCATTGGAAAAGACCCTTTTGCTGGGAAAGATTGAAGGCAGGAGGAGAAGGAGACGACAGAGGATGAGATGGTTGGATGGCATCACCAACTCAATGGACATGAGTTTGAGCAAACTCTGGGAGATGGTGAAGGACAGGCAAGCCTGACATGCTGCAGTCCATGGGTCTCAAAGAGTCAGACAGAACTGAGTGACTGAACAACAACAATATTTACCAATACTCTGTAAAATTTAGTAGCACTGTTTGCTTTCAAAACTACTTTTCCTTTTGATTCTCACAATTACTTCCTCTATCACCATCATGCATCTAATGGTCTGATTGTGCATTAACCATGGCAGGAATTACTCCAGTACATGGAGCAGAAAACAGAGGCACAGAGAGGACTTAACTCAGTAAAAGTCAGCTAGGTTCAGGGCATTTAGAATCAGTTCTGCCACTTAGTGGCTGGGTTATCTTAGATAAGTGAACTTATCCTCTTTGGGAGGTTAAGTTAATAACATTGAGGGTACTGACATTTTCACAACAGAATTGTTGCAAGGAATAAGTGGTATGATGCATCTAAAATCCTAGCTACATGGTATGTGCTCTTAAAGAAATGTTTTTTTAAGTAAGTAATCTTTTTTGAGAAAAAAAATCAAAGGCTTTTATTACATATATTTTTCTTGAGCTCATAGTTTACTTCAAAAATTAGTTCAACTGGACTGAGATATCTTCCAGTAATAGGCATTCTCTTCTTTCTCAGCTACATGACTGTGTGATAATTGAACATTCTGGAATTAAGCCATGAGAATTGATTCGAATAATAACCACATTAATGAGACCACATGACCGCCACTCCACTTGAAAGCTATAAAAGAGAAACTTTCATTTCCTTTTCTTTATTCTGTACTCTCAGAAGCCTGTTTTATCTCAAATTCCACATATTTGGAGAGAGTTATTTCATTTTACCTTCTTGTCTAATCATTAGTTCAGTAAGTTCTTTCAGCTGCAGTTTAAAAAAAAAAAGTTGTCAATTAAAAAATGCCTGCATCTAGTTTTCAGACTAAAAGCATATTTCTTTTCAGAGTTAGCAAGCAAGCGGGGCTTCCCCAAAGAGTAAGAAGGCATTTTACCCAAGGATCTGTAGAGCACAAAGACCTTGAGCATTTTTTCCAGGGGGAAGGGAAGCAGAGGAGCACAGTGATCAGACGAATCCTGGTGTCCAGTGCCTGAGCTCTCTGGAAAGAATTGAGCTGTCTGGGGGCCTGTAAAGAGGGAGTTTATGTCTGAGCCAGGCCACAACCATATGTGGAATGAGATCTATCACCCCACATGCATGTGCTTTTAACTTAAAATTGTGGTCATCTTATGATCCATGAGTCTTAGCTTTAAAGGGATTTTGGAAGTGTAAGTGTCTTAAAAGAATACCTAATTTATCTCTTTTTTTCCCCCGCTTTTGGCGTCAAAAGACCTGGAGAGGGGTAGGGACTCACTGAAGATCACTTTGCAAGCTAGTAGAGCCAACAGAAGAAGCCAGAGTATAGTATGATTTAGTGGCAGTTTTATGCCCATTACATTGTGTCCACAGGGCACTCACTTCCCTCTGATTCCCCAACCTTCCATCATTCCAACGAAATCCTCTATTTGTGTACCTCCAATGTAGGGAGCTCATGACATCCCCAAGAAAGCTCGTTCTGTTCCATTTTCAGACAGCTCAAAAAGAATTCTTCTTTAGAGTGAACTAAGAACTGCCTCTCCCTGGCTAACATTCTGGGTCTAGGCTGGCCCTCAAGATGGTTCTCTCTGTCCCAGTGTACCTTAGAGCTTTGCTCAGAGTCCACTTGGCCTCCAAGAACCCCCCATCTCTGCATCCTGGTTTCTTATAATCCTGTATTTTTTGGACTACTTTAGAAGCTGAGAGGAATTTTATATTCTCAGTTCAGTTCAGTTCAGTCGCTTAGTCATGTCCAACTCTTTGCAACCCTATGGACTGCAGCACGCCAGGCTTTCCTGTCCATCACCAACTCCCGGAGTTTACTCAAACTCCTATCCATCATGTCGGTGATGCCATCCAACCATCTCATCCTCTGTCGTCCTCTTCTCCTCCCGCCTTCAATCTTTCCCAGCATCAGGGTCTTTTCCAATGAGTCGGTTCTTCACATCAGGTGGCCACAGTATTGGAGTTTCAGTTTCAACATCAGTCCTTCCAATGAACATTCAGGACCGATTTCCTTTAGGATGGGATAGTTGGATCTCCTTGCAGTCCAAGGGACTCTCAAGAGTCTTCTCCAATATCACAGTTCAAAAGCATCAATTCTTTGGCACTCAGCTTTCTTTAAAGTCCAACTGTCTCATCCATACATGACTACTGGAAAAACCATAGCTCTGACTAGACGGACCTTTGTTGGTAAAGTACATACACAGTTACCTAGTTAACGTTTCCTTCAGACTGTGAAAGGCTAGAAGGAAACACAAATGTGATGCCTAATTTTGTGCATCAGCTGGGCAATAGTACCTAGATACTTGGTCAAACACTTTTTGGTGTTGCTATGAAGGTATTTGTTAGATGAGGTTGGCAGTTTAATAAGTAGACTTTAGTAAAGCAGATTATCCTCCATAATGTGAGTGGGCCTCCTGCAATCAGTTGAAGGCCTTAAGAAAAAGACTGTCCACCTCCGAAGAAGTGGGAATTCTGCCAACAACACTTCCTCTGGGCCTCCAGCCTGCTATTCTACCTTAAAGATTTTGAAGTTTTCAGCCTCCACAATCATATGAGCCAATTCCTTAAAATAAATCAACCTGTTTCCCCCATGTCTCTTTATCACACACACACGATTGGTTCTGTTTCTTTGGATAACCCTGACTAATATATGTTTTCAAGCATAGGACTTTGCCTTTAGGCAGAACTTCAGACCTCTCAGCACCCTTCATTCATTCACTCAACAGAGAGAACATTGTTCTGAACCAAGTGCTGGTGATAGAAAGGATAATATTGAAAAGAGAGTTCTGAACTTAGGGCCTTGATAAACTCATGGCTCAGAACGTAAAGCATCTGCCTGCAATGCAGGAGACCCGGGTTTGACCCCTGGGTTGGCAAGATCCCCTGGAGGGGGAAATGGCAATCCGCTCCAGTACTCTTGCCTGGAAAATCCCATGGATGGAGGAGCCTGGTAGGCTACAGTCCATGGGGTTGCAAAGAGTCGGACATGACTAACTGACTTCACTTACCTTACCTTAAACTCATACTCTGACCAAAATCATAGTGCAGAGTGTCAGAATGACAGTGCAATCAGGATAGTCCTGGGTTTGTGTCCAGCTTTGACAATTGCCAGCTGGTGTCCTTGGGAAGTCACTCAACATCCCTGAGCCTCAGTTTAGTTTCCCCATCTGTAACACAAAGGAATTGGATTAGATGATTGTTAATTTTCCCTTTAATTTTATATATTCAGCATCCTAGTTTATTGAAAATTCAGGAATGGAAGAACTGTAAATAGTATCAGGCAACCAATAGGATGACAAAGAATGCTGAAATAAGACTGATAAAATTAGATGCAAAATGGGTTAGTGTTCTAAAGGGCAATAAAAACATCTACTTTAGGGCTCAGGAAAAAACCTATAGATAAATATATAATTTATATTCACTATGTATACATAGTGAAAGGAGTGTGACAAAGCTGTATATTGTCACTCTGTTTATTTAACCTATATCCAGAGTACATCATGCAAAATGCTAAACTGGATGAATCACAGCTGGAATCAAGATTGCTGACAGGAATATCAATAACCTCAGATATGAAAATGATACCACTCTAAAAGCAAAGAAAGTGAAGAGGAACAAAAGAGCTTTATTGATGACAGTCAAAGAGGGGAGTGAAAAAGCTGGCCTAAAACTCAAAAAAACTAAGATCATGGCATCCAATCCCATCACTTCATGGAAAACACAAGGAGAAAAAGTGAAAGCAGTGACAGATTTTATTTTCTTGGGTTCCAAAATCATTGCAAACAGTGACTGCAGCCATGAACTTAAAAGACACTGGCTCCTTAGAAGAAAAGCTATGACAAAGCTAGACAGCATATTAAAAAGCAAAGACATCCTTGGCTGATGACAAAGGTCCAAATAGTCAAAGCTATGGTTTTTCTAGTAGTTATATACAGATGTGAGAGTTGGACCATAAGGAAGGATGCTTTCCAATGTGCTGGCAAAGACTCTTGAGAATCCCTTGGACTGCAAGGAGATCAAACTAGTCAGTCCTAAAGGAAATCAACCCTCAATATTCATTGCAAAGACTGATGCTGAAGCTTAAACACCAATACTTTGTCCACCTGATGTGAAAAGCCAACTCATTGGAAAAGACCCTGATGCTGGAAAGGATTGAAGGCAAAAGGAGAAGAGGGCAGCAGAGGATGAGATGGTTAGACGGCATCACCAATTCAACAGGCATGAATTTGAGCAAACTCTGTGAGATAGTGAAGGACAGGCAAGCCTGATGTTCTGCAGTCCAGGGGTTTGCAACGAGTTGGACACGACTGAACAACAGATGTATACCAGTAAGCAGTGTTACCAG
This sequence comes from Okapia johnstoni, assembly GCA_024291935.2. NCBI lineage: Eukaryota > Metazoa > Chordata > Mammalia > Artiodactyla > Giraffidae > Okapia > Okapia johnstoni. The sequence goes on from CM044316.1 coordinate 53,884,956, forward strand.
TTATAAGCTCTTTCACATTCATGAGTTTATTCTATTTCATCTTCATTAAAACACTTGGAGGTAAGCATTGGCATTCACAGCTTGTGGAAGAGAAAATTGAGACTCATAGACAGTAAATGCTTTGCCCAAGTCACGTAGTTAGTAAGTGCCAGAACTAGGATCTATTCCTAATGCTGTATTCTCTTCGAATAGTTTGTCCAAGTATAATTTTGAAAATGCTAGAAGTATTCGTATATATACTGAGCATGTATCAAAGTTTTATTTAGATCTTTAAACAAAGGAAATATAAGATGACAAAGAATGCTGACAAAATATTGCTGTTATATGCAAAATTGGTTAATGCCCCATAGGGCAGTAAAAACACAACTTTTGGTGTTATCTTTTCTATCAGACAGGAGTAATTTGCATCTCTATTGGACAAACCGACCAACCAACCAACTAACCAAACAAACAAACTATACCTTATCAAACATTCTACAAGTTAGCATCTAACTTTATACAGTTGTAAAATCTCTGGTGGACCCTAATTAACAGTAAATAGTAAATCAAACAAACATATGTATTTCTGGAGAATCAGATGATCTTCAGGCAGCTTGTTAGGCCATGCTCTTATATGATGTTGACAAGACATCTGGTCATCCTTTTGATTTATTCCTGAGTTCCAGGTAACTTCATCAGTTCACCTCTATGACTACAAACTTAGAAAATTGTTTATGACCACAAAAATGGCTGGTTTCATTATACACTGGGGATATTTGACCTGAGTCATTTACATAGAAGACTCCTTGTTATATGGTGGTCAGCAGATCTAGAGCACATGGTGCTGAACAACTACCACAGCTGGAGGACTGACTTCTGCTTGAGATTTCACAAGAAGCTAGGATTGAATGTTCATTACCCAATATCATTCCAAACATATTTTTGACTTGACTGAGATATAATTCACGTATCACACACTTCATTCACTTAAAATGTGCAGTTCATTGGCTTTTAATATGTTCACAAAGTTGTGCAACTATCATAACAATCAATTCTAGAAGATTTTCATTATCCCAGAAAGAAATCTCACCATCTTTAGATGTTGCTCCCCAACATTACTCTGAGCCCTGCTGCTGCTGCTGCTAAGTTGCTTCAGTCATGTCCGACTCTTTGTGACCCCATAGACGGCAGCCCACCAGGCTCCCCTGTCCCAGGGATTCTCCAGGCAAGAACACTGGAGTGGGTTGCCATTTCCCTCTCCAATGCATGAAAGTGAAAAGTGAAAGTGAAGTCGCTCAGTCATGCCCAACTCTTAGCGACCCCCTGGACTGCAGCCCACCAGGCTCCTCTGTCCATGGGGTTTACCAGGCAAGAGGACTGGAGTGGGGTGCCATTGCCTTCTCCAACTCTGAGCCCTAGGAAACCATTAATATTTCCACTTCTGTTGATTCACTTGTTTTTGATGTTTTATGTGAATGGAATCGCATAATATGTGGTCCCTTGTGGCCGGCATCTTCCATTTAGCATATTTTCAAGGTTCGTCTTGAAGTCTGCATCAGTACTTCTTTTTTTTATTGCTGAGTAATATTCCGTTGTACAATCACGAAGAATTACTCTGTTTTCCCTTTAGAGTCTCACAGTTTTAACTCTTTCATTTATGCCTTTGATCCATTTTGAGTTAATTTTTGTATGTGGTGTGAGGTGGGAATCCAGTTTTACTCTTTGGCCCTAGGATATCCTGTGGTCTCAGCATTTTTGTTGAAGAGACTGTTCTTTCCCCACTTAATTGTTTTGGCACCCTTATAATCAGTTGACTGTAAATGTGAGGGTTTATTTCTGACTCTTCAGTTTTATTTCATTGATCTATATGCCTATCATTATTCCAATACTGCACTGTTTTGATTACTGAAGCCTTGTAAGTTTTGAAATTGAAAAATGGGAATACTCCAACTTTGTTCTTATTTTTAAAGATTGTTTTGGGTACTTAAGGTCCCTTGCATTTTCATATGAATTTAATTTACAAGCTTGTCCATTTCTGTGAAAAATACACTTGGGCTTTTGATAGAAATTGAATCAGATGTGTATTTATTGAGATGATCATGTTATTTTTGTCCTTTATTCTCTTGATGTGGCATAGTACATTGATTTTTGGATGTTAAACAACCTCGTATTTCTGGGATAAGTCCCACTTGGTCATGTTTTTGTGTATCTGTGGTCTTGTTGCTAGGTGCATATATGTTTATAATTTCCTGATGGATTGACCCATTATAAATGTGGCTCTTTTTGTATAGTTTTAAATTTTTTAAATATCTCACTTGCGTTTTTGTTCTTTTATTCCTCCTTTACTGTTTCCTTTTGTATCAAGTAATATTTTCTATAATTTAATGATGTTTAAAAATTGCTCTTCTTTGCTCACCTATTCCGGTCCGAGAAACCCAAAGCTAAGAAATTAACCTCTATCAGATTTTACTTGCAGTCCCTAAAAGTAAGTTACTTCATCCTTTCTCAAGGCCCCCAACATTTGCTAAGCTTCCTGACCTGCCAACAAGTGAACCTCTTACTATCTTACTAGCATAATGCTTGGCTCTGTAAGCCATAAAATAGGTCTATCAGACCAGTCTCCAGGGAGGATTCATAGTCTTGCTTCCACAAGGAAGTACAACTCCTGGTCCTTAATGGTTACATGATCATATTTTCTCAAAAGTAAAACTATTTGAATGGCTTTGTTTGTGTAATAGATTTGTTCAGTTTCATCCTGATAGAGATTAAGGGCAGATTCTTTGATTCTTGGCCATTATTCTTTGCAAATAATTACTAGGGGCTCACTAAGAGTATTCACTTTTGAATTCCAAGGGGTCAGTGAGAATGAAGTATCATTTTAAAATATTTCCTTTTAGTTTGTATAAGTACTGCTTGCCATATTGAGGGCTAGAGAGATCAGGAAGAAAGCAAAAAAGCAAAAGAGAAAAAAGGCTATTCTCACAGGCATATCAAATATAAAACATTAAAAATAGTCCAACGACAATATTCTACAACAAATGACCACAATCCACAATTATGCTCCCCTCATCAACTTATTAGGCTTATGTGATTTATTCTTGACTCACAAATCTTGGACCAGAAGTGTACTTCCATGAAGTTTTCACTTGTGGACTAGCAAGAGTCCGAGCAATCCTGCCTCAGTGCTGTAGTTCAGTCTATAGGTATCTACTTGTGGCTGCAATGCCAGCTTGTATGGAGAAGTGGTGCCTGGGGCAATCTTCCCCACCAAGTCATTGGGACTGTCCTTGGTTGAAGACTTAAGCATGCAGTAGAGGACTTGAAGTAAGCATGCAGGGAAAGTCAAAACCTCTTGATCTTGATCAGACTGATGACTCTGTTAATTTGAGAAAACAACTAGTACTTATTTTATTCTAAATCCTACTGGATTTCAGACTTTGTCAGGGTTTCCTCAAAGGTAAGAATATACTGAGGACATGGGGATACTGATAAATCTACTTCAAAAAATGGACATAGGGAAGACAGAACTTCCTTTTTTGATGGGACAGCTTGTCCCATTTTGTGGGCTTACTATATAATGTGTATCCTACAACAGTATTAAGCCAATTAAGAAAACAGAGCATATAAAACACACCTAAGTAACTTTCTTATCCTTTCTGACTGTGAATGACAAACCATGGATTATAAGGTAAGAGGCCAAGCCTTTGGTATTTTAGTCATCTAAAATAGAAAGCAACAAAGATGGTTTGACATGGAAAAACCCATTAATACTTACATTTTTATAAGGTACAAAACAGATCTTGGGAAGTTTATATTGAAAAGAATTTTCAAAGAAACATCAATAGCTTAAAACAGGAGCACAGATGCCTGGAGACAATGAATGGTTGTAGCTTGGCTACCTATTAACCAGAGTGACAATGCTTGCTTGCTTAGTTATGCTCAGTCATGTCTGATTCTTGTGACCCCATAGTCTATAGTTTGCCAGTCTCCTCTGTCCATGGGATTCTCCAGGCAAGAATACTGGAGTGGGTTGCTATGCCCTCCTCCAGGGGATCTTCCTGACCCAGGGATCAAACCCAGGTCTCCTGCATTGCAAGTGGACTCTTTACCAGCTGAGCTACCAGGGAACACTGGTACTAAGTAAATGTAACTGTAGGTATAATTATAAGGAACTTCAACTGTTTGAAAAATAAGGAACTTCTGCTATTGTTTCGTTTTGAAATAATCAAGGTCATGACAAACTCAGCAGAAAGTACAGACAGTTTCTTCTGGTTAGACATATAATATCTGATATCTGGGCAGATTACACAGAAATTAAAATTGACTTTTACTATCTCTTGTTGAGAACAAACTGAATGGTGGTGGTGGTGGTGGTTTAGTTGCTAAGTCATGTCCAACTCTTGTGACCTCATAGACTATAGCCTGCCAGGCTCCTCTTTCCATGGGGATTCTCCAGGCAAGAATAGTGGAATGGGTTGTCATTTCCTTCTCCAGGGGAGCTTCCCAACCCAGGGATCGAATCCAGGTCTCCCACATGGCAGGTGGATTCTTTACCAGCTGAGCCAGAAGGAAAGCCCACAAACTGAATAGTCCAAGACAAGTTTGTCATTTTAACAGAGAAAAAAAATCAAATTCTACTCTTGTATTAATATAACAGTTGGCATCAAAGAGCTTTTTAACAAGTCTTATGAGTAACAAGCCCATTAAAGCAGAACCAATTTTGTCAAAAGTTTTAACATAGTTCATTGCTTCTTTTGAGACTTATTATTTGTAGATATTGTAAACCATAGAAAACTAAGTTTTCTTTCCCTCAAATGTCTACAGTGTACTCATTCAAATTTTGTCTCTTACTAATCTTTCACATTCTGACACAGTCAGTCATTTATTTTACTTCAAGACAAATTACTCTTTTATGTTGATAAATAAAACCATGCTCATAATCTTACATACACATTCATACTTCTTTGCTACTTCAATTCTTAATATAGTCTCAATGGCCCATATAAATTAAAACTTTTTAAAATTTATATATTTATCTGAAGAGAACTGACATTATCACAACTAGATTTTTTTCTTCTAGAAAAGTGATAGGTTCATACATTTGTTTGTATCTTATTTTGTGTGTCTCAAAAAGATTTTTCTTGTTTTCATCATGTTGAATAAAACGGGATCCTAACAGAATAGATAGCCCAGAAATAAACCCACATGCCTACGGTCCATTAATCTTCAATAAAAGAGGCATCATTATACAATGGAGAAAAGATAGTCTCTTCAGCAAGTGGTGTTAGAAAAGCTGGAGAGCCACATGTAAAGCGATGAGGTTAGAGCATCCCCTCACATTATACACAAAAATAACCTAAAAATGGGTTAAAGGCTTAAATATAAGACACGATACCGTAAAACTCCTAAAAATAAAGATGAAATACTCTCTGACATGAATTGTACCAATGTTTTCTTAGGTCAGTCTCCCAAGACAAAAGAAATAAAAGCAAAAATAAGCCGATGAGACCTAATCCAACTTAAAGGCTTTTGTACAGCAAAGAAAACTGTAAACAAAATGAAAAGACAGCCTACAGAATGGAAGAAAATATTTGCAAATGATGTGACTGAGAAAGGCTTAACTTCCAAAATATACAAACAGCTCATACAACTCAATATCAAAAAAACGAACAACCCAATCGAAAATTGCAGAAGACCTAGATAAACATTTTTCCGAAGAAGACATGTAGATGGCCAAAAGGCACATGAAAAGATGCTCAACATCGCTAATTATTAGGGAAATACAAATCAAAACTACCACAAGGTATCACTCTTTTTGATGGTCATCATCAAAAAGTCTGTAAGTAATAAATGCTGGAGAAGGTATGGAGAAAAGGAAACCTTCCTATACTGTTGGAGGGTATATAAATTGGTGAAGTCATTACATAGGTTCCTTTAAAAACTAAAAATAGAGCTAACATTTGATCCAGCAACCTCACTCCTAGGCGTGTGTCCAGAAAAGATGAAAACTCTAATTTGAAAACATACATGTATCCCAATGTTCATAGCCACAGTATTTACAATAGCAAAGACATGGAAGCAACCTAAATGGCTATTGACAGATGAATGGAGAAAAAAAGATGTGCCCCCTACAACGGAATATTATTCCGTCATAAAAAAGCATGAAATAATTCCATTTGAAGCAACACAGATGGACCTAGAGATTGTCACACTAAGTGAAATAAGTCAGACAGAGAAAGACAAATGTCATATGATAGCACTTATATGTGGAATCTAAAAAAATGATACAAATGAACTTAATTACAAAACAGAAATAAACTCACAGACACAGAAAACAAGCTTATAGTTACCAAAGGCGAAGGGGGAGGAGGGATAAACTAGGAGTTTGGGATTAACAAAGTACTATATACAAAACAGGTGAACATCAAGGTCCTGTTGTATAGCAGAGGGAATTCATATTCAGTATCTTGTAATAACCTATAATGGAAAAGAATCTGAAAAAGATCATATATTTATATATAATATATAAATCATTGTTCTGTACACCTGAAATTAACACATTGTAAATCAACTATGCTGAAATTTTTTTTAAAAAAGATCATACCCATTTCTCTTTTTTTCCAGCTCTACTGAGATATAATCGGCACTTAACATTGTATAAGTTTAAGATGTATAACATGTTGATTTGATACATCTATAAACTGTAAAATTATTACCACCATAGTATTAGCTACCACCTCCATCCCATCGCATAATTACCATTCCCTTTGTGTGCTGAGAACATTAGGTTCTACTCTCTTAGCATATAAATTACAACATTTAACCAATGTAACTGCCTTCTGTTTCCTCATGGAGATAACTGTAGGCAAGTAACTGAATACGGTTTGAAATACACAAACATTTAGCTACTAGCAAAACAAACATTACAAAACCTCCTCTGGCCACACACATCCCTTTTACATTTCTTAAGGTTGGCAAACAAACATATATACTTGCTGCTGTTGTCAGTCACTCATTCCTGTCCAACTCTTTGTGACCCCATGGACTGCAGCACGCCAGGCTTCCCTGTCCATCACCAACTCCCAGAGCTTACTCAAACTCATGTCCATTGAGTTGGTGATGCCATCCAACCATCTCGTCCTCTGTCATCCCCTTGTCCTCCTGCCTTCAGTCTTTCCCAGCATCACAGTCTTTTCCAATGACTCAGTTCTTTGCATCAGATGGCCAAAGTATTGGAGTTTCAGCTTCTTTCAGTGAATATTCAGGACTGATTTCCTTTAGGATTGACTGGTTTGATATCCTTGCTGTCCAAGGGACTCTTCAAGAGTCTTCTCGAGCACCACACAAAAGCACCAATTCTTTGGCACTCAGCTTTCTTTATAGTCCAACTCTCACATCCATACTTGACTACTGGAAAAACCATAGCTTTGACTATTTGGACCCTTGTCGGTAAAGTAATGTCCCTGCTTTTTAATATGCTGTCTAGGTTTGTCATAGCTTTTCTTCCAAGAAGCAAGAGTCTTTTAATTTCATGGCTGCAGTCACCATCTGCAGTGATTTTGGAGCCCCCCCAAAATAAAGTCTGTCACTGTTTCCATTGTTTCCCCATCTATTTGCCATGAAGTGACAGAACCAGATGCCATGATCTTAGTTTTTTGAATGCTGAGTTTTAAGCCAGTTTTTTCACTCTTCTCTTTCACTCTCATCAAGAGGCTCTTTAGTTCCTCTTCACTTTCTGCCATAAGGGTGGTTTCATCTGCATATCTGAGGTTATTGATATTTCTCCCTGCAATCTTGATTCCAGCTTGTGCTTCATCCAGCCCGGCATTTCGTATGATGTACTCTGCATGGAAGTAAATAAGCAGGGTGACAATATACAGCCTTGATGTACCCCTTTCCCAATTTGGAACCAGTCGGTTTTTCCATGTCTGGTTCTAACTGTTGCTTCTTGACCTGCATACAGATTTCTCAGGAGGCAGGTAAGGTGGTCTGATATTACCATCTCTTGAAGAATGTTCCAGTTTGTTGTGATCCACACAAAGGCTTTAGTGTAGGCAATAAAGCAGAAGTAAATGTTTTTCTGAAATTCTCTTGCGTTTTCTATGATCCAATGGATGATGGCAATTTGATCTCTGGCTCCTCTGCCTTTTCTAAATCCTTTCTTTGGGATTGGAATGAAAACTGACCTTTTCCAGTCCTGTGGCCACTGCTGAGTTTTCCAAATTTTCTGGCATATTGAGTGCAGTAGTTTCACAGCATCTTCTTTTAGGATTTGAAATAGCTCAGCTGGAATTCCATCACCTCCACCAGCTTTGTTCATAGCAATGCTTCCTAAGGCCCACTTGACTCAATAATTGTATTAGACCAGAGGAATAGGTCTTATTTTACTATTTTATAAGCGAGGCAACTGAGCCATTAATGGTTATTTAGCTACTGAGTGACACACTTAGAATTTTGGTTTAATGATTTCTAATCCAATATACCATATTATTTCTCAAAACTTGTGCATGTGCAAGTGAAAAATACACCAAAGAAAATATATTTAAGAAGAAAATTCTTGCACAGATGTGATTCACAGAGAGGGTATCTGAAATGGTTTGCATCCTAGTGGAGGAGCCTTTAGACAGTGTTTTGATAGAAGCTAATGATATTAGACTACAGTTTCTTTTATTCAAATTCCCTCTACTATGAAGGAGGGGGAAATCTCCCAATAAGTTGAGCTCCTGGTGGTTTTCCCTTTGGAGTACTTGTAATGGAGGATCGAGAAAGTGAAATGTGAGTGGTTTCCTGATTTTTGTTGTAACAAAAGCTTGTTGCTGAAATTAGCTCTTCTCCCCCTCCTACTGCCGAAACACAGCATCCATTATTCTTCCCTTCCAAAGCCATCTTAGCAAAATCAGCCCAGCTGAGACACCAGACCTAATGTAGGACATCTCCCATAGGATACTGAAGCTTCCTCTTCTTGCTTGCTTTTTGGGTGTCAGGGCAAATCGTTAGTAAAGAGACACTGCTGCTGCTGCTAAGTTGCTTCAGTCGTGTCCGACTCTGTGCGACCCCATAGACAGCTGCCCACCAGGCTCCTCTGTCCCTGCGATTCTCCAGGCAAGAATACTGGAGTGGGTTGCCATTTCCTTCTCCAAAAGAGAGCCTGAGACACTGCCAAATGAGAAGGCAGACTAAGCCTGGCTGTAACTGGCTCTTTCAGGGGCCTCTGCCGTCCCTAAGAAGGAAGCCAGTATTCACATAGGGTACTTGGAGTTACCAGAGGTCCACCCAAAGGCACCCCCTCTCTCCGTCCACTAGCCAAAGAACATTTTGTGTTGAGATTGTCCTCCCTTAACTTTTTAATTTTTCCCTGTCACCAGTTTTGTATTCAACCATTCAGAATTCTCTGGGTACTTTAGGATCCCTTTTCATTAAAACATGCTGTTGGGTAACAACTGCTAGAATTTTCGTCAAGTAATTTTTCATGTCTGGCCCCTTCATCCTCATTGTTCTCCCTCTAAAAAACTGGTATCCAGTAGGGATGATTTAAAAGTCACTTCTGCTGACCCTATCACTGACTCAGAGAAAACAGTAGGGGTTAAGTCTGGTGCCTACACCACACAAAATTTAGTCCTGGGCAAGTATGGTTTCTACTGTACATAGCTTTTGGCCAAAGGAAGAAACTGAAACACATCTGGGCTCTAAGACTCCTCAAGGTTGCACTGATGCAACCAGAGCTCAAGGTCTGAGCTCTGTTTTTTAGAATAGTAAGACTGAATAACGCTGTGTGCTGTAGGTGTGTGTGCTAAGTCACTTCAGTTGTGTTCTGCTCTTTGCAACCCTATGGACTGTGCCTGCCAGGCTCCTCTGTCCATGGGATCCTCCAGGCAAGAATACTGGAGTGGGTTGCCATGGTCTTCTCCAACAGATCTTCCCGACCCAGGGATGGAACTCGCATCTCTTATGTCTCCTGCGTTGGCAGGTGAGTTCTTCACCCCTAGAACCACCAGGGAAGCCAAGAACGCTGGGCTACTGAATTTAAATATTGTAGGTGCCAAGATGGGATTGGGAGTCCCCCTCACTGGGTGGATCACAGAGGCGTGTAGGAGATTGCAGAGTTGGCATTGTCCCGTGGAAGCTGAGGCAGAGAACTGGTAGGGCCTGGGAGGCCTCTCAGACACTGGGATCTAATGGGCCTTAGATTGGGCCCTTTCACTGTTAGCATAAAATAAACAGGAGACGCAGAGGCATGTTACAGCAGACAACCAACCAACTTCATAGTGGCCCTCCAACTCTGTCCCTACAACAGGACTGGAAGGAAGGTGTTACTGCTCCCATTTTACAGAGAAAGCAACTGTCAGGAAGATGAAGCCTCTTGTTAAGGATCCTATGTTCAGTACATTGCAAAGGAGGAGCTTTGAGTTCTGCTCCTTGATTCAAACCTCCATTCGAACCAAACTCCACCTTTCCCACGTACAAGACTACAGCTGGAAAGGATCACAGAGGGCACATTTTAGGTCAACTCTCTCTCGGTTTACAATACAAGGGAATGAGACCCTCAACAGAAGTGATTGCTAAAGTCACAAGGCGTGCGCGTGACAAGCTGCACTCTCGGGAGCCAAGACTCAGTTTCTTCTTTCCTGTGCAGCCTCCTGGGGAGCTGGGGGAGGGGCTGCAGCTGCCGGGGCCCTGGCGTTCCGGGGCGGTCCCTGGCGGCCGTGCATTCCACAACCACCCGAGCACAGCGAGCCGGGTGCCGAGCTGCGCGTGCCGGCCACTCCTGCGCGCTCCCGCCTGCCCGCAGCTACGAGCTACCCCGCACGTTGACGGCCGAGGTCCGAGGACGAGGGGTCGCATCCCGCTGCCGGAGCCCGCCGTCCCGGGACATCTAGAGAAACGTTCCAGCTGCCTCTGCCCCAGCAACTTTTCGCAGACCTGGCACGATCCAGCAGCGGCGGTGGCCGCGGGTTTTCAAAGCAGCTGCGTGGATCTCGGGTGAGTGGGGTCATCGGGTGCCTTTCGTGGGCTCCGGCTCTCGTGCTGCCTCTACCCAAGTGCCCTCCCAACTGCCTTCTTTTTGTCTCTACCCCCCCCCCCCGCCCCATTTCTCCCTCTTCACCACTTTAGCTTTTTCTTTTCTCCTTCTGTCCGCCCTTAAGTTCCAGCGACCTTCGGCGCTCGATCTTGGGCCTCCCCGGAGGCCGGTGATCGTATGGGTGGGCTCCAGCCCTCCGGGAAGCAGGTCTGTACCGCGTTTCCCTGCCCCTGAGCGTGGTCGGGGGTGGGGGGCGGGTAGGGAAGGGGGAAGCGCGCCCCTTCCTCGAGCAGGTTCTGCCATCTCTTTGCTCTCCGGTCGCGGCGGCGGAGCTCGACTCCCCGGCCTGAGCACCCGCTGTGGGCGCTGCGCTGGCACATTGGGTCTTTGCACCCCCAAGAGCAGCAGGCTTTCTTGTCTTACTTTTCTCAGAGCCCTGCATCGAAGGCGCCCGGAGTTGGGAGTCAGGGGTGGTGGGTTCCAGCCGTGGTCTGTTACTAGCAGTTCTCTGTCTGTGAAATGGAGAAAATACCCTTTGCATTCCGATCAGATGAGAAAGGGAAAGTTCAAAGTATCTTGGAGACAAAGCAGCCTTCCTCCCAAGCTCCCTCCTGCCTTTTTACTTAGGGGTTGTTCTGACTGCCAGTTCTCCGGCACCGCTGACCCCCCTCCACAAATTCCTTGAGGGTAGGCTCTGTCTCTCATCCTCAGCACCTGGCACAGGACGCCCAATACTGCTTACTGAGTGAAAGAGAGATATAAATCGTAAAAACCTCATACAACTGTTAAGGTTGCATTTTGGATTGAGTGGCCAGGCTGCGCTCTTCCTCAGGCAGCTCCACTTGTTTCTTCCTGACTCACTTGTTCTAGCCTTGCTGGCACCTGGGGGCTCCTGTGTCACCCATTTATCTACAGATTCCCTCAAAGCTCTAGGCTACAGCGGTGAGAGCCCCTCAGTCATTCGATTATGGAAGATTCCCTGATCATCTGCTAGGATCTTTGATCCCACTGTGGGGGGTAAATAGTCCATAGTCTGGCAGGACTGTAAAGGGGTGGGGTTGGGGGTTGGGGTGGGAAGAACTGTTTCTCTGGGAGTCAGGAAACACTCTGAGTACCTTGAGGGGTTTCTGTATCTGGACCTTGCCTTCACCATCCCCGTAAAATAAGGAAGTGGAGGTGGAAAAGTTGGGTGTCTGTGGTTAAATGGGATGTGCTTTGGGTGTTTTTCAGGCCACTCAGCAATCCTCTGAGCACATCCGAGACAGCTCAGCTGGGCTTCAGGACATCATGTACTTCTGTAGTAACACACAAGAAAAAAAAAAAAGCCAAGGAGAAGCACTTCTCTGCTCCAGCTGAGACCTCCAGTTTCTAGGGGTTATGAATCATGCCACAGGGGTTGTAAGTCATGCCCCATCAAATCTTCCAAACACTGGACCACTCAGAGCGTCAGCACTGTGGGCTCCACTGCAAAAAAGGTCTGGGGATTTCCCGTCTCTGGCTCAGCCTGAGAATCCCTGGGCTGTGGTGAGGTGTTTGAGACAGAAAACCAATCAGATGCTCTGGGGGCTGAATATGGCTGGGTCACATATAGGGCTCTGGGGTGTCAGACTAAGGGGACAATAAGAGGTAGGTACAACCTTAGATGCTTTCCCAGCCATATTCTGACCCTTCTTTTAAGAAGAGTGCTTCTGCTTCTTCTCCATGAAAGCACTTCTTCTGTTTCTTCTTCTATGTTTTAATAGAAACCCAGAAAATATTTCTAAGGACAGAGGATCTTTATCTTGACTGTCTTACAACTGTCGCTATTGGCAGTGGTAACAAAGAGAGGCACATGTCCTTCCACTCACAGTTTATAAGAGTAAACACTGGTATTACCACACCCTGCTGACCCCTGCCTGGTTGGCCAGGTAAGCTGAATAATGTAACAATAATCATATTTGTTGTTGTTTAGTTGCTAAGTTGTGTCCAACTCTTTTGTGACCCCATGGACTGTAGCCTGCCAGACTCCTCTGTCCATGGGATTTCTTGGACAAGAATACTGGAGTGGGTTACCATTTCCTTCTCGGAGGATCTTCCTGATCAGGGATCAAACATGCATCTCCTGCATTGGCAGTGGATTCTTTACCACTGAGCCACCTGACATTTACTGAGCGCTTGTTATTAGCCAGGTATTATTCTAAGTATTTTACATGTATTAACTCATTTAGTCTTTACCATAATCCTATAAGGTAGGGATCATCATTGCATCCATTTTATAGATGAGGAAACGGGTCCAGAGAGAGTGGCTCACACATATCACACAGGAAATAAGTAGCAGAGCTGCAATTTGAACCCAGGCAGTTTGGCTTCAGGGCCTATGCTCTGAACCTCATTGCAATTGAGGGGATCTAGGTTCAGATCTTGCCTCTGTCAGTTACTTACAGGGTGACCTGGGGGAGTTAAGTGAGAATTTGGCAGCCTCTGGACCAGTGAATCACTAGGGCCCCTAGTATAAGTTCAGCTCACTCACAGACAGTGAACCTCAAGTGAGAGTGATGTCCATCTGGCGTAAAGATTAAGAGTTAGGGAAACAGGAAGGGTAACAGATCAGAATTATAACTTCTTGGCGTATCAGAAAACAGCAAAACAGATCCAGTGACTAAATTGTGTACTTCATACTGCTTAGTTGTGTACACATACAGCTTCGTTATTTTGGTGATTTGGATCCTGGTAGGCTAATTGGGCATGTGAATTGCTGATGACCCACTGCATAGGATAGGATAGGGAAAAAGACATGGAAGAGGGAGACGAAAAGACAGAGAAGCCAACTGGGGTCCCCAGATCAGTTACAATTAAGATGACACGTTTGGCATACACATCTCTCCTCCTAACTCCCTGCCTCAGGCTGACACTGACACTCAGGACTTTTCAACAAACCTCTATAGGGAGGGAAGGTCCTTCTTAACTTGGTGCTCTGGCCTCTACTGAGGGACTGTGAAACATCTGTCTAGCCCTCCCAGACTTCCCGCTTCCTTCTTCTTGGTCAGAGAAGTAACGAGGGGGCAAAACAGGAGACCTTTCTCTTTGAGTGCCCTGCTGGCATCTTAGGGAACATCTTGGGGCTTTTTAAAGATTCATCTTTTCCCTCACTCTTTTCTAGGTTTTCTTGAATGGTTTTCAACCCAACGCCATCCTGACTGGGGCAGGGCTCTAGGGGCAGCAGAGTCAGTCTTTGAGAGCTGGCCCTTTAGAGGTCACCTTGTCCATCCTCTCCTATTAACCTACAGGAAACTGAAGCTCAGTTTGAAAGAGGAAAATACTTAGGATCGCATTCATTTTCTAATGCTGTAACAAATCACCACAAATTTAATGGCTTCAAATATATTGTAATACAGTCCTAGCAATCATAGGTCTAGTATGGGTCTCCTTAGGGTAAATCAAGGCATAATCAGCTTGCGTTTCTTTCTGGAGCTTTGAGGGGGCTTAGTCCCCTGCTTATTTGAGTTGTTGGTAGAATTCATTTCTGTGATTGTAAGACCAAGGTCACTGTTTTCTTGCTGGCTGCAAGCTGAGGAGCATTCCCTGCTTCTCCAGCCACTGCATTCCTTGGCTCATAGCCCCCTTTCTCCATCTTCAAAGTAAGCAACAGTGAGTCAGATCCTTTTCCTGTCGTATTTCTCCCACTCTTCTGCCTTCCTTTTCACTTTTAAGGATGCATGTGAGTAGATTGGGTTCACCTAGATAATCAGGCTAATCTCCCCATCTCAAAGTCCTTAACTTCAATCACATCTGTAAAGTCCCTTTGCCTATTCTCTCGGCTCCTCCGAGTCATGCTTCCTTGTTCATATTCAAGGTTTTGAGGACCAAGACGTGGACATCCCTGTGGGGTCATCTTTCTGCCTACCATATACAGCGAAGCCCACTTTAGGAGAGTGACTTGTTCTGGATCACACATCTTGGCAGGAGATTTCCACCGCTGTGGTGCACTTGCAGCTCTATCAGTGACACCCCTCTTCCCCCCAGTCGGCCAACAGTCCACCTCATGGAGAGTCTCCTTTGTCAGCCCAGCAGCAGCAGGCACTCAGTCAGGGGCAAATAGCAATGATGGCCGGTGGAGGCTTAAACAGGATACTGTGGATTTGGGCCTGGGTTTCTCCTCTGCTGGCTCCCTGCTGATTTCTAAGACTCTGTGATTGGCTGGGTCAGATGGTACGAGCAGTCTTGAATAGCTCTGGCTTGATTTCTGATGTCTTTGAAATATCTTGGTGTTTTTCCATTTTTCCAGCCACAGAAGAGCAGATAGAAACTCAGGCAGGGAATAACTCTTTATACTGTTAAGAATTTTGAAGGCGATAGAAGCCAATTGGGATAAAATGAGAACAGAGTCCTCTCCAGAGACCTGGGGTCACTGGAGAAAATCCTCTGGTTTGATTTGTTTCACATTTTTGATACTTGTGTGTCCTGCCCATTCCTTCCTCTGGCCCCTTTCTTTGGAACAAAGGTCCCTGGTGAAATGGACTCCTTGCTGAGTTGGTAAATGCTTGAAGCTAACTATAACACTGTTTCCAAGAGTAAATATGAGGCTGGGATGGCCATTTCACACTGGACTTGGCTTGAGGAATCCCCTCCCCTTTTATCAGCCTCCCTGTCCTCTTTAGAGAACAGTGAGAGAAAAGTCCATACTCTGGGCAGCAACTCCCCAACCCCTATACCTACCTCAATGCCCAGCCCCTGAGCACAAGGAATTGAAACTTGAATTTGAACCACCAGCCCAAGAAAGTCAGGAGCAGGGAAGTCTAGAGGATATTATTCAGAAAGGCCAGTGCTTGTTCCTCTAGTACATACAGGGTGACCTGGGAAAGAAAGACGCCCCATAATCCTTCGGGAATGTACAGAGATCAAATCAGAGGGTGTCATTTTACTTAAAAGATAACGTTCTGACTTTAAGGTCATTGAACAGGGGTAAGCATCCTTTCTGGACCTCCCCACTAAGTTCCAGGAGTTAAGATCAAATCTAATGTTCCCCAGCCTGTCCATATTCATTTCTTTGTCAGTCTTATATTCATCGGACACTTACTGTGTGATGGGGCCAGTGATGGGTGCTGAGGGAACAGCAGTGAACAAAAGACTTCTCTCTTCTTTGTATTTGCTTCTTCTCTCTTTGTAGTTGCATCTGAGTCAGCAAAGATGGCCAATAAAAACAAACAAGCAAACAGGCTAATCTGAGGCTGTGAAAAGTGTGTGAAGAAAATAAAACAAGGTATGAGACAGAGAATGGCTGGTGGATGAAGGTGGTAATTTAATAGAGAGGGTCTGGAAAGGCTTTTTCAAAGACTTAACGTTTAAAAGTTGAGGTTGTGGTCATTGAGACACCGCATGTTGAAGGGAAGATCTAAGACGATCTAGTGCATTCTAGGAAGGGCGAACAGCAAACAAAAAGGTCTTGAAATGGGACCAGCCCTTGGGATATAAGTCACTAGGGAGCCCAGCTACCAGGTGGCCAGTGGGATCCCTTGGTACTTGAGTTGCCCTGTCTGGCCTAAATGCTTCATTCTTTTCTGACAATATCACCTGCTGTTTCTGAGGGTGGAGCCTCAGGAAGAGGTGCTGTGAACTAGGCCATGCAGGTAAACCCCCTAGTCTACTGCCCTGTGAACCATTACTTTGTTGTTCACATTCTGCAAGATGCTTCAAGAGATTCCTCCAGCATCAGTGACTCAGAGCTGGTTCTAGCTGCCTCCTCTGTGGCCTCCGTGTCTAGTGGAAAGGAAACAGCAGCACTGGGTGCTCAGTCAGAGCTATGGACTAAGGCCACACCTTCAGGAAGTCACCTGCCTCTATCTGCCTTTTCTCCCACTGTGGCATAATTAAGCTTGAAGCAGCAGGAAGTCACTTCTTTTATTGCATTCTTCCTTGGAAAACTCCTTGGTGGTAAAACTGGTTGGATAGCCATTGGCATTCTCTCAAAAGTTAACTGTTAGCTGCAGTTCAGGTGTGGAGAGTGTGCATTGCTGGTGGAAGGTTAAAGATGGGAAGACATCAAAGGCTGTTTGTTTTTGAAACTATCACTGCAGTTTCTTGATCAGACCCAGAGCAGTCATGGTGCCTAAACTAAGTAGTAGGGGCCACTGAACTTTGTGTGACTTTAGGAGTTATGGTCACTAGCTCAGTTTAACATTTATGAAGCCCTTACTGGTGGCTCAGACAGTAAAGAATCTTCCTACACTGGGGGAGACCTGGGTTTGATCCCTGGGTCAAGAAGATCCGCTGGAGGAGGACATGGCAACCCACTCCAGTATTCTTGCCTGGAGAACCCCATGGACAGAGGAGCCTGGTGGGCTACAGTCCATGGGGTTGCAAATAGTCGGACACAACTGAGCGACTAAGCACACACACGCTACTGTGTACCAGGCACTGTCCAAGTAAGTGCTTTGTATGCATTAGCTCATTCAACTTCCATGGCATCCCCATGAAGAAGTTACTATTATTAGTTAATATTATTCCCATTTTTACAAATGAAACTGCAGCTTTTAAAGGTTAGGTTTCCTGCCAAAGCCACTAACACTACATATGCTCCCAATATACCAAGTAACTCATCAGCTCTGGGCTTTGTTGATGATGGTTTTCTACTAATCCTGCTTTTCTCCTCGTTTCTTTCTTTTGAACTCCTACATATATTCAAAGTCCATATCAAAAACCCCGCTTTTGGGTAAAGTCTTCTATTTTACATAGACAAAAACAAAGGTATGAGAATTAATATTTTTTTGAGCATCTATTCTTTTCCAGGACTCCATACATATTATCTCCTATTATCCTCACAATAGGATGATGCAGTGCAATGCTTCTAATGTCCTTATTTGGAAGATGAGAAGATCAAGGTTTAGAGATTTTAAATAATTAGCCCAAAGTCACACTTCTATGGGTGAAAAACAGAATTCAAATCAAGTACTCTTTCTGCTTTTTTTCCTGTTTGGAGATGGCATATGGTTTGTACCTTCAGTCCACTTCTCTGCCTTTTATTGCAATTTGTGATTGTAATTAATGTCTTTTCCTCCAGAAGAGTGTGAGCTTCTTAAGGAAAAACACTGTATTTATCTCCACACCTACTCCCCAGTGTTAATCACAGTGCCATGAATGTTTATTGAATTAGACTGAATTGCTACTCTACTAGTTTCATACTTGGACTGGAAAAATAGGTCAGATTAACCAATGCTGCTGCTGGTTGATTTAAAAAACATCATTAATATGGATTAAGCATTTATCAGCTTCTGTGGCATCTCAGATGGTAAATAATCTGCCTGCAAGGCAGGAGATTCAGATTCGATTCCTGGGTCAGGAAGATCCCCTGGAGAAGGGAATGGCAACCCACTCCAGTATTCTTGCCTGGAAAACTCCATGGACAGAGGAACCTGGCAGGCTACAGTCCATGGGACTGCAAAGAGTCAGACATGACTGAGCAACTAACACTTTTACTTTCAAGCATCTATCATCTTTGTTGATAAAGTGAAGTACAGTTCAAGTTCGGGATGTTACCAAACTCTAGCCAAAGTGGGTGAATATTTGCTTAGGCCAGAGAGTCCCTATGGTCAGGGGTTATTAATCAAAGGATGAACATTTGTAGAGTGCTTACTGTTTGTCAGAACACTACTAAGTACTATATGCGATTATCTCATGGAATTCTCCTTAACCCTATAAGGCAGACTATTATTTTCCCATTTTTGTTTTCAGCTGAGTAAATGGAATCATTAGGAAGTTTAAGTAACATTCAAGGCAAGTCAGCTAGAAAGTGGTAAATCTCTTGGATTTAAAACAGCCACATTTAAATACAAGCCAACTGGCCTCCTAGTATGGCCTTTTAACACTACTCTGTAGTCTGAGTGTTTCAGAAATATTTCCCTGCTGTTTCCAAGTATTCTCTGTACTTCTAAGAGCTTCCATCACCTTATCAGATTATAGTAGTTTGAGAATTTGTTGATTTAAGAAATGTTTATTCAGTACCTATACCACTAAGTAAAGAGGGAAGGCATTCTGTGAGGAGAACTGTGTTGGGTAAAATCAGTGCTGGGGACAAACTGGAATCCAGGCAAAGTCGATTCCTCTCCCAGTTTTCAACTTCTATGCATGTTGGCTTTCCCCTCAAGTTTGGTGAAATCTCTCATTACAAGTAGGATTCTGATGTCTCCCTCTCTTCTCTGATGTTCTTACCCATGGTGAGGAGTAAATAAGTTACAAGGTTTAGCCTTACCTTCTTCGCTGGGTTGATTTGTATTTGGACTTTAAGTCAAAGAGATGAAATACAAAGGGTGGAATTATATCCATGAGTGATTCTGACAGGACCCTGCTTTGCTTTTGGGGGGTGTGTCTGTGTGTTCCTGGAAAACTATCTCACTGCCTCACCTTTGAGGAAGTTGCTTAGGACTCTGAGCCTAAAGTTCCCCTTAGGTGTTTACACAGTAAAATGGTATAGTCAAGAAGCCCGTGGAAAACAGTATGGAGGTTTCTCAGAAAACTAAAAATAGAATTACTATATGATTTAGCAGTCCCTCTCCTGGGCATATATCTGGACAAAACTTTAACCCAAAATGATACATGCGCCCCTGTGTTCATAGCAGCACTATTCACAATAGCCAAGACATGGAAACGACCTAAATGTCCATTGATAGATGAGTGGATAAAGATGTGGTGAGTGAAGTGTGAAAGTTGCTCAGTCATGTCTGACTCTTTGTGACCCCATGGACTATACAGTCCATAGAATTCCCCAGGCCAGAATACTGGAGTGGGTAGCCTTTCCCTTCTCCAGGGGATCTTCCCAACCCAGGGATTGAACCCAGGTGTCCCTCATTGCAGGCAGATTCTTTACCAGCTGAGCCACAGGGGAAGCCCAAAGATATGGTTCATATATACAATGGAATACTACTCAGCCATAAAAAATAATGAAATATTGCCATTTGCAGCAACCTAGATGCAACTAGAGATTATCATACTAAGTGAAGTAATTTAGAAAGAGAAAGACGAATACCATATGATACCACTTATATGTGGAATCTAAAATATGACACAAATGAACCTACCTATGACACACAAACAGACCACAAACACAGAGATCAGACTTGTTGTTGCCAAGGGGGAGGAAGTTGGGGGAAGGATGGAGTGGGAGGTTGGGGTTAGCAGATGTAAGCTATTGTGTATAGAATGGATAAACACTAAGGTCCTACTGTGTAGCACAGAGGACTATATTCATTATCCTATGATAAACCATAAGGGAAAAGAATATGAGGAAGAATATATATGTATAACTTGAATCACTTTGCTATACAGCAGGAATTACCACAATGTTGTAAATCAACTATACTTCAATAAAAAACAAGGAAGCCTGGCTGGCTCTCATTATTAGTTTATTCTATATATTTAGTTTATATATACTTTATATTAATATATTAGTTTATATTAGTTTATGCTGTATCACTGCTTACTCCAACCTGATGCCCCACTGTCTTCTCCTGACTCCCATCTGAAATGGGATAGTGATGGAGTTGAAAAAGAGCACTGAAAATCTGGAGACCTGAGTTGTCCCCTGAGTCGTGCCATTAAATTGCTTTGGTGACTTTGGGTAAGTCATGTCCTTCATCTGTAAAATGGAAGGTAGACTAAAGTAGATAGTGTCTAAATCCTGTGTAGATTTCTAGAATATCATTGGTTTGTAGAAGTTTCATCTCCACAGAACAAACCCAGTAGGATGTAACATTGCTGTATTAGTTTTCTGTTGCTGCCGTAACAAATTACCACACTTTAGTGGCTTAAAACATACTTCCATAATCTTCCAAGTTTCCTTGGGTCAGGAGTCCAAATACAGTTTAGCTGGGTCCTTACAGAGATGCAGTCAAGATGTCAGCCAGGCTGCCCTGTCATCTGGGGGACCCAATAGGGAAGAATCTGCCCACAAGCTCTTTCAGGTTGTTGGTAGACTTGTTTCTTGCACCTCAAGACCAGCAGAAAAGTATTGTTGACCTAGGGAAGGTTTTAGCCTTCTTTTAGACTTCCACCTTATTAGGTCAGACCCACCCAAGGTAATCTTTCTGATTACTTTAAAGCCAGCAGTTCTGGAACCTTAATTACATCTGCAAAATCCCTCACCCTTGTTATGTGACCTAACCTAATCACAGGGTAACTCCAGGGAACAGACTGTGGGAGCCATCTTAGAATTCTGCTTCCTGCCATTGTTTTACAGAAATAGCCTGTTTGCTGTTGTAACTGGATCATATTCTTTCCTGAGTCAGGTCAAATGACTTAGCATATGAAATCAGTTCTAAAACTTACTTGGTCCTACACTAAAACTACCCTGGTTTGAACTTGCTTTTGGAACACAATATATTATGCTTCCCTTTATTCTTATATAATTATCCTTCAAGTTATTTTCTTCCAATACTGTTCATGAATATATAGTTATACATTGTTGTTGTATTAGTTGCTCAGTCATGTTCAACTCTTTGCAACCCCATGGGCTGTAACCTGCCAGGCTCCTCTGTCTATAGGATTCTGCAGGCAAGAATATTGGAGTTGGTTGCCATTCCTTTCTCCAGGGGGTCTTCCTGACCCAGGATTCAAACCCAGGTCTCCTGTATTGTAGACAGATTCTTTATCATCTGAGCTATTGAGGAAATAATTTAAATTTAACTTATTTTAAATTAGTTTTTCTATTTGAAATCATATATTGTAAAAAAAATACTAATGTTAAGGGGTCATCTTTGTCCTTAGGTGATTCTTAAAATTATTTTGTTCCATCAATATTTGAAAGAGATGTATTGAACTCCCCCACCATAATTGTAAATTTGTCTATTTTTCTGATAATTCTGAGATTAGGTATATAAAAATAAAAAATCATTGAGTCTTTTGGTATCTCTAGTTATACTTTTTACTTAAATGTCTCCTTTGTTCAATGGTAAAACAGCTCTACTAGCTTACAGAATTCATTCAGTTCAGTTCAGTCGCTCAGTCATGTCCGACTCTTTGCGACTCCATGAATCACAGCACGCCAGGCCTCCCTGTCCATCACCAACTCCCGAAGTCTACCCAAACCCATGTCCATTGAGTCGGTGATGCCATCCAGCCATCTCATCCTCTGTCGTCCCCTTCTCCTCCTGCCCCCAATCCTTCCCAGCATTAGGATCTTTTCCTATGAGTCAACTCTTCGCATGAGGTGGCCAAAGTATTGGAGTTTCAGCTTCAACATCAGTCCTTCCAATGAACACCCAGGACTGATCTCCTTTAGGATGGACTGGTTGGATCTCCTTGCAGTCCAAGGGACTCTCAAGAGTCTTCTCCAACACCACAGTTCAAAAGCATCAGTTCTTCGGTGCTCAGGTTTCTTTATAGTCCAACTCTCACATCCATACATGACTGCTGGAAAAACCATAGCCTTGACTAGGTGGACCTTTGTTGACAAAGTAATGTCTCTGCTTTTCAATATGCTGTCTAGGTTGGTCATAAGTTTCCTTCCAAGGAGTAAGCGTCTTTTAATTTCTTGGCTGCAATCACTATCTGCAGTGATTTTGGAGCCCAGAAAAATAAAGTCAGCCACGGTTTCCATTGTTTCCCCATCTATTTGCCATGAAGTGATGGGATAACTGGCATATAACAATATATCAATTTCAGGTGTACAACATAAATGATTCACAATGTGTATATGCCATAAAATAATCACCACAATAACTCTAGTTACCATCTGTAACCATACAAAGTTACAAAATATTTTTTGTGATGAGAACTTTTAAGATTTACTCTCATCACTTTTCAAATATGCAATACAATACTCTTGACTATGGTTACCATGCTGCCTATTTTTTAATCAATTTTTTTGTTGTTGTTGAGTTGTATGAGTTCTTTATATATTTTGATTATTGACCCCTTGTCAGATATATGCTTTGCAAATATCTTCTCCCATTTAATAGGTTGCCTTTTTATTTTGCTGATAGTGTCCTTTGCTGTGCAGAAGCTTTTTAGTTTAATGTAGTCCCACTAATTTATTTTTACTTTTGTTGCTTTTGCCTTTGGAGTCAGATCCAAAGAATCCTCGCAGTCAAGGAGTTTACTGTCTATGCTTTCTTCTAGTTTTATGGTTTCAGGTCTTTAATCTAGTTTGAACTAATTTTTATACATGGTGTAAGATACTAGTCTTGATTCTTTTGCATGTGTCTGTCTAATTTTCCCAATGCCATTTGTAAAAGAGACTATTCTTTCCTTATTGTATATTCTTGCCCCCTTTGAAATTGACTATATGTATGTGGGAGTATTTCTGGGCTCTCTATCCTGTTCCAGTGATCTGTGTGTTCGTTTTTATGCCACTACTATTTTTGTGTGTGTGATTATTGTGATTTTGGGGCTTCACTGGTGGCTCAGACAGTAATGAATCTGCCTGCAATGCAGGAGACCTGTGTTCGATCCCTGGGTTGGGAAGATCCCCTGGAGAAGGAAATGGCAACCCACTCCAGTATTCTTGCCTGGAGAATCCCATGGACAGAGGAGCCTGGTGGGCCCCATGGGCCCTAGACAGAGTTACTAGTCCTGATAGTGCTCAACCAAAAACCTCATTGCTCTATCAGAGAGGTGAAAGTTACTTGTGGGGGAAGGGAGTCTCACAGTTGAAAGGTAGATAGCACAGGTGAGACACTTTGAATTCAGTTATTCTAATACTTCTGACTTGTAAAAAATTTTAATTTATGAAATATATATATGTATAAATATATATATAGTTGGCACTAGAATATTTGCCAGATGATAGAATTGACTGGAAGGATTATTATTATTTTGTAAACGAACTTTCAGTTGCTTAAGAAAAATAGTCCCAGAAGTAAAACTTGATCTTTCAGAATCAGGCAGCAGGGAACCTGTACTTTCCTTCCTAGTTTGGACCAGACTACTTGATGGATGGGATGAATTTTCTACCTTTGGAGAAGGTACAATGTTTTCCTCCTTTGAAGGAACTACAATTTTTTACTCTTATACTTAGTCTTGTTAGTAGATACAAAATAGTCATTTTGGGTTTCTTAACTTTTCCATTTAATTGTCTAAACTGCTTAAATTTGTGGTCTAAAGTGTGTTTCCAGGTCACAGGACAGGTGGTGTAGGGCCTGGAAGGCACCCGTGATTGACAATGCAGTAGCTTCTTTGTCCGTTCAGGGTGACTTTAACATAGTCTTTTAGACAAACATATTGAATATATGTTAAAGTTCACCTTCCATTAAAAATGAGGTAAATAGCAGATAAAGTATGCCAGTTTGAGTTAACAAGAATTTAGGCCTGACTGCTGTTTTGCCTCCCATGGTCATAAAAACATTGTATTTTTAATCAATGATAAGGTTAAATTTGTGACATGAATGGTTTGTGCCATATCCTCTGACATGACCTATTAACCAGAAATCACAAGTAATATATCTGCAAAGCAAACAATGAGCTTGTTGATCTATAGTTACTCATTAGACGTATCAAGAAACAGTTTTACATCCTCACAAGGCGCCGATCACCCAGATGCCAGAGGTCAAATAGAAGTCAGCTAGCAGCAGCTTAGCTGAGTTCTGCTTTTTCTCAAGTAAAATTTTCTAGCATGCCATTAATAGTGCTGAACATATGGTTTGTGTAGTTACTATTTTGGGGAAAAATTTTTTTTCTTTCACAGTGGGGAGAGGTGGAAGTGACTGGAATCTCTGTTACGTGGGAGGGAGCAGGTCATCAGAGAGCACGTGGGAGGACTAAGAGGACTGAAACGGGGAGATGGAGCTCCTGGTGCCCTCTGACATCTGGCCAGGTGTATGTTCAGCCTTAGAGCCCTGGAATAGTGGCTCCAGAAGGGTCCTCAGAGAACATTACAGCCTGTGGCTTTCAGTCTGTGCTTTGAGAAGCCCAGGGGGTCAAGGAGCAGCTAAACAGTTCTGCTGTACCAAGTGAGCAGGCTGGGCTAAGAGGGGACACCAGAAAAATAGCTGGGAAAAATTATGTTCTCAGATTTTTTCAGTTACAAGAAAAAAAATGATTTCATTTAGTATTGCTTTTAGTTTGAATTGTATATATGAAGGGGGTGGGCACCCTAATGTGTAGTGTTTAATGTCTGCTCTAAGGATATTTATTCAGCTCTGCTGATGGGATAGGACTCCCAGCCCACTCTCTCTGGGCCCTCCCCAGCAATCTAGAGCAGCTCCAATTTTATCTGTTTTTGTGATTGTTTTAAACCATTTCATGTGTGAGAAAGTAATAGTGGTATAGTCTAGAATACAGATTACAGACAGAGTTCTTTTATTCATCTATTTGTTCTGATTTGTTTCAGTTAGGGTCAGTGATCTGATCAGATTTAGGTCTTTGAGTGATTATTCTGGAAGGGGGTGGGCTTGAAGTCGAGGGAAAACCTCAGGACCTCAGTTTTGCAACCTAGTAAACAAGGCTGATGCTAGCTTCAGTGGGTTGTGGTTGTGGATCAGCCTTGGAGCTCAAGTTCCTGTAAATGACAGGTTTTCCTTATGAAAATCAGCCAGGAAGATTATGTGTTCTTGGCATTTGGAGTTCCAGAGACTGTTTGATGTTAATTGGTTTACCGGAAAGGGCTTTTGTGGGGTTCTTTTGGCCCAAGGCAAGCTAGCTATTGATGTAATCAGGAGACCACAACGGATGATTTCCCCCACCCCGTCCCTCTTCAACAGTGTGCGTCTCCTGTGACTCACGCTTCAGTACCTTAGACCTTGGAAAAAGTGACCTTGTTTCTGAGGCTGAGGCAGGGCCAGCCTGTGCCTCTTCCTCCAAGACCTGATAATCGCCCTGCCTGATAATCCCGTGGCCTGGAGAGCCTTGCCAGAGGCTTCTCCTCCATCCTAGAGCTTGCCCACATCTGTCCAGACTGACTACAGAGCACAGAGGAATCAGTTCCCACAACATGGAGCTAGGAAGAGTTGTAGAAGCCATAGAGATCATCTTGTCCAGAGGTTCCTAAACCCAGCTGCACATTCAAATCACCTGGGAAACATGGGGAACAAGGCCCTTCTGGAGTCTAATTCAATTCATCTGTAATGGGACCTTGAATCGACATTTTTTTAAACTGTCCTAAGGTGGTTTTCACTTAGCATGGTTTATGGCATTTAGTGACTTGGAACAATGCATGGTGTGTAGCAAGCACTGTATATTTGTTAAATAAATGAATAAAAATTGCTGCACAGTGGTCCATTATATGGATATACTCTACTATATACGGCTACTTCTGTTGTGTTGGTTTCTATAGCAAACGGTGCAGAAACAAACTTCCTGGTATGCATGTCTTGGAGGCTGTACTTTGGGTATGGTAATCAGTAAACTTACTTAATGCAACCACAGTAGGCATGGAGCCAAAAAGCATTAAAAAGGAAAGGTTACTGATGCAAGTAGAAGCAGGAAATAGGACTGGAATTTTGCCCAGGACCTTGAATCACAGAATTATAGATCTTTTAGATCTAGAAGGAGCCATAGGAGATTGTTCTAGTCTGTGACTTCTGGGCAGGGAATGTATCACACCTGTGGCTTCCAGGTTGCATACTTACCTGGGGAGCCAAAGGGAACTCACTGGAAAAGTGTGTGTCTGGGGGCTGTGGGATCTTTAAAATTTTTGACAGGAATACTGACATTTGACACCTCTCAGACATTGTGCCAACTACTAGTCAAGACAGTTTACAGTTTGACATTAATCATATTGCATTCCTTTTGGTGGTGCTACATTTTGTGATGCTGAGTCTTCGGTGGTTGTGATGATATAGCAAGCACTGTGCATAAATGAACGAGGAAGAGGAAGTGAGCATGGCCCCGTCCCATCTGACTCCAAAGCTCAAGAAGTTGTGCAGTGCCTCACAGTTGCACACATGTCGTCAGGAAGTAACTGGCTAAGAATGAAATACAGATTTTTATCTTTCAATTTGTGTGTATTATTTTTTTCAAACAGCCACGCGTTTGTTGGGGCATAAATGCTTAGTAAATTGAACCTAACTACATAATAAATGGAACTGCTAGGTATTTCTTTTGGCCTGGAGGGCTGTGAGAAAATTACTGACACAAAGGATGCTGTGAATCAAAAAGTTTGGGGACAACTGATTTACATCTTTTAGCTGCAAGTGAGAGAAACAAAACTGACACTGGCTTCAGCAAAACCAGAGTATTATTCGCATATATACCTGGGATGTCCAGGGTTGCAGATGGTGTCAGATTGGCTGGGCTGGGGTGCTCACCGGAGGTTGTCAAGACTCCACTTCTCTTTCTGTGTCTAGGACATGCTCTCACACGTTGGTGAGATAGCCCCATGCCCATCCTTTCCAGACTCACATCCTTTCATTTTATCAATCCCAACAGAAAGAATCATCTTTCTCAATAGTTTGTGCATAAAAGTCCTGGGAGGACTTTGGTTGACCTAGCCCGAGTTATTTGCCTATCCCTGAATAGAGGCTATGGAGATTTGTAATGGCCAAGCTTAGGTCACATGTATTTCCCTGTGCTCAGGTGCGTGCCTTCATTAAACCACACAGAAAAGGTAGGTTCTCCAGAAAAGAGGACGTTCTGTTACCAGAAGAGAAGAAGGGGTGCAGGACCAAAAACAATGAATTTTCCACCTTACAGATGAGGGAACAGACTGGTGGTATGATAGTTTAACAGTTCAACATGGAGGCTCTGGAGTCCTACCCATCTGGCTTTGCTTCCTTGGGCAAATTAACTACATCTACACCTTTTAAGGCTTTAGTGTCTTCGTTTCTAAAGTGGAAATAACTGAAGATAAAGGCGAAGAAATAAAAAAGCACGACAATAACAGTCCCTACCTCAGAGGGTTGGTGGTTGAAGTAAGGACTGAGTGAGTTAATACACATAAAGTGCTTAGCCTAGGGCCTGGCATATAGGAAGCCCACAGTAAATGAGGCTGTTATTATTATTAATCAGGCAACATCAATAAGTACACAGCAGCTGGTAGGTGACCTACCTTCTGACTCCTAGAGCAGGTTTCTATCCAACTAGGAAGGCAGGGAGAAGGTTCAGAATGGTGATTTGCTCTTTCCTGTTTGTTGCAGAGTGAAGCAGCATGGAAGCCACCAGCCAGATCCCCATGGAAGCTGTGCTCCCCAAGCACATCCTGGACATCTGGGTCATTGTTCTCATCATCCTGGCCACCATTGTCATCATGACCTCCTTGTTGCTGTGCCCGGCCACCGCGGTCATCATCTATCGCATGCGATCCCATCCTGTCCTAAATGGGGCCGTCTGAGAACCTCCCGGGAGGGGCGGGTGAGGGATGAGGACAGCGTCCTGGCCTCCAGCATCTTCCCCTTTCCCAGAAAAGCAGCAGGGGGAACTTTGCAGCGTGGACTCTGGAGCTCGATATGTGAGGAGACCTGAGTTCTGGCTTTGATTCTGCCACTGGCCAGCGGTGTGAGTTCGGTCCAGGGACCTAATTCCATGAGTTCCAAGTTCCTTATCTTCCAAACGGGGATCATGCTCCCTGCCGTCCTACCTCATGTGGTTGTGAGAACCTATGACCTGGTGGAGGTTAAAGCTTGTTAGTGAGCAGATTCACAGGTGTTAACTGTTGGATGCTGATAAGCTTTGAAGACCCATAGACCCTTATTACTGATGAGAGCCTTCAAGGTGGTGAGGGAGACACTGGGGCAGAGCAACCTTGCCAGTGACCCTCAGGTGAAATGAAGGGACCTGTCCTCATTCCAAGGGACCAAGGGACCAACAGCATGTGGCTCAATGTTATTTTCTTTGAGGTGCCACTCCCTCGAGTTTTCTAATTTGGGAGGGAATTAACCGTGGCAGGGGGAGAGAGATGGGTGGATCTTCCCAGGACACCAGAAGCTCTGCCCCCCTGCAATCTGGAGGGGGCTCGACCATTTTTTGGCAATGACAAGGGATCTGGGGTGATGGGCCTCATTCTGCATGAGAGTTCCAAAGCTTTGACACTCAAGCAGTGTTGGCAAATGCAGAGTGGCTGAGTTCCCTGGCCAGCTTTCAGGATCTCAGCCCCCATCCCCTGTGAGCCCCTCTGCCCCAGCTCCTGCATAACACATACTCCCTTCATTCCCTCCCACCAGCACTACAACCATTCCAAGGTATAGACTTATATTTTAAGAGATGTTCCCAGGAATTTGAAACTAACTCAAACAACAATGTTTATTTTGAATGCTATGATTTATATTTATATGTATAGAGAGATTTCTGTACTACTCAAGCTTTTTGGCCAAAACCAGGAGCATCTGGAGATTGGTTAAATTATGTAAGAAGATAGCACAGGTTATCAGGATATTATTGTGTGAAAATGATGCTTTTACTTTGATCTGATTTCATTGATGTACAATTAATTTCCAATAAAGTGCTAGAATGAGCATGTCTGAAGTTTTTCTTTATAAACAGCACCTGTTAAACTCAGAGGATTCCACAGAATTTATGGCCTTAGGGACAGGTTGAATGTTGGAACAGAAATGGAAAGAGGACAATCAAATCAACTTCCAGGAGTCTAGCTAGTGGGTGAATATTTGTGCAGTTTACACAAAGAATGCAGGGAGAGGAACAGATTTTGGAAGTAAGATGATGAGTTTAGTACTGGGTTGAGTATGTTGAGTTGAAGTGCTTGTGATATACAGGTTGACCCTTTCAGGATGCTACTGGAAACCCGGGGAAACTTTTATGGCTGGGATTATGTTGAGGGGGGATTATCTGTGTATGGTAGATATGCTACACAGGGGGACGGAACACCCAGGCAGAGTACAGACTGGGAGGAGTGAGGTGCTAATGCAGTACTGGCAGGATGGTTAAGAGTGGAAGGGGAAGTGGGGAGGCAAAGCAAGGAGACTGAAAGGTCATGTGACATGAACTGACTATGAGAAGGATGCAATCTTACTTTGTAAGTGAAGGAAGGATGGGAGGTTAGGAAGTGGAGACAGTGGGAACAGACAATTCTTTCCAGGAGTAGAATGTACTATAGAAGTAAAAGAGGAAGGTTTAGGAGAAAATGGTCAAGGGGGTTAGACATATATGATAAGATTCTGATTGCTTTGCTCAGTACCTCTATTCCAACATGCCTTCCTGGCTGGCAGAGGCTGGAAAGTGAAAAACTATACTGAATGTGAAAAACTCCCATTTTCCTAACTAAACTTTAGCCGGAGATTCACACGTGATTTGGCGGTGGTGGTTTAGTTGCTAAGTTGTGTCCAACTCTTTGTGGCCCCATGGACTGTAGCCCGCCAGGCTCCTCTGTCGGTGAGATTTTCTAGGCAACAATACTTGAATGAGTTGCCATTTCCTTCTCCAGGGGGTCTTCCTGACACAGGGATGGAACCTGTGTCTCCTGCATTGCAGGCGGATTCTTTACCCGCTGAGCCATTGGGGAGCTAAATAAGGGAGGGAGGTTGGCTATGAGGCTGTGTTACTCATCTGAGGCTGGCACTTTGTAGCCTCAGCTACAGAGGCGGCCGGTGGGTGTGCGTGCCCCGTGCTATGTGGTGTGTTCAGTCATTCAGTCACGTCCAACTCTTTGTGATGCCATGGACTGGAGCCCACCAGGCTCCTCTGTCCATGGGATTTCCCAGGCAAGGATACTGGAGTGGGTTGCCATTTCCACATGCTTACATGTGTTCTTTTGTTTCTATGGATTTTTTTTTTTTTTTTGGACCATGCAGCATGTAATATCTTAGTTCCCCAACCAGGGATAGAAACTGTGCATCTTAACCATTGGAGGCTTTCGTGGGGCTGATGTGAATCCAATAAGCAGTGGACCGGGAAACTGCTGGGTATGGGGCCAAAGCTGTGTGTGCTGCCCAGCCTTCCTGAGTCATATTCCTGGTCTGTATACTGGAGGGTATCTGAGTGAAGTAATTCAGAAAGAGAAAAATAAATATCATATGTATGCATATACGTGGAATCTAGAAAAATGTTATAGACGATCTTATTTGTGAAGAAGAAATAGAGACACGGACGTACAGATCAAATATATGGACACCAAAGGGAAAGTAGGGGTAGGATGAATTGGGAGACTGGACTGGAAATATATACACTACTGATGTCATATACAAAACAGACAACTAATGAGAACCTTCTGCATAGCATAGGGAGTTCTACTCAGTGCTCTGTGGTGACCTAAATGGAAAGAACATCTAAAAAAGCAGGAGCATATGTATACATATATTTGATTCATTTTGCTGTTCAGTAGAAACTAACACAACATTGTAAAGCAACTATACTCCAATAAAATTTAATTGAAACAAACAAAAAAAAATGGATGGTATTAGAATTAAATGAGAAAACCCTCCAACAGCTTTAGGTTATCTGAACATGAAGACTTTTAGGCAATCCACTAGATGGCAATACAGCTCTTTTTTTCCACGTGGAGCGGTCAGCTCACAGAAGTTTCCAGTCAATCCTATCATGTTTCTAGCAGCTCAAGAGTTTATTTTACATTTCTGGTTTCACAGACTCTAGATGTAACATAGGGACCATCCAATCTAACCTCCCCTGAAACGAAGGAATCCCCTTATTAACCATGCGGTTGCCAGCTGCTGCCTATTTGGTGTTTCTCTGTGTAGCGCTGGGCTTCCCTGGTGACTCAAGACGGTAAAGAATTCACCTGCATTGTGGGAGACCTGGGTTCAAGCCTCAGGTTGGGAAGATTCCTGGGAAGAGGGTGTTGCAATCCACTCCAGAATTGTTGCCTGGAGAATTCCCATGGACAGAGGAGGCTGGCGGGCTACAGTCCACGAGGTTGCAAAGAGTCAGACACAGCTGAGCAACTAACCACACACACATGTGTGGCCCTAGGCCACCTGCATCAGGGTCACCTAGGAGCATTTGCTTACACATGCAGCCCTCAGGACTCTGCTTCACACTTACTGAGAGTCCCTGGGAGAGGGTCTTGAGTGTCTGCTTTGTAAAAACAACCTCCCTGGGTGATCAGAGAGTAGGTTAAAATTGGAGAACCATGTGCCAGGGAAAAAGAATCCTTTTCTTGCTGAAACTACTCCTGTTAGAATTCTTCCATTCAGTGAGAGAGGAGGGGACCCACGGGCACCAGCTTCACCCTCTTGGGGCCACCCTGAAGAGATCAAATTTATTTTCCTTGTGACAGTGCCTGAACATTTTGAAGATAGCTGTCATGACTTATCTCATCCCATCATCTCTGAGTGGAAGATTCACATTTTGCATTAGGCGTTGGCTGTCTTCCTCCTTCCCTCCCTTTCTGAGAGTCAGTATAGCAGGAGATTAAGAGCAAGGGCCTGAAGAATATGGGCTTCGGTGATTCACTAGCTTTGTGGTTGTGGGTGAGTAACGTAAACTCTTTGAGCCTCAATTTCCTCATCTGTAAGATAGATGTAAAATTGCACTTACATCACAGAATTGTTATGAGTATTAAATGAGGTCACAGATGCAAAGTGGAAAAGTAAAACACAGCAAATGCTCAATAAATGTGATCTGTATGACAGATCTGTTTCTCCACCTGTCTGATGGTCACAACAGCTCCTTCTGAGTGTGGGAAGGATTAAATGAGATAATGTAAGTAAAGGATTTGGCCAGTGTCTGACTCACAGGAGTCTTTCAATAATGGCAACTGTCAGGTAGCCAATAATGTAAAAACACTGAAGGCCTGTGATCCTAATGGGTGGTATTTTAAAAATTACTAGTTAAAACAATGAGATTAGCAGAAAATTTCCCTACCGACCCCCTGAGGATTGGTACTAAATACACCAATGGCCTTAGAACTAGTATAAAAATTATACCTCTCCTCCTTTCAGAAATTATTTCATAACTAATTCACAATTAATAAAATACCAAGTTTTCAATTTACAAGTTTTAATTCTCCACAGAAACGGCCTTCTAAACTTCTAAGAGCACAATCTTCAAAATCTTTAAGAAAGATTAAACTTTAATCAGGTCTTTACATAACTCTTGCTAAAGAGAGAGAATGGAAAAAGGATTGTGAAATGAAATGAGAGTAATAATAAATTTTCCTTTGAAACCCTTAATCCCAAAAGTTGAGGAAGCAACTTTTACATTGTCTAAATCACACAAATAATTTAATTCAGGTATATGAAAGACTCTTCAATTTCCATAAAGATTTACATGCTAGAAAAAAAGTTTCTGTGCTAGCAGGTCTCTAACATTATTTATCAAAATTGTAGAAATTATTGTATGTATTTAAATTTGGACAGCTACCATTATAGAGTGAATTGTATACACGCAAAAACTTCCAGGTAAAGCAGACAGAATTCCTCTCTGGCTTCATCAGTACGTTTCTTGAAAGTAGCTGTCTTGGAACTTCACTGCCCGTATAAGTAAAAGGGAAGATCGTGTTTATCTCTACAGGGCCCCTGGAAGGATCATGTCAGGCTCTGTACTTAAAATATTTATAGAGAGCCTGGCCTGTGTAAATAGTCAATGGTTATGTTATCTAAAAACAAAGGGGGATTTCCTTGGTGGTCCAGTGGTTAAGAATCCGCCTTGCAATGCAGGAGACACAGGTTCAATCCCTGGTTATGGAACTAAGATCCCGTATGCCATGGAGCAACTAAGCTCCTGCACCAAAACCAATCCCAAAATGTGTGTGTGTGTGTATGTGCGTGCACATGTGGGAGGCGGGGGAGGCGGGGAGGCGGCGGGGGGGGGGGGGAGGGGGTTCTCTGTACCAATAAGCAATTCTCAGACACCTCAGTGTCGAATAATTCAATTCCGGCACTATCTACCTGGGAATAGCATTAGATTCTACAGGTAAAGAACTCAGTCCCATAAGACCACCCTCTACTTCAGATGCCAACTGCAAGCCCAGGTTGTTACCTGTCCTTCTGACTGGCTATAAATCAGACGTTTCCCTGACATCCTTGTGTTTGATTAATTTTCTAGAACAGCTCACAGACCTCAGGAAATTTACTCCCTACATTACTCACTTATTACGAAGGATATTAAAGGACTTGAATCAACAACCAGATGAGGAGGTGTATAGGGCAAGTTTACAAACAAAAGGGTTTCTGTCCTAATGGAGTCTGGGGCCAGGTATGAGGGAACAGTAAAAAAAATTGTGGCTTTCCTAACCAGGAAGCTCTCTAAATCCCCTCCATTTGGGTTTTTTAAGGAGGCTTCATTATTAGGTGTGATCAATTAACTCATTGACCATTGGTGAGTGATTCACCTCTAGCCTGTCTCCTATACCCAGAAATGGAGGTGGGACTGAAAGTTCCACCCCTCTATTCCTGGGTTTGGTTTCCCTGGCACCCAGCCCCTATCCTTAGCTGCTTTCCAAAAATCACCTCATGAACATAACCCAGATGTGGTGAAAAGGGGCTCATTATGAATAAGACACCTATTTCACCTTTATAGCTCTGAAGGGTTTTTGGGAACTGAGAACAAGAGATCAAATATTATAACAAATGAGTATTGCTCTTACTGCTCAGAAAATTTCAAGGGCTTGGGGAGCTGAGAGTCAGAACTGTGGATGAAGACCAAATATATATGAGAAATATACTTTGGTCATCTGAGTGACCAAATATATATATTTCTTATAAATTATAATATCACAGCGCTAAACAGTCTGAGAAATTAGGATAAGGTAAGCTAGCTAAAGCTGAGTTGGAGGGTTGTGGTTGGTGAATGTTGGGATTCCTTGTGTGTATTTCCAGTAAGTGATGAGATTTCGATAGGTGATGTAGGCTGGACCATGGGGTCACCCTCCATTTTGTGGGTCCCAATATATGAATTAACTTTATTACACCAAATGTGCATATGTGCTGTCATGTCACAACAATATAAGGAATATATTTTAAGGAATTTTAAATTGTTTTTAGTGGCTTTAGAATTTCCACTACTGGAGTTTTTTACACTTATACTTTTAACTAAGATTTATACCTTAGAAAACACACTTAGAATTGTGTTAGAAAAAAATCCAGTACGAATGTTGTTGTGTTGTTGAACACAACAATTACTTGGGTCATGTATAACAAAGAGTGGATATCTACTCTAAAAATGAGGATATTTTGTGATCTAGAAGTTGAACGGCAAATGGCCAAAGAATAATTTATGGAATCTCTGAACATCAGGGCAGTAGATTGCTCTTAATTACTTTTTCTATGTCCATACTTAGTACTGAATTATTTTGGAAGTTTGGGAAGTTAAGCTAAATAAAGTACAACTTTCCATTTTGTTGCAAGAAGCCTGATGCTTTCAAAAGGGACTAATATTCTTTCTTAGTATAATGGATTAAATGGTGACCACTCCCCCCCGCCCTAAATAGTATGTCCACTTCCTAATTCTCTGAACCTATGAATGTGAACGTATTTGGTGAAAAGTTCTTTGATGATGTCATTAAGGATTTTGAGATAAAAGAGATCATCCTGGATTATTTGAGTGGGCTCTAAATCCAATGGAGAAGGAAACGGCAACCCACTCCAGTACTCTTGCTTGGAAAATCCCATGGACAGAGGAGCCTGGTAGGCTACAGTCCACAGGGTCGCAAAGAGTCAGACACAACTAAGCGACTTTACTTCACTTCTTCTTCACTTAAATCCAATGACAAGCATCCTTATGAAAGCCACATAGAGGAGAGACAAACAGAGAGAAGAGGAAGAAGCAATGTGACCACGGAGGCAGAGACTGGGGAGATGCGGCCATAAGACAAGGGATGCTCGGAGCCACCAAAGGATAGAAGAACCAGGCAATGCATTGTCTCCCAGAGCCTTTGGAGGGAGTTTGTCCTTGCTGACACCTTAACTTCAGACCTCTGGCACCCTACACTGTAAGAGAATAATCTTCCCTTGTTTTAAGCCACTAAATTTGTGGAAATTCGTTAAGGCAGCCCTAGGACACTTGGTAAACTGATGTGGGATGACAAAGTTTTTCAACAATTCCATGAATGGACTGAAAATTCTAAAGAGTAAACATTATTGTATAAGGAGGTGTAACATGATACACACTGAAAAGGGAAAGGAGGAGGAAAGGGGAGAAATAGAGAAAAAGAAGGGTGGTAATCAACGTGAATTAAGCTTTGTCAGGTTTCTGTGATAGTATAAACTGTTGGGGCCCAGGGCAGTCTGCCCCCAGATATGCCACAATGGCATATGACTTTGAATTACAGTTATTTAAGAAGCAGCTGACACAAAAAGCAGGAAATAAACCTCCCATGTGAAAGGTGCTCTCCCTGTTTCTGGAAGTAGACAGACACCCTTTTTGCCAGAGATGAGGAATTCAGGCCAAGAAGCCTGTGTGAACAAACCTTTTTACCTCTTTAATTCACTAAGCCAAACCCCAAATCTGTTTAGATTCTTCACTGATTAAGCACTAATTAAAGTCTTAGAAAAGGAAATAGCAACCAACTCCAGTATTCTTGCCTGGGAGATTCCGTGGACAGAAGAGCCTAGCAGGCTATAGTCCATGGGGTCACAAAGAGTCGGACATGACTTATCAATTAAACAACAAGCAAAGCCTAAGTTTGTCCTGTCAATTCCTCACAAATTGTCTAAAAAATATAAAATCTGCTTCTTTTGTAGGAACAGCTATAGTTTAGTCATTTTACTGTTTATGGACATTTAGTTTGGCTCCCATTTGGGGCTATTATGAACTGGACTATTAACACTCTTGTTTGAATCTTTTTGTGAACATGCTTTAATTTCTCTTGGATAAATGCCTGAGTGGAATTGTTTGGTCATAGGGTAAGATGCAAATTTAATTATATAACCAACTGCCAGACATATCTTCAAGGTGGCTGTACATTTTATACTCCTACTAGCAATGTATGAGAGTGCCAACTGAGTTACATCCTTGTCAGCATTTGATTTAGAGGGTTTATGGTTATGGTTTTCCACTGAGGTCTATGATCCATCTCAAATTATATTAATACCTTGAAGCCAAGTAGTGTAAATCTTCCCAACTTCTTTTTCAAAACTGTTTTGGCTTTTCCACATTTTTTGCATTTTTATATAAAATTAGGAGTCAACACACGAAAAAACCCAGCTGGAATTTTGGTTGGGATTACACTTAGCCCTGCTTTCCTCCATGGTTCCTTTTATGGAGTGTAGGATGAACAAAGCCCTCTGCTTCCAGCAACTGAAGTCTGGATTCTTACAGCTGGTGGCTTTTTTTTCCCTTTTGTGTCGGTTGAGAATAGTTTCACTGAATAGAAATTGTTTAAGCAATAACCCGTATCAGGCCTGTAATGTTTATCAGTAAGTGAATGTCTCTGGCATTCTTTTTGAATGGACTGGTTTTCTTCACTGTGCTTGGAGAAGACCCAGAGGAAACATGTTATCCCTACCCTATTAACTCTCAGTGTCCTTAGACTTCTGTGTATCAAATTGAAACTCCAAATTGAAGATACAACCGTTCCATGCTGCTCCTGTCTTTTCCCAGAGCTCTCTCCACTGCAGCTTAGCGCTTTATCAGGAGGACATCTGCGAGCTCCTGGGCCCAGCACCGGAAGGAGCTTCAGGGCTGTCCCTGACATTGAGAGTCTAAGCCCGAGTACACTGGTATTTGGCAGCAGTAGCTGCTGGAGGTTTTCTGTTCTAGGCAATGAAGTTCAAGCCACTCCTCCCTCATTCTTCCTCCTGTGGAGGTGGGAGGAATTGCTTTTCTCTTTGTATTTCTTGCTGGGTGTGTCCAGCCACTTAGGTCTAGAGAGGCTGCCTGGAAAGTGGCAGTTGTGGAGTTATCTCCCTAAGTCTTGAAGCTCAGCTCTGCAACTTGCAATCCTTCACCTTTAGGACCCTGAGAACAGCTTCCAGCAGAAGCTGTTCTTGTTTGGAGACAGAATAAGTTCAGTGACTCCTATATGATGACCTTGGAGAGTAGCCTTTTTCATAAATTCCTCTAATGTGTGGAGCTTTGGGATACTGAATTTTTGGGGGGATACTGAATTTTTTGGGGGGCGGGCACACTTATACTAAAGATCCTTGACCAGTCCCTGAACCAAGAAGAAATGATGACCATTAAGGAGCTGAAGAAATTATTTCAGCCAGGCCTATCATTTCTTACAAGCACATAAAGTTTTCTGTGAATTTCTGTGAACTAAAGTTTCATTACTGTGAATAATAACACAACCCAAAGAGATCTTAATTGCAGTATATTCATCAGATGTGATCAGATGGTGAATGTCCAGCTACTGATGGGAAGGTGGGGGACAGGAGTCCTCAGTCACTGATGACACAGACTGGGCTCTCAAAACATGAGTTAATTCAATTACAACTGGACTCCCAGTAAACAGAAGCTGCGAGGACTCTGCACAATGTTTAGCGCAGAGAGAGGTTGGGATCAAGTTATGTGTCAATCTTGCTCTGAGCAGTAAGAGTGTAATAATTAAAACTGGTGGAGGCAAGAGACTAGCCTCTGAATGCAGGTAGTCAAGGGGGAGGTGGTGGACACAGTGGTGCACATGGGCGTGAAGGGAGAGGGATCATCTTGTAGCTGTAGGTCACCTCTTAGTTATGTCTTCCACACACACTTTGTCAGTATGTCTGTAAATGCCCCATATGTTATTATCTCCATTTCTTCCAACACTTCAGTTCTTCTTTAATTTTATCTCTAATTCTCATTTTTTCATTTAACTCCTGAATTTTTGGATTTGCTAAGTTATGGTTTTTCAACTCATGTTCAGTGTGATTTAGTAGTTGAAAACATTGACCTTGAACCAGATGGCCTTGCTTTCATCTACAGGCTACTGCAGCTATTAGCTGTGATCCCTGGGCAACTCTCCATGCCTCAGTTTCATCATCTGTAAGATTAAAATGATGATATTAATAGTTCTGGTTCAGTCACTCAGTCGTGTCTGACTCTTTGCGACCCCATGAATTGCAACACGCCAGGCCTCCCTGTCCATCACCAACTCCCAGAGTCTACCCAAACCCATGCCCATCGAGTCGGTGATGCCATCCAGCCATCTCATCCTCTGTCATCCCCTTCTCCTCCTGCCCCCAATCCTTCCCAGCATTAGGGTCTTTTCCAATGAGTCAGCTCTTTGCGTGAGGTAGCCAAAGTATTGGAGTTTCAGCTTCAACATCAGTCCTTCCAATGAGCACCCAGGACTAATCTCCTTTAGGATGGACTGGTTGGATCTCCTTGCAGTCCAAGGGACTCTCAAGAGTCTTCTCCAACACCACAGTTCAAAAGCATCAATTCTTCGGTGCTCAGCTTTCTTTATAGTCCAACTCTCACATCCATACATGACCACTGGAAAAACCATAGCCTTGACTAGGCGGACCTTTGTTGGCGAAGTAACGTCTCTGCTTTTAAATATGCTGTCTAGGTTGGTCATAACTTTCCTTCCAAGGAGTAAGCGTCTTTTAATTTCATGGCTGCAAGCACCACCTGCAGTGATTTTGGAGCCCCCCAAAATAAAATCTGACACTGTTTCCACTGTTTCCTCATCTATTTCCCATGAAGTGATGGGAGCAGATACCATGATCTTAGTTTTCTGAATGTTAAGCTTTAAGCCAACTTTTTCACTCTCCTCTTTCACTTTCATCAAGAGGCTCTTTAGTTCTTCTTCGCTTTCTGCCATAAGGGTGGTGTCATCTGCATATCTGAGGTTACTGATATTTCTCCTGGCAATCTTGATTCCAGCTTGTGCTTCCTCCAGCCCAGCGTTTCTCATGATGTACTCTGCATATAAGTTAAATAAGCAGGGTGACAATATACAGCCTTGTATTAATAGTGTGAACCTCTAAATGGTATATGTG
Organism: Okapia johnstoni; assembly: GCA_024291935.2. NCBI lineage: Eukaryota > Metazoa > Chordata > Mammalia > Artiodactyla > Giraffidae > Okapia > Okapia johnstoni. The sequence continues at coordinate 53,924,631 of CM044316.1, forward strand.
AATACCATATGAGGTATATACATAAAGAGATTTAGAAGAATAATAGTAGTTTCTATATAAGTGTTTGTGACTACTATTACATTACTTGTCGTATCTAGAAACTCAAACAGTTCTGACTGTATTATTGCCTGGGTACTGCAAAGGATGCCTATCCATTTGTCAGTCATCTTTATGCAACGGAAGTACCCCAGGATAGCAATCTTGGTTGTGGTGTTAAAACAGTAGTAGCTGGATCAAAAGTAGGAGAAAGAAGGAAGGTTCAGAATTTACTTTGATCTTAAAACAATACAGAAAAATTTGAGTGAACAGAATGCATGGTGGTGGGCCCACGATTGTTATCACCTGCTTTGCTCCCTTGCTTTCTCTATCTTCCTCCCACTTCCTCTCTTTTGATTCTATTCCTTTCTCCTGCTATTTTCCACTTTATATTTTCCCCATCTTCACTATTAAACTCCTAGAATTCCCAAATAAATGAAAACACATTCATTTGACAACATTGAGCACTAACCAAGCACTAAGAACTGAGCAAACAGTGCTTGAAACAGAATGACAAATAAAGACCTACCTTTGTGCTCTTCTTTCCCTCCCTACTCATGGAAAGAATCTAAAGAAGGTAGACAGACATGTAAATTAACAACGATGATGCAGGGCTATGCCTTAAGTTTTAAAAAATAGATATGTACAAGATACTGCAGAGGAACAGAAGAAAAGTCTGTGTGTGCAGTGGGCCACATGTGGGAAAGTTGTCTAGAAAAAAATGACTTGACTTAAACTTGTTAAATTGTGAAGTAATTCACTAGATGGAAGCAAGAGGGAAGGGCATTCTAGACAGAAGAAACAAGCCTGAAGGCACCTATGGATCTAACACCATGACATATTTGTACAAAAAATTATTGGGACTTTTTGGCTGAAGATAAAAGAAAGTATGTGAAATGGTGTGAGCAATAATAGAAAGTTATGAAGCATCAGTATCACAAAGCACTTTATGTTCTAAGTCTCAGAGTTTTGGTTTTAACCTTTAAGTCAGAGACCAGTTGTTAAGTGACACGCAAACTCAGTGAAATTTGGGCAGCTGCTAGTCAGTCCAGCCAAATGTCGCCAAGTAGGAATGTAAGCCCATTGTTGCTAGGCCACCCAGGCTGTCTTGAGATACTCAAATCTAGAAGGTAAGTAAAACATAATTTTAAAATGCTGGTAACTAAAGTAATATGTCAATTATCAAGAGATTCAAACCAAACTTCATCTCTATTAGGTAGTAGGAGCCATTGAAAAACATGAGTTTTGAGAAGATTACCTGGGGTGCAGTGCAGAACACATATGCATTCAGTGGCCAGCATGACAGCAGCCTGGTGAATGAAGTGAACGTGCTGTGATAATCTCAGAAGGAGGTCCGTGGCAGTGGGAATGGAAAGGTTAAGCCACTGTTTCGTGATGACTTAAGAGAATCTATTGATTTATTACCCTGGAATAGAGAGAAAATGTAAAACAGTTCTCAAGATTCTGGATTATTCAGTTAGATGGGTAAAGGTATGGTACACTGAGCTGAGGAATAAAAGTAGGGTTCAGTTGTAGAAATTTGAATCTCTGGTGGCTTTCATTAACCTGATAGGAGATGTCAAGTACATTCTTAAGATGTATGTTTGGACCTTATCAAAGAGATCCAGGCTAAGAATACAGTTTCTGACTTATTAACATGTCATTTAAAGCTTTTCATTTAAAAAATTAGGGGCTACATATTATACTTAAGTATTGGTTCTATGAAGAAAAAGAGAGACTAGGATAGAGCTATATGAAACCTGATTTGGGGGAAGCATGTGAAGTATCAGAAGCATGACATGAAACTAAAAAGTTACTAAAAATGACAGATGAAAATCAAGTGAAAGATAACATACAAAATCCAATGATGATGGATTATCTTTTAGGAAGTATAAGCATTGAATACCTAATAAAAGATGAAGCAACATATAAACAAAATGTCCATTGATTTTGGTACTACTAAGGCAATTGATGAACTTAGAAAGAATACTTACAATATTATAATTAGGAACATAAAAGGACTTTAAGAAATGTGGAATTTTCTAATTCCATAGAACAATACAGAAATTGTACTTTACAGAGATGGAAAACGATCCTAGAAGGATGTAAGATGTATGAAAACAATAAATTGATGACTACGTACAAATAACTAACAGAAAGCTCTTTATATAATAGTGGTAGTAACATCTAATATAAGGGACTAAAACAATCTACAGAATGGAAAGGGAAGAGAGGAATGTCAAATCATTGTTTAAAATTCTCTGACTTAAGAATATCCACAGACATCCCTGGTGATCCAGTGGTTAAGAATCTGCCTGCCAATGCAGGGGACACGGGTTCGATCCCTGGTCCGAGAGGATCCCTCATGCCACAGGGCAACTAAGCTTGTGCTGCCACAACTGCTGAGCCCATGTGCCCTATAGCCCACACTCCCCAACAAGAGAAGTCACTGCAAGGAGAATCCTGAGCACTCCAGTGAAGAGTAGCTCCCACTCCCCGCAATTAGAGAAAGCCCGTGCACAGCAATGAAGACCCAGCACAGCACACCTCATGGAATGGTGACTCCTGTTAAGGGTTAAGGGGATTAGCACAGATGTGGGGCTTGTCTCACTGCTGAGGGAGCCCCTGATCTGAAAGCTCTTGCAATTTTATGAACCTGGAGGCCAGGGGCAGGGAGAGCAGGGAAGACTAGACTGGAAAAGTATTGGGTAGTGAGTCATTCTGGAGAACATGGGTTCGCTCCTCTGTTCCCAACAAACGGGTTTCAGCAGAAGTGTCTGAGGAAGGATTCTGCCAAAAGACCCCAAGAAAGAGATCTACAGAGACACCTGAACCAGGAACGCTGATATACAAAAAGAGCACAGGTGGCCAGGGGGCCTGCATCACTGACTGCAATTCCTTTCAGAGACTGCAATGTACAGGCTGTGCACCAAGTCTAGGCTGGTGTGGGGAGGGCAGCCAGATAAAGTTAAAAAAATTAATAAACAGAAACCTCAATTAAATAGAGTTGGGAGACCCTCAGTTGAGACCCGCAGCCCTCAGTTGAGAGCTGAGGAGCTCTCACACTCAGCACCACTGCAGAGCCCAATAGGAAGAAGACACATCTTCTTTCCTGGCAAGGACTCAGACAATGAAAAGCCGTGGATTCTTTATTAACTACAGCCCCCCTCCCCTAATTTCCTTTCCTCCTCTATAAACATGTTCTTCTTCTGTGTGGGGATTTGCATGTGGCTCCCCATTGTTGCAGATCCTGAATTGCAATTCTCTGACAATCTTGAATAAACCCACATTTGCTGGAGAAATATCTGTCAGTCTATTTGTTTCAGGTCAAGAAAGACTTTGTAATTGCCTATGGCCAGACCTGGAAAAAAATCACACATAGATTTTTAGTCAGAAACAGGACTACTTGCAAGGTAAATTAAAGACTCTATGAGACAAATAAAAGTTGAGAGAATTCATTACCAGCAGAATATGCTACAGAAATGTTAAGGACATTCTTTAGGGAGAAGGAACACTATAGTAGACAGAAACTACAACTCCAAGAGTGAAACGTAATATAAACTATGGAGTTGGGGTGATTATGATGTTCAATGTCACTTCCTCAATTGCAACAAATGTGCCCCTCTGATGGGAAATGTTAATAATAGAAGAGGCTGTGCATGTAGAGGGGTAGAGGAGTCTATGAGAAATTTCTCTACATTCCTCTTTATTTTGCTTTAAACATAAAACTATCTTAAGGAAAAAAACAAGGTCTCATAAAACAGAGAAACAAAACACCAGACCGTCACTCTTGCCATCATGTATGTTTTCATTAGTCGTGAGTCACGGAGCCCTTAGGCATTCCTCGCATGCTGGCTCTCCTGTGTTGTGCTTTTCTTTGTTTTTGGTTTGCAAAGTCGCTTCAGTCGTGTTTGACTCTTTGCAACCCTATGGACTGTAGCCCGCCAAGATCTTCTGTCCATGGGATTCTTCACTCAAGAATACTGGAGTGGGTTGCCATGCCCTTCTCCAGGGAGACTTCCCCACCTAGGGATTGAACCTGTGTCTCTTTCATTTCTAGCATTGGCAGGTGGGTTTTTTACCACTAGCGCCACCTAGGAAGCCCTTGAGCACCGTATGCTATGTCAAGCAGTTTACTGATGTTCTCATTAGATTTCCATGATGACTTATGAGCTGAGTATTATTATTAGAAAACAGAAGTTCAGTTTGAGCTAACACCAATTGAGCACTTCATGTGTGCTATACCTTGTGCTATCTACTTTTCACAATTGTCCTATTTAATCCTCACCCCTAACCTTTGAGGTCATAGGTTCTATTATTCTCCTAATTCATGGTTGAAAAATCCTAAAGACAGGGTTCTTAAGTAATGTGCCCAAGCACATACCAGTAGGAAGCATTGGTGTCAGGATTCCAAAGACCCATACTTTAAGCAGTAGCTACATGATTGCCTGGAAAAAGTGGGAACAACAGCAGAATGAATACACCAAGAAAACTAAAGCAATATAAAGAGAAAAGCAGAAAACTTGGGACTTTTCCACCTGGAAAGATAATAAGATTAAATGTTGGAAAACAGTGCTAGCTATCTTTAAATATTTCCAAATTCTGGAGGGGAGAGCAGTCATGCTCTATGTTGTTAGAGCTGACTTGGGTCACTGGGGGTATATTTTCATTTAAAGAAGAACTTTAAAGTATGGAGTTCCCTAACATCTCAGTGGGGAGCTTCAGTAGGTGTTCTAATGTGCTGGAGTTTACCACAGTGCATGACGCCATAAAGGGAATTTCTGTAAGTCAGGCATGGATCCTGGTTGACTAAGAAAGCTGAACTTCTGGAGGGACAACCTGGAACCAATGGCAAAATGCTCCGTTTTAAAAAAAGAGCCATGCTGCCATCTGGTGATCCTAACAATTACTATTTTTTATTATTTTGTTTCTGAGTCATTGGAAGAAAATCCATTAATATCCATCAATAATTAAGATGTAAAAATTTCCTTAACTTGTTGACTTTTTTCCTTCAGTGCATTGTCTCTGTAACATTCCCTCCTGAAAAAGGCCTGTTTTGTTTTTACATTTTATTTCCATAAGTAATAAATTTTTGTATCTATATCCCTATACAGTTATCTGATAATTTTTCTGCAACAATTTTCCTAGAAAGGAAATGCTGCATCAAAGAGTACTGTTTAATTTTTAAACTTTTTTTTAAATTATTTTTTTATTGAAGGATAATTGCTGTACAAAATTTTGTTGTTTTCTGTCAAACCTCAACATGAATCAGCCATAGGGATACATATATCCCCTCCCTTTTGAAACTCCCTCTCATCTATCTCCCTCCCCATCCTACCCTTCCAGGTTGATACAGAGCCCCTGTTTGAGTTTCCTGAGCCATACAGCAAATTCCTGTTGGCTATCTATTTTACATATGGTAATGTAAGTTTCCATGTTACTCTTGCCATATATCTCACCCTCCCCTCCCCTCTCGCCATGTCCATAAGTCTATTCTCGATGTCTGTTTCTCCACTGTTGCCCTGTAAATAAATTCTTCGGTACCATTTTTCTAGATTTCGTATGTATGTATTAGAATACAGTATTTATCTTTCTCTTTCTGATTCATTTCACTTTTGATATGCATTTTCCTATCATTCTTCTCAGAAATATTGTGCCAACATGCCATCATTTTATAAGGGAATCTTCTCTGCACCCTCATCAGTTCTACATAAAATCTTCAAGCTGTTTCTTTGCCTATTTGAGTTTATTCAACTGTATATGGGTAGAACATCCTCTTCTGTAAGTTTGTAGTTTCTAAATACTACTTAAGTTGAATATTCAGATACACACTTTGTAAATATTTTTGGTTTTCTTGTCTGCTGTTTTTTTTTAGCCTGTTCATCTTTACTTATTGATTTGAATGATTCTTTATAAAATAAAATAATACTTTATTATAAAATATTGAACATCTTTATAAGCCAGGCACAGGGCTGGTAAAGCACATGTTTGAAAATAGCTCAAATTCTGTGGGAGTTTTTTTTCTTCTCTACCCCATCAACATGTAATCAGTTTTTAAAAAATTAACTATCAAGTATGCACTAGGCATATCACAGTGCTGGTGATACATTCTGCCTTTCTGCCCTGTTGCTGTTTAGTTGCTACATCCTGTCTTTGAAGAACAATATTGCATAGGAACTTGGAACGCTGTTGTTGTGCTGTGCTCAGCTGTGTCCGACTCTTTGCAATCCCATGGAATGTAGCCCACCCAGCTCCTCTGTCCATGGGATTTCCCAGGCAAGAATACTGGAGTGGGTTGTCATTTCTTTCTCCAAGGGATCTTCCCCACCCAAAAATCAAACCCGCATATCCTGCATTGGCAGGCAGGTTCTTTAGCCACCAGGGAAGCCCTGGACAGAAATGTCCTGACTCAGAAGTAAATGAGTCGTTAAAAAATTATTGCATTTATGGTTAAATAGGGAAAAATAGATAAGTTTGCCTCCTCTCATGTGCAGAATACCACTGCTGTGACACAAAATTTTTAAAAAATTAATAAATCCTTATAAGGGCTAGAAAAAAGAGAAAAATATTCTACAGGGATTACAAAATTTATATGAAGATATTGTGAATCAATTTGACAATAAATTTGACAACTTAGATGAAATGTATTAATTCCTAGAAAACATAACTTGCTAAAACCAATTCATGAAAAAATAGAAAATCTGAACAGGTCTATCTATTAAAACAACTGAATAAAACATTAAAAATCATCCCATGAAGAAAGCTATAAGTTCAGATGATTTTCAAGAGAAATTCTTCTAAACATTTGTAATGGAAGAAAGCAAAAATCTACCACAAACTTTTCTAGAGAATAGAAAAATGCCGGAGTCCAGCTCCGGCAGCCAGGTAAATGCCCTGAAGGGATGAACGGGGTCGTGAATGATGCAGCCTCTCACTCATTTGGACTGCATGTTTATTTTAAGCATCAGGTTTTCTTTTACACTTTTACAAAAGCATTAGGTCAGAGGTATGACATCTTCAGTTTCCCCTCAACCAGATTTACTGTCTCCATAAATCATTGTTGTCCTTCAGAGTTCCCTCTTAAGTGTCCTTGTGATAACACTGTAACTCAAGTTTGTCTCTGGGCTGTATACCACATTCCTCAGTTTATTTCTTATCTCTCTAAATCCTGCTATCCCCTAGTAACTCAAGCTCGTCATCTCCTAAAAAGGCTTTTAGCTATTAGTATCTCTAAAATCCCTAGTTTCTACAAGCTATAGTAAAATATGTCAACACTACAACATACCTTAAACTTCTAGCTTCTAACTATTCTTAATTATTCCTAAATCCTAAACTGAGCAAAGTACTTTGCCATAAACATTTCCCTTACAAGCAGGTTTCAGATAACAATGTTTCCCATGGCCTCAAGCTGTGGCCTGTGTGCTCACCCTGGAACATTCTTTGTAAAGGTCCTTGAACAAATGTAACTTTATGGATTATTTCCTGGGCAAATGCAGAAGGCTTTGTGCTTTCTCATGCAAGAACAATAAGCACCTTAACATACTTTCCAGCCAACTCAACCGAAGGAAGGAAAGGGCAAGTCAGAATCACAAGACCTAACTCCTTCATCCTGGGACCCTGCCTGTGGGATGAGGAGAGGGGGTTGGGGCCGTGCCTCCATTTTGTCAGTAATGCCTAACGTGGCTCCTGACAGAAAAACACGGCTACTCTTCACCACATTTTGTAAAGGCAATTTAACTTTGATGCCCAACTTGATAAGACATTATAGGAAATGAAAATTATAGGATACCAGGGCTTCCCTGGTAGGTCAGCTGGTAAAGAATCTACCTGCAATGTAGGAGACCCCAGTTTGCTTCCTGGGTCGGGAAGATCCACTGGAGAAGGGATAGGCTACCCACTCCAGTATTCTTGGGCTTTGCTGGTGGCTCAGCTGGTAAAGAATCTGTGTGCAACGTGGGAGACCTGGGTTTGATCCCTGGGTTGGGAAGATACCCTGGAGAAGGGATAGGCTACCCACTCCAGTATTCTGGCCTGGACAAGTCCATGGACTGTATAGTCTATGGGATCACAAAGAGTTGGACTTGACTGAGCGAAACAGTCTAGTCTATGTTAATAAAATGAATCAACTTATCTATCGATCTGTGTGTCACAACTATTAAGTTTATTATTAAGTTTATTTTCAGAATGCAATGCTGATTAATATTTGAAAATAAATTGTTGAAAACCACCACAAGGTAAGACACAGAAGGAGAAAAAATATGATCATCTCAATGGCTGCAGAATGAGCATTTGAGAAGGACTGGATGCAGTATTTATCTCCAAGATAATCCTAGGAAACACCAGTGAGGAAACTGGGAAAATGAGACTAGGGTAAAAATAAAGCTAAAGAGCAGGTACTATTGTGGAAAACTGGAACTCTCTGAATGAGTGTGAGAAAAATGTCTCAGAATAACACTAACAAGGACAAGGACGGTGAGATTTTATACACTGATTGTCATTCTCTGCACATCCAGCTGCTCCTTCCAGCAGCTGAGAAAACTCCCGTGGTGCTTGAGAAAGCGCCCAGGCAGAGAAGAGAGCTCCAGGCTCCCAATGTGGAAAGCTGCCAGGGCAAATATCTCTTGCTGCTACTACTGAACTCAGGTGGGCCCAGGAGATTTGGGGCAGGGCACCAACAGCACATGAATCCAAGGGGATAACATAAAAGACAAAAAGAAGTCAAGCATGAAAATTTGATAAAATGTTTAAGAGCTAGTTTTCCCTTAAGGAAAAGAAATACAAAGGTCAACCTAAATGATCAGAAAACATTGTTATGGAAGGTGGCAGAGGATAGCAAATGCAGCTCCTACTTTCTATGTCAGAGTAGCTATGGGAATGTATTAGCTTTAGAAATTATGTCTACTGTTTAATAAAATAATAGGTAAGATCAATGGAAAGTATATTTTATAAACATTACTATTAAGTGTTTTTTAACCTGTGATTTAATTAATTATTTTTTGTCCAGGCTGTACGACTTTATAGGATCTTAGTTCCCCAACCAGGGATTGAACCCAGACCATTAGCAGTGAAAATGCGGAGGCCTAACCACTGGACTGCCAGAGAATTCCCTACCTGTGATTTTAAAAAGCTGACTCTCCCAACCTCATCAGATAATTATGATAATTGCTATTAACCGTCCACCCCCTCCCGCCCCCACCGCCATCTTTTCCTGTTAAGAAAATGAAGATTAGAGAGGTTTAGAAACATGATTAGGGTCATACCTCCCAAGCAGTGGCACTAGGAAATTCTCCCAAGCTGCCTGACTCCAGAGTCAGTGCTTTTACCTACAATGCTGCATTATGCATGCTAAGTAACTTCAGTCATGTCTGACTCTTTGCAACCCCATGGACTGTAGCCTGCCAGGCTCCTGTGTCCATGGGATTCTCCAGGCAAGAATACTGGAGTGGGTTGCCATTTCCTCCTCCAATACTGTGTTATGGCTTTATGCTAAAAAATTAAGTGCAACTACATAATAGATAAGTGAAACAGGAAACAAATACTGAAATGATGGAGCTAAACCAAAATAAACATTAATTCCACTGAATGTAAACAACCTATAATAATTAGAAGTAAAGACTATTAGACTGAATAGAATACTGAAATACATGTTCCTCATGTGAGATGTAACATAAATTTGCACTTAGTCACTCAGTCGTATCTGACTCTTTGCAACCCCATGGACTGTAGCCCACCAGCACCTCTGTCCATGGGGATTCTCCAGGTAAGAATACTGGAGTAGGTTGCCATGCCCTTCTCCAGGGAATCTTCCCAACCCAGGGATCAAACCCAGGTCTTCTGCATTGCAAGCAGAGCCACCAGGGAAGTAACATAAATACAAAGCAAACTAAAAAGTTATTTCAGTTGTAGGAAGAAAACCCCATATAAAGTCTGACAAAAGGAAAACTTGGGTATTGTGCTAAAATTAGTCAGAGTAGGCTTTACAGAATAAAGAATAACTAGACTTATGAAAAGACACTTAAGAATTGTCACAAGTTCAGTTCACTAGGAATATATAATAATTGTTTCAGCTTAAATTGCAGCAGCCATTGAATAATGGCATATTTTTGTTTTGTGTGACAATACACCCCTTTTCACTAAATCAGTATTATAAAGAAGATAAAATACACTCTTGATCAGGAGAAGATGTCCTTATGTCCTGAAGTAAAGGCAAAGCATTCAGGTGAACTCTGTTGCCTAGCTTAAGTTTGGTGGTTCTGTGACTCTGAGTTTCCATGGTGTTTGAGTCTCTGCTTCTAATCCCAACCAAGTCAGTTGTTGAGGCAGCTAATGTTATTCTCTCTGTCCTGTCTGAAAATCCCTGTAGTGGGAATGGACTCATCTTGGTCCCAGTGTGGGAGAATTCATAACCCTAACAGCTGGAAACAATGCTCCTGCAAGGTGCCAGGATGGCCAACTTGGGACAAGGAGAGGACTTAGCAGTTTATATGTTTTCTCCAGAGCACTGGCTTATTATGGTTTAACACAAAATTGGGCTTTAAAAAGGCTTAGATTGGAATGCGTCCCTACAGCTTGACTTGGGTAACCTCACTGTGAGGGCTGTAGGTATGGATGAGTTGGATGATATTAAATGTTGAAGACAGGGCACAATGTCATGTGTTAACCAAATGTGATTTAAAAAAAAAAGAAGAAGCTTGACAAAGATACTGATGATAAACTGATGGAAACTTTACACAACTCTCTACAACCTACCTGGCTGGATAGACTGAAGTTAGGGTTGCTCAGACTGAAGTCAGCTTTAGAGATGGTGGGTTCAGTGTGACCACTGGCTGTCACGTGTAGGGCTTTGAGCAATGCTGTTCAGACCTGAGATATGGTTTCTTGCACTGCCCCCTACCCTCCCAATTCACCCTGTTGGGTCTCCTTTGTTTTCCCATCTGCTCCATTTTTTCTCCACGCACCACTCTTGCATCTCTGTCGCTTCTTCACTTCTCTATTTCCCCTGCCCCTCTCTCTGCTGCAAAGTTTCAGACAACTTCTAAGGAGACCTCCAGGGAGGTCTGGGGAGTGAGGGCACAGCAAGGAGTTCAGGTCTTATTTCACACAGTCTGTCTGGCTTCTCCCAGAGCCCTGAATGGAAAGCCAGAGCTTTGCACCAGGGTGACAGGTTCCAGATCTGGCTCTGCTGTTCACTGACTACCTGCCTCACCAAGGAGCCTCATTTCCCCATGTATGGAACCATGAAAGACCCAGAATAGCCAAAGCAATCTTAAGAAAGAACAACAAAGCTGGTGGCATCATGATCCCTGTATTACAAAGCTACAATAATCATAGTAGTACAGTACTGGCATAAAAACAGACACAGATCAATGAAGCAGAAAAGAGAGCCTAGAAAATAAACCACACATGTAAGGTGAATTAATTTACATCAAGAGAGGCATGAATACACAGTGGGGAAAGGATGTGCGTGCTAAGTTGCTCCAGTCATGTCTGACTCTGCAACTCCATGGACCGTAGCCCACCAGGCTCCTCTGTCCATGGGATTCTCCATGGCAAGAATATTGGAGTGGGTTGCCATACCCTTCTCCAGGGGATATTCCCGACCCAGGGATCAAACCCACGTCTCATACATCTCCTGCATTGGCAGGCAGGTTCTTTACCACTAGCGCCACCTGGGAAGCCCTAGTGGTAAAGAAGGGGAAAGGACAGTCTCTTCAGTAAATACTGTTGGCTGAACTGGACAGCCACACACAAAAGGATGAAGCTGGACCACTATCTTACACCATGCACAAGAATTAACTCAAAATGGATGAAAGATTTAAATGTAAAACCTGAAACCATAAAACTCTTAGGAGAGAACATAGACAAGAAGTTCCTTGATACTGGTCTTGGCGATGATTTTTTGGATTTGACAGTCAAAGCAAATGCAACAAAAGCAAAAATAAACAAGTGGAGCTACATCAAACTAAAAAGCTGCTGCACAGAAAAGGAATCCATCAGCAAAATGAAAAGGCAACCTATGACTAGGAATAAATAGTTGCAGATTACATACCTGATAAAGAGTTAATATCCTATCCACTCTCTCCTTCTCTCAGGAAACATTTATCCACAATTTCTAGTGTGACCTCAGAAAATTCAACACATACACTGGTACATCCAATTTACATCATAAGAAGGAGCACCATTCAACAGGAACATAGACTCTAGAGCCTTGTTCAGTTTGGAATCCTGACACTGTCCCTTAACTGTGTAATCTTGGGTAAGCAATAGTCCCCTCTGGGCCTCTGTTCCTGCAGGAGGTAGGTTCTAAAGTGGCCCCCAGTGATCGCTGCCTCCTTCTAGTCACAGACTTACATAATCCCATCCTTTTGAGTAACTTGTGTCTAACCAACAGAAGCAATGATGAGGAGAGGAGATAATACTTCCACTAGGTTCCAGAATTTTATGGCTTTTATATTGCTGGCAAACTTGTTGTTTTTCTGAGTTTGATGGAGCAAGTTGACATGCTGAAGAGGCCCACAAGTAAATGAGAGTGGCAACCAGCCAATAGCCAGCAAGGAACAGAGGCCCACAACACAACAGCCCTTGAGGAACTGGATTCAACAAAAATATATGTGAGCTTGGCAGTAGATGCCTTCCCAATCAAGTCTTTAGACGAGTCCTTGGAACTGGCTAACACCTTGACTGCAGCTCTGTGAGAGGCTGAGGGCATGCCCAAATTCCTGAGCCTTAAAACTGTGAGATGATAAATATGTGTTGTCCAAAGTCAGTATGTTTTTGAATAATTTGCTATGTAGCAATAGATGAATGACACATTTCCCTCTAATGTAAAAAAGAGACAGCAGCAGTTACTAACATCATATATTTGTTATGAAGATTAAAGAATGTGTTCAAGGATACAGAACAGTAACTAGAATATACTAAGCATTATGTAAGTGCTTTTTAAAATAAATAATTTACATTTATACCAAAAAGAGAAGATAAAAATGTAAATGTTCCCCATCAACTTTATGGACTCCCTGAATTCTATTCATAGACTGCCAAGGGCCTTATCGACCTCAGGTTAAGAATTCTTGGGTCTAACATGTACCCCCCAATGTTCATTGCAGCAATATTTACAATAGCTAGCACATGGAAGCAATGCATATGTCCATCAACAGATGAATGGATAAAGAAGTTGTGGTACATATATACAACGGAATATTATACTACCATAAAAGGAATGCATCTAGGTCAGTTCTAGTGAGGTGGACGAACCTAGAGCCTATTATACAGGGTGAAGTGAGTCAGAAGAGAAAAACTAGTGTCATATATTAATGCTTATATTTGGAATCTAGGAAAAAGGTACTGATGAACCTACTGCAGGGCAGGAATAGAGATGCAACCATAGAGAACAGACTTTGGACACAGTGAGGGAAGGAGAAGGCGGCACAAACTGAGAGTAGCACTGAAACATATACATTACCATATGTAAAAGAGATAGCTAGTAGGAAACTGCTATATAACACAGGGAGTTCAACTCAGTACTACTCTGTGACAGCCTGGAGGGGTGGGATGGGGTTGGGGGTGGGAGGGAAGTTCAACAGGGAGGAGACATATGTATAGTCATGGCTGAGTCACACTGTTGTATGGAAGAAGCCAACACAATATTGCAAAATAATTATTCCCCAATTAAAAATAAATTTAAAAGAATTCTTGAGTCTATAACAAATGGAGGGCATTAGGCAAATGTCTTCTCCTGGATTCTCCAAATCATTTCTGCCTAAGCCATCTTTTCCTCCTGTACCAGAGAAGAAAGTTCCTTTTTAGTCCCCACTTTCCTCTAAGTCCCAAGATCCATTCTCTCAGCACCCCATCTAATTCATCACTATGTCTTGATTTAATCCCTTTATGATTCTTGAATTTGGCACCTCTTCTTTTCTCTCAACAATTACTGTCCTAAATCAGGTCACTATATCTTGCCTAGACTGTTGTGGAGCCTCATATTAATAACTGGTCAGATTCCACAGACGTTCCTCTTAAAGCCATTTTTCAAGAAGCTACTGGAACCTAAATGTTGTTTGTCACAGCCTTGCTATAAACTCCTCTGGTACCCTCTGGCCTTAAAATGCCTTCTGTGGCTTGATGCCTGCTGAATCCATCCTCAGCACATCCTCCAGTCTATGTGGTAATTTCTAGAAATCTTACACAACTTTTGCCTCCTGCCCCATGGCCCCATGGTGTTCTTCCTGAGGCCCCCAGATCTGTGTTCACTTCACTATCACTGACCTGTGACTGGCAATAAGCCTACTCCTTGTAGTAGATCCAAATGTTGAATGCAGCACACCTTGTGAGTTCTATTAATATCTCCCTCCTTCCAGAACCTTGGAAGAGTAGACTTAGGCTCCCATATCCCTCCAGAGGGTCACAAGGTCTATAGCAGGGTGGCACTATGTTTTGGGGGAGGGAGGTTGTTGGGGGCCAAGGACACATGGGTGTGAGATGGTGACAGTTCACAGTGGACAAGAGAGGATTAAAAGCAGCCAGAAGGCTTAAAAAAAAGCAGCGCAGTGGCTTAGGCTGAGGTGGAGGCTCCTGAGAGAGCCAAACAGTTGCAGTACTGCTGTCGGCTGCTCACGTTGCAGCATACAGCAGAGGCTGCAGGGAACTGGTGCATCAGGCTAGAGGATGGCCCTCCAGACTGCCCACCATGGCTCCACACCCTGCGTGGGGGCCAACCGGCGTCCATGGGCTCGATCATCTCTGGTACAATAGGCTAAGCGGTCCATGATCACTGACTCCATTCCATCCTCAGTTGCTCTGGGCTGTCCCGCCCTCTGGGGGTTTGAGGCTAAAAGGGGATTAGTGTGAGGTGTGTGCATAAAAAGCATATGGAGCCCCAAGGTGGTGAGTCCAAAATGTGGCAGTAATGGAACTGGACCCAGACAGGGAAGAGCTGAACCAGCAAGTTCCACCTTCCTTTGCTTGTGTGGAGGATCCACAGACACTTGGGTACCCAACACCAAATTCTCCATGCGCTTTTTACAAAGGAAGGTGCTGAAACCCACTCCCATCTACTTAACATCCTACTGGATCTCTCCCTGCTGGAACTGAGTGTATTAACTCATATGCTGCACATCTTCTACCATCTCCATCTTATGCCTGAGTAAAGTGAGGTTCCCAAGGCTACAGGCTAGTAAGGAGCGAAGATGGATTTCACACCAGGTAGGCGAGCCCCAGGAGCCCTAAGGAACATATGCCCTTGCTCAGGTTGTTTTAACAGAAGAGCAGAGAACAACCACAAGTAGACTCTCAGTAATAACATAAAATACATGAGATTTGGAGGTGCTTCTGGTGAACTAAGTTCCAGACACACAGAGGTTTAGGACATGGTAGGCAAACTTTTTCTGTAAAAGGCAAGATAACGTTTTAGTCTTTGTGAAGCCATATGGTCTCTGTTACACTGAACTCTGCCACAGTGGCACAGAAACAGCCATAGAAAATGTGTAAAAGAAAGTCGTTTTCCAGTAAAACTTTATTTCCAAAACAGGTAGTGGGCTGGATATAGCCCATGGTTGGCTGACCTCTGGTCTACAAGGAACGCTAAGCTGCTCAGATTGATGAGCAAGTGAATTGAGTAGGCCTGGGGGTAGGGAAGGGTGGGGGAATTCAAGTCTGAGGTCTGTCAGTCAGTAAGGCCGTCCCATACAGCTCTGGAGAAGGCAATGGCACCCCACTCCAGTGTTCTTGCCTGGAGAATCCCAGGGATGGCGGAGCCTGGTGGGCTGCCGTCTATGGGGTCGCACAGAGTCGGACACGACTGAAGAGACTTAGCAGTAGCATACGGTTCTGCAGGTAGCTCACTGCACAAGGGCACTTGGCTCACCTGGCTCAGAGGTGAGGGTTAAGAGTACACAATCCAGGCTGCATTTCTTTCACCAAGCTGTGTAGTCATCATGGTGCTGGCTTGCCTCAGCCTGGAGGAAAGGGCACTGATCTACTAGCCAGACTGTCTGAGCTATGTCTGCCCAGAGGGCCCCTTTGTCTAAAAGGGTACTATATATGGGTTCACTGCATTTACCAGATGCTGTGCTTGTAGGTGCTAGGGAAACAGATCCTTATGAGGTTGATAAGGAAACTGGGACAACAGATAATGTGTCTTTTCAGCTGTCTTCACAAAATAGCCTTAAGCAACAAATCTGTGTTGCTGCATTACATGGTTCAAATGGCTCAAGCCTACAAAGACCTTGAAGCTGACCAGGTGAGTTTAGGCATTTCAGTCCCTCCCTTTAAGAATCAGAGCAGAACAAAGACAGTGATGTAAAGAGTACACTCCAATGTGGAACTGAAGCTGTTAGGGGTCTCTGTGGCAGGACTCCCAAATATGGCATGGATTTAAAGGAAGGAGAGATATGACATGGCCCCAGAGGTTCACCAAGCCTCTGTAGAGGAAGAGACATTCGACTGAGTGTATAAGGGGGATTGTGGAAAGTAACACCAGACAGGGATGTTCAATGGGCCTTGTGTGCCAGAGGGAGGGAGGGAGGGAGGGATTTGCATGTACTTCTTTTAGCAGTGATGTACTTAATGTACTTAATCCAAATTAGGGCTTGACCTGTCAAGAAAAAGAGAAGTGAAGTAGAATAGAATGCACAGGACTTGGTCCCTCTTTGAACAGAGCAAGTAGAATATGGCTAGGCCAAGGGTTAACAGCACTGTTTGAACTTAAGATATCAATCCGCAGGCAAAAATCTCTACAGGCAATCCATCCACAGGAAGCATCTCCATCTGAAAGTTACCCCAGTTGCTCCTTTTTACCTTCAGATGTGTTGCTCTTTAAGTGCTGGAGATCTTTCCATTTACTGGAAAAACTTCCCCAGACTATCAGGGAAGAAAGAGCTCTAGCAGTGCTCAGGCTATCCCAGCTGGGACAGAGTGGATTTAGCTGCCTTTGAGACATAGGACAAGAAGAGTCTACCTAAGATTCGGCAGAAAATCTAGAAAATGGAGCCACGGTGCTTTGCTCCTACAAAGCAGTTAGTGCTGTGAGGCTCATGTGAAAACATGAACTGCCTTTGGAATCTCTTCTGCAGCTGTATGAACAAAAAGTGTACAAAAATAAAGGTGTATAAGGACATTCACTTGTGAATTGTGGCAGTGCTCTTTTTAACTCTTGACCTGTTCAAGCAAAACATGAATCACTACCATATGACAGGGTGTTAAAGAGATTAGACTTGACATCAAAAATTCTTCTAATTATAAGCCCTTGAGTTATTCAAGGGAGAGGGAGAGGCCTTTCTGGTCTCACTCATTTTCTTCTCTATTTGTTTCTTCCCCCTTAGCACAGGTCATGAATATCTATGGAGAACACCAAGATCAGGTCAGCATCAGGTTGACTTCACATCATCTCTGAGATATTTAAAGTCATCTTTTCTGGTTATGCTTAATGGGGAGCGAGGAATCCAAGAGTCCTCCTGGCACTCTTATGGGAGCACATACTCTTGCCATCATGAAACCTGTGATACCTGACAGAAGGATGGCAGCAGGGGCAGGGGAGGCAGCAATAACAGGAGCCGTGGCAGGTACTATGACATGGCATCCACCAAGTCTTCACACTCAGGGCACATCAACCCAGCACTGGCAGGAGCAGCCTTCATGAATCCAGGAGGAGGCAGAGCCAGCATGGCCAGGGAAGGTGCTTCCAACATGCCTCCACCTATGAGGCAGCAAGGCCTGTGGGCATCTCCTTGTCCTCAGAGGGCCGTTCAGCAGGTGGGCGGGAGGCGCCAGTCTCTCCCCAGGAGGCAGCATGGGTGCGGTGCTTGCAGGAGAAGATACCACCAGCAAGCCTGTATCAGAACAGCTAAAGTTCCAGTGGTGGGACCCCTCATCTCAAGCTTGCAGACTGAAAGCTGAATGATTAACAGGATGGAAGCCAGAAGGTCTCCCAAACCATGCTGAAGCCTAGAGGTAAAGAAAGGAAAATGACAGAACTCTTGATAAAAGGCATTCCCACCACCATATGACTGGAAGAAGACAAATCAACTCTTAACATCATCCTTCTGCTGGCCCTTTGCCTGGCACGGAACCACTAGGGGTGAAAAAGAAGGGAAAATGCTACAGCAGCCCAGGATGTAGGGGACACAGATCCTCCTTCAATGGAAAGCCAAGCAAAAACAAAAAGCCGTTGGCCACAGCCTTACTCACTGGGTGTGTGGTCAGATTTCTCTTCCTTTCTTACTTTCCACTGACTTCAATGTAATTGTGAAAAGCCCTGTACTCAGGTGATGAATCTAGGGAAGTGAAAACCACTAATCCTCTTCTCAAGGAGTTCACTGTATAGTAGAGTGTATTGTCATCTTTTCTGTTACTCTCTTTGCCTGCTCATGAGACTCATTAATGCTGAATCACAAACAGTACAAGGTAGACTGAGGAGTGTCCTAGGATAGGAAATCATGTACAGTAGAGCTGAAATGATCAGAATGTTTTTCTGTCTGGACTATGGGCTCCAAAAGAATAGGGGCATAGCACACAGGTCAATTCAACTGTGCAGTGGGAAGAAAAACAGTCTGCGGCTGCCTCCTATGTGCTAGGCATTGTACTTGGCCCATAACCTACATACCTAATTCTCATAACAATTTTATAATTAAGATATCAACATCTGTTTTACAAATTAAGAAAACAAAGATTCAGAGGACTTGAGCAACTTACCACAGTTACATAGGTAATAAGTGATAACCTAGGTTTGTAACCTAAGTCTTTCTCACTACCTTAACTATGGCAGCAGTTCACAAAAGCTAATAGGCAAAAACTGACTTACATTTTTAAAAAACCTTATTTTGACCTACAGTCAAGTTGCAAAAATAGTGGAGAGTTTCCACATACTCCTCACCCAGCCTCCCCTAATGTTAAATATCTTAATACTATAGTACAATGATCATAACAAGGAAATTAACATTGGTAACAATATTACTAACTAAACTAAAACTTTCATTTGTTTTCCATCAGTTTTGCCACAAAGTCCTTTTTTCTTCAAGGATTCCATTAAGGATCCCACACTAATGATTTTTTTCCACAGTAGTTTCATGTTAACAAGGATATGAATAAGGTACATACCTTATATTTTGCTGAAACCTTTCTTAATTTTATGACACATAATGTAAATGATACTTTGTCAACGGTCTATAGGCCGTTATAACTTTAAGGAAAAGTTATATTTGTACTCTGCTATTGTGTTGTGGGATGTCCTATAACTGTCAATTAGGTGAAGTTGGTTGAGAGTCATGTTTAAGTCTACTGTGTCCTTAATGATTTTCTTTCTACTTGTTCTATCAATTACTGAGATATTGTTATTGACATTCCTGAGTATATACTGTAGATGTGTCACTTTCTTCTCACAGACCTATAGGTTTTTTGCTTCATGTATTTTGAAACTTTGCTATTTGGTGTACAAAGAATTAGAATTGTCTTATCTTCTTGTAAAATTGGCCCTTTATCATTTCTACATGGTCCTCCATCCCTGTAAATATTCTATACTCTGAAATCTAATTTGATTGCTATTAATATAGCCACTTTCCATTTCTCTGGATTAGTGTTTGCATGCTATGTATTATTTTCTATCTTTACTTTTCAGCAACATTTGTATTTTTATTGGGTTTCTTATAGACAACATACTGTTGTGTCTTGTTTGTTTTTTAATCTAATTTGACAATCTGACATTTAGTTGGGTCTTTTGGCTTCCCTGTGGCTCAGCTGGTAAAGAATCAGCCTGCAATGTGGGAGACCTGGGTTCGATCCCTGGGTTGGGAAGATCCTCTCGAGAAGGGAAAGGCTACCCACTCCAGTATTCTGGCCTGGAGAATTCCATGGACTTATTTTTTTTTTTTAATAAATTTATTTATTTTAGTTGGGGGCTAATTACTTTACAATATCGTAGTGGTTTTTGCCATACATTGACATGAATCAGCCATGGGTTTACATGTGTTCCCCATCCTGAACCCTCCTCCCACCTCCCTCCCCATCCCATCCTTCTGGGTCATCCCATTGCCCCAGCCCTGAGCATTTGTCTCATGCATTGAACCTAGAATGGTGCTCTGTTTCACATATGATAATATACATGTTTCAATGCTACTCTCCCAGAACGTCCCACCCTCACCTTCTCCCTCAGAGTCCATAAGACTGTTCTATGCATCTGTGTCTCTTATTCTGTCTTGCATATAGGGTTATTGTTACCATCTTTCAAATTCCATATATATGCATTAGTATACTGTGTTGGTGTTTTTCTTTCTGGCTTACTTCACTCTGTATAATGGGCTCCAGTTTCATCCATCTCAATAGAACTGATTCAAATGTATTCTTTTTAATGGATGAGTAATATTCCATTGTGTATATGTACCACAGCTTCCTTATCCATTCCTCTGTTGATGGACATCTAGGTTGCTTCCATGTCCCGGCTATTGTAAACAGTGCTGTGATGAACATTGGGGTACACGCATCTCTTTCAATTTTGGTTTCCTCGGTGTGTATGCCCAGCAGTGGGATTGCTGGGTCATATGGCAGTTCTATTCCCAGTTTTTTAAGGAATCTCCACACTGTTCTCCATAGTGGCTGTACTAGTTTGCATTCCCACCAACAGTGTAAGAGGGTTCCCTTTTCTCCACACCCTCTCCAGCATTTATTGCTTGTAGACTTTTGGATAGCAGCCATTCTGACTGGTATGTAATGGTACCTCATTGTGGTTTTGATTTGCATTTCTCTAATAATGAGTGATGTTGAGCATCTTTTCATGTGTTTGTTAGCCATCTGTATGTCTTCTTTGGAGAAATGTCTGTTTAGTTCTTTGGCCCATTTTTTGATTGGGTCATTTATTTTTCTGGAATTCAGCTGCAGGAGTTGCTTGTATATTTTTGAGGTTAATTGTTTGTCTGTTGCTTCATTTGCTATTATTTTCTCCCATTCTGAAGGCTGTCTTATTCCATGGACTTTTTATAGTCCGTGGGGTCACAAAGAGTTGGACATGACAGAGCAACTTTCAATTTCACTTCACTTTGGACCATTTATGTGTAATGTTACTATTGATATGCTTGTGTGCAACACCTTTCTATTTGTTTTGTACTTGCTTATCTCTTTGCATTCTTTTTCCTATTAGACTATTTTAAATTATGTTTTATAATTTTGCTTTACATTATGATGAATTCTTAGATAACTATTTATAGTATACATCTTTAAATACAGACCACCTTCAAGCAATATTGGACTTCATGACACTTTGAGGACGATATAATAATACACTTCCATTTACCTCATTCTTGTCTAAGTACTATTCTTATCACTCATTTCTGTATACATCATAAAACTAAAATTTGTCATTTTTTTTAGCTTTAAATAGTAAATTATCTCCTGAAGAGATTTAAACTGTAAGAGGGAAAAAGTCCTGTATTTGTTCTAGATTTATTTTCAATGAATTTCATTTCTTGTACAAATCCAGATTTCCACATGCTCTATTTCCTTGAGATTACAGGCTTTCCTTTGACATTTGCAGTGAAGCTCTGTTGGCAATTAATTCTTTAACCTTTTGCAGGGATGAGTAAGTATTTTACCTTTGTGTATGAAATTTATTTCTGGTGGGTAGACTATAGACTGACAGCTTTAAAACATTTTTTTTTAATACTTAAAAGAAGTTACCCTTACTCTCCTCTGACATGCATTTTTTTCCACTGACAAGTCTGCTGTAATTCTTATTATAGAATAAGAATAATGCATCTTTTTTCTGTTTCTGGACTTCAGATTTTCCTTTTATCATTAGATTTAAGTAATTTAACTACAATGTGATTTTGTGCAGTTTTCTTCATGATTCTCATGCTTTGGGTTCACTGAGCTTCTTAGAGCTCTGAGTTTTCAGTATCAAATTTGAGAAATGTCAGCCAATATTCTTTCAAAGAACTATCTCAATACAATGCACAACAGTTAACTGACAAAGTCAAAGGCGGATGGGTAATGCTCATGATTACAATGCATTTACATGCACACAAGTCATATCACTCAGACCGATGCAACAATAGGTGATTCATCACTGTGAACTGCAAATCATGATTGCCAATATCAGTAATCAGGGGGAAAGAAAACAGTGACAGTGACTAAAGAGCGTACATAATCTATGCTGTATTCATCTGATATTAAAAAGATTTCAAACCTGTTTTGGGGGGCTGTTGCACTGGTTTTATTTGTTTTCCTCCAACCTTCTGTACTCATTATAGAAAATTGGAGATTTTCATATCATGTAAAAGTTTCCTGAGATGACTTTCACTACTGAAACCAGGCTAGCCCCAGGCAAACTGGGATGATTTATTACTCTAGGGCCAAGCTTCTCGGAGCCTGACTAGAGAGCACCAAAGCTACTAAACCATGTTTTCACCCACCTCCCCAAGAGAGCTGATTCGTCTAAGGAGACGATTTGATATGGATGGCAGAATCAGTATCAAACAGGGGGAAGAGAAGCTCAGTAAAAGAACCCAGTAAGGCAAAGAGAAAGAGAAGGACTTGTATCACAAACTGGAATCAATGTGGATAAGTTTTGACCATAGTAGTGGTCTCCATTGTTCTGATAAATCAACTATATGATGGTCCGTTCAAGTGGAATTTATTATTGCACTGATGGAAACCTGGCAATATCAACTCTAATCCCCAGGAGACTTTAACTTTCATATACTTCTAGCACAAAAAACAGTAAAGATAATTTTAAGAGAAAGGAAAAGAATCCACATTTTTCAACAACTGAGAGACAGGATTTGAATGGACAGATCAGAAAGTATCCAGAAGTTTGAGTCATATTTCCACCAGTGTCAGACATATAAACTGTTACTGGTAATAAGACTACGCAATGTGAAAAAAGAGAGGCCAAAGACTATGACAAAAATATTCTGCCAAAATATACTGTTTCAGATGGCCAAATCATGGTAGAAACTCAATGTACTGAAATGTCTGTAATTTTATTCTAGTTAAAAAGAAGCATATTAGAGAGATTGATGAAGAGTAAAAAGATGGGAATTATAGATTTGCAGAGCAAGGTCAACTGTGATGAAGATGTTTCTAATAGAACACGGAAATTCAGAAGACACAGAGAATGAAGAGACAGGAAAAAACTTAGCACACAAGTATGAGTAATTACTAGCTCTCTGCTACTACAATTAGCAAAGTGAAGCATAGTCTGAATTCCTGGAAGTGGTCTCAGTAAGTTCCATAGAGAAATTTATTTTGATTATGTCTTAAAAGTTATAAGATTGTGAATCTAGGTATCAAAATGGTAACATTGTTCATGGCAAACAGATGATTAGATCATAACCTACATGCGATGTGCATTCAATTGAATATGTGGTTAAAGGGAAAATTGGCTTTTTCATACCAAATTGGCTGTGGATGAGAGAAGGTGAGAGAAAGGAAGGAAGGAAGCAAGGGAGGGAGGGAGGGAGAGGGAAAATATTTTAAAAATTGTTCAATATGGTTCTTATGAGCTAGACTATGAAAACAAAGCTTTTGAATAAAATATGAAGGCTGTATGGAAAAATGCAGAGAAAAATTGGGAATAAAGAAACATTCCAAGTGTCAATTCCAAAGTAACAAAGGTTGGACAATTTTGGAGATGTGTTAGATAAAAGAAGAGTCTTGGGGAGGGAAGAATAAATGCTCTAATCCATCTGGTGCTCTCCAAGCACATTCATCCTTGAGGCCAGGCAAGCCCACGCCATGGAAAATGTTCATGTCGTCCAAAATTGAAGAGAAAGAACCTGGGCAATGCCAGAGAGAGGTTTGCTCCAAACTACCCAGAAATCAAACTTCAGAAATATGCAACAGAAACTATGCCTTGGGTAAAAGGATCAATCCCAGATTAAAGAGTTTTGAGTCATTTTATTGCAAAACATTTTTTCTCCCTATAGAAGTGTGATAGGGAATCTGCATTGATCTTTACCCCATCACTATTCTATTAAGTTTTGCTTAATATGAACTATTTAGCCAAACTGGACAAATTAAATATATGAAGTCCTCAATGGGTGATGAGTGGCAATGCCAAGTCATGTCTTCCTGGGTGACTGTTGAGGATGACTTCACCTATTTTCTAGTTGTCACTCTGCACAAAGTCAGCACTGTGAAATGTATGGGTCTATAACACGTATATTAGATTTAGGAGGAACTGAGATTAGGGAAATGCAGCAGCATTTTGGGCACAGATTTACTTAGATCATGGAAAGAACAGTCCCAATTGGCAGCTGGCATTGAACACAAATATTAACAACATTGTATTTCAACTCAAAATTGTCCTTGCTTGAGGTAGACATCATGGCAGAGTAAAGGACTGCAAGACTGGAAGCTGGGTGTTCAGAATCCCAATCTAGTTTTGTTAACAGGACTAAATTCATCAGTGAATGTCTTTAGACCTCAGTTTCTCCACATGGAAAATGAGGGATTGGGTTCAACATGTAATTCAATGCAACATAAATCAAGTGCCTCATATGCTCTAGGAATTTTACCAGAACAAGAAATTGTTAGGATTCTTACCATTTGGGGGCTCCTGTTACAATTCTCCTTAAAGAGGGATCCTCACCTTTTGTCTGATTGATATGCATAGAAAGTATTACTAGGGAAGAAAATTATCACACTGTTTTTTCTAAACTTTTTTTCAGAGTACTATACATTCTGTATAGTGCCTAACTGGGAGAATCAGAAATACATGGAAAAAAAATTTCATCCATGGATATAAAAAGAAAACTAATTCATTCCATCTTAAGCATTTTTTCACATTATATATTTACTTTTAAAATATGGACATTTATATATTTTTAACTGAGTATTTTCTGAAATATTCATTCATGAAATTAAATGCTTTTAGAAACTCATAACTCATATTGTATTTCATATCTCTGATTACTTTTAAAGTAAGAAATTTTAACTTTATTTATTCAGGTATTCCCCCAAATTAACACTGGGGAAAGTTTCCTTCAGGAGAACATTTGAGAAAGTTTAAATTATCTCTAAGTTATCCTCTTATTTGAAAGTGGGTTGTATCTACACTTTGGGTTTCTTTCTACTTCTTGTGATAGTTTGTCTTTTGCTGTAGTGTACTTAGTGGTGTCCCACACTTCTCATCTGCTGCATATGGGAACCAGGCTACTCAGGGTGGTAGAATTAAGGGAAAGGGCCCCTCCATTATTCTTAACTGAAAGCAGACTAAGGGAGGCTGAAGTTTAAAGTCCATATGGGAATCTATTGTATTGGGCAAATAATATCTTTTTCACAACAGAAAGATTGAGAAGAATAAGTAATTCAGCCAAAATAAAACCAAGATTCCTAACCAAAGTAGT
Organism: Okapia johnstoni; assembly: GCA_024291935.2. NCBI lineage: Eukaryota > Metazoa > Chordata > Mammalia > Artiodactyla > Giraffidae > Okapia > Okapia johnstoni. The sequence continues at coordinate 53,949,998 of CM044316.1, forward strand.
GCTACCAAGAAATGACCCTTCATATTCCTGCTTTCCAAGCCTTCAGTCTCTATCAGATGCATATAAAACTCTTTTAGATAATCATTTACTCTTCCAAGTCACCACCTTACTTCACCAGGCCCCAACAATAGACAAACTCAAATGACAGTCATCACATTGCCCCAGTCCACTTACGTTTACATCTTCCTTGCACCACAATGAAGAAAACAACCATGGAAATGCAGACCACAGTTAAAATAATACTCAAAATTATCCATATTATTATTTCTGTTAAGAAGGAAAATAGAGACATCAATTAGGATAAGTAGCACTGTCTGTCAGTACATACTCAATTTCTCAAAAGAGCCAGATATCTAGTTCATGCTGACCTTAAAGCATATTACCATTTCTCTGTCTTTTAGTTTTGGATAACACTTAAATTCTTTACTGTAGCCCAGTCTATACTCGAGGGGGTGGCCTAGTACTAATCTGATCATGCCACACATGCCCCTGCCATTTTTAAATCAACCAGTAAAATAATTAAATCACCTCCCTGGTGTCTTACAGACAAAACAATCATTTCAATGATTTTAATATAATTTAACTATTTACTGTGTCATTGTATAAATATTACGAATAAAAAAGGAACTTATGTAGGGATAACAGAAAGCTGTGACTTCACTGTGTTGCCAGTCAACAATTTGTTGTTAACAATTACTATATTCATTATTTAAAATCAGACTCTGCTAAGAAACCCAACCTCAAGAAAAAATATTTTGAATTTAATATCACACCTCACACTTAGTAGCAAAGATATGCTAACAACCCTAGTCCAAGTAAGCATCTGAATAGAATAATTCAATTTGGTATTAGGAGGTTGCCTAAAAAGTACAGTGCAGGGACTCAATCATTTTCCGTGCTATTAGAAATTCAACATTACACAAGAAACACAGCTGTTAAAACACCACTCAAGGCAATGAGATATAATAATATAGAAACTAACCTGCCAATAGAAATAGTCATTTCCTTCTTCTGGTTGAGTCTGGGGTTGAGGACCAAAGAGGTCACAGTTAACCAGAACTAAATACTTAATGGAGAACATGCTGTTTCCTCCTGCTCTGGTGTTTTCAGAGTGTGGCTTTAAGTCTGTCCTTAGGGATCTCCCCAGCTTGCTTCAGGTTCTAGGTACCAGCCTGCAGCCGGACACACCAGATGGACTACTCCGGCATCACTGTTCTTGATGAGAAAGTGTGGGGAAATTCCTAATCCTGTAAAATGTAAAAGGGACAAGGAGCTCAATTAAGTAAGGAACATCCAAAAACTGTTTTGATCCTAGGTTTTAGATATCTAACCAAAAAGAATGATTGTCCATCTCTCGTGTAACTTAGGTAAGAAGAAGATTCTGTAAATGATTTACTCAGAATGAATGATAACCCTAAAAGATCAAAGGTAGTGGAAAAATAATAAGAAATCTTGAAGGAATGAGGTATTAAATAGTCAAGGAAAGAAGGTAATAATAAGAAGTTGAGTGTTAGGATTTATAGTAATCGCAGAGGCTTGTTGAGGACAGTTCTGATTAAGTCATTACACTGCCACAGATGTTGAACTGTCAGAGCAGATTCACTGAGAAATTCCCTGGGAAAAAGGAGCTTTGCAAAGAAATACAAAAACAACCAAAATTGTCTAAGAGAATCCTAACTGAGCCCAAGAAAGCAGGAATCAGAACTCTTGAAACTTTTTGGATTCAAGAATATCACTTGCTACTTCCAGAAAACTGCTCCAAATTAAAAATTTTCAAGCTCCTTTTGCATTAGTTCAAGCTTAGAAAACATTCGTGGATTCCAAGTCCACACCTACATAACTCCAAACATTTAGCCTAGTATAATTACAATAAGCAATTAAGTTTGAGAACCATATTTCTAGATAACCAAAAGTTTTATAACTTAAAAGCAGAAAATACTCTATATTTTGATTCATTTAGCTCTTATCTATGAAAAAAAAAGATATTTTTATTGATGGAGTCATGATACTTGGCTTAAGAAAAAACCATATATTCTGGAATTCTACTTTCAATATCCCCCAAAATTTGTCTTACTCTTGGGACAAATGCAACTCAAAAATTTATCTGGACTTTCCTCCATAGACTTTGCAGTATGAATCAGTTGCCAAACTAATGCTCTTATTATCCCACTCCCCGATGATATGGACATCAATATTACAAGAGCCTCTTCTCAGGTCAGCAACATCAGGTCTGATTCATGGAGCTTTCCAGTCGACAAAGAGGGACAGTATCATGAACACAAATAAGTCACTACATAGGTGAATTAACCTGCCATAATCACTGAGTGATTAAGTCCTTTCACAGCTGAATTCTTATAGATTCCATCTCTATCCTCTCAATCTCAGCAGATGTTCAGACTCTCAGATTAATACTGCTGAGCTCTCAGGTCATCCTTTCTCCTAAGCACTACCTCCTTAGCTGTATGGAATCCCAGGTCAAGTTCTCTGCTCTGACAAAATTTTTGTTAAGGCACACTTAACTTCAGCTACCAAAATCTCCATGTTCTCACTCTCACATGTGAGAGATTTTATTTATTCAAATCATTTAGCAAATTATTATTGGACACACACAGCTATAGATGAAAAGTTTGTATCCCTTCAAAATGCTTATGTTGAAAACTAGCACCCAAAATAATGGTGTTTAGAGGTGGGGCTGTTGTGCGGCAACTAGGTCATGGAGTGGTGTCCTCATGAATGGAATTAGTGCCCTTGTAAACGATACCCCAGAGAGCTCCCTCACCCTTTCTGCACTATGAGGACACAATGAGAAGACCACCATCTATGATTCAAGAAAAGGACTCTCATGAGACACTGAATTGGCCAGTGTTTTGATCCTGGACTTCCCAGCTTCTAGAACTGTGAGGATAAATTTGTTTTTAAGCAGTCTATGGTATTTTTGTTAAAGCAACCTGAATGGACTAAGACATCTACTATATGACAAACATGTTCCGAGTCTTAAGGATAGAGCATGTATTGTCACGAATAGTAAGGAGGCCAGTGTGGCTGGAGCACTGGCAGTAAAACAGGTTGGTTAGTTATGGCTTATTCCTGTTATGTTTCCTTCAAATAATGCCAAGTCACTGTTATTATTCCTTCAAGCACAGCTGAAATACAACTGCAGCACACTGTCTATCCTCTTGCCTGAACTGTTACAGTACAATTTAAATGTTTTCACTGGAAGTCTGTGGAATTACTACAAGGTTTTCCCTTTGGAAGTGAGACATGATCTCAACTCAAGGACTTTTAAATTTCAGTTCCCTCTGTCTGTAAGCACTTTTCTTCAGCAGGGCTCATTCCTTCACAATCTTCAACATCTGAAAGTCATTGTAGCAAATACATTTATAATGAAAGTACAGATAACAAGAGATTGCTCTATTTGCGGTGTGTGATCCCACTGGAAAACATATGCATGTATAGCCCTAGGAAGGCTAACACTGCCAGTTTGAAACTTTTATCTTAGTCCCTTTTGCCAGACATTTTTCTGTTTTTTACAGATTTCTCTGCTAATGCTATGAGAAAGGTGAGTACCATCATCCTCATTTATAGCTGATAAGACTGAGATAGAGGGAAGCTAACAGATTTGTTTAGTGTCTTCTTGGCAAAGAACAGGGATTCTGACCCTAGCTCTTAGCCTACAGGTATAACTAGTTAGATAACCTGTACAGGAAAGTAACCAAGCCAAACCAAACCAACAAACAAAAGCCCCTTGAATTCTAAGATTTCATCATATTAAAATTAAAATAACTGATTCTGGGATTATTGTGTAGAGACAAAGTGGGTTCTATCATGAGTTGGGTAGGGCCAACCATATCACTATCAGAGTGGACCTTACCCTGCCTATTCCCAGATGCTACTTCAAAATATTGGGTCATTTTCACCATAAGTGGTAGAACTTCATCACACACACACACACACACACACACACACACACACACACACACACACACGTACACCCCCCAAAATGTGTGGTAATCCCTGATTTTGTATAGATAGAAAAAAGGTGAACAAACTCAATGTCTTTATCTTCTGCTGGGCCTGGGTTTTCTTGAATACAGATAGTGTTTAAATAATATTCCAAAAATGTTCAGAGTTTTGGAGATGCAATGGAGCAGCTCCACTGCTGTTTGCTTGTTGTCTCTAAGCTGAGAGACACCAGAGAAGAGGTAAGTGCAAACAATGTGGTGAGGAACTGTTTGGGTCCTCTCAGCCCATCAGATGCTTTTCCACATTCTAAGGGCACATTTTAGCCAACATTTCACCTTCTGCTAAGCTGCTAAGTCACTTCAGTCGTGTCCGACTCTGTGCGACCCCACAGACGGCAGCCCACCAGGCTCCCCCGTCCCTGGGATTCTCCTTCTACTCAGTACTAAAACCAGGTCTTCAAATGGATATGAAGGCTCAAACAATGACTGGTATATAATGTGAAAAATATGTTTAAATACAAACAATGAACATTCATTGTAGAAAAAAGGGCATTGAAAATAAGAATAAAGCAAACATTATTTCTTTTTTTTAGAAACAAAGTGAAAGAGATGAACTATTTCAGCTGGAGGAATATGAAACAAGCAACTGCCCAGAAGCGGTTTTGTGTAGATGATTGGAGGTCAAAGGCAAACCACTACCGGGGAGGGAAACTTGCATCACAAAGGTATTAGGCGTTGAGTTGACAGAGAGCACTAAGTGTCAGAACAAAAGTTTTCAATCTACCTTGAAGTCCTTAGGGAAATACTTTTTGAAGAATTACTGCACAAACTTGGACTTCATTTTGTAGGTTTAATGAAACATATGTTTGCACTCTCATTTTGGTCATCTAATTCAGCAGGTCACTAACACAATAATGTAACAGGACATCTATTACAAGTAGACTGAAAGGAATTGAGAAATTATTTAAAAAAAAAAAAAAACAAGCAAAAACAACAAAAAAAATGTGTTCAAGAGTGGCTGTCCTTCCCCGTTTCCTCAAGTTTCAGTATTGTTTAAACAATGCTGTATTTGAAACAGGTAAGGCAATAAAGTAATAATAATACTTTACAGAGTACATAATGAAAGGTCAAGACACTTCATTAGTTGGGACCTGGTCTAAATTTCTGTCTTACAGGATGAAACCTCATTAAAATATTTTATATTAATAGTTGACTGTGCTTCAGTGTGAAAAGTGTTTGGATTGCTACAGAAAATGATTTTATTTTAGTAGCTTGAAAAGTCATCCACTGGAAATCAAAACTGAAGTTCCTAATTTACAAACTACTTTACAAATTCCTACCATTCACCCTCAGAGGTGAACAGAACAGAAGCCTGACAGGGCATACTCTTGAGAAGACCCCCTCAGCTCCCAAGAGCCAAAGTAAACCACCAGGCAGACATAAAGTTGTTGTTGGATGTAACATGCAGACAGACTGAGGGTTAGACAGAGATGGACAGGGGTAGAGAGATGGACAGGGAGACTGAGATGGCAGGGCAGCATGGATAAGAGGAAAAAGATTGCTTTAACAATGAAAAATTGGTGTAAGAGTGAAAAATAGGTGTCTCCAAGAAGTTTTGTCGTACAAGTAATAGAAGAGGGATGCTGATTTTAATAAAGTTGTGGAATCCATACTTCTATATTACTTTAAATATTTTCAAAATAGATTATTAAAGTCATGACTATGTGAGTTTTGGCTTACCAGCAACAATAGGGATCTGTATCTGTGATTACATAAACTGTTCCAGAATATAACTTTATTGAATATCTTTTCTGTGCCAAATACCACAGGCTTTTGAAATAACTGTGAAAAACTTGCACTGTTATCATTCCCCTCTGAGGGTGAATGGTAGGAAATGCAGTCTTGTTTTGTTTCAGTGAATTTTTATCCAAGTATAAGCAGCACTAAGAGACCACAAGATCCAGGAATCAGCACATGGAAGCTTCATAGCCTGGGTCATGACATACTGGTTGTCCAGAAAATGAAACTGAAAATTGCAGCAGAAACTGCAACTGAAATCAGTTGCAACTGCAGAGTGATCAGTGAGAGAAGATCCATTCCACTGTCTAGGATCTTAAGGGAGAAATATGGAAGAGACTGGGAGGAAGGTGTAAGTTAAAACTGCAAATTAAAACTGTAAATGTGGGTTCATGCTGTCACATTATAGACCATATTGTCTCCATAGTGACACAACTGTCTGAAGGAAAGGAGGGAATGCTTAGAAAGAATTTCAAACATTGTTCTTGAGGCTCAGTGAACAAGAAACTGTGGTCAACTAAGTACATACATCCCTTCCTTCCCAGTGACCCAAACAGAGGTCTAGTGGACTTTCTTGGGAGCTTCGCCTCCCAGTACTGATTACCATCAGAAAACCTCTCTTCACTCATTGTAGATATCAGAGTTTCAAAGTGTTTCCTGTTCTCTGAAGGATGATGCTTTCTGAAAATGGAGAGAATCAGTTTCTTATCAATAAGCATAACAAAGTAGGGATCCAAAATTACACACATTTTGAAAAGGAAGGTCATCTAATGTACTTTTACTTCCATCCATGAAAAGGCAACAGCCTCACAAAAAGTTCTCCCATCCTAAGTGAGTGAACGGAATAAAATTTCTGAAACAGCTATTTTCAGATAATTACAATAGGTAATACAGGATTATGATTGGTGAGCAAGGGAAACAAGCAAACCAAGCCCTAAAATCACCCCAGTCTTCTACCTGGTGATTTGCAGGCACCTGCACAAAAAGTGGGAATCAACAGAAACCCTGCCATTCTTAGTGAATTGTGTCCAAAACTCTTCAAAGGAATAAAACAAAATCTGTCACTTAATAATGTAAAAATCACACATTCAGCATACAATTAAAATAAGTAGAAATGGGAAGAAATAGGCAAATGTGATTGGTAACCATAGGAGACAAAGAAGAAAAAGCAAAAACAGAATGAGTGGACAAGGGATTTACACATATGTTCAAGCATTTAAAAAATAAACATAATGAGATAAATGGACAATATAAAGAAGAATGAAATGGAACTTCTAGATATGAAAAATATAATATCTGAAATTATGTCACTAAATGGAACTAAAAGCAGATTTAACTCTAAGAAGGAAAAAAAACCAAAAAACAGTGAAATTATAGGTGTAATAGCAGGCATCACACAAAATAAAAGATTTTAAAACAAATTTACCACATGATAAAAGTCTCAGGACATGTGACATATCAAGCAGTACATGGAACTGGAGTCTTAAAAGAGGAAAAAGAAAAAATAATTGTTGAAAATATTTAAAACAAGTTGAAAACTGTAATAAAATTCTATACATGCGATAAAAAATTCTAAAGCATCCAAAGGAAAAAGAGAAATCACACATAGAAGAACAAAGGTAAGAATCACTGCAAACTTACTGTTACAAATAATGAAGGTCAGCAGAGAGACAATTTTATAGGGTTAAAATGGAAAAATTTCTATCTAAAATTCTATATTCAGCAAAAATGTGGCAAAACACTTTCACTTCCAAATTAGTTCTTTCAAGTTCAAACATCTTTAGGAACCAACTGAAAATGTGTACAACCATGAAGAAATAATTATTTTTTTATATATTCAACATCAGCTATAGTACACACAGTTTAACTCCTCTATGAATATAAAAATATTAAAACCTTTCTTTGGACTATTAGAGTCTCGTTTTGGTGGAGTATAGCAGCTTGTTAGAATGAAAAAATGAGTTTTGTGTGCACTACAACTGAAATTTTCTCATGGGTTTCTTAATTTAGTAAAAATATAGTTTTAACTATGACTCCAATATTTTTATTTTATTACCATCATAAAGTATACAGTTGGGGAATTTCCTGATGGTCCAGTGGTTAGGACTCTGTGATCCTGCTGCAAGGACCTGAGTTCAGTCCCTAGTTGGGGAACTGGGATCCCACAAGGCATGTAGCAACAGCCAAAAATACAACAAAACAAAACAAAAATACAGTTGATCCTTGAACAACACAGGTTCAACTGTGCTGGTCCTCTTATACACAGATTTTTTTCAATAAAAATATTGGAAAATATTTTTGGAGGTCTGCAACAATTTGAAGAAACTTATAGATTAACTGCACAGACTAGAAATATTGAAAAAACTAGGAAAAAGTTAGGTATGTCATGAGTGTAATATATATTATACAATGTGTTATATATTGTGGAGATTTACATAACAGTAGACTACTTCAAATTAAGTTCTGAGGGATCAAAAATTATACATGGATTTTCTACAGCAAGGGTGGGGGGGTTGGTCAGCACCCCTAACCTCTGCACTGCTCTAGAATCAACTGCAATTTCACAGTCAATGTTAAACTTTTGAGCTAAATTTATACTTTCAATTATGTAACTTGTCTCATATTCAACAAAATGAGATTGCAAAATATTTTTTTTACTGTGTGAACTGAATAAAAGAAACAAATTGTTGTTAGAATTAACTAATTTTCTGGTTGATGCAGCTAAAGACATTGATAAAAACTGGCCTCATTCAAACACTTGGCAAAATTCTTCCAGTGAAACAACACAGTAACATTAGAACGGTGCACAAGAAAACTTGAAGGAAAAATGAACAAAGCTGTTTTGGAAAAATGAACAAAGCTGTTTTATAAAAATAGTGACTAAATAAAAGGACATGTGTCACAAACTGACTTTTAAACCCCTTTCTGCTGCCTTATATGTAAATTTATCATCTTTGGCTAGAGTGTTCTTAGGATACTTACTTCTTAAAAAAACGCTGAAGCTTCTTCAGCTAATCGTGTCTGCTAATTTTCATGGGCTCAGTGATATCACTACTACTCTTAAGGCAGGTGGAAAATACTTCCTGTAAGGAGCACATACACGATCAACTCTCTTTAAAAGAAACACAATTTTATCATCTAATATTTTATTAAATGTAAACTTTTCAGGTTTTCTGGCTCAGTGTTGCCCAAAAGATTCATTACCAAATGGGAAAATGTTTAAGCCATAAAATAGCTGAAGGTTTATACAATAGAGTTTGTGACAAAATCATCCCAGCTAGTGTTCAGGCTACTCTTTATAACACTGCACATGGGAGGACCACTTATCTTCTGTTTCCCACACACATCTCCATTACAACTGTTGTGTAACTGCCCACTGGTAGTCAGGAGCTGAGGGAATACAGCTCCCACAAAGTTCCAGTCACTTGCTTCAATCTGAAATCACTTTGCAAGGCCATTCCAGCTCCAGAACTCCTTGTGGGATCAAAGTCTCTCTCATCATTGCCTCACAGTTCACCTTGTGCTTTCCCCACTTTCTTCCTAATAAAGCTGCACTCAAATGTTCATCTCCAATCTTCTTCCCAGAGATCTTGAATTAAGACCCAGGAGTCTTTCTGGGATCCAGCATGCCACATCTCTTAAAGGCTACAAAGAAACTGTGCAGGTGTAGGCTTGCCTGAGAGCTGAGAAGAAAATCTGGTAAGTGTTCATGGAAGCTGCCATGCAGGATACTGAGGTGCAAACAGATGTTTGGGCCAGTCAAGGCTGCCGTGAGCACAAGAATGCATAGGTGGTAGAGCGCTGAGATCTAGAGAGACCTGCTGGGAGTTGGAAAGAGTAACATGCTTTCTACTTAGACTTATGAATTCAGTTTGCTGACTGCTGTACAGAGGATTTAGCAATCTCCTATGTGGAGAGGGAGAAGAATGCAGATAGGTAATAATATAAACTTACAGAAAGTAAGAGCAATATTATCCAAAGGATGCTATGTTTAGTTGTAAAGCTTCAAAGGGTGATTTTCTTTAAGCCTTGTGATGCTACAGTTAGCATGAGAGAATGTGTCCCGTGTTTTCAGAAGCTATACTTGTTAGAAAAGAGGTATTTAGAAAAGGTCCCTCCTTGTGGCTATCATTCAGAAAAGGTCCCTCCCTTGTGTCTATCAGAGATTAAGGCATCTCAGGCTTAATTAAGACACATCCTCACCCACAGCTTAGACACTTTCACAGGATCTACAAAGAGAAGAATTGCTCTGAGCAGGGATCTCTGCAAGCTTCTGTTTCAATTATCTATTTCTATGTAACAAATCACCTTCAAATTGGTGGCTTCAATCAGCAACAACTATCATCATGGCTCAAGAGTCGGTGGATTTGCTGAGCTCACCTGGGTAGTTGTTTCCTTATGCGGTGTGAGCTGTGGCTGCAGTCATCTGGAGGCTCAGCTGGTCTGGAATGTCTAAGATGGCTCACTGGAGGCTCAACTGATTTGGAATGTCCCAGACGGTGGCAGTTGGTGCTGCCTAAAGGCTGGGATTTCTTGTGGGACTATCAAAGCACTTTGATCCTCCTTCATGTGACATCTTGAAGTGGCTCACTTGGGCTTTCTTAAAAGTCTGGTAGTCTCAGGATAATCAGACTTCTTCTATGGTGACTGAAAGCTAAGAATACAAAATTAGAAGTATTCATGTTCTTTCAAGTCTCAGGACAGGGGTAACATAATAAATAGCACTTACGTCACATTCTATTAAAGCAAGCCATGGGGCCAGATCAGATTCAAGAGGAGCGCACCAAATGAGACCACCAGGAGTCATTCATTCCTGGTCACTGATGTAGAGATTACCACAGCTTTCCAATCTTTCTATTTTCAAACTGGAATGTTCACAGTGGTTATCCTGTCCCTCTTTCTTTATTGGATGTTATGTGTGAGTTTAGTCTCTGGATTAAGAGAGGCAGATCTGAAACTTATGCAGAAACTATCATGCGATGCTGAACTTTGAGACTAAGCCAAATGATAGGAATTCTGGTTGCCTCCCTTAGGATATTTTGCACATTAAAATAAGGAAGGTGAATATTTATCAAAGTAATGTATTAGATAATTTAATACATATTGTAATGTCAGTATAGTATAACATAAAATATATCCTATAATAAACTATATAATATATATACCTTAAATATATACTATATTATCATATACTATATATTAATATAAGTAATATTAAGAATATTTTAGAGATAATGTTCTTAAAATGGTTTGAATTCTGAAGAAAATTTTTAAGGTAAATTTTGTGAAGGAGCCTGAGCCTGTTCCTGATAGGACTCTGCTTTCTGACTTCAGACTATACTACAAAGCTACAGCAATCAAAATGTTACCAAATTTGCAAGCCCATGTGCTTGATGCACAGTGAGGCCCATCAACACTGAACATCAGAGTCTGGAACAGAGAAAGGTTTATTACAGATTCATACTAGGAAATGGGTGGCTCATGCCCTAAGAACCCCAAAGTTACTGAAAGCTTTCAGCAAGTCCCTTTAAAAGCAAAAGGTGAGGGATGGGCGTGGTTGGTTGTTGCAGACTTGTGTCCAATTCTTTGTTCTTGAGGTCTGGTCATGGTTGGGTAACGATGTTCTGTAAATCTCTACCAGATGACTGTTATTCCCTCTCCTGAACAGAAAGGGTGTCTCTCTCCTGAACAGAAAGGGTGAAGTCCCAAGGTGTGCTTTCACCCTCCAAGGTCCCAGTCCTGGCTCAGAGGAGAGAGATCTCAGTTGGCAGCTCCTTCAGGGGCAGGTTCCTACATCCTGCCCAGCTGTCATCCCTGAGGGAGCCAGGCACCCAACCCAACTGGCCCTTAAGTCTTCTCAAGCTGCCCAAAGAGGGAGACTAGGGCTCACAGACTGCAACCCATATAGACAGCCACTGCTATTAGGTTGCAGAGACAGGGACAAAGGAGAGGCTCACAGCTGCCTCAAGGCCTGGGCCAAAGCTAGTCCAGGGCCCTTAGTGAAAGGCTCTGGAGTTCTGCAGGATATAGTCTCTAGTTTGTTCCCCAGGGCCTCTAGTTCACTCACTGGCCCAAGGCTAGGTAAGCTGGAGGGCCTTCAGGAGAAGGCCTGAATCTGCCTCTTACCTCATTCTCCACCTAATGACCACCATACTACCACCCCTTGGCTGAATCACTTCTCCAATGGTCCCTCACTGACAGTTACCAGTGGGCAGGGCCCAGTGCTGACCAACAGCTGAGCAGGACAACTAACGGTCGCTCATTGACAGTTGGTTGTTTGAGGGCGGGGCCCACTGAGGCATTGACCAATGGCTGGGCAAGACCTAGCTGCCTAGTAACAAGGTTGGGAGTAATTAGGCGCAGCAATGCTACTTGATAAGCGCTATGCTTTTTCTGTTCTGTTACAAAACAGTATGGTACTAGCACAAAACCAGACACAAAGATCAACAGACTAGAGTAGAGAGCTAGAAATAAACCCACACATTTTCAGTCAATTAATCTATGACAAAAGAGGCAAGAATAGAAAAGGGGAAAAGATACACTCTTCAATAACCAGTCCTGGGAAATTTAGACAGTTATATGTAAAAGAATGAAATTAGAACATTTTCTCATACCATACACAAAAATAAACTCAAAGTGGATTAAAGAGCTAAATGTAAGACTGAAAACCATAAACTCCAAGAAGAAAACATAGAACACCTTTGACATGATTGTAGCAATATTTAAAAAAAAAAAATCTGTCTCCTAAGGTAAAGAAAACAAAAGCAAAAATAAACAAATGGGATCTGCATAGCAAAGAAAACCATACACAGAATGAAAAGACAGCCTATCAAATGGGAGAAAATATTTGCAAATCATATACCTTATAAGGGGTTAACATCCAAAATATATAAAGAACTCATACTGTCGTACAACAAAAAGAAAACAATTCTATTTAAAAATGGGCAGAGGAGCTGATAGGCATTCTTCCAAAGGAGACTTTAAGATGGCCAATAGACATTACTAATAAGAGAAATACAGATCAAATAATAAGTATCCCCTCACATCTGTCAGAATGGCTATTATCAGATAGCACAAATAATAAATGTTGGTGAGAATGTGGACAAAAAGAAACCTTTGGACACTGTTTGTAGGAATGTAAATTGGTACAGCCATTGTGAAAAACAAGATGGAGGCCCCTCAAAAAACTAAAAACAGAACTCCTATAATGATCCAGCAATTCCATTCCATGGTACATATCTGAAGAAAACAACACTAATTCAAAAAGATTCATGCATCCCAATGTTCATAGCAGCATGAATTACTAGTCAACAACAAATGATCAGTCCCTCAACAGATAAAGAAGATATGGTATGTATACACACACATACCCACACACAAATGGAATATTATTCAGGCATAAAAAGAATGAAATTTGGGGGATTTCTATGGCAGTCCAGTGGTTAAGTCTTCATACTTCTAATGCAGGGGGCACAGGTTTACTCCCTGGTCAGGGAACTAAGATTCCACATGCCACCTGACCTCAAAAAGAAAAAAAAAAGATTGAAATGGACCTAGTGGGTATTATTGAAATAAGTCAGAGAAAGACAAATACTGTATCTTATCATTTATATATAGAATCTAAAAAATAAAAAGATGAATATAACAAAACAGAAACGGACTCACAGATATAGAAAAAAAATTAGTAGTCACCAAAAGAGAGAGGTAGGAGATACAGAGGTACAAACTATGTACAAAAAAACAAGCTACAAGAATATATGGTAGAGCGTAGGGAATGAGAGGGTAACAGGTAGGAAGGCCAGAGGTCCCCAAGTGGCAGGAGGAAATAAACTGCGAGTGGCAGACACTTCTTTTTTTACTTCTCTACACAAAATTAAAAGAGGCTTTTAATTCTGTGTTGATGAAACCTGGTTCTTCCTTGAGCTAACCAATGTGTTTTTTTTTTTTTTTTTTTTTTTTTAATGGAAATGTTTTTCTTAAGCTGTGTAATGAAACTACGTATTTGCTTTGGAATCTGCCTTTCTTCAAAATGGTTCTGCCTAAGACTAACTTTTTTTCTTTTCTCAAACCTTAGGCTGATAATGGCTCAACAAACCAGCATTCATGTCAATTGTTTTACGGCCGGGGGATGACACACCTCGTGCCATCCTATCTCAAAAGTGCATATTGTGGGAGAGGGGCCTGGTAAAACTCCCTCAGCCTTTAAGTGTCTTTCTTATATGATTAATAGCTTTCTAACAGACATAAAACACCAAATGCAAAAAAGCAAAATGGCTGTCTGAGGAGGCCTTACAGATAGCTGGGAAGGGAAGAGAAGCAAAAAGCAAAGGAGAAAAGGAGAGATATTCCCATCTGAATGCAGAGTTCCAAAGAATAGCAAGGAGAGATAAGAAAGCCTACCTCAGCGATCAGTGCAAAGAAATAGAGGAAAACAACAGATTGGGAAAGACTAGAGACCTCTTCAAGAAAATTAGAGATACCAAAAGAACATTTCATGCAAAGATAGGCTCAATAAAGGACAGAAATGGTATGGACCTAACAGAAGCAGAAGATATTAAGAAGAGGTGGCGAGAATACACAGAAGAACTGTACAAAAAAGATCTTCACAACCCAGATAATCAAGATGGTGTGATCACTCACCTAGAGCCAGACATCCTGGAATGTGAAGTCAAGTGGGCCTTAGAAAGCATCACTACGAACAAAGCTAGTGGAGGTGATGGAATTCCAGTTGAGCTATTTCAAATCCTCAAAGGTGATGCTGTGAAAGTGCTGCACTCGATATGCCAGCAAATTTGGAAAACTCAGCAGTGGCCACGGGACTGGAAAAGGTCAGTTTTCGTTCCAATCCCAAAGAAAGGCAATGCCAAAGAATGCTCAAACTACCGCACAATTGCACTCATCTCACATGCTAGTAAAGTAATGCTCAAAATGCTCCAAGCCAGGCTTCAGCAATACATGAACTGGGAACTTCCAGATGTTCAAGCTGGTTTTAGAAAAGGCAGAGGAACCAGAGATCAAATTGCCAATATCCGCTGGATCATCGAAAAAGCAAGAGAGTTCCAGAAAAACATCTATTTCTGCTTTATTGACTATGCCAAAGCATTTGACTGTGTGGATCACAATAAACTGTGGAAAATTCTTCAAGAGATGGGAATACCAGACCATCTGACCTGTCTCTTGAGAAACCTGTATGAAGGTCAGGAAGCAACAGTTAGAACTGGACATGGAACAACAGACGGGTTCCAAATAGGAAAAGGAGGACGTCAAGGCTGTATATTGTCACCCTGCTTATTTAACTTATATGCAGAGTACATCATGAGAAACGCTGGGCTGGAAGAAACACAAGCTGGAATCAAGATTGCCGGGAGAAATATCAATAACCTCAGATATGCGGATGACACCACCCTTATGGCAGAAAGTGAAGAAGAACTAAAGAGCCTCTTGATGAAAGTGAAAGAGGAGAGTGAAAAAGTTGGCTTAAAGCTCAATGTTCAGAAAACTAAGATCATGGCATCTGGTCCCATCACTACATGGCAAATAGATGGGGAAACAGTGGAAACATTGCCTGACTTTATTTTTCTGGACTCCAAAATCACTGCTGATGGTGACTGCAGCCATGAAATTAAAAGAAGCTTATTCTTTGGAAGGAAACTTATGACCAATATAGTTCAGTTCAGTTTAGTCGCTCAATCGTGTCCGACTCTTTGCGACCCCATGAATTGCAGCACGCCAGGCCTCCCTGTCCATCATCAACTCCCGGAGTTTACCCAAACCCATGTCCATCGAGTCGGTGATGTCATCCAACCATCTCATCCTCTGTAGTCCCATTCTCCTCCTGCCCCCAATCCTACCCAGCATCAGGGTCTTTTCCAATGAGTCAACTCTTCGCATGAAGTGGCCAAAGTATTGGAGTTTCAGCTTCAACATCAGTCCTTCCAATGAACACCCAGGATTGATCTCCTTTAGGATGGATTGATTGGATCTCCTTGCAGTCCAAGGGACTCTCAAGAGTCTTCTCCAACACCACAGTTCAAAAGCATCAATTCTGCGGCGCTCAGCTTTCTTCACCATCCAACTCTCACATACATACATGACCACTAGAAAAACCATAGCCTTGACTAGATGGACTTTTGTTGGCAAAGTAATGTCTCTGCTTTTAAATATGCTATCTAGGTTGGCCATAACATTCCTCAAGAGACAGGTCAGATGGTCTGGTATTCCCATCTCTTTCAGAATTTTCCACTGTTTGTGGTGATCTACAAACTATGGAAAGGCTTTGGCATAGTCAATAAAGCAGAAATAGATGTTTTTCTGGAACTCTCTTGCTTTTTCGATGATCCAGCGGATATTGGCAATTTGATCTCTGATTCCTCTGCCTTTTCTAAAACCAGCTTGAACATCTGGAAGTTCACGATTCACGTATGCTGAAGCCTGGCTTGGAGAATTTTGAGCATTACTTTACTAGTATGTGAGATGAGTGCAATTGTGCGGTAGTTTGAGCATTCTTTGGCATTGCCTTTCTTTGGGATTGGAACGAAAACTGACCATTCCCAGGCCTGTGGCCACTGCTAGACATCATGTTAAAAAGCAGAGATATTACTTTGCCAACAAAGATCCGTCTAGTCAAGGCTATGGTTTTTCCAGTGGTCATGTATGGATGTGAGAGCTGGACTATAAAGAAAGCTGAGCACCAAAGAATTGATGCTTTTGAACTGTGGTGTTGGAGAAGACTCTTGAGAGTCCCTTGGACTGAAAGGAGATCCAACCAGTCCACCCTAAAAGATATCAGTCCTGGGTGTTCATTGGAAGGACTGATGCTGAAGCTGAAACTCCAATACTTTGGCCACCTGAAGCGAAGAGGGACTCATTTGAAAAGACCCTGATGCTGGGAAAGATTGAGGGCAGGAGAAGAAGGGGACGACAGGGGATGAGATGGCTGGATGACATCACCGACTCAATGGACATGGGTTTGGGTGGACTCCAGGAGTTGGTGATGGACAGGGATGCCTGGCGTGCTGCGGTTCATGGGGTCACAAAGAGTCAGACACGGCTGAGCAACTGAACTGAACTGAGATCATTCAACTGGGATGAATCATATATATCTACATATAATTATATAATTACAGTGAGTTAATAAGCATTAATTAGAGAATTGCATTTAAAATGTTTATCCCATATAAATACTTTCAAAATAAAGCAAAACATATTAAAAAAATTAAAATATAGAAGAGTTGTCAAGTAGGTCACTTATATTGTTATTTAATTTTTCTTGCCAGTCTTTAACCTCAAGTCACATACTTATTATAAGTTTTGAGAGCTTTGATGTTTGTTTCTCAAAGCATTCAGTCCAGTATCTTAATAATGGCAATGACAACTTAAGAACTTATCTAGACTTTTCTCTACAGACTCCGTCAATTGAGTGAAATATCAAACAAATCCTCTCATGATCCCACTCCCTGGGATATGGCTGCCAGTATCACAATAGCCACTATATTCAGAGGCCAGCATCAGCAGGTCTGATTCACAGAGATTTCTGGCTAATAATGGGGGAAGACACCAAAGAAGTTATAAGAAGTTATAAATTAACCTATCAAAATTACTGGGTGATTTAGTCTTTACATAGTTGCTGCTATTTTATTATAGAATCCATCTCATTTCTGACAATCTCAACTAATGTTCACTCTTACAATATTACCTCTAAGCTCCCAAGCCAACCTTTCCTCTAACAGCCACCTTTTCAGCTATAGGCAATCCTAGGTCATCTTCTCTGCCCCTACAGAATATGGAATATTAAGTTAACATTTAATACACTTAATGGGCTTCCCGAATAGCTCAAATGGTAAAGAATCTGCCTGCAATGTGGGAGACCTGGGTTCAATCCCTGGGTCAGAAAGATCCCCTGGAGAAGGACATGGCAACCCACTCCAGTATTCTTGCCTGGAGAATTCCATGGACACAGGAGCCAGGTGGGCTACAGTCCATGGAGTTTCAAAGAGTCAGAAGCCACTGAGTGAGTAACACTTTCACTTTCAATACACTTAATAGCTGCAGCTACCTAAATCCTTTTCCCCAGCACAGAATGGAGAAGGCAGTGGCACCCCACTCCAGTACTCCTGCCTGGAAAATCCCATGGATGGAGGAACCTGGTAGGCTGCAGTCCAGGGGGTCGCTAAGAGTTGGACACGACTGAGCGGCTGCACTTTCACTTTCATGCATTGGAGAAGGAAATGGCAACCCACTCCAGTGTTCTTGCCTGGAGAATCCCAGGGATGGGGGAGCCTGATGGGCTGCCGTCTATGGGGTCACACAGAGTTGGCCACGACTGAAGTGACTTAGCAGCAGCAGCAGCAGCACAGAATGAAGAAATTCTTATTCAAGTAATTCAGCAGAATTGACAGAACTGTTCTAAGTTTGGGGGCCATTTCCAAGAACAGGAATGAGAGAGTGACTTAGAGTACTAGGATCAAAACCAGGGTAACAATAACTGCTGGAGAGAATGTGTAGAAAGGGAACCCTCTTGCAGTGTTGATGGAATGTAAATACAGCCACTACGGAGAATAGTATGGAGATTCCTTGCAAACTAAAGAATAAAACTACCATATGATCCAGCAATCCCACTACTGGGCATATACCCTGAGAAAACAATAATTAAAAAAGGCACTGTACCCAATGATCATTGCAGCACTATTTAAAATAGCCAGGACATGGAAGCAACACAGATGCCCATCAATAGATGAAGATAAAGATGATGTGGTACATGCATACAATGGAATATTACTCAGCCATAAAAGGAACACATTTGAGTCAGTTCTAGTGATGTGGATGCACCTAGAGCCTGTTATACAGAATGAAGGAAATCAGAGAAAAATAACTACTGTATATTAACACATATATATGGAATCTATAAAAATGGTACTGATGAACCTGTTTGCAAGGCAGGAATAGAGATGTAGATAAAGAGAACAGAGGGCTTCCCTGATACCTCAGTTGGTAAAGAATCCACCTGCAATTAAGGAGACCCTGGTTTGATTCCTGGGTCGGGAAGATCCACTGGAGAAGGGATAGGCTACCCACTCCAGTATTCTTGGGTTTCCCTTGTGGCTCAGCTGGTAAAGAATCCACCTGCAATGCAGGAGACCTGGGTTCGATCCCTGGGTTGGTAAGATATTCTGGAGAAGGGAAAGCCTCCAGTATTCTGGCCTGGAGAATTCCATGGACTGTATAGTCCATGGGGTCACAAAGAGTCGGACACGACTGAGCAACTTTCACCTCACTTAAGAAAACAGACTTGTGGACACAACATGGGAAAGAGAGGGTAGGATGAATTGAGAGAGTAGCATGGAAACATATACATTACCATATGTAAATAGATAGATAGTAGAAAGTTGCTATATAACACAGGGAGTTCAACCTGGTGCTCTGTGATAACTCAGAGTGGTGGGATGGGGTGGGAGGTGGGAGGTGGGAGGGAGGTTCAAGAGGGAGGAGATATATGTATACTGATGGCTCATTCACACTGTTGTATGGCAGAAATCAACACAATATTGTAAAAAAATTATCCTCCAATTAAATTTAAAAAAAAAAGGGTAGTAGGAATTCTTGTTATTTTCCTTCAAATAATACAAAAGAAGAGCTGATATACAACTGTAGTGTGTTCTAGGCATAATATCAAATTTTAGGATTTTCTTAAAAGTATGCAATTTTATAAAGTGCCTCAACATATAAATCTACCGAAAGAATATTAAAACAAAATATATATGCTCTACAAATGAAAAATTTTATTTTATTTTTAATTAGTTTATTTATTTTTTTTAACTTTACAATATTGTATTGGTTTTGCCATACATTGACATGAATCCACCATGGGTGTACATGTGTTCCCCTTCCAGAACCCCCCTCCCACCTCCCTCCCCCATCCCATCCCTCCGGGTCATCCCGGTGCACCAGCCCTGAGCACCCTGTATCATGCATCGAACCTGGACTCGCGATTCGTTTCACATATGATAATTTACATGCTTCAAGGCATTCTCCCATATCATCCCGCCCTCGCCCTCTCCCATAGAGTCCATAATACTGTTCTATATATCTGTGTCTCTTTTGCTGTCTCACATACAGGATTATCTTTACCGATTTACTAAATTCCATATATATGTGTTAGTATACTGTACTGGTGTTTTTCTTTCTGGCTTACTTCACTCTGTATAATAGGCTCCAGTTTCATCCACCTCATTTACAAAATAAAAACAATTGAGTAAATAGGTGTGTGATATATTACATAATCTTAGGTTCCATTGCAAAATGGTAACATGGGTACCCTTGTTCAAAACTCAAAAAGAAAAGATTACTGAAAATACTAAAATATAAAGATTTTACCTTTAAAATGTTTATTACTTAGAAAATATAATAGAGGTAATAATAATATATAAGAACAAATTTTTAAGCTGTAAAAACTATTTAGGCATTATAATTTATATAAAATAATGAATAAAATACTATACTCTTGTGACTTCTTGATTGATCATTGATTTTTTGGCTTACCTTTCTTCAAATTTATTAGGTCATCACAATTTATAGCTTTAGCAACTTTACTTTCATACGGATATAACCGAAAGCAATATGAGGTAGTTTTAGTAAATGTAAGATTGTACCTAATTTTTTAAAGTATTTAACTTTGAAAAGAATCTTTCTGCTACTGGAACTGTTACTGGAACTATGAGGAGTATTTTATAGGTGGTGACAACCCTGGAACATATTTCTGATAAGCTATTTTGAAGTATAAACTATAGTTCATGTAAAATTGTTAAGTCTGACATAACACTTTCTGGAAAGATTTAACTCTTTATTCAAGTGAGTTTCTTGTCTGAATTTCAAGGTTATGCAATGGCAATTTAATGAACTACAAGGAAAAATTAACTTTCAAGGTGCCTTCTGAATAATTGGTTTATACAAAGTTTCATATAAAAATAGTGCTTTTTTCTGTTAAATTGTGTGATCTTTAAATTTACTTTCTATCTTTAAGCCTATGGGTACTTGCTTTGTAATGACTCGGCAATTTCCAAAACTAGAATAATACTAATAACTTTCTGATATGTTTTATTGCAATGTCCATATATATGATATTATTTTATAATAATTTACTGACAAAGTTTACAGGCTGGGCATCCTGTCCCAGTGCTCAGCACCAAGAGTTAATAATTTCAAACACTTAGGGATGAGGTCTGGAAGCAAGCAGCCTACCACCCAGGTCCTTGTTCTGTCCCATTTGAAATCTGTGCCCCCTGTACTCTCCTGGGGCTGTGCCCACTGCTGCTTTTGCTGCTGCTTTGGGGCCTCCCATCTTAGGGCCCCTGTACAAATACAGACACAAGCACTAGGCCAGGTGCTCAGGGACTGTGTACCTGCCTTGCTCACTGGCTGCAATCAGCACCACCATTTATTGCTGCTCATGACTCCGTGGATTAGTTGGGCTCACCTGAATAGTTTTTCTCTGTATGGTGTGAACTGTGTCTGCAGTCATCGTAAGGCTCAACTGGTTTGGAATATCCAAGATGGCTCACTGGAGGTTCAACTGATTTGGAATATCCCCGATCGTGACAGTTGGTCTATGCTGTTGGCTGGAATCTCAGGTGAGGCTGCCATTTGGAGCCCTTCACTTCTCCTCCATGCAGCCTCTCCAGGTGGCTCACGTAGGTTTCCTTAAAAGCACTGCAGTTTCAGGATAATCATACACCTTCCTTATGGTGGCTGGACCCTGGCAGTACACAATTGGAAGCTGTCAGGACTTTTTAAGGCTTAGGACAGCCATTGGTCCAAACGTACTTCTGTAGCATTCTACTATTTAAACAAGTCACAAGACCAGTTTAAATTCAAGAGGAAGGGACTAAATGAGGCACATTCTAGGGGCTGTTCATTAGTGGCTATTACTATAAGAGAAAACCACAGCCAACCAGTCTTTCTCTTTCAAAATGGGGAATGTTCACTGTAGTTATTCTGTCTCTGTTCTTTCATTAAATGCTGGATTCGGGAGGCAGGTATGCTGTAATTTTTAGTTCACAGGTCTCTGAATTAAGAGAAGGTGTATCTGAAATTTACATAGAAACTATGATGAAATCTTGAACCTTCAGCCTTAGGCCAAAATGATGGAAATTTTGGTTGCCTCCTTTTGGGAGGGGGTGAGGATATTTTGCATGCTAAGTTAAAGGAGGTAATTAATACTTGTGGCCATACAAGTGGACCAGGCAAATTTAATTATTTTTCAAAAATATTTTCTACCTTAGCAGAGCCTTTGAACATTGCTATATTATGACTATTATTACATTAAAAATTACCAAAACCTCGTGGTTTTTTAAAAAAAATATGGGTTTGCTATTTCATAGATTTTGTAGCTCAGAAGTCCAGGAACAATTTAACTGGGTCCTTTGCTTCAGTGTTTCTCATAGATTGTAATGAAGTTGTCAGTCAAGGCTGGGGTTCATTGAATGTTCAACTAGACAAGGATGTACTTCCAAGTTTACTCAAGCTATTGGCAGAATTCAGTTTTTCACCAGTTTTCTTCCTTGTTGCTGTCAGTTCCTTGTCATGTGGCACTCTCTCCACCGTGCAGCTCTCAACATGAGCAGAGTACTTCATCAAAATTAACAAGGAAGAACATCTACTAGTAGGAGATTTTCATCTTTGTTACATAATAACAGAAGCGACACCCTGTCACCTTTGCCATAGTCTATATGTTAGAGGCAAGTCACAG